>CM039598.1:13478125-14923497 GCA_022457205.1 Saccharum spontaneum
AGTAAAGGTTTAGTGTGGGGGGAGCTTGTTGACGGCTCTTAACACTCTCTTTTACCGTCAACAATTAGCCATAAAACGCATGAAATGACGATTTTATGCTTATATTTCACTTGGTTCCACATGTACTTGGAGAATTTTGCTTGCCGGGCTAAAATAGGCAAAAAGGAGCAAAAAAATACACCATATAGAAGTAGTCCACGTGGACAGGAGAGGCAGGGCCCACAAGGGCGCCGCCCGGCTCTAGCATGGCACCGCCCGGCTCCACTTGTCACCCTGCTACGTCACCGATCCGCGGGAGCAACTTCTAAGCCAATGACAAGCATCCATCTGAGTCGGTTTGATCAATGGACCAGATTAGAAGCCGGTGGATTCATGGGCCCACTATCATAGACTTGGAGGCTTCCACCGACTTCACAATGCACGTGCTGCCCAAAATTCACCATGTGCTACAAATGAAACTGCCTTGGAGAGCTCACCAGCACCCTACGATGCCATGTTGGTGCAATCATGGGCCGGGTGGCGCCACCCTGAGGCCACTTGGCACCCAAGTTTCCTCCACCACTTCTGGATTGCCTATAAATACCCCCATGCCTCGTTTCAGCTATAAATAGGACCCATAGAGCTCAATTGTAACATATACAAGTGAAGAAAGAGCTCTCAAGAGAGTAGCTTAGCTTAAGATAGCTAGTCTCTAGACTAGAGAGAGAGAGAAGGAAAGGAGAAGCAGGAGGGAGAGCTGGGCTTGTTGGCTACCTCTTCTTGTAGCTTCACGGCTCTTCTATGGTTATTATTCTGTTTCCATTCTTGCATTAAGTTTTGTTATATTTCTGTTGTTTGCTGGTTACACCACTTGGTTAGAGTGCTCAAGTCTTATTTCATCAGGATCTAGGTTAGAGTAGCAAGCGCATAGATTAAGCATGGTGCTTAGTCTATTCCTTACCTGTGTATACGGCTAAGTCTCTGGTTAGATAGTGGTAGGTCGAAAGTGGTGACAGCCTTGTCCATTCTCTGTATTCTACCATGATAGGCTTAGTTATTAAATCATAGGGCTCATGGCAGACCTTGTCTAGTTAACCCTCCTGGCTGGTAGGCGGGTTGTGCCCCAAAGTAAACAACTATTATTTACCATTCCTAGTTCAAGTAATAGTTACAGAATAACCCATAGTATTCCACTCCTTTCCTCCCCAACATCCATAGAATCCATTAGTTCAAGATTTAGGTCACTCCTTGTTCCCCGTGGATTCGATACCCAGGATTACTCCTTGGTGAAAAGCTACTCTGACAACCGTGCGCTTGCGGTCTATTCTGTGTGTGCCACCCCTGGTGTCAATAGTAGGCATGTAGTAAGAGCAACAGGCACTAAGTCATAGGTGCCCCAAGGACCATTAGAGCACGGGCGCACAGAGTACTCCCAGCCATCGCAATGTGCGACCCAAGCATAAGTGGTCAGTCACCGAGCCCTTAATGGGCGTGGGACACCATGCGACAAACTAGCACTAAGGCAAGGCATCAAAGCCTAGTTGCTTGACCCACGGTAGGCCAAGGTATGTATTGCAGCTTATGCAGGCTCAGAGCCGGTGACCCCCCCACCGGGTAAGCCAGGCCCTCATATAGTGCTCACCCACATCATCTCCCTAGCCCAAAAGCTGCATGAAGCGACTCCTTCACCCTTGGAAGGGCATCTAACCAAAGACTGACATGACTCAGCGTCCCCTGACATATTCGTTCAACTAGATCGGGTACAACCCTTGTTACCATCATAGTGGCAACCTAGGAGGCCATAAAGGGCTCAAGGGCTCCTGATGAGAGTGTAACTTAGGGGTATGTTAAGTCCCCGACAAGGTAACAGATCGGCAGGTTCCCCAACTGACTCTATGAATAGCTCGAGAGCTATACCCATTAGGTACGCTCATGCATACCCAATGGTGGAGCCATGACAAGCCGGAGCACCCTTGAAGCCATCACTCGAGGCTTAGGGCATGGCCACACTCTAGACTCCCAACCAATGGGAGCTCGGACCGAGCTTCCACACTGGCGGCATCCAGGGCCATTGCCCTAGGAGCAACCAATGTCTTGAGTAATGACCAGAAGTTGGTTCAGGGATCTATCAAGAGCCCAGAGCCTAATAAACACAGAGGCGCTTCACTATCTGCCCATTCCATAGCCTTTAGACACTATCGGCCACTCCCTCAATAGGATCATGCAATGGGCGTGACGCATCAGGACAAGGAACTCCACAAGCTCCAAGGACAAAGGGCTCCAAGCCCGCTCGTTGGTCCCTTTGGGAAGGGGAGGCACCATGCACGGCAAGGGCCAGTCGGTGTCAGCGACATCAGGGTGTAGTTCTAACATTATCGGCCTCCTCTCCTAGATGACAAAGACGCACTAGACAATGCTAAGGTAGAGCAATGGCGAGCACCATTCGGAGAAGCCTTAGGTTAGAACCAAAACCAACTTGTACACCATGCCTTCCTCGGGATAGAAGGGGTGCCATGGGCTCCTTAGAGGGGGAACCAGTCCTAAACCAAGAAGCCTAGGATAGCACCGTGCCATCCCTACCAAAGTCTCTCTGGATTCCACTACTGTAATCCCCTGATTGGGTATTCCTAACATGAAGAACATCGTACTGCTGGACGTATGGCATAGAAGCCTGAACCAGGATAAACCTGATCAATGTCGCTTCCATGTTTTGAGTGTGTGAGAGCCAACAAAGACCACACATCAACCTCTGATGAACAATCCCGATGCTTGTCGCGATTACGAACCCACGACCCCATGTTGGGCAACTAGATTTAAATTCTTGCAAATTCAATTAGCTTCTAGTTCCTTTTCTGCCTAGATTTGTATGTGAATGTTTAAATTCTTGTTGTGGATAAACTAGGTAAATCATATGGTATGGTTGCTCATACTTTCACTGTTACCAATGAGCGATCCTATAGTTTAAATTATTTAGGAGCCTGAAACATAGCTCGTATTTTAGTTGGTTGTCTTATATGTGCCAAAGTCCAAATTGTAGTTAACTTTCCCAGCTTACCACTTTCAATTGATATCATGTTTCAATTGGTGTCACTTATTTGTATCAATTTAGACCTTAAAAATTCTAAGTGTATATCTCCTACAATTATTCAATACTTGTATGCACATTTTTGTGGGGAGGTTACATACAAGTTTGCATCTTTTAGACTAACACTGTTTTGAGCTTATCATGTGTGTAGTGGTCTCATTGCAAGGAAAATGGTGTCCATGGAGATAAGCATGGGCCTAATATTTCAAATGGTGGTATGTTGTATCCTCAAAGTGGTATGACATATCATAAAATTAAATTGTTATCAAGTTCAATTGGAATTCTACATTTGGTGTCAATCTTTGAATCGGTATCACTTGTTCTATTTCAATTGATATCCTTTATATGCTTTCTCCATGCATTGTATAGATTTAACTCCTTTTGTGCTTTAAATAGCCGGTTATGCATATGGTTTGCCATCCACCATATGTATGCATACATGTAGGGCAAGTTCATTCTATGTAGTGTGAGAGTCAAGTTTTGTGATCAATTCCAATCCACATACAAAGGATCATAGAATTTGACCCTCCCTTGTGCCAATAATGTCTTCATTTTTGGTGTTTGATTCAAATGGGGGACAATTTGAGGGTCCAAAAGCAAGTCCATCCAATAATGAATAATACTAAAATCCAAAATTTCAAAAATTTGAAGTGGT
Source organism: Saccharum spontaneum (assembly GCA_022457205.1). Taxonomy (NCBI): domain Eukaryota; kingdom Viridiplantae; phylum Streptophyta; class Magnoliopsida; order Poales; family Poaceae; genus Saccharum; species Saccharum spontaneum. The sequence goes on from CM039598.1 coordinate 13,481,845, forward strand.
ATTGAATGGGGGAGAACTTGATTAAGGGGGAGTTGGTCCTAGAAAGGGATGAAGTGGATTATAAAGTTAGATGGAGGCTTAAGTCCGTCATGCCACATAATGGGACATAATACAAATTGCAAGGGCAAGATAAGTACTTTATATGTTCCTACATGTGGTATCTTGTGCATCATATGATATTGCTATTGCATTGCATACTAGCAAGTAGATTAGCTTTTACTTTTGGTATCTATGATTTGCTTGCTTTGGTCATGATGTCATCAATAACCAAAAAAGGGGAAAATTGTAAGGAAAATGGACCCTATGGCCCATTAAGTTGAATTTTGGTGTTTGATGAATTAACAACATGACCATATCCACTAGTATTGTTTGCAAGTATACATGGTATAGTTCAAATGGATGCAAGGTGCACTTGGATTTTAGGTAATGGGGTGATCCAGATGATCACAACCTCAAGCAAGTCATTGAAGACCTATAAGACATGTTAGAAGTCCAAGACATAAGGTGCAACTGACGCAGATGCGAAGACCGTGAAGAAACAAGTCAATTGCTACTGTTTTAGCAGCACTGGATTAGTTTGGTGCCCATAGATGGGCAACACCAGACCATACGATCTAAAGGGTAGTGGCCAGGGTTTGGAAGCTTCACTAGATTAGTCTGATGTTCACAAGAAGCATTCACCAGATCATAAGGTGCCACTATTCATTAGAATAGACAAGCTTCATTGGATTAGTCTGGTGTGCACAGTGGACCACCACCTGATCAATAGGTCACCATAAGAGAGGTTCTAGAGAACAAAATGACAGATTGAATTAGTGTGATTTTAAGCATCAGATCAACTATTCATGTCTCATTAGTGTTGAAGACTGAAACTGAGAAGATTTGTACTCCGAGAGAAGACCAAACCAGATCATGCGCTTCGCCAAAGGTTGGTAGCGGCTAGTTCCAATGGCTAGTTGCGGGATAGGCATCGGATTAGTCTAGTGCCTCACCAGACCAGTCTAGTGAATATGTAGAAAGCTATAGTAGGTTCCAACCACTAGTTTCTTGGTTGGGGGGGGGTTTATATATACCCCATTGGCCGATCATTTGAGGGCGTGTAGAGCTCAAGGAAGTGTAGTGTGTGTGTTGAGGCTCATCTCTAGTTGCTCTAGCCAACTAAGTCCATAAGAATTCACTAAGTGATTAGCATAAGTGCTTTGTGAATTAATTAGGATAGTTAGACCACTACAAATGTGCTTGCTCTTGGTTTAGGTCTAGTTTTTAGTGAGGCTTGCATACCTCTTACACTCGGAGCTTGTTCACACCATTGTGTACTCGGAGGGGCTTGTAGTCTTGTGTGATCACTGTTGGTGCCTGATGACCGGCAACATGTCACGCGGTTACCCGAGACGATGTTTGGTGGGCTTCAGTAAAGGTTGAACATGATGGTGAATGCAAAGACAATGATTTATACTAGTTCAGGCCACTAGAATAGTGTAATACCTACGTCTAGTTAGGCATGTTGCCTTGTGTTGGATTGCTATGTATCAGATGTTAAAACTTACAAGGGGGTGCTCCTGCCTCTCTTTATATAGTCTAGACAGTAGGCGCATTGATCTAGTCCTAGTCGGCTACAACCATAGAGTTCTAATCTAGTTATAGAATTAGACTTTCCTAGAATCCAACTAGTTTGGTCCTTGTAGCCACCTTGTCGAGTAGTCAGCCCTATGAGGAACCCGACCATAGGGTACTAGTCTGTCAATCACACAAACTGGGTTTGTGGTGTGGCCGCCACTCGTGTATTGGTAGAAACAAGGCTAGCAGCATTTCGGCTTGAAGCTTGATAGTGAGATGGTGGGGAGTGATCTGGGAGAGGCCATCTCACAGACCCACTTGAATGTGGGGATCTTGGCCCTTGCAAGGGTGTCCTTGCATGGACTAGGGAGAAGCATGTGCTTCTTGGTACCTCAGTAAAAATACTGGAGTGGTCAATGGGAGTACTTTGCAACTCTATCTCATTTAACCTTCCGTAATTAGTTTGTGTACCTAGGTTGTGTGCTCACTTTTATAGTCGGAACCAAGGTTACATAACCCTTTGTGGTTGTGATAGAAACACATTTAGCAAAACCTTAGTTGCACATCTAGATAGATTACTCTATTGCATAGGTTTTCATAGGTGAAAATTAGAGGCCATAGTTTAGATTAGATTTTTAGAAAGCCTAATTCAACCACCACCTCCTAGGCATCACTATCACTTCACAATACATACACCGGGTATCCTCATCAACACACAAAATGTCGCCTAAGGACAGGGTGGGGCAGGTAGACTGTCTCCAACACATACGATTAGACCATTACTCAAAGGAATCATGGCCATCACTCAAGAACCTACCAAGGGCTTGGCCGGTCCCCAAACCATATCCCGACTAACCGTCTGAGTGGGACTTTTCATGGTGCCGAAGAATGAACAAGCCCAACGGTCAAACCAAATGAGGGAAGTTTATGACTACCTGAAATGGGTTATAGCACCTCCTTTGCCATACCCAGTACGGTGCACCTCAATGTAAATTGTGCAGCACGACAACACACAAGCACTGATATTGTTTCGGCTAATTAACCGGTATGGGGAAGGTACTATGCTCATATGTCAAGCGTGATTGGAGAGGTTGTCACCATCCTCTTGGATCTAACTTGGCAACTAGAGTCAACTATCATGCTAACTAGCAGAGTATAATTGCCCCCAACAGTGCCACCCGTTGGATAAGACAACACCCAGAACACATGGAGAAGTTAGTCAGACAAGACCACCCAACAAATGGCACCAACTCCATGTACTTGTAAACCCTACCCCCTTGGTTACTAAGGAAGATGAGGAGCCATAAAAAAGACGACAAAGAGATAGACATACACACACAAGCTACTCACGACCTCTTGTAACATGCCCTGTGTTTCTAGTCATTTGTGGTGCTTCTAGGTATTTAAGGTGCTTACTCAAACTTAAGGCAGAGATCAAGGTGTGATGTCAAGGTTCAGACCAAAATTTCACGATTTTAGTTGATTTTTGGTCCTACCAGTGACCTCGAGTAAAGGTATATACTTTAGCATGAAATTCAGTCAGATTTTCAAAATTCAGACAAATTTCACAACGTTTTAAAAATTGCAGCAAACAATTTGGTGATTTTCCCGCTTTTTTTTTGTTTCTTTAATTGGGTCGGTTTTTGTGTCACGACGGTAGGCTGTTTTGAGCAGCAATCCGTCCTAACATTATATCATTGCTTTATATAGTTGAGAAAATACAAATGCAGTGACAAGAACAATAATCGAGTGTGATCACGCACCATACAGTTTGAGGGTAATTGACAAGGCGGTCGACCAACTGAAAGGTATCCATTTACGTCCAGTCTGCCCAGTTGCGGATGCCTGCTAGTCCTACCTGAAAAATGCAACACTGTAACTATTTTGTTTCTCTCAACAAAGTGCATTCTATGATCAACAACATATTGAATACTATTCAAGGACTGTGAAAGGCAAATGGTACTCATGTTATATACGTGCAAGTTGTCAAAAACATTATCTAAATATATACTCTCCGAGCTATGATAGTTTTTTTATATTGCATATACGTCAATTGTTTAATTGTTTATCAGTACTTTATGAAGTTGCAAGCTATCCATACCTGGTAAAAAATATCAAACAACACTGACCCAAATGGTAAATCTGTAAGTAGCTGAAGAAGAAAATCATGTGGACACCATATCCAACAGCGGAACTGTGCTAATTACCTCTGATATTTTGACACGTGGCGCTCGAGAAACAATCACATGGCTTGTGCGAGGGGTGCTGTCCTCCGTAGCAGCACAATCAAGGCATACACACAACTCAGTCTCCACGCGCCGCAGTTCCTCACAATGCGTTGGATCCAACAATCAGATGTGGTGTCCATGGCACAGTACTTTTTTCCCCGACTAAACAGGCCACACCAAATAAATTTGTGGAAGTCAACGATCCTTCGCGCGCACGGACAAGCCTAATCTGAAACAAAATAAAACAGAAATTCAGTCAAGCCAATGGATTCTAGCATAGAAAATCAAATTCTCTGCGTTAAAAAAAACTCCAATCCTATATATGTAACCATTCCAAACGTAATGCACATTTTGCTCAAACGATGGCAAGAGTATTGAACTGTGCGAAATGATAATGCAGTCCATTTATAACTTACTGTTAATGCAGTCCACTTTTAACTTATTTTAACGTAGTGCAATTAATCGGCACAAGAGTATTGAACTTCGTCGTCGTTTTGCATAAATTAAATGTGCATTGTATATTTCCTATCTACGCCATGAATGAAGCTAGTTTTCCTTATCTATAATTTGCACCAACTGCGTTACTAAAGCATGTCGGTGTCTATGTTTTACATTGAAGACTATTTGGTCCGTCTGTATATTTGTGTGAAATCTCATCAAGGTCGGAACTCAAAGAACAACCTAGTGCTGTTTAAATTGTTTTTTTGGAAACACATATGCAGACCCTTACGCATGTGCACATACCGCCATGCATCTCAAAGAACGCATGCACGCCAATGTGTTATCACTAATAATCCAAGCACCAACAGCACTGGTTGCTACACAATACTGTATGATATGATAATTCAACAAAGTTTTATTGAAAGTGTACCTGGTTTCTGACGAGCCAGCATTGTGACCTTTCAGTTGAGGAGACTGACAATATTATAATGTGAGAAGTGAATGCGATAGCGTTGAGAGATTGGAAGAACCAAAAGGTGTTGATGTGTGAGGTATGAGGAGCTGCAACAAAAACAAGGACCAGCCTGCTCGTACAGGAACTACATATATACAACCATATGATGGATCCTTTTCTTTTCATACAGTTGGATGCATGGACAAGTAAGGAATGATGCTGCATTATCCATGTTATGATGCGACGATGCAGACCACAAGCAAGGAAACAAAGGAGGACACTGCTTTTCACCTCATCAGTCAGGGACCAGGGTATAAAGGTCTAAAGGAAAGGTAAAGAAACCCTCAAACAAAAACCATGTACGAAGTTGAATGAACAGGTAACACGACATGGATGGAAGCAAAGTTAAATAAGGGACGTTATTAAAAGGCGCGATGGGCGGGATGCTGCTGGGCAAGGGCTGAGCGGCAGACCAGACAGAGTGCATGGGGGAGGACAACAATTGCTTTCACTTTGTAACCCAATCCCTCCAAAAAAAAACAGTGTGAACATATAAATCAGTCAATCAGTATCTAAATATTTGTTTGATTCCTTCTCTGCATAGGAAACCTTAGTCAATTGCCACCGCTCTCTTGATCTGGTCATCACGAAGACAAGACCTCGCATGGAGAGGGCAACTGAGTTGTGTGCTTGGCATGTACGTGGGATCGTTGTTGATCCTAAGTTAGTGTGGATTGATGTACTTGGCAACTGAGAGGGCCACTGAGTTGTTTATCACGAACAAGCTGTTTAGAAACACAAAATTAGTGTGGATCGATTTTGACCATCATGAACCAGTCAAATTTAACGTCAAATATTTCTCTGTCATTGCAGACCACTCAATGATGCATGGATGGAGGTTGCTGTGTGAAGCACTCGTGGCAGTGCATTTTCTCGATGCAAATCACGCTCTGGTTAGTTGGCATGGCACAAGAGCCAAATCAATAATAATGCATGTTTGGTTGGTAGGGAAGTTAATCCCTTGGATTATGAACTGTACAGACAGATTACCACCCATAATTCATCCAAAACACCACAAATTAAACAGTAATGCTGTGGTGAGGGCATCCCTCCACCCAGATGCTCCTTGGTGGGCCACAACGCCAGCCCAATAATCCGATCCTATCCCCTCGGGTGTTTCTAAAAAAAACCATTTTGTCCAAACCTGTCGTCTCGTCCACTCGTTCGTATCTGCTCCAAGCACCGGTGCTCACTACACCACACCTCCGGACGACCCTGCCATCGCAAGGTCCCGCAGCAAGACGCTCTCTCTTCTCTACTCCCTCCCTAGCATGAAGCACCTACTCTGGTGTCTCGCCCACGTGATCGGCCCCTTCCAGTGCTGCCCCCTCCCGCGAGGCACCTGGCCCCTCCCCGCGCTAATTCACGCGCCTGCACCACGCCCCCATCCACCTCGCCTGTCGCAGAATGGGAGATAGGGGAGGACTATGCCTGCACCTGCGCCCGTGCCCCATCCATCTCGTGCTGTTGGTAGGAAGGGGAGGCTTGCGCCACCGTAGTCCCCCACCAGGTAGGTCGTGGCCACGCGAGCAAACATTGTGTTTAATTTCAAGTGTTTCAGGCATTTCAGGTTTATGTTTCAAGTGTTTCATCTGAATGTTGTAAAAGTCGATCTGAGATGTTGCATATGTTCCAAAGGTACTATACGCATGTTGCAAACCTATGTTTCAAGTGTTTTAGGTGTTTCAAACGTCTGTTTCACATGTTTCATCTGGATGTTTCAAAAGTAGATCTTGGTGTTGCACATGTTGCAATGGCTACACATGTATATTTTAATCGCATGTTTCAAGTGTTTCATCTGTGTCAGATTTATGTTGCAAATATTTAATTTGGATGTTTAAAAAGTAGATCTTGGTGTCGCACATATTGTAATGGCTACACACGCATGTTTGAGGCGCATGTTTCGAGTGTTTCATCTGTTTTCAGATTTATGTTGTAAATGATTTATCTGGATGTTTCAAAAGTAAATCATGTGTTGCATGCCGTCGTCCGCCTGCTACTGCTGGTGCACCACCGTGGTTCACATGCCGGCACTCGAGGCCTGCAGATGCCTCCGCGGCATGCATCTACAGGTGGGGTAGGTGGGCGCGGGTCCTGGTTCCGTCATGCAGGCGCGAGGCACAGTTCCATGTGCGGATGCTTGATGGGCGCGGGGTGCGGGATGGGCGCGGCCACGGTTTTCGGACGCTGGCATTGGATGGGAACCGGATGGAGTGGGATGTGATAGGGGCTCAGTTTAATTTGCGGGCTTGCTGCATCCGGACACAGGCCTAGGGCCGGACGTCCAGGCGCTAGCAAGCCCGCAAATTAAACTGAGCCCATATTGAACCATAGCAAATTGAACTGCTATGGTTCCTGAACCAACTTTATGCAATACACAAGTAAAATAACTTACTTGTAGGTTAGTGTCGGCTGATCGTGGCGAGTTCTGTTCTTTCCCCATCGGCAACTGTCTGGACTATGTCATTATTAGTACTAGTTGGTTCTATAATATGGGCTGAGATCAAAATAAAAGTTCTATAATATGGGCTGAGCTGGGCTTGGCTGTGTAAATGGGCTTAGGCCATATCACATCACAGGAAAGTGAAGTTGAGTAGGTTGGAAAAATAAACCAACCGACGTTGGCCCCCTACTAGGTAGTTCATGGAATGCTTCGCTGTACGATGGAGTCCACTGAGCTCTTGTCCCTCCAAAACACAAAACAGTAGTGGGGTCGCAAGAATGAACTAGTGCCTCAGGCTCTCAGCCCAGTCGTTTAAGTCGAGACAGCCGAGACCCGCCGAACCAAGTGAAGAAGAGGATGTGCGCAAGCCACGAAATGAAATGTGCAGAAGTGAGTTAGGGAGCTCCTTTTTTCGTAAAAATTTTCAGTTAAAAAGCCAAAATATTATGCTTGTCTGTGGTGCTGTAGTTAACTGACGTAGTATTGTTCAAGCCAGGAATCGCTTTGCTGTAGCCTCCATTAATGTGCTCAGGATGATAATTAATTTGAGCTTGGTCACTGGTGCCTCTGCCTGTAAAAGTATTCGACCATGACAGCCTGACGGGGAGACTCCCCTAGGCTCCATGTTAAGGAGGTGCCATGCTTCGATTGGTTACTTGTGTTAAAAAAATCACTTCAAATTTAAGCTCTGTCCGGAAATTTACATGGATGTTTCTTAACAGAAACTTATTCGTACCCTACAACTTTTGATCATCAGATAACAGCTAGCGAGGTGACTCTGCTCTTAATTCTATTGGATGCTTAGAAAGACTGTTCTCAACTATGGGCAGCGCATTACGCTAATTATATTGGTAATAATTAGAGCTCGTGAGTGGTGACAGCCATCCATTGTCTATGTGAAACGTGACAGTACACTTGACTGTGTTGTCAACAAGGTACCATCATGTGTCTAGATAATTCACAGGGAGTAGTATACAATATCAAATGTTCAAGCAAAAAACATTCTCCACTATGAGACAATACTGGAGTTCCCAGCCATCCAAAATGGACGCAGACTTGAAAAAAAGTCAACAACAAGCTCACAACACAAATAAATTACAAGAACAGAGTACATTAACCATTACAAATTACAAAGAGTACAAGTTTGTTCTCAGCACACCAGTTCATAACTTCATACACACAAAGCAAGGTTTCATGGCAACCGGAAATCACAAATTATTATAAAACACATACAAATTAAACCCAAATTGATTGAGCAAACCGGCACAATGACGACATGTCCCTTGGCAAACATTATTAGATGAAATACTAAAACACTCGGTCACAAAAGCAGGATGCAACTCACTGAGATGCATAAAATGGAGAGGGCAACTGAGTTGTGTGCTCAGCACAGAGCTCTGCATCTGAAACCAAACTGGTCACCTGAGGTAGCTTTCAATGACATGTTTCTCGCATGATACAAACTCTGGTGGCGGCACATGCAAGTAATAGTCACTCTGCTCTGGCAGCGCCAACTGCAGCCTGTCCCACCACTCACGCTCTCCGCTGACTTCCACCTGTGACTTCAGATATTCCTTCTTCAGGAGTGGGAGACGGTGAAAGGATCGGCAGCCCTGGACAAAGAGCTTCTCCGAGTTTGGCATCTCAAATCGAAACAGGACATCATCATGGATGTGTTGCAGCTGTGGTAGCTCCTGGAGGTAGATCCTTTTGATGCTTGGGAGTGGAGAAGGTGCTACCTCATAATCAGGTTGTTTGTAGTAAATCGTCTTGAGGTTGGAGCAGAAGAGAATGACCATAGTCTCCAGAGAAGGTAATGATAAACAACATGGGAAAAGCCTTTCCTGTCGGGGGCAATGTTCAAGGTGAATGTGCTTTAGTAGCTTCAAAGTGATAAGCTCATAGGCACTTTCATAATAAGGCTTAACAGGCTCAACGATGCATAGTAAGTTCTTAAGGCAGGAGGCCTGCATTATCCTTAGGGAATGTAATACCTTTGGGCTCTGTGATTTCATTCTCAGTGCTACTGTCATTTGATTGCAGTTAAGGAGCTGACATTCTTCTAGTGTCATGAGACTATAATTGAGGTCAGTAAGGCATCTGATAAAATTATCATCTGTAATGAATATTGTGTTTGTCACAGAGAGAATATGCCTTAAGCCATTTGGATACTGATTCACAGCTGATATCTCAACATGACGTTGTTTTGGCTGAAGCTTCATCATGGACACAATACTAGCAGCCGTAGAATACTGGACATCACCATAAGTTGAACGCCTCTGGATCCTGGTACACAACTCAACTTCAATGTTCCGTGGCTTCTTGCCTGTCACACTGGATGGTTTAACTTGGACATTGAATGACTTTAGAAACTGTCCTTCCTTGACTAACTTTTTAGCAGCATCTTCATTGAAGCTATGAAATATTCTTGGGTCATTTATGTTGATCTGAGCAGTATTGGTAGGTTTCTCCCATTCCTGATGATTTCCATCAGCACATAATTTCTTTTGGCAAAACATCTTAAAAACTTGATTGTCCTCATCTACACAATGATCTAAATAGAAAATCTTGGGAAGGCGGACCAACTGATGCCATGGAAATCTCATGGAATAAGGGACTCCAAGAAGAAGTAACATCCTGAGTAGGGGTAGATTTGGGAAGTTGTGAGGAACCTCCTCAAGATCTGTTCCAGAAAGATCAACGTCCTCCAAGGCTGTAAGATTATCCCTGAAGTTGACAATTTTGAGTTTGCTGCACCCATGCAAGGACAGGCACCTAATCCACGGTCCAGATAGTGAGAATTTTCTCAAGGTTGGATGCCAATGGATTTTGACACTTCCACGTTTGTATGTGAAGATCTTCGAGGAATGGTACTAGATCCCAGAGAGACTCAAGGCTTAAGGCAGCACAATTAGAAAGATGTAGCTCCTTGAGACCTTTGGCTTCAGATAGTGACTTTGGGAGTCTCATCAACAACATGTTGTTGATTAACCTGAGTGTTTGCAGGCTTTGTACCTTTTGGAACATGTGCTCAGGAAAAGTGGTAATCTGAGTCCCCTCGACATGAAGAACCAATATATTTGACAGTTGAGCCATGGAAGGAGGTAACTCTCTGAGATTGGTGCAATTACTGAAAATGAGCTCCTCGAGGCTTGACATTTCACAGAAGAATTCAGAAGGCAGGGTTGTGAACTTTGAGCCTGATAGGTCAAGGTAGTGCAGATTGCTCTTGTTACTGACATCTGGTTGTGTTAGCTCAAGCAAGGGAACCCCATTCATGTCTAGGACTTGAAGGTTTTCCAGATGAGTAAGTGGTGATGGTGTTTCTTTGTCAGAAGTAGATGGTGGCGGAGACAAGGTCTCTAGCTGAGTGCAACCTCTGAGAGAGAGCATGTAGAGGTTTAGCAGATGGGAAAAAGGAGGAAGTGAATTTATAGGTGTGTAGAACAAATCAGGGACATGGAGGTGTGGGGTGAACAGTTTGTCAAGAGGAAATGCTGACATATTTGAACAACCTCTCAAAATAAGGCTTGTCATCTTTACATGTCTTGTCTTCCTCGGGTACCAATCCCAGCTTACATGCCTACCATCATCATTCATAAGTGAGACCCATCTCACTACAACACGTCCTTTAATTAAAGGCATTTTGTTAAAGGCATCTTTCTTAAATTGCCTTAATTTCCTTTTATCTAAAGGCATTCTTATGAAAAGGCCTTTAAAACTATGGTTTTTGAAGGCTAATATAAAAAACACCTTTAATTATCTGAGCATTGGAGGCATTTTTCAAAAACGCCTTTAATTATGTGAGCATTGGAGGCGTTTTTAAAAATGCCTTCTATAGTCTTTCGTACGAACATGTAGATCAACTAGTCATCATTTGGGCCTTGCTACCACGGAGAGGCACTTGGGCCTTGCTACTCAGGCACCGATCGGACCTTCACAAATAAAACATATCGGAGAGACAGAGGAGGCGGCCACGGCTCTACTGTTGCGAATCGTTCCCCAAAATCGCGAGACAGAGGAGGCGGCCACGGCTCGCGACTCAGAGTCACGCCGGCCTGAGGCGGACACACGGGCTCGCGAGCTCGCCGACGAGGAGGCCCTCCACCACATCCCGGCATAAGGCGGCCGCGAGGGCTCGTGAGCTCACCGACGAGGAGGTCCTCCACTACATCCCGGCCTGAGGCGTCCGCTAGGGCTCGCGATTCAGAATCACGCCGGCCTGAGGCGGCCCGCGAGGGCTCGCTGACGAGGAGTTCCTCTCCGACGCCGACCATCAGTACCACCACCGCGCCTCCCCCTTCGCCGAGGTCAGGTTGCTGTGCCCACGCCGAGGTCACCGACGAGGAGGTCGAGATCCTGAAGGGCTCCTCCACAAGCATCGTTGTTCCCTGCTACGACTGAGTTCCTACACAAGCATCGCTGTTCCCTGCTGCTACGACTACTAATCCAGTTATATCCCCATAGCCACCAATCATCTGAATCCTCTATTGAGATGTTGATTGATTCAAAATGTGTTCCCATTTTTTTCTATTTGACTTGATCTGTGTTAAATAAACGGTGCTAGTTATCTGTACCGAGATGGAATTTCACTGTGCTTAACTTGTTTTCTAAGTGCTTCATGCTTGACCGTATCTGCTAGCCTTGCTTGTGACTTCTCCTCAGAACTAGTAGCCAGCTGGTCATGGGTCGTCTAGTCTGGGGAATAGTTCGTTTTTTATGCTGTTGCTATGATCGAGTTGCTCCTCCTGTAAATGCAAATTTTATTCCTGCGATGGGCACTAGGTCATGGGTCTGATTAGTGTTGCTCATATCTGAATGGATGGTCTTGCTCACTCATTGACAGGCAGACACATATGCTTCTTTGCTTCTGTAGAGACTGTTGCACATTTGTACTATTATTATTTGCCTTGATGCCAGTGTGATGATGATAAGATCTAGCAGGCAGCCTCTCTAGTCTATAGAATTAAGGAAGAAAAATAGTATTGACATTTGTACTTTTAATAGGTGTCCCTGTCTTCACCTTTTTAGCACTAGGCAACCTACATTAGCTGTAGAGAGATTTACAGTGTTGCAGCCATCATGGACAACCCGTGGATGAGAGCACCTAGGTAATACTAGTTAAAAATTGGTCATGTTTTTTTTCCTGTGTCGAGTACAAGTGTTTAGCAAGCTGAATTTTTATCATTGCATCATAGGTGGTCAGTTGAGTATGATGAAGGCCTTCACAACTTTATAGAATTTGCCTTTGCCACATCAGCCCAACAGAATAGGATACTGTGTCCTTGCCGTGATTGTGGAAATAATTATTGACACTTAAATGATTTTATTGCAACCTATTTCAAACCTTTTCCTGGACATTTACCAAATCTTCTCGGTTTATTGTCTTTTGGTTTTGTGATAGTGCGTATGCTATATTGTTTCACTAGCTTTGCTATGTTTACTAATGTATACTAGATAAAATTTATTGCAGTAAAGATGGACAAAAAAAGAGCAAGAGGAGACGTCGATAAATATCCTTGTGAAGATCCTGAAAGTAGCAAGAAGAGAAGGCTTAATAAGAAGTTCAAAGATAGACTTGGAAAAGCCAACATTGCACCATCAAAGATGTTGAAGGTGATAATGGATTGCACCATCAAATTTGCTAATTTTTTTCTTTCGGTTTTCTAATGTTTTTTATTATTTTTTCTAGGTCACCTCAGGAAGTGATGATGATGCATATCCAAGCAAATTCATGGATGAACAGAGAGATTATGAAAGGCTAGTTTTTCTGCAGAATCAACAAGGAGATGAATTGAGCAACAATGAAGATGATGATGAATATCAGTACACTGAGGAAGATGGAAGTGAAGATGACTTTGGATATGAAGATGATGAGGAAGAACCTGAAGATGACTTGGAACATGCAAATAACTTTCACGAGATCAATATGCATGGTGAGTCTTTGAACACTGAAAATTGAGTTTTTTGTCATATCAAACATTGATGCAGTAATTTGTTTTTACATACCAAAAGAACAAAAAAGGAATGTGAGGGGTCCAACTAAGATGAAGAGGATGTGGAAAGAGTATGATCCTAACAGCAAGATCCAGTTGAAGTTCAATAGATACGGTCAGCCATGCGGACTGAAGACATGCAAATTAACAAGTTTGATTGGATACCTTGTTAGAGGGAAGGAAATTTCTTTAGGACACAAAAATTGGAGTAAGGTAGATAAATATCACAAAGAGAAGTTGTGGACAACTATAAAGGTACATAGGCACAACCTTCACTTATTTACTTGATGATTTTGAAAGTTAATATTGATTAGAAATGTAAATTCATGCAGGGATTTTTTGACATTAATGAGTCTTACAAGCCTTGGGTTTTGAAGTCTGCAAGCAAAAAGTGGAAAGATTTCAAGATTGTCTTGAAGAGGAAGTATTTTGATCCTAATTTATCTAGGAGACAAAATATCAGTAATGGTTGTGAGGAAAGGATTACAGCACCTCAATGGGAGTGGCTGGTGAACCACTGGACATCAAATGCGGGACAGGTATGCTGTGCTAGCTTAAATTATTTCCATTGGTGCTGTTTTGCTGTACTAAAACTTCATAGACCTTCTATCCTCAACTTAATGTATTTATTTAGCTTAAATCTGAGAAGAACAAGGCCACTAGGGCACTGCAACTGAATGGAAGGCACACCACTGGATCCAGAAGTAATGCAGTTGTTTTAGATCAAATGGTATTTCCTGATTGCAGAGCTATTACTGTTGTTGACCTTTAATCATTGATTGCCTTTGTGTGGTACCACCTAATGTTCTTAATACAGGAACTAAAGGAAGGAAGACAAATAGGCCATGCTGAGCTCTATATAGCAACACATACCAGAAAAAATGGACAGCCAATTGATGATTACAGCTTTGAAAAAATTGTATGTTGCTTTCTTCCTCCAACTGGTTTATTAGTTTACTTATGGTTGAAAATTTTATTTGGTCATAACTTTTTTGTAGGATGAAATCCGAAGAAGATTTCAAGAAGACCCTTCTTTGACTGCTGAGGATACCCATGACAAGGATTTATTCTCAACATTGTTCCCAAAAGAGAGGAGTGGAAGGAGGACTGGCCTAGGTCTATTAGCAGGTGGTGTGGGCTCTACTCGCATATCTGAAGCTTTATTTGAAATGCAGGAAGTGAAAGAAGAAAATAAGAAGCTTTGGGATGTGGTGAAAACTCTAATGTCAAATCAAACTAAGTTGGAGCAGCAATACAGTGAACTGAAAAGTCAAGTTTCAGGTTCTCAAAAGTGCCCTTCTATTGAAACTAGTCCAAGGTTTGATACAGTAGATGGGCAACATTTGCATGACAAGAATGAAGATAATCAAGAATCAATTTCACATTTAAACAAGAGACATGGAGTAGAACTTGAGGTAAATTGTGTCCATTTGAGTTGATTTACTGATTAGATGCAGTTTGTAATTAGTTTTATTTTCAATCCTTAGGAAACTAGAAATGTTAGGATGCAAAGTCTGCAAAAAATAAAGAGAGAGACAGCAGAGCACACACATCTGGGAAATACCAAGGAAAAAACACCTTCGCAAAGCCTTCAGGAGACATCAAAGAAACAAAGAAAGTTTCAGGCACCACTTAATAAGGTAACTGATGTCTTTTCTCATGTTAGTCTTTTCTAATCAAATAGTAGAAGATGAGTTAATAGTAATCTTTGTAGGATGATATGGAAGATATAAAGTGTGGTATGGAGATTGGTCTGACATCTCCAAATAGTAAAAAGCTGGTGGCACTAGGGACTGTTCAAAAAAATGATAGGAAAGCTAAAGCTAACGATGGTCAACCATTGGCAGATTACATTGAGGTACTCGTCAGCATTGTTTATAAACAAACAACCATATTGCCTCGTGCACATGGGAAGATACAATATCTGGGAAGTGCTACTGCTCGCTGCATCCCATGGCCTCGGCAAAATGTATGATCCCTATAGACTTAAAACTGGTTCCTTTGTTTATTTCTAATGATGAAACTTTGAACTTTACATTGATATAACCACACTGCAGATCATTTGTGCAGATGGCACTCCATTGCAGCCTAAGCAGGTAGCACACTATCTTGAGCAATGACACTTACTGAAGTTCGGCTTGAAATCTGAAATTTTCTGTTGTAGTTTTGTAGCTCCATTAGCAAAATCACCCCGAACACAAGAGCAGCTGCAGGACCAAAAAGGTCAACATCAAAAACTGATGCTACAAGGCTGGACAAAGGCCAAGTTGCTTCACAGGGTTTGCCAGAAAAGAAGCAAGCAAAGAGGAATGTGTGTAAAGAAAATACTGAGCAACTTAGATCATCCAAGTCTGTAGAGGGCCACAAAAGCAACATACATATAACAACATCTCGATGTTAGTACAATTAAAAGTAAGCATCTCTTGCTTCTACTTTACTGTTTTTCTTTGTCATTTCTGAAAATTCATGGTACTATGATAGTTTACTTTTGGATTAGTTGATTGTAAGCCTGTGTGTTTCACAACTTTTCTGTTCTGGATGCTTAAGCAGCTCTCAACTTTTAATTAGTTGAGATACAAATCGTGTGTCTCAATAGAGATGATTTTCCTTAGTCGAGTCTAGGTAATACTTAGAAAGTGTTCGTGATTTTCCTTAGTCGAGTCTAACTCTGTAGCAATATGATTTTGATAGTTGCATCTTAAAGTGGCCGGTCAAGCATGATTAAGGCCTTTGTAACTTCGTAGAATTTGCCTTTGCTACTTCAGCACAGTAGGATAGGATACCTTATCCTGGCTGCAACTGCAGAAATAGTTTTGTGTTAACTAAATCTGGAATTAATATGGCCATGTCACTTGTCAGATAGAGATGTGTCAGTGTAACTAATTCTAGAATTATTACCTATTTAATTAAATTCTTTGACCGCTGCTCTGATAAACATTCCCATTCACCCTTTTTTCCTAATCATAGTCATTTACCTACCTCTTACAGTAATACATCATCACACTTGTGTATATACCTTCACTCATTGGGACATGTTTGGTTTCAAGCAGGAGCAATTGCCAAGTGAGGATAACATATATGTATATAGCTGGATGTGGACATGTTATTTTCAAGCAGGACTAACATAAGTTTGGTTTCTGAACATTGATGAAGGCCAGTACTGTGGCGACATAGTATATTTAGATGGATTTATACTTACATATGTATATATTAGCTGTGATGTGGACACTCTTATAAAGGCAGCAAGAAACTTGCATCAGGAATGGGGACCTAAACATCAAGACTCAGGAACATCATTTGAAGATAGACATTTGACTATTTTTTTACTTACTGATTGTGTTTGGTTACAAATATAACTGTGTATGCCTGAAAGGTTAAATGGATTCTGCTGTTAACATGTTCTTTCATTGGTTAATTTCTCGATGGATGTTGCTATTTTGATTACTTCTGCATTTATGAGTTGGTTTTGGAGGCATTTTTAATAGCGCCTCCATCAATGTTTGAAGGCTTATAGAAAACGCCTTTAAAAGGTATTATAGGCATCTAGAAAATGCCTTTATATTGATATTGGAAGGCATTTTTAAAAAATGCCTTAAAAGACCTTTTGAGTCTAGTTTATAGCCGGCATTTCCAAATATGCCTAAAAAGGTTTTTGAAGGCATTTTGATGACTTTTAAAGGCATTTTTAAATGCCTCCTATAAACAGCCATGCTGTAGTGTCTTAATTTGTTGCTCTCCAGATTGGTATAGAGTTCATATTGTTGGAGACGTGGGACTCTCAGCTAGCTTTGAGACACTAGTGATGGCACCCTGGGAGGATAACGAACAAGTAGTTTTCCCACTTGATGAAGTGCTTCCTGTTGAGGTAGAAACAGAGTAGATTGGCAATAATGAATATTCCTGTAAGGCTTGAATCACGACCTTCCCAGCTTCATATGCCGACCTGTAGTACTTGCTCTGTTTTTGGCTGGTGGCTGCTGGTGTATTGGTGGAGATTGCTGTTGAGAAAAACAGGTCCTCAGCCACACAACAGCGAACCAGCTCGTCGGAGGTAACAGAGGAGACCTGATGTCTAGCAACTCCTTCTTCTTGTAGCGGGTGGTAGAGGATACCATAGTACAGGCATTGCTGAGCTACGTGGAGCAAAAACTCCTCTTCTCCTTTGTCCTGGAGTGTGATATAAATGGATCTGGCTGCATCCCGTAAGGCCTCTTTGATCAACATAACCCAATCTTGGGTACTGAGATCATGGAAAGATGGGGCATAGTTATACTCTGGAGTTAAATGAAGCCCAATGTAACGGAAATCCTCAGGACCTCTAGTGCCTATGCTTTTTTCATAGACATCCTTGGAAGTGGTTGAGATGAGCCACCGCCGGTTATTCAATATATATGGCCGCCGGCGACCCAATATGAAAACCAACAGGTCCAGTGAGATGGGAACATGCAGGTTTTTACGTGCAGCAGCAGATGCCTCTTCCCTCGCAACGCTTCTCTGGTCCTTTCTACTGTTGGAGAATCAAAAGGATGACGATAATAGATAGGGTCCCTCCACATGGATTCATGTGACCCAAAAAAGTCAATGTACCGCCTTCCAAAAGCCTGGAGCATGAGTTTTTCAGAGACTTTGCAGTCGAAGTAGCTCTCTTCTGGTGCAAGTTGCTTGATGTCTTCCGGCAGAGATGTCTCCAGGGTTTTTGCCAATTCCTTAAGGACTTCAAACGCCAACCAATGCTGGGCAGTAGTGCTGCTTGCTGCCACGGAGGATGGGGATGGGAGCCTCACGCGTATAATGTAGTCGTAGGGACCATTGATGTCCTTGGTGCGGTCGAACAAGAGCCTGGTAAGAGTCGGCACAAAGGAAGAAGCTGCCGGCCCAATGCCGACGTTCCATATCACTGGGTGCTCCTTGCTCCACTCCACCACATTTTCTTCCAATGCTGGTAATTTTGTCACGTCAACATAACGGTCGAGCCTCTCAGAGAATACACCACCCCTGCATTTAATAGGCCTCGTCAGTGCTCCCTCGACAAGCGCATGTACATATATAGAAATGTGATTTCTTTTTTCCCAAATCGGCTATGCTGGTTTTGACACTGACAAAATATATAATGAACTCCACCATTGTGTTCTCATCTCGAGACAATCAAACACATATGTGCATGGTCCAGTTTGGAGTCCAGATGAAGAAAATATGAATTTCTGTGGGCTAGATTATCTCAAATCATCACCGACTAAGCTGGGTTTTTTTACTTCTCCAAATTGAGAATGGACTAAACCATTGCATTTGTCTTTCAAGCTAATAAAAAATCATATATAGATCGTCTGATTTAGAATTCGGAAGAAGAAATTAGGGCTTGTGAAAGGTTTTTGCCATTAAAAAAGTAGAAGCGCAAGGGTGTGTTAGGGTGTGCATCCCATATCCTGAGTAAACTGGCCAAATGAAATCATATTTTTGAAAAAAATGAGTGTATAGTTGGCCGTAATTGCGAATGTTGAGGGAAAGAAGGTGATTGGTTAGCTATTTTAGGATATACATGTCGCACTGACGGGTGTGCTGTTTACACTTCATACTGCTATGCAGTTGCATCAGCTTGGCAAGGCTTGCGATGACGGTCCTTGTTGAGTATCAAACATAGTGTCGTGGTAATCTGATTAACCCCCTCACTTATTCTCCTAATCAGCTAGGGGCTTGGGGGCAACACCCATTGTGTACGCTCGCGCGTACACACTCCAGTCCATTAATGAATGGCTTGATGGGCCTCAAAATGTCCGCTTCGGGAGAAGGCCATAGCACCCTGGAAATGATCCAAAAGGATAATAAGTCCTTATCCAAGTCTGTCACACCTAGGGCTCAGGGGCTCGACCAAGCCAAGGTGGCTCTCAACCTTTTGAGGTGCCGGCCGACCAAGGGTTACAGCGTGTCCCTCAGCCTTGCCCAGGCTAGGCATCCAATCCCAACCGATGCCAAGAATATACCTCTAGAATCTGTCACACGTCCAGTGCCTGTTGTTCACTCCCGTGAGGTAGTGTCAGCCAGTCCCACCACAGGGTCACACCCGGGGTGTGATACAACGCAACAAGGATCACCGTGCCCTCGCTACGCGAATAATTCGAGGCCTGCATGGCAGCCTCACCCTGCATGCGGGCAGAACCTTAGCATGTGATGGATGCAACAAGAAGGCAAACCCAGGGAAGGAACAATAGCAGTTGGCCGCACCCCACGGTCAACTCTAGGCTGTAGCAAAGGATGTCAGAGGTTGTTGAAGGGTGTCAGCGACCACTACAGGATGTGGGATGGTGCTAGGCGCCAATATCAACCAAATATTAGGACTCAAAACCCTAGAACCCCTCAGAACTGTGTAACTTGTACTCCCATTGCCCTCTAGTATATACGGCTAGGTATGGGCTCCTATAGAAGGGATCAGGACTCATCGAACCTGAGACCAACAGACTGATCGATCAGCAATTGATCGGATGAGATCTTACCCAAGATTAGTAGCATAGAGCTCTCCTACCACCTCTATCTCTCTTTGTTGTGAGAAGTTGACTGAGCATTCCTAACATGAGGAACACCACTGCTGGACATAGGCCTTAGACACCCAAACTAGGATTTTTGAGTGCTTAAGACACCGAAGACATCACACAACGACTCACATTGAATCGATTAGACTACTGCCATGTAATCGAACCTGTGACACTTAGTGCGCTAGGTAGGGAAGCGTCATGTGCAATTGTCACTCTTCGACAGACCAAGACACCATCTTTGCCGATGGAGCGGAGGCATCACCCCTGAGGGTGGCGTATGCTTCTCCGACGACATCATCTCCGCCAGTATCATCTTCACCTGCACCAGGCTTTCAGCTTTGGGAGTCTGGCGTATATCACTGATTGAAGTGGCGAGCTCCACCTCTTCGGTGGGGCATCGTTAGAGGACAGTGAGTCCCTGACCTCAATCCCTCCAACTAACCTCCTCTGTGCCAATTTGGAGGTACTCTCTATGCTGAGTTGCTTTCGTTTGGGCTTAAACCCCACCATCACGGAATGCTACTAGATGTTCTACACACTAGCCAACATGCACCATCAGATCATCACCAAAGAAGGGCTGCTACCGGTCCCTCATTTCTAGTGCATCTTTCTAGATCTCCTGTACGGGATCTGGAATGCTGCGCACCCTTGTTCCAACTCAAGCTGGAGCAGCTCATGAGCATTGCACTCAATGTGGCTTTGCCCTTCCGGGCATAGCTGGTACCTTCCTCGAGATATTCTCGGGGGCTGACTCGAAGTACGACTCTAATGAAGCAGAAAATTTCTACCCGGGGTGCAAATGTTTCTTCCTCCACGTGGAACATCCTCTTATCAAGGACACCGAAGTCACACCCATGGCCATAACTCCAACCCGGCAAGATGCGCACCTCCAAGAGAAAGCAGGAAAGGCTAAAGGCACAATAGACCAATCTCAAGGTTGAGCACATCGAGCTTGAGCTGAAGCGGGAGGATATGGAGTGTTGACGAGTGAACAACACGTGCACCCACACGCGTAGCGTACAGCGTGACATCAACATTGATGTGAGGGCTCCTAGCGTACCCTGATTACCTTGGTAGCTGCCATGTGCCATCTGGATGACATCCTAGACACACCAAACCCAAATATCAATGAGAAGATTGGGCAAGTCAGGCACCTTACCAACTTCGCCCTCGAGCAGCAGAGGGAGAGTTTGCTATCTCAACGCCGCAACGAAGCCAACTCAAGCCTGTCTCTTTAGGCACCGCAGCCAGAGAGGGAAGGCTCCAATGCCCAGGCCCTACACAGTAATAACAGCTGTTGTAGCTCCACCAGCAACTCCAACTGACCAAAGACGAGGGGAGCGAAGCCCTGGCACAAGCGGCGAGGTCACCCTAGCCAACACCGGCTGCCCATGTGCAATTGGATCGGAGAGAAATAGGTCATGCGGGACACCCTTGAGGTGAGGCATCACACCCAAGCCATGTCACTGAACCTGCGCCCCAATCAAAGAGAAGGAAGCCTGAGCCATGACCACTTCGGTCTGCAAGAATTTGGGTCTAGCATATGGGTGGCTCGTTATCCCAAGCGCTTCCAAGCAATGAGCCATGTCAGCAAGTACAATGTCGAGATCGACCCCAACCACTGGCTCGAAGACTACTTGCTCACGATGAGTGCTAGAGGGGCAGATGACAGCATCATGGTCCAGTACCTTCCCCTGCTCCTATCATGCTCGGCGAGCGTGTGGCTCAAACAGTTTGATGTCGGCTGCATCCGTAATTGGGACGACCTTCTCTTGACCTTTGTGGGGCATTTCCAAGGTACATACACCTTCCCCAAAAAATCATAGGGTCTTTGCAATTGCAGGAAGAAGTAGGGTAACCCTTCGAGAATACATCTAGCATTTCTCCCACAAGCACAACGAGATTCCCTACATCATCATGCCGACGTCATCAATGCTTTCACCGGCAACACCGTGTGTGAGGCACTCATTCAACGCTCGGAAGAAAGGCTCCATTGACAATGTGGGAGCTATTGGACATCCACCACCAAGTAAGCCATAGGGGAGAAGGCCGTCTTGGCAAACTTTGACAGCAAGGGCAAGGGTAATATTCCCCAGCATGGGAAAGATGGAGAGAACGATATCGACATGTCCTCCCGACGTTGGGACAATAAAGGAAGAACAACAAGAAGAGCCATAGGGAGGAGATGGTTGTAGCAACCAAGCGAGCCACATAGCCACAAGCGAGGGCAATGGCCAACACTCTGAGCACTTTGAGAAGGCGCACGAGGAGATGTGTCCATTCTGCTATGGCCAGGCCAAACACCTACTCAAGGGCTATGGTGAAAAGCTATGTTAAGGGAAATCTTGACCACAATAATGGCAAGGCCTAGAAGATGCCACACAAGGTTGACGAGGGGAGGGCCACAAGGAGAAGGACGGCAACACCAATATTTTCCCCAATGCTGAGGAGTGTCTCATAATCTTTGGTGGACCTCACACCTATGAGTCTTGATGAAAGCGGAGGATAACCAAGCAAGAGGTGAATGTCGTCATAGCCATAGTGGTGCCAACGTGCCTGTGATGGCCTGAGGAGGCCAAAACCTTCAATGGAGGCAACCAACCTAACAATCTTCCATGCCCTGGCCAATTCCCGCTCATCACACGCAAGGTGTGCTTGATAAAATTCCTTATGGATGATGGTAGCAGACTCAATATCCTCTACATTGACACCCTGGAAAAGATGAAAAATGCTAAAGAGAGCAACCTACATCCAAAGCGGGTTGCCATTCTACGGTGTCATTCTGGGCAAGCAGATGGTACCCCTTGGGCGAATTTGGCTCCACATGACCTTTGACGAGCCGAACAACTTCCATAAGGATCCACTCACCATTGAGATGGTGGACTTCCCTTGTACGTACCATGCCTTGCTTGGGTAGTCATGCTACGCAAAGTTCATGGTTGTTCCAAATTACATCTATTTAGGGATCAAGATGCCCGGCCTGAATGGAGTCATCACCATAAGTGCCAGCTTCTAGTGAGCCTACCTTTGTGATAAGGAATGTGTCACCCTCACAGCCACAATCAAAACCTCTACCGACCATGCAAATGATGGTCTGGATGTAGAGATATGGTCCCAAATGCAAAGAGTCACGACGACAATGTCACCAGCCCAGGCAAGATCCAGCAGACCTAAGGAGTGTTGATGGTCACTAATGTCAATTATAAATCGTTAACCAAACATCAAAAGGATGAATATAATAAAATATCAACATAGAATAGGGGGTTATCTGACAGAATTCCACAGGTTTTGGTGAATCACTGTTTTCCAGGTATTAAACAAGAAAAGAACCAAAGATATGGAGGATATCAGGCTAAAAAGCATATTCCACCGCGACACCAAGTTGAGAAGCATCTAGAAGATATGAGAAGGAGTGCCACCGAAGGCGAGGCCCACCTGGCATAGTGTCAGGTCGGTCGACCTAGCCTCCAGGTCAGTCGACCTATGTCTGGCCCACTTGTCAGCTGACTTCGCATGATGATCTTCCACCGCCTCAAGGATTGCATCTCATCCGTTGTTTGAAGTCGGTTTGATCCGAGAACTCACATTCATCCCACTGGCCTATATAAGTAGGACCCTGCCCCCTGGCTCACATCATTCCAAAAAACCCTAATTCATATTCTCTGGTGAGGATCAGGTAAGAGAGGTCCCATGAAAGGATCAACCTCTCAAGAGCAGCATTCAAGAGAAGATTAGTCCTCATTATGATTAGACTTTAGAAATAAAGAGGTAGAGAGAGGGAAGAGTTTTGGAGGAGATGTCGGCCTGTTGGTGCTCCCTCTACGGCTTGTAACTTGGCGAAGTTAACCTACATCTAAGATTTCTCTGGTAATCAACTTCTTTCCTTAAGCACGTTGTTTATATTGTTCTTCTGGTTCCCAATTCTTTTGAGTGCTTTAATCTATAGGACCCTATAGGTTAAAGTAGTAATTCTAGGTGTAGGATTGGTGCTTAGGCCTAGGTTACATGTGGATGCACCCTATATGCTGGGAAGTGTGGTAGATCGCGAGCGTGACAATCCTGCTGAGTCCTTTGTAGCCCACACCTCGTATATAGGCCTAGTAAGACCCGGTTGCTAAGTTAAAGCATCTTATATGTTGTATTTTTCCTAATGCAATGTCCCTAGATAGAATAGTAGAAGACATAGCTTATTGAGATTAGAACGCGAATATCTTAGCAGTTTTCTCTACACTCCCGACCTTCTCTAGTCTTGTTCTACTCCGGGTTAAGTTAGACCATAGTTAACCTCACATATTTCCCTGTGGATACGATATTTAAAACCTCCGGGTGAAGTGCTACAGTGGTATCCGTGCGCTTGCGGATCATTCCTTGATTATTCTGTGTGCGTTAACAAATACCAACAAGCATTTCTGGCACCGTTGCCAGGGAATATGGTTGTTGAATTAACTACAAACCTAGCTTATCCTTGTATTATACTTTTGTCTTTTCTATTTTATCCCTTTCTTTTCATCCTTTTTGTGTTCATCCTTATGGATGCCTTAAACTCCACTCCTATTTTTTTATTTTCACCTATGAGCGCAAGCCTAAGGCCACCATAATCTTCAAAGCCCATCCTAGCACCTGGCTATGAGCTGCACCCATGTCTTATAAACTTGATTCGAAAACAATCCTTCTCGGGAGAAGGTGATGCAAACCCACACTCATACCTACAAGAGTTTGAGTAGACCTGTGCATGCTTACGTATCGCTGGCATGTCTGATGAGACCTTAAGATGGAAGCTTTTTCCGTTCTCTTTAACGGGAAAAGCTAAACAATGGTACAATCGGACCGTAGAGAGTGTGCAAGGAGATTGGGAAACACTGTGCTCTAAATTTTTCTTACAATTCTTTCCCATCTCTAGAGTGGTCAGCCTTTGATTAGAAATTCTACATTTTAAACAACATGAGGAAGAGTCTTTTGGCACATCTTGAGATTATTTTAATGACCTCATCAACACTGGCCCAGACCTTGCTATTCCAGACCTGATTCTTCTTCAATATTTTTACATAGGTCTTAGCGAGGAATCTAGGGTATCCCTTGATGCAGCCTCTAGAGGAGCTTTCCTTAATTTGTCTATTAGTGAAGCAAGGTCTATGCTTAAAAAGATTAGTGAAACAACTCCCTTCACCAGTAGTCATAATAAACTCCCCGAGAAAGAGAAGAAATCATCCCCTGAACAAGTAGAGAAAGTTTTGATAACTAAATCACCACCACTCCAATCTCAAGGTTTAGCCATCAATCCCAAACTATCAAGACCCCAAAAACCTCCGACTAAAGAAGAAAGTCAACATTCTAAAATTTCTTGTGAGGATAAATTGTCTAATGATGATTTTAACTTCCAATTTTGCAAGATGCTTGTGGATCAATATAAATTAGATCTTTTTAGAAGGGCATCTTTTAGAAAGTATCGTCAGCTTCCTTTGCCTCCTAGAGGTCATTAGGAAAAGTGCAAGGATAGCATGCCTAGTGATGCCAAGAAGGAGAGACAAGCCACTTAGGAGTTGATTCTATCTTCTCCCCTTCTATGCCCACACTAGAAGTTTCACTTGAACCCATCCTTGACCCCGATGACCCCTCTTATGCTCTCTCTCCTAAGTCTCATAATGACCCTAGAAATCCACGAACACAACCAAATCATAGGAGTTGTGAAAACCACATGGACAACAAACAAGAGCTATGGCAATGGCTAAAATATATTAGAAATTGGTTAGAATGTAGTAAGAATTCAGATGACATTGCAAAATTTTATTGAAAGGACAAGGAAGAAGCCTTATGGTCCAAACTTGGCATAGATTCAAATGGTGAACTTAAATCAATCTCTTCAATAAACATGACTCATCCAAGTTTGAAGGAAGACTTAGACGAGACCAATTTTAGAGACACCCATCCATGGGAAATCCTGGACAATAAAACGTCCAAACACTATCATAGGCATAGAATAATAGAGACAAACTTTCCGCCTATAGACATCCATGACGAAACACCCATGGAGCTTGAAAAGGGAGATTATATCATTGATGAGCATGGAAGTTATTTCATGAACACCTCATCAATGCTCATATGAAAAATCTCCTGAATTAACTAGTCTCTATAACATTGCCACATATGAGATCTCCAACCCCCTCATGCTTCTTGTTCACAAAAATTTTGAAAGGGTGGTTGTAGATGCATATGTTTATCATAAATATTGTAGATCTCGTAGTAAGAATCTTGAGTAGGTACACAAAGGTTGGTGTTGTAGGGGAAACCACCTCACCAACTTGAAGCGCAATTAGAAGGTTTCTCGAGCACAAGTTTGTGTCCTAAAACAAGCACTCTTGAGATATAACATGAGCTTGCACCTTCTACTGTAATGCCCTTGTGAATTGAGCATAGAAATATAATCATGAGAATATTCCTTCGGGTATTCTTATCACTAACCTTTCCAGGATTAGAGCAAAAAGGATGAAGGATGACAACACCAGGTATGTCCAACCAATCATCATGCAATATTAAATTACATCCATCCAAATTTGACTTTGCTTTGCAAAATTCAAGCTTGGGGGAATGGGATTCTCTGAACAATCTTAAGCCATGTTGCTCATTTTGGTTGTCTTTACTTGTAAACCATGCTCAATTTGCTAAATAACAATCATGTTCTCTTCATCTCCACTTGAATAAATCTCTATAGTGTTTTTAAGCTACCTTTGTCTGCCATAGCAAGCTTTGGTTTGGAAGTACTCGCCATACTTCCATTGACTTTTAAATTAAGCGTGGTGCTTAGGTTAAACAACCTTCCTTAATCCAATTAGACATGGATTCTGGTTTGGTTATTGAACTAAAAAATTGCTTTAGTAGACACTAGTTATTTTTGTTGGATTAACCCTTGCAGGAAACTCTCAAATTTAATCAGGGTAAGTCAAGAGATAAATTCAAATCAGATATGAAGCAAGGCACACGACCAACTCCAACAACTTTGCACAAGAAAACACAACTCATTCATCATAGATGTAAGAACTACATACCACATGGATGGAAAAACTACATAAAACAATAAGAAAGAAGGGCAGAAAAGGTGTCAAAAGATCTAAGAGCAAAAAGATGGCATGACAAAAGGATGAGAAGAAGGAGTGCAACATAGAGACAAGCCGAGCAAGGAAGGCTTCCAAAAGGTGTTACGATGCCATTACGCTCCAATAAGAAGGGTAACATCTCAAGGTAAGTGATCATTATTTAAAAAGTTTTTCCTTGACTCTACTATGCACACAAATAAGACCAAACATGTTTGATTTACAATTTTGCTTGATCCAACCTAATTATCTCAACATGTCTTGTTCCTTATGTTTGTCCCTAGCACCACTTTCTTGATCCCACAGTCTTAACCAGATAAACTAAAATGTTGTAATTCTATCTTTGGAAGATGATAATCATGAAATCACTGAGACATTATACATAGATAGACTATCTGTCCATAGGTTAAGCAATATAATCCTTTCTGTCAAATGCACTTAAATGCTACATTCATGCTCAACTTCTGATTCTATCACCCATGTCAAGATTAAACATAACATCAACTTTATCTTGTTCAATGTGCCCAAGGTTAGAAAAGAATAATGAACAAAGATTTGGTTATGTTGGTGTTTTTCCACCAACAGAGCCCATGCACTTGATCTCTGCCTTGTCTTTATAAGCAGGATACACTTCGAGCAAATTGTGGAGCAATTTCTCAATTCCCCGAATGTTACAAGTGGACGTTCTATCCTACGCACATGCACACTAAGCAAGATATTGTCATCCTTCACTATTAATACTTCACTTCAATCGGCTGGACAAGCCAGAACATGGGTGATACGATCCTTAGAATCACCATCTCAAGAGGCACAAACATCAAGGTCTCCACCTTTGGATCAGATGATGCACCTAAGGAATGATCATAACAAGAAGTCCTGTCCGGAGGACTTAAAAATCTGAACCCTCGCTGAGAGGTAACATCACATTTGAGGAGCTAACAAGCAAATGGATGTTCTACCCACTATTGGAACACTATCTCAACAGTCATCAACATCAACCAATGCTCCGACAGAGGAAATGCATCTCCTCTACTAGTCTAGCACTCCGCATGATCGAGCGACTACATTAACATCAAGCTTGGGGGAGAGGCACCCCCACTTATCTAGCTAAGTATTTCTTCCCCCTTTAAGTTTTACTATTTATAAGTTTGCTATATATTTGTTAAAGAAATAAAAAAATGCATAACAAACAAAACAAAATAAATTTTTTTACTAGTTATATACAAAATAAAAGGGTGTGTCTACTTTGCTTGATTTTGTCTTTTAAGAAGTTGCTAATAAAGAGGACGTAGAATAATCTCTTACATAGAAATGATGAATAGTTGCTCTATCATAATTCCTTTCAAGTACCTAGTTTTCAGCCTCGAATTGTCCCGAGTTTTGGATAAGAATGTTTTGATATAAGAATTTACTCTAAACTTGAAACTTGTGGGTAGCGAATGCTTGGTCTAAGTCTAGGTAATTGATGGATATGATATGAGAAGGTCTGAGCTGCTATTTATCTTGTTCCAAGTGACACTAGAGTTCAGGTGATTTGCTTTTTAAAAACATAAAAATGCTACACGATGAGTTCCTTGTATGACAGAGCTTGAATTCCTACCATAGTCATACATGCTAGATTAGGAAAACCACTTTATATATTTACTGCTTGCTTTGCATTGAGTGTTGTCAAGCTTTGTTGACCCTTAGAGACTTGTCATGCTTTTAAAATCAAGATCATATACACTCCACCCAAATATGCTACTTCTATACTAGAAGTATGCAACAATATGCCTTCCATTTAGATCCACCTAAAAATGATCTATTCCTACACTGGGAGTGAACACCAAAAACATGCTTGATAGGTTTTCCATCTACCCAGTCACCCCAAATCCACCAAATAAATGCTCCAAGTTCTTTTGTTACTATCTCTCAAAGTTTTATTGTAAAAGAGGCATAGGGCTATGCAAAAATTATTTTAAAAAGAGAGAGAGAAAGAAAGAGAAAAGTATAGAAAGAATGGACAAGTGTCCAAAAGAAAAATAGATGAATAAGATAGCCCCTGTTCTCTAGCAAGTGTTTCCAAATTTCAAAAGAGAGATATGCTTTCAAGGAACAAAGTAGAATTAGGTTTCCACCATGCTTTCACCCTTGCCACCATTTACACCATTCATAGCCACATCCACCACATACATCTACTCCATATATATTCCACACACATGCACATCTTAACTTGATTGTATGACTCGTTGCTCTGGATCCATTATTTGACTTTACAATATATGCTTCGCAAGTATGTATGCACTGTCTCCCCACCTATGAGCTCCACATTAGCTTTATTTGTAGGATGAGAGAGAAGGCATAACATCATCATTGCCTTGGTAAGGATCCACAAATACCACATATTGAGAGACTTGAAAGTGTCATACAATGAAATTTCTGAGTTTTATTTAAAAACTTATAAAAACTCCGGAATAATGGTTGAACTAAGAGCTTGAGACATACTGCTTGACTTGACCGTTCTGTCTTTCAATTACTCAAGACCCAAGTGAAAGCTACAAGCCCCATGGTTGAAGGTAATGTGGGTAAGTTTGAAATTCAGAATAGTTTATTCTAATCCAGAGGAGAATTTTTGTTTGAACGCATGTGTACTTTTGAGGCATGAAAGCATTTGTTGCAACTCCTGATCCATGGCTGACTTTGGCTTTGCTAAGGGACTAGCAAAGGTTAAACTTGGGGGAGCTTGTTGACGGCCACTAACGTCAATTGTAAACCATTAACCAAATATGAAAAGGATGAATACAATAAAATATCAACATAGAATAGGGGGTTATCTAATAGAATTCCATAGGTTTTGGTGAATCACTGTTTTCTAGGTATTAAATAGGAAAAGAACCAAAGATATGGAGGATATTGGGCTTAAAAGCATATTCCACCGCGACACCAAGTGGAGAAGCATCTAAAAGATATGAGAAGGTGTGCCACCGAAGGCGGGGCCCACCTGACATAGTGCCAGGTCGGCCAACCTTAGTCTGGCCAACTTGTTAGCCGACTTCGTACGATGATCTTCCACCGCCTCAAGGATTGCATCTCATCCATTGTTTCAAGTCGGTTTGATCCGAGGGCTCATGTTCATCCCACTGGCCTATATAAGTGGGACCCTGCCCCGTGGCTCAGATCATCCCAAAAAAACCTAATTCATATTCTCTGGTGAGGATCAGCTAAGAGGGGTCCCATGAAAGGATCAACCTCTCAAGAGCAGCATTCAAGAGAAGATTAGTCCTCATTAGGATTAGTCTTTAGAAATAGGGCGGTAGAGAGAGGGAAGAGTTTTGGAGGAGATGCTGACTGTCGGTGCTCCCTCTACGGCTTGTACCTTGGCGAAGTTAACCTACGTTTGAGATTTTTCTGGTAATCAACTTCTTCTTTCCTTAAGTACGTTGTTTATATTGTTCTTCTGGTTCATAATTCTTTTAATTGCTTTAATTGGTTCACAATTCTTTTAAATGCTTTAATCTATAGGACCTTATAGGTTAAAGTAGTAATTCTAGGTGTAGGCGTGGTAGTTAGGCCTAGGTTACTTGTGGATGCACCCTATATTCTGAGAAATGTGGTAGATCGCGGGCGTGACAATCCTACTGAGTCCTTTATAGCCCACACCTCGTATATAGGCCTAGTAGGACCCGGTTGCTAAGTTAAAGCATCTTATATGGTGTCTTTTTCCTAATGCAATATCCCCAGATAGAATAGTAGAAGACGTAGCTTACTGAGATTAGAACGTGAATATCTTAGCAGTTTCCTCTACACTCCTGATCTTCTCTAGTCTTCTACTACTCTAGGTTAAGTTAGACCGTAGTTAACCTCACACGTTTCCTTGTGGATACGATATTTAAAACCTCCGGATGAAGTGCTACAGCAGTATCCGTGCGCTTATGTATCATTCCTTAATTATTTTATGTGCGTTAACAAATACCAACAAGGAGCTACTACAAGCAACCCATGCTCAGCCAAGTCCTCTGCCCCGACGTCAGACTCCACAAAAGGACAAGACCTAGCAGAAGAAAGCATCAACTGCTCCTAATGCGAGAATGCCCTTGCCGATAACAGTAGATGTAGCACCACGGTCCTAGTAGGTCAAGGAGTCCGGTCCATGGTGCAAGCCACGGCATCGGGATACCTATCAAATGCTATGTCGCTTAAACCCTTTAATTTCCTTTACTTTTTGTAATTTTTTCACTGCATTCCTTTCGTAATGCTCTCCTATAAGCCATCCATTGTGGTCGGCCAACTCAAGAGCAAGAGAGCACTCTGGGGCTTCCTACATGTACGTCTATGGTTTGTTTTTGCCTGAGGCGAAACTATCAAAACCACCCACCACGTGTGTGCTCGTTCCACCGTCTTAGGTTGGTGCCACCATGACCTATTTGTGCACCCCTAACCCTTGCCTGAGAAAACGCCTACGCCTAAGTGCCAATCAGGATTGACCGTGGCCAACGAGGTTACAGCTAAAACTCACAAGGGTTCGGAAAACCTCGAACAACAAGAAGACTCCCAGCTAAAATGAAGAAATGAGGAAAC
The DNA here is from genome assembly GCA_022457205.1 of Saccharum spontaneum. Taxonomy (NCBI): domain Eukaryota; kingdom Viridiplantae; phylum Streptophyta; class Magnoliopsida; order Poales; family Poaceae; genus Saccharum; species Saccharum spontaneum. Next base: position 13,513,196 of record CM039598.1, read on the forward strand.
TGAAAAGCAATGCACAACTTAACAAAAGTTTTAGCAAAATTCGTTATTTTAGGAGCAATGACGCCTAATTACAGAGATTCATCCTCATCGAAGGTGGCCTGGAGAATCACCTCCGCATCCACTGCCTCCAAGGTCGCGGGTCACAAGACCCTGCACTAGCGCCTCAACCTCCGATTGGATCCACCCCAAAGGGAACCAGAGCTTGTCCCCACACATGTCCGCCACCTCGGGGAACCAGAGCTAGGCAATGGCATCCTGGTAGACGCCGTCGGTCACCACCTGTTGGCGAGAATCCGGCATGAAGCGGAGATGTCCCTCCATGACGACGGAGCTATCCCACGTCTCCATGGAGAGCGCCGCGTTGCAGGCCTCAAGAGCCACCATCTAGAGAGCTCGGAGCAATGCGGATCGCTCCTTGAGGAACCCCATCAGCTCTTGGGCCCTCAACTCGGCACCATCGCAGGCACGCGTCGCCTCCCGTGCATCCACCGTCATGCGCCATGTGTCCCCGCGCTCGGCCTCCAGTATTGTCCGCAGGGCAACAAAAAATGATTCATCAGAGCAGGGCCTTTGCAAACCATCCAGACATGGCGTCAAATGGGGGTGCTGTAGCACTCACCTTCCATCTCTGCTTGTGCCTCGTTGGCCACTCCCACTCACAGCAGCGGCATCCCTCTGCGCTCCCTCCAGCGTAAAATGCACTGCTCCCAAAGCCACGCCCACCTTGTCAGCCTCTCGCTGGACTGCCTCTGCGGTGGCACGCACTTTATCACGCTCCTTGGTTCTAGCGCCAACACCCGATGAGCCCCCCTCCTTGGAACTAGAGGACCGTGGAGGGGTGATGGGAGCACTCTGCCATGAAGGGCAGCACCGGTAGTAGGCATATATTGACATCAAAAAATGTGCTAACAAGAGTAATTGGCTCCACCACTAAGTTGCTAACATCGAGATGATAAAGGAAAATGTTTGGAGCAACAAATTAGAGTTCAGGTGAAGAAAAAGACGATTTTGGGCTGACTCTACCAAAACCAGCCTACCTAGGTTCCCGAACCGACCATGCTGCTATTCACTGTGCGCCGCCAGGTAATGCTGCCTAACTGGAAAAAATCCGCTAGGCCGGTTTCCAAAACCAGTCAGGCTTGTTTCCCTGTTTTGAGATGAGACTGAGTCCAAATCGATCTAGACCTATTTTTGGTCATAGTAGTGAACTTGAAGATGTTTATTGCTGAGATAAGATCACCCCGAATCATGACTTGAATCCAACTTCCAATGATAAAAAAAAAACACATCATCTACTACCCTTTTTCCCTGACTCTCTCTATCCTTGCTTTTCGTCATGTCTCTAGAGGACATTTGGCAGCGTTATATGTTGCCTTGCCAAACCTGGCTGTGCCCCTCCCCATCGGGTCTTAGGTGTTCGGGAGTTTACCAGGTGTAGAACGGCCGTTGAATCAGCCTGTTCGGCTTGCTAGTTGGTCTTATTGATTTACTATGTAATTGCTGTGATCTAGGGCATGTGCAACCTCTGGCTTACTAGCCCTTGCTGGTGTGTAGCCTGATTCGGCGTCAACTGTTATTTTGAGACATACGATAAGTATGCATTGGTACATACGGCTGTATGTGGACCTAATATCGTCAGAAACATACATAGTGGCATTGTTCATATACGACAAGTAGTAGTGGCAGATCTTAGAAATATGACTTTTATAATGGCATACATATAATTAACATGTGTTTGTAGGCACTTGAGGTGTTAATACTCTAACTTAAGATAGCGTGTAAGGTGATCTCAAGGTTAACCAAGATTATTCCATAATTCTCGTTGATTTTTGTCCTACCAGTGACTTCGGGTAAATATATATAACGGTATTCTCTTTTTTCATTTGGATAATATTCATTTCGTTTTTTAAAATTAAGTCAAAATTTGACAAAGTTCTAAAAGATTCCACCAGAATTTTGGAATTTTTCCGCTTCTCGTTTCTACCAGTCAGTTTGTGTCATGGCAGTAGGCTGAACCATGGTTTGAGCAGCAATCCGTCCAAGCGTTATATCATTGTTTCACACAGTTTGAGAAAATATAAATGCAGCGACAGAACAATAAATGAGTGTGATCGCGCACCATCCATATGCAGGGAAATTGATGAGATGGTCGACCAAGGGAATGACATCTCGATCCATTTAGTGCCTCCAGTCTCGCGCGTGCTCAGCCTCCTAGTCCCACCTGAATAATGCAACGTTGTAACTATTTTGTTTCTCTAAAGTGCATTCAACGATTAACAACATCATGAATACTATTTGAGCAGGACTGCAAAAGGCAAATGGTATGCTATATAGCCAGCTACAAAATAAGTTATTTTGTAGCCACCTCTATTTACGATAATTTTATATACTAATTTACGACAATGTCAGTATATATTTACGATAGTTGAATTACTATAACACATGGGGATATTTACCATAATGTTATAGTAAATCACATAGTAAAGAGTTACTATAATCTCGTAAATTAGCATATCAATTATCGTAACTCAAACTGGCTACAATAGGGTTATATATATATATATATATATATATATATATATATATATATATGTGTGTGTGTGTGTGTGTGTGTGTGTGTGTGTGTGTGTGTGTGTGTGTGTGTGTGTGTGTGTGCAGGTTGAGAAAAAACGTTATATATTATATAAATATATACTACCCGAGATAAGATACATTTTTATATTTGCATATACATCTGTATTTAAAAATTATACAGAGAAAATGGTAGTGCTATATATATATGTTCCACTTAGAATGTTTTCCCATAGCTGTGATATCGTTTGAAATCGCTTTGGCTACCTTAGTTGAAAATAAATTACATTTTGGATATTAACACCATCTTGATAATGTAACTTTGTTTATTACTCATAAAACTAAATTTGGAGACTAATTCAATTGTTATAATTTTCAAATATCAAAACACAACACATCAAGTAATATGAATCTAAATTTTAAAATTTCTGCCCAAAGTGTTACTTATTATATGTGACTTCAGGGAGTAATAAATCTAGTATAAAAAATGTCTTCTGGTCTCGAATGTTTTCTGAAACATAAAAAATGATTTTTAGATATCCAATTATCCTTCGTGGTTAAAAAATTGAGATAACAGATATCTGGCTTGGTTCTTTGATGAAACCTCTAAGATATTTGCAGAGGTCAAAAAAAGGCTAGAGAAAAAAACGTACTTTAGAAAAATATAAAAATTGGAAGTACATATTTTAGAGGCCAATGCTGGAGATGCTCCCCATATATAAATTAACATATCTACCATGAATTTTTAATAGTATAACTTAAAGTAGCCCATGAATTTTGCTTCCAAATTACTCACGTAGACAATTTCGAGTTTTGTCACAATATGGACCACCTTTTGATTGTAGGTTGTTAATTAAACAAGCAAGGGTCATGGTCTCACACAGGTTATTAAAATCCACAGTCCATATTGTTTCGATTCAACGATCTATTTCCATCCAACTTAGTAAGATATTATGAACAAGTAAATAAACCCTCGACCTTAAATTACACAACTTCTCTTACAAAATGTCTCAATATACTCCTACACATTATTCTATGTTATCCATTTTATCAATATAAGTATGTGAAAATCAAGTTATACGTACACAATCTGTACCACCATGCTGGCCATATATACTTACCTGCAAAAAGAAATAAGCATAACAATTTACATGTTAGACACGAGGATATGTTTTGAACTAAACACCATGGAGGTGTAATGGAAACGGAAAAAACTATAAATACATATATGAAAAAGTATATACAGCAATTGGTAACTAAGGTCTGTCACAACTGAAAAGAAAAATAAGAAAACATCCATGCAAGTATTATGTTAGGTATGAGAAAACATCCATGCTGCTCGAAATCTCACCCACCAACCCTGTCCTTGCCAGCTGGCGTGCGAAGGCACACTGTCTGAGACTTTTTTTAGAACAGTGTTCTTGCCCCTAACTAGAAGTCCAATTGTGATATACCCCTATTATTTTAACTTTGTGAATTTACCCTCATGATTTTAAAACGAAGGAGCCATTTGCCCCTGGTTTGGATGTCTGTTAACTTAAAGCAGATTATATCATATAAAAATTATAAAAACCCACAAAGGTTCGACATGAAATGACTCAAATGCCCCGTATCCATCCCGATTCCCTCTCCCTCCCCTAGCATATTCTGTGCTGCAGCTCCGCTTTCAATGGTGACCCAAATCCTAGGGCGGCTCTGCGTCCGGCAGCATCGGCGGCTTGTGGCAGGGTGGCACGGAGGGCGGATCTGTGGGTGCGCGTGCTGCACGTGGGCGCGAGCGCGCGGACGACCCGTGCGCGCGTGCTGCGGAGGCGAACGCAGAGGAGGCCGGTGATGTACTGAGGCAGCCGGAGTCTAGCAGGTGTGCCTTGTGCGTGGAGCTGGTCGATGTGGCCCACCTGCCACTGCCAGCCCGAGCCCAGCGCCATCTGCGTCACGCCCATCCTGCATGAGTCTCCATCTCATTGTCTGTAGGATGGAGTTATTGGATCGAGTTGCTTGCACGTCCAGGTCCTGTCCGGATTTGTTACTGAATGGAGAGTGCTAAGCCTGTTACTATCAGAATAGTTTCGTCACACACATTTCTTGAAGCATCAGTGCATAGTCCAAATATTGTTTAGAAGCTTCGGTGGAACATTTGGATGTAGACATAATTTTGCATGTGTGTTTTAAAGGTGATTTTGTGCAAGGTTGGATCCACTGAGCTCGAAATGGAACACCCAATCGTGGATCATCTTGACGAGAAGGATGTATGACTGACCTGTGGCTTTGATATTTTTTTATTTCCTTTTTCTCATTCCCACCAAATGTTATGAGTATTTGGTACATTAAATTCAGACTTCAAAACAACATGGCTTAAAATCAGTCGTTGAGAGGACCAGCCAGTGGGAATCATAGATAATCAAGAATTCCCTGTATTCTGCAGGAATGATTTGTTCAAAGAAAAAGCAGGTCAAGATAAGTGGTACATATAACTAAAAAATCTGTGCCGCTAACATTCATTCCTATTTTTTGTTCTCGTTTGCTCTGGTAGCAAAATATACTTCTTATAAATCTATATTTCAAGGCTAATGTGATATCTGGCCCAGTTTGGAATTTGGCCTCCCATGTGCATGTTAATGAGATATTATGGATAGTATAGTCCCACCTTGGATGTTAAAAGTAGGAGCTCTATTTTGGAGGCCACAATTAGGAGATGCTCCACACATATAAATTAACTCTCCCAAACATTGGAAAAGATACCATAGAGTTACAATAATTTGAAGTAATCCAATAAATTTGGGTGTAAATCATTCATATATGCTACTCAGAAATGTATATATCTGAAAGTAACCCTTGAATTTTGCGTCTGAATTGAACACACAAACAGTTTTGGGTTTTGAAAAAAAATGGATCTCTTTTATATTGTAGGCTGTGAAATAAAACTGATCACGGTCACACAGATTATAAAATCCATTGTCCATATTATTCTAAGTCAACAATCTATTTCCATCCAACTCGTATGATATACTCCATTCGTTCTTTTTTACTTGTTGCATTAGTTGTGTCCTAAGTCAAATATTTTCATCTTTGACCACCAATTTTAAGAAATCTCAATAATTTCACAATATGTAAATTATATATTATGTGAAAGTATTCATTACAGTGAATCTAAAACATAAATCATATATTGTCAACATTTATAAATTTTCAAAATTGATGGTCAAAGTTAGAAATATTTGACTTAGGACAAAGCTAATATGACACATAAAATAGAATGGAGTCTCAAATAAACTCTCAGTCTTAAATTAAACCACTTCTATTATAAAAAGTATCTGAACGAGCTCTTCTACAATTGTTGGTTGGTATTACCATGTACTTTTGAGTACCTAAGCCTCTGATTTATTCTGATCATCGAATGCTGTAAAATTATTAAATAAACATGTTGTGAAAAATTATCGGTTCAATGGGAATCAAACACAAACCCTCAATTTCTGACATTCACAAGTCTTACCACTGCGCTACGCTCAAACATTTGAATATATCAACGAATTAATAATATAGTTAATGTGTTAGAAAATAAGACCACAGGTCTGAACTAGTTGATTTTGGTGCGATATTAGTCCACTTAGACTAGACGTGAGATTGTCGGTTGACTTCCTATAGCGTGGTGGCTATTAGTCTACTCAGGCAATACGTGAGAGTGTTGGTTGACTTCCTATAGCATGGTGGGTGGGGGAAGTACTCGAGCCACGACACCTGGTGTCGCTAGATTTGGGCAGTATCGACATGAGCAGGGACTAGGAGCATGGATCGAGCGGAGTTGCCAGGGTGGGGGTGGAAGGTAGAAGAAAAAGGAGTCACGGAAGTAGGTGTGGTCTGAAGAACAGAGACATCAGGACTATACTACTCCAATCGTTATCCATCTAATCATAGTTATTAGGATCAGACCGAAAATCGAACCGATCAACCTCTTGATTCATGGTTCGATTGGTTGAAACCATTAAACACTACTATAGATTGAGCTACCACTATCGCTACTACCACTGCCTAGAAGACATAAGCGACGGTGTGATACTTCTATCGTCGGTTGGATCGATTTTGAAGCCTCATAAGGAATTAAACCGGCAGTTGAAACTTCTAGCACCGACGGTTGAACCATCAATGTTGTAGTGCTAGTGGAGTTGAATTTCACCATTCTTTGGAAAGCTGAGCTGACTGAGATACGTGTTATAGCTGCCGGCCCTACACGACAGTTTGGTCTACCGGTGGTAAATTCAGCGTGAGTGTTGAATGTCCCAACTTCCAACACCGCCTCACCGCTTCCGCCGGGAATGCCTAGGTCATGCATTTTAATTGCTCCTTTCCGCTTCTCCATCTTCAAGGTTGGCCTATTTAAGCCGGGTCTGGGTGCACCCTTGGCCTCATTCCACACACTCTTCCTCCTTCAATCTTTTAGAATAGATACAGATCGACAAAGCTCTTGAGCCAACCATCTTTTTTTCCTTCATCGCCATGGCCCTCCTTGTCCAATTCATCCGGCGGCAGCAGCGGCATTGGGAGAAGGCCTTCAAGATTGGGTACAACCTACATCTATGAGCAGCGGGGGCTGCTAGATATAGGTGCTAGTGGAAGTTTTGCGTTTAAGGGGGTCGCTTATTTGGGCAAGCCAGGGGTAATGAATGCACTTTAGTATCCATGGTTTGGCATTGCTTTGTTTCATTAGGGCTGCTAGGATGCCGATGGTGGTTCCTATGATGGCTCCGATAAGCATAGGACTGCTAGGAAGGTGATGTCTGTATGTACAATTGCCACCTTTCTGCTCTGCATAGCCTTGCTACTGCCCGTTCATCTGTTTCAGCACCCTAGCAGTCCTCCTTCCTTTGGAGCAGCAGCTATGATGATGGTGCTTCTCTCCCACGCCTTTGCTTGCCTCTTGACCGTGAGAGGTGCAGCAAGGAAGGTAAAGCACCTCACTGAGATGCTGGTGGAAGTTTTGCGAGGTGTTGCCTCATCCTTGCACTCCGCATCTGTGGCCTAGTTGGTCATCAGGGTGCTCAATAGGAGAGCACCCTGATGATTACAGATTTTCTATTGGCCTCCATACTCGACAGTTTATCAATCGATAGGTCTTTGTTACTCCCTCCATCCCCAAAAGAATGCAATTATGGGAAACATGCCGGTCAAACTAGTTTAAAATGATTGAAATGTAAGAATTGCATTCTTTTGTGGACGGAGGTAGTATTGTACACCTAGTAGTCTTCGATAGGTCTTTGTTATTGTACAACTGTGGAATGTAACTAAAGTTATCAATGAAAAATTTCCTCATATGGCCGTGATGCTTGTTACTATGTCATTTATATATAGTTTTTGCCTTAAGAACCAATTAATAACTGAATCACTATGATGCTTGTGACTCCGTTTTTTTAAGTGTCATAGTACCTCACTCAATGGTTGTGATGCTTGTGCCTTGGCTAAACAGACGTAAGATAAAGCACCTCACTGAGATGGTGCTGGGGTTCAAGTTTGTGAGGTGCTCCTTCAAGATTGGGTGGTTTATATTCCATGTTGTAGATCTCACGATCAAGAAGCAGATCTAATCCCTTGACCGTGAGGGTTGCAAGATGGAAGGTAGAGCACCTCAATGAGGGTGAAGTTTTGTGAGGTGCTATGTCATTCTCTGTCTCCAGGTCCACGGGTAGTCCTTGCGGCCAGGAAGTGAGTTTGTATCTGGAATCGCTATATGAAACGGCTTTGTTATCTCATACCTGGTGACGCCTCGACGGCAGTTCCTCCCACAAGAAAGCAAAATTAACCAAGAAAGAAAAATAATAAAGAAGAGATTCATGCGTCGATATAGTTACGGGTGCACACAAAATAAGAAAGCTAAAATGATAATAAATCAATGGACAGGCGTCATAATTAAGCAAATTCCCACTATTATAATAATTAAAATAACAAAATTAAGATAATTACATGTCTGCTACTCAGACTCCCTTCTTGTCAGCCACCTCCTTGGAGGCGGCCTTTAGGGTGCCTGGCAGTTTGCCCAGGTTATTAGCAAGTAGGTGAAAATCATATGCGTAATTGGGCACTTTCTCCTCCTGTGGCCTGCTGACAAGCTCCAATAGCACAGCGTTCATCCTCTAATAACTCTTCTGGAAGAGGCTAAGCGCCCATGTGTTGCCACATCCAAAGGGATTGAACGGATCTTCATTGACACAGTCGGGCATGGCTTCATCCTCCGATTCATCCGTCAATGCACGCTCAGATTCATCCTCCGATTCATCCGTCCGTGCGCGCTTGGCTTCTGGCACATATTCCTCCTCCGTCCATGCATGCTTGGTAGAAGGCTCAGCCATTGCAGTTGCTGTGCAGATGCAGTTCGTATCTGAGGGTGTGAGAAGGCAAGCGTGGAGGTGGTTTGGATGCAAAGGCGTAGGGGGACCGTACCTCACGCTAAATAGGCTAGCAGTTCGTCACTTCATCTCCCCCAAACCACATGGTTAGCGCTAAAGGGGCTGAACTATGTGGTCGAGTCAATTTTCTCTGTCCAACTTTCAACACCGTTCCATCACCATTACTTCCCCCGGGAGAAGCATGCTCCACTAAGATTGTGGGAGTGGCATCGCCAACCTTAACTCCTCTCACTCTGTGCAATCGAAGGGAACTCCAATGGGCGCCTAGTTGGCCTATCCTTCTATAAAAGTGGAGGATAAAGTGGGGAAGCAATTACAGGATTCCTTTCTAAACTCGTTACGCTTACCTTCCTTCTTGTTCTATCTTCTTCATCCGGCACTCCGCCTCAACACCCCATCTTCCACATCACATCCAATGGTGGATCGGGGAATGAAGCGCCCAATAGAAGAGTCACTAAAGGTTGTCTCAGCTCGTCCCTACATTCGTGTGAGGCTACGACGGGATGGGGAAGGCAGCTCAGTGGCACCGCAACCGAAGCACCGATCCCTGCTTCCGCCTAGCTCCTCTGACGACGACTTCCCACGCGACAGGGGGGTGATGTCCACACATTGGTGGAACAGCTATACATGGCCACCTCTGCCCACTGCGAGGAGAGCCGAGAGGCGGACCGGCTGCACCTCTCCGTTCTTTCCGCGAAGCGGGAAATGGCCATGGCGGAGCTTACCACTGCCGAGGCCCAAGCATGCCTCGCTAGTAAGGCATTCGACACGATATGGTCTTGCTCTTTCACTTTGTGCAATATCATGTCTTCAATTGTAGCATTTTCTTGTCTCCTTTTCAGCCATCCGAGCAGCTGATTGCCGCGTAGGGCGAGGTGGCAGAGGCGATTCGCCTTTGCCAGGTAGCCGACGACAACACCCGAGTCTCCTCCTGGATGGCGGCGAAGAGCAACATGCGCTACCAGGACCTCTATGCGGCAACAATAGGCAATGCCATCTGCGTTCTTGCGCCTCCTATGCCTGTAGGGATGACCCTGGCGAACTGCCTCCACTAGTCATGGAGGTGGCCACCTACTGCATTCGCCTATGGGCCGCTACGTCCATGGCCATCACCTAGCTTCGGCTGGGTGAGGACCTGACCTTGGAGTCGGGGTTCCCGCCAGAGACGAGCTATTAGGATCACAAGAACCTGATCGACAACTTCTTCATCGTGGGCGATGGCATCTTGCCCACGGCGAATGTAGATGACATCATTCATAACGCTCCTGGCAAGTAGTTCAATTGTAACCTGCCTCTGCATTCTGAATAAAAATATTCATAATATTTAGTAATACTTTGAGTTTGAACATCTCTATTTCCTATTGACTAGAACGTTCCATTTGTGTGCAGAGTTCGACACTGTATGACACATCCAACGTTAGTAGGTGCTAACATCTCCCAATCACCACCACGCCTTCACTGCCACTTTCGTCAATTTCCAATTCTGCGCGTGTCTCATGCTGTTTACAAAATTTTGTAGAAATTTCCATTCTTGTGGCTGATACAGTTGCTTACAAAGGATGCTCCCCAGTCCCACTGTGTCTTTCTCCTCCTCAGTGCTGCTTTTCCTCATCACTGCTCCTAATCCCCATTGTTGAACTGCGCAAGTACCCTTACTCAGCGTTATGCAAGCCACCACTCACCGCTAACAAGCTAGTGCTCCGCACCGGTACACCACACTAGCAGGGCGACAACATAGATCCACTAGTGACCACGCTAGTACTCATCATCGCTCTAGCTGCTAGAGCTCAGTGCCACAAGATCCAAAGGCAATGGTAACACTTTCGCACTTCCCTTATCCATCTTTCTTGGATTTTTATTCCCTTCTTCACTCATTTGTGTACAAATCAAGCTCCCATTTGATTATTAACGAGCTCACCAACACATCCCCATAGGCGCTCCTTCTCTGATTCAGGCGACAGCGCCACCACAACCATCGCCGGCCCCGTTCCACCAGATCCTAGTCAAGATGGAGGAGGAGGCCCCCAACAAGAGGAACGAAGTGACCAACGTCACAGACCATGTCTTGGTTCTCATTCTCAGACGCCTCACCGCCCGCTCCTTTGCAGCTGCAAGTGTGTTTGTTGCTCCTCCAACAGCCTCATCTCGGAATCCGAGTATCGTAAGGAGCTGCCATAAATTCTTGCTAGATTCTTCTACCGCAGCTAGAAAGGCAAACACAACTTCACCAGCGTCACCGATGAATACCCCTCCTTGTCCTTCTTGCCCTTTCCCATTTAGGATGTCATGATCTCAGATTGCTCTCAGGGCCTCATCCTCTGCTAGTGTGTTGGGTTTTGCTATGTTGTCTGCAATTTGGTGACTAAGAAATGGTTGCTACTGCCGAGTAGCAACTATTCTTGTGGTTTAGCTTGCTTGGGGTTTGATCCGATAGTCTCCTCGCACTTCCATGTGTTTGAATATGGGATCAACAATGATGACTCCTTAGGTGTCAACATCTACTCATCTAAAACTGGAGCATGGATCCTTAAAGAGTCTGAATGGGGCGAGAGTATTGTAGTATCCACATACGGGAAAAGTGTATGTCTTAATGGTTTTATGCACATGCTGGAGTTCTCCTAGATAGTTGGTGTTGATAAGGGAAAGACATAGAGAAAAATTCGTAGGCCAAGTGGTGATGCAATCTCCATTCATGAAGCTCAGGTTCAGTTGTGTTTATGTACTGCTGATATTTTTAATATTAATGAGTTTTTAGTCTGCATCCTTGAAGACTATGGTACTAGTAAATGGACATTGAAGCATAAGGTTACCATGCTGGTGCTATTTGGATAGAACAATATTGAAATTGGTACCGAGCTTTGTGACGTGGCCTACAGAGTGATTGTAGTTCATCCAGAATGGAATTTGATTTTCCTTGTTGGGGTGGACAAAACACTGATTGCGTATGACATGAACAACAGTAAAGTTAATGTCCTCCTTGCCCGGCCATCGCTATCCTAGAACTACCTGAAAACTATTATATATGAACGGCGGACCTCACTATCATCCTTATGTTCTCTTGTTCATGTAGTCATTAGCATATGAGTAAACATGCATAGGCTGTATTTTGTTGTTACAACATGTCTTTGTTCAGGTGGTAGTTGTTTTGATTCCATATATAGGCCGCCGTCGTGTTCCTCCTCTGGCTCTGGCACCGCCATAATCTTCTCATCTGGGACGAGGTCGGGGTGGGCGCACCAAGCGGCGACGAAGAGCTCGCGCTCATCCTCCGGGTCGGCCACTGCCTCAGGATTGGCGATCTCGACATTGGTGCATGACGATCTGAGGATGATCTATGTTGTATCCTTGGAGCGCGCATGCGATGGAATCCCTTTGATGCTGACGAGGACTCTGAAACGGAATGCCCTCGCCGACCCCATGATCAGCCGGCTCCACCTCCGCCACCGCAGGATGAAGGGGGAACCCTCCGACACCGGAGAGCTAAGGACAAGCTCGAGATCCTCCGGGTGAGTAAAGCGGACGAGGAAATCGTCCGGTCTAGTACGACGAACAGACACCCGGTCCTCCGCGATGCCAAAGTGATCACCAAGGTGGGCCAAGACCACGGCCGGAGTGATGGTTGGCCTGGTACCGAGTACAAGCGCCAGCAACGCCATGGTGGACAGCGCATCTTCGACTGCCTGGATAGCTGGGCTGCGAGGAACGAGGACGAGCTCCAGCAACCTGGTTCTTGCCCGCGTTCGTGGCGATGCAGGTGGCGACACCCCCCTCCAGGGCGGGGAGTGCGGGAAGCGGCGCGACTGTTCCGGCACGTCAGGAACCTCCCGGCCTGGAGGAGCCGCGCCAGTAGCATCATGGCCGCCAGCGTCCACCATCACATCCGACTCCTGGCTGTGCGGACCACCATCCGCAGCCGCTAGCGCAGCGACGTCCTCGACCACCGCCAAGTGCTCAAGCGTGGGAGACTGGCACACCGGGGGACAGAGGGTTCCGGCCCAGCGGATGCCAAACGGCCGGAGGCCGTGTCTGCCGGAGACGCAGGCCTGCTGCGCGAAGTCCGCCGAAGGCGCGCACCACGCCTGGCACCGGACGTCCTCCTCGGCGAGCGGACGCGCTTCCCAACCTAGCGACCAGCGACTGGAGGTAGAGGGCATTCACGCGCCTGATGGCCCACGTCCCTGCAGTTGAAACACTTTGCCGGCGCCGTGCAATTAACATGCACGTGACCACCATCTAGGCAGTTGAAGCACTTGCCGACTAGGCTGGACGGCACCGGGCGGCGCGGCGACAGCGCGCAGCGCCAACGGCACCGGCTGTGACCTCCCTGAAACCATCCGCATCAGGCGCAACGGACATCCTCGCGGGATGGACGACAATGGACGCGAGCCGCCGGGGCAGGGGCGGCGGAGCCTGGCGCGCCCCGTCCCTACGCGCGTCAGCCATAAAGCCGCCAGTCCGTGGGCGATGACGCCTCCTGCGACGGTGCGGACGAGACCGAATAACGGCCTTGCCGCGGCCCAGAGGAGGTGGGAGGGACGCGTCGGAGGCATCGAGAGATGCCTCCGAGTCGGAGAAGTGCAGCCTCCCCACAGAGGCCCCCGGTGACGCGAGAAAAGGCTCAGCCAAAGGGTCAAGCGAGCTCGCACGCAGAACGAACTCAGCGTGAGCCGCCGCGGCGAGAGGCGGCAGCTGAGGGAATGCAGACCTGGCAGTGCTCGTAGCCGCTTCCTCATCTTCAACCTCGTCCGCCCAAGAGCGGCGAGAACAGGAGCCGGGCTCCATGGCAGAGCTGGACGACGATGGACGGCGGGGCCTGGATGACCACCGGCGGGTTAGAGAAGGTGGACGCAGGGGCCGGAGTGGCTGTTGGCGGGTCAGGGAGGTGGACGCCGGGGCCCGGCATTCACCTATCATGGCCAAAGCATAACTTGATCATTGACGTCGCGTTGTTGAACGGGGGACTCAAGAGGTTTATCGGCCCTGCTACTACACTTCCCATCGCTAAGCATGAAAGATGGCAGCGCAGTCATTTCAGACCAGGTCGCTGCACTATTTTTCAGTGACTTTTCAGTGAACTATTGCCGGGAAAATGACTGACGCTAGCAATGAACGACTTCCTCCATCTCAAATTACAAGACTTTTTCCTTTTTTGACGCCAAATTTGACCACTCATCTTATTCAAAAAATTTGTACAAACATAGTCAAATTTAAATCATTATTGAAGAATTTTTATTAGTAAAGCAAGTCACGACAAAAGAAGTGACATTTTGTACAAATTTTTGAATAAGACGAGTGGTCAAATTTGGTGTTAAAAAAGTCAAACATCTTATAATTTGGGATGGAGGAAGTATTTTTCAGTGAAATTTCTTATCAGTGATGTTGGAGTTAACCGATGGAACATATATATACTAGTATTTCTGTATCCTCCATGCATGTACGTGAGCAGGAGGATGCTTGTGCTTCGTCACTGGTTTCCGAATAAACCTGTGTGCACAGAGTATATGGATGCGACTTAACTGACAGCAAGTCAAAAACTCTATTCGTTCAGGGCCTTTGGTGCGGTACTCCTTCCATGTGTTTGGTTGCAAGGTTGTAGTGGGATAGGAGTGTGACGATCTCCTTTTGGGGGCGTTTGCTTTTTTTTCAACGCGAGGAATCTCCCCATTCCCATTGAACTTCAACGGAAATACAGAGGGGGCGTTTGGTTTGGAGTCATTAGGGCAGGATCATCCTCTTATGGAAATATTCCCCAACTATTCGGAGTGCCTCCGTCCCCTAGAATCAAAGTCCCCTTCCCAAGGCCTGAGCCCCCGTTTCCTTGCACGTGTCTCCGATCTCCACTGCTCCTTCTGTTACGGCGATGGTGGCCGGACCAGGGTGATGCAGCTCGCGTAAGGAAGGCCTGCCGCGAGACCGAGGGCAGCATGTCTTGCAGCGCTGGAATCTCACAGCGAGAGCTCCTGGGGTAGGGGGCCGAGCGGTGGCGTCATCGTCTTCCCCGCAGCAGCCATGGAGGCGTCCTTGTCCCACCAGATATAGGCGCCGCGGAGGCCGGCCCGGGTGGCACGGTCAAGCCCATCAGATGCGCACGGACGGGCATGATGCCGTCCAGACGCTGGCCAGGCCGTGACGCTGGAGGGCCTATGAGTACAGTACATGTATTAAAGTTCATACGGTCCATTTGATTATACTGCAACTAGTCCATTTAGCCAGCGCTTCGTATCACGCGTGACGCATCCCTTCGAGTCACGATTTCCTTGACCTGGACACGGTGACGGCGTGCTGTTGCGCCACTGCAGGCCTGCCAGGCCTAGCGTTCCCCGGTCAATCAATCCCCAATTCATTATCTGTGAGACCGTGATCGTACCCGGCATTCCCTGTTCGGTCATTCCTTGACTTCGACACAGCGGATGCTAGACTGAAGACAGAACTTGGTAAGTAATTTCAGTTCAGTTAGGGCCTAGCTACCTGCACTCATTTTCTAAATTTCTATTCAATATTTTTTTGGAACATATTAGATGTTGTCTTAAAAACATTTGTCCGGAGCTATATATAGGTTTTTTCCAACTTCAAGTAATGCCGAAGTCAGCGAGCCAAATATGCTGTCATTATTTTACCATTCTTGGCACGAACATAATAGTTATTTTACCACTCTTTGAGCTTCTTTGATGTACAATCGTTATTTTTTATGAACTACTAAATATATATTACAAGTTAGGTCTTATTAGTAATAATATATACTTCAATCGTTATTATATTAAAATATTGGATTGTCGGGTCTTAATGTCTTGCTTGCACAAGAGCCCTCGAAATTGTTGAGACGGCCCAGACGCCGGCCTCCCTGTCCCACCCAAATGCCGGGGTGCCCTGCAGCTGGCCTGCCCAGACGCTGGTTTCCCCGTCCCGCGGCCAGCCAGCCCTCACGCCCCGATCCGCGCGATGGCCCCTACGCTGAGAGCCACGATCAGATTCTGTGTGCTGCTCCTGGCAGACGAAGAAGTAAGGAGTAAAGAGGCTGACACGTGAGTCCATTTTAACGCTGGCTAACAGGAGCTAAACGGTGCCTTGCTGGTTCCTTTTCTCATCCCTCATAACAAACAGAAAACAAGGACAATGTCATCTCCTCGACCAAAAAGATAGATAGAACCGTCTCATCTCTAAAACCTGGGTTGGGTCCATCCCATCCCACTAAGCCTCGCAAGCAAACGTTACCTTAGAGAACAATTGACATTGTGGACATGCTGACATGGTCCATGCGACCACGTAGCTGGCCTTGCAGTTTGAACAGTTTATGAAGTTTCGATCAACCAATTTCTCATAGACCATCTGAATCAAATTAAAATGGTCTCAGCTACATTTTTCTTTTATGGACACAAATTTGCGGTGCATTTATTAATAGAGGAGTGTATAAAAATAGTTGCGAGATTATCGAAAACATGTCAGAGGGAATTCTCCGTATTGATCCAACAACGCTGAGCCTGGCTACAATCAGGAAGTTAATGAGCTCACGGGATCCCAACTATCATTCTATACTAGGGTTCCCATTTCCCAACCAATCAAAGAAGAATGCAGTCGAGAAAATAATAGTAGACACCTCACGAGAAATTAATTAGCTCACAACAAAAATAAAATATCAGAACGGAGCACATTAACCACTGTAAATTACAAAGAGTTCAAGTTCGCTCCCAGCACATCTATCCATACACATATAGCTTGGTTTTGTGTGGCAATGTGAAATTGCCAATTATTATCACACATATGGGACCAAAAACAGACCCAGCAAAACAGCACAAGTATGGCATGTCCCTTGCCAAACATTGTTACAAGAAACAGAACACACTGAAACACAAATCAGGATACAACTCACAGAGATGAAAGGAATGGAGAAGGCACCTTAATTGTGTGGATACAAAAAGATACTCACTTAAGGTAGCTTTGGATGATATGTTTCTTGCGTGATACAAACTCTGGTGGCGGCACATGCAAGTAGTAGTCACTCTGCTCTGGCAGCTTCAACTGCAGCCTATCCCACCACTCTCGCTCTCCACAGACTTCCACCTTTGACTTCAGATATTCCTTCTTCAGGAGTGGGTGTGGGAGACGTTGAAAGGATCGGCAGCCCCGGACAAAGAGCTTCTCCCACTTTGGCGTTTCAAATTGAAATTTGACATCGTCGTGGATGTGATGCAGCTGTGGCAATTCCTGGAGGTTGATACTTTTGATGTTTGGGAGTGGAGAAAGTGCTACCTCATAATTAGGTTGTTTGTAGAAAATTGTCTTCATGTTGGAGCAGAAGAGGATCACCAGAGTCTCCAGGGCAGGTAATGATAAGCTACATGGGAAAAGTTTCTCCAGTCGGGGACAGTCCTCAATGTGGATGTGCTTTAGTAGCTTCAAAGTGAGCAATCTAGAATGTGAAAGGTCACTAGGCTCGATCAAGCTTAGTAACCTCTTAAGACAGGTGACTTGTAGTATTTGCAAGTATGGTAAAGCCTGTGAGCCACGTGAACGCATTATAAATACTACTGCCATTTGATTGCAGCGGTGAAGCTGGCATTCTTCCAGTGACATGAGACTATAATTGAGGTCAGTAAGGCATCTGACGAAATTGTCATCTGTAATGATTATGGAGTTTGTGACAGAGAGAATATGCCTTAAGTCATTTGGGTACTGATCCTTTGTTGATATCTCGATATGACGTTGCCTTGGCTGAAGTTTCATCATTGGGATAATGTTAGCTACCTCAGAATTGTACTGGAGAAGCTGATAGGTTGAATGCCTCCGGATACTGGTACTTAGATCAACCTCAGAATACTGGATATCTCTCACACTGCATTGTTTAACTTGCACATTGAATGACTGAAGAAATTGTCCTTCCATGACTAACTTGTTAGCAGCATCTGAGTTGAAGCTATGAAACATTCTGGGGTCATTTACAGTGATTTGAGCAGCATTGCTAGTTTTCTTACAATGCTGATTTGCATCTGCACAAAAAAATTTTTGGCATTGATTATCATAATCTGCCCAATTATCCAAATGGAAAACCTTGGGAAACCGGACCAACTGATGCCATGGAAATCTCTTGAAGCAAGGGACGTTCAAAAGAAGTAATGTACTGAGCTGTGGTAAGTTGGGGAGGTTGTGAGGAACCTCCTCAAGAGCTGTTCCAGAAAGATCAACATCCTTCAAGTCTGTGAGATCATCACTGAAGTTGACAATTTTGAGTTTGCTGCACCCACACAAGGATAGGCACCTAATCCACTTTCCAGACAGTGAGACCATTCTCAGATTTGGATGCCCATGAATTTTGATACCTTCAACGGACTTCCATGTTTCTATATAAAGATCTTCAAGGCATGGTACTAATTCCCAGATCAACTCAAGCCTTAAGCTGATACAGTTAGAAAGATGTAGCTCTTTGAGGCCTTTGGCTTCAGACAGTAACCTTGGGAGTGACATCAATAGAATGTTGTTGGTTAACTTGAGTGTATGCAGTTTTTGCATTGCTAGGAACATGTCCTCTGGAAAAGAGGTAATTTGAGTCCCCCCGACATGAAGAACCAATAGATTTGACAGTTCAGCCATGGAAGGAGGCAACTCTTTGAGATTTGTGCAATTACTGAGAATGAGCTCCTCAAGGCTTGCCATTTCACAGAAGAATTCAGTAGGCAGGGTGGTGAACTTTGAGCCAGATAGATCAAGGTAATGCAGATTGCTCTTATTGCTGCCATCTTGTTTCGATAGCTCAAGCAAGGGAACCCCATTCATATGCATATCAAGGACTACAAGGTATTCCAGATGAGCAAGTGGTGATGTTTCTTTGTCAGAAGTAGGTGGTGGTGTAGACAAGTTGTCTAGCTGAGAGCAGCCTCTGAGTGAGAGCAAGTAGAGATTCAATAGGGAGGAAAAGGAAGGAGGAAGTGAATTTATAGGTGTGTAGGACAAATCAAGGACACGGAGGTGTGGGGTAAGCAATTTATCCAAAGTAAATTCTGACAGATTTGAGCAACCTCGCAAAATAAGGCTTGTCATCCTTGTATCTCCCCCTGTTTCCTTGCGCTCCCAATTCCAGCTTACATGCCTACCATCGTCATTCATAAATGAGACCCATCCTAGTTGGCTCCTCTTCTCAAGATGAATTAGATCATCTTTTTTTAGTTGCGGTACACCCTCGGCTAACTTTGACAAGCCAATGACAGGTTGCTGCAGGGAGGTTGATGCTGAAGAATAGTTTGATAGTAATGAATATTCTTGCAATGCTCGATAGACGACCTTTGCAGCTTCATATGCAGACCTGTAGTAGCTGCACTGTTTCTGGGTGGTGGATTCTGGTTTCTTAGTGGGCCTTGCTGTTGAGGAAATCAGGTCTTCAGCCACCCAACAGCGGATCAGCTCATCAGATGTATAGCTTGCCTGACGCGTAGCAGATCTTTGCAGTGGATGGTAGAGGATACCATAGTATAAGCAGTGCTGGGCTACATGGAGCCAGAAGTCCTTGTCTCCTTGCTTGTGGAGTGTGCTATGGATGGAGCCAGCTGCATCCCATAAGGCCTCTTTTATCAACATGGCCCAATCTCGCGGACGGAGGTCATCATACGGCGGGGCATAGTAGTACTCTGGAGGTAAATGAAGGCCACGGAGATCATCAAGACCTCTGGCGCCTCTGCTTTTCTCGTAGACATCCTTGGAAGTGATTGAGATGAGCCACCTCCGGCTATGAAATGGTGACGGCCGTTGTCTGCCCGTTGTGAGAACCAACACGTCTAATGAGACAGAAACATGCAGGTTCTCTACGAGCAGCATATGCCTCTTCCCTTGCAATGCTTTTTTGATCAACTCTAGTATTGGAGAACTATAAGGTTGACGGTCATAGCACGGGTCCAATCGCAGCGACGAATCTGATCCAAAATAGTAAATGTACTCTCTCCCTAAAGCTTGGAGCATCAGGTTGTTGGAGATTGTGCCATAGCCGAAGTAGCTTTCTTCTGCAGCGAGTTGCTTGAGCTCCTGAAGCTCCTTGATGTCGTCAGGTCGTAGCTGTATCTTGAGGGTTCTTGCCATTTCCATGAAGAACTCAAACGCTAACCAGTGCTGCTGGACTCTACTGCTGCTTGGTGCTTCGGCAGTTGGGAGCCTCACATGTGCAATTAGGTCGTAGGGCCCATATAGGTCCTTTGTGCGATTGAACAAGAGCCTAGTGAAGGTCCGCACGAACGAAGCTGCAGGTCCAATTCCGACGTTCCATAGCACCGGGTGCTCCTTGCTCCACTCCTCCACCATCTCATCCAATGCTGGTACTTCAGTCCATCGAGTATAATACCCAAGCCTCTCAGAGAATATGACTTCACCCCACCTTCAGAAAATAAAAGAAAAAAACAAGGGCACATGCGCATAGGCCTGGTCAGAGCTCAAGACCGTCGGCTTGTAAATAGAAATGTGAAATTTTGGTGAAGGTTATGTCTGGTGATCAAATTAACATAACTAAATTTCTAGTACATCAATTTATTTTCCTGACAGAAAAATTAATCCTGCTATGTTTACCGACAGCACACAACATATTAGTAAGTTGCTTCTACTATGGGATGTATTGAACAATGTTTTTTTCTTGGAACTGTTAATACTTGCAGTAGACATGCAAGCCATTGAATTTGGTTGAGAGCACTTGACTTGGTATTGATCTGTGCACTTGGCTGAGAGCTCATTGTGGAACCGAAAGAGAGCATGTGTCTACCACGTTCTCTAAAAAGGGAAGATGAGAACAAAATCTTCTTTCCTTCAAAAAAAAGAACAAAATCTTCTTTTAAGGTGCCATAGCTCTAGCCCATCTTTTAAGAAAAATGGTGAGAGACACCCGCACCAGCCAATGCTAGTACATGGTGGACAGCCTGAGACCCTCTATTAAAGCAAACCAACCCAGTCCTATCTCGGTCCTCGAGGACAAGACTTCTCTCATGTGTACTCTAATAAGGCCAAGAGAAGCATGCAAAAATCATTGCTTGCTATATTTTGTGACATGCTGGTAGTATTGTCGATGGTTCCAACATTCATATACTATATCATAGGAAAGATATGTAAGACTACTTTCCAACACAACAAATGGTGCATATTAAACTACCGAGCTAGGAGTTATGACTATTTTAGAGGAAGCTGCATAGGATGTTGTTGGCTGCACCAGAACTGAGAAGACTCCTCAAATACTCCACTAAGATGTCCCTCTATCTACATGCATTTATATATTTATGTTCACACCCAACTACGAGGATGTTACTTTCCCTTTTAGATAATGGAAACCAACTAGGAGGGATAATTCCTAGGACAAATAATGCATGTATTCCATTAATTTAGGGTAGTTGATATTGATGTGTTATGAGAATTGAGCATGTCTTTTATTTGAGAAACCCATAGAGTAATCTCCATTGCTAGCTGACCTTTGTTGAGTGTTTTTCAAGTGATTCTATACAATCCACCACCACATACCCTTCCACGGGTTGGTCCTTATCATTTAGTAATCAAAGCTTCATATTATGGCTCGTTGTCAACATCGTCGAGCAAACTCCAGCAACCACAACATTAAACAAGAGCGTGACCACCAGGATCTAATCCTCAAATGTTTGGGGAACAAATTCACCAAATTGAAGAACACATAGAGTGTCTTGACGCTACTGGTCATGAAGGACTTCATCAAGAAATGGAGGCTACTGGTCTCTTGCAGCAACTAGTAGGATTGCCAACCTCTTGTAAATATGGCCTCCATTTTTAGAGTTGGTTGGGAATCCCAACATCCTCTAAATAGACATTTTCAGAGGCTTCTGGAAACCAAAGCCTCTTCTAAAAATTGAGGTTATTTTTTTGAGGTTGCTGGGAATACTAGCCAGCTCCATAAATGGTTCCCAGAATATAAAGCACCCATTCTTCCTTCTCAAGATAGAACTGTAGCCTGAGGAGGAAGAAGGGGGAGCTCCAAGAGCAACCCTAAAGTTTAAGTCTAAGGGGGAGGTTTCACTCTAGATTTCCGAGGTGACTCTAGAAGTTAACTTAATGTCATTCTAAACAAACATCATTTTGATGTTTAGTGCTATATTACTTGATTAATTAGGTTTCTCATTTTCTCTCTCTTCTTGCATGGTTGTCACAATTATAAAGGAAATTAGCTAAATGAATCTTTGGAGTTCCTAGAGTAACTTGAGTAGGGGAACAAGATTCTCAACTAATTTTGCCCCTGTGTCCTGATTTTTATCTGCAAGTCAACTTTTTTTGGATGTGGATTATGTTGGATCTAGGTATATGCATTGTTCGGGAGTTAGAGAGGGTTACAATAACTTATTTTCTGAATTGGATTGAATATTAATTGTTGGCAATTATTTTCATTCAAGTTTTTTATTTTACTTATAAAATTCTTAATGTTTTTTTACTTAATGGGTATCTTCATTATGGACTAGTAATGGTACATAGGTACTTAATATCTTCATGCATGTTTTATTTCTAGGTATTTGAGGTGTCTACTCTAACTTTGCGTGGCAATGTTTTCAGGAGCAATCTTTGCAAGCATTATGGGGCTGTTTGGTTGGCAGCCATGTCAGGCTGCCTCAGCTAGGCAGAATCTACCCCTAGGCATTTGATTTGGTATGCCTATAGGTTAGGATCACTTGCCTAGCCAGGCACTGCCTATAGGCCATAGTCGACACACCATCTATATCATTGCTTCATCAGGCAGAGTTGACAAAGAAAAGGCAGTGAGAGTGTGATCACACACCTTCGTTGGTCAATCATGAGTTTGTCGACCAAGTAAAAGACTTCTCTCTCCATGTAGGCTTGGTCCGGTCTGCTATCAGCCATGCATGCTTAATCCCACCTGAACCATCCAAAGCTGTAATCATTTTGTTGCTCTGGACCAAATGGATTCAACAATCAACAAAATCATGAAGTGGACTGCGAAAGGGTATATGTAAAAGTTAATAGCGCTATATTTTGACATATAAAGGTTTCCGCTATCTGTAGTATGGTCCCAAATATTCCTAAACATATCACGAACAGATAGTTATCATTGTAAGAAAAAATCTGTACTACTTTCAGATTTTTATGATTTAAGTAAAATAAATTAGTTATGAAATTTTGGAGATCGAAAAAAATTATCTATAGAAAATAGAAACCCTTTTGAAACTAGCTAGAAGACCAAATTCTTATGGTTTTGACAGTTGGAAGGTACCTTTTTATTTTCAGAGGCGTAACACTGTACCAATGAATCACTTGTGAGTATATATATATAGGATTCTATCTTTTTTTACACATATTTCATAATTTTGTATTGAATATTTTTTCTACTAAATGAACTGAAACGAAAAAAGTTTTAACTACAAAGTTTTAAATCTTGTCAAGTAGTACAACTCGGGTAATGATGTGTCTCCATCCAAGATTATTTGAAAAATTCAAAAAATTGAATATTAAAATATGTGAATTTGAAACAAATATTTGAGACAATAAACAACTTCAACTAAAAAACTAATCAATAGAAAAAAATATATAGATTAACTCGGCCACTACAACTTTGGTATTAATTTTGTGAACATTCAAGATATTTTAGAAATTATAAATTTCTAATTTCAAAATTTGTGAACTTAATACACATATTTGGGACCCCAAATAACTTCAAATACAAACTTTTCAACAACAAAGTTGTAGATTGTATTGATGACTACAACTTTAGTATAGACCATGTCAACATGCGAGGTCATTCAAAAAAAATTAGTTTCAAATTTCTAAATTTGTGAACTTAAAGCAAAATTTTCAGACTCAAAATAGTTTCAAATAAAAAAATTTCAACTTCAAAGATGTAGATCACGACGTAGGCTACAATTTTAATACAAAGCTTGTCTTCATCCTTAATCATATGGAAAAGTTACGAACTATTTTTGCGTGCAACTATTTATAGATACTGGCATCTTAAGATTTTCTCCTCTCAAAATCATTTTTTAGAGACATAAGTGTATAATGGCCACCTCTATTGAAAGCAATTTTTAGAGACGGACATCTTATGATTCCATCATGAAAATCGATTCATAGAGATGAGAGTCCAAAGGCAGCAATCTCTATTAATTGGTGATTTTCAAAGGCAGTTGCATTAGAATGCTCACCTCTTTAAATGCTTCTCTAAGGCCGGCCCTTTCCTATAGGCCGCTTGGCAATTTACTAAGATGGTCACTAGATGTGCCCGCCTCTGTCTATTAGAGAAACTGTCCATCTCAGAAAATATTTTAGAGTTGATTTTTTTATCAGGTACAATTTGGACGTAGACAACCCACACACTCCACACTCACACTATACACACACGCGTGCATGTCCATATACACACAAAGAAAAGAAGAGATTGGGAGGTTCTCTACCCTCCAGGAAACGTGCAGTACCACCAAATGGGCACGTGTGCGTGTACCATAAATTTTCTGGAAAAAATCTAGAAAAATAATGCGACAACCTGGGTTTGAACCCTAGTGGGTAGGAGTCCCACTGGACAGTCCTACCACTGAATCACAGGCCCGTTCACTTAGAGTTGATTTTTTGGAGCTGCCTATATGTAAAAAAGGGCTGTCTATGAAATTCGTTTTTGTAGCAGTGTAAACTGGAAGACACGTAACAATGGTGGCAAGATTGCGTTGAGGGCATTGCTGTATGGGGTCGTGAAGGAACAACTGTTGGTACCACTCGGAGTTACAAAAGTTATCCCACCATATTCATTTGATATGATTGAGGGTGGTGGGCTTGTGGCATGGATAAGCTGCGCTCAGATCACAATCAGATATGAGTGCTAGCGTTAGAGAGAAAAAAAATACTCAGAGCATGCTTGGAGCACATGAATTTTACTGGACACATAGGAATTTTACACGAATCAGTTCAGTTTTCCAAAAAGTGCAAGAAATATTTTTTCTGTATTCCAAACAGACCCTCAGTTGCCGGTGTATACAGAGATGATTTTCACTTGTAGAAAATGATTCGTCAGATCTTGTCTAGAAACTCATCAAGAGACTCATGGTCATAATATTTGTACTCATGGTCAGAATTGATCAAGGGATTGGTCCAGTGTTTGGAGTGCTGTCACCTGACATCATTGGCTTGTGCAAATTCAATGTAAAATTACTATGGACACAAGGGACAATGACCCAACATGTCCATCATAGCTATGCTAGTGACATCAATGATTCCTCACTCTAAATCCGTCCCGGGTGATGTCGATTTCTTGTGGATAATGTGGCCTGCCTTTAAAAACATTATCCATAAATTATATATTATTGAATGTAATAAAACACATCAGTTCTTTCGAATAGGCAAAAGGCTTTTGTAACATTGTATTAAGGTAGGTGTTTTGCGAAAGCATAAAACGCATTCGTTCAACATGGCGAATGCTCTCTGGCACTCTCACATGACAACATTGGAGCCCTCAAGGGGCATGCCAAACAAAGGTAGATCTAATATGGGAAATTAATAAGGTGCAAAATATGGGTGCTAGTGCTGGAGGCCATTTTACGTTCTACTAGGGACACGGAGGTTTTCACTTCTAGAAATGATTCGTGTGATCGTGTCTGTGCATCTTCTAGAACTAAAATTTATCAATGTTCTGTTGCATTCGAGCTTTCAGGGACCTAAAAAATATTTCATAGTGACACAGCCATTTCTTGTGAGATGATACTCGCACGACAACTATGTCCAGAACACCACTCAGAACACCATAATTTTAGATGAGTCGAGGTACCAGTAACTCTAGCTCGAATACTATGGTGGCCTTGTGAATTGTGATATACAAATAATAACTTAAACAAATGAGTCACATAAGTGGTACCTGGATCCACAGGAACCGTCTTTGTGATCGAGGAGATTGTCGATGCGAGATGAAATGAGAGATGAGGTGATTGAAGAGAAAGCCAGCAATGGCCAAGCTCGTCAAGGAAAGGAATATATGCAGCACCAAAGACACGCAGCTAGCAAGGAGTCAAGCTAGCAAGCCAGCAAGGAACTATATGCCGCACCAAATCTTGTGAGGTGGATTTTGTTTTGCTTTAGTTTGAGCTGGATGCATGGACAAGTAAGGAACGTGTTTGCCTATTCCAGGGTCAAGCTAGCCCAATGTGTCTGTCTTACGTTGTCATCATATCAGAGCTAGAGTAAAGGTAGCGAACACTAATTGAGAGATGAGTATGCAGATGCTTTATCCAAAGGAAAAGCGTGGAAGCAAGTAACCACTTGCTAAGGAATATCATCATCATCAGGAATATAAAGCGTGGAAGCTTCATCTCAATGTGCCTTCATGCCTGGTCCTGGTGGACTACCGTGCTGTGTCCTAGAATCCTACTCTTTCAAGCCTGGTTCTGGTGGACTCCCCTCCGGTTTCCCAGAATCCTACTCCTCTTTCAAATTCAATTTCCGACTAGCAGACTGTCTTTTTCTAAGTGTTGCACTCGATGCCTATCCCCTATAATAACAATAGGGAACATTGCCGGTGCCCCATTAAGTCCCACGCCTATCTTAATTGGATCATATCTTCAGGGTGCTTTGAGTCACTGGGCTCTACGAAGTACCCCATTTCATAGTGTTCTCTGAATATCAGTGTTTTGAGGGCAAGTCATGGACAACTCAATGTGAGATCATTCAACATGAATTTGTGGGTGTTGGCCCACCTGAGAAGAATGCCAATCCTGACCAAACCAAGTTGGTGAAGGAGTGCATTTTGATTTATTTGGCCTCGGACAAGGTGGGCCTAGTCCTTATGCCCCAAACAATAAGGAGAATGTTCATTGGCCACATCTTCACCAACCCGTACATCAGGCTCCTGATGCTGCTATGGGTTGGGATCCTTGGCCTGCCCCACCGGCCCAAATCATCCTTGGGGACAAGGAAGCCCAGCCTGGACAAATTGACATTGACTTGAACAATGAGCCAGCTGATTTACCTAATCTTGAAGAGGTGATTGTCAATCTAGTTCCAAACTTTACCAACAAAGCTCAACTTGTTGGACTTGACTTCATGATCTGCTGCAGCCAGTTGAGAATTTTTTTAAAAATCTGAATCTGGAACCTCTGACGGAAAATAATGGGGATCATAATGTTCAGGAGGCGATGCTGAAGTTCATCCTCCTCAACCACCAAACTCTCCTGAAATATTGTCTGATGAAGATGAAGTGCCCCTGGACATTTTAGTTGACCCAGCGGGTTTTAATTTCACTGGTGGATGAAAAATTGGCCACTCTATGTTGGGGGAACACCCTTCAACTTACTATCCAACAACCTATTAGCAAGTGAATCCACACAACCCTATGCTTAAAATTAGCAGCCATTAGTTATTAGCTGGCTAAATTTTAGTGCTAATGGATCCAGACAGGCCCTAAATCTTACTCTTTAGTTATCTATATTTTACACGCCTCCTACCAAAAAAACACTCATGTAGCTGTGTTTGTGAGCACATCCAATGGTTAGGTCTCGCCCAAGGCCCGTGGAGCACCTGATGCATGCAGTCATGCGTGTCCGTCCCCACCAAGCAACTGGAACTGATAAGGCTCAAAAAAAAAACAACCGGAACCGATAGCTGTGTGGACATGGAGATCGGACGGAAGGTCAGCAGCATCTGCAAGATTGGACGGCATCTGACTCGTGTTGCACGGGCGTTGGTATACAGCACGACTGCGTAGATAGAACCACAAGATTATTTACTAGGCATGGACACTGCGGTAAAGATCATGAAGTCCGTGCGGAGCATTGGGCTGCACTGCACCAAGACAAGACGTTCTGTATGAAGAACTCAGTGAATAAATCTCGTTTGGTATGTACAATATTTCGACCAGATTTTTCAAGCTTTTCACTTGCTTTTTCACCACGTCATTAGGTCTGATGCGCACCCCCCCCGGTGGGCTGCAAATACAAGGAGCCCAGCGGCGCAACGCAAAGCCCATCTAGGAGCAGCCCTCTTCTGCTATTTTAGGTCCCCCGGCCTAATTCTGGATCCGCCCCTGCTCATGCCGGCAACAGAACTAGGCTCTCAACCATTCCATCATCCTTTTCTATGGGAAGTCACAAGTCACATTTTTTTTGTCCTAAACACACATGCATGCAGCCGCAGGGGATTGAACTCACGACCCCAAGAGTCATGAGTTGCTTTCTTAACGGAGGAAGATGCCGAGGTCACTGCACCGCACCTTGGCGCCGTTCTGTCAATGGCCGGGCCAAGGCCACGGCGCTGGCAGGACCTCGCCAGCGAGTCCGCGATGACCATGCGCCCACCGCGCCTGGACCCCGACCACCACCAGCCCACGGGAGAGCTCGCCTCAACGGAGTTGCGCACACTGAGCCTGGGCCCCATCGCCGCGGCGCAGGCCCCGTGAGACCTCGGGTGGCACAAGCCCCATCCCCCAGACGCAGGCACCTAGTGCGGACACCTGGAGCTGGAGCAGAAGCATCAGCACGCCCACCCGCCTCGCCGCCCAATACCCTACTCCACTGCGACACGCCCGCGATTTGCAGCGCCATCACCGGCTTAGGGAGGCCACACTGAAGGAAGTCGCCGCCAGTCGACCATGTCGCCCGGAGAAGCAACCGCCGGTGCGTGCTGCTAGAATCAGGCGCCGCCGTCGCCTGCAAGAACGGCGGCCATCCTATGAGCGGGGCGAAGCACGGCGCCACTCGCCTTCGCCGGTGATAGAGGCCGACGCCGCAACGGCGACTAGCAGCAAGAAGGCTAGCGCGAGCTTCACCATAGTGATGCATGCGGCGGTGGCGGCAAGGAGAGGAAAGCGTTTTGGACGATGGGAAATGGGGAAAGCAAAGCTTAAGCTGTCTGATTGTGATGGCGAGCCTGCTATGTCAGTACTAACTAGTACTAGTCTTCTTGTTAGCATCAGTGAGGTAAGATTTTATGCTACTAGAGTGGTGCCTAAGCAAATCTTTTTTTAAATACCTTTGTATCCTAGATTTGCTAATACCAAGTCTACTAGACACATCTTCTATGGTCATTCTTTGCTTGAGAGGAATGTCGCGCAATTTTTCTAAATCAAGCGGGGTTGCTTTACGGCTACATCTACCTTTCTTTATACTAGCAACCACGACCGGAATGTTTTGAGTAACTTGGTTTTTATCTTGCTTCCATATGCGCTGAACTGATTGAATCTTTACTCCAAATTGACCGGCAAAAATTGTTGTATCTTGTTTGCCTAGTTTCCCATTATTGCTTCTCATCAACAATGCTTGGAACACTTGTTTTCTAACATGTTCAAGATAGTCATGCTTTGGCAGGTGTACTTGAACGTTAGCCTCAACATCTTGTTCTAGCAAAAGGAAAAACACGAGCATATTCATAGTAATAAGTATTCACGGCATGATCTAAATATAGGGAAAAGAACTAGCTTATTCATAGTAGAAAGTAGTCACGACATGATGTAAATATAGGAAAAAGAACAACCTTATTCATAGTACAAAGTACTCACGGCGTGATGTAAATATAGGGAAAAGAACAAGCTTATTCATAGTAAAATGTAGTCATGGTATGATCTAAATATAGGGAAAACAACAGGCTTATTCATAATACTCACGGCATGATCAAAATATAGGAATAAAACAAGCATTTTAATAGTACATAATCAAAATAATAGCCATGCTTACCAGCTAGGTTTTGTACATAATGAAAATCAACAGCTCCAAATTCATCTAGTGGCAAGTTTAAATTGAATCCTATAAAACAAAGAACAGCATGGTCATTCAGCGACAAGAGAAGAACATGATGTAGTACAGGCAGCAGAAGAGAAAAAATGGTGTTTTACATGCACTAGAGGAGAAGAGGTAGTACCGTTGCCATGCTTGTCATGTACAGGCTCGTTCACATCAAAGCCAGCATTGCCGTCATCATCTTCATGCTCGTTGAGATCCAAGAGAAGGTTGCCGTCGTCACCGTCCTCTAAACGAACGTTGAGATCAAAGCCAAAGAAGGAATCAGCCATTGTGTCGTAGTAGTGGAAGGAGAAAAGCTAGCTAAGCCATGTCGTAGTACTAGAAGGAGAAAAGCTAGCTAAGCAAGCAAGGCAATGGAGTAGTACTAGGAGATGAAGCGCTGAACGAGGCCTCTTAAATAGAATTTGCAAGACGAGACTCCAAGCTGGGCTCAAACGAGTAGTACAGGCAGCTCAAACGCAAAAATGCACAAGCACGCGCGCCAAGCGAAAATGCAGGCGCCCAAGCGATTCCAGCCATCCGCGCGCACTGGGAGTACAGGGAGATTCGAACGCGAATGCGCCACGCTGCCATCCGGGCAAACAGTGCCATGCACGCCCAATCGCCATGCAAAATTAAGGGGGCAAACAAAAAGCTGTGGCCGCCGGGGATCGAACCTGAGACGCAACACTCAAGCCTCCACGCACTAAGCCAGTTGAGCTAGTTTACATTCTCAAACAGAGAGCACCAGCAACCATATTTATTAGGGGCAGAGATGGAAAACTAACCCCTAATTAATCACTCCTTGGTTACTACAATCAAGTCCTAAACATCAAGAATTTCGGGTATGGAGGGAGTATATATCTTTGGAAACGAGGTACCCGGCCCTACAGGTTTTTTCCTACTATGGTTTACAGATTCCATAGATGTGATAGTTATATTTCAGTGTCTAAACTAATGTATCACTCAAACATTCGCTCAAAAGTGATTAACTGATTACGATTAACATAGCCTCAAATCCACATGAAACCAACAAAAAATTTTGGTCCACAAAATAATTAAGTGCTGCCCATAAATATACCTACGTAAACAGTTCTACTTAAACCAAAGTTGTTTGGAATCATAGATTATCCCACCGATAAACATTAAATATAATAAATTTATACACAACCCTACAGCTAAGCACGCATCGCCTCCTTCACTGTACACTACATCATTCAAATTATATAAAATATATACAAATATATATCATACTCAATAATCTTAATAAGGGTATAATTTCAAAAAATAACCCCAAAGCAAAATTGACATTATTGGGTCATTGCACAATGCAGACTTACAATACAATCATTAATTTCAATACAAACAAGCATTGGGTGCAACAAACCACACTGAAAATCTGATACAGTAAAAACAAAAGGATGCTTCTATTCTAACCAAAGTTGTTTGTAATCATGCATTCTCATAACCGATTGCCCACTGATAAAAACCAAATATGACAAGTCTATAGGCCACTGTGTAATTCGATACACCTAATATGTCAATATCCTAAATTAATATTGCTACACTCCTAAAGTTAAAAATAAACACTACATGCCATTATTATATTTCCTACAACTACAGGTTCTACTATGCGGCAACGCCGCGCATTTTTCTAGTGAAAACTATTGATAACAGATACTCATTCGTTCCTCCTCTCAGCTCCTGTTCTTCTTCCTCCCTCCCTCTACCTCAAGCATCTCTCCTGATGTACTTCTAGTCAGTAACTCATCGATTCCCTTGCTCTGCTTCCCTATCCCAAACTCTGTTTCCAGAGTATTGGATCTTCAGTACTTGTTCCTTAAGTTGGTGTTCAACAATTGTAGTGATTGGGGTTCCACCGGTGGTTGCTAAATATAGTTTTTTTAGACATTTCCTAAAAAAACCCTCGTGTAGCCGTGTTTGTGAGCGTGTTCAACGGCTAGGTCTCGCCCCCCAACTTTTCGGATGAATTGTTCAATCACATAGAACCACAAGATTATTTATGGGCTATTGGGCATGGACAGTGTGGTGAAGATCCTGCAGTCTATGCGGAGCATTGGCTGTGCTGCACCAAGACGTTCTTTATGAAGAACTCAGTAAATAAATCTCGTTTTGTATGTACAAATATTTTCAGAACATTTTTAAAAAGTTTTTCACTTCTTCACCACAACATTTGGTCTAATGCACATGTACATGTTAGTCATCATCTAATACAATATTTTTGAAACGTTTTAAAAGCTTTTCGCTACTTCTTCACCACAACATTAGGTCTAATGCAGATGTACTTATTAGTCATCATCTAACGGCACTAGAGAATCATAATCGCTTTAGAGTTCTCCTTTTTGATAGTAGGGCTATCTATCTTAAACCTGACCATGCAATCTATTGCACCTTGGCTGGCAACAGAACTAGGGCTCTCAACCATTCCATCATCCTTTTCTATAGAAAGTCACAAGTCACACATTTTTTGTGGGGTTGCTTTCATAAGAAAATATTGTAATTCATATTTGAGACCTTATATGAATTTAAATTAAAAAATGAACAAGAAAGCTTTATATTTCTTCAATTATTACAACTTGAATCTACGTCAATTCTCCATCCGAAGTAATTTGAAGAATTAAAAAATATATAGATTTCAAAATAGAATCTTAAAATAGAATTTTTGAGCATAAATGATTTCAAGTGAAAATTCGTCAACTATAAAGTTGTGTATCTCTTCGAGTACTATAATTTTGGTTTATCTGCGGTAATTTAACAAATTAGAAAAGGGATTTCAAAATATGAAAAATTAAAACAGAATTTCTAGATACTAATGATTTCAAATAAAAAGTAGTCAACTATAAAGTTGCATATCCCTTTGGGTACTACAACTTCAGTTTAGGTCCTTTTTCCATCGAGGTTATTTAGAAATTGTTAATATATTGAATTTCAAATTATCAAAATTTTAAACAAAATTTCCCCTAAATGATTTTAAATGGAAAAGTAAATTAACTACAAAGTTGTAGACCTTTTCGAGTATTACAACTCTAATATAAAGTTTATCTTCATACATCTTGATTTATGAATTTCACTGTGCTCCATCTAATTTTACAAGCTGACCAAATTGTCAACCGCCTGTAGAAAAACCTCCAGTTCTAGAGGCGGCTGCAAGCTAAATCACCTCTGAAAATCTCTAGAATAGACTGGCCCAGAAACCATTTCAAGGGCAGATTTTGATAGAGACTTCTCTATAACAATTAGAGTTGTTGCTAAAATAATATATGTAGTAGTGCTACATATAGCATTCTATTACATTTTTCACCGAAACCATGTTTTTTATCCATAGGACACAATATAACAAGACTTGAAATGACCTTTATACCTTTAGGCTCATGAAAAAATCACCTTATCTTCATCTTTATCCTACACTCAATCCTCCTCCTTGGTTGTGCTGCTTCCCCACCAGCCAAACTGCCTTCCGTAGTTGCCCATGTTCCCTCTCCCATCGGCAGTCCTGCCTCTCCTTCTCTGCCACCGTTGCGTGAGTGACCATTCACATCATCTGCCCCTACACTCCCACGCACTAATACAAAAAGGATTTGTAGCAACGCCTTCTTTTTTTTAGGGGCGGCTCTATATTGAGCCACCCCTACAAATGGTATCCAAATGAACTGCCCCTATAAATCCATTTACAGGGGCTACTGGTGTTATCAGCTACCCCTACAAATGGCCCGATTTGTAGGGGTGGCTATAAATCGGATACAAATAGACGCCGAATAGTTAAAATTAAGCACTAAAATTCGAATTTTTTCAAACAATCTCGGATGGAGAAATGGCCAAAAACAAAAGTTGTAGATCTCGAAAAGTTATACAACTTTGCTATTTACAACTTTTCATTTGAAATCCTCTTGTCAAGGAAAATTACATTTGAATCTCCAAAAATTTGAAATTTGAAATTTGAAACGACCTCAGATGGACAAACAGCAAAAATAAAAGTTGTAGACCTCGAAATGTGATGAAACTTTGTAGTTGACAACTTTTTGATTTGAAATCATCTTGTCAAGGAAAACTACGTTTGAATTTCTCAAATTTAAAATTCAAATTTTATAAACGATGAGAAACTACCAAAAAAAGTTGTAGATCTCGAAAAGTTATGAAACTTTGTAGTTGATAACTTTTTCAATTGAATTCATTTAGGGCGTCAAACAATTAATTTAAACTCAGTTTAGGATAATACGTGGGGAACAAAATCCAATATCAGGGGCGGGCCCACTAGTTTTCAAGGGTATTTACTTTTTTTTGAGCGGTTCTAGGGTATTAAGTTGAATACCAAAATTTTTTGGCAAAAAAATCATACGTATACAGACAAATCAGTCCAATTTCAACTTATTTTCCCTTCCCATCAAAGGCTCAGCAATGGCCAACAGATTTTCTCTGCCGGAGCCCCAAGGACGCACTCCCTCCTGATCACAGCGTGGAGAAAGATGCTGCATATTGCTTTTGTTTGCTACTTGTTCAGAAATTTGTTGGTGGAGATAAGTTTACAAATCAAGGGTTTAGAAATTGGCATTTGGTTGTGAAATTTTTTTTTGGTACTCCTATGTATTTTGAGTACACAGTCCTGAAATCCTAGGGCCGCCACTGTCCACTATAGATACAAGTGAGTATGAGGTGCAGTGGTAGAGGAAGGTACGTGACTTCGGCGGAGCGGGCGGGTGGCTGACCGGTGGAGGCCTCCCCAGGTTAAAAAATTTTTGCTATTTTTTAATATGGAATCGTGATTTCTATAAAATGATTTGTAGGGACGACTCAATATCCAGCCACTCCTACAAATCTTAAGCCGCCCGCGATTGGCCAACTACCTCTACAAATCAGTGATTTGTAGCAGCGCTGTGGCAGGGGCGGCTGCCAAAAGCACCCCTATAAAGCGTCACGAGCCGCCCCTACAAAATATGAGTGTAGTAGTGACGCTCCCCACTGGGCCATTAGGCCATGCCGTGTAGGCGGCCACGTGGATGTCATCGGCATTGACTGGGCCAAAGCATGCGTACCGTGCCATGAACAAGGCCACGGACGACCATTTCCTATTTATGAGGAGCTTCATGGGTGCCGTTGATGACGGGATCCTCACGATGCCAGCTCCTTCTTAGTTGTAGCCTTGATTTATTTGTATGATCTTTCGGTGCTATAAAACAAAATTTTCTTACTATTAAAATCGGAGTAGCCAAACTTACCTCTCTTCTTGTCCATCATGCCACTGAAATTGCGTGTATTTGTGTGAAACTGAAACCTCAATATGCATGTGAATGCCGACCTTATTCAGTTATTCCTTGTGTCCACTTCGTGACGAGCGACAGTTTTGTCATATACCGGCATGTATTTTTTGTTTTTATTAAGCCTCTCAGCCTGGTTACAACCGTAGTGTCTGCTCAGACGTGCCTTTCTTATATATATGGCGGCCGCCGGACTAAATAAAACCAAGAGTAGTACACTACGTATATGGGTGGCCCTTGCGAATAATCTACGTACGTCAGCTCTAAGAATTTTTTTTATAAGGATCAGCTCTAAGATTAGACACTGCACTAAAGCTTGTCTGAAAATTAATCTGTAGCAGAGTCGTCCACGGCTCCATGCATGAAGACTGCCTTCCATGTCACTGTCATTATTATATATCTATCTATAAACACATACTTCCTCCGTCTTAAAAAAATACTTCCTCCATTCAGTTTTGATTTTTCTACGTGCATAGTTTTTTATATGCAATTAGATATACACTATGTCTAGATACATAGTAAGAATAATATATCTAGAAAAATTAATACGTCATATAATTTGAAATAGATGGAATAACGAAACTCTCGCTTTTTGAAAAATTTAAACAATCTTAAATTTGGCTGGATCTATAAAAGATATTGTCTACATTTTTATATCTTTAATTAGATAAATTGTAGAAGTAGATTTTATGATTAATATGGTGAATACTTATTATACATCATAAATATTAATAATTTTTTAAATATTTATTTAGTTAAAAATTATATTTTTGTTACTCCAATATTTGATGGAGGGTAGTAGGAAATCGGGAAGTGCAAATAAATAATACTTCATTTGTCCTTCAATAAATAGATTTCTAGAGTTGTCTTAAGTCGAACTTTTAAACTTTAACCGAAATTCCAGAAAAAACACGTCAAGATTTATGATATCAAATTAGCATCATTAGATATACTATAAAATATATTTTTATAGCGTGTTTTTTTATGTCATAGCTATTGTTACTCTCTTACAAAGTTTTTTTTTTTTTTTGAGGGAACTGGAGGGGCAAAAGCCCCTACAGAGATTTTATTAAAGCAGAGAAAGATACAAAATACACTATACACAAAGCACAGAAAAGAAGAAGAGAGAGGGAAGAGGAAGAGCTTAAGAGACAAAGAAAAAGAAAAACAACAGAGGCAAGGGGACTACAATAGATTCAGCATCCATTGTTCAAAGACTTCAGAAACTGACGGCTTGGCTCTGTGCAGAAGGAGCAAAAGCTCTTTACAGAAAAAACTTTTAGAAGTTTCCAGGCTTGCAGGAATCCCTTTGAAGATCATATCATTTCTTGCTGACCAAATTGTCCAGCACATCAAAATTATCGCTACCATGAAAAATTGAGACTGTAAACTGCTCTTGAAGTGTACCACAATATCAGGGAAGGTTGAGTTGCTAGGTATGTCCAGGTTCAATAGGCTCCAACACTGGGTGGCAAAAGAGCAATGTAGAAAAAGATGTTCTCTAGTTTCTTCAACATTCTCAGTACACAAAACACAGTTATAAGAATCTAGAGTCATACTCTTTCTTTTCAAAATATTTCTTGTGCTTAATCTATCCTTGATCAGAAGCCAAAAGAACACCTTGTGTTTGGGCTGACAGAAACAGCCCCAAAGCCATTTGTAAGCTCCATGAACCTGTGAGTGACCCATCAATTCTTTATAAGCTTTTGATGACTTAAACCTGGAGCCCCAGATGAACTTCCAAATGTCTTTGTTTTCATTCAGTTGAGTTTCTTGCATTTCCTGATAAACCCTTTGTAGTTGTCCAAAGGCAGTTTCTGAGATTGGCAGATGAAACAGATGATTTATATCCCCTTGCTCTAAAGCAGATTTGACAGAAATGAATTTATTTTTTGCAAATGAATATAACTCTGGTATCCTATCTTGCCAAACCTGATGCTGCCAATTATCCTGCCAGAGCATAGCTGTGGAACCATCTTTCACTTCTACCATAGCAAATTTTTTGAAATTAGACAGGTTTTTCAGATTTTCTCTCCACCAAAAGGAACCTTTCTTTGTGCAGTTTGGCAGTTTCCCAT
This sequence comes from Saccharum spontaneum, assembly GCA_022457205.1. Classification (NCBI taxonomy): domain Eukaryota; kingdom Viridiplantae; phylum Streptophyta; class Magnoliopsida; order Poales; family Poaceae; genus Saccharum; species Saccharum spontaneum. Next base: position 13,550,194 of record CM039598.1, read on the forward strand.
TTCTGTAGTATCTATCCCAAACAAGGTCAACCCAAGGAATGTCAGACCTATTAAAGAATTTATCCAAGTTTTTCATTAAGAGGGCCTCATTCTGTTTCTTGATATCAATTACTCCCAAACCCCCTTCCTCCTTTGGTTTACAAACCATTTCCCATGCAGCCTTTGGGGGAGTCTTGGCATTAATATCTGAACCTCTCCACAAGCAGTGCTTTCTAAATTTGTCAATCTGTTTAATGATAGTTTTAGGCAATTCAAGAGAGCACATAAAAAAAGTTGGGAGTGAGGAGAAAACTGCATTAGTTAGCTCCAGCCTTCCAGCTTGGTTTAAAAAAGTTGAAATGCTAGAAAGTCTTCTTTCACATTTAGTAACCAGTGGAAGAAATTCTTGCACTTTTGGTTTTGTCAAACCCAAAGGTAGGCCAAGATAGGTGAAGGGTAGGGAACCCTTGGAGCAGCCAAATGTTCCAGCAAGAAGATCCAATCTTTCCTCAGACATGTTGATGGGCAACATCATTGACTTTTGAAAATTGACCTTAAGTCCTGTAACCTCTGAGAAAGTATTAATGACTGATTTCAGAAAATGAATTTGTCTAGGATCCCCTTCTAGGATAATCAAGGTATCATCAGCGTATTGGAGAACTGGAAAATCTGCGTTCAAGCCCATAGGCACTGGTAGTCTTAATAAACCCAAGTCTTTACCCTTATTGATCAATGACTGAAGGAAATCAGCTGCTAAGACAAATAATAGTGGAGAGACAGGATCACCCTGCCTCACTCCCCTCTTGCAATGGATGGTCTTACCAGGAGTTCCATTTAGAATAACTGAAGAAGTACCAGTAGAGAAGATGAGTTTTATCCAGTCAAGCCATCTCTGCCCAAAACCTTTAGCTTTCATTAAGCCAAGAATTGCTTGATGCTCAATTTTGTCGAAGGCCTTTTCAAAGTCCAATTTGAGAATTACTATTTCTTTCTTTGAATGATGACACAAATGCAAGTATTCAAATGTCCAGGCTAGACAATCCTGGATGGTTCTTGACTTGATGAATCCATACTGATTTCTGTGCACTAGCTGCTGAACGACACTCTGAAGTCTATTTGCAAGGAGCTTTGTGATCAATTTTACAGAAGTGTTAAGCAAAGAAATTGGCCTGAAATCATTCACCTTTCTAGCTCCTTCCCCTTTTGGTACTAGAGTTATATAAGCTGAGTTAATACTTTGCAAACAGAGATCATTATTAAAGAAGGCATTGACCAAATTATAGAAATCCCCTTTGATGACTGGCCAACATCTCTTTAGGAACTCATTGGTGAATCCATCAGGACCTGGGGATTTGTCATTTGGCAAATCCTTGATTGCAGCATCAATTTCATCATTTGAGAAGTGGTTCTCAAGAAAACTTAGACCTTCATTTCTTTCCAAGAAAACAGATGGGTTGCAGTTGAAACCTGAGAAATCCGAAGTTCCCAACCTTTCCTTATATTCATTCCAAAGAAGAAACTCCTTATCACTGTGTGAGGTTATAGTTTCACCATTTACCGTGTCAAGTTCAGTTATCAGGTTTCCTCTGTGTCTAATTGTAGCATTTGCATGAAAAAAACTTGTAGAAGCATCTCCAAATTTCACCCACTTAATAGCACCAACGCTGCCTCCAATAAATTTTTTGCTGCTCCAGCAAAGAGATTAACCTTTCCTTTAATATTCCTTTGAAGTTCCACTCCGCTAGACTCAAGTCTCTGACTTCCTCAATGACTTCAAAGAATTGAATTAGAAGTTTTGTATTTGCAATGCTAGTTTTCAGATTTGAGAGTGTGGCTTTCCATTCCTTCAATGCTCCCCTTAGCTTTTTCATTTTTGCAGTGATTATCTTAGCACAATCTACTTGTGAATTAGGAGTGGCCCAGACTTCTGACAAGATATCAAAGAACTTTTCATGTTGAAGCCAATAATTTTCAAACCTGAAAATTTTGGTTTTGGGAATACGAGTAGAGATGCTGACCACACAGGGACAGTGGTCTGAAGGGACTCTGTCAAGAGCTTTAACTGATGTATCAGGGTAAGTGATAGTCCAGGCATTGGAGGTGAAAACCCAATCCAATTTTTCTAACAGTGGGGACTGCTGCATATTAGACCAAGTGTACTTTCTCCCCTGGAGGACCACTTCATTGAGCCCCTGGGCACTAATAGCTTCATTGAAAAGAAACATTTCAGAGATGTTTGCTCCTTCCTTATTTCTGTCTTCCTGTTTTCTAATAAGGTTGAAATCTCCCATTATTATCCACTCAGTATCTTGTGGCATTTCAATATGCTTGAGCCAATTGGTGAAGTTTTGTTTTCCATCAGAGTCACATGGCCCATACACATTGGTGAGAAACCAGGATTCATTATTATGGAGAGAACTGAACTCAACAGAGATGGCAAATTGGTTGCTAAAAGCAAGCTGACCTCTGAAAAATCTGCTTTTCCAAGCAATAAGCATACCCCCAGAAGCTCCCACAGAAGGGAGAAATTCAAATTTATCAAAACAAGGAGGACACACATTCTTCAAGAAACTGTTATCAAACACCTCTTTTTTTGTCTCCTGAAAACAAACAATATCACAGAGGGAATCAACTACTTTGTTTTTAATAGCATCCCATTTGTTTCTGGTGTTGATACCTCTCACATTCCAACACAAGATCTTCCAATGCCTATTAGATGACTGATTCATAGGGGATAAATAGAAAACGCAGAAAGCAGCATAGGTCATCAGTTAACTGACACCCAGGAATCCATAATAGCAGCAAGGACATTGTCCACAAAGTCTGACAAAGTAACAACCAGCTTAAGACGAAGTTCACTATCTTAACAAAGACTGCCATAACTAACTGACTCAACAAAAGTTTTGTGCTGATCATTACAACCATGGTGACCAGAAGGGCTTGCCCAAAAAGAAACTAAGCTTAGGTGAGGTGAGAGCAACTAGGCATCTGCATCCTCCTCCCTTTCTGGGGCTTCATCCTTGTCGCTTGAGTTTTTGCTCTCCCGTTCATTGCCTGCCTTTTTATTGGAACCTTTCTTCTTTCCCACAGGGCTCTTCATCTTCCCTCCTTTCATCAGAATCTCATCAGTGAGGCTGTCTCCATCCAGCTGGCAGAACTCAGCACCAAGAGCTCTGATGACCTGAGTTGGAATTATTGGAGGGTTTGGTGAACAAGCTAAACACCTCCTATTTGTACAGACTGAGTTTTTAAACCCATTACTGACCTGTTTTATTCTCGGGCTTCTTCTCAGATTGGAGTCCACTACGGCTAGAGGCCTCTTTCCTTTCTTCATTTTCTTGGAGGTTCTTTGAACAATCTGGATGTCATCCTCTTCTATTTCTACCAGCTTTGTCTTGTTTTCTTCCAGGTTATCATCCTCTGTGCAATCACATTCCAAGTTCTTATCAGATGGACAGGCAGTTGGAATGAAATAATCCACAAATCCCTGATTAGTATCCAAAAGAACAGGGGCCTTTGAGGATAAAAAATCCCTAACCCAGGTGAACTGAATTGGAGAGAGCAGTGCAACAGTAAAAAAATTTGACCAAGCAGAGGGAATTTTGACATGTAAGCAGTCAGCATTACCTCTGGAAAAGAATTTTGCCCAGAGTCTTGTAGCTTCTACTGTTTTTCCTTTCTCCCAATCCAGCAATGCAGGGTCAACATCCCAATGGTTATGAAGAACCAGACCAATGTTTAGGTTCTGATGAAAGATTTGCTGTTCCTCTTCTTCAATGTGGGCATCTTCCACCTCCATTTGTTCAACAGGAAAGCCTTCTTCTCCTGGTCCTACTAGCTGATTAGGGTCAGGAAAACCATCATCCTCAAAGTCAACAAGCTGATCAAGGGGTACTTCTTCCACCCAGACATTAATTGGATTCAATGGAAATTGCAAAGGTGCCACTTCCTGCTCCTGTACTTGATTTGCCAATTCAAGCAAATTTTCTTCTTCAGGAATTGGAGGGGGAAGCTGGACTGCAATCTCTTGAACCACTTCACCCACTTCTTCAATGAAATCATTTAGTTCCAGAAAATCTCCTGCAGGAACAGGCTGTGCAGGATTAACTATCACTTCCTGTGGATCATCCATCAGAGCTTGCTGTGCTGGCTGGTTGAGATCAATCTCCATTTCATTTGGAGCCTGAAGATTAAGGTCCTGAACAAGGTGAGCTTGCTGGGCTTGCACTTGCGGAGCAGGCCAAGGTTCCCAATCCTGTGGCAATGGTTGGGGATGTTGAGGAGCCTGGTCTATATTCTGCACAGGCCCCGGCCCAGGCTGTCCAAGCCCAAAGAAATCAAATGGTGCTCCAGCCAAAGGCAACTCAGGGGCTGGGTCCTCAAATTGCGGCCCACCTCCCAACAATTCACCCTGAAGGACTTCACATTGAACTGTCCACGATTCTCCTTCAAAACCCGGATTCTCAGAAAAAACAATGAAATGTGGCACCGAAAGCAAATCTATCACTCTAGCCCTGATGATTAACCTGGTCAGATACCTTCTATCTGGTTTCCAGTGTGTGATCCTCCCAAAAGACCCAATAGCATTCTGAACAAACTCCTCTTCCCAATAATCAGCAGGAAAGCCTAACAACATGATCCAGCATTCTGTATTGAAAAGAACTCTACGCCAGTTTCTTCCTCTATTATGCTTGACAAAGGAAACAGAAACATCCCCGAACGGAATCGGACTCATCCTAATCAGATTATCACAATCATAGACATTCGTGAACCTGACCAGCGCCTGACCCAGATGACTAGGTTGGATGTCCTTATAGCTAACCCTTGCATGTTCTTCAAGAAAATCCTCCAGAACATCCCTAACAGCATGGAAGTTCATGGCATTACCAGGTATAGGATTGAAGTTGACGATGGCGAGGTCCTCGTTCGACGCGGGAGGAGTTCTCGAGGCCACCGCCCTCACCATTGGCACCCGATTCTCCACCTCCTCCCATTGAAGGCCTCTAGGGACGAAAGGGCGTGGATCAGCCCGAGCAAACGCCATGAATGAAGAGGCTGCGGCAGGCGAGGCTTGAAAGCAAGAAGATTGAGGCACCGTGGTGGGATTAACACATTCAGTAGAGGGATTAACCGCGCAAAGCTGGGAGGGTGAGAAAGAAGAGGTATTAAGAGTCCAGTTAACTGGGTTCAGGCGAAAAGGTGACCCTTCGGCTTCCACTGGGTTCAGATGTTGTGGTGACCCTTTGGCTTCTGAGTTCAGGCCCACCAACAAAGGCTGCGGCAAGGTCCAAGGCACAATAACTTCCGGCTCCACAATCGTTGCAGCCCAAGATGGCCTTAGAGCCTTCGCGAGTTCCCCAAACGACATAAAGATTGGTGGAGAAGACGAAGTCGGCCCAGTAGCATTTGAATCAAAGGGACATGCGCTTGCATTAACCACAGCGGCCGCCTTCTCTTTAAGCCTATCAGACCCGCGTGCCTTGGCATTAATCTCAGCGGCTGCCTTCTCTTTGATCCGGTCGGGATTTTGTCGCTGCAAAGGGGCGACCGACACAGCGCACGACGCAACAACATGTCCCCAACCAAGGCACGCGTGACACCTGATAGGTTGACGACAGGTCCTCCTCAAGTGGCTAGGAGAGAGGCATCGAGAACAACGAACAGGAAGAGCAGAAGGCTGAGCTGAAGAAACAGGTTTAGCGAGATCCTTAGGAAATTCAATTCGATCAAAGACAGACCGGCGAGGAAAGGCGAGTCTGCTAGGGACTTTTCTGAGACGCCCCGATCCCACAGGGACGGCGTTAGCTCCCGAAAGATGGGGCGAACGAACAGCATCCGCGAACGATTTCGAAGTATGTGAAACAGACCTCCAAGAAAGTTCTTCTTCAGCCAGGAAGAGCTTGTACTCAGCTCTCCAATTAGGGCCACCATTGCCCCAAAGATGAAATGAAACTTTGAACTGCTCACACGAGAAAGAACCAAGGCGATGGACAAAGAACCCCACAGACTTATTGGAAACAAAGAATTTGAAAACTCTGTCACTAAGCTCAGAGACACAAAAATGTTCAGCCAGACCACCAATGGCTGCCTGGAGAAGGAGACCAACCGAAGAGGGGCAAAGCTTGAATTTGCAGCGGCCAAAAGCAGCAACAAGAGCGAAAGAGTCATGGCACAAGGACGGCCGAGAGATCGGAGAACGGAAGTTGAACCAAACTTCCTCCTGAAAACGGAGGCCAGCAGCCAGAGAGATGCCCATGGCAGGCAAGAGCAAGCAAGAGGGAAAGACTTACAGGACAGAGGAGGTGCAACAAGAAACACCAAGGAGCGGGGGTAGCCTCCCAGGCGCCACGCAGAACAGCAGTGGAACCCAGGGCGAGGGCGCCGGCGGAGCACTAGGTAGTGACTAGGCCAACAGAGGGGCCTCACAGGCACCACGAGGAACGGCGACGAAGCCTAGGGCGAGGGCGCCGGCAGGGTGCGCGGCGGCGCCGAGGCCCGCGGAGGATGCATGCTTGTCATGGTGTACGTTGATGTGGCTCCCTCCCTCCCATACTGCCGCTTGTCGCAGCTAGAGCTCGTGGTGCGCTCGGCGTCTCAGATCCGGAGCTCTCTTACAAAGTTAGTCAAACTTAAGATAGTTTGACGTGTATGAATGGTAAGAATTGATTTATTTGGGACCGATGGAGTAGGTCACAGGGATATGCATCATCCGGACGGAGGTGTGGTCGCCGCGTGCCCAGAATTGCCCAGAAAATGCTGAGCACCCATTCGAGCTGGCGTGCGCATCAAGTACGCAGCACTCGGAGTCAGAGTCAGGCAGCAATAATAAGCTAGCTAGTCAAGCAGGAGTTGAGCCATCCGCTACTGATGCTTCACCGGCGATAGCTTCCTTCACTGGCTACTGCTTTGCTCTACTGATCAGCTCACTGTAAGAGTCGCATCTTCTTCACAAACTCTTTTCTCTTCATCTCTCTCAGGGCTTATTCGGTTATCTTGGAACGAGGCTCCGAACCAATCTTGTTTGATCAATTGTTACACAAATTAGTCAATCATTCCGACCGGGAATCGTTCCAGCAAACGTTTCCTAGGGAAGCCAACAAGCCCTCATTCGTCTAGCTTCAGGCCACTCGCTGAGGCTTCAATACTTGGATCCATCCCATCCATAGCTTGCTTAAAAGAACCGCTTGCGTCTTGCGTCTTGGAATGGAGGGTTCTGAGGAAAACTTTCCTATTTCTTAAAGAAAAAAAGTTGAAACCAAGATGTTTCCATGTCTTATCAAGTCTGCTCTTAATGTTGTTTCCATAGATAGAGGCAGAAGAAACAAATCAGAAAGCAAGTGCTGGCTGCTGTGCTGAGAGCGAGAGGACCAACCCTGTTGAAAATTCACTCAGGTCAGGTTCAGAAATTTCTTCTGTCGCTGATGTTCACGCTTGTACGTCCTGCACTGCTTACTACTACAGTAATAAATGCATGTCTTACCAAATTCAGCAGCATTTTGTTTTTTTGAATTGGAATTCAGGAGTTTATTATTGCCATGAAGGCTACTGCAGTTGGACATTTTCTGCTGTTGGTTATGTCCTGCAGCACCATCACCACCTCCTCTGCTTCCGGAAACGAAACAGAGACAGAAACAGACCGGCTGTCACTGCTTGACTTGAAGAAGTCCATCACTCTGGATCCACAGCAAGCCTTGGCCTCATGGAACGAGAGCACCCACTTCTGCAGCTGGGAGGGCATCATGTGCACAGCAACCGTCCCACGCCGTGTCGCTTCCATTCGCCTTGAGAGGCGAGGCCTTGTCGGGCAAATCTCTCCTTCACTCGGAAACTTGACCTTCCTACGCAACCTCTCCCTCGCAACCAGCCGGTTCTCTGGGGAAATACCTCCATCCCTTGGCCACCTCCAGCGACTCCAGTACCTGTTCCTGAGCAACAACACGCTGCAGGGGAGGACACCGAGTTTCGCAAACTGTTCGAGCCTCAGGGTGCTGTGGCTGCACCGGAACGGTCTTGTTGGGGCGTTTCCAACAGAACTGCCGCCTGGCCTTCGCCAATTGCAGGTTTCAGTTAACAATCTTAGCGGACCTATCCCTGCATCGCTCTCCAACTTCACAGCGCTCACTGTGGTCAGCTGCGCATTCAATAACTTGGCGGGAAATATCCCAGATGAGTTTGCCAGACTGTCCAATATGCAGCAGCTCTACGTGGGCGCCAATCAGTTGTCAGGCAGGTTTCCACAGGCCGTCATGAATTTTTCTGCCCTCACTGACCTCAGCCTTGGTCTGAATCAGCTCAGTGGAGAGGTACCAGCTGACCTTGGTAGTGCGCTGCGCAACCTCCTGTTGCTTGAGCTGCCCGTCAACTTCTTTCATGGCCATATTCCGCCTTCGTTGACGAATGCTTCCGGTCTCTACTACATTGAGTTGTCCAGGAACAGTTTCAGTGGGGTGGTGCCGAGCACAATTGGCAGACTGAAAAGGCTGGAAATGCTGAACCTTGAATACAATCAGCTGCAGGCAGAGAGCAAACAAGACTGGGTGTTTCTGAACAGCTTGGCTAACTGCACTGAGCTGATCGATTTTTCGGTGACCAGGAATCGCCTTCGGGGGCATGTACCACCTTCATTAGGCAACCTTACAAGTCAGCTCCAGTATCTATACATGTCAGAGAATCAATTGTCAGGGGAGTTTCCTCCTGGCGTAGTAAACCTTGGCAACTTGTTCATCGTATCACTGGATGGAAACCAGTTTTCAGGTGCGCTTCCTGAATGGCTTGGGTCACTACAAAATCTGCAGAAGGTATTACTAGGCAGCAATTACTTTAGTGGGGCCATTCCATCATCCTTTTCAAATCTGTCCCAATTAGCAGAACTGTATCTAGAGTCAAATCAGTTGGTCAGCCAAATACCCACAAGCTTTGCAAACCTTTCAATCTTTCGAGTACTCAACATTTCCAACAACAATCTTCGTGGCAGCATACCAAAGGAACTGTTCCAAATCCCAACAATTACGCAGATTAGCTTATACGTAAACAACCTAGAAGGGGCACTCCATCCAACCATTGGCAATGCCAGACAGCTCACATATTTGCAGCTTTCGTCAAACAATCTGTCTGGACCAATCCCTAGCACCTTGGGCAATTGTGAGAGTTTAGAAGACATCGAGCTTGACCACAATGCTTTCACTGGAAGCATTCCTGTTTCATTAGGCAAAATAAGGACCCTCAAGGTTCTCAACTTGTCACATAACAACTTAATTGGATCAATACCAGCATCTCTTGGAAATCTACAACTTATTGAGCAACTAGATCTGTCATTCAACAATCTTAAGGGTGAGGTACCAACAAAAGGGATATTCAAGAATACATCTGCTACGCGGATTGATGGAAATCAGGAGCTCTGTAGCAAGCTGCCAGAGTTGCACCTGCCGGCTTGTCCTGCCGTGCCTTTGGGTTCAGATAAGCATGAGCTATCAGTTACACTAAAAGTAGTGATCCCAGTAGCCATAGCGGTGTTACTTGCTGTGGTCATCATTTCTGTTTTGCTGCTGTTCCGAAGGCGAAAACAGACCACCAGATCCATTTCCTTACCCTCGTTTGTAAGAGAAATACCAAAAATTTCTTACAGCGATCTTTTCAGAGCAACAGATGGCTTTGCAGCATCGAATCTAGTTGGACGGGGAAGGTATGCTTCTGTTTATCAAGGTAAACTGTTTCAAGATGGAAATGTGGTTGCCATCAAGGTCTTCAGTCTTGATACAAGAGGAGCACAAAAGAGTTTCATCGCAGAGTGTAATGCTTTGAGAAATGTGCGGCACCGCAATCTAGTTCCTATCCTAACTGCATGCTCAACTATGGATTCATCTGGAAATGATTTCAAGGCCTTAGTATACAAGTTCATGCCACGAGGCGACTTGAATAATTTATTGTACTCGACTCGAGATGGTGAAGACTCTTCATGCTTGAACTATATTTCACTAGATCAGAGGTTAAGCATCCTTGTGGATGTATCTGATGCTCTGGCATATCTACACCATAGCCACCACGGAACCATTGTGCATTGTGATCTCAAACCAAGTAACATTCTCTTGGATGACGACATGGTAGCTCATGTTGGGGACTTTGGGCTAGCAAGGCTCAAATTTGATTCCTCAGCATCTTCTTTTGTGGCCTCAAATTCCTCAATGGCAATCAAGGGAACCATTGGATATGTTGCTCCAGGTATCGATCCTTCTTTTATTCACATTATGTTTGCTAACTGAATAGTGATGCACTCCACAATTTATATAGTTAGGTCAGCTTAGTCCTTTCTACAGAATGTGCAGGGGTGGTCAGGTTTCAACTTCCTCGGATGTCTACAGCTTCGGAGTTGTTCTCCTAGAGATATTCATCCGGAGGAGGCCAACCGACGACATGTTCAAGGATGGGATGAGCATTGTAAAGTTCACAGAGACCAACTTCCCTGACACCGTGTTGCAGATTGTTGACCCACAGCTGCTGCAAGAGCCGGACATCAGCATGGAGACGCCAATGGCCATCAAGGACAGTGAAGCTCAGATCCTGCAGTCTGTTATCAACATTGGACTCTGCTGCACCATGACGTCCCCCAATGAGCGCATCGGCATGCAGGAGGTGGCTGCCAAGCTGCACCGGATCAGGGATGCATATCTTAGAGGAAACTAAAGGACCAGCTCAGTGGTTTATGTTCTGAATGAGGAACTCAATAAATGACTTTTCATTTCTCAATTCTCATGTACAACGTCTAGTTCTGTTGGTATTTGAAAATGGACATGTTTGATGCATGATTCACAAATTTTAAGCTTTAAGGCATTATTTCTACTATACTTGAGCAACGACAGGGTCACAGACTCACAGTAAGTCATTTACAGTTAGTGTCCAGATTACAAGCTTGGTCACCGCTAACCGGGCAACAAGCTGAGCAAAGTTGCCAGATTAGAGTTCATGGCACACGGGCTGAGTGACTTGCAGACAACGCGCAGGCCTTAGGTGACAGCGGCGTGGCTGTGGCGGCCGGGGAATAGCTCTCTCATGGCAGTCCACTTCGACGGCGATAGTGGTGCAGTGAACGTTTGCTGGAACCCCTTGAATGCCAACTCATCGGAATGCTCAGCATGGGACTGCATTCCTGTCTTAGGGTTCGTTTGGATCTAGAGACTAAAATTTAGTCCTATCACATCGGACATTCAGATGCTAATATGAGTACTAAACATCCGGTTTCTTGTCGCTCGTAGCGTTCTGGGCAGCGAGCCTCCCACTGCTACAGGGCACCCAATCTGCATCCCTAACCTTGGAGACGCGTAGCCTCCCACTGCTCAGTCGGAATCCGGAAGGAATCTCAATGAACGTTGCAACTTCCAGGCCACCGGCTTGAACGGACTGCGCAGGTGGGTCAGGAGACTGGACTCCCTGCGAGGCATGGCTAGGAGACATGTTGCATGGCGCCCTCGACGCGGATTTGCAGCCATTGGTTTAGGCCTATTTCGCTTTGCTGAAAAGCAAACTAAAAAGTAACGTTGGCTGATTTATTGTGAAAGTAAAACACTGTATCATAACTAATAAGTTAAACTTCCCTAAAAAAACTGATAAGTCAAGCTGCGAACAGGGCCGACTGTTGGAGAGTTGAAGTCGACAGGCCCACCTCACGTTGGGCAGTGGACGGCTGGGCAGCCTGGAACCTGACGCGGTCAATTTTTTGGGCCACCAATTCAGGCCTCGGCGCAGAAGGACTGAACAACACTTCGTGACCCATGGGAGTCCAGTGTCAAACAATGCACTTTGGCAGTCATAGAGCTTATGGACATGCTGATGTCGTACATTTTTAGAACTGAAAAAAGTTGCAGCCACTAAATCGTGCATCCAAATAAAGTTCTAATTAAATCACTGTGTTTCTTATAATAAATCCTTCGAAACAAGTCCTCACATAGATATGTTTAGATAAAATCTTATTTATGAACATTTATCTCATCAAGATAGAACATTTTTTTATAAAATAGGTGTGATGTTCTAGTTCCCAAAAAAATGTTCTGTCTTCACAAATAAGAGGTTCTAGGTTCAGAAAAACAATATTCCAGATTTAGTAAATTAAAATATTATATATTCATATGAATAGTATTGTATTATCGGTGAAAATGAAAAAAAATAAATTACAAATGCTTTGAAATATAGAAACAATAAAATAATGAAAACTTAAAATAAAATATAAAAGTACTAAAAGATAGAATAAAACAAATGCGAACTTTAGAAAGAAAAGGCAAGATTGATGATGTTTTAGGTTCAGGAAATAATGTTGTACTTTCAAAAATAATATTCTAGAATTAGGAGAACAATACTCTAGATTTAAAATAACATAGTTCTAGTTTATGCAAACTGTATTATAATACCATGAAAAATAGAAAAAATAAATAACAAATGCTATGAAATATATAGGAATAATTAAATAAAAAATTAAATAGAAATACAAGATTAATAAGTAGATAGAACAAAACTTAAAAAACGACGTAATAGATGAGGTTTAAATTCTATGTAATAGATAAAAAGCAAAAACAAATACTAAATCTCATGGTACAGTATGATTGTGACACCCTAAATTTTTGTATTATTTAAAAATAGATAAATTTGAGTTAAATATGAATTTGGTGTGCATTCAAATTTAGGGAATAATAATTTCTGAGAAATTAAAATCAATTATAAGGTTAGCAACTCCTTGATGCACTCATACTGCCGCAATTCTTTTATTGTGTTGAGTGGTTTTGATCCAAAACTCAAAATGATTCAAAAACCATTTGAAAATAATGTTAGAAAAATCAATTTAGAAAAATAAAAAGGAATTCCCTTTCCCAGCTCTCTCCCATTCTTCCTTTTCGGCCTGCTGGCCCATTTCCTTTCCCCCTTTCCTCTCATTTTTTTTTCCTGGGCCGGCCCAACCCGAGCTGGCAACTGCTACCGCCTCCTATCTCCTCTTCTATGCCGCTGACGCACCGGGCCCATGTGTCGGCGCCCTTCTCCAACCTCCGCTCTCCCTCTCTCAGCCGAAGCAACCGTCGTCCGACGCCCGCGCTGTCACCCCCATTTTTAAGGACAAAAATAGGATGCATAAAGTACTCATGTGCGCCCCAGGTCATGATCGCACACATAAGCAGACAAATTACATAGTATCATCACAGTGCTTATTACATAGCGAATAAATATTTAAAACATAGTCTTGAACGATAAATAATAATATCTAATAATAATCTCCAGCGGAAACTCCACACAGGGACACGGTTGACTGGTTGACATCAAGACTAGTACTCATTACGATAATCCTCATCATAATCTTCATCTGTTATGGTGGAAATAGCAAGAGTGAGTCCATGTCGAACTCAACAAATATAACACAGGGTTCATGAGGCTCAAATGGCTAGACACTGTTTAACTGCAGTTAGCTTTTAATCTTATAACTTTCACTTGAGTAGCATCAAGATAAACCACTTCCCATTAAAGAACAAATGATCAATTGCAATAATGATAACGAACAACATTAACAAGAGCATAATATTAATTAACAATAATTAAACATAGTATAGCAATGGTGATCATCTATCTGTAGATGTTCCAAGGCCGCTCGTATCCGTGAGCACGGCTAGTATACCAGTTTTTAACTCTGCGCAGAGGTGTACACTTTCACTGTGAGTCATGATTTCCAAATGAGTGGGGAGATCAAGCCCAAACACCCAAAAACCATATAAAGCCACCCAAAAGTTCGTCTAACAAGTTAGGGCCATTAGATTCACTCGGTAGGCAGATGTAGAACCCCCTTCCCTGTGGCACAACAACCGCAGCCTATACACACTAGGCCAGGGGCTCGCACTACACCCAACGTGGCAAGCCATTCTTACGCCATTTAAGGTAACCACTAACAAGCTAGAAAAGGTCTCTTGAACAACTAAAGCCAGAGCCATATAGCCCTCACAGCTGTACTGTATATCCCGGATGATCACGTACAGATAAGTCCTTACGGAGAGTAACTAGAGCACCAAAAATAACACACAGGCTCTAGCCCCCTTTTAACAAAAATTAAACCATCTTAAAGATTGATTGCTTGATCCATTAATCATATTGCAAGATCATTGTTCTTAGTTTAAGCACTAGCCATAGCTACCCATATGCATTCCCAAGGTTGACAAGGAATCAAGATAACAATCACTAAGTTATAATCTCTAAGGTTGTCAAGGTAAGCACATGCATATGTATAATAATTCAATGAATAGGTAACAAGGATAGTCCTGTGTTATACTTGCCTTGATCAAAGCTCTCCAAACAATACTGCTGACTTGGCTCAAAGTAATACTCCGAATCGTCCAAGTACTGCTCACCTTCTATACTCGATCATCAATCAACAACATACATGCATCCAATCAAACATACACGAAGCAAACAAATAGATATAATTAGAACAGTACACCAACAGTAACAAAACAGTAACAAAAGTTTATAAAACTCTTCTACACGTTCCTACGATCACACAGACGCAAAGATCACCAAAATCGGAGTTAAAACGTGAAAGTTATGAATTTTCTAAGATTTCCTATAGATAAATAAATACTTAATTATAAACTCGAAAAATAAACTATCAAAACTAACTGTAAAACTACACTAACATGTAGAGTTCGCAAATACGAACCTAACGCAATTTGAACGGATCAAATCGGAGTTAAAACGAAGATTTTATGACTAAAACAATCCTAGTGGCAAAACTGTAAATTGCTGAAAACGTATTTTTGAATAACCCGAAAGAAAATACGCTTTCAAAATACAAAAACGTAATTTCAGCTTTACGTCTTGGGACCGCGGGTTGATTCCCAGAAAATGCAGGGGCTCTTTATCAAGATTTTCCGTGAACCGGTATGATCTAATCTGGGCCATCAATCTCGAATCGGACGGCTGTCAATCAATTCAAGTATAACACAAAGAAGACTCCGGCCGTCTACTGTTCATCCAGCCGGTGGCCGCCAGCCGTGAACTTCGCCGGAGTTCCTCGAAACCGAGTTTCCGGCCATCCCCGACCAAAGGAAAAATACAAGAGGGAAGCGGGGAACAACGCGAACTCATCTAGGGCCCTAAGACAGTCAATCCCAGCACCAAAACGGCGGGCGGCGTGATGGAGCGGACGACCGACCTCCAACTCACGGTGACGGTGCGAAAAACGATTATTAGCCCAATTGAAAACACATCTAGGTACACAAGAGCATGCTAAAGTTGTTAGGATAGCTTACAGTGGCTAAAAGGCGACGTACACGCCGAATTGAAGCCCACCGCGGCTTCTAGGGTTGCGGCAACGACGAGAGCTCGAACGGGGATCAAATAGCCCACGATTGATCTAAAAACGGAAAACGGCGGCTCGGCTCTAGCTTATATAGAGCAAGGACTCCTCAATTTGGTTAGAATCGCAAGTTATCCGGGTTAGATACGGTGGATTCGGTGTTAGAGACCGGCTCGGTCACGATCCGCCGGTGGAAGAAGCAACTGACAAGATGGTCCCACCGGTCAGCGGCTCAAGAGAGGGGAAAACTGCTGCTGCGGCACTGGGCCGACTTGGGCCGCGCGGGCTGCGTCGCTGGGCCGGTTCGGGCACAAGGAAGCAGGCCGACTACGAAGAAAAGCAGGCCGGCGATCACTGGGCCGCTGGCCTATCAGGTAAGTTTCTGTTTTTTTTATTTATTTATTTTCCAAAACTTATTTCAAATAGAAATTTTCTAAATCAAAGCAAAACAAAATAAATGCACACCACAAAATAAATTAAGTGCAACAGCATGAATGCAACACCAACATATTTTATTATTATTTTAAATTGGCCATTATTTATTATCTAAATTATTCCAATTTTGTTATCTCTAAAATTTGGGTGTTACACGCGCCCACCTCCGCGCGACGTGGGAGCCTCCCCCTCGCCTCGGGCCCTTTAAAGGGCAGCGCGACCCGGCTCCGCCCTCCTTTCCCACTCCAACCCCCTCTCTTTCGGTTTCGCTACGCCATAGAACCACAGCAAATCGCCACCGGAGCCACCTTCCGCCGCTCCCGTGGATCGCCGTTCCAGAGCCATCCCCGTCTCGTTTGAAGCCGTGGTGAGCTTCCCCGTACTCCCCTCTATCTTCCCATGCTTTTATTTTCTCGAATTTTAGTCGCTATGGCCGTGTCCGCGAGCTCCGGTGAACTTTTCGCCGCCGTCCATGGCGGGAGCCGCTCGGGCGTACCTCGTGGTCGTGTTTTGCTCCGGGGAGAGTTCGCCTTCCTCTCCGCATCGCCCCGGTGCTCTCTGTTTTGGAAACCGTGCACCCTAGCGACGGTTAGACCAACTCCGGCGAGGTCCCGTCGCCGGCCATGGTGGCGCCGCCGTCTCCTCCCCCATCTTTTCTCGGCCGTCCATCATCTGATCAACGGCTCAGAGAGCTCAATACCTCTTCGGGGTTCATTTTGTTAAAGAGACCCCCCACTTTCATCTATTTGAACCCGCCGTCCTTGGAGTATTCCCAAAATACGCGTTCTAATTTTGAAAGCGTAGTCTTCTTCGGTATATATGAAAAATATACTTTCAGATTAATTACAGAATTGCCACTGTAGTAAAATGTTTATAAAATCGTCGTTTTAGCTCCGATTTGACCCGTTCAACTTGCGCTAGTTTCATAATTTCATAATCTACGCAATAGTGCTACTGTTAGACCTGTTAAGAGCTTTTGAATTTCTCAAATAAATCTAGTTAATAGCTAGCTTTTGGAATAGTAAATGTCTCGTATCTTTTGCGTTGTAGCTCCGATTTTCGTGCAATTCGCATCAATGTGATCGTAGCGAGACGTAGATGATTTTGGTAAACATTTTATTCAGATTTATTTATTGTTGGTGTACTGTTCTAATAGTAGCTATGTTTTGCTTGTATGTCTGCTCCGAATTGCGTGTTGTACTTCGTGTCGTACGAGTTCAGACGGTGAGGAGTACGTCGGAAATCCGGACGCGTACGAGGAGCAGCAGGACCAGCAGCAGTTCGTGAACCAAGGCAAGTATAGCATGGGCCTACCTTGTTGTCCTATTCATTATATAACATATTCATCATGCATGTGTCTAACATTGCTCGATTATAAGGATTTCCTAGCAACTTGATGACCTGTACCTTGATTCCTATGGGGATTAATTGCATTTAGGTAGAAAGCTAGTGCTCTAACTAAACATGATCTACACATTGATTAATGGAACTAACGGATAATCATGATGATAGTAGTGGAACTAAAGGGTGATGGTGCAAATGATGTTGATCATGTTGCCCTAAACCCTCCGTAAGGACCTATCTGCAGGGCAAAAGCTGGGACTTATAGTGCAACCATGGGAGTTAAATGGCTCTGACTTTGGCTCAGTAGTAGGATCTTTTCTAACTTGTTAGAGGTTACCCGTAAGGGCGCAAGAGGGGCTTGCCACGTTGGGTATAGAACTGCCTCTGTTCAGATGTGTATAGCCTGCGGGAATTGTGCCATCGAAAGGGGGGTTCTCTATATCTGCCTGCCGAGGAAACCTAGCGGCCCTAACTGGTTAGAAGAGGCCTATGGAAGGCTTCATAGTGTACCCTGCCTGCTCACCTTGGAAGTGTTAGGGGGTCGACGGGCCCCGGGCATAGGGGTAACACGACTCACGGGTAAAGATGCACAACCTCTGCAGAGTGTTTAAACTGTTATAACAGCCGTGCTCACGGACACGAGCGGCCCAGAAAACTCACAGAATAAATGGTTACTTGATACGTGATGAACTATGATGATGAGATCACACTGATGCTTTCTCTTCTTAAATCTAGTAGTGGATCATGTGGGATAAATGGGAGCTTGAGCATAACTTAATAATGATTAATAATGAAATGTTGATCTACTAAAAATGCTAACTGCAGTCAACCGTGTCTAACCTTTTTGAGCCTCATGAATCCTCATACTATACTTGCGGAGTACGAATGTACTCACACTTGTTGCTATATTGTTTTTGGGTAAAATCCCGGATGGGTAACAGATGACAGTCTCTACGAGGACTTCCCGGTGGATTTTTAGGTTTGGGTCAACCAGTCGTCCTTCCCTGTGGATCAGACACTACGCCTGAGAGTTGCTATTTACCTTTCCATTTGTTTATGTAAGAACTACGTGATGTAATAACGTTATGTATGTACTCAGTGATGATACTTCTGTTAATTTGTCGGCTTATGTGTGCGACTATTCCTGGGGCGCACATAAGATGTATGCACTCTATATTGTCTTTTAATTGGAGTGTGACAAATTAGTATCAGAGCTGTGTCGACTGTAGGACGCAAACCTAGATAGAAATGGTCGTTTCTAGGAGTTTGACTTTCTTTATTTATTTGCTACTACCTCACTCTTGATATTTTCTTAAAAATTTTATGCTCTATTCTTTATTCTATTGCATAAAATATTGACTCTGATAATATTTTATATCAAAATTATAGATGCCTCGTCTCAGTGCCGTTGCCTACGTCGCCCAATTCGTTCCAACAGCACCTGCTCCACCAGCACCACCAGCAGTAATACCAGTGGAGCCAGAGGTCGTCCACGTCACTGACGAGGAGGAGGAGGCATTTTCAGATGCTGCATCTGATGGACCCGCTTCGACTCCCGTGGCTGCACCCATTCCACATGTGGATGCACCAGTCCCCGCTGCTACACCTCCACCAGCATCCCAGGCTGCTTCTGCACCAACACCAGTGCCCTCCCCAGCTGCATCAGAGGAGCCAGAAGAGATAGGATGGTCCACCAGGAACAAGTTTAAGAAAGCTCCCGAAGATGCCCACTACCACAACCTCCTCACCACCATGCTAGCTGAGTACTATCCAGAGTTTGCTGCCTCTGTGAAGTACTACTGTGCGGAGCACACACATCCAGTGGAGGCGACATACTGGAAGACCAATGTGATCATCACCGCCTGGAACAACACCGACCAATCTCAGGACATTGTGACCACCCATAGCCACCGAGCCAGGCGTGCCAGTGTCTATGCCAGCATGGAAGATGCTGCGCAGGCGGCGTACCTGCATTACCATGGTAGGCGTTTTGAGGATATGCAGAATGATCGCTACCGGTATCTCCCACGCTATGACCCGAGGGAGAAGACATGGGCGGTGTTGGCTTCTCCAGCTTCTGATCCCACCTTGGACACCACAGTGAGGCACCTCAGCGCCATACAGGAGGTCAACGAAGCACTCAGAGAAGAGCTTCGTGCCTTCAGAACCAGATAGATGAGATGGCCGTTCAGCTAGGACAGCCTACCATTTACAAGAAGAAGGCTAGGGTGTTCACCATGGTGGATCGCGCTCCTTAGATGTTTGCAGCCCCGTCTAGCTAGATGCGTTTTAGAATCGAGAGTCGTGTCAAGTTTGTGTATGTTTTGTGAACTTTCCGTTGTATCGTTGGTTGTGTTGATGGACTTGGTTGATTTGGAGTTTGTTTGATTGCTGGAACAGTGTGGGCTTGTCCACATGTTCTTTTTTATTAAAAACCTTAAGTTAGTGTTTGATTAACTTAGTTGGGGTTAATTTCTGCTTTACTGCTGTGCTGTTTCTCAGAGCAGTCTGCAATGTTTGTCTCATATCTCTAAATCTCTACGTCCAAAAATTATGAAATTTTTGTGGGAAGAACTAGACTTGTGTACCTTTCATTTCCCACTGGAATCACCTCATTATCAATTCCGGATTGAGAGATATGCCTGCTGCAACCTGGCAAGTCTGTGCAGTATGTAACCTAGAACAGAAATTGTTTAGCTCAGTTTTTGATGATGTTGCCGTCTGTATCAGTGAAAAAGTTCTATACAAAAGTTGTAGCAGACTCTTTAAGCTTTCCAACGATGTATGCCACGCCTATTTTGGATTTCTGGAACGTGAGTTACACTCCAGTTTTCGGTCTGCTGTTGTAGACACTCGTCCAGAAATTTTCAGTTATGTTATTTACCTTTTGTAAATAATTTGTAAAATTTTTGGGAGATCTCTAAAGTTTGCACGTTTGTTTGGAAACAGATGGCCGCTAGAGGAGGACGTGGTCGAGGCCGTGGCCGTGGTCGTGGACACGGAGCTTTGGTGGACCCACCTCCGCCACCGCTGGTGACCATTGAGCAGTTGATGGCCATGCAAGCGCAGCTCATGCAGACCGTGATGGACCGTCTCGGTGAGCAACCCGCAGGAGCACCCCCACCTGTGCAGGTCCGTGACAAGCGTGGTGAGTTTCTGAAAGGACGCCCACCTGTGTTCACACACGCCTCTGAACCTATGGAGGCGGATGACTGGCTGAGAGCTGTGGAAAAGCAGCTAAACATTGCTCAGTGCAACGACTTGGAGAAAGTCTTGTACGCCTCAGGCCAACTCCAAGGAGCTGCTCAGGATTGGTGGGAGTCATTCCAGTATGGACGTCCAGAGAATGCTCCAGAGGTCACATGGAAAGAGTTCACAGAGAACTTTAGGTCCTATCACATCCCTGAGGGACTTATTGAGCTAAAGCAAGAGGAGTTCCGGGCTCTCAAGCAAGGGTCCATGTCAGTGGCGGAATACCGCGACAAGTTTGCACAATTGTCGCGATATGCCCCGGCTGAAGTGGCTAGAGATTCTGACAAACAGCGCCGTTTTCTGAAGGGGCTGTATGATGGACTCCAACTGTCGAGCCCCTACTTTAGGGTCCACTGTGCATCATGTATCAGTCCCTGGATCAGTAGCTGATACGCACAATTCGAACAAGATTGATATCAAAAACTATACTTTTATTAATAGAGAATTATATTACATGGTTCGGGTTGCATAGCTTGGGCCACTGGCCTTACATGGTATATCAGAGATCTAAGACAGCGGTCCTATAACAACGTGGCTCCATTCCTACAGGCAACTTGGAGTGCGGACGTAACCCTAGACTTATTCCTTAAGCGTATTCCTACAACTCGGTCGTCGTAGTCCCAATGTAACTTCTTTGTGTAGTCGTATGGCTCCGTCTTCGAGTGTGCTCCAGACGTTCTATCCTTGCGTAGTCCTTGGTAGCTTCATCCTCAGATATACTCCTACAACTTCATTCCTAAAAACATATAGTGGAGAAGGGGTGAGTACATACGTACTCAGCAAGCCCTAACTTTGGGTGGAGGAGAGGTGGATGGAGGCTGTATATAGAGGTGGTTAGTGGTAAAGGTGATAGAGTTAAGTAGTTATAAATATAGGTTGGGCCCTGGCAGGGTATTACCATCCTCACCAGTTCCCGAGTTGAGTATGGATTACCAAATTCATAAATACATCTTACCAGAGTATCACAGTTGTTGTAGTCTAATCATTTGGGGACCTCATCCCAGCGGTTGCCCATTCCAAGGACGTGGCTATTCGAATAGATTCAAGAAACTCTGCAGAGGTGTACAAATTTCCCCACATGATAGGCGTAGTCGATACCATCGTCATGGCTTAGACAGGCCTAACGAGACCTCGTACCCGAGAGGGCGCTACCTTAGATTTCCATATAATTCCACCACGGACTACTCAGGGACCGGAACCCACAAGCATCAGGATGATCACACAGCATCCTAGAATATCGAGTGGTTGGATGATCACATAGCATCCGGTGGATGATCACATAGCATCCAGATTAAATAATAAAAGGGTGCTCGCACACGGCACAACAATAAATTTTACATGGAAGACCACAAAGCAACCATGCCGATCAGACCACGGTAGATCACACAGCAGCCGTGTCCTCTCCTGTTAGTCCGTTGCCACTCCGGCCTCCTAGTGAAAATTATACTTCAATCTAACGGGGTGTGAGATCAAGTCTACCCATATAGACATGTGGCTGTACGGAATTCTGGCTAGGCGAGATGGCCAATGAACCGGTCCTTATGTGACCGAGGCGAGTATCTCCCGCAGGATCCCACACAGGCTATCCTGCCAAGGTAACCCATACCACATGAATTACCCCCACTCGCCCCTTGTCGAGGTTTAGTCCAATTTTACCAACTTAAGTTTCATAGTTATTATCCTCAAGTTCATAAATCACATCATCATAAATAATTATCATAATTCATCATGATTCAATATCAATATATGAAAGAGGTTTTTAAGTAGTATATATTAAGATTAGTGGTTGGTAGGGTTAGGTATGGTGGGTTTATGGTGGAGGCTAGCAAAATGTAGAGGTGGTAGAAGGGGAGTAATTAAAGGAATGAAAATATAGAGAATAGATGGGGATTAGGACTTGCCTTTGCTCGCTGACGAGTATATCCAAGGTTGTCGTTCCTTCATTGTTCCTATGTTGGTGGTGCTTCTGGGGTCCAGTGGGTAATCTCTGCGTCTCCGATCCTACGCGAACTAACGTCGACAAGCAAGACACACAAACGAGAAAATAACAATCAAGGCATGTCAAACCAGCACGGCAGCAATCGATCCTAGACGGGTTGATCCTAGTTGGGCGATGGATCATTTCCTATGGTGATCACTATTATGTCAATCTGAAGTAATACTCGGATGGAGGTACTCCATCCCACAAGGGGGTTCCTACGGGTTCGGTTAGGGTGGTGATTAGGGTTAGCCATACATGGACGTATTCCCGGGTATCGGACATAGCCATATATAGTGTGTAGGTGATACTATCGGTACACTACTATATCTCTGGGTTTATATATATTCTATCGCGTAACGTTATATTTTATAATACTACCGAGAATATTTTATATTAGTAAAACGCATATTTCATTTTATTATTATATGTATATTATTATTACTAGCGTGCGGATACTTTAATTCTACTATTGCATTTATATATTAGTACTATATTTATATATATTGGTTATATCTAATCCTAGCGCGTCCATTTTATAATTCTAACGCGTGTTTTATAATTCTATCAGGTATACCTTATGTTCCTCTATATTACTACTACGGTTATATTTATACGGATGCAATTGTATCACTAAGTATATGTTATGTTTATTCATGTAGTTATATTTAAGTGATCGTTTACGGAGTGTTTAATCTAATATATGCGTCTACAGCATAATTACTAATAAAGTAAATCAAGGCAAACAAATCTAGAATTTAAATGGACACCAAAAAAATTAGGTTTAAGTGTTTTAAATATGTAGGGTTTTATTTTAGAGGAATTATGGTGCAAGAATTACGAAATTCAGAATTACGGCGATGGAGTTATAAATTATTAAAATATACCAATTATACGCGAATGGAAATAAGCATCGAATTAATTCTACAATTTTTATTTATGAGATATGAGTGGAAATTATATAAATATGATCTAGGGCTATTCTAGTTTATTTAGAAATTTACTATGAATTTTTCTGGAATTTATAAGCTTACCGTTTACTATACTGTGTACGTTCTCCGTGTGTGCCTGTCATTTTCTCCCTGGGTTAGTGGCTGACACGTGGTCCCAGTCTTTGGCCAGAGCTGACCGATGCTGATCCACACTGTGCCATGAGCTGATCAGTGAACCTGCTCCTTTTCCCTCTGTATTCCACGTGAACCAAGTTCACTAGAGAAAATAAGTAAGAGGGGTGAGGTGTCGGCCATCCTTCGGAGTGGACAACGTGGCCAGCAGCCTTGGATTTCTTCGGATCGAAGGATTGGCCCGAGCCGAGTGCTGCGCCTGCTTCCCATCCCGTTCGTGCGGTCAACCAGAGAGAGCGAGAGAGAGGAGAGCGGAGGTGATGGAGGATGCGCCGGCGACGGAGGGCTCGGCTCCGGCGGCGTTCAGTGGAGGTGGAGCAGGGAGAGACGGAGGTGAGAGCGGAGGAGGGGAACGGAGCAGAGCAGGTGCACGGGGCGCCCGATGGTGCTCAACGAGCGACGGGTTCCCATTTCTGATCGGCGCGGCGGCCTCGGCGTCGGCGGCATCTTGACGGCAAGGCTCCGGTGGTCGCGTCCGATGCAAGGCGTGCTGGCGGCGAACGTGGCTCCGGCGACTGGGCGGCGGCAGGGCCGTCCATGGCTCCAGCGCGGTGGCCTTCGGCGGCTGAGCGGCGGCAGTGCCGTCCATGGCTCAGCGCGGCAGTGCTCGGCTGTCCGCGACTACGGCGAGCGCGGTGGCCTCGACAGCGTCGTCCTCGGCACCGCAGCTCGGCGGACACGGAGCGGCAGCAGCGTTCGGCTTCGTCGCGGTGAAGGCAGGGGCGCCATGCTCCCTTGCAGGCCTTGGCAGCGACAGCTCCGAACTCCGTGCTTGGTGGCACCCGTGGCGGAGGAGAGGTGAGCCCGGCGGCCTTTTATAGGCGGAGTAAGGCGGTGGCCATGGAAAATATCTCGGCGTCGCGACAACGGACAAAGGCGGTGGCAGAAAATATCTCGGCGAGACAGCGAGCGTGCTTCACGTGCTCAGGGAAGATGGCGTCCGCGGAGACGACGCGACGCGTACGCGGCGCGGACGCGGCCTCGCGTGCATGCACACGGTGCGGCCTGGGCCGAGCTGGGCCGTTGGCCTGCTGCCGCTTGGGCAGCGCGGGAGGGAATGGCCACAGAAGACATTTTTGTTTATACGAGGAAAATGAATTTTCGATGGTGTATCTCTAATGTAACTATATACGTGTATATATGACCTAGGCATGTATATATATGTATACCCATATACCTATGAGTGACTTAATTGATCCATGAATAAATTAGAAGGGAATATGTATATATGCATTATTTCATTTGTAATTAAATGACGTACCACTAATTAAAGAAAGCAATACTAGTATTCAAAGTGTATCCTAGTATAACTAATTATTATATATATATATTCTATATGATAGAAATAAAAGGAGAGGATTTCATGTGCATAAAGACTAAATGTAAAGTAATATTATGAAGAACAACTAAACATGTAACCTAGTGACGCGGTGGCTAATATAACTAAGCAGAGAAGGTAACTAAATATTGTTTATACTTATGATGCATTATCTATTTAAATAATTGAGAATTTAAGGGAGTTATTTTGGTGCCGCAGATAAATTCCAGAAGGCAAACATACACACAAGCCATCAAACATTTCAAGCAATCAAACATTCAAACAATCTCATCTATCTATCCCAAATGTATATGGTGAGTTTTGATGCAAGCATTTTATTAAAAAGTGGTTTGGCGGGAAATAAACTAATCAAGTTTTATTTTGTTGTAAAGTTTTAAAAAGTTCAAAATTTTAGTGATTTTTAAGATGATGCAAAACACAGGGTGTTACAGATCTACCCCACTTAGAAGAATCTCGTCCCCGAGATTCAAGTAGACTAGAGGGAGAAACTAGTCAGAGAGAAGAAACTAGAGAGGGAGAAAAGAAATTAGAGAGAGAAAGATCCCAAATCCTTCCTTTTTTCTTGCTGGACTATCTCCCGTGAATTCTTGGGTCTTCGTAAATCCTATTCTCATTTACTGTAGGTCACCATTGTCATACATTGCTTGCGGTAACACTTGAGGCTAAGTGAATCAAATCCATCTCCGCTCATGTTTCATGGTGCCCTTTTTCTTGTAATATTAGTAGTCAGTCGGCCGAAATCTTCTGTCTTTCTAATCCCTAAGTAATTCCAATTTCCAGGTCTTTGGCTACCCCACTTAGAGGATTCGATCTTCTAGCGTTTTTCCAAAATATGCACACCATCATCCACCTTTATTTATTTACTATTTTTCTTTTTGGATTGCGGAGCTACCCCACTTAGATGATTTAGACCTCTATTGTCTAATTTTCTTCAAATCCTCTGGATTTATGGTGCCAGCGTCTTGATTTTTTTTTAGCAACAATAACTGTGAACTTAGGATTCCATTTCTCATCTTAGGATTCCATTTCTCATCCAAAAGCTTGCACCTTCAGTAGCTTGTTTAACTTATTTTCACTCCACTTGATTAGTGACTCTTATATTCCTGAATAGGGGTCCGGGTCTACCCCACTTAGAAGATTTAACCTTAAATCTTCTATTATTATTTTTCTTATTAATACCAGATTAGACCTTTACTATTTAGGAAGAAATTTTTGAGCCGATTATTTTATGGCTATCTCTCACTTCCGCGTAGAATATCATGATTTAGGTGCACTCCTGTTTATTCTTTTGTCATCACGGGGGGTGAACGTATTATTTTACTGGAAGACAGCATGATTATCATAGGACCGCGAACAAGCACAGACTGCGTCGAGTACAACAGGAGGAAAATGCACAACTAGGCTACGAGTACATATCCCGTGGGAGCAATTAGTCTACTTCATTGGACAGGGAAGCTTCATTTCGGCGTGCTGGAGGTTCTTCCACTGAGCTTGGTGCAGGTTCTTCTTCATTTGGCGGTGGTTGAGTGAGAGGAAGGAGAGGCTCGGCGTCGAAGTCTCTTGATGGTGGTGGTGCTGGGGGTACTGCAGGGTCCGTCCTTCTTCTTCCTAGCAGGTGGATGGGGATTCCTTCCAAAATCACGGGCTCTTGCCTATCAATGGCGACTCGAGCCTGTGCTTCTACATGAAGGCTCTTGGCGTAGATCACGGCCACTTGGGCGCGGTGGATGCAGTTCATCAGTTCGGCAGCTTGCCTATCGTACTGCTCGTCGAGGGAGAGCAGGTAGTCGGTCATGAACTTCATGGTGGGGTTGTCTTCTTGCTCTTGCAGGGCTTCCATGCGGGCGATCCAGGCAGGGCGGTTCTTCTCCAGTGGTGGGAAGAATCTCATGGGTGTACGAGTGATGGGCTCCTCATAGAGCTGGCACAGGTGTCGCAGGGCTTTGCGGGCGACGGCTTGGTAGGTGTCGGTGAAGCGAAAACCGGTTGCGGTCATGCTCCAAGCTTCGGCTATGTCGGGGAAGTCTTCACTCTTTGCGACGTAGATGGTGACTTCACAGCGCTCGATGCCATGTTCTTCATACTCACGGCCTTCATACTCGGGACGCTTGACTGGTCCTGAGGTGTGCGGTGGAAGGAAGTGGAGTCGGGATGGGTTCCACTACATAGTGGTGCACTGTGACGGGGTGTAGTTTTGACAACTGTGCAGTGGTCTTTGTCGGTTTGCGGCTTACTGTAAATCCCAAAAATATGAGGTGGCTAGGGTCTGCTGGTGATGGTGGTGTTGACTGCACCCCTTTTTTTCTTCTTTTCTTTTTCAATGACTTGAGCCCAGAAATCTCAGAAATATATTTTGGCACCAACAAGATCTCTAGGATTTTTATTCCACTTTTCTGATTTCAATAATTAACTCAAGGCTTCTCATAAGGTAGCGGGCGCATCATAAGGATATACAATATGGTCGTTGCTATCAGAGTTGGAATCAGGACAGCAAATAGGGCTTTAGCGAGTTCATCTTCTTCTAAGCGCATCTTGAAGGCTTCAACTTCCAGCTTCTGACGACGTACTTCTTCTTGATATTTTTCTTCAGCTTGCAGCACACACTTCTGGCTTCTTCTTTTTTTTTGAAACAAGTTGGCACTTGAATAGGAGATTTAGGTGGGTGATCGGTGTTGAGAGTGGGGTGTCTTGCTTCTGAAGGGCAGTAGGGGCGTCTTTTATAGACGGTTGACGGTAGGGTTAGGAGAGCGGGTGCGCGCCATTATCGGCGGCATTGAGCAACACCGGTTGCCGAGGGAATCGGCGTCGTGGAGGACAGCAGCAGCAGCTTTCGGCGGTGATGGAGGTGACAACATGAGTGGCGTCGTGGGGCGGTGGTGGTGCGGCGTGCAGTGGGGGACAGCGGCGTGACACTGAGGGGACGACACCGGCGTGCAGGAAAAGTGTGCGGTGGCGTGGATGGTGGTGGCGTGCAGAATTTACGGTTTTCTCCTGTTGCTTGCTGCGTTTTTTTTTCAGTAGCTCTGGTGTGACGAGGAACGGGCACTTGGTGTTGTTACTGGATAGACAATGTGTTGGTTGTACTGTCACAAGTAGCAATCGGGTTGCTGTTGATTCCTTATTTCTATCTTGTCTTCCAAAAATTATTTTCTAATAATTCCTGCCTTCTTAGTATATCTTAGATAGTTGTCTTCCTTTGCATAATCTCCAAGAGGTGCATCTAGAATGAGGGAGGAGGAGGAGCACAAGGTGGGGAGAGAGATCTAAAAGGGGTAGTTGTAACAAACAACAAAGGTCAATCAAGATGTAACAAGCGTAAACGGCGTACGTTCTACTTTCACCTTTCTACCGTGGAAGGTTACACTAGACCTATGAAAGACCTAATCTCCAAGCTACCTTGTATTCTAGGTATGACATAATCTACCCTAGCGATACTACTCGTAATTTTGAAGGGGGTGAGAAGAGAGAAAAGTTGTTTTTGATATAGAAGGTGAAGGAAAGGTAAGAGTCAAGGGTTATTAGCAAAGATTTTTTAAAAATAGTTTTCAGAAAAAGCATTCCTAACTAACGTCCATGCTAAGGGTTCGTCCTACAGTCCAAGTATAGCTCTGATACCACCCTGTCGAGCCCCTACTTTAGGGTCCACTGTGCATCATGTATCAGTCCCTGGATCAGTAGCTGATACGCACAATTCGAACAAGATTGATATCAAAAACTATACTTTTATTAATAGAGAATTATATTACATGGTTCGGGTTGCATAGCTTGGGCCACTGGCCTTACATGGTATATCAGAGATCTAAGACAGCGGTCCTATAACAACGTGGCTCCATTCCTACAGGCAACTTGGAGTGCGGACGTAACCCTAGACTTATTCCTTAAGCGTATTCCTACAACTCGGTCGTCGTAGTCCCAATGTAACTTCTTTGTGTAGTCGTATGGCTCCGTCTTCGAGTGTGCTCCAGACGTTCTATCCTTGCGTAGTCCTTGGTAGCTTCATCCTCAGATATACTCCTACAACTTCATTCCTAAAAACATATAGTGGAGAAGGGGTGAGTACATACGTACTCAGCAAGCCCTAACTTTGGGTGGAGGAGAGGTGGATGGAGGCTGTATATAGAGGTGGTTAGTGGTAAAGGTGATAGAGTTAAGTAGTTATAAATATAGGTTGGGCCCTGGCAGGGTATTACCATCCTCACCAGTTCCCGAGTTGAGTATGGATTACCAAATTCATAAATACATCTTACCAGAGTATCACAGTTGTTGTAGTCTAATCATTTGGGGACCTCATCCCAGCGGTTGCCCATTCCAAGGACGTGGCTATTCGAATAGATTCAAGAAACTCTGCAGAGGTGTACAAATTTCCCCACATGATAGGCGTAGTCGATACCATCGTCATGGCTTAGACAGGCCTAACGAGACCTCGTACCCGAGAGGGCGCTACCTTAGATTTCCATATAATTCCACCACGGACTACTCAGGGACCGGAACCCACAAGCATCAGGATGATCACACAGCATCCTAGAATATCGAGTGGTTGGATGATCACATAGCATCCGGTGGATGATCACATAGCATCCAGATTAAATAATAAAAGGGTGCTCGCACACGGCACAACAATAAATTTTACATGGAAGACCACAAAGCAACCATGCCGATCAGACCACGGTAGATCACACAGCAGCCGTGTCCTCTCCTGTTAGTCCGTTGCCACTCCGGCCTCCTAGTGAAAATTATACTTCAATCTAACGGGGTGTGAGATCAAGTCTACCCATATAGACATGTGGCTGTACGGAATTCTGGCTAGGCGAGATGGCCAATGAACCGGTCCTTATGTGACCGAGGCGAGTATCTCCCGCAGGATCCCACACAGGCTATCCTGCCAAGGTAACCCATACCACATGAATTACCCCCACTCGCCCCTTGTCGAGGTTTAGTCCAATTTTACCAACTTAAGTTTCATAGTTATTATCCTCAAGTTCATAAATCACATCATCATAAATAATTATCATAATTCATCATGATTCAATATCAATATATGAAAGAGGTTTTTAAGTAGTATATATTAAGATTAGTGGTTGGTAGGGTTAGGTATGGTGGGTTTATGGTGGAGGCTAGCAAAATGTAGAGGTGGTAGAAGGGGAGTAATTAAAGGAATGAAAATATAGAGAATAGATGGGGATTAGGACTTGCCTTTGCTCGCTGACGAGTATATCCAAGGTTGTCGTTCCTTCATTGTTCCTATGTTGGTGGTGCTTCTGGGGTCCAGTGGGTAATCTCTGCGTCTCCGATCCTACGCGAACTAACGTCGACAAGCAAGACACACAAACGAGAAAATAACAATCAAGGCATGTCAAACCAGCACGGCAGCAATCGATCCTAGACGGGTTGATCCTAGTTGGGCGATGGATCATTTCCTATGGTGATCACTATTATGTCAATCTGAAGTAATACTCGGATGGAGGTACTCCATCCCACAAGGGGGTTCCTACGGGTTCGGTTAGGGTGGTGATTAGGGTTAGCCATACATGGACGTATTCCCGGGTATCGGACATAGCCATATATAGTGTGTAGGTGATACTATCGGTACACTACTATATCTCTGGGTTTATATATATTCTATCGCGTAACGTTATATTTTATAATACTACCGAGAATATTTTATATTAGTAAAACGCATATTTCATTTTATTATTATATGTATATTATTATTACTAGCGTGCGGATACTTTAATTCTACTATTGCATTTATATATTAGTACTATATTTATATATATTGGTTATATCTAATCCTAGCGCGTCCATTTTATAATTCTAACGCGTGTTTTATAATTCTATCAGGTATACCTTATGTTCCTCTATATTACTACTACGGTTATATTTATACGGATGCAATTGTATCACTAAGTATATGTTATGTTTATTCATGTAGTTATATTTAAGTGATCGTTTACGGAGTGTTTAATCTAATATATGCGTCTACAGCATAATTACTAATAAAGTAAATCAAGGCAAACAAATCTAGAATTTAAATGGACACCAAAAAAATTAGGTTTAAGTGTTTTAAATATGTAGGGTTTTATTTTAGAGGAATTATGGTGCAAGAATTACGAAATTCAGAATTACGGCGATGGAGTTATAAATTATTAAAATATACCAATTATACGCGAATGGAAATAAGCATCGAATTAATTCTACAATTTTTATTTATGAGATATGAGTGGAAATTATATAAATATGATCTAGGGCTATTCTAGTTTATTTAGAAATTTACTATGAATTTTTCTGGAATTTATAAGCTTACCGTTTACTATACTGTGTACGTTCTCCGTGTGTGCCTGTCATTTTCTCCCTGGGTTAGTGGCTGACACGTGGTCCCAGTCTTTGGCCAGAGCTGACCGATGCTGATCCACACTGTGCCATGAGCTGATCAGTGAACCTGCTCCTTTTCCCTCTGTATTCCACGTGAACCAAGTTCACTAGAGAAAATAAGTAAGAGGGGTGAGGTGTCGGCCATCCTTCGGAGTGGACAACGTGGCCAGCAGCCTTGGATTTCTTCGGATCGAAGGATTGGCCCGAGCCGAGTGCTGCGCCTGCTTCCCATCCCGTTCGTGCGGTCAACCAGAGAGAGCGAGAGAGAGGAGAGCGGAGGTGATGGAGGATGCGCCGGCGACGGAGGGCTCGGCTCCGGCGGCGTTCAGTGGAGGTGGAGCAGGGAGAGACGGAGGTGAGAGCGGAGGAGGGGAACGGAGCAGAGCAGGTGCACGGGGCGCCCGATGGTGCTCAACGAGCGACGGGTTCCCATTTCTGATCGGCGCGGCGGCCTCGGCGTCGGCGGCATCTTGACGGCAAGGCTCCGGTGGTCGCGTCCGATGCAAGGCGTGCTGGCGGCGAACGTGGCTCCGGCGACTGGGCGGCGGCAGGGCCGTCCATGGCTCCAGCGCGGTGGCCTTCGGCGGCTGAGCGGCGGCAGTGCCGTCCATGGCTCAGCGCGGCAGTGCTCGGCTGTCCGCGACTACGGCGAGCGCGGTGGCCTCGACAGCGTCGTCCTCGGCACCGCAGCTCGGCGGACACGGAGCGGCAGCAGCGTTCGGCTTCGTCGCGGTGAAGGCAGGGGCGCCATGCTCCCTTGCAGGCCTTGGCAGCGACAGCTCCGAACTCCGTGCTTGGTGGCACCCGTGGCGGAGGAGAGGTGAGCCCGGCGGCCTTTTATAGGCGGAGTAAGGCGGTGGCCATGGAAAATATCTCGGCGTCGCGACAACGGACAAAGGCGGTGGCAGAAAATATCTCGGCGAGACAGCGAGCGTGCTTCACGTGCTCAGGGAAGATGGCGTCCGCGGAGACGACGCGACGCGTACGCGGCGCGGACGCGGCCTCGCGTGCATGCACACGGTGCGGCCTGGGCCGAGCTGGGCCGTTGGCCTGCTGCCGCTTGGGCAGCGCGGGAGGGAATGGCCACAGAAGACATTTTTGTTTATACGAGGAAAATGAATTTTCGATGGTGTATCTCTAATGTAACTATATACGTGTATATATGACCTAGGCATGTATATATATGTATACCCATATACCTATGAGTGACTTAATTGATCCATGAATAAATTAGGAGGGAATATGTATATATGCATTATTTCATTTGTAATTAAATGACGTACCACTAATTAAAGAAAGCAATACTAGTATTCAAAGTGTATCCTAGTATAACTAATTATTATATATATATATTCTATATGATAGAAATAAAAGGAGAGGATTTCATGTGCATAAAGACTAAATGTAAAGTAATATTATGAAGAACAACTAAACATGTAACCTAGTGACGCGGTGGCTAATATAACTAAGCAGAGAAGGTAACTAAATATTGTTTATACTTATGATGCATTATCTATTTAAATAATTGAGAATTTAAGGGAGTTATTTTGGTGCCGCAGATAAATTCCAGAAGGCAAACATACACACAAGCCATCAAACATTTCAAGCAATCAAACATTCAAACAATCTCATCTATCTATCCCAAATGTATATGGTGAGTTTTGATGCAAGCATTTTATTAAAAAGTGGTTTGGCGGGAAATAAACTAATCAAGTTTTATTTTGTTGTAAAGTTTTAAAAAGTTCAAAATTTTAGTGATTTTTAAGATGATGCAAAACACAGGGTGTTACACCAACTGCAGCTGATGTCCAACAAATATGCCAGTTTCCAGGAGTTGGTGGACCGTGCAATTGTAATTGATAACAAGCGTAAGGAAATGGACCTCAAGAAGAGGAAGCTCCAGGGATAGGCATCGGGTAGCAACACTCGCCCACGAGCCTTTCCGCAGAGGAACCAAGGGCCACCCAACCAATGGAATAAGGGCCAGTACCCCCAGAGGAACCAGTACCAGCAGCGTCCCCAGTACCCACCGCAGTTGGGTAATCAGAGTCAGCAGCGCCCCCAGCAACAGCAAGCTAGCAACCAAGCTCCACGTCAGGGAGTGCCCAACAATGCCCCAATCAAGAGTGGCACCCCAGGCAACCCCAATGCCTGTTACAACTGTGGAGAGGTGGGACACTATTCGTACCAGTGCCCGAAGAAGCAGAACCGGCAGGCCCCGCAGAACCAGCAGAACAACCAGAGACCCAACGCTCGACCTCCGTTCACTGGCAAGGTGAACCATGTGTCGTCGGAATCAGCTCTGGAGGCGCCTGAGGTTATGCTGGGTACGTTTAGCGTCAACTCCATCTCCGCTACCGTACTTTTTGATTCCGGTGCCTCGCATTCTTTCATATCCCAAGCTTTTGTTAGAATGCATAGCATACCCCTGTGTGCCATGAAGGATCCCATGCTAGTTAATTCACCGGGGGGTAGCATGCCAGCAAATTATTGGAGCCCTTCTACTAGTATATTTTTAAGGGGGTAGCTTTCAAGGTAAATCCAATTGTTCTGAGAATCGCTGGAATTGATCTCATCCTGGGAATGGATTGGATGAAGCAACATAGGGCAGTGATACAATGTCAGGAGAAATCTGTGGTTGTGACATCTCCAAGTGGTGATAGAATTTGTGTTGAAGTGGAAGTGCAAGCTCAACCTACCGCCACCGTCAATCAGCTGAGCGATGTTGCTAACCAGGAGAACCAGGTGGTGGATGAATTCCCGGACGTGTTCCCCGATGAATTGCCAGGTATGCCACCCGATCGCGACATCGAATTCCTTATCGAGCTTTTACCTGGAACTGCACCCATAGCTAAGAGACCATATAGAATGGGGGTAAATGAGTTAGAAGAATTAAAGAAACAAATTAAAGAATTGCAAGAGAAAGGATTTATTCGTCCTAGTTCTTCACCTTGGGGAGCACCTGTTATATTTGGGGATAAGAAAGATGGCACACGAAGGATGTGTGTCGATTATAGGTCCCTTAATGAAGTCACCATCAAGAACAAATACCCACTCCCTAGAATTGATGATTTATTTGATCAGCTGAAAGGTGCTTGTGTGTTCTCAAAAATTGACCTCCGTTCTGGATATCACCAACTAAAAATTCATGCATCTGACATACCCAAGACAGCATTTACTACCAGATATGGCCTTTATGAGTACACAGTGATGTCTTTTGGATTGACAAATGCACCTGCATACTTTATGTACCTAATGAACAAAGTATTCATGGAGTACTTGGATAAGTTTGTAGTGGTGTTCATAGATGATATCCTAGTATTCTCCAAAAATGAAGAGGAACATGCTGAACACTTAAGGTTAGTCTTACAAAAACTCAGGGAACATAAATTGTATGCAAAAAGGAGCAAATGTGAGTTCTAGCTGAAAGAAGTATCTTTTCTGGGGCATGTGGTCTCCAACGGTGGAATAGCCGTAGATCCCAGTAAAGTGCAAGATGTGTTGAATTGGAAAGCCCCAGTCAATGCTAGTGAAATCCGTAGCTTTTTGGGTTTGGCTAGATACTATAGAAGGTTTATTGAAGAGTTCTCTAAGCTAGCCAAGCCTATGACAGCCTTATTAGAGAAGAATGCCAAATTTGTTTGGTCAGACAAATGTCAGGCTAACTTTGAGGAGCTAAAGAAAAGGTTGACAACAGCCCCAGTGTTGACCCTACCTGATTTAAGTAAGAGCTTCTCTATTTATTGTGATGCATCTCGCCTAGGCCTTGGATGTGTGCTTATGCAAGAAGGAAAGGTTGTGGCCTATGCATCCAGGCAGTTGAGAAAGCATGAACTGAATTACCCAACCCATGACTTGGAATTAGCTGCAGTTGTCCATGCTCTGAAAATCTGGAGGCATTATTTGATCGGACATAAGTGTGACATCTACACTGACCACAAGAGTTTAATATATATATTTACTCAGTCCGAGTTGAACTTAAGGCAACGTCGTTGGCTGGAATTAATTAAAGACTATTATCTAGAAGTGCATTATCATCCTGGAAAGGCAAATGTTGTTGCCGATGCACTTAGCCGGAAGAGCTACGCCAACGGACTTTAGTTGACATTTATACCGGCAGAGTTGCGAGCTGAAATAGAACATCTCAACTTGGGTTTTATCAATAATGTAGTAGAATTGGCTATAGAACCTACATTGGAGCAAGAGATACGTAAGGGTCAGTTGGAGGATGAGAAATTAAAGGAAATTGCTGAGCATGTAGTGGTTGGAAAGGCACCAGGTTTCTGGTTGGATGAGAATGGTACTCTATGGTTTGGAAAAAGGATATGTGTACCTGAAGTGAAAGCCATCCGTGATATGATTCTGCGAGAGGCACATGATTCTGCATATTCTATACACCCTGGGAGCACCAAGATGTACTTGGACCTCAAAGAGAAGTATTGGTGGTATGGTTTGAAACGGGATGTGGCTGAGTATGTGGCCATGTGTGATACTTGTCAAAGGGTGAAAGCTGAGCATCAAAGGCCTGCAGGAT
This sequence comes from Saccharum spontaneum, assembly GCA_022457205.1. Taxonomy (NCBI): domain Eukaryota; kingdom Viridiplantae; phylum Streptophyta; class Magnoliopsida; order Poales; family Poaceae; genus Saccharum; species Saccharum spontaneum. Next base: position 13,585,870 of record CM039598.1, read on the forward strand.
TGTTGCAACCAATGAAAATACCAGAGTGGAAATGGGAGGAAGTTGGTATGGACTTCATTACTGGATTGCCCCGCACTCAACAAGGATATGATTCGATCTGGGTAATAGTGGATCGACTTACTAAGGTAGCCCACTTCTTGCCAGTCAAAACCACTTATAGTGGTGCAAAGCTAGCGGAGTTGTATATGGAGAGAATAGTATGTCTACATGGGGTTCCAAAGAAGATCGTATCTGACCGAGGAACTCAGTTTACATCACATTTTTGGCGTAAGGTACACAGTGCTTTGGGAACCAAGTTAAATTTCAGTTCGGCATATCACCCCCAAACTGATGGGCAGACCGAAAGGACCAATCAAATCTTGGAAGATATGTTGAGAGCTTGTGCTTTACAGTATGGTGCTAGTTGGGATAAGAGTTTGTCATATGCTGAGTTTTCATACAACAACAGTCACCAGAAAAGTCTCAAGATGGCGCCATTCGAAGCTTTATATGGACGAAAGTGTAAAACACCTCTATTCTGGAATCAGGCAGGTGAGACCCAAGTGTTTGGACCTGATGTCCTACGCAATGCAGAAGAACAAGTGAGGATGATCAGGGATAATTTGAGAGTAGCACAGTCTAGACAGAAGAGCTATGCTGATGTCAGAAGGAGAGAGTTGAGTTTCAAAGTAGGTGACTATGTGTATTTGAAGGTGTCACCAATGAGAAATGTAAGAAGATTCAATATGAAGGGCAAGTTAGCGCCGAGATATGTGGGACCTTTCAAGATTCTGGAGAGACGTGGAGAAGTGGCTTATCAATTGGAATTGCCAGAAAGTTTAGCAGGTGTGCATGATGTGTTCCATGTTTCACAGTTGAAAAAGTGTCTGCGGGTACCTGAGGAGCAGATTCCCTTGGAGGAGCTTACTGTTAAAGAAGATCTCACGTATAAGGAGTATCCGGTAAAGATTCTTGAAACTGCAGAAAGAGTTACCAGGAGCCGCACTATAAAGATGTGCAGAGTGCAATTGAATCGTTATTCAGAAGATGAATCTACGTGGGAAAGAGAAGAAGATCTGAGAAAGTCTTATCCACAGCTTTTTGAGTAAGCATCATCCAATCTCGAGGACGAGATTCTTTTAAGGGGGTAGAATTGTGACACCCTAAATTTTCGTATTATTTAAAAATAGATAAATTTGAGTTAAATATGAATTTGTTGTGCATTCAAATTTAGGGAATAATAATTTCTGAGAAATTAAAATCAATTATAAGGTTAGCAACTCCTTGATGCACTCATACTGCCGCAATTCTTTTATTGTGTTGAGTGGTTTTGATCCAAAACTCAAAATGATTCAAAAACCATTTGAAAATAATGTTAGAAAAATCAATTTAGAAAAATAAAAAGGAATTCCCTTTCCCAGCTCTCTCTCATTCTTCCTTTTCGACCTGCTGGCCCATTTCCTTTCCCCCTTTCCTCTCATTTTTTTTCCTGGGCCGGCCCAACCCGAGCTGGCAACTGCTACCGCCTCCTATCTCCTCTTCTATGCCGCTGACGCACCGGGCCCACGTGTCGGCGCCCTTCTCCAACCTCCGCTCTCCCTCTCTCGGCCGAAGCAACCGTCGTCCGACGCCCGCGCCCACCTCCGCGCAACGTGGGAGCCTCCCCCTCACCTCGGGCCCTTTAAAGGGCAGCGCGACCTGGCTCCGCCCTCCTTTCCCACTCCAACCCCTTCTCTTTCGGTTTCGCTACGCCATAGAACCACAGCAAATCGCCACCGGAGCCACCTTCCGCTGCTCCCGTGGATCGCCGTTCCAGAGCCATCCCTGTCTCGTTTGAAGCCATGGTGAGCTTCCCCGTACTCCCCTCTATCTTCCCATGCTTTTATTTTCTCGAATTTTAGTCGCTATGGCCGTGTCCGCGAGCTCCGGTGAACTTTTCGCCGCCGTCCATGGCGGGAGCCGCTCGGGCGTACCTCGTGGTCGTGTTTTGCTCCGGGGAGAGTTCGCCTTCCTCTCCGCATCGCCCCGGTGCTCTCTATTTTGGAAACCGTGCACCCTAGCGACGGTTAGACCAACTCCGGCGAGGTCCCGTCGCCGGCCATGGCGGCGCCGCCGTCTCCTCCCCTAAATCCGGCGACCGGCCTCTCTCTTCTCTCCCCCATCTTTTCTCGGCCGTCCATCATCTGATCAACGGCTCAGAGAGCTCAATACCCCTTCGGGGTTCGTTTTGTTAAAGAGACCCCCCACTTTCATCTATTTGAACCCGCCGTCCTTGGCGTATTCCCAAAATACGCGTTCTAATTTTGAAAGCGTAGTCTTCTTCGGTATATATGAAAAATACGCTTTCAGATTAATTACAGAATTGCCACTGTAGTAAAATGTTTATAAAATCGTCGTTTTAGCTCCGATTTGACCCGTTCAACTTGCGTTAGTTTCATAATTTCATAATCTACGCAATAGTGCTACTGTTAGACCTGTTAAGAGCTTTTGAATTTCTCAAATAAATCTAGTTAATAGCTAGCTTTTGGAATAGTAAATGTCTCGTAACTTTTGCGTTGTAGCTCCGATTTTCGTGCAATTCGCGTCAATGTGATCGTAGCGAGACGTAGATGATTTTGGTAAACATTTTATTCAGATTTATTTATTTTTGGTGTACTGTTCTAATAGTAGCTATGTTTTGCTTGTATGTCTGCTCCGAATTGCGTGTTGTACTTCGTGTCGTACGAGTTCAGACGGTGAGGAGTACGTCGGAAATCCGGACGCGTACGAGGAGCAGCAGGACCAGCAGCAGTTCGTGAACCAAGGCAAGTATAGCATGGGCCTACCTTGTTGTCCTATTCATTATATAACATATTCATCATGCATGTGTCTAATATTGCTCGATTATAAGGATTTCCTAGCAACTTGATGACCTGTACCTTGATTCCTATGGGGATTAATTGCATTTAGGTAGAAAGCTAGTGCTCTAACTAAACATGATCTACACATTGATTAATGGAACTAACGGATAATCATGATGATAGTAGTGGAACTAAAGGGTGATGGTGCAAATGATGTTGATCATGTTGCCCTAAACCCTCCGTAAGGACTTATCTGTAGGGCAAAAGCTGGGACTTACAGTGCAACCGTGGGAGTTAAATGGCTCTGACTTTGGCTCAGTAGTAGGATCTTTTCTAACTTGTTAGAGGTTACCCGCAAGGGCACAAGAGGGGCTTGCCACGTTGGGTATAGAACTGCCTCTGTTCAGATGTGTATAGCCTGCGGGAATTGTGCCATCGAAAGGGGGGTTCTCTATATCTGTCTGCCGAGGAAACCTAGCGGCCCTAACTGGTTAGAAGAGGCCTATGGAAGGCTTCATAGTGTACCCTGCCTGCTCACCTTGGAAGTGTTAGGGGTTGACGGGCCCTGGGCATAGGGGTAACACGACTCACGGGTAAAGATACACAACCTCTGCAGAGTGTTTAAACTGTTATAACAGCCGTGCTCACGGACACGAGCGGCCCGGAAAACTCACAGAATAAATGGTTACTTGATACGTGATGAACTATGATGATGAGATCACACTGATGCTTTCTCTTCTTAAATCTAGTAGTGGATCATGTGGGATAAATGGGAGCTTGAGCATAACTTAATAATGATTAATAATGAAATGTTGATCTACTAAAAATGCTAACTGCAGTCAACCGTGTATAACCTTTTTGAGCCTCATGAATCCTCATACTATACTTGCGGAGTACGAATGTACTCACACTTGTTGCTATATTGTTTTTGGGTAAAATCCCGGATGGGTAACAGATGACAGTCTCTACGAGGACTTCCCGGAGGATTTCTAGGTTTGGGTCAACCAGTCGTCCTTCCCTGTGGATCAGACACTACGCCTGAGAGTTGCTATTTACCTTTCCGTTTGTTTATGTAAGAACTACGTGATGTAATAACGTTATGTATGTACTCAGTGATGATACTTCTGTTAATTTGTCGGCTTATGTGTGCGACTATTCCTGGGGCGCACATAAGATGTATGCACTCTATATTGTCTTTTAATTGGAGTGTGACAATGATACTAAGTGAATAACATATAATAAGCAGTGGAACATCTAACGAATACACCATGCCAAGAAATAAAATAGAAAAAATAAATAAGATATGATCATGTTTAGAAGAAGCAGTTATATACCATGTGAATACTCAAAGATAATCATGGAACACCTAACTTATACTATATGAACATCTAAAAACATATAGAAGAACATCACATGTGTAATACATGAACATCATGTCAAAAATAATTAATTACAGTAAAATAAACACAAAAGTAAAAAAAGAATACACATAGAAAAAAAGAAATAATAAAATGAAAAGAATAAAAGAAGACCATGCGAAACAGAAGAGAAAAGAAACTTGAAAAGAAAGTGAATGAAAGAAAACAAAAAAGAAACATATGCTATGGCAGCTCTACTTGCACGTTGCCAACCAAGTCCGCAAAGATGCGTGCGCCGACCAGGTCAAAAGAAGATGTGTAGATACATTTAGATAAAAGAATATTAAGAAAAAAGGAAAAAAAGAAATACAAATAAGAAAAATAAAAACAAGAATAATGAGAAAGGAAAGGAAATAAAATAAAATATAACATCACATGAAAGAAGATAAACAAAAAATAATAAACAGCAATAAAATAAATAATGAAATTAATAGAAAAGGAAGAAACTATAAATGAAAGAAAAATGGAAAAGAAAGGAAAGGAAAGGAAAAAATAATCAAGTAACAGTGCAAAAATAAAGAAAGAAAGAAAAGTGGAAAAAGAAATTAAAAGAAGAAAATTCCACAACAAACAAAATAAATAAAAGTGGAAAAAATTTAAAAGAAAGAAAAGAAGAAAAAATAAATAAAAGAAAGATAAAAATAAAATACCACAACAAACAAAAAAGTAAAAAGAAATACAAGCAACGAAAGAAAGAAAGAAAAAAAAGCTGTCGTACCTGTCCATACGGAGATAAGTTTCTCGAAAAAAACTGTACGGAGACATGGTGATGAAGAGCGTTGGCAGGGGGATGCGTGGGAAGGCTACAACTGCGACTCGCTCCGAACATGGGCCAGCTAATGGGCTGGTTCGGCAGGTAGAAAAGCCGGCTGGTTTCGGCTGATTCAATAGTGTTCTGTGAGAGAGAATAAGTTGAAACAAGCTAAAATAAGCCGAAACATGACCAGCAGAACAGGACCAATGTTGACCCAAAGTTTTGTTCCTTATGTATTGTTTGCACATTTACTTTATTTGTACTACATATATGCCCGTGCGTTATACCAGGTCATGAACTTTTGTCCACGTTGACAGCAATACACTTGGCCTGTGGCTTAGATAACCATATTAAAAATCAACAAATCTCAGTACATAGAAAATACAAAGCACATTTCATGATCTTTATCATCTAATTTTCTTAAAAGTCAAAAACTAAATCAAAAGACCATCATCTGTCATGGCATCTTTGGTGTGCTCTAGAAACCCACGCATTACATAAGTTCTACAAAAAGTAGAAAAAACACAATAATAATTCCTTTTATTGTTTACTCCTGCAGTATACATGTAAACGTTATAATCATTTAACAATTATTTTAATTATGCTTACAAAAGCAATTGCAAATGCTCCTTTCTTGTTTGAGTGGGTCCCACTGCTAGCAGGGCAAGCCACTTACGGCTTGCGTATGAGGCGAGCGGCCGGCGCGCATGGCTTTCTAGTATTTGTAGTGTATTCAAGATTTTAGTTTCCAAAGGAAAAAGAAGGTATATGTCTTCAGCATGATGTCATGCTGAGATCAATGATTCAGGAGCATGGAGCAGAGAACGACCCCGCTTGGCCGGCGTTGGGCGCAGTGCCGCTGCTGCTTACACACGCGCGCGAAGGCGACGCTGGGCCTGCGCAATGCGCCTGGCCGGACTCAGATCAACCTGGAGGTCGCCAGAGTTGACACCCGGCGGTGGCGCGCACACGAAATTTATGTTTGACGAAAGCGGTCCGTATTTTTTAGATTGTACTAGACTAGATTTGGATGTATACTGGCACGCCTATGGACATTAGTACCAAGTAGTACGACCTCCCGAAGGAGTGTCTTACCTCCACGAAACAAAGAGATATCCCCTTTGTGATTTTTTTGGTAAAAACAATAAGATTTTTTTTTACCTTTTGTTTGAATCGGGAGAAAAGATATGCAGTACCCAACCACTTAGTATAATGGTTGTATGACTTGTATCTTGTCAAATGTCAACCATGGAAAAACAGTGCAAGTGCACCTCGTCATATCTTAATATTTTTTCGTCTTCTGCCACTGTTGGTAAGTAAACACATATAACTGTGAAATAACATGCATTGGGGGACTATGTTTCATTTCACAGGTCCACACCTAAATTTGGAAAACTGTGAAATGAGGGTTGAAGGGGAAAGAGAGGAAGCTAACCTAGGCTGCTGATACCATGCTAGAATGGTTATTCTCAATTGATTAGGCTAACCCTAGAAGGGTAGCTATATAGAGTAGCATACATGGGCCTCATGGGCCTAGCCACATGGGCCACAGACATATACTCCAACATGACGGACACATACCGCCAATCCTAGGAAACCTTCAGACACTTGGAGCACTGAACATCTCCAACAACAATCTTCATGGCAACATACCAAATGAGCTCTTCAGAATTCCAACATTAAGGGAGATTACCTTATCTTTCAATAACCTACATGGACCACTTCATGCCGACATCGGCAATGCAAAACAACTCACATATTTGGATATTTCGTCAAATAATCTATCTGGAAACATTCCTAGTACTCTGGGTAATTGTGATAGTTTAGAAGATATCGAGGTGGGACATAATGCTTTCAGTGGAACTATCCCCACTTCACTAGGTAATATAACAAGCCTACAGATTCTCAACATGTCTCACAATAACTTGACTGGTCCAATACCGGTGTCTCTTGGCAGCCTACAACTTCTTGAGCAACTTGATCTATCATTCAATAATCTTGATGGTGAGGTGCCATCAGAAGGGATCTTCAAGAATGCAACTGCTATACGGATTGAAGGAAATCAGGAGCTTTGTGGTGGACCGCTGGAGCTACACCTGCTTGCGTGTCATGTCATGCCTTTGGATTCATCTAAGCACAGGCTATCAGTTGTACAGAAAGTAGTGATCCCAGTTGCCATAGTGGTGCTACTTTCTGTAGTCATTTCTGTTTTGTTCTTCCTCCGGAGGTGAAAACAGAAGACAGAATCCATTTCTTTACCCTCTATTGGGAGAGAATTCCAGAAAATTTCATACAGTGATATTGTCAAAGCAACAGGTGGTTTTGCAGCATCCAATCTAATTGGTCAGGGAAGATACGGTTCTGTTTACAAAGGACAGTTGTTTGGTGATGGAAATGTGGTTGCCATCAAGGTCTTCAGTCTGGAGACGAGAGGAGCACAAAAGAGTTTCATTGAAGAATGTAGTTCTTTGAGAAATGTCCGGCACCGCAATCTGGTTCCTATCTTAACTGCATGTTCAACCATCGATTCTACTGGGAATGATTTCAAGGCCCTAGTATATGAGTTCATGCCACGAGGAGACCTGCATAACTTATTGTACTCAGTTCAAGGCGGTGAGGATGAGGACTCTCCAGTTTTGAACAATGTTTCACTGGCTCAGAGGTTAAGCATCGTTGCAGATGTATCAGACTCTTTGGCGTATCTACACCACGAGCACCAAGGAACCATTGTGCACTGTGATCTGAAACCAAGCAACATTCTTCTGGATGGTGACATGGTAGCTCATGTTGGAGACTTTGGCCTAGCAAGGTTCAAATTTGATTCCGCAGCATCAGTTTCTACTAGTGACACAAATTCAACCTCTTCAGTTGCCATCAAGGGAACCATTGGATATGTAGCTCCAGGTACTGTCTCTCTTCACCTTGTAGTTTCTCACTATAGGTAACCTGATACTGGTTCATTCCATAATACCTATAATTGTTTTGGCTAAAATCTTCCCGCATGTGATGTGCAGAATGCACAGGGGGTGGTCAGGTTTCAACTTGCTCGGATGTCTACAGCTTCGGAGTCGTTCTCCTAGAGATATTCATCCGGAGGCGGCCAACGGACGATATGTTCGAGGATGGGATAAGCATTGTAAAGTTCACAGAGAACAACTTCCCTGACAACGTGTTGCAAATTGTTGACCCACATCTGCTGCAAGAGCTGGACCTCAGCATGGAGACGCCAATGGCCATTAGGGACAGTGAAGCAGGGAAAAAAAATATTGGCCGGTAGAATCCGAAATTTCCGAGATATCCCGTTTACCGGCTGGGTCCGAAATTTTTCCTTTATCGTCCGAAATTTTCATATTTTTAAAATTTTGTCATCCAAATAGACGTCAAAGCCCACCCAATACTCTAACCTTAATCCATGTTTAATTTTCTCTCCCCTTCTCATTTAAATTCAAGTTGCCACCACCGCAACACACTCAGCACGCTCTAGCCGTGTCGCTGCCCTCCTCAGTGAATAAGCAATTGATAATATATTTTATTTAGTTTTTTATGTTAGATTGTTTAGAAATGATCCATGTGCTTTCCTGAACAAAATGAGTCATTTTTTATCTAAATTTCTTCCGAAATTTTATTTTTATCGCCGATAAATTTCTGATATATCCGATATTCCCGTTTATCGGTGACCACCGAGATTTTTAAAATACCAGTAGAGAAAACCTTGCAATGAAGCACAGATCCTGCAGTCTGTTATCAACATTGGACTCTGCTGCACCAAGTCTTCCCCCAACGAGCGCATCAGCATGCAGGAAGTGGCTGCCAAGCTGCACAGGATCAGGAATGCATATCTTAGCGGAAACTGAAGGGCGAGCTCAGTAGCATAGGTTCTGAACAAATAACTGAATAAATGAATTTTCATTTCTCAATTCTCATGTACAATGTCTAGTTATGTTGGTCTTTAAAAATGGACATGTTTGATGTATGATTCACAAATTTTGAGGCATTATTTCTACTATACTTCAGCAACTACAGGGTCACAGACTCAGTAAGTTAGTAACAGTTAGTATCCTGATATACTGCCAGTCGTCAATTGATAAAGATAAAGCAACATCTATACTGTGACGCTGATTGTAGTGCTTGGACGAGATAAAAGAATCTATGATGATTTTATTATTTGCAATATGACATGAATTTGGATGACAGTTCAGTACAAGGATTCATAAAGTCAGCATCCGATAGTATAAGTATACCAAAATTCTTCATTCTGTAAGCTAGAACAAGGCTACATAATCCTCTACAGACAGGATGGAAATCTCTACAACCACCTGCCAAACGACGCCAGCGCATCCAAAATAATTGGCTATCCTGAAAATTGGTGGGCAACTAGCAAATTTTGAGTTCCAGTGAGGCCATTATGGCAACAGGGGTGATATCTGCCTGCCACGGTGATCAACGACTCATGGTTGAGCTAAGCTGTTGCCTCCCTTCTGTTTTAGGGTGATCTTATCTCCTAAGCTGAGCGCGATTCCTTGGGTCTTGCTTCTTATCCTGATGTAGCCACTCAACTTGCCATCAGCCTGCTTCTCAACACTGATATTCACCAGAGCATCCTCGCCAAACACACTCTTGGCATAGAGATTCGCAGCAAGGAACCCACATTCTCCATTGAGCGCAGATCTGATGTAAGTAGAAAATGAGAAATGCGTTAGCAAACAAAGCACTCAAATGCACAGCGCAAAGTTATCATACTTCCAGCCTAATAGAACTTCAAATTATCCCACATACCAGCACTCATTCAACAATTAGCGATGGTCAGTGTAACAATTTCCCAGTTTTCAACCAATTTAATAACTAAACAGCTTTTCTAAGTGAAAACAAATGGGAGGGTTCTCGGTTTCGCAGCACCAAATTAAGCAACCATGTACTTCCAATACAAGGAGTAATCATATGTAGAATGATCAATAATAAGGGGTATTTGGATCTCGGTCCATGCATGGTTGGCTTGGTAAAGAACTATGGTACATTTCTTCTACTTTATGCAATTTCTGCTCAGCTCTTGTAACAAAGAAAGGTAATTTGATCTTAGTCATATAACTCAAGCAAACATGACTGGCCTTGCAACCTAGGAAACTGAGTAAGAACCATATTGACCTAAATAGGTCACTCCTGCTATAGAACAGACATGTGAACAAATAGACATTACACTAGTTTATTTTGTATATAGAGAAAGTAAAAAGGGCATAAATTTCCACACATGCCTCATGCCTATACTATTATTGAGAGAAATTTATGCCTGTATTTCAATGTTTTGTACTTTACACGTGTCTGAATGACTAATGACACTACAGATCTCTCTAGCATTAACATACAAAGGCAGGCACAATTCCCGTATGCAGATAAATGTGTATGGTCTGGATTTGTCAGAACTTACGGTGGTGTTAGACACTTCATATTCGTCGACTTAATAATATGATTCAAGAATTCCTTCTCATCCTGAATCACAGTATTCACCGCCACCTGATAAACAATGAAACAATTGTCATAAGAATAATTAATCAATCAATAAGACAAAGGAGTCATAAAAACCCAGGAGGACTACACGTGTGCATTGTTTGATGTCAATCATGTATAAAACAATCACCTGCCATAATATTAGGGCTAAACCAATATAACAGAAGTAAACAGAGTAAAGCTACCACTGAAATTGGTCAGCTTGAACATCGATGACAATTATGAAGAGGGAAGATGATTGGAAAGTTCCTTGTCCTAAATTTCTTTAGTCCCTCACCAAAACACCCGGAAGTTGTTACCATGTAGATGCTTGTCATTAATCAAGAACTTCTAAAAAGAACAAAAAAGTAATCCAATAGAGGATGTTTACTCATTTGTGGAAACCTATATGGCACAATTTCAACATAGATTACAACTATATGGTAGAGGTTTAAGCGATAGTGTCTGTGGCATAAACTACAGAAGAAACCACCTTAAAAAACAAACAAAAAATCAGAAGGTCTATTACCTTATTTTCCCACTCAAATTCTGCCCACATGTTCTGGAATGCAACATCAGCACATGTAGCAGGCGAGATGTAATCCATGATATCAATGTGAATGTCATTTAGGACCACCACAGATCGTTCCATCACAATTGAAGTTTCATAAACAATGTTACCAAATATGACTCCAGTCTCTGTTGATGAGACCTTGATATTGGCTCGAATTTGCTTGCTTGACTCAGGAGCCAATGTACAGTTTTGAGGACGGTCAACAAGTTTTAGGTCGCCCATTGTTGCTAACTCCAAGCATAAGTTCTGGAGTGTTTCTTTTGTTCGGTTTATGACTGTAACATCAAGCACAATATCATAATGATGAACAGTTACAAATGCTTCGGCATACACAGGATCACTGAATCCTGTCAATTGAAGAATACGATTTAGTTTGTTGGTATCATCTGCATCCTTAGTAAATTGACCGGTTGCAGCCTTCAAATCATCTTGAACTGCATCTTCCAGCTCAAGCTGGCTCATTCCCTGTCAGACAAATGCCAAATTTAGCAGTGCATAAAAAGAAACACAAAGAAAAAGGGCATGCCCAATAAAAGCTCCCATGCCAGGTTGGATGTAGGAAGCGAACTACTAGTATGGAACATCATGCTTTCAAAAAGATGGTGATTATACCATTGCTGTCATTAAACATTGATGAAGTTCAAATCTTTATGTCAACAATTTGGTTCATTTTCTATGATAAAAAAGCAGTTTTGAACAATTCAAATCTTTATGTCAACAAGTTGGTTCATTTTCTATGATAAAAAAGCAGTTTTGAACAACAAACACAAAACAATATAACTGCGGTTTAAAAATATAGCTTTGCTATCCTTAAGAAAATAGCAATAATTAGCCTCCAATTGAAGACAATGACATTTTTCTTTATGAATTAACAAAAAAACTTTTACACATTATGGGCCATTGCAAGGAAATAATGTTGATTGATTTCAGTTTCTATAGAAATTCTGTTCAAATATGCACATCTTGTTATTCCTTTACCCAATAAAGACATTTTTTAAAACTTTACTATCTTCATACAATAGAAGTATGTTTCAACATTAGGCTACAGAACATATGAACCAGAAAAACAGAGCAAACACAATACTTCTATAATCATGAATCCATGACTTCACTAAGCGAAACTGTCAATTTAAGAACTAATGGAACAGGAGAAAATATGAACTAGCAATCAGTACTCATAGAGAAGTAATATTATTTCAGAGCAAAAAAAAAAGAAAAGAAAAGAAAAGTAGATCAGTCTCACCTTCCTGCTCTTTAGGTGATAGAAATCAATAAGATCATCTGGTTGGGCATAAGTTATCTGTGCCTTGGCCTTCATCTCCTCAGTCTCCCTAAATTGCTTCTCAGCAAGCATGTTGACAAAGCTCTGGCGGCAAGACTGCAACAAGGCCTTCCTAACATCATCACCAGTATTGCAAAGCAGCCTCAGACAGAGAACAATCCGATCATACGAGTCATTGTCAATAGGGTGTGGGAGGTAAGATGACTGTCCCAACTGCAAGATGGACACCATGATCAACAAGGCTTCAGTACTGGCCTTGTTTACTTCTACCTTTGCTGGCTGAATCTCCTCCAGCCTCAACACAAGCTTGGTCAGGTTACAGGCAACAACAGCAGCCAAGAAGAAATCACCAGACAGAATGAGAGACCTGAGATTCTGGCTGGAAGCCAACGACCCAAGAGCTGAAGCAGGGGCTGAAATAGCAATCTCAGTGGCAGCACTCTGTGTGGCATAAGTGCCATCTGCAAGAACAGCAGGCCTCCTCGAAGACACAGTGACAGAGTTCACCACTGGCTGGGATGGCTTAGAGGAATCAGTTGTCTGACCTTCCTCAAAGACAGTGTAGAATGGAAGATCCCCAAGGCATTGCTTGATGGTGGAAATGGCACTCTCAACCTCAGACAGAGACAGGGAATACTCTCCAAGGATCCATAGGGCACAGGAGCAGACACGGGATGCCCGGATCTGATAGAATATGTCAATCAGCCTCTGGATCATGGACACTCGGAGCTTGGGATTAGTCTCTATAATCTCGCGCACAAATAGAACGACATCAAGTGCTGCAGCAACATTAGGATCCCCAAGGAAGTCCATGAGAAGGTGTACAACCAATGCAGCCACCTCCGGGTACTTCTTGGCACAGTTATGGATGGCCTGCACCAGCATCTGGCGGTATTCACCACCCTTCTCCACCTCAGCAGCCTGTGTCTTAACCACCTCCTTCTTGAGGTAGAGCACCACCTCCTCAACATTTCTCGGGGTGAGCAGATCCAGGACTAAATCCAGCACCTTCCTCCTGACATCCACATTGGGGCTAGCCAGCGCGCGCAGCACATCCATGACCATATCCACCATCACCTCCCTGTGAGAGGAGCGCAGCTCGTGCAGGCGGTCCAGGATGATGAGCTTCACATTGTTGTCGCTCTGCGAGGACAGCAGCTGGCAGTACGTATTGGCGGCGGCCCGCACAGCCGTGGGCGCCGAGGAGAGGGACACGAGCGCCCCCGCGCACTCGTACACCACAGCCGCGCTGGACGCCGAGAGGAGGGAGATGATGACCGTGATATACCTGCCCTTGTCGGCACGGCCCTTGGAGCGGCAGACCTTGCGGATGAGGTCGACGGCGGCCATCTGCAGCAGATCGGGCCACTCCGCGACGCGGTCGGCGTTGCTGAAGAGGTAGGCGACGGCGCGGTCCTGCCCAGCCGCCAGGAGCATGAGGAACGCGTTCCTGCGCGCGGCGGGGTCCTGCTCGGAGGCGAGCGCGCGCTCGACGACCTCCGGCGCGTCGGGGATGAGCTGGTCCCCGTGCTGGAGGCTGTAGATGGCGGAGACCGCGGAGAGCGCGTGGCGGCGCACGAACTGGTGGCGGTGCTCGAGGTTGGCGAGCACGGAGGGGACGAGCGGCTCCAGCAGCTCGGGCTCGGTGAGGCGGCAGAGGAACCGCAGCGTGACGCCGCGGATGTACTCGTTGGGGCTCTGCAGGCTGTTGCGGAGGTTCTGGCAGATGAGGATCATCTCGGGCAGGGCCTTCCCCGTGGCGGCGTCGCGCTTGTCGACGGTCTCGAGGTAGAGGAGGAGCAGCTTCTGGACGGCGTGGTAGTCGCAGGACTGCACGTAGCGGACGACGGTGATGAAGAGGTGCGGGAGGGGCTCGCCGTTGAGGAGCAGCGAGATGGCGCGCCGCATCGCGTCGGCCTTGGCGGGCCCGTCGCCGGACTCGAGCTCCGCCTTGATCTCGTTCGCCATCGACGGCGAGCCCTTGTCGAAGTGCACGAGGAATGTGCACGGCTTCTCCATGGCCGTGGATCTGGCCTGGCCTCCTCGGGGGAGGGGGATCGGATCTGGGGGGAACAGGACCGCAGGAGGAGGAAGACGAATGCGTAGTACGTAGGATTTATCGGGCGCGGAGTGGCTGGTGCCGCAAAATTGGGGGAGTTGAACGTGTTGCTTCGCCTAGTCATATGGGCTTAGAAAGGGCCCAGTACAGAAAATAGCCACAATCAAAGAGCATTCATCTATCGTTTAAAGCCCTGCCTATTTCATCCCGAAACAGGGGAGGATGGAACGTGTTCGCAGCCACGGCGAGTCGGGGACATGCGAAGTTTTAAACATAGGTGAACTGGTGAAGTAGAAGAAGAAGAAGAAAAGAGAGAGGGAGAAGGAAAAAGGAGAAAGAAGATGATGAATTGATGATGAGAGAGGTGGATGAGGAGATGAACTATGTGTATCTCTTGTGTGTACTGTGCACGGTGTATCCATGTATACTCAGTTACTCACTAGAGAATAGAGATATCTCTTGTGCGTGTAGTGTGCCCATGTATAAAACTGTAATTAGAGATATCTTTTTTTTTCTCGAATGCGCAAAGGTTTGCGCATCTTAGTATTAGTAGCAAAATTGCCCATGCGTTGCAACGGGAGAAAAAGAAGCTATCAAACGTTAATAGAAATAAGGGCGGGATGTTACATATCTATTTATGTTTTACCCTTTCTGTAATATTTATTTAAAAGCGACAATTTATTTTATGATGACCACATGACGTGCGTCGTGCACCTAGCTCGCTAGTGTCAAATGGCGTGTGTCATTGTAGATGCGGAGCCATCCACAATGACGTCCGGACTCGACTTTGGTGTGGCAGTGTTGTCGATATAGATGTGGGACCATTATGGATGGCATTCGGGCTTGCCTCCTTGATGCGGCAACATCATTGTGTAGGCCGTAGGAGCCATTGACCATGGCGTCCATGGTTGTCATGACATCACCCTGTGCAGTGATGGTTGGTGTAGGCGTGGAGCCATTGTCGATGACATCACCCAGGTGCTACGCACAATTTGATTATGTAACTTTCGTATTGCCCCAGATAAAGAAAGAGAAGGCCATATACGTGTGGGTGTGGCTAGGTGTAGTGACGTGGGCAACCATAAAACATGATCGATTTGTTTTCGTGCTGCTGTATATACAAGCTAGATAAAAAGGTCATATATATGTGGCTGGTGTAGTGACGTGGGCAACAATAAAACGTGATTGATTTTTTTATTATCCACACCAAATTTTTTTTATTATTACATAGAAATCTCTCATTTTATTTCCTGATGCAACGCACGAGCATGCTTGCTAGTGTTTACATAAATGGCATGAAAACAACTAAACACAGTTTTCGTCTAAAAACTAAAAGCTGTTCCACTATTGCATTTCCCATGCTCTTTCATCATAATTGCCAAACACATGGTGAGTCCTAATTATAGACGATTATTTGGTCTATCGCTGCCTATCATATCATCTACCTTAGTAAGTGAACATGAACCTATACATGAAAGTTTGAACATTTAAAATCAATAGTGAATGTAATATAAAAATACAATTTATTATTAGTGAACAAAATTGATAATAGGGAATACAATATACTAGACAATGTTGGAATAAATGGGCTTGGCCCAATAGGATTTCAGAAATTTTCAAGAAGAAATTTCAAAGGTCCATTCATGTGAGCAAGAGAGGATAGTGAGAACCTTTAGTCTCATCATGCTTGATTGTTAAAGTGGAGGTAGCCATAATTAAATATGGAAGTCCTCTCCACTTTTTCAAATCTAGTGTAAGGAGAAGAAAGGAAGTCCACACATGTGTGCTTGCTCACCTCGACAGGCAGGCGAAGGGTGCAATTGCACGACACCTCTGCGAATGGTTTGTCAAAATCTGGCTCCTTGCCTTTAGGCCGCTACCCCAACCCCACCAACCGCCATGTCCCCAACCTAACCTACTGGTCGCCCCTTCCAACATCCCACCCTGCCGGCCACCATCTCCCACATCCGCCATAGATCTCAACATAGCAAACCCTCGACAAGTTGGGTGGACTGGTGCAAGTGTTCTCCGGCATGGCAGCCGATCGACGGTGAGATCCCACCCTCTCTCCCTCTCTATGATCTGGCGACGGGATATGGTTGAGAATGGCAGCGCTGTTGGGGCCCTCTTGTTCTTCTTCCTTTGCCTCCGTTATCCCTCCTCCGTACAAATCTGTGCTACGAGGTGGATGGAGAGGACATGACATGGAGGTGGGCAGAAAGGATGACGTTGATCCAAAGCTCTGACGATGTGAGTCTGCTCCAACGATGAGAATCTATTCTTTTTTGTTTTTTATTAAATAACAAAGGTGGTCGTCATAAGACTCCTGCCTCTAGAGTTACTATTTTCACAGGTGGGCAGTGTACCACATATATAGTTTTGGATTAACAGTGATGATGTGTTAGAGGCGGGCAGCGTTCCCACTTTGAACATCAAAATTGATCACCTGTCACTACCGGAATCCGCTTCTTTGCCAAGCGCCGGAGGCTTTGCCGAGCGTTTTTTTCGGGCGCTCGGCAAAGAAGGCTTTGCCGAGAGCCAAATAAAAAACACTTGGCAAACCCTCTGCACTCGGCAAAGAAGGCTTTGCCGAGAGTCAAATAAAAAACACTCGGCAAAGAAGTTTCTTTGCCAAGTGCCAAAAAAACACTCGGCAAAGGCTTCTTTGCCGAGTGCCAAAGTAAAACATTCGGCAAAACAATTTTTCAAACCACATTTTGGTGCCCTAAACGAATTCAAATAAAAAAGCTTTCAACTACAAAGTTTCATAACTTCTCATGATCTACAAACTTTATATTGGTCATTTCTTCATTCGACAAGTAATAATTACGTTGTTCACAAAATCTATATGTCTCTCATGTAGTTTCATGAAACTACGAGAGAGATATATAAGATTTGTGAACAATGTTAGCACCACAATTTTGGATGGAAAAACTTCCTAAATGAAGTTTGTAGATCTCGAAAGGTTATGAAATATTGTAGTTGACCACTTTTTAATTTAAATTCATCTTGTCATGCAAAACTACGTTTGAAATTCAAAATTTTAAAATTTGAATTTTTCAAAAGACCTCGGATGGAAAAACTTACTAAATGAAGTTTGTAGATCTCGAAAAGTTATGAAACATTGTAGTGGACCACTTTTTAATTTGAATTCATCTTGTCATGCAAATCTACGTTTGAAATTCAAAATTTTAAAATTCGAATTTTTCAAAAGACCTCGGATGGAAAAACTTCCTAAATGAAGTTTGTAGATCTCGAAAAGTTATGAAACATTTTAGTTGACCACTTTTCCATTTGAATTTATCTTGTCATGCAAAACTACGTTTGAAATTCAAAATTTTAAAATTCGAATTTTTCAAAAGACCTCAGATGGAAAAACTTTCTATATATGAAAAATGTAGAGCTCGAAAAGTTATGAAACTTTGTAGTTGACAACCTTTTGATTTGAATTCGTTTAGGGCCTCAAACAATCAATTTTCACTTGGTTTAGTATAATATTTGAGTAACCGAAACGGCATATAAATGCATGTGAGTGTATAGTGTAGGTGGCAGAGGAGATATCGCGTGAGGGAGAGGTCACGAGTTCGAATCCCGCCGACCGCGTAGCCGCGAATCTTGCTCGAAAAATGCCGCGACTTGCCTGGTGTTCTTTTGTCAAACGCTTCAAATCTATATGGTGTTCTTTTGTCAAATAATAGTTTCACAGGGGTGGTGCCGAGTGGCATTGGCAAACTTCAACCTCTCTGTGTTGAATCTTGAGGTGAATAACCTCCAATCCCGGAACAGGCAAGGCTGGGAGTTTCTGAATAGCTTAGCCAATTGTACTAAACTACAGGTATTGTCCATAGCAGGGAACCAGTTTGAAGGTTCTGTACCATCTTCATTGGGTAACCTTTCCATTCAGCTTCAAAGTTTATATTTGGGTGGAAATCAATTATCAGGGGTTTTTCCTTCCAGCTTAACAAACCTTCATAACCTCATCATTTTGGGATTAGATTACAACCAATTTACAGGCGTGGTTCCAGAATCTCTTGGATATCTCAAGACTCTGCAAGGACTGAGCCTATCGAACAATAAGTTTACAGGGTTCATTCCATCCTCTATTTCCAATTTGTCTCAATTGGTGGAGCTCCTTCTAGACTCAAATCAATTCACTGGGAACATACCACTTAGCGCGGGAAACCTTCGAAGCCTAGCAGTGGTCAACATTTCCAGTAACAGTGTCCATGGTAAAGTACCAAAGGAGATATTTGGAATTCCAACAATAGCGCAAATTGGGTTGTCATTCAACAACCTTGATGGGCAACTTCCTGCTGAGGTAGGCAATGCCAAGCAACTCGTGAATTTGCAGCTTTCATCCAATAAGCTATCTGGAGATATTCCTATTACTTTGGGTAATTGTGAAAGTTTGCAAGACATTGAACTGGACAGTAATATTTTCACCGGGATCATCCCCGCTTCATTAGGCAATATAAAACCCTTACAAGTTCTCAATTTGTCTAACAACAGCCTGTCTGGGTCAATACCACCATCTCTCGGAAGCCTACAACTTCTGGAACAATTAGACTTATCATTCAACAATCTAGGGGGTGAAGTACCAGCTAATGGAATCTTCACAAATGCAACTGCTATGAGAATTGATGGAAATCAGGAGCTTTGTGGTGGGCTGCCTGAGTTACACCTACCTAAATGCCATGTCAGTCCTTTGGATTCAACTAAGCGCAAGCAGTCACTTCTACTGAAAGTAGTGATCCCAGTATCCCAGTCACTCCTTTGGATTCAACTAGGCGTGCATTGTAGCTGTCAAATCTATCGGCAATTGACCGCAACGATGAAGCATGCTCTATGTACTAATCCGTGATGGAACAAATAAAAGTGAAAGGAATTAAAGTTAAAGTATAAGTTGAGATCAAGGGAGAGAATATTAGATTGATCTTCACCATCTGTTGGGCCTTTGATCCGCGCCCTGATCGGGGGCGCCTAGCCCATCCATGGCTGGCGGGCCCCCGTCACCTTGCGCTATATAAAGAGGTGGGGGCCGGCGGCTCTCAGCACGAGGTTCGCCTGAGCCATACTCCCCACCGAACAAACCCTAAACTCGATCCACGGAGGGGCGCAGGAAGTGACGGGAAGCACCGCCGCCGCCACTGCACTGCGCCAACATCTCTTCTCCGACCATCGCTGCCTAGTGCAGAACTTCACCGACGAACCCGATGGCGGGATCTGGCTCCTCCTCCTCAACACCCCCACTGGTCTGTGCTCACACCTCCCTCTCCGTCCCTCTGTTGTAGTAGTAGATGATATACTAAATGTTGATTCACAAGTATTGTCCCCGATGATTTACTGTGATTGATTCTAAAGAAAACAACAGGATGCAGCCAGGGCCAGTGCGTGGGAGATGAGGGCCACGTACTGCTGCCTCCTCTTCACCGCCGCAGGGTCAAGTGCTCTTCGGCTCTGCATCGTCTGAATCTTCCATGGGTGTTCTGAGCAAAGAAGCTTTGATAGGAATTGGGAGCTGCGGAGCTCTCCCCAGAGCGACGGACGATACGGTGCGGGAGATAAACGAGTGGAGGAGGTCGTGCGTGAGGCTGTGGCCAATCTGTTTATGGTTCGATGACATTTGTCCCAGAAGATTGATAGATCGTGGGAAGTGTATGGGTGGGCTGCACTCCACAAAGATTCATGGGCCTGCGCAGCCTGCCGCATGAGGATGCGATTCCTCAACTCCAGCTCCCCGCAGAGAGTACATGCGGATTCCTCAACTTTAGCTCCCGCATATGTTTTTTTATTTGTTACAAAGTTTGTTTATTTTATAATAAAGTGTACACAAGGGTCAAGGGATACGTCTAAACATGGTGAGTGGACGCGAACGAGTGGGCCAGCGGTGGGCTACAGTGAAGGGACCAGACGAAAAAATGAGCTCAAATTTTGTCTTTTTATTATGAGCTATAGAAATGTCCCAACATTTGTGTTAAAAGTTTTTGAATTACAATGTTTTTGGATCTTCAAGTGCAAAAGTTTAGGTGCTAGGAATATAAAATTTATAGTGTCCTAATTCAAAGTTTATAGATTCGTATGGCAAGCTTTTATTTCAAACCAATGATTACATATTAAAGTGAATATATGAATTAAAATTGTAACTTAAACTATAGAGTTTAGTAAGCTCTGGATATTGAATCTGCAAGTTTCTTAATTCCAAGTGCAAGTTATGGAATGTAATTTGATAGCTAGATATGTCCAAAAATTTAGACAGGAGAAATATGAAATGTCAAATCGGCCGATTGGGGCTGGGCTTTTTGGGCCCAAAAGTTAGACATGAGGAAGGTGAAAAAAACTGCTTCCCAACCCACAGGTCTAAAAAGCTAGACATGGGGAAAGAAATCTGTTTCCCAGCCCATACATCGCAAGCGCGTCAACCAACCTCTGACGCATCAAGAATTCCCGTGCTCCTCAGGCACCCCGCGGCCCGCGCATGAATAGTTTGGTAAAAATAACTTGCCAAATCTTGTGATGTAGCAAGTTGCTAAATGTTATGGCAAGTAAAAAAAAGATGCATCTCCAATAGTTTGCCATTCCAACTTGGTAAAATTGAAAAATTAGGTCCACATAATCCAACACCACGCCTGTTGATGGGCCTCCTCCTCGCGCTACTCGGTCCGACTCGCGAACGTGAAGAAGCCGCCGCTGGTCCATCGCATACGCCGTACGGGAAGGAAGCCGCCGCCGGTCCCTAGCGTGGACTTGTTTGCACAGCGACGCTACTCATCTACGATCATCTACTCCTATGTACGTGAACGAAGCCGGTCGTCGGTCACTACCGTGAAAGAAGCAGATCCATCTGTAGCCACAGATCGATCCCGTAGTAGATCGCAGACCAGATGGAGAAGCAGATCGATTAAAAAATATGCAGTACTACATCGTCCACGGGAGCACCGTACCTGGACGCTGCAGCCTCCTGGCGACGCGATGAAGAGAAAAAGACGAGCCGCGACAAGATGAAGACAGACGCCGGCGCCGTATGTCAGATGAGAAACCGTGTGAGTTCTGGATATATACACCGCGCGCGCCAGGGAACAAACGCGGGAAAATGCAATTCGCGCGGGACAGCCGAGGACGACGGAGAATATCGCGATGGCAACTCTTTTCCAACTGCGCAAATATGGGAGTCGGAGGCCAGGGGATAGCAAGTTGCCAGGGATAGCAAGTTCATTTGAGGAACTGTTGGAGACTGTTTTTTGTGGTTTTGCCAAATAAAGAAGGATAGCAAGTTGATTTACCAAACTACTGGAGATGCTCTAATTTTGGTGAGCGCGCGTCGTTTCCGGTAGGAGCGCACGCCCGGCTAGTTCATTTGGCCTAGAACAGAGACAGGAACTTATACAAATTGGACACGCAATCCTGGCTGGATTAGTTCCAGGTCTTGATTCCCCAGGAACCTAACAGGCCCTAAGTGTGTCGCCGTCACATTTGGCTGTCGTTGTCTAGGCCTGTGGAGTGCGTGTCTGTGTCTGAGTCGGAAACAATAGCTCTGACTAGGACGGCAGGAACGCACGCAGTGACAAAACATCTGGCGCGGATTCAGGGATCATCCACCGCAACCAGCGTATCAACCCCGACTGCCGGCGGAACCTCCGGTTTAACAACGGCTTGCTGGGCCGGCAACTCTGTCGCTCTGGCTGTCGCCGCCTACCCAGTGGCCGTGGAAGCTGGAGGCTGCTGCCGGTGCCGCGACGCTGAAGGAGACGGTGAAGGGTAGGCCAGAGGACGTGCAGGAGGCCGCCGTCGTCTTGGCGTCGGCCGAGGAGTCGCGGTCGTTTTCGCTGTAGTGGTTCAGCAACACCCACCGTGGGCCACCGGCTGCCGTCGAATCACTCGGGTTGGTTAGGATTTCAATGTCGCCGGAGCTTTGGATGAGATCGATCGATCGATGGATATGCATCACGAATTCACGATTCACGATGGGTAAAAACTGATACAATGCTTTTGATCGACCGGCCGCCCTCATTTATATAGGTCTACCTCGTCGTTCTTGTCGAGATCGCAACGGAGAAGAAGGCAGCCGACAACAGCATCTGGAATTTGCCTGCAGGTCGGGCTCGGATTAACAGCATCTAGACCATTTTTTTTTCTTTCTGAACAACTCCAGACACATTTATTTTTATTGTGCAACAATTCCTGGGATATTAATAATCGACCAACCGCCGGGTCGATTTTACACGTACGAGAGATGCTTTGCCATTATTCCGTTCTATTCTACACCCAACAGCAGCAGTTTCCGTCCTTGCCGGTGGGGCAACTTCCGCCCTTGGGGAAGCCCGCGTTCAAGCACCAGTTGTTGCAGTACGGGAACAACCGCCAGCATGCTTGGATGCAGATCGACCCGGCCGCCCCTGTATATATGTAACATAACAATTAGAACAATCCACTGTCATTACATGCATACAAAAGCGTTGTTGAGCATAGTACATATTTTAGGCATGCGTACCATAGGATGAAAGGGTAGCGACGACGATCGCGACGACAACGAGGATCCTGCAGACGGTGGAGGAGAATGATGCTGCCATAGACGAAGGCAGTGCTGCGCTTCCCTCAAAAAAAAAAAAAGCAGTGCTGCGGACGTTTTGGATTGGAAATGGTGAAAGTAGATCTTGGGGGCTTTGGTATGATGGTCAACCCGGCTGTGTGAGTTTATATATAAAACTCTGTGAATGAGATATTTAGCATCGATTGATTTTTAACGATCCTTGTGTTAAATCTTTGGAAGGGTTTTGTTAAGAGAGAGAATAAGATACAATCCTAGATGGAAAGCTATCATGCGTTGGAACTACACACATTTGCCAAGGCTGAATCGTGATCTTTTCTTGTTCATATATTAATATAGCACGTAGTTACAGTATCAGTTTGTTGTATATATTCATGTAAATGAAATCAGGATTATTGAGCCTATATATGGCGCCTATATATAGGGGAAAAAATCAGTGCCGATGGGCCCCATGGGGCAGCTGTGGCACGTGTGTATATATATAATTATCTAACATATATGACTGCAGCATAAATTTAGGAGGTTTGGAGAAAATACGCCTCTCTCGTGTGTTGGATAATTGCGCATGGATACATGTCGTCATAGGTGTCCATGGTTGTTCCATGAGGACAACCCCTGCTGATTTTTTGACGGATCTTTCCTCGCCCCAATTAACACGAAAGAACACCACCGAGTGTCTTCGGCCCACCGCTCCACTGATATATTTTTCATGGTATAATCAGTGCAACAAAGAACTAGGCTGCAGTGTCGACCAATTTACCTTCCTCCTCGAACCCACATCATCCATGTTGTTGTCGAGGAGAAATAAACTCAAGGAGCAAAACTTTCAGCCATGGCTAGCACAAGTCCTCACCACGCACTATTATGAGTGTGATTTTTACTCATGGTTTAATGGAATTTGTAGAGGCAGTTATCGCAACCGCCTTCATCTAATAAGAACCTCCAAAATCTCGAGGTTTTAGTACTGGGTATATAACCACCACTAGAAATTGATTCTTAGAAGTTGGTCACAAGTTTTTTGAGATTACATAGTACATCATAGACACTCACAATGCACACACTCTCTATTGACACCCAAAAGTGCCCAAAGTGCATAATAGACTCCTCTATCATGTTTCTACCATCAAGATGGCTAGGAAAGATACTTGGATCATCGCATTTGTAGTCTGGGCGAAGAAAACAGCTTTTCCAGGGCTTGATCCAGCCTAAGTCAGCTATGCCGACTTGACCAACATCATCAAATTCCAGAACAGACATCACCATTGCGTTCCTCTCATCGAGCTAATCAAAAACATATATGGTTCACCTGATTTGAAGTCCAGATGAATTAATTACGAATTTGGGAAGAATTTTATGTGAAATTTCCTAGTGCCAGTCGGCTTAGCCGAGTCACCTAGTTGGCTAAGCCAACTCTCCCTATTTTCAGCCCAAAAACAGCGTCTCAGGCTCATGGAAGTCGGCCTAGCCGACTCAAGAGTCGGCTTAGCCGACTTTGTCAGGTCCAGAACGGATCTAAGCACATTTTGACATAATTTGGAAGGAATTTCGACTCCTTGAGGGATAAGGCCACCCCCACCTTATAAATACAAGATAAGATCCACGGCTGATTGAGGTGCCCAACACACATAATCGTACAAAAAAAACTAATCTACTACCTCCCTTTTACTCTATCTTCCTCTCTCTTCCCCGCTAGTTCTCCTTATTCTTCATTGGCACTGTATGGATGGTGGATCGATGATGGCGAAGCTCTAGAGCGGTCAGGCCAGTTAGAGCAGCCCATTGCCGCTGCACGCCCTCAACGGGGTTCCTCCCAGGCATGTAGGGTTCGGGTCTCAAGAGACCTCGCCGGCGTGTCTTGCGTATCGCGTTTCCGGTGAGGCTCCTCTGGCGAAGTGTCTTGCGGATCGCGCTCATCGCTATAGGCACAAGGTCCAGGTGTGGACATCCCCTAGGCGCCAGCCGATCCCTAAATCGGTTAGGCCCTACATCGAGCGATCTAGCTCTTTATCAAGTGTGTGATCTAATTTAGCATTAACACACTTTTAGGCGACTCCGCTGGGGACGATTGGTTCGGCTATCTTCTATAGCCGATCTTTCTGACCTAACCTATTTGTTGGTTCCAATATATTCTCATTGTGTTTATCATTAACGTTGCATATGGCCCAAAAGGCTGATAGCATCTGGTCTTAATCCCCTTTCATCAAGATGTGGAACAACGATCGCAACGACGAGTTCACTAGTCCTATGGGTTAGGAGAGCGTCGTCGAGTCTACAATTATAGTTGAGGTAAAGGCACATGGGTCTACCTAAGATTCACTTCTTTCCCATGCTATGAATAAGATTATGTCTAAATTTGATGAATTAAAGGAGAGGATGTTAGGTGCTCCTATTGTTACTTTACCTCATGCTGCACGTATTAGTGAATCGGCCCCGGCTTTTAGTCAACCTCAATATGAGAGGCCGTTTCACTACTATCTTGATCAACATAGCATGTTTGTTTCTAATAATCAATCCGAATTGGCCTCTTCGGCTGCTAAAACCGATAGGGCCAATTCCAGAAGGGTTGGCACTAAACTTCTTGCTGAGAGAACGTATTATTTTGATCAACATGGCAGGGTGGTTTTAAAGAGTTAATCCAAATTGGCCTCTTCGGCACCTGAAATCGATAGGGCCAACTTAGGAGGGGCTAGCACTATACCTCATGGTAAGAGGTTGTCTTACTGTTATTTTGATCAAGATGGCAAGCTTATTTTTTAGGAAGAAACCTGAATTGGTCTTTTCGACATCTGAAACCGTTAGGACCAATTCATTAGGGGTTAGCAATATTCTTCCTACTACTACATACACGCCAAATTCGGTTTGTACTTCTCAAACCGATGACGGGACAGCAGCACCACATGCTTCATTGCCTCTTATTACGGTGTTGTCTGACTCTCCAAAGTCATTAAGCATGACTCCAATGCCTGAGGCTTCATGTGATGTCTCCCAAACCAATTCACAAAAATTTATTAATCGGTTTTAGAAATCAAAAGAGGCAAAATTGGACATGCAAGCTATGCATGACAGAGATGCACATCCTTTACCTTGCAGAAAGACACTTTCCATGGCTGAAACTTTTGGAGATAAATAATTCAGTCATCTTGATACGACCGGAGCAAGCCGATTCTACTATTGGAAAGAATGTGATAATTGGCGAGTCCAGAGAACATAAGAAGGGAAAGAAAGTCTTAAATCACGAGATGGTGTTAGAAAAGTCCAGTGGCAATCCGGAGAGTCTCAAAATCATTATCAAATCTTCTAGGCTCGAGGGGTAAGCCCAAACTCCCATGGATAAGTAGAAATCAGCCACTAATATTATTGTTCAAAGAGGATCGATTAGGCTAACTTTAAAAGTCGGCCAAACTAATTTTAATGTTAGTGGACAGAAAAATCAACAAGGCCGATTTCCCAAATCGGTCAAGCTAACTGTAAACAAAAATTGCAGCACACATGTAAAGATGGAGTGTTGATTCCTTACCCATTAATACGTCAAAATCCTCACCAATGGAGGATGTGTGCTGATGTAACTCACAATCAGCAGCGGTGTTTCTCTCATAGCCGATTGAGCAACGGCCAATCGAGCTCTAACAAGGAAGGACCGATTAAGCCAGTTTTGCATAAACTTGCTCATCAGGTCCAACGAAAGGGTAAAGCATCAGCAAAGTAAGTGAATGTGTTGAGGGATAAAAAAGTTCTCATTAATCCCACAAGAAAGGCCGATGAGCAAATAGTCATCAAAATCGGCCTTGCAGGTGCTCCAATCAAATAAAGTGAAGGACCGATTGTCACTGATAATCTGGACCAATCTGATGTGGAAAATATATCAAAGGGTGCTCATATTAATAATCATGAAGCTCGGATTAGCACATCGGCTCTTGAGAACTTCCAACCGACATGGTGGCCTTCAGGTTTGTCGAGAACACAGAAGCGCAAACTATAGCGTGCTCGTTGCAAGAAGTTCAAGGTAGAAGGGCTAACAATGATGGAAAAGCAAATCTTCAACAAGGATCCAATTTTCCCACAATCAAGCAAGAAAGAGCCAGCTGCCTACTCAAAGTCGGTTGAGTTGACTCCTGAGTCAGCTGAGCCGACTTCCCCTGTACCTGCTGCCCTGGCTGACCCTTAGTCGGCTAAGACAACTTTAGAGTCAGCTGAGCTGACTTTCTCAGGCCAGTCTCAGTGGCGAGTTTCACGGCGTTGTTTCCAAGACTGCCACATCACACGAAATGAAATGAAACTCATATGAAACACACGTCCACAATAGAGAGTTTCATTCTCTAGTTTCATAGGCATTTAATTTCATGACTCAGAGAGAGTTGGTAATCGTGCCAAGAGAGTTTCATCTAGATGAAACTCATTTCTTCTCTCTCTTCTTAAATACATTGCCATGTCATCAAATATGCCTATGTGGCAGCCTATTTAATACAAATGAAACTCTCATGACACTCCCACTGAGACTGGCCTCAGGCCCGAGTGCCTCTGGGGTATCTACAGTTGATTCAGTTCCTGCTGTTATTAACTTGGTCCCTATCGGGGTTGAGAAGCTTTCTGGAGGTCAAGCTATTTTCCAGAAGCCAGCAGACCACGTGAATCACTTCAAGCCACTACATGTGAAGGGCTTTATTAATGGTAGACCGATCAACGATATGTTGGTGGATAGCAGAGCCAGTGTGAATCTAATGCCATATTCGCTTTATAAGAAGTTTGGCGGATCTGATGAGGAGTTAATTAAAACCAAGAGGACGGTCAAAGGTATTGGAAGAGGAAAACCTATTCTGGCCAAGAGACTTGTTTTGACGAAGCTTACTATCGGGAGCAAAACGTTGGCCACCATCTTCTTTGTTGCTGTAGAGGTGCAAGGGCTACAGTTTGATTCTTGGGCGCGAATGGATTCATGGCAATCGATGTGTGCCTTCTAGCTTGCACCAGTTCCTCATCCAGTGGGTGGATAATAAAGTTGAAATCATCCATGCAGACTCATCGGCTTATACCATGGCCGATGCCCCTTTGCTTAGGGGCATGATGATATGATTTGCTTGTCAAGGAGAGATCTTATTGGTTTTGAGTCAATAGAGGAGGCTTTGTTTCCGTTTCTCTAGAACCGATTGATGATCAGCTCCATATCATTATGTAGTATAAATTCTATTTGGACATGGGATTGCGTCGGCTAACCCATGTGAGCAAATTGGCTTAGACCGCGACCGACGTATGCAGGAAGAAATTTAGAAGCTAATTTAAATAGTTAATTGCGCTTTTCAAGAATTTTCTATCAACACCACCGGCTCTTCGTGCATCTAGGAGTGAAGCTCCATTCATATTATATATTATTGCCAAAAAGAATGTATCGGTGTTGTATTGATTCAAGAAGACCAAAGGAAAGGATATGCTATCATCCATGTTGGTTGATGTCTTCTTGATCTTAAGAAAAGGTATACTCATGCTTTAAATAATGCTTAGTGTTGTACTATGCATGTGCTGAACTGAAACATTAATTGATTTAGTACACGCATGATGACTTGCTAGGCCGATATAATAAAGCATATGTTATATCGACTAATTCTTTGCGGAAGGATAGGAGAATGGGTATATGCACTAATTGACTGTGATTTGGCTCTTGAGCCATTGAGTATGTTGAAAGGTCAAATCCTCATCAATTATATTATTGAGCATGGAATTGATTTATGATATAGGATCAATTACCTGTTTCCTACCCCATGGAGGCTTTATTTTGATTAATCAGCTTGCAAAAAGGGCCAAGGTATTGGCATAGTCATTATCTCTCACAATTTGCTATTTGAGACATCAAGCTGATTAAAAATACATTTACACCAACATTCAAGCCAAATGTGAAGTTCTCTTATTCAGCTTGGAAATATTGCATTCCATGGCGGTCAAACATGTTAAGGCCTTTGGTGATTCCTTGCTGGTGGTATAGCAGGTGGCTAGCAAGTTTCAATGATTAAAAGGGGGTCACCATTTTACATGTGTCTTGATATGTGCCTTGATATTATCAATACATTTGCTGAATTTTAAATTCAGCAAATTCCAAGGCATGAGGATTTGAAGGCCAACATGTTAGCTCAACAAGCATCTGGCTATGATGTCGGTGGGCGTAATTTTCATATTCAAGAAAAACCGTTGCATAAAAATTTCAGTTTTTCCCGTGCATGTGCAGACTAGTCGGCTCAGCCGACTCCCTCTCTGCTGAAGCCCAGTCAGCTCAGCCGACTTTCCTAGTCAGCCAAGCCAACTCCTCCAAGTTGGCTAAGCCGATTCTCCTGTGACCAGCTCGGTCAATTCGCCCGAGAAGCTCCCAAATCGGCCAAACGTAACTTTCAGTGATGTTGGGGCCGATTTAGATGATTGGAGAACTTACATTATGGATTATTTAAGTAATCAAGTGCTAAAGTTGATAAAAGTTTTTGGCAATTGGTATACAACAGTATCATGACCAATAATGATTTAATTGACCTTCTGCCGAATGCTTGCCTTTGAGATGCTTGAATTCAGGATGTTGATCAGTTGATGCCCTCTTGAAGCTTGCCACTTTAACACATCCTATTGTCAAGTTATGGTGTTTGGGAGTTCAACCATTTAGTCTATTTAAGTAACATGGTGATTCAGACTTGTTGGGGGAACAAATTCATTAATTATATTCTGCTTTGGAAGGACACATAGGCTGGATGTTGGCTGCACCAAACCCAATTTCAGAATTAAGATCGAGAAAGATTATAGATGGTGACAATTGATCGTTTGGTGTATATGCAAGCATTTGATGAAAACGGCTGAGGACATCATTTTGAAAAGTTCAAGACAGCCAACAAAAGACATCAGCGAAGGCAGAAAAAGAATTTGTCATCTCAAACAGAAATTGAGTTTGGGCTCGACGGAGATGTTTTTTTTACGCAAGCTTTACTAAAAATAGGGGGGCATATGTTGACACCCAAAAGTGCCCAAAGTGCATAATAGACTTCTATATCAAGTTTTTACTGTTAAGATGGCTAGGAAAGATACTTGGATCATCGTATTTAGAGCCCAGGCGAAGGAAGCGGCTTTTTCCGGGGCCTGATCTAGCCAGAGTCGGCTAAGTAGGCTAAGTCGACTTGACCAACTTTCTCAAATGGCAGAATGGACTTCACCATTGTGTTCTTCTCGTCGAGCTGATCGAAAAAAATATGTGGTTCGCCTGATTTGGAGTCCAGATGAATTAATTACGAATTTTGAAAGAATTTCACCTGGAATTTCCCAATGCCAGTCAGCTAAGCCAACTCTCCCTATTTTCATCCCAAAAACAGTGTCTCGAGCCCATGGAAGTCGGCCTAGCTGACTCGGAAGTCGGCTTAGCTGACTTTGTCAGGTCCAGAACGGATCTAAGCACATTTTGACGTGATTTGGAAGGAGTTTCGACTCCTTGAGGGATAAGGTCACCCCCACCTTATAAATATAAGGTCCACGGCTGATTGAGGTGCCTAACACACATAATCATACAAAAAACCAATCTACTACCTCTCTTTTACCCTATCCTCATCTCTCTTCCCCTCTACTTCTCCACGTTCTTCGTCGGCGCTGCATGGATGGTAGATCGATGATGGCGAAGCTCTAGAGCGGTCAGGCTGGCTAGAGCAGCCCAATGCCGTTGCACGCCCTCAACGTGGTCCCTTCTAGGCGTGTAGGGTTTCAGGTCTCAAGAGACCTCACTGGCGTGTCTTGCGTATCGTGCTCCCGGTGAGACTCCTCCGGTGACGTGTCTTGCGTATTGCACTCATCGCTAGAGGCACAAGGTCCAGGTGTGGACATCCCCTAGGCGCCGATCGATCTCTAAATCGGCTAGGCCCTACATCGAGCGATCTAGCTCCTTATCGAGTGTGTGACCTAATTTAGTGTCAACACTCTCACCCTGATCAAAGTATGCACGCAAACCGACCCTTATGAGCACCTTCGAAGACAGGCCGCCAAATCCTCGGTACAAGATTGACGAAGTCACCGGGTACCTCGCTTCGATAGGTACGTCACCTACCACTGAAAGCACAAAGCCATTAAATCCTAGAATATTTGCTTTCACAGGGAGTCAAACCAAGATCTCTGCTACTGAGGCTCTAACCACTAGGCTACAATCCCTTTCGCAGCTGGCCACATTTTTTACTGCCCCAAGAAATAAATTTTGTGGATGCGTCTAGTAAGGTGGCCCGCCTCTAAAACTATTTTTGCATCCTAAAATTAGAAAAAAAATCTCTTAATTTTTTTTTGGAGAAACCCAATAGATACTATGGCCAGTCACATGTCCAGCAATTTTTTGTGTGTACGCTTCCTATAATTTCAACGCGAAACCATTTGCTTTGCGTGAGCGCCTACCACAACACCAGAAAATCACTTTTAACCAAGTATAGGAATGCTATACTCGACTAATGTGGCTTGAGCTTTGCCTCCTTGGTGCCGCCTCCACCTAAGTTTCACCCTTCACATGAGCTCCTCCCGAGCTTGGCCTCCCTGACGGTCCTCTGCTCGTTCTCCGACTTAAGTATAGGATCGATGCAAGAGTGAGCGGACGACATCGGAGCACCTGGGGAGAGGGGGGAGAGAGAGACAGAGAGAGATGTTGAACTAGAAAGAAAAATAAATATAAAGGAAAAGATGTGTTAATAACAGATGTGTCTCACGCATCATAAGAAAAGTACGAGCAATAAGAAAAGTAGGAGCCCTGGGAGGCAACTTCTGGAGCTGAGCCTAGAAAATAGCGCACCAAAAAAGTAGAAGGAGCACCCAAACGAAAAATATAGAGCCTCTAATTTGAGACTATTGTTGGAGTTGCTCAGAGAAAGCATTTTACCGCCTAATCAGTGGTGAACCTTTCATTCTAAAAAAAATCAGTGGTGAACCTAGAAATTTTTTAATATTGGGTTAAAGTCTAGTGGCCAAAACTACTCTATCTATATATCTGATAGCACTATTCAACGTGGCGCCAACCTAACCTCCCAATCTTGCATCCTAAAATTCATCTATGAAAGGGAAAAAAGCCTCCGAATCCCGCAACCGTAAAATTGTATCCTGCAACCGTAAAACTCATCTTTAATTAAAAAAGAAACACATAAGCCTTAACCTGTGAATCCCCTCCCAAATAACAAACTTACCCCTTTTGGTGAATTTAATTGGTCGAACGGTAAGAAACCATTGATTGGAGCAATCATTACAAGGCAACTAGTAGAGTAAAATTTTGAAAGCAAACAGTAATTGTTCAATTTCTGTAAGGACGCATAAACCAAATAGTAATCTCTACCACTAAAAAGCACGAAATGTTATCGTCTCCGTGACTAATCGCCCCCCCTCCCCGGTCAAACTAACCGCACGCTAACACCCCACCCCTCCGATAAAAAAAAACCAGTCACTCGTTCTCCCACGCCACCTCCCCTGGAACCGCAGCCCCTGCTCCGCATCTCGCTCGAGAGAGCCCCCGCCCACGACGCGACGCCTGCGACCCCATGCTCGCGGACGACCGGCGCTGCTGCCGTCGGACGGGCCGCTGACTCAGCGAGCTCCAGCGACGGTGCCGGAGCCAGCGTCAACCGCCGGCGCCGCCCCTGCTCGGGACGCATGTGCGCACGGCCCGGCGCCCTCAGGGAGTCCCCGACCACTCTGCGTGCGGCCGACCTTGCTGGCCGCTGCGTGCACGGATCCAGGACGGGAAGGTGACGGTGTTGATCTGAGGCGCTAGCCGCATTCTTCATCATCAAAGTCATCTCGATCTGGTGAGTTTATCCACAAGATCTCCCTTTCTCCATCCATTTTCTTATTCCAATATTCGTTTCACTCTACCATGCAAAGTCGGTCAGTATTGGAACCCTCCTGATGCCTGTCATCTGATGTGAACCCACCACTCTCATGCATCCCACCACACTGGCAGCAAGGAGGCGCAGGGAGAGGAGTAGGGGAACAATCTGACTGCCCATGGTTGGGTATTAGTATGGCTAGAGCATGACACGTTCAGTGCTTGCCTGCAAGGTGTTCGAAGAAATGCACATGCGTATTACACCACTGCATCGCCAGATTGGGGGTTTGTCTTTTTGTCAAATAATTCCATTTTTCATTTCACAATTGTTGCTCCATTCAGTCTGAGTGGATTCAAGTGCTTAGTCATAACTAAATATGATCTTAGCTATCACCAAGGACCAAAGGAAGGTGACAATTGAAGTTGTACTTTTAGCTGTCATGCTATTTTGTTGGGGTTCGGCTATAAAGATTCATGTCTCATAATGATTTGTATGCTTGGTCTACTCTGAGACATAAAGATTAGGTATTAAAAATAAATTAAGAATATAAGCTGGTGTTCGAAGAAATGCACATGCGTATTACACCACTGCATCACCAGATTCAAGTGCTTAGTCAGAACTAAATATGATCTTAGCCTGTTTTGAGAAACTTGGGTGTGTGATTGTGACATCTCTATTGTCCTATTATACTGCCTCTCTTGGTGTTACCAGTAACAAACAAAAATGATTATGTATAGGCAAAAGGAAAACTAGCTTAATGTAGTGGATTACTTAGATTTGTTTCGGAATACAGCTAGCAAGGTTTTGAACCGTTGATAGAGGTAACATGTTGAGAGGTATAATTGAGGTTCCAAGTGAGAGAAGGTATTTTTATTTCAACGAAAGTTGATGCCGACCAGTCACCTTTTTTCTTTTGCATTTTGATTCTTGCACAGGACTATATTTTGAGTTGATCTTTGTATTCAGCGTCAACAATTGTCTGTTGTGGTAGATGGCTTAATCTGCAACTTCACAAAGTGTTGCTGGCAAGAGGTGATCGACCAGTCATGATTTATGTTTTCAAGACATTGCTTTTATTGGTAGCATTTCTAAATTTCAGGTTATTTCATTAACCCAGTGATTTGCTCCTTGATTATTTCATAGGCTTTGAATTGAATATATTTCTAAATCTAGGAGAAAGCTAGCTGCACATCAATACATTGTTCAGTCTAAGTATGTGATGAAGTTCCTTCCTGGACCTCCGAATTGTCTCTATATTTTTGTGCAGCTAGCTTTCTCCTAGATTTAAAAATATATTCCATTCAAAGCTGTTACAGCAGTACTAATCCCTTCTAATAGAAACTAATCACTAACAACATCCATTCAATGCAGTAGGTAACTGTTCCAGAGAGTTGTTCGAGCTGCTAAGAGCAGAGGCTACACCAAAATTTGAAATATTAAGTTTCTGTGGCCCATATAGTTTGGCACAGATGTTCAGAGATTTTCTATTATTCCAATCATTTTGGGTTACATATATAATTGTCTGTTTCCAATTTCTTTAGGCACCACTGGAAAGTGGAAGATGCTTCAGCAAGCAGTTCAATATCTTTTATCTTTGGTCCAAGAACTCAGGTATTGTATGTTCTCCCTTGCGTCAGACTTGCAGTACAAGCAGATTTGTAGTGTCATTTTGGGAATGGATATGGCACTTTCAAAGCTTAATAGTGGTGGATGTGTTCATATATTTCCCGAAGGAAGCCATTCAACGGATGAAGGGAAAATCATTGCTCCTGCCAAGAGAGGTGTTGCAAGGTTAGAAAATTATTTTCCTCTCATACTGTCCATTTGTTGATTTCGGCACCTCTCATGGGTTGTTAGGAACTTGTGAAAGTTTGAAGAATCTGCATCGTCACTTAGCTTTTACAGCTGCAACTTGGTTCTAGATATTTCAATAATGATTTTTCGGCTGCTACCTTACCGATCTCAGGTTCTGCCGTTGGACCAGGTGCGCTGAAAGCAGGGCAGGGGTCCTAATCTGTCGTGATCGACGCCGTTCCCACTGCTAGGTTAGCTGAACCATCCATACACGTTTTGTCAACTTTACTATCCTGCTACATAGGAGTAGGTCATGCTGCTTAAATATGTAGTATACAAGTATGTTCAATTTCATTTGTGAACTATTTAGCTATCTCCTCCTTACCTGTTTGGTTGGATGCACAATATATCTGCATGCATATTGCTTTAAGGGTTTTAGTATCTGAGACTCATGCATTTTTCTAAAATAAATGTGACTGTGATATGATTCCTGTTCAGTTGATAAGGAATCAGTGTCTTGCGAAACTCCAATTAAATGTCTAAAAATTTGCATTTCCATCTCCTGGTCATTTTTCCGCCTTATGGGAAATTATGAACTCCTTTATGAAAACAAACTGCAGTTTGCAACACCAATCAATACTCAGTTTCATTGTTTGCAAACTCACAGGCATCTAAACTAATTTAGCTGTCGCTTCCGTGTCTTTACTTTCTAATAATTCAGTTATTGACTAATTCAACTATTGTGGACAGTGACAATGCAAAATGGTGATTCTCCTGCACCATTGGGTGACAAGACTAACACTACTAATGGAGGTAACCAAAATAAAAGGGCATTTATTATATTCAATTCAGCGTATTGTTTATATTATATTAATGATAATCAATAATATCTGGATGTAACACTGCAGGAAGCGATGCTGAACAACGCAGGAGAGAAAGAGACAAGGCTCGATGGCACGCAATGTCTCAAGAGAAAAGAGATGCAAAAAATAAAAAACATCGAGAAGCATATAAAAGAAAAAGGGAGCAACAACTACGAATCGAAACTACCAATGGTTGTATTAGTAGAAACGTTGATGAATAATGGTATAATATATATTACTATTGATGTTACTCATATGTGTTGTGTCACAATTGGTAGATGGTCATGATGCATCAAACAAGGAAAATATGGATCCTAATGAAACAGATGACTGGTTGCATAGGAATGATTCACTCCATGCAAACAATATTGATGATATATCCAACTGGTTAATAGGTAATTCAACTGTTGTGAATATGGCATCAACACAAACATTATAGTGATGGTGAATCTACCAATAGCTTTATATGTAGTGAGAGAATCATTGAAGGATGCCTGGTGTGTTCTGGTTGTCTTGCTACTATGTTAACTCAAACACAACTATGTAGGTGATGACGATGAAGTAATTACTGCTCGCAGCATAGTAAATCGAGAAATCCAGTCACAACGGACTGATGCTTCACGTAAGATACAATTAACATATGAGCAAGTCATTGCTGATCGTGCAAGGAAGAGGATGGCATATGCAAACATGACACTTGCACAACGAGGACAAAGGCGCAAGCAACAAAGGCATTACAATCAAGCTCCTGGACGTAAACAGGCAATGAAAGGGACTACAAACCGCTCTAGGGAGGTGCGGAGACACACCTTAAACAGTGAGTCCATCGCAATGGAGAATCCACTCTTTAATCCAACGATGGAGTGGCCCATTACAAACTCATCTGTGCCTCACGGTCCCATAGTAAGCCCCAGTGATTGGGCTATTCCAGAATCCACTACAACACCTGTTTTCTTCCCACTAGCTACTGAGGAGACAAATGACGAAGATGAAGATGGATGCGGTGATATTTCGCCTGGTCATATGACACATAGACAAAATGTTCCATCTAGGCAAAGACATGCATTGTTGGCCCATCGTAACACTGTGTTTGAGCGTCGCATCAGTCGGAACACAGGAGTATCAATCAATGATGTTGAAGACCACGCGGATGAAAGTACGCCATTGCCTCAGTCAACTGTGACCAACAATGGTAAATAAAGAGGTCTCCCTATCCACATTCCTTGACATGAAACAACTTTATTCCTATCTCAACCATGTCCATTATGTGATTGACAGAAAGCGTTGGACCAAGCAATCAAAATGCATCAACTATACCTGAAGAACCATTATTTGATGATACCGGTAATTTGCACTACTTTTAACATCATGTACAAAATTTGATTTCCTTTATTGTTATCGAAGTTGTAATATATTATGGCACTATGACGATCACAGACGATGATGAGGGCGATATATTTGAAGATGATGAGGAAGAGGATGAGGGATACTTGTTTGTTGGGCAAGGTATTTGTACCAAATACCAAATACATTTCTAAACAACCACTCCTTTATCTAACATTTATTTTTATGTTCAAATGTCATTTCAATAGAGGAATCAGATGACGATGTCCAAAGTGATACTACTGAGGAAGACACGGCTTCTAACCCTGAAGTACCTGACCCGTATGAAAAGGTGTATAGTAACATACCTAGAGAGACACATATGCTAAAACCTATCCCAAATTGCCGTCACTGCGGTGCGAAGAGGTTTCCCAAAGAACCTCTAGGGTTCTGTTGCCGTAATGGAAAGGTCAAGCTGAGTGCGCCAGTCATACCAGACTAGCTCATGAGGCTATGGATGAGCTCGGACGCAGACGCTAGGCACTTCCGTAACAATATCAGGTTTTTCAATGGCCACTTCTCTTTCACTTCCCTGTATTGTCACCTCGAGAGTGCTACTGCTAACATCAGAAACAATGGCATATATACCTTTCGTGCACATGGCATGATCTATCACAACATAAGGTCATTTGGGAGAGAAGATGGTATTGAGCCCAGACATCTTGAGCTTTACTTCTATGATGACGATCCGAGCCTTGAGCACCGGTACCGAAGGTGTCGTGAAGAGCAGTACCAAAAAGATAAAGAAGTTATAGACAGACTAGTGGCCATCCTTCGTGACAACCCGTACTCACAGCATTTGAGGAGTATGGGGCAGGCTGAACACCTCGAGGACTATCGTCTCACACTTAACCTTGATCAGCGGTTGGACCAAAGGACATACAATGTGCTGATAGCTTCTGAGGTGGCTGCTGTTTGGATCGAGGGTAGTGAACTCCTTGGTCAGTTTCAGAATAGTATTGTCTTGCATGGGAAAGATAGGAGCAGGCATGGCATCCGATCATACCACGGATGCTATGATGCTCTTTCATACCCACTCTTCTTCCCTAGCGGTGAGCTTGGATGGCATATGGATATCCCAAAGAAAGGTGTTACTATAGAGGATGTCAACACAGCTCGTGCCCTACGTAAGGCTCGTAGTGGTACTGAAGAAGAAGAAACAAGTTTGTTTATCTTATTATACTTTTCATGTATATGAAACCGTTATCCCAGGAACACCTCTAATACCATAGTTTTTTTGTAGACTCTCTAGGAAATTTATGTGTTTCTGTGCGTGACTACTACTGCTACAAGTTCCAGATACGGCCAGGAATCTTTAATCCCATACTTTATGGCAAGCGTCTTTTCCAACAGTTTGCGGTGGACACGTACATCAAAATTGAGAGTTCTCGATTGGATTACATACGCAATCATCAAACGGAGATTAGGGCCGACCTTTACCAAGGATTGGTTGATAGCCTACATGCTGGTGAGGGTAGATCAGAAGCTGTTGAGAAGCGGACGGTGATGCCTTCGTCATTTATCGGAGGCCCGAGGGACATGAGGCATAGGTACATGGATGCATGGCACTGGTGCGAAGGTTTGGAAAACTAGACATCTTCCTAACTATGACATGTAATCCAAAGTGGGATGAGATCACGCGTGAGTTGTACCCTGGACAAACACCACAGGATCGTCCAGACCTTATTGATCGGGTCTTTAGAGCAAAACTGGAAGAGCTTAAGGACAAGTTGCTAAAAAAGGATATCCTCGGAAAGGTTCGCGCACATATGTATGTTGTGGAGTTTCAGAAGAGGGGTCTACCGCATGCACATTTTTTACTAATCATGGAGAGAAAGTACAAGATCACGTGCCCAGAGCAGTATGACCTTCTCATCTCAGCCGAGCTCCCAAACAAGAAGTATCCAGACTTGTATAAAATGGTTACAAAGCATATGATGCATGGCCCTTGTGGAGTACTTAATCGCAATTGTCCGTGCACAAAGGGCCGTGAATCATGCAAGAACCGTTACCCACGCCCTTTCTATGATGCCACATTACAGGGCAAGGATTCATACCCAGTTTACAGACGGCGTGACGATGGTAGAAAACAAAAAGTTCATGGGCATGACCTTGACAACAGATGGGTCGTGCCTTACAACTCATACCTCCTACGTCTGTTCAATTGCCACATCAATGTTGAGGCATGCGGGAGCATAAAGGCCGTTAAGTATTTATTTAAGTACATCTACAAGGGTCATGACCGCGCGTCTGTGGCTGTGAGAGAGGCCGACAAGGAGGACAATGAAGGAAACAGTGATGAGATCAAATAATACAGGGATGCTAGATGGGTAACTCCACCAGAAGCCTTGTGGAGGATATATGGTTTTGATATAAGTGATAGGTCGCCTTCGGTGTTATCCTTGCAACTGCATCTTCCTGACATGCACATGGTGTCATTTTACAAGCGCGAAGGTGTTCGACGAGTGCTTAATCATCCAGGTGTTGAAAGGTCGATGCTTACAACCTACTTCGAAAAGAACAACACATTTGAACATGCCCGCGGTATATTGTATCGGGACTTTCCTGAGTACTATAAGTGGGACTCACAAAGAAAAGAATGGATTAGGAGAGCACAAAAAAATTGTTTAAGATAGATCGGAAGAGTTGTATGTGCCAATCTAGCCGAAGGGGAGCGTTACTATCTTAGGATGCTTCTAAACCACGTGCCTGGTGCAACCTCGTTCACTGATCTAAGGACGGTTTCTGGTGAGCTCCTACCGACTTTTCGTGAAGCCGCAGAAAGAAGGGGCCTCATTGAAGCGGACAACACGCTGCACGAGAGCCTTGCTGAAGCTACTCTATGGATGATGCCATATGCACTACGAAGACTCTTTGCAACAATTTTAGTATTTTATGAGCCGAGTGATGTGTTGGATCTCTGGGAAAAGCACAAGGAGGCAATGTCAGAGGACTACAGGCGTAATAACCAGTCCAGCTTCACAATAGAGCAGATGGTCCTCATAGATATTCAGAAGTTGTTAGAATCAATGCAGAAGGACATAAAGATGTACCCATTTCCTGATATCGATGACACATATGATCCATCTGGTGATATTCCCAGGGAGATTTTCGAGGAGGCTAGCGTCGAGGCAAGCGTTGATGACATGGCACTATCAAAGACCCTTAATGAGGAGCAGCAGGCTGCCTACAATGAGATTATGTCTACTGTTGATAGCAATCATGGGGGTTTATTCTTTGTGGATGGACCTGGCGGCACCGGAAAGACTTATCTATATAGAGCCCTGCTCGCTACTATACGTAGTCAGAACAAGATTGCCGTGGCAACAGCAACATCTGGTGTTGCTGCCTCAATAATGCCTGGTGGCAGAACCACCCACTCGCGCTTTAAGATTCCCCTCACCCTCGATGATGGGGCCTTTTGCACCTTCACAAAACAGAGTGGTACTGCCAAGCTGCTTCGGACCGCATCCCTTATTATTTGGGATGAGGTTACGATGATGAAGAGGCAAGGTGTTGAGGCACTGGACAACAGCCTTCGTGATATCATGGACTGTCCTAACTTGCTGTTTGGGGGGAAGACTATGGTGTTTGGTGGAGATTTCAGGCAAGTTCTCCCAGTTGTTCGAAGAGGGTCAAGGGCTCAAATAGTTGGTGCCTCACTGCGGATGTCGTACCTTTGGGATTCTATGCGACATCTAAAGTTGGTGCGTAACATGAGGGCAAAAAACGATCCGTGGTTTGCAAAATACTTGCTACGCATCGGGGGAGGCACGGAGGAGGTTAATGGTGATGGTGAAATCCGCCTTCCTGATGATATATGCATACCACAGACCGGGGAAGACAGTGATCTTGATACGTTAATTGACTGCATATTCCCTGCCCTCAATGCCAATATGTCAAACAAGAGCTACATCATCTCACGAGCAATATTATCTCAGCGGAATGACTGGGTTGATATGATTAACATGAAGATGATAAGTCGTTTCCAAGGGGATGAGATGATGTACCATAGCTTTGATAGTGCGGTGGATGATCCACACAACTACTACCCATCTGAGTTCCTCAATACTTTGACCCCAATGGTCTTCCTCCACATGTGTTAAAGCTCAAGATTGGGAGCCCGGTCATATTGCTAAGGAATATCGACCCTGTGGGTGGACTTTGTAATGGAACCAGGCTGGTGGTTCGAGGGTTCCAAAGAAATACTATTGATGCAGAAATTATGGTTGGAGACCATGCCGGAAAGCGAATCTTCCTACCACGGATTCCGTTATGCCCCTCGGATGACAAGATGTTCCCGTTCCAGTTCAAGAGGAAGCAGTTTCCTATTAGACTCAGTTTTGCCATGACGATTAACAAGGCACAGGGGCAGACTATCCCCAATGCTGGTGTGTATTTGCCTGAATCGGTGTTCTCTCTGGTCAGTTGTATGTTGCGCTATCTAGAGCTACTGCTAGATCAAACATCAGGATCCTTGCTGTTCGACCCGAGGATAAGAATGACAAGAAAAAGAAGACAAAAGTAAATGGTACATACACAAAAAATATTGTCTACAAAGAGGTCCTCACTCCATAAAAAGGTATTGTCTTATGTTTTGTACAACTGTTATATTCTTACATTTGTGTCCTTTATTTGACATTTGTCGTATTCATCTATATTTCAGGTAACAAAGGAAGTCTAAAAACAATGGGAGATAAGCAGCGTATGATTTGTTGACATGTTATTGATGTTTTTGTGGACATGTTACCTATTGGATGTACTCATTGTATTATAATATATTCTTAATAACTATATGTGAATTTATGTTTAATTTGTAACATGATGGTTATTGTTTCTAACATGTCTCTTTTCTTCTATGGTTAATATTTAGCTTTATGTCAAATAACTTGTTAATGAATGGATGACATTTT
Source organism: Saccharum spontaneum (assembly GCA_022457205.1). Taxonomy (NCBI): domain Eukaryota; kingdom Viridiplantae; phylum Streptophyta; class Magnoliopsida; order Poales; family Poaceae; genus Saccharum; species Saccharum spontaneum. The sequence continues at coordinate 13,627,558 of CM039598.1, forward strand.
ACATATGTTCTACACGTGCGGCTATCTCTCATGTGATTCTATGTATACCCATAGCAATGCACGGGCACTTGACTAGTTATTTGAAATATACGACAATAACAAACATAGGTTGTCAAAAGTATAATTTTAAATTGGTTTTACGCAAGGATTTAAAATGAATCTGTAATGATTTCTTCCATGTCAAGCATAGTACCATTTATAAATGCAAAAGGTCCGTCAACCGGCCGCGGGGTGGATGAGGTAATTTTTGATCGTTACAACTTGGACGCACACAGTCCACACACTCCACACTCACACCACACGCACATACACGTGTGCGTGTTCGTACACACACAAAGAATAGATTGGGAGGCTCTGTAGCCTCTGGTGTGCCGGAAACATGCAGTACCACCGAACGCACCGTGTGTGTACCCTAATTTTTCTAGAGAAATTCCAGAAAAAAGGTACGACACCAGGGTAACCTGGTGGGTAGCATCCTGCTGGACAGCTCTAGTGGACCACATGTATTGAGGATAGACTAAGTTAGTGAGAGGAAGTAGGTTGGTGGGACGAAGAATATAATGATGATACACTGTTTGATGGGCCCTATGAAAACAATAGCTAACGTCTTAAATCTCAGTCCATTACTAAATAATCTCACCCCAACAAGAGTAGAGGATCAATTCATTCCTCACAACTAAACACTAGTAGGACGACCCTATATCTGGAAACAGAGATAGAATCTTCCTTTCACATTTCTTCTCAAATCAAAGGCACGAATGTTTTGGCTAATTTATATAACTTTTGATCAGATGAAACGATTCTTAGGTTGGCTAATTTATGTACTCATTTTTTGAGACGAAAGAAGAATTATATTAGATAATAGCTATGGGTACATCAACACACTACAAACACTATGCAATACACTACACATATTCAGAAATTGATTTTCATTTAAATTGTACCCACGATGTGAATAACTCCTGATCTCAAAACCAAACCTGTATGATGCTTTATATGGATGACCGTATAGGCAAACACTCAGCAAAAGGCCTAAGAACATATGCTAAACGAACGACGGCCAACATTCTAGCAGGCGGAGTTGAGAAACTTCTCCTTCTTGTGTCTTCCTTCTTCTTCTTTCGCCACCGAAGAATGAGGAAGACAGATCTGAAACTTATTTTCTCTAGTCCTTCATTGTGGCCAGATCTAATCACAACAAAACAGAAAAGAGAGCGGAGAAAATTATTCTATGATGGCGACATTGTCTCTGTCTTGATGTAACCGTCCAGAAAGAAAAGTCTCAATGTTGTCATGCCAATGAGGTTGCTGAAACCGTAGTTGTAGCCCACATCTTCAATAGCACTGCCATGGAGAAAACGTTTTTACTCTACCTGTAACAGAACCGACCAAATTATAAGAGCACAAGTACAAAAACAAGCACCGAAGCACTCAAATTTTCGAACTTGAGCCCATATAATCCCGGCAGTCAATCGAAACCACGAAGGATTTCAAACCAACTTGCTTTACAACCAAGATCGCATCATTCAACATAACACATCACACATTACATTTCACAAGTAGTTCTGAAATCCACTTACACACACGGAGTCGCAAATTATTACAAACCAAGTTCATAAAGTAGCGGAAGCATAACACACACCAGTTGTTCAACTACTACTGCCAGTCTTACTGATCAACATCCCGCAAAAGCATTAAGTAAAGTACATAACGGATGATCACGCCCGAGTGATCTAGTCTTCGTCACCCGCAGGGTGGAGACAGGTCTTGCAGAAGCCTTGGCAAAGCATATCATCTGCAACAGGAGGGAATAAACCCTGAGTACTGGAATGTACTCAGCTAGACTTACCCGTCAAAAACCAGAAATAAGATGACACCAAGGATTATGCAAGGCTTTCATAAGTGGGCTAGCTGACATCACATTTTGCGGAAAGGCATAAGTAATTGAAACTCTATCAACCTGTACTAGTAGTTATCTTTAGCATTTACCTGTCATCTATCTTAGCACCTGTACTAAACATGCACTTGATTATAATCAAACAATTAATATCATTATATCCATAGCAGGTATAAATTGCGGCAACATTGTATCATTCACTTAACCATCTGTTCAATTTAATGAGATCTACGTTGCCGTTGCTCAAGTCAAGTGCTCACTAACCAGGAGCGACGGCGATTCGAATCGGATTCCTATCCAGCTGGAGGGGTATTTCGAACACTCACCGAGTCACGCTTGGCGAGGGCTGCTTAGGTCACCTTTCGTATAGTTCAGGAATCGCGGGTCCGAATGATGTCGTGTCCCCAAGGGTGACACTCTGCCAGGTGATAGGGACTCTAACCCCCCTTGGTCTCACGCCAATGTCCCCAAGCACATCTTTTCTCTCCTCCAAGATGCAACCTACCATTTGATTCCCGGCTTGAACCATACTACTCGACTTTGCGGTCGGAACGACTTATCCGGCCAACTAAGTGTTAGACTGCGTTCAACATGACTCAAGGACGTACAGCGAATCGGTCCTTAAACGACTCAGACGGGCATAGCTCGACACCCAAGACGTGAAGTGTCTTGCGGCTGTACTATCGAACTCCCGCCCGGTCTCAATTTCATTTTAAGGCATGGTTCCATCCACGATAGCCATATAGCCACTCGTGACCCATTCCTACATCTCGCGGATGACCGAAAATCAGCCGACTTCTACCAGACTATGTAGGGCTAAGCATTGACACGTGCCTAAACCTAATTTAGGATTAAGTACGATATCTGGACAAGGACAGGTATAATGCAACAAGTGTTTTCACACAACTCCTACAACTTAATTCAGTAAACAAGTAAAAGTACTCACGATTGATTTATAAAACAATAGGGTCAGCATGCACCGGGGCTTGCCTTTCAGAAAGGTGGACGGCCGGTGATCTGGGCACTCCGGCAATTCTTCAATGGCGCCTCCTTCGTTGACTGCTTCTTCGGGCTCCCCTGGCTGCTCCTAGATCTCCTCCAGGATTGCTCCCTCGAATTCGAGAAGAGCCACCACCTCCGAAACACCTATTGCATGAGTGCATAATAAATTTCATGGATGCATAATGAAGGATGAAGTATGCTCGGGATGAAATGCATTATAACCACTCCTAAAGCTCTATTCAAATCACTTCAATTATTAAGTATAAATTTCCTCTCCGGTAGAGAAGTACTCACCTAATCTACTCAACCTAAGGCATAGTTGTTCCTCCTCTGTTAAGGCCCTAACACCTAACAATCACAAGAACAATTTTACTTAAGTTACCACATCCAAGCACAAAATATCAAAGTAAGACACTCTGGACAACAGCTAAATGTTTCTATCATAACTGGAGATTCCTAATTCCAAAAGATATGATCTAAGACAATCTGGAAAGCTTATAAAATGCTCTACGAATCATTTTCAAACTTCAACACTTAATTCCTAAGTTCTCCTGGTCGAATTTCTAGAGTTCCAAAAATCTGTCCTCTCTAAACAGAGAGCAGCCATTTCTGGACAGCCACTTAAAACAGCAATAACTCCTAGACTACTAAGCCAAATGTCACCAAATTTTGACATAAGCTAGTTTATCAAATTTACTACCACTTTGTTATTCACAAGTTTTCCAGCAAACACTTTTATTAAGAGTCAAATCCACAAATGCTATTAGCTGTCCAGAAAACCTAGAAATATGAAGATTAAATATTTCTTTATGTGTCAAACTTCCTCTATGACTAAACTAATGATACCAGTAGTTCACACATGTCATAAAAACACCAGAAAGTAAGTTGTGCCAACCTAGAACATTTATTTCCACCCCTTTCTTAATTTACTTAATTAATTAAGAGGAAAATTAAACCTATATGTAAACTGATCATAAAATTCTACAAAAATTACAGGAGACTTTCTAACCTAAAAAGAGGCTACTGTGAAAATTTGAACTAAATTTATTCACAGAAACTCCCTACACAAAATTCACAAGCCAAAAAGGCTGATTTTTGCATAATTAACAAATCACATTAAAAAGTATCAAACAACAGAATTATTATTTTTCTTAAGCACCTTAGGGCACCAGGACACTCTCCACAAATTTATATGAACATTCACATGTAGAAAAATTACTAAAATTCATTCAAGTATTTCTTAACATAACATGATATCACCATAACTTGAAAAATACTCAAGCACTAGTACCCAAATTTTAACCAGAGCTAGTACATGAATAAAATAACCTTCCCACCAATTTTCACAATTTTTGGGACAAAACAACTCCAGTTATTTATTTAACAATTTTGCATCTAACTTAAGACACATTTCAAAACCCTAATTAATCCTTCCAGAAAATAAACATCACATACTTATTTCATATTTTTCTTAAATACTACACTTCATGTAGAGCCCAACAAAATTTAAATCATAATTTTTGAGCAAGTAAAACCCGAGATATGAAATTTATAAACATCATCTAAAACTGTGACAGAATAAAAGAAAAACAAAACTAAATCCTAACTCGCTACTGGGCCGGCCCTACGCGGACGCGGCCCAACCGCGCGCGCGGCCTGCTCAGGCCATCCTGCCCATGCGGGTGCGCCTGCCAGGAGGGACCCACTATCAGCGAAAGAGAGACAGGGGAGCGGCGAGCCGAGAGCTCCGGTGAGCGGGTTCGCGCCGCCGGTGGCTCCTCCGACCAAGCCAAGCACACCGCTGTGTTCCCCAGACAAAACCGCACCTAGGCATGCATTTTCCCCAAAGCTACCGCACCGGAGCACCCTTGCCGACGGTCAGGGCGGACGGTAGCGAATGCATGGCAGCACGCCGGCGAGCTCTGGCCGCTAGACGGCCGACAGAGGGGTGCACCCGCTCCCTGGAACCCTAGCGGACCTCTCGAGGCTACGCAAGTGGATAGGGATGGAGTGGAGTTGCTTGGCCGCATGAGCACCTGGCCGGCGGCCATGGCGCGGCAGTGCGCGGCCGTGTTCCGGCTTGACCGGACCGAGAATGGTGGTAGCGTCTTCACCCGAGCATCTAGGTGTGATGGGGAAGAGGGGACATGAGCAAGGGAAAATAGAGGAGTGGGGTGCGGTGCTGGCCACGGTGACCGTGACCACAGCGGAGTTCTGGTGGCATTTGGGGCGGGCGGAGGCGGCAATGTGGCTCACCTCGGGCTCGATTGAAGCCACGGGTTGGTCGAGGAGGTGCAGGGCAGTGTGGTGGAGTGAGGGACGCGATTTGGTGGGCGGTGGTGCTGTGACGAGTGCACGCGGCGACGGCGGAGCTCGCGGCAATGGCGGCGGCCTCGTTTCCGCCCGGCGCACGCAGAGGGATGGAGAAGGGAAGGGAGGGAGTGAGGTGGGTGGAGCGTCGGCTTCGTGGCGCCTTTGAGCGCATCGTGGGCTGACCGGTGGGGCCGCGGCCGGCGTACGGTCGCCACCGCGCGGCCACGCGTCGACGACGGTCTGTGGCCGGTCGGCCACGACCGACAGCAGAGCTGGTTTTTAACTGAATCGATGACTGCATTATGTGACTGACAGAAGGATTTCGTCGTTGATTATCTCTTAAACCAGCTCGAATTAGCAGAAGGTGAGAACATCAAAGTTGTAGAGCTACATGAGGGCTACAACTTTGCCAATTGGAGCTCGGTCTAGTTCGGCATGGTTTGCAACTTACATGGCGTTGAAGTGGGCCACTTTGAACTGTACAGCGCATTCCAGACTTAGAAATTTTCTAAGTGCTGGGGCAGCCCCTTCAAACTGACTTGTGGGCCATTTTTGAGCATGTTCTAGTCATTTTCATGAGATGGCCATATTGGAACTTTTGTTCCCTAGGAAATTCTCTACAACTTTGCTTAAGATTGCTCCTCCATGCAAGGTCTCTAAGCTAGACTTTTTAATTGGTCAAACTAAAGCGTTCTAGGGTCTATTATTGGTCAACAGCACATTGGAGGGCATTTTGGAAATTTTGGTCAACATGAACATTGCTCCACTAGTTATCCTAAGTGCAATTAAGGTGTTGTAGGATATAATTAGCCACTCTACCCCTTAGTTACACAAAAACACTAGGGTCACATGATTGGAAGCAAGCCAAAACCCTAATACACCCAATATGTTGCATGCCATGTTGCACATGTTGCAAGACTTTGTTGCATCCAATGATCCCAACAAAATGTGCTAACCATATTGTCATATTTCAAAATGTGTGACCTCAAAGTTGTATCTACACTATGCACCACTCACATTTCATAAGCAATCATTTTATGAAACAAACATATAAGGCATGTGGCATACTCATGTTGCAAGCAAAATAAAACATAATGAGATGATGAATGTTCATGCTTATGAAATGCAATGCAATTATGAAAGCTAAACACCTGAGGTGTTACACTACCCCCTCGCCGTCACTGGTGAGGAGGAAGAGATAAATCGCCAACACCAAAAAACTTGGCATAGAAAGACACTAACCCTAACGACTTGATCTACTAGAAAATATATTGAAAATGATAGATCCCCACTCCCTCCAGCCTCCGGCGAGATGCTGGAGGGGAAGGGAAGGGGACCAGCGGTGGAGGAAGGCGAGGGCAGTGGTGGCGGCTCTTAGGGTGAGTCGCAAGGGTGAGGAGTCCTAGGTGGAATCTGGGATAACCGAACGAGCCCTAAAAGGGTCTGAGTGAGGAGAGGGCATGGAAACAGGTCACCGGCGACATCGACACTCCTGCTGCGCGGCAATTCATATTAGCATAATAATCGTTCGTCAGGCATGCCTTCATCAAAATCTGTAGCTTCTGTAAGTCATGTGTGTTCAAAAAATGCGAAATCCTGCTTTTTTTTCTGAAGCGCACCCTTTTATTTTTATTCTGCATCTCCTGCCATATAAATGTCCCCAATGCCCATCAATTTTATTTTATTTTACACAAGAGATGCTCAAGGATTATTCCGTTCTCCACTAGTACCAGCTACGTATAGCAGCAGCAGGTTTGTTCATAGTTGCGCTCGGGGAAGAGGACGCAAAAACCATGGCTGTAGCTCGCATTCGTGCACCAGGTGTTGCAGCCCGCGTTACCACCCATCTGCCAGCACGGTTGAATGCATGTTTGCTGATCAGCCGCCCCTGTTCCATAACAATTACAACAATCCGCTGTTACATGCATGCGTGGAGTTGAGAGTCGAAGCTATCAACAGGTAAAGTTGAATAAAATTCCCTCCATCTCAAAATAAATCAACTTCTAGAGGGTTATCATAAGTTAATTAAATTATTTTATGTTTCACCAAACTTGTAGAAAAGAACATAAATATCTATGCCACCAAATAAGTATCACTAGATATATTTTTCATAATATATACTTATTTGGTGTTATAAATGTCATTATTTTTCCCTATAAAATTAGTCGAAATTAAGATAGTTTGAATTAGGGTGGCTCTAAAAATTGTTTTATTTTGGGATGGAGTATATGTGTACAAATGCTTTAGGCATATTTTAGGCATACCATAGGATGAAAGGGTAGCAACGATGAGAGCGACGACAATAAGGATCTTGAAAACGGTGGCAGAGAATGTTGCAGCCATGGATGATGGCAGTGCTTTGATCGGACCGTGGTTGTGCTTGGACTTTTTTGGTAATGCTGATAGCCGACCTTGGGCACTTTGGTATGAATGGTATGTCAATTTATATATGACTCTTGGTGGATGGTTATTTAGCACCCATTGATTTTTAACGTTACTACTGCTAAATCTCTGAAAGGATTTGTGTCCAACGCTTATCTCTATTTGTTGGATACAAATACACTTCATTCATAAAAAAGCATGAATTCATAAGTTATTAATTATTTTCCATCACACCAATGAAAAGTATTACCTCCATTCTAAATTATTATACGTTTTTATTTTTTTCTAAATACATAAGTTTTGTTATGTACTTAGATATACACTATGTCTAGATACATAGTAAAAACAATCTACTAAAATACGTTTTAATTTGGAACGCAGAGGGTACAACATAATTATTAATGAACTGAGTGGCTAAATTAAAATCAATTTCTAAAAATACACTGCTTTCTTTTTGTTCCACTTGTTCTCGAAGGACTGGAATGATGACCACGTGAGGGTGAAGAACTTTGAGGTGACCAGAGGACAGTGAATGTGACTCAATTTTTTTTCTCTTTTCAAGAATGAAAGAGCAGCCAACAAGAAACAACCCACAAACTTTTCGGATAACGCTTGCCATGACCCTGTTCGGCTGCAAGAATAAGTGGCTGCGGCTTAAATAATTATAATGAACCCCTTTGACTACAAGAATAAGTGGCTGCGGCAGACCAACGAACCTGAGAAACCAGGCTAGAAAGATGCAGCAGCAATCAGAGGTGAAGAGGACAAATTTGAGTATCGTCTGGTCAAAACCAGCTTAATCAATTTCCAAAATCACCTTAGTCGTTTTTTGCAGTTTTTTAGGCTGCAATGTTGGAAAAAAATGTTGAAATCCAATCAAATGACCTTAAAAAATAGTGAATTTTTATAAAGGGGTTCACAATATCATGAAGAACATCTCCACCAAAAACCGGCCAGCTTAGCTAGTTTTTGCAGAAAACAACAAGCTCCTCTCCAAGAAAAAGCCAAAATCAATCCAAATGAGCTAAAAAAATATGAAAATTTGCATGCATTTTTACTTAGACAATACAAAACTATTACCAGGAGATCTTGCCATAAAAATCGAAGCTTGGCCAAGAATTTTGAAATCATCATCTCAAATTGGGATTTTGCAAGAGTCCTCAAAATGATGTGACCAAGCAATTCCGAGGTCCCAAAACCATTCAAAATCACTTCAGAAATTAGATCAAATAAAGCTCAAAAATCACCAAAGAAAAGTGACAATTGAGTATTGTCGTCAAAACCAGCTTAATCAATTTCCAAAATCACCTTAGTCGTTTTTTGCAGTTTTTTAGGCTGCAATGTTGGAAAAAAATGTTGAAATCCAATCAAATGACCTTAAAAAATAGTGAATTTTTATAAAGGGGTTCACAATATCATGAAGAACATCTCCACCAAAAACCGGCCAGCTTAGCTAGTTTTTGCAGAAAACAACAAGCTCCTCTCCAAGAAAAAGCCAAAATCAATCCAAATGAGCTAAAAAAATATGAAAATTTGCATGCATTTTTACTTAGACAATACAAAACTATTACCAGGAGATCTTGCCATAAAAATCGAAGCTTGGCCAAGAATTTTGAAATCATCATCTCAAATTGGGATTTTGCAAGAGTCCTCAAAATGATGTGACCAAGCAATTCCGAGGTCCCAAAACCATTCAAAATCACTTCAGAAATTAGATCAAATAAAGCTCAAAAATCACCAAAGAAAAGTGACAATTGAGTATCGTCTGGTCAAAACCAGCTTAATCAATTTCCAAAATCACCTTAGTCGTTTTTTGCAGTTTTTTAGGCTGCAATGTTGGAAAAAAATGTTGAAATCCAATCAAATGACCTTAAAAAATAGTGAATTTTTATAAAGGGGTTCACAATATCATGAAGAACATCTCCACCAAAAACCGGCCAGCTTAGCTAGTTTTTGCAGAAAACAACAAGCTCCTCTCCAAGAAAAAGCCAAAATCAATCCAAATGAGCTAAAAAATATGAAAATTTGCATGCATTTTTACTTAGACAATACAAAACTATTACCAGGAGATCTTGCCATAAAAATCGAAGCTTGGCCAAGAATTTTGAAATCATCATCTCAAATTGGGATTTTGCAAGAGTCCTCAAAATGATGTGACCAAGCAATTCCGAGGTCCCAAAACCATTCAAAATCACTTCAGAAATTAGATCAAATAAAGCTCAAAAATCACCAAAGAAAAGTGACAAATTTTTTAAAAAGAACAAAACTAGGGATTTAAAAGGGAGACAAGAGACTAAAGCGGTGAAGTCCACACAAATTTCTTATGAATTCATCAACCATGAATTCACCTATAGATCAGATTAGTCTACCTCTCAGCATCCTCCCACTAATGTGAACAAAAAGACTAAGTCCTACCTATCTCTCTCAATGAAATCTCTTCCTTAGCACTTGAACCATTGGTCACCCTAGCAAATGAAAGGGGTGGAAGAAACAGGTACCTTGGGGGCGGCCACTTCTTGTTTTATATGGCAATTACGCAATCTAAGGATGCCGCTACATTTAGACACAAACCACTCAGGTCACTATGAGCAAAGTGGCCCATATGTTCTTCAAAGCATTTGATGGCCATGTGCCATTAATGAAGTCGCTTTGCCCTGATACAAGATCTCTAATGACGTCTCGTGCTGCCCCAAGATCCTCCTTAGGTTTTAACGCTGAAGTAGGAATCAGAAACACTCTATCCAGGTAATTAGCAACAACCAAGTCCACACAAATTTCTTATGAATTCATCAACCATGAATTCACCTATAGATCAGATTAGTCTACCTCTCAGCATCCTCCCACTAATGTGAACAAAAAGACTAAGTCCTACCTATCTCTCTCAATGAAATCTCTTCCTTAGCACTTGAACCATTGGTCACCCTAGCAAATGAAAGGGGTGGAAGAAACAGGTACCTTGGGGGCGGCCACTTCTTGTTTTATATGGCAATTACGCAATCTAAGGATGCCGCTACATTTAGACACAAACCACTCAGGTCACTATGAGCAAAGTGGCCCATATGTTCTTCAAAGCATTTGATGGCCATGTGCCATTAATGAAGTCGCTTTGCCCTGATACAAGATCTCTAATGACGTCTCGTGCTGCCCCAAGATCCTCCTTAGGTTTTAACGCTGAAGTAGGAATCAGAAACACTCTATCCAGGTAATTAGCAACAACCAAACAGGAAAAATATATACAGGTAATATTTATGGCCCCCCATAAATTTTGAGGGGCCTTTGCAGCTGTCACTTTATTTAAAATTACACTACTAGAATAATAGATTTTCGAGGGCCGCCAAAACCAATTAATAGAGGCGGGCAAGGTGCCCTACAATGACGTCATTTCTAATCTTCGATTTCTTGAGGCATACACGAGCACCCCCTTGTGAAGCTGGATTTTCAGATTTGGGTGCGTTATGATTAAAAAAACTAGTCCATCAACCCATGCTCGCACAGGCTAGAATTTTAAAAGATGTATTATTAATATATTTTATTTAATTAATAAAAAAATTCTTATATTAAATTGTATGTTTTCTTTGTTTATTTTCTACAAAATTGACATAATAGATACTTTGTAGTCTTTATCTAATAATCATAAACTTATTAATTGCTTTTTTTGCAAGTGACTGACTTGTATATTTTTCATGCATATTAATACCTTTACTTTGCATGGCACCTTGTATATTTTAATAGGCAATTAGTTTATTTTATTGCCATTAACTATGGTGACCCTTGTTGCCTCATATATTAAGTCATGAATCCGAATTTTGATTTTTTTAACTTTGTTTTTATTGACTGCTATAGATTTTTTTTCTCTAGCTAAAACTCTTGTGCTTATTGTATCTTTTACTAACTCTCATTTTGGACTATTTTAAAATAAGCATTTTAGGTCGTATAGTATATTCCTAAATACTACAATAATATATGCAATCATTTGAAACATGCACCATGTCACCTAAGATAAGTGATAGAGCTTGAAATGACATCTCTGATGGGACCCCAAGAGAATTTTAAATCTTATTAAGCCTTATATTGATCAAATTACTCTAGAGTAATGTTAAAGGGACAAAAAAATATAACCATCAATAGTCTCCCATAATTCTTAAGATGATTGAATTTTCCTATCAAGAAATTATATGTGCAATTATAGTTATAATATCAATATAGACGTGACAAACATTTAGTTAAAATATATAAATACTCCCTCTGCCCCTGGATATAAGGCATGCACGTATTTCAAAATTCAAACTTTGTTATCTTTAACTAACAATTAGCCTAATTATATCAAAAGTCTGTAATACAAAGTAGTGATATTAGATTTGTATTTAGAAATACTTTCTAATAATGAAAATTTTGTTCCTACAAATTATATATTATAAGAGAAATTATAAACCAAAATATGTTCTCGAATGTCGCACCAAGTCAAATCGCGCCTTATATTCAGGGGTGGAGAGAGTATGGATAAAGTAACAATCTATATAAATTATGTCATGGTTACTGATATGGTTTTAAAAAAATTTGTTAGCATCACTAGTATATAATTTGTTAAGGAAATATGTTATTGATGAAACATAACGTATGTATATCACTTATGCATGCTGACACAATGTGTATGCCTACATTAATTAAATCTTAACATATTAATATTGATAGAAGTGGGAATATACAAACATCTACATGCTCTCTATGGTTATTTGAACAATTTTTCATAAAAGATATTGATTATCTTTTAGATGTAAATTTAAAAGCATATTTAATTTTTTAGTAATGAGATGAGAATTGGGTTACATAAATTATTTATTGTAACTGGTGTACGTGGGTAATTAGATGCAAATTTAGGTCTACTTTAGATTATGTTTCATAATGGCATATGTGGGTAGTTTAAATATAGAGTCATGAGTTATTTTTGTCGTTTTATGTAATAGTAGAGGTGAGAATTATTTAGAAAATATAATAGATCCAATAGATATTATTTTCAAGGGTGATTAGGTTATACGAAATTGATGGTTAAATGTCAAATTTTTTGAGAAACTTCTAGGTTCTATCTTTTATTTTCCTATTGTGTCTCATGATGATTAAAGTGGAGGCTCCATTAAGGAACCTAATTAGTATTTCTAGTATTTATCTTTTTTTGCAGCATGACATGCATTTAATTTAAACCTAACCATAAGATATGTAAACTCATATTGCTTCTATTTCATGAATTATAGTTTAGCTTTGGACTTTTAATTAAGTTGTACAATTTTTTCCACATGTTAAGTAGAAACTCTAATATTTTTATTTTTTATTTGAAATTTATTTTTATTAGAAAGAGTTTAAGTGTTAGTAATATTATTCTCTGCATGTTAATTAAATTGAAACTTAGATTGCACCCTAGCACCGTACTAGTTGAATTGTGATATCACATAATTATATATGTATAGTATTATTTTATATATCATAGAGTTGTAAAAATTAAATTACCGATATTGATATGACATAATAGTGTTTTAGTTAAATGTATAAAGTTATTTAAAAACAACTTATCAAATTCATGATTAGGGAGTATTAATATAATTTAAAGGGAATTGCCGGTGTTATGTTATTGCTATATGGTTTGCTAATTAAGCATTTTCCATGCTTATAAGCTATTAAAATAAATATTTATCCTAATTATATATGGGTTGGTGCAAGCAAGTGAAGTGTATACTCCGTTTACTTTTGAAGCTTTCCAAAGCGAATATGAATGATCTTTGGCTGCATGCGCTAGAGTATTGGATGGAGATAACAAATATGTTGTTTCAGTTGGAAGTTTACATGGTGATTTTCAGTTATGAAGATGAGCACATAATAGTAGGTGATCCTATAAATCAAACAGCTTCATGTAGTTGTGGAATGTTCAATAGGACTGGAATATTGTGTGCACATGGTCTAAAGGTTCTTGATTTGATGAATATAAAAATATTGCCAACACATTATGTATTAAAGAAATGGACTGGAGATGCATGCTGTGGAAGTATCCTTGACAGGCAAGGAAGAAACGTGGTCAAAAATCCAAAACTAGAAATTCAGCTTCGGTATAGGATCCCTTCACATAAATTCCTCAATTGAGCATATAAAGCAGCCAACTCTCTAGAATGTTGCAAGTTGATAGACAACACTTGATTTCCTTGGTACATAGCTAGAGAATTTATCTACCAGTGCTATATGGATGAAAACGCATGATGTAATGTCCAAGAAAATGTTGACCCAAATGTGCAGCAAAGTTGAAGAAAAAGGAGGTTCAGCCTAAAAAATTAAGGATACAGAGAACTTGGTTAGATAAGTTACACATACAGAGAACGTGTCGTTCAATTCTATACTTAAAAAAATGGACTAACCAGTTGAACTTTCATGGGCAGCAACAAAAAAAAAATCATGTTCATTGTTTAATTTGCTAGCCGCTGGATGGATTATGTTCCGTGGATGGCTAAGGGGCATGATCAACATATTCCGTCAGGTATAGGTCCTCCTCCGGAATGTGAGATTTTTTTTTGTATTTTCTACGTTTTTCTATAAAAAATAAATCGATTTTTATGAAATTCTTGTAGGTTTGTATGAAATTTTTGTGTTCCAAAGAATGCCATGCATACCAAAAAATGCTTGTCCATTTAACGCTGGACATTTTCATGTTGGTATTCAACATATGTCTCACATCAGTTGCAGAAAAACACGCACAAAGCATATTTGAAGACTTCCTTATTCCAAGCAAGGGGCACACATGTCATTAGAAACACATTTAAACCAGAACATTGCACACATTTATTCTCTTATTATAGTTTTCTCTGTCTTCCCAAGAGCGCCGCCATCCATGGCAGTGGTGGTCCCGGAAGCTAGGGAATAGTGTAAGCTGCAAAAAAAAAAGTCCATGTCATGCATAGTTCTTATCTATTACTCTTACAAAGCAAAGCCCATTGCACTTCTATCTTATTCCACAGAGTGTCACGTCATCATCCTTTAATCCCAAACGCATAGCCACAGCCCACATGCTACCTCAGTTACTCACGCAAGCCCAGCCCAATCCAGCTGGTGCTTGCCGGTTAACCTATATGCTGACGCATTTGTTGGCTTGTAGCTGTTCCAGATGATACAACACATACTGTCTACTTTTTAGGCATTTCCAAATATGGCTTATCATTAAATCAATTAACCATAGCTGATATTTTGAGTATTGTTGTGCCACTATGTATCCCATACTTTTTAACAAATGATTTGAAGCAATATATAGCACATCTGCCATTATCGAGGTAAATCTCTTCCTAATCTAATTAAATTTATTTTGTATGCAATCAAATTCTACTAGAAAACCTGTGGCAACACGTGGGTAATCCTTCTAGTATTAGATATGATACATCACCTTAAAAAGAACATTTCTTATATGATACAACATAATAGCTGTATAAAAAGCCTTATATATAATTAATAAAGATGAAATGCTGTCAGACACTTACTGCCGCATTTGGCACCCGATGTAAATTGTTGTCCAAATTGCCGTCCGAGACTAACAAACCTCTTCACGCTTATTATCTTCTCGTCGTTAGGCGTAAGGATAGAACAGATGCTCGCAAAGTTACTTTTAACAACTACACCAATGCATGAATGACTTGGGGCTTCATATGGGGGATTTTTTTTTATGTTATTGATGCACTTATCAAAAACCTCTGCTTTGGAAGCCTCAGGGGTCACTTTGCCTTGAGCAAGCATTGTAAGCGTAGTAAGAGTCAATGCAACGATCAAAAGTCGAAAAAATGCTTTAGCAACCATTCTGCAATGCTAGAGTTGGTGCTAGGACTGAATGTCTAAAATCGGTATGGATGTGAACCTCACCCTGCACCTACATATCTTTATATAATATAAAGCATGTGGGAATCCATGTCTAGCTACAAATTAATGTCCACAAATCTTCGATATAGGATGTGAGAATCCATGTCCTACTAATAATTAATGTCTACACATCTTTGTTATAGCATGTGAGAATCCATATCTCCCTGTCCACAAATCTTGGATATAGGATGTGAGAATCCATGTCCTACTAATAATTAATGTCTACACATCTTTGTTATAGCATGTGAGAATCCATATCTCCCTGTCCACAAATCTTCGATATAGGATGTGAGAATCCATGTCCTACTAATAATTAATGTCTATACATCTTTGTTAGAGCATGTGAGAATCCATATCTCCCTACTCCCTCGTTCCCAATTATAAGTCGCATTGACTTTGGTTCATTCCATATTGCTATGTATCTAGACATATTATTTATCTAGATCCATAGCTAAACGAATGTACAAAAAAGTCAAAACGACTTATAATTTGGAGTGAATGAAGTACAAATTAATATGTCCAAACCTCTCTAGATGGATTATATACATCTCTATACAGAGCATATTTGAATTTATGTTTGATGACCACCTCATGGTCTATGAGTCTTTGATATAACATGAATTGGAGAAAATCCATGTCTAAATAATAATAAACTAGGTAGGTAAGCATGCTCCGCTGCACACACAGATGACACATGGAAGACACGAAATCTCTTACATTAAATATGATTTTTATTACATTTCTTAAGTACTGAACTGGAGATTTACATTCATATATATCATAAAAAATGATGTTTCTTACAAAAAAATGATAATTTCTTTGGGGGCAAAAGTTGTAGGCTTTCGTGCACGTGGAGATGAAAATAGATTTGTTCCAATTCCAAGCTATATCACTATGCTTAGATTTCTTAATGCTTGTTCCTCACTCTCCTCTTTACAAAGAATGACGAAACTTGCTTTTTCCTCGTTCTGGATGGAAGAATAAGCTCCACAGCCAAAAAAAGGGAACAAAATAAAACTACACTTTGGGTCAATGAGTTGGAACTAGATCTCGCCATGGAGCACTTTGGGTTCAATCTTGCACACTCTAAGTACTGACGTTGCACCGGGTCTTTATCCGTGCTACTTCATTCACACAAACCTGTCATGGAAAATCCTCCACATTTTGCCAATATCGAGGTCCGCTGTCATCGCCAATTCATGGGGTATTATCTGGCTGAGAAGAAGGGTCGTTTTACCCCTTTGTGCTGACATAGAGGAGTACACATGCACCACAATTAATACCAACACATAGAACAGTTCATGAGGCACACATTCAGTTAAGGTTTCAAGCAAAATAAGAGTTGAACATGATTCTGTACTCATACATACGAGTGCAGAGGGCATCAGTTCATAATTTGTGTGCTCAATAATGATGCAAGCTCCACTACTTATAGTCGAAGTTGAGGCAATTTGACTTCCATGAATGGATGTACAATTTCATGATACCAGTTAGAAATGTACACAACCATTGAACTCACCAACATCAAGATTAATTGGTCAAAGCCATTATTTGATTTATAACTTACACTACTAGAAATACTCCCTTGTAGTGACACTTTATTTATTTATTAGACACGTTTTATTTCGTCTCTACAAGATTGTAGGTACACTTTTATAAAGCGTGTTAGAAGCGTCTTCGTATGGACCGTGTCAGGACTTGTAAAGACGAGTTCACTAAGCGTGTCAAGGTGATAAAGAGACATTTTGTAGAGACGTTAGGTATGTGCCTACGCATATTGATACACTTTTATAGATACATTTATATAATGTGTCTACTTGTGTAGTTACGTTATATTGCAGCGCTTTAATATGTGCTAAGAAATGTAGAAACGTTCTCATAGACACATTTATTATGTGTGTACTAGTGTAGTGACGTTGTGTAGCGATGTTGTATTGTGTGTTAAAAAGTGTAGAGACATTCTGATAGATACGTTTATATTATGTGTGTACTAATGTAATCACGTTTTGTAATGACCTCGTATTGTGTATTAAGAAGTGTAGAGACGTTCGAGTAGATACAATTATATTACATATCTAACAATATAGATACATTGTCTAGTAACATCATTTTGTGTTTCAAGAAAATATATAGACAATTTTATACACATTTACATTTCGTGTCTACTAATATAGAAACATTATATAATAATGTTTTATAACGTCATATAAAACATACAAATATAATATGTCTATTAATATAGGCATATTTATAGTAACTCATTCTTACTTACTAGAAATAAAGATACTTTTACAAATTTGGACACAAATGAATTTGTATGATTAGATAATGAGAAAGTGAATCATGAAGTCATTACATTGAAAAAATCCATTGTCTTTACAAAACAAGACAATGATTAATAACTCATTAGAGTGCACTCTCAAGGACAAACCATATTCATAAAGAGGCATAGAAAAAGTGGCAATATCATACAAATATCTATATTTTACGCTAACATCTAAAATCTATCTTGTTTGCTCCAAAACTTGTAGCTTGTCTTTCCATCCACATCAAGTCACACATTTCCATGATGCTGCAATGTAACACCCTAAGATTTTGTTTTATTTAAAAATAGATAAATATGATTTAATTATAAATTTGTTGTGCATTTAAATTTAGGGAATAATAAATTTTTGCAAAATTAAAATTAATCATAAGGCTAATCATTTATTTTTGCACGCATGCTGTTGCACTATATTTTGTGATGATTGGTTTGAGTCAAAGTTTAAAAAGCATTCAAAAACCTTTGGAAATGTGAATTGAAAATCAAATTAGAAAAAGGAAAATTCTTTTCTTTTTCCCTTCTGGCCCGAGCAACCGTTTCGGCCTGTTGGCCCGTTTCCCCGACGGCCCGTCCCTCTTCCCTTCTCCTCTTGGGCCGCGGCCCAGCCCGTCAGCGCCGTCTCTCCCGCCCGCTCTCCCCCTGAAGCC
Organism: Saccharum spontaneum; assembly: GCA_022457205.1. Classification (NCBI taxonomy): domain Eukaryota; kingdom Viridiplantae; phylum Streptophyta; class Magnoliopsida; order Poales; family Poaceae; genus Saccharum; species Saccharum spontaneum. Next base: position 13,646,003 of record CM039598.1, read on the forward strand.
GCTGACGCGCCGGGCCCACATGTCGGCGCCGTCTTCTCCAACTGCCGCCCGCGCCTCTCTCGGTCATGGCAACTGCCGTCCGACGCCCGCGCCCACGACCTCCGCGCGACGTGGGAGCGTCCCCCTCGCCTCGGGCCTTTTTAAAGGGCAGCGCGACCCGGCTCCGCTCTCCTTTCCCACTCCAACCCTCTCTCTTTCGGTTTCGCTACGCCATAGAGCCGCGGCAAGGCACCACCGGAGCACCGTCCGCCCCACCGCGTCGGGTGTCTTCTCCGAGCCGTCCCCGTCCCGTTTGAAGCCGCGGTGAGAATCCCCGTGCTCCCCTCCCTCTCCCTGCACTTCCAATTCCTCGATTTGTGGCCTCTAGGGCCGTCCGATGTGAGCTCCGGCGAGCTCTTTCATGGCCGGCCATGGCGGGTGGTCCTCGCGCCCTTCCCCGGCCGTACTTGCGACGAAAATGGAAACCCCAACCCCTCCGCATCCTCTCTGTGCTTTCGGTTTGGCAAATGGAGCCCGGGAGTGCCCGGCCGAGCAGCTCCGGCGAGCCCCATGGCGGCGCCGCCGTTTTCTTCCTGGAGTCCGGCGGCCGGCTCTCTCTCCCTTTCCCCCCCCTTTCTTTCGTGACCGTTCATCGCGAGATCAACGGCCAGGAATCACCCGTACCCCTTCGCGGGTCCTTTTTTCTAAAGAGACCCCCAAGAATCTGTAAATCGACCCGCAGTCCTCGGCCAGATAGGATTTTCCCGATTTTGTTTTATTTTAATTCCAAAATGTTTTCAGTTTATTTACAGAATTGCCACTACAGCAAAACGTGTATAAAATCGTCGTTTTAGCTCCGATTTGATCCGTTCAACTTGCGTTAGTTTCATAATTTCATAATCTACGCAATAGTGCTACTGTTAGACCTGTTAAGAGCTTTTGAATTTCTCAAATAAACCTAGTTAATAGCTAGCTTCTAGAATAGTAAATGTCTCGTAACTTATGCGTTGTAGCTCCGATTTTCGTGCAATTCGCGTCAATGTGATCGTAGCGAGACGTAGATGATTTTGGTAAACATTTTATTCAGATTTATTTATTGATGGTGTACTGTTCTAATAGTAGCTATGTTTTGCTTGTATGTCTGCTCCAATTTGCGTGTTGTACTCCGTGTCGTACGAGTTCAGACGGTGAGGAGTACGTCGGAAATCCGGACGCGTACGAGGATCAGCAGGACCAGCAGCAGTTCGTGAACCAAGGCAAGTATAGCATGGGCCTACCTTGTTGTCCTATTCATTATATAACATACTCATTATGCATGTGTCTAATATTGCTCGACTATAAGGACTTCCTAGCAAATTGATGATCTGTACCTTGATTCCTATGGTGATTATTTGCATTTGGGTAGAAAGCTAGTGCTCTAACTAAACATGATCTACACATTGATTAATGGAAACAACGGATAATCATGATGATAGTAGTGGAACTAAAGGGTGATGGTGCAAATGATGTTGATCATGTTGCCCTAAACCCTCCGTAAGGACTTATCTGTAGGGCAAAAGCTGGGACTTACAGTGCAACCGTGGGGGTTAAATGGCTCTGACTTTAGCTCAGTAGTAGGATCTTTTCTAACTTGTTAGAGGTTACCCGAAAGGGCGCAAGAGGGGCTTGCCACGTTGGGTATAGAACTGCCTCTGTTCAGATGTGTATAGCCTGCGGGAATTGTGCCATCGAAAGGGGGGTTCTCTATATCTGCCTGCCGAGGAAACCTAGCGGCCCTAACTGGTTAGAAGAGGCCTATGGAAGGCTTCATAGTGTACCCTGCCTGCTCACCTTGGAAGTGTTAGGGGGTCGACGGGCCCCGGGCATACGGGTAACACGACTCACGGGTAAAGATGCACAACCTCTGCAGAGTGTTTAAACTGTTATAACAGCCGTGCTCACGGACACGAGCGGCCCGGAAAACTCACAGAATAAATGGTTACTTGATACGTGTTGAACCAAGATGATGAGATCACACTGATGCTTCCTCTTCTTAAATCTAGTAGTGGATCATGTGGGATAAATGGGAGCTTGAGCATAATTTAATAATGATTAATAATGAAATGTTGATCTACTAAAAATGCTAACTGCAGTCAACCGCGTCTAACCTTTTTGAGCCTCATGAATCCTCATACTATACTTGCGGAGTACGATTGTACTCACACTTGTTGCTATATTGTTTTTGGGTAAAATCCCGGATGGGTAACAGATGACAGTTTCTACGAGGACTTCCCGGAGGATTTCTAGGTTTGGGTCAACCAGTCGTCCTTCCCTGTGGATCAGACACTACGCCTGAGAGATGTTATCTATCTTTCCGTTTGTTTATGTACGAACTATGTGATGTAATAACGTTATGTATGTACTCAGTGATGATACTTCTGTTAATTTGTCAGCTTATGTGTGCGACTATTCCTGGGGCGCACATAAGATGTATGCACTCTATATTGTCCTTTAATTGGAGTGTGACAAATTGGTATCAGAGCTGTGTCGACTGTAGGACGCAAACCTAGGTAGAAATGGTCGTTTCTAGGAGATTGACTTTATTTATTTATTTGCTACTACCTTACTCTTGATATTTTCTTAAAAATTTTATGCTCTATTCTTTATTTTATTGCATAAAATATTGACTCTGATAATATTTTATATCAAAACTATAGATGCCTCGTCTCAGTGCCGCTGCCTACGTCGCCCAGTTCGTTCCAGCAGCACCTGCTCCACCAGCACCACCAGCAGTACCACCAGTGGAGCCTGAGGTCGTCCACGTCACCGACGAGGAGGAGGAGGAACCCATGGAGGAGGAGGCATTTTCAGATGCCGCATCTGATGGTCCCGCTTCGACTCCCGTGGCTGCACCCATTCCACATGTGGATGCACCAGTCCCCGCTGCTACACCTCCACCAGCATCACAGGCTGCTTCTGCACCAACCCCAGTGCCCTCCCCAGCTGCATCAGTGGAGCCAGAAGAGATAGGATGGTCCACCAGGAACAAGTTTAAGGAAGCTCCCGAAGATGCCCACTACCACAACCTCCTCACCACCATGCTAGCTGAGTACTATCCAGAGTTTGCTGCCTCTGTGAAGTACTACTGTGCGGAGCACACACATCCAGTGGAGGCGACGTACTGGAAGACCAATGTGATCGTCACCGCCTGGAACAACACCGACCAATCCCAGGATATTGTGACCACCCACAGCCACCGAGCCAGGCGTGCCAGTGTTTATGACAGCATGGAAGATGCTGCGCAGGCGGCGTATCTGCACTATCATGGCAGGCGTTTTGAGGATATGCAGAACAACCGCTACCGGTATCTTCCACGCTATGACCCGAGGGTGAAGACTTGGGCAGTGTTGGCTCCTCCAGCTTCTGATCCCACCTTGGACACCACAGTGAGGCACCTCAGCGCCATGCAGGAGGTCAACGAAGCACTCAGGGAAGAGCTTCGTGCAGCGCAAAAATCTGAAAAGCGCCTTCAGAACCAGATAGATGAGATGGCCGTTCAGCTAGGACAGCCTACTATTTACAAGAAGAAGGCCAGGGTGTTCACCGTGGTGGATCGCGCTCCTTAGATGTTGCAGCCCTGTCTAGCTAGATGCGTCTTAGAGTCGAGAGTCGTGTCAAGTTCGTGTTTGTTATGTGAACTTTCCGTTGTATCGTTGGCTGTGTTGATGAACTTGGTTGATTTGGAGTTTGTTTGATTGTTGGAACAGTGTGGGCTTGTCCACATGTTCTTTTTATTAAAACCTTAAGTTAGTGTTTGATTAACTTAGTTGGGGTTAAATTTCTGTTTTACTGCTGTGCTGTTTCTCAGAGCAGTCTGCAATGTTTGCCTCATATCTCTAAATCTCTACGTCCAAAAATTATGAAATTTTTGTGGGAAGAACTAGACCTGTGTACCTTTCATTTCCCACTGGAATCACCTCATTATCAATTCGGAATTGGGAGATATGCCCGCTGCAACCTGGCAAGTCTGTGCAGTCTGTAACCTAAAACAGAAATTGTTTAGCTCAGTTTTTGATGATGTTGCTGTCTGTATCAGTGAAAACGTTCTATACAAAAGTTGTAGCAGACTCTCTAAGCTTTCCAACGATGTATGCCACGTCTATTTTGGATTTCTGAAACTCGAGTTACACTTCAGTTTTCGGTCTGCTGTTGTAAACACTCGTCCAGAAATTTTCAGTTATGTTATTTACCTTTTGTAAATAATTGGTAAAATATTTGGGAGATCTCTAAAGTTTGCACATTTGCTTGGAAACAGATGGCCGCCAGAGGAGGACGTGGTCGAGGCCGTGGCCGTGGTCGTGGACACGGAGCTTTGGTGGACCCACCTCCGCCACCACCGGTGACCATTGAGCAGTTGATGGCCATGCAAGCACAGCTCATGCAGACCGTGATGGATCGTCTTGGTGAGCAACCCGCAGGAGCACCCCCACCAGTGCAGGTCCGTGACAAGCGTGGTGAGTTTCTAAAAGGACGCCCACCTGTGTTCACACACGCCTCTGAACCTATGGAGGCGGATGACTGGCTGAGAGCTGTGGAAAAGCAGCTAAACATTGCTCAGTGCAACGACTTGGAGAAAGTCTTGTACGCCTCAGGCCAACTCCAAGGAGCTGCTCAGGATTGGTGGGAGTCATTCCAGTATGGACGTCCAGAGAATGCTCCAGAGGTCACATGGAAAGAGTTCACAGAGAACTTCAGGTCCTATCATATCCCAGAGGGACTTATTGAGCTGAAACAAGAGGAGTTCCGGGCTCTCAAGCAAGGGTCCATGTCAGTGGCGGAATACCGCGACAAGTTTGCACAATTGTCGCGATATGCCCCGACTGAAGTGGCTAGGGATTCTGACAAACAGCGCCGTTTTCTGAAGGGGCTGTATGATGGACTCCAACTGCAGCTGATGTCCAACAAATATGCCAGTTTCCAAGAGTTGGTGGACCGTGCGATAGTAATTGATAACAAGCGTAAGGAAATGGACCTCAAGAAGAGGAAGCTCCAGGGACAGGCATCGGGTAGCAGCACTCGCCCGCGAGCCTTCCCACAGCAAGGTTTTCCGCAGAGGAACCAAGGGCCACCCAACCAATGGAACAAGGGCCAGTACCCCCAGAGGAACCAGTACCAGCAGCGTCCCCAGTACCCACCGCAGTTGGGTAATCAGAGTCAGCAGCGCCCCCAGCAACAGCAAGCTAGCAACCAAGCTCCACGTCAGGGAGTGCCCAACAATGCCCCAATCAAGAGTGGCACCCCAGGCAACCCCAATGCCTGTTACAACTGTGGAGAAGTGGGACACTATTCCTACCAATGCCCGAAGAAGCAGAACCGGCAGGCCCCGCAGAACCAGCAGAACAACCAGAGACCCAACGCTCGACCTCCGTTCACTGGCAAGGTGAACCATGTGTCGTCGGAATCAGCTCAGGAGGCGCCTGAGGTTATGCTGGGTACGTTTAGCGTCAACTCCATCTCCGCTACCGTACTTTTTGATTCCGGTGCCTCGCATTCTTTCATATCCCAAGCTTTTGTTAGAATGCATAGCATACCCCTGTGTGCCATGAAGGATCCCATGCTAGTTAATTCACCGGGGGGTAGCATGCCAGCAAATTATTGGAGCCCTTCCACTAGTATTTCCTTAAGGGGGGTAGCTTTCAAGGTAAATCCAATTGTCCTGAGAACCGCTGGAATTGATCTCATCCTGGGAATGGATTGGATGAAGCAACATAGGGCAGTGATACAATGTCAGGAGAAATCTGTGGTTGTGACATCTCCAAGTGGTGATAGAATTTGTGTTGAAGTGGAAGTGCAAGCTCAACCTACCGCCACCGTCAATCAGCTGAGTGATGTTGCTAACCAGGAGGACCAGGTGGTGGATGAATTCCCGGACGTGTTCCCCGATGAACTGCCAGGTATGCCACCCGATCGCGACATCGAATTCCTTATCGAGCTTTTACCTGGAACTGCACCCATAGCTAAGAGGCCATATAGAATGGGGGTAAATGAATTAGAAGAACTAAAGAAACAAATTAAGGAATTGCAAGAGAAAGGTTTTATTCGTCCTAGTTCTTCACCGTGGGGAGCACCTGTTATATTTGTGGATAAGAAAGATGGCACACGAAGGATGTGTGTCGATTATAGGTCCCTAAATGAAGTCACCATCAAGAACAAATACCCACTCCCTAGAATTGATGATTTATTTGATCAGCTGAAAGGTGCTTGTGTGTTCTCAAAAATTGACCTCCGTTCTGGATATCACCAACTAAAAATTCGTGCGTCTGACATACCCAAGACAGCATTTACTACCAGATATGGCCTTTATGAGTACACAGTGATGTCTTTTGGACTGACAAATGCACCTGCATACTTTATGTACCTAATGAACAAGGTATTCATGGAGTACTTGGATAAATTTGTAGTGGTATTCATAGATGATATCCTAGTATTCTCCAAAAATGAAGAGGAACATGCCGAACACTTAAGGTTAGTCTTACAAAAACTCAGGAAACATAAATTGTATGCAAAGAGGAGCAAATGTGAATTCTGGCTGAAAGAAGTATCTTTTCTGGGACATGTGGTCTCTAACGGTGGAATAGCCGTAGATCCCAGTAAAGTGCAAGATGTGCTGAATTGGAAAGCCCCAGTCAATGCTAGTGAAATCCGTAGCTTTTTGGGTTTGGCTGGATACTATAGAAGGTTTATTGAAGGGTTCTCTAAGCTAGCCAAGCCTATGACAGCTCTATTAGAGAAGAATGCCAAATTTGTTTGGTCAGACAAATGTCAAGCTAACTTTGAGGAGTTAAAGAAAAGGTTGACAACAGCCCCGGTGTTGACCCTACCTGATTTAAGTAAGAGTTTCTCTATTTACTGTGATGCATCTCGCCTAGGCCTTGGGTGTGTGCTTATGCAAGAAGGAAAGGTTGTGGCCTATGCATCCAGGCAATTGAGAAAGCATGAATTGAATTACCCAACCCATGACTTGGAATTAGCCGCAGTTGTCCATGCTCTAAAAATCTGGAGGCATTATTTGATCGGACATAAGTGTGACATCTACACTGACCACAAGAGTTTAAAATATATTTTTACTCAGTCCGAGTTGAACTTAAGGCAACGTCGTTGGCTGGAGTTAATTAAAGACTATGATCTGGAAGTGCATTATCATCCTGGAAAGGCAAATGTTGTTGCCGATGCACTTAGCCGGAAAAGCTATGCCAACGGACTTCAGTTGACATTTATACCAGCAGAGTTGCGAGCTGAAATAGAACATCTCAACTTGGGTTTTGTCAATAATGTAGTAGAATTGACTATAGAACCTACATTGGAGCAAGAGATACGTAAAGGTCAGTTGGAGGATGAGAAATTGAAAGAGATTGCTGAGCAGGTAGTGGTTGGAAAGGCACCAGGTTTCCGGTTGGATGAGAATGGTACTCTATGGTTTGGAAAAAGGCTATGTGTACCTGAAGTGAAAGTCATCCGTGATATGATTCTGCGAGAGGCACATGATTCGGCATATTCTATACACCCTGGAAGCACCAAGATGTACTTGGACCTCAAAGAGAAGTATTGGTGGTATGGTTTGAAACGGGATGTGGCTGAGTATGTGGCCATATGTGATACTTGTCAAAGGGTGAAAGCTGAGCACCAAAGGCCTGCAGGATTGTTGCAACCAATGAAAATACCAGAGTGGAAATGGGAAGAAGTTGGTATGGACTTCATTACTGGATTGCCTCGCACTCAACAAGGATATGATTCGATCTGGGTAATAGTGGATCGACTTACTAAGGTAGCCCACTTCTTGCCAGTCAAAACCACTTATAGTGGTGCAAAGCTAGCGGAATTGTATATGGAGAGAATAGTATGTCTACATGGAGTTCCAAAGAAGATCGTATCTGACCGAGGAACTCAGTTTACATCACATTTTTGGCGTAAGGTACACAGTGCTTTGGGAACCAAGTTAAATTTCAGTTCGGCATATCACCCCCAAACTGATGGGCAGACTGAAAGGACCAATCAAATCTTGGAAGATATGTTGAGAGCTTGTGCCTTGCAGTATGGTACTAGTTGGGATAAGAGTTTGTCATATGCTGAGTTTTCATACAACAACAGTCACCAGAAAAGCCTCAAGATGGCGCCATTCGAAGCTTTATATGGACGAAAGTGTAGAACACCTCTATTCTGGAATCAGGCAGGTGAGACCCAAGTGTTTGGACCTGATGTCCTACGCAATGCAGAAGAACAAGTGAGGATGATCAGGGATAATTTGAGAATAGCACAGTCTAGACAGAAAAGCTATGCTGATGTCAGAAGGAGAGAATTGAGTTTCAAGGTAGGTGACTATGTGTATTTGAAAGTGTCACCAATGAGAAATGTGAGAAGATTCAATATGAAGGGCAAGTTAGCACCGAGATATGTAGGACCTTTCAAGATTCTGGAGAGACGTGGAGAAGTGGCTTATCAGCTGGAATTGCCAGAAAGTTTAGCAGGTGTGCATGATGTGTTCCATGTTTCACAATTGAAAAAGTGTTTACGGGTACCAGAAGAGCAGATCCCCTTGGAGGAGCTTACTGTTAAAGAAGATCTCACGTATGAGGAATACCCGATAAAGATTCTTGAAACTGCAGAAAGAGTTACCAGGAGTCGCACTATAAAGATGTGCAGAGTGCAATGGAATCGTTATTCAGAAGATGAATCTACGTGGGAAAGAGAAGAAGATCTGAGAAAATCTTATCCGCAGCTTTTTGAGTAAGCATCATCCAATCTCGAGGACGAGATTCTTTTAAGGGGGGTAGAATTGTAACACCCTAAGATTTTGTTTTATTTAAAAATAGATAAATATGATTTAATTATAAATTTGTTGTGCATTTAAATTTAGGGAATAATAAATTTTTGCAAAATTAAAATTAATCATAAGGCTAATCATTTATTTTTGCACGCATGCTGTTGCACTATATTTTGTGATGATTGGTTTGAGTCAAAGTTTAAAAAGCATTCAAAAACCTTTGGAAATGTGAATTGAAAATCAAATTAGAAAAAGGAAAATTCTTTTCTTTTTCCCTTCTGGCCCGAGCAACCGTTTCGGCCTGTTGGCCCGTTTCCCCGACGGCCCGTCCCTCTTCCCTTCTCCTCTTGGGCCGCGGCCCAGCCCGTCAGCGCCGTCTCTCCCGCCCGCTCTCCCCCTGAAGCCGCTGACGCGCCGGGCCCACATGTCGGCGCCGTCTTCTCCAACTGCCGCCCGCGCCTCTCTCGGTCATGGCAACTGCCGTCCGACGCCCGCGCCCACGACCTCCGCGCGACGTGGGAGCGTCCCCCTCGCCTCGGGCCTTTTTAAAGGGCAGCGCGACCCGGCTCCGCTCTCCTTTCCCACTCCAACCCTCTCTCTTTCGGTTTCGCTACGCCATAGAGCCGCGGCAAGGCACCACCGGAGCACCGTCCGCCCCACCGCGTCGGGTGTCTTCTCCGAGCCGTCCCCGTCCCGTTTGAAGCCGCGGTGAGAATCCCCGTGCTCCCCTCCCTCTCCCTGCACTTCCAATTCCTCGATTTGTGGCCTCTAGGGCCGTCCGATGTGAGCTCCGGCGAGCTCTTTCATGGCCGGCCATGGCGGGTGGTCCTCGCGCCCTTCCCCGGCCGTACTTGCGACGAAAATGGAAACCCCAACCCCTCCGCATCCTCTCTGTGCTTTCGGTTTGGCAAATGGAGCCCGGGAGTGCCCGGCCGAGCAGCTCCGGCGAGCCCCATGGCGGCGCCGCCGTTTTCTTCCTGGAGTCCGGCGGCCGGCTCTCTCTCCCTTTCCCCCCCCTTTCTTTCGTGACCGTTCATCGCGAGATCAACGGCCAGGAATCACCCGTACCCCTTCGCGGGTCCTTTTTTCTAAAGAGACCCCCAAGAATCTGTAAATCGACCCGCAGTCCTCGGCCAGATAGGATTTTCCCGATTTTGTTTTATTTTAATTCCAAAATGTTTTCAGTTTATTTACAGAATTGCCACTACAGCAAAACGTGTATAAAATCGTCGTTTTAGCTCCGATTTGATCCGTTCAACTTGCGTTAGTTTCATAATTTCATAATCTACGCAATAGTGCTACTGTTAGACCTGTTAAGAGCTTTTGAATTTCTCAAATAAACCTAGTTAATAGCTAGCTTCTAGAATAGTAAATGTCTCGTAACTTATGCGTTGTAGCTCCGATTTTCGTGCAATTCGCGTCAATGTGATCGTAGCGAGACGTAGATGATTTTGGTAAACATTTTATTCAGATTTATTTATTGATGGTGTACTGTTCTAATAGTAGCTATGTTTTGCTTGTATGTCTGCTCCAATTTGCGTGTTGTACTCCGTGTCGTACGAGTTCAGACGGTGAGGAGTACGTCGGAAATCCGGACGCGTACGAGGATCAGCAGGACCAGCAGCAGTTCGTGAACCAAGGCAAGTATAGCATGGGCCTACCTTGTTGTCCTATTCATTATATAACATACTCATTATGCATGTGTCTAATATTGCTCGACTATAAGGACTTCCTAGCAAATTGATGATCTGTACCTTGATTCCTATGGTGATTATTTGCATTTGGGTAGAAAGCTAGTGCTCTAACTAAACATGATCTACACATTGATTAATGGAAACAACGGATAATCATGATGATAGTAGTGGAACTAAAGGGTGATGGTGCAAATGATGTTGATCATGTTGCCCTAAACCCTCCGTAAGGACTTATCTGTAGGGCAAAAGCTGGGACTTACAGTGCAACCGTGGGGGTTAAATGGCTCTGACTTTAGCTCAGTAGTAGGATCTTTTCTAACTTGTTAGAGGTTACCCGAAAGGGCGCAAGAGGGGCTTGCCACGTTGGGTATAGAACTGCCTCTGTTCAGATGTGTATAGCCTGCGGGAATTGTGCCATCGAAAGGGGGTTCTCTATATCTGCCTGCCGAGGAAACCTAGCGGCCCTAACTGGTTAGAAGAGGCCTATGGAAGGCTTCATAGTGTACCCTGCCTGCTCACCTTGGAAGTGTTAGGGGGTCGACGGGCCCCGGGCATACGGGTAACACGACTCACGGGTAAAGATGCACAACCTCTGCAGAGTGTTTAAACTGTTATAACAGCCGTGCTCACGGACACGAGCGGCCCGGAAAACTCACAGAATAAATGGTTACTTGATACGTGTTGAACCAAGATGATGAGATCACACTGATGCTTCCTCTTCTTAAATCTAGTAGTGGATCATGTGGGATAAATGGGAGCTTGAGCATAATTTAATAATGATTAATAATGAAATGTTGATCTACTAAAAATGCTAACTGCAGTCAACCGCGTCTAACCTTTTTGAGCCTCATGAATCCTCATACTATACTTGCGGAGTACGATTGTACTCACACTTGTTGCTATATTGTTTTTGGGTAAAATCCCGGATGGGTAACAGATGACAGTTTCTACGAGGACTTCCCGGAGGATTTCTAGGTTTGGGTCAACCAGTCGTCCTTCCCTGTGGATCAGACACTACGCCTGAGAGATGTTATCTATCTTTCCGTTTGTTTATGTACGAACTATGTGATGTAATAACGTTATGTATGTACTCAGTGATGATACTTCTGTTAATTTGTCAGCTTATGTGTGCGACTATTCCTGGGGCGCACATAAGATGTATGCACTCTATATTGTCCTTTAATTGGAGTGTGACATGCAAAATGAGAGGAGATTGAGTTGAAACATATGAATTCTAATCAAACAAATATAGCAAGAATGAAACATACCAAGGTTGTACCGGCTTGAGTTGAACTTTTAAGTTTTTTAACCTACAATGAGACACGTGTTTAGAGGGATATGTAGTATAATTTTAGGAAATTACAGAAGTATAAAGAATTTGTTAATATAAGAGAAAACTTACATGCGAACAGGGCCAAGCAACAATAAAGTCAATAACATCTCTTATAGTTTTGATAGAAGAGAGTGGTCTAGGTAACATCTCATCTCCATTGTTTCCATTGCCATTATTTTCAAGGGCATCAACATAAACCCAAAAATTCTTATCCATGCACGGTGCCACCAATGCTTTGAGTATAAAGAATTTGTTATAAGAGAGGATAGACAATTACCTTAATAGTAGTAGTAGTTACTGCTAGTGCAAATCTAGAGGGGGCATCAGGATCAACCGTCTGACAGATAGAAAGATCTTGTGGAATAGATGGTTGCTACCTCTTGTGCACTAGATCGAACCATAAGAAAAAACATCAAATACCGCACAGTGCTACAGATATATCCAAGCACATCTTTGAATAACTCTTTTTAATAAAGAATAATTAGTGGAATTCCTAATAAAGGATAAGGTAGAGCATTATTTACTTTAACCATATCTGCATATCATACCTGCAACTTTGTTTAATGCAAATGTTCGTTGTCGCTAGTCCATCTGGCCAAGCAGTAAACAAAAAAAATGTAGGGATCAACGACTGCAAACTAAGTAACTTCCTATTTGAGATCCAATTATTATTGAACCACTTACCACTTGTACAGGAGGGGTGCTGGCGACAGAAAGGTCTTGCAGCGCTGCTGTGCCTGGCGAATGAGGCACAGGATCAGTGCAGGGTAAAATACTTAATGCTATAAAAAATCAGCTGCAATTATCATTAGTACAGGGGATAATACTTAATGCCAAATTGTGATGACAATAGCTTCATTATTATTTAACTCAGTGTAATTAAGGACTAATAGTCTCACGTTAGCAATAGAACTTCATATTAACTGAATTGGAGACTAATAGTATTGTGTTAGCAACAGAGCTTCATATTAACTGTGAAAATTGAAATCTGAAAGCACACATATATCCAAGTACTACAAACTTTGATGAGGCGGACAATAGAGATTCTTACTTGCCAAGTTAAGCATTTGAATAGGTGTAATGATATTGGATCCAAATTCACACCACAATCACAGAGAATATTTCTCAATCTGCCATTTATCCATTGAATCAATCAACCCTTTTAGCAGCAGAGAATAAATTCTATCGATCACAATTCACACAATTAACAATTCGCATACCTAGCCCTCAGGCAGTCAAAGCCGCTAGGCAGGCTGTGTCGCTGTGAGCGCAACCACACTTCAGCACTGGCTGGTAGTGCCGGCTCCTGGCCAGCTGATCATGGCCGCTGCTGTTGAGGCCTTCCCGGCGCCCAGCCACCCAGGGCACTGCCCTCTGCGTCGATGCAATGATGCCGATGCCGGTTTCTCATGCTACGCCCGTGCCGCCACACGGTCTGCGCCTCCAGGCCTCCACCTCGATGTGCGACATCAACTCAGCGGCTCCGCCTCGCCATCGAATCCCTCGATGATCGCGGCTAGGGTTAGTTGCAGGCACAGATCAACAATTCGAGAGATGAGCTGCGAGGGAAAATGTCGATGGGATCTTTACCAGCCAGTGAAGGGTGGAGCAGGGCGGCGTGGCAACTGGGCGGAGCAGGGAGGAGCAGGGGACGGTGTGCGAGCCGGGTACGATGGCCGGGGGGATTGGATGGACGAGAGATGGATGAGGATGGGGCCGGGCGGCGTGCGGCGGGATGGCGTCTGGCCAGGCGGCATGGCGGAACAGGAAGGCAGCAAGAGGTGACAGGGAGGGGCAGAGCCGGAGGCGGCGTGCTTGGTGGCGGGATGGAACGGCGTGTGTTTTCTTTTTGCGGGAGCGGAGAAGATGGAACGGCGTGTGTTTTCTTTTTGCGGTGGGACGGAGAATTGGGGATGCAGGGAGATCGGGAGAGGCCGAAAAATTGAACTCAAGAGTGGGAAAAAAAACTCGGACGTGGGCCAAACAAATCGAAGGCTCGGAGACGGAAGCGACGGGTATTTTTAGAATTTCATTCAAGGGTGGGCTGAAGTTCGGCAGCAGAGATTTGCTAATTAGCATTAGACTACCCGCACTCATGGACCTTTATATTCATCCTCTATACATCCTAGTCAGCAAGATTCTCTTCTCTATACTCAATTCTCCCACACCTATCCATCCTGATAAGTACCGATCAGATATCGGTACAAGGTTGGCCCGATCTTCACGACAGTAGGTTGATGAACACAAAGATAACTTGCTGTAGAACAGCGGATAACTAGCTTTATACCTGCCAAGGTTGGATGCGACCAAGCGACGGGGAGAGAGACACCGAAACCGCGAAGACTTCGACTCGATCTCCGAACGACCGCAGAACCACAACCGGAGCTAATCCACACAAGACGGGGCAGCCGTACTGGAACCCGTAGAGCACAAATCAGTAGATCTCAGAGAGATCTCCTCACAAGTCTAGGAAGAACAAGGAAGAATAAGGGTTGAGTAAGCACTCGGCAGCTCGGCTGCAATATATCTGGGATTATCTCAAATTATCAAAAGTTCTTTACATCTGAGGCATATGGGAGTATTTATAGATGGAACAACCCTCCAGGATAGGTGAAAACACAAAGTAGAAATAAACTCGTCGCTAGTGTGAAAGGACCTCCTCAAAATGGCTCCAGTGCTGATTCTGCGTGGCTGTTTGACTCTGCACAGTCTTCAGTGTTTTGACAATAACTCCTTCTAGGAAACTTCAAATGACGTGCAGCTAGATGTGTTTGAAAGCTAACTGGATGAGCTTTCACACCATGTGCACCTTGCTTTATGAAACTTTGTAGAATGATACAGTTTAATACGAAGATTTGGACTTCAGGCAGTTTGTGGACCCTCTGATCAGTCAACACTAAAACTTGTCGGACGCCTTGAGGAAAACTTCAAACTGGTCGGGGTTAGAAGCATTGGAAAATAGACTTCAAGAGCTTTCCAACAAGTCTGGAATGACCTTCATATCCTTTGGAAGTCAAAAGATATGATTGTTCCTTCTTGACACTCCTGTCACGCTGGACTGACTGGAGCTTGGTTCTTTGTTCTGGTTATCCCCTGATGTATTCTGCTTGTTCTCTCTTGTGTACCTAAGCAATGTTAACACATAAGATTTAGGTAGCATAAAGTTCTCATTAGTGTTTAATTGAAATTCATAAAGTAGCGTGTGCACCTCTTGTTGTATCTTCTTAGCGTGGTTACATGTGATCGGTCCTGCAGGGGTCAGAGATATAGCCGAAGAGGTCGGTGAAGAGGTGGAAAAGCTCTTCCAACCCAAAGAATGGAGAGAGATCGGACACATTGAAACTTGTACTCACACCATAAGTAGTTGGCAGATAAATTTCATAAGCATTGTCATTGATCTTGCGAAGCACTTTGAATGGACCATCAGCTCGGGGCTGCAACTTGCTCTTGCGTTGTTCATGAAATCTATCCTTGTGTAGATGCACCCAAATGAGGTCTCCTGCTTCAAATAACATCTTTTTTCGACCCTTGTTGGCACGCTTCTCATATATCTTGGTCATCTTCTCAATGTTGGTTCGAGCTCGGTCATGAAGACTCTTGACAAATTCAGCTCGCTTGCTTTCATCGAAGTTCATCCATTCCTGCACAGGTAAAGGCAAAAGATCTATGGGAGCAATGGGTATGAACCCATATACGATTTCAAATGGGCAAAATTTAGTAGTCGAATGCACTGCCCTATTGTATACAAACTCAACATGTGGCAAACTTTCTTCCCAAAGTTTTAAATTCTTTTTGAGAACAGCTCGCAGTAATGTTGATAGTGTTCGATTCACAACTTCAGTTTGTCCATCCGTTTGCAGATGACATGTCGTGGAAAACAACAATCGTGTCCCAAGCTTTCCCCATAAAGTTTTCCAAAAATAGCTCAAAAATTTTATATCTCGATTAGAAACAATAGTACGTGGCACTCCATGCAAGTGCACAACTTCTTTGAAAAATAAATCAGCAATATGCGAAGCATCGTCACTCTTGTGGCATGGAATAAAATGCGCCAACCACAACAAAAATTGAATCCTTTCCCCGCTTAGTGCGTGGTAACCCAAGAACAAAATCCATAGATATGTCTTCCCAGGGAGCACTAGGAATAGGAAGAGAAGTGTAAAGTCCATGAGGGTTCAAACGAGACTTAGCTTTGTGGCATGACTCGCAGCGAAGAACATGCCTCTCTACGCCTCTTCTCATCTTTGGCCAAAAGAAGTGGTCGGCCAACACTTGCTCTGTCTTCTTGTCTCTAAAATGGCCCATAAGCCCACCTGCATGAGCTTCCTGCACAAGTAAAATTCGAACAAAACAATCTGGAATGCATAGTTTGTTAGCTCGAAATAAGAATCCATCATGCACATGATATTTTTCTCATCCTTTGCCATCACAACACTTTGTATATGGTTCAACAAAGTATGAATCAGTAGCGTATAATTCCTTTATACTTTCTAATCCAAGAATTTTAGCATCAAGTTGTGTAAGCAAAGCATGACGTCGAGACAAAGCATCGGCTACAACATTTTCCTTTCCTTTCTTGTATTTAACCATATAAGTAAAAGATTCAATGAATTCACACCATTTTGCATGTCTTCGGTTCAGTTTTAGTTGACCTTTAAGATGTTTCAAAGATTCATGGTCAGAGTGTATCACAAATTCTTTAGGGAAAAGATAGTGTTGCCAAGTTTCCAAACTCCGAACAAGAGCATATAGTTCTTTATCATAAACTGAATAATTAAGAGTTGGACCACTTAGCTTTTCACTGAAGTACGCAATTGGCCTTCGTTCTTGCATGAGCACACCTCCAATCCCAACTCCGCTTGCATCACATTCAATCTCAAATGTTTTACCGAAATCTAGAAGTGCAGGGACTGGAGCTGTTGTTAGCTTCTGCTTTAACTCATCAAATGTCTTTTGATGTGCGTCTTCCCACTTGAAAGACACTTCTTTCTTAATAAGCTCGTTCATAGGGGTAGCAATAGTGCTAAAATCTTTCACAAACCGCCGGTAGAAGCCAGCGAGCCCAAGGAAGCTCCTCACTTGACTCACGTTCTGTGGAGGCGTCCATTCTCGTATGGCCTTGATCTTTTCTTCATCTACCTCCACACCTTGTCCTAAAACAACAAATCCAAGAAAACTACCTTCTCGGTGCAAAAGGTGCACTTCTCAAGGTTAGCATATAATTTTTGCTCACGTAGGACAGCAAGCACGCATTGGATATGTTCTACATGATCGACAAGAGACTTGCTGTAAATTAAGATATCATCAAAATAAACAACAATAAATTTTCCAATAAAGGCTCTAAGCACATGGTTCATCAATCTCATAAATGTGCTAGGTGCATTTGTCAAACCGAAGGGCATCACCAACCATTCATACAACCAAAATTTTGTCTTGAAGGCTGTTTTCCATTCATCTCCTTCTTTCATACGAATTTGGTGATAACCACTCCTTAAATCAATTTTAGTGAAAATTATAGCACCACTAAGTTCATCAAGCATATCATATAATCTTAGAATGGGATGCCTATACCTCATAGTGATGTTGTTAATTGCTCGACAGTGCACACACATTCGCCAAGATCCATCTTTCTTAGGAACTAAAAGGACTGGAATAGCACAAAGTGAAAGGCTTTCTTGCACATACCCTTTTTTGATCAAGTCCTCCACTTGTCGCTGGATTTCCTTGGTTTCCTCCGGATTGGTGCGGTAGGTAGCGCGATTTGGGAGGGAAGCACCAGGAACCAAATCGATTTGATGCTCGATCCCTCTCTTGGGTGGCAGCCCTGGTGGCACCTCGTCTGGAAACACATCCTCAAAATCCTATAACACATCAAAAACAACACTTGGCAGGGTAGAGGGAGTAGGTGTTAGTAGCAAACAGAGTGTCCTTGTACAAGAGTACAAAGAACATAGCATTAGGTTCACTCAACTCCTTTAGATCCCCTTTCCTAGCCATCATGACTAACCCTTCTTTCTCCGGTTTCTGGGTTCTTTGCAGCTGTGGGGTTTTATTTGGCTGTGGAAACTCACCCTCACTATTTTTATGGATCACTCTTAAGTGGTTCTCACTCTCTCATTGTTTCTTCTTGAGATCATCTTTTAAAATTTCCTCCGGTGTCAAAGGAAGCAAAAATTCGCTCTCCTTTGTACACAAAAGACAGCTGGTTGGTTCTTCCAAAAATACGATCATATAACCATGGTCTACCTAGCAGCAGCTGGCACGCTTGCATAGGCACCACGTCACACTCCACATGATCATTATATTTACCAACAGAGAAAGGCATAGTCACGATATGACTTACACACAACGCTCCACATTCATTAAGCCACTGCATCTTGTATGGCATAGGGTGACGTCGCGGCTTCAATCCCAATCTGTCCACTAATTCTTGGCTAGCAATATTATTACAACTTCCATTATCAACAATAATTCGACATAACTTATCCTTGATCATGCCTCTGGTATGAAAAAGATTATGTCGCTGCCCATTCTCTTTCTTTTCAGCAGTGACACTCAGCACGCGAAGAGAAATAAAACAGTTGTGTTCTCCTTCATCAAGCTGAATCTCATTCTCTTTCTCTTGAACTTCCTCATCGAATATCGGTCCATCATCTTCGGGATCACTTTCAGATTCCCATTCTCCTTTCTCATTCAACAACATGGTCCTTCTACTTGAACATTGGGCAGCAACGTGCCCACAGCCATGACACTTATGGCATTCAATCTCTCTACTTCGAGTGGAAGAAGTGGCACCAGAAGCAATGGTTGGGGCTACTGAATTTGCAGCAGACCGCTGCTAATTTGCTGGTGATGATGCTGTGGAAACTGCCATCTTTGAATTAGCAATTGATGGAGAAGACCTAGCTGCAGCTCCTTGAGTTCGTCCCCCACCATAAGAGGCATTGGACTGCTGTCTGCGCCATGGAGCAACAATGGTATGATTGCCAAAAGATTTCCCTTGTGACTCCTGCTGAATTTTCTTCTCTGCACGCATAGCTTGATCAACGAGGTCTTGCAAGTTACGATATGGAAACATCTCCACATAACCAGAGATTTCTTCATTGAGACCTTCTAGAAATCTTGCCATCTTAGACTCTAGATCTTCTCTGGTTCCAGTCCGCACTAACAGCAACTCCATTTCCTTGAAATATTCATCAACCGATCTCTTCCCTTGCTTCAACTTTTGCAATCGGTTCCTGAGATCTCGTTGATAGCTCGAAGGTACAAATCATCTCTTCATTACTTACTTCATCTCTTCCCAGGTGTTAATATACCCAAATCCCAACTCAAGCTGACTCTCCTGAATTTGATTCAACCAAGTGAGAGCATAACCAGAGAATTCAAATGAAGCAAGATTCACATGGCGCTGATCTGAAAGATTATGAATTCTAAAAATTCGATCACACTGCTCAGCCCATTCAAGGAACTCATCTGCATTCTCCTTGCCGGTGAATTTTGGAATACTTAACTTGACACGAGCAATATTGTCCGGTTCTTCATGCTGTCGATGACCACGGCGATATCCCCTGTCTTCAAAATCAGCATGCCGGCGATGATACCGACGCCGCTCAAATTCCCCGCCATGACCGAAGGGATTTTTGTCACCATAAGGCCCTTCCTCTTCATCATGGTCATCAAACTCTTCATCTTCAAATCGTACATGACGCCTGTGTGCACGATGCCCATGTACACGACGGCCACCACGCTGATCATCAAAATCAACACGGCGACCACCACTATGTCCTCCACGGCCATTCCCGAAATGATTGAATCCATGGCCGAAACCAGAATTCTCATCTCCAAATTCCTCTCGATGATGGTCTTCATGAGGGCGAGGTGGCCCTCGGCCTCCTGCCATGGGAAGACGCACATCAAGCATCCTCTCCATTGCCTCCACAAGTGAATCAGTCACATGACGTAGTTCAGCCCGTGAGACAGGGGGCTCCCTGTCTCCATGGTTCCCACCATGGACACTTGAATCTGATCCTACCATGTTAAGGATAGCAAGAGAAAGTGGACTAGAAAATTTATGGACACACACAATCTCACCTCTTACTTACCCAAGTTCTTTCCTGATCTTAAGGACTGTAATGGTGCTGGTGTGGCAGCCTCAACAGAGGTGGTTGAGAGGTCGTAAGGATTATGAATTGATTGTCCCGGTTTAGGTTTTGGTGGAGCTATAGGTGGCTAACAAGGAGGGCTATGGTACTGTAACAAGGTGATACAGATCGTTCAAAACAAGATATGTATGTTGCTATCCAGTGCACCACAAACTGAATTTACAGATATAAAACTTGGGTTTTCAGAAACCGTAGCACAACCCCTTTCCACTTCTTTTTTTTTCTTTTACTCTTTCTTTCACACCTTTTTTCAGATTTTTTCTTCAGCAAACACAAGATAACATATGAGGGGTGCGGATAAAAACAAAATGAGAGTACGGCGGAAGGACAACGATGATGGTGACTAGCAACAAGATGAACGAAATGAACACAAAGAAACAGTACCACGAAATGGCTATAGGATTTTTTTGTGGCTTTTTAGTGGACTATAGGACATGAACAAATCACAAATATATATACGATGGATGAAAACAGTAGCAAATGTAAACGAAGGATGGATATATAAGTGGATGATAATAAAACCTACCATGACAACGATAGCTCTGATTACCACATGATAAGTACCGATCGGATATCAGTACAAGGTTGGCCCGATCTTCATGACAGTAGGTTGATGAATACAAAGATAACTTGCTGTAGAACAGCGGATAACTAGCTTTATATCTGCCAAGGTTGGATGCGACCAAACGACGGGGAGAGAGACACCGAAACCGCGAAGACTTCGACTCGATCTCCGAACGACCGCAGAACCACAACCGGAGCTAATCCACACAAGATGGGGCAGCCGTACTGGAACCCGTAGAGCACAAATAAGTGGATCTCAGAGAGATCTCCTCACAAGTCCAGGAAGAACAAGGAAGAACAAGGGTTGAGTAAGCACTCGGTAGCTCGGCTGCAATATATCTGGGATTAGCTCAAATTATCAAAAATTCTTTACATCTGAGGCATAGGGGAGTATTTATAGATGGAACAACCCTCCAGAATAGGTGAAAACACGAAGTAGAAATAAACTCGTCGCTAGTGTGAAAGGACCTCCTCGAAATGGCTCCAGTGCTGATTCTGCGTGGCTGTTTGACTCTGCACAGTTTTTAGTGTTTTGACAATAACTCCTTCTAGGAAACTTCAAATGACGTGCGGCTAGATGCGTTTGAAAGCTAACTGGATAAGCTTTCACACCATGTGCACCTTGCTTTATGAAACTTTGTAGAATGATACAGTTTAATACGAAGATTTGGACTTTAGGCAGACTGTGGACCCTCTGACCAGTCAACACTAAAACTAATCGGACGCCTTGAGGAAAACTTCAAACTGGTCGGGGTTAGAAGCATTGGAAAATAGACTTCAAGAGCTTTCCAACAAGTCCTGAATGACCTTCATATCCTTTGGAAGTCAAAAGATATGACTGTTCCTTCTTGACACTGCTGTCACGCTAGACTGACTGGAACTTGGTTCTTTGTTCTGGTTCACCCCTGATGTATTCTGCTTGTTCTCTCTTGTGTACCTAAGCAATGTTAACACACAAGATTTAGGTAGCATAAAGTTCTCATTAGTGTTTAATTGAAATTCATAAAGTAGCGCATGCACCTCTTGTTGTATCTTCTTAGCATGGTTACGTGTGATCGGTCCTGCAGGGGTCAGAGATATAGCCGGAGAGGTCGGTGAAGAGGTGGAAAAGCTCGGCGAGATCGCCGACGCTGGCATGGTCGTATCACATCCTCTATCCACTCTATCCACTGTGGAACCCACTTATCACTTTATATAAATATATCCATGTGTGATCTAGTTTTGAAGGATTTATTGAGATGAATTTAATGGTGAAATCGAAATTTAATTTGGATTTTTGGTTTGTAAGTTATAGCATTTTTTTCCTTTGTTTAGCTAGTGGGGCCTGCAACTATAGAGTATAGAGTAAGCACAGTACCACTCTAAATATAGAGTGAGAGAAAGAATAGAGTATGTTTTAGAGTACCTAGTGCAGCAGTTTTTACTCTATATTCATACTCTAAAGCTTTAGAGTATCGTTTTAGAGTACCCACTGCGCGTAGTCTTAGGCCCCTAGCGCTAATTTGAATTTTCCTCTCAATCTCTAAAACGGGTACATTTTTAAAAAAAAAGATATAGATGTCATATACAATTGAAATTGGAAAGTCAAATAACGATTTTAGTTGAGGATGAATCATTGGTCAATTGGCCATGGTCGCAACTGAATACTCTCACTAAAAGTTGTTAAGACCTTTTAAAAAATGAACTCATATATTTCTATGACCACTCGAATAGAGTATAGAGAGATATGGGCCCATATAAATTCACAATATTCTAAGAAAATTTAGGTATTATTAAAATTCAAACTACTAAGAGCATCTCCAACAGGACTCCCTACTTGACCCCCTACTTCAGATTTAGGTAGTGGAGGTCAAAACACCAACTCCAACAGGCCCCCTACTAGACCCTCCACATTTGTCGGCCTTCTACTTTTTCCCCTTCACCCTCTATTTCTGTTGGCCTCCTACTCCTCACCGTGCAAAATCTGGATGAGAGAGGAAGACAAAAGAGCTCCACGTGTCATTGACTACTAAAACGAATTTGAGCAGTATGGTTTAGGTAGCATTGCTGGAGTTGAAAGTAAAATATGAGTAGTCTCAAAATAGGTGGCTTCCTAAATAGAGAAGTAGGAGGTGTGTTTTAGGTAGCATTGTTGGAGATGCTCTAAGTAAAAGAAACTAGACGCAAAATATGCAAACATTAGTAAGCACAACATATGTACTTGAAATTTTATAAATCGTACAAATACATTTGAATTCTAAAAACACATATTATTGCCAAAACAATATAATTAAATGGTTTACATTAACAATATATGTAACCAATGCTACATTAACTTTTGGTGACAGGTTGTTGGTAGTCCAACACCAACCATCTCTCTCCACTTCCTATGGGTCCACTACCATCTCTCTCCGCACAGTGTCTCCCTAGTCTCCATGCCGTCAGTGTCACCCACCATGCCCTCTACTCTCGCTGTCGCGCAAGAAAACAGCTCGGTGCAGCCCATTAGTAGTGTCACAGGGATGGAAAGGAGAGAGAGCGCCGCAAGAACTTGGATTCCAAGCATGAGATTTTAGTTTGGGGGTGCGCATGACGTGTTCCGGCCAGTGATGGCACACCACATGGCATGGTGGGGCCATGCTGTCAGTGTATGCATGAGAGAAGGGGTGAGTGGGCTGCAGGCTAGGCTAGGCTAGGCTAGCCGTTGTGTCCACTCTGCAGGCTCAGGGCTGTTTGGTAGGGCTCATCTCCGACTCTGGCTCCGGCTCCTCCGGAGGAGCTCTACCGAACATTTTGTAGAAGAAGCCGTTTTTAGTGAAAGCTAGAGTTGTCGATCCAGAGAAGCCCCTCACGAGGAGCCCTGCCAAACGCCCCCTCAGCAGGTGTTTCGAGCTTATAGCTCGAGGCAGATTGTTGGTATCCATCCAAAAACAAACAAAAACATGCTTATAGCTATTAGCCCAATAAGCCTCGTTATATAATAATAAGGGCACCAATGCAATTAAAAAACTTCTAGCTCAATGGTTAGCCTACTCTATTTCATAACTATGGTCTCAAGATAAAGTCGCCATGGATGCTCTATTTTTAATACTTCTGCAGATATTTTTGCCAGCCATCTTAAAAGAATCATAATTTTTATATTATATACGAACATGTACAGAGATAAAAATTTATATGAAAGTTGTAGGGAGAAATGAGATTTACAACTTTGTAGTTTATGGCTTTTACATTTGCATAACAATATCTAAAAAATTGATATAATACTCAGATCTATATTTGTACATCTAAATATTATATACATTATTTTGGTACTAATATGGATTCAAACAAAAAAGTTCTGGACTACAAAATTATAGATCTCTTAGGTATCTACAATATTTATATAAACACTATCCCTATACAAAGTTTGGATATTATTATAATTATTTTATGGTAATTTAGAGATAGAAGGATGAATTATCCCTGGCAAACAAATGATTTGTTAATGATATAATATAATTATTATGTTTTCATATTCTTGATGAAACTTCGTCTTTAATGATGTCATATAATTATTTATTTTTTCAACAATAAAAAACTTTGTTAATGATGTTATGTTATTATATATAATGAATAATGATGCATTTGTTCAAAAATAACAAAAAATTGAGTGCTACTGATAATTTGAGCTTAGAACCTTTTAACAAAAGTTTAGTAAATACAACACCTTTTATATTTGTATAAATAAAAGATCTACTTGTTTAGCAATAATGAAAACTAAAAAAATTGGTCCAACTAATGGTTTGAACTCAAAACCTTTCAATAGAATGGTGCCAACTAAACCACTAGACCACATAATTTTTTGTTATTAAGTGTACATAATAATTTATAGGAATATAGATGTGCTGTTTGCAAATGGCCAGTCTCATTGGGGAGTTTCATTACGTTGTTTCCAAGACTGCCACGTCATTTGAAATGAAATGAAATTTGGATGAAATACCTACTCTCAATAGAGAGTTTCATTCCGTGGTTTCATAGACATTTAATTCTAAGACTCATAGAGAATTGGTAATCGTGCCAAGAGAGTTTCATCTAGATGAAACCCATTTCTTCTCTCTCTTCTTAAATACACTGACATGTCATCAAAAGTGCCTATGTGGCAATCTATTTAATGCAAATGAAACTCACGTGAAACTCCCACTGAAACTGGCCTAAGGGGCACCTGAGTAGATGGGCAGACCAGAGCAGGGAAAGAAGTAAGGTTGATTTGGAGTTTGAGCCGATCAAGCCACGAAGGGATGGATGACCACGTACGTATTAACGCAGGTGGGCCTTAGCCACTAAAAGACCTACCAAATACAATGACCACGTTCGTGTTAACGCAGGTGGGCCTTAGCCACTAAAAGACTCACCAAATACAAGTGCCTATAGCAATACAAATAAACCGTGGTAATAGAAACTTGATAGTGTACATCGGTTTATAATTTTCATTGCAATAAGGGCCTAGCAATTGCAACGCCAATGAAAAATATTTAAAGCACAAAAAATGGTAATTGGAACATATTATTGCGTCCGTTTAGAGCGCTTGAACCACATATTATCGCTCACTTCTTCTTTCAAAAATGAAATTGGTGTTTCCTAAACAAAAGAGTTTTTGTAGATCAATGGTTCATCTTTGTCTTCGTAGCCAAGCATAGAGAATCTAAGGTTCGAATCCTGGGCGGTCCACGTAATTCTTTTCTGTTTTTTGACCATTTTTCCAGTGGCTGCGCTCGGTTATTTGGTTTGAGATAAACAGGGCAGGGCCATTACTCGTTTAATAAAGTATATTCGACACAATTTGATATGAATGGTACCATGGTCTGTTGGTTACAGGTGCTCGCTGTATGTAGTTTTTGGCACAGGATCGAATCTTGCATGCCATAATTTTTTCCTGACTATTCATTTTTCTAGTGTTTTTTTCCTTATTTTTCCTTTTTTTTTCTAGTGCCATGATTCGTTTGCAAAAATTTTATTTGACTAAAAATCACAATGCACATAAATAATTTGATAAAGTTGAATATTCTTTTAGACTTAAGATTTTAGGAGATGTTTAAAAATTTTATCATGCAACAACAACAATTAGCCTATATAGCAACACAAATTAACCGTGTCAATAGTAAAATGTTATCGCATCAGTTTGTAGATATGTAACGGATGTTTAATAATTTTTTTACAATGTCTCTACATGCTACTGATGGATGATGAAGGCACATTTAATTTCGTTTCACTTTGAGATGTTTTCAATATCGTATCAAGGAGCATGTTTACGTGACTATGTATGATTATTGGTACGCTTTGCAACGTGTATAAATTATACTAACGGTTTAAAGCGTGTCTAACTTCATGTTATTTTGAGACGACCTTAGTATTGTATCAAAAAACATCTTTAATTATCAATGGAACGTTCTATGATATGCTTTTTAATATGTCTAGAAGCTATTGATGATTAAAAATATGTCTACCACCGTGTCACTTTGAGACGCTTGCAATATCATCATGAAAAGTGTTTTTAGATGCCTTTTAACACTAAAAACGTCTCTAATATTGTGTTATGTCGACACGTTCATAAAATTGTGCTGAAAAACATCTTTACATGACTATGTAGAGACGCTTTTAATATGCGTTACTATAAAAGCGTGTCTAGAGCGACTTTTTCTTGTAGTGTTAGTCGGTGGAGCCATATGACTGCGACTCCACCATTGGTGCTGCTTACTGTCTAGATACTCTATTATGATTTCAGTGAAGAACATGCCATCATGGCACAAAGTGACAAAGAGCTATAGGCTATGACCAAGCTCTGTTCACTAATCACAACAGTATTTCTATTGAGCAGCTGTCGCAGTTATTCCACACCTATTTTTCCTTAGCATGTAAAGAAAAATAGAGGCCATTAGCAGGGGCGGTTGCCCTGCTGTCTTTGTTAATAAAAATGAACACCTATGAATTTTTTTGATGTAGTATGAGGAGAGGAGAAGAATTAGATGTCTTCTATTTATAAGACTTCATTGACTTTAGCGACATTGACTTCGCCTTCACCAACATATCAGCAAGGGGCCCGGCTACTGACCTTGGCATCATCGACTTCATCTGTGCCAAGATCATGGCGAGGGGCTTTCGCCATCAGCATTCAGTGTAAATTCTTGCTTCTTCCGGCCACCTTCAGCCTGGGGGCTTTCCATTAGCATTTGTACTGGTTTACAATCAGGTAAAGACATGGCTACTTAGTCTTTACTTTCAAA
Organism: Saccharum spontaneum; assembly: GCA_022457205.1. Classification (NCBI taxonomy): domain Eukaryota; kingdom Viridiplantae; phylum Streptophyta; class Magnoliopsida; order Poales; family Poaceae; genus Saccharum; species Saccharum spontaneum. Next base: position 13,672,774 of record CM039598.1, read on the forward strand.
ATTGAAGCCCGTATGTGGTTCCTTAAAAGAGGTGTGGTACTATCTAAACATAATCTAAGAGAAACCATCAAGAGAGCAAACTTTGTAAGTGGCAATGAAACAATTCAACACCTTTTCTTTGATTGATTTTTTGGCAAATGCTCCTTGGTAGCACTTATTTGTTGTTTTGGGTATTGTTCCACCTTTAAGTGTTATAGACCTTTTTGGAAGTTGGTTTAAACAGGATGGAAAAGAAAATATGTTGGCTTTACTAATAAGGGTTGCGGCCATTTGCATGTCTAATTGGTTTGACAAGAAACGAAATTGTTTTTGGCAATTGCATACCTAAAAACTTTGTGCCGTTCTTACTCCAAGGAACTTATTGGCTCCATCATTGGATTCAATTGCAATGTTGTGATGACAAGAAAAAATACACCATGTTTGCTTACCACAAATGGAGTCTATGGCAGTGGCCTTCTTCGACTCCCATGGATGGCCTCATGTCTTTAGGCTTAGAAACTAAATTAATTTGGTGTATGAGACTATTTTTGTTTTAAGCATTTGTCTTGTAATAACTTTGGTTTGATTCCTCACTTATGGAGATGATGCCAGTTATTCTAACATTATCTAAAAATGGCATTCATGTCAACTTCAACTTCACCCAGCACCTTTGAGTAAGGGGCTCGCCATTAGCATAGATGTCAACTTTAACTTCACTATGCTCCCATTGGCTCAGGGCCTTACTATCATCATCGGCATCAACTTCAGCTTCACCCTGCTACCTTCATCATGGAGCTCATCGTTGGCACCGATTTCAACTTTAGTTTCGCCATGACAACTTCAGAGAAGGGGTTCACCATCAACATCAGCATGAACATCAGCTTCGCCTCATAGCATTTGGTTCAAGAGATCACCATTAGCGTCTGGGTCAACTACAGTTTCTCCCTACCACCTTCGGACAAGAAGCTTACCAACTGCTCTGGCAACAACTGCAACTACAACGCATCATCAGCCAAGTGTAGTGAGAGCCAAGGAAATTTACAGAAAAGAGATGAAGATTTTATCTCTAAGGGCAAAGGCTAAGCTTTCTCATTCTTTTGATTTATGGATCCAAAATCTCTTGTAATCTCTCTTCTCTGTTTCATTTTCTTCTTATCCTTTTTTGTCTCTTAATTTGTTGTACTCTGGAACCGCTTTCCTTTTTTATTGAATAAACTCCTGTAGGGGCTTTTTTGCCCCTCCAGTTTCATAAAAAAAACGGACAACAGCGCCTTGTGTCTACCTAGACCATCCACACCCTCCTATCAGCGAACTTGGCATTGTCCTGCAGGTCCTCCGGGACCATGAACCAGACCACGTCGTGGTTGTCTAAGCTCACTATAGGGAACCTCACTGTCACTTGCGGCAGGCCCTTGTAGGCCGGGAGCACCCAGAGCTCGTCACAGTCGAGCACGCCGTCTTTCACCCACTCCAGTGGCTCGTCCATACTAAGGCTCAGTGTCCAGGTCATCATGGTGAACAAAAACTGGCCACATGCGCACGTGCTCCTACCATGGCCACCGCAGCAGCAGCAGGGTTTGATGTTGACGAACCTAACCACGCCAGCGCCAACGCTGGCCAAGTCCCGGCAATGTCTCATATAAGGGCATTCATCGAAGTAGTCCACCTCGTTGGGAGACAGCACCGGCAATGAGCTCACCTCAAGGAGGAGAGCACCGCCGTCGCCCGCGATGATGTTGATGCGGCGGGCATTGACCTCCTCCCCCTCTGCGTCTTGGCTCGACAAGCTGTCACACCAGCCGTAGTGCAACCTGGAGTTCGCTGGCGGTGCTGCGAGGAGCAGGCTACATGGAAGAGTAGATTCGTCGAGGTGCAGGTTGCAGCCGCGGTCTTCTTGGCCTCTGCAACGATGGAGTCCGGATGATAACCGAAGTGGTTTAGCATCACCCAGGGAGGAGGACAGGAGGCGGCGGCCGCCGGTGGCAAACCAGAAGATCCGTTTTCCATTATGCAGCAATTTTAATCGAAACCTAGGAGAAACGGATGCCCTACTTCGTGGCGGTGCCCCGTTTTTTTCCTCCCAAATATCGTTTTCTCTATTCGCTTTCTATATTTTACTAGACTAGCAATATGTCTGTGCGTTGCAATGTAATCTCAATACATATATAGATATAGATGTAGATATATTATAGGAAACAAAAAAAGGAAAAATAGGAGACAAAAAAGAAGGAAAGAAGTCACGGAACTGAATGCAGGAAAGCAGAAACGGATAAAAAGAAGAAAAAAACGATAATGCTTGGTTGAGGGCGTTCGTCCTTCTAGAAACCTCGCTTGGCTCGCTCCCACTCACTATTGTGTCGTCCGTTAGCTCCTACTCACGCCGTGCCACCCAATCCCGCTCTCCCCATTCTTGCCCTCCCCATCTCTCGGTCACTCTCTCGTGTCCGCTAGCTGCAGCAGAGTCCCACGCCGCTACCGTTGCCTCCTTCCTCCACCCAAGCCAACCACTCCGCCTCCCTAGCCTCTTCCCCAACCCTAGCACTGCCAGGGATGCCTCGCCACCGTGGGCCGCCGCTACCCCTGCCAACGATGGCCACTGGGCACACATGCCTGGGCACCTCAGGTCATCCCCGGTCAAGCCAAGGACAAGCACGAGTGCGCCTGGTGCGGGAGGTGCTCACACATCGCCGGCACCCACCCCGACGGCTAGAACCTACTGGCCCCTACGATGTCATGTTTCAAGTGTTTCATGTGAATGTTTTCAAGTTTCATCTGAATGTTGGGTATGTTGCAATGGCTATATACACATGTCGCAAACGTATGTTTCATGTTGCAAGCATATGTTTCAAGTGTTTCAGTTGTTTCAGACACTAGTAGATATGCACGTGCGACACGCACGTGCGTATGAAAAAAGTCAAGATAGATGAGTATAAAAATCAAAGTATGTCATATACAAAATATTCCTAATCTACAATCTAGCTTTTTGTAATCCAGACTTGATTACAAACTCCTTTTTTACAATATATGGTGCAAACAAAGGGTAAAAGGTCTTTGTGTAGTTGTTTTTATAGTGGCAGATGATGTGATCATAGAGAGTAAAATACCTCTTGTATTTCACTTATTGTAATGGTAGAGTTTGTGTGCCTGGGAGAGATTACATGTAGACTCTTTGTAGTTTTCTATCTATAATATATACCATTATACATATAAAAAGCTATTTGGAAAATAAGCTTCAAGGATGACTAAGAACTCCAACTATGTCGGTCAGCAGCTGTAGCCATAACAAGACATCATTACCATCCTGTCAGGGAACCTTCAAATAACAAATACGTGTTCTTTAACCTCCCAGTCGAAAAAATGTTGGGTTCCTCACACTATCAATGAGTGCTTCAACCATCTTAGGTACATAAAACGTCCTGTCAGGGAACCTTCAAATAACATGTGCCTGTTCTTTAACCTCCCAGTCGGAAAAATGTTGGGTTCCTCACACTATCAATAAGTGCTTCAACCATCTTAGGTACATAAAACGTCCTGTCAGGGAACCTTCAAATAACATGTACCTGTTCTTTAACCTCCCAGTCGAAAAATGTTGGGTTCCTCACACTATCAATGAGCGCTTCAACCATCTCATGTACATAAAACATCCTATCAGGGAACCTTCAAATAACATCTACCTGTTCTCTAACCTCCCAGTCATAAAATGTTGGGTTCCTCACACTCTCAATGAGCACTTCAACCATCTCAGGTACATAAGCCTTGAATGCAGAAACACTCTCTCCAATGGCCTATACTGCACAAACCAGCCGTAAATGACACCTATTTGTGGTGCTCTTGAAGAGCCATTAGCTCAAATAGATCTGCTGCTCCCGAGAACTCAAGGTATTTCATAGAATCACAGTTAATGTAAAGTCCCAATGACTATCGATGTCCTAACAAGCAAGTAAAATTAATGGATCATAATTATATACAGGTCATGATAGCAATAGTACAGGTATAGTTCACTTTTCCATAGTGGCTTTCGAGCGGAGTAGGTTAAAAAATTCTTAACATGGTAGTATTTAACAATAATATATTTTCAAAGAGCAATACAACGTATTGATTTGATAATAAGAATAACTAAATGGTGTATGTTATCATCAATTTAGCGAGACGATGACCTTTCATGTCACTGGATCGTAAACAACACAGCTGTTGGTAGCATACTACTTTGTTGGCATATACAATTCCTTCCCCATATATCAGTTTTGACAAAACCGTCATACATAAATTTTGATGGTTCAAACCAAGTTTTTGCAACTGGAAAGAAAAATAAAATTACCAACACAGTTTATAAGCATATGTGAAAGTTTTTGTTAAAATACTTTTACTGGTTGCAGATATTCCCTTTCCATTACCTTTTGTGGTAATTACACTAAACAAAATTACGAGGAATTCACTAAGATTCAGAAGTTTTTTAAAAAAAAATTAATGGTTCAAATAGATTTCATGATCTATGTTGGTGGTCATCTTAAGCAGGTGAAATCTAACACAAAGTTAGAAAAAAAAACAAAGGTCCAGTAAGTGTGGTTTGAGATCTCCATCGAGAAATAGTACCCCTCTTATTTTAAGGTCAAACATAGCGCAACAGATGAGCCAAACAAGTTAGTAAATGCTATGTTGCCACATGGCATTTCTACCATCAGAAGATAGAAAATGCTTACAGTTTTAGAGAAATATTTAAGGTGAAATTCAAATGTTCAACACATAGATTACTGCATGGCCATTATGTAGACTGGAGGGAACATAGGTGTATAAATTCACTACCTCTGTAAGTAAATGCTCAGCTAACTGACAGTTGTTAAACTGTTCACACACATGCAAAAGCCGATCGGTCTTGTAGATATGAAACAAACAAACAGAGTTTCCTATAGTGAGAGAACCATAATATAGCAATAATTAGTCTATTGCCACTTTCTTTGGATGAAAGCTAAGTTTCCAAATTTTTAATTATGGACTGATCATCTTAAATAGCAGATAGCTTGAAAAAAAAAATATATGCAAGTAAGAATTATTGTGTGCTTGCCTATGATAGCTGAAGAGAAAAATATGGACAACTGGACATTACCTTAATGTTAGGTGCAAAACGACCTTCATCCCTGACGTTTGTGGTATGTTGAACATACTTCTTTTTATTATGATCTGCATACATAAACATAAGCGTCTGCATATTCCTAGGGTCCACAGAAACATTAGTTTTTCACCTTCATGTGGTGGTAGTGGTACACCTCAGCTCCCATTTCATGGCCAGTTGAGAGCCTGTACAACAGTTAAATGGTCAGAGAGTATAGCTGAAGGCTCAAAGCATGTACTCAGAAAATCAGATTTCTTCAAGCTTGTTTCTAACATGTGATCCTCCATTAATCACATTACAGGGAGCATTGTTTCCAGCAACATTTGCGATGGCTGCAAATAAGTAAATTTTATACAGCATCTAAATTGTGCACACAACATAATAATAAATAATAGTGGTGCCATTTGACGGACCTGTGACCTGGTAAAGAGGAACAAACCGACGATGCAAAAGGGGAGGCGATGTGTTCTGCAGCCACAACTCGCCTCCTTCCCAATGTGGGATGCCAAAGCCTTCCAACGGCAGGCGCCATGGATCAAGGAAGAGAGAGAGAGCCTGCTGACCAACGATGTTGAGGAAGGCCCCCGTGGAACCAACCTCCGCCGGTCACTGCAGCCATGGATCTAGACCCCTCCATCACCCATGGATCCAATAGTTAGGGCTTGGGTGCTTGGTTGCGCACATCAGGAAGGGAAGACCAGAGAGCGTGGGCCGATGGAGAGGCGGCGGTTGTGGGTACAAGGGGGATGCGGGTACGCTGGGCGGGTAGAGTCGATGACGGTGAAACAAAAAACAGGGGAGAGGGAGCGCGACAGAGTATGATGTTGAGGAAGGCCGCTGTGGAACCAACCTCGGCCGGCCACTGCACCCATGGATCCAGACCCCTCCATCACCCATGGATCCAATAGTTAGGGTCTGGGTGCTCGCCATGTTCATGAACTCGTCGTCGAGGAAGTACCGTTGTGTTGGCCGCTGGAGGAGGCGGCGGTCGATTCGTCCAGGGGGTACGACTCCACACCGCACGGGAGAGCAGTCCTCCAGGAAGAACGTGATCTTCTCGGTGTGACAAGGGAGGACGCGAAACTTTCAGGCGGTGCGGGAAGACGACTCCACGCCACGCGGGATCGCGGTGGCAAGAGGAGGGGGGTGAATGACGGTTTTTTTTCTTTGATGGAGAATGGACGCAAAAGGAAGGGAGGGTGGGTAGGCTGCGGGTATATGCGTTTACGGCAGGTGGGTAAGCGTGGATTACGGCAGGAGATGTTTGTTTTCTTTTTTACCGATGATGAAGCGGCGGGGGCAGGTACGTTCGGCGGCCGGATGGAGACCCACTCTTAGCGTCCGTGGTACGTTGTGCGGGTAGGTTCGCAGCGTGTGAGAAAATTTTGGATTGGAGGAGAGATCGGCAATAGCGAGGTGTGTTTTGTCACATAAGTATCGTTCCTGTGGTCTTTAGGGGCCGCCTGTCAGAGGGTGTAGATTATAGGTGGGTAGAAGACTTTTCTGGTAACAAGTATTTTTAAATTCCTTTGCTCCTTTATAGTATAGATATGTTCCAAGTGTTTCATCAGGATATTGTAAAAGTATATCTGGATGTTGCATAATTTATTTCATCTGGATGTTGCAAAATAAGATCGGGATGTTACATATATTGCTATGGCTATACACACATGTTTTAAGCATATGTTTTATGTGTTTCATTTATTCCAAAGATATGTTGCAGGTGTTTCATATAGATGTTTCAAAAGTAGATTTGGGGAGCACATGCTGCAATGGCGCCGGTGGCTTGCAGACAGAGGACTCCGTAGTCGTGGGTCGCCGTGCTAGCACCTGAGGCCGGCAGACACCTCCACAATGCACATTCATAGGCAAGGTAGGTGATTGGGATCGGTCCCCGCATGCATGCGGGCGGATAAAATGGAGCGGGCTCAGATGGTCCCCGCCTATGCGTGGGCGTGGGTAATATTAATGAAGATCATCGATCTGATCATCGATTTGATTTCATGTGATGTTTGACTTGAATCCAAAACCCTAGTTTTGAATGTCATTTCAAATACTTGGATTATGCCCTATGTAATTTGAGGTGTAAAGCTGTACTTTACACTAGTGTCAAGTGTAGGGGATAAACTCGAGTGCAACATTTAAAAATGAACTCCAAGTTTGAGGTTGAATTTGAGTTCCAAAACTTGCCCTGAGTTTTCCAATTCAAATTCGAATTCAAATTGGGAGGTTAATTAAAATGAATTTATAATTCAAGATTGGTTCAAACAAATGTGGCATTAGGTAGGTCACATGTGATTTGACTCAATGGTACATTTGGATGATAGTTAAGGTGATCATTAATTAATCATCAATTAATGTAGAAACCAAATCAAGTTTGAATTTTATTTAAAACCCTGATTTCCGGAAAACCCTGTTTTACCCCCTTTGTGTAATTCAAAATTTAAAAATAATTTGAAGGTAAGACAAAAAGCAAAGTTGTAGATCTGGTCAAGATGTATAACTTTGGTTTTTGGAGTTTTCAAAGTTTTAGTATAAAATTTGAAGTAATGTTGAAAAGATTCAAATCCCAAATTTGACCCCTTTTAATTTCCCTATTTCAATTTCAAAACTGAGGTAGAATTTAAAAATGGTTTAAAAAGAAAAGTTGTAGACCTTGTCATGATGTACAACTTTGGTATTTTGAGTTTTTAATGTTTCAATGAAAAATTTAAAGTAATTTTGAATTTACCAATTTCTAGAAATTGTTCCTTTTTATTTCGAATTAAAATTTCAAAATCTAAGCTGAATTTGAAAAAGTTTTTATGGAGAAAGTTGTAGAATTTGAAAAGTTGAGTAACTTTTGTTTTTTTTACATATTTTCAACTTTTATAGAAAATTTGAAAGTAATTTGGGAATTTTGGTCTGTGTCATTTTCGTAAATAATTCAAAATTCCAACAGTAGGGTGCCACCTCTTCTTGCCGCCGACGGCCGTCGGCTGGCTTCCAGGTGCGTCCACGGCCGCCCGCAGCTGCTTCGACGTGGCCAGGCCGTCCTTACGTGTCGCCCTCATGTTGCTTTGCCTCGGCCATAAAGCCCAAGCCGCCGCCATCGCTCCACCGCTCGCCGCCACTGCTAGCAAGCTGTCTCTGGCCAAGCTGCAAGTACCACCGGGTTCGCCTCGCTCCCGCGCCCCCGCCTAGCCTGCTTGCTCTGTGTCTATCCACCGAGGTTGGCCGGAAAGCATCGTCTTCCTCCTCGAAGACCACTGCACGCCACCGTGTTTGCCCTTCCGTGGCCAGCCGTCTCCACTGCCTCTCTGCGTCTATGAATCTCTATCTCGTGATCGTGGTGAGCTACTGGACCTTCCCGTGCCTTCAATTTGATCTCTACCGGCTTGTCTCGTCGGAGCACCGTGTGCCACCGTTATCGAGCCACCATGGCCAGCGTGGGGATTTCTCCGGTGCGTCTACTGCTGTGTTGGGTGCTTGGGTGTGGTCGTGAGGTCGTGTTGGTCATGCTGGTGGGGTCAGTCTCACCGGAGCCTCACCGCCGGTGAGATAGCCACCGGACGACCACCACAGCGCCATGGCCGGCGGGAACGGTGTCCCTGCTTGCTCGGTTGCTGGGCCGGCCCGGTTGGTTGGACCAAGCAAGGGAGATGTGGGCCAGGGGGAAAGAGGGAGAGGAGCATGCGCGCCAGGTGCCGGTTGGGCTGGTTGGGCCAGAGAGAGGAGTGGGCTGAGCGGGTGAATTGAATTTTCCCTTTTTCTTCTTTATCAAATAGTATCAAATTTTGTTTATTTCATTGTAAAATGTTTTGAGCTCCAAAAATATTAAAATTTTTTGCGTAACCTCTCTGTGATGTGTACTATTTAGGAAAAATATGAAATGCAATTTTTTATTACGGTTTGCATGTATTAAAATTAGCTCAATTAATTATTAAATGCAACTTCCATGAATTTTAATAATTGAAATAATAGTCGAAAAATCATGAAATTAATTTAGGTACTGTTTTAGGACAAGACTAATCTATAGAACAAGTTTGGGCTTAATTGGATAAGATTTATTTTATTCTTAATTTCTGCCTTAATTAATTAATTAATTAAACATGTGTTTAACTTGATAATTTAGGATTTTGTTTGACTTTGTAATTGATTGTTGACCTTGGGTCATTAACACATGATGACCCTTGGCACCTTAATTATTTGTTTGAGCTCATGCCTAACTTCTAATTAGTAAACCTTAACGACATTTCATGTGATAACAAAGATCATTAGTGAGTTAACCTGTCCAAACCCTAGATGTTAGTGTTAGTTGGTTTTGTTGGCTTGCAACTGTACCATGAAGGAAAGTTGTACTCAAGTTCTTAATTTTATTATACATCCACCAAGTATCATGTTTCGCACTTCATCATATTGAGCATACATTATCATATCGTGTAGTCCTCGTGAACGAGGAGGGTAACGTGGTCAAACCAGTCACCGAAGAAGAGCAGTCGCCAGTGGAAGTTGGATTCGATATTTGTGGAACTGACTCGAAACCAGAAATGCTCGTCGACCAAGGCAAGCCCCGGATGCATACAGGCCCTTGTGTTTTTACAAAGTTTATATCACTTATGCTTATACTTTGTTGCATTGGGTAATAGGAGTTGAGTGATAACCTAGTTACTGTATTACCATCCTTGATACTTCGATATCATCCTTGATACTGTTTTATTTAAAAATGCTTAGTATACTTAGCCCTGCTTACTAAGAAAACTTTAAAATATTTAGCAAAGTTTAAAGGGTTGTTGTGAAACAACATAATGAATAATGATGATGATAATCTGAGATCGGTTGGTGGACTTGCATTGGGAAAGGAGTCTCAATATAGTGTTTTCGACTGTATCGGTTAAGGACTGTCCATTGTAGTCCCATTTGGTCGAGACTTTGCAACTGACCGTATGCTCCGGTAATCCTAAGACCTCAGTTAGTCCATCCTGTGAACGGTTGACCGCGCACTAGGAGTGGAGAGATGACAAGAGTATTGTATACCCTCATGGCCAAGGGCTGGATTAGAGGAGTACTGTGCTCTCGGGTGGCGTTGGACCCGGTCATGTTTTGGAGGATCCGAGTGAAGGTTGATATATGTAGGTTTGAGTCCTACTTATGTCATGTGGTTAGGGATCCTAGTTGGGTTTAATCGATTCGAATCGCCGCTGCTTCTCGGACAAAGAGACTTGACCTCTGCAACTACATCGTAGTTAACAAGTGAAACTTTGGTCGGAGATTAAGAAAGAAGTTGTATGATTTACCTAATCTAGACTAGGATCATTTACATTCTGTTAATCACTAACGTTGATTTAAAATGTTGATCTTAAGGACTCACTGTTAGTAGCTTTTATGTAAAAGAACTTTGATTCTTGCTACAACCTCACCCTGATTCTCCTAAGCTTGCATTCCTGAGTCTTCTCCACCCTTTTAGTCAGTTAAGTCTTATGGAGTACTTTTGTACTCAGGGTTTGTTAAACCCTTGTTGCAGGTTCATTTCATGAGCAGATTTGTTTCAGACCCTACTGCATGACCGTCTTTGCGGTAAGCGACGACGAGTAGTATGTGTGGCTCTTGGGCAGAGCACTTCGTTTTGGTGACCTGTAATAAAGTTACTAATGTTACTCCACTGTTATATTTGTAATAAATAAACTTTAAGTTTGCAGCAAATGGTTTGTAAACTTATGTTATGTAAGACTTTCGTACTTTTACTCCGATGTAATTTGTTATATGAACTGTTGTAATACTGCAATGCCCCTGTAATGTGATCCTGCTCAGAAGATCGTGGATAATTCGGGTTTTCTGAGGACACCGAACATACTTCTTAAGTTCTATGCTACATATGCATAGTCGTCAGAGGTCTGTGAGACAATGACAGGTGCATATGAGCCATATTATTTAGGAGGTTCTGCCACAACTGGAGATGCTCTTAGGGCTCTGTATGTCAAACAGAGCCGCGGATCCAAAACTATGTAGATTTTCATAGACCCGAGTATTTTGTAGTTTCATAGAATTTTAGGTCGAAAACATTTGTTAGAAGAACTATTTTGTTTATACTTTAGAGTAAACAATCCTAAAATAATTAAACCACTTTAATTAATTTATCCCACAACTATAGATCTAGCTTTATAATTGATTGTGGCTGTCATTGAATTTGAGACACGGGCTCTTTTGCTCCTGTTAAGGTGTTCGGCTTCAATTCCCCTTGAACAATTTTCGTGCATACGCGTTACGTTAGGCAGTCAAAATATAGATACATACTCCCTGTGTCCTAATTTTAGTGTCTATATCATTTTTCTAGGTGTGAAAACTTTTTGAGGTGTGACCAATTATATAGAAAATAATATTAATATTTGTATCTTTAAATAAGATTAGTATAAAACTATATTCCACAATTAATTTAATAATATATTCCACAATTATTTGTGTCCGTTGGGGAGAAGCACGTGGAGGATCTCCTAGGACCAGCAAGGCCGCCTAGGATGCCGACAAATCTCGTAGAGAGACTTGCCGAACAGCAGTGTAGAGGGTTGAGAGGAGAAAACTAGGGGAGGATAGGAGTTTTGGTTGTTGTTTTATTGATTGGATAGATGGGAACTCAATCATCCATGATCCTCTCATATATATAGAGGGGGTGGTCTTATCCCAGAAGGAAACCTCTCCAAGGCTTATTTTCTAAGTTTCCCACGTCTAAAAACCGATCTAGAAACAAATCGGTTTCAGATCTGAAAGTCAAATTCGGAATAAACATCTATCGATACTACCGGTCAGGCTCCACCGGTAATACCGGTAGTTCATTTTCACATAAAACTGCACCTTCCTCCGGCAGTCACCGGTAGTATCGGTAGTTCATATCTGCGCCAAACCTTCTCGGACCGGTAGTACCGGTGATCTCGGACCGGTAGTACTAGTAATTCATACATTTTATCGGAGGCATAACTCTCTCATCCGGACTCCAAATTGGACGTTCCATATATTTTTTTTGACCATCTCGACAAGAGGAACACAATGCTCCCCTGTTTTTAGGTTGGCCGGTGAAGTCTGTTACACATTTTAACAACTTTACAAAATGAACATTTTTGGTTGTCAACATATGCTCCCCTGTTTTCAGGTTTATAATGCATGAACCTGAAAAGCCTTGATCAAACAAACATAATTAAACCAAATAGCAACGATACCCATCTCGTCGGCTGCATGGTGACTAAGGGCGATGTATACATTGGCCATTTTGTTCTAAGGGTGATACATGTATCGACCATTGTTTGGAAAGCACTTAGGCTTCTTGCCAAACACTTGGAAAAATACTTTTTCAAGTATCTCCCGTTGAATGCTACTTTGAGACATTCACCTTGCAATGTCTCTAGCAAATAGGAATTACCATATATGACTCTGATCACTTTGTAAGGACCCTCCCAGTTAGGTGTCCATTTGCCAAACTGATTGCTCTTCGATCCAATAGGTAGTATGGTTTTCCACACTAATTCTTCTACTTGGAAAGATTTTCTCTTGACCTTTTTATTGTATGCCCTAGAAACTCGAGTTTTGTCTTTCTCTATCTCTTTGAGAGCCTTTAATCTTACATCAGTTACCTCATCGATGTTATCCATTATCAAATCATGATACACAATGGCTGATAGATCATTTGTTTAGCAAGCCTGTATGCATCTAAATTTACGTCGACAGGCAACCTGGCCTCTTGACCATATACCAACTCAAAAGGAGTAACTTTTGTAGCCTCATGCCATGAAATGCGATGTGCCCATAGAGCTTCAGACAAAACTTCATGCCACCTCCTTGGATTCTCCTCAATCTTTTCTTGACAAGCTTGATCAAAGTCTTATTACTAGACTCAGCTTGGCCATTAGCTTGAGCATAATATGGAGATGATTTAAGCAACTTGATCTTATATAATTCGGCAAAGTCCCTCACTTCCTTGGACATAAATAAAGTCTCTTGATCTGTAGTTAATATTTGGGGTATGCCGAATTTATGAATGATATGCTCAGTGATAAACTCAATCACCTCCTTGTGTGTCATATTCTTCAAAGGAACTGTCTCGGTCCACTTAGTGAAAATAATCTGTAGCAACCAACACAAAGCGATGTCCCTTGGAAGATGAGAGATGAATTTGGCCAATGAAGTCTAGCCCCCAACCGCGAAAAGGCCACGATTTGATTATAGGATGAAGCATATCAGCAGGCACTAGCTGAATATTTCCAAACCTTTAGCACTCTTCACATCCTTTATAGTAGTGAAAGCAATCGGTCATCACAGTAGGCTAATAGAAACCGGCTCTACGCAATAACCACTTCATCTTTGGGGCCGATTGATGCGTACCACAAATACCTTCATGGACTTCTCCCATAGCTATTCTTGCTTGATCAGTTCCTAAGCACTTCAGCAGCAAGTCTTCGGCGGTTCTTCGGTAAAGCTCATCATTGTGCAACACATATTTGAAAGCACTTTGCCAAACACTTTTATCAACTTTGGCACTTGGATCTCGTAGATATGCCAATAAGGGAGTCCTCCAATCATGTCAATCGACCCCAACATCACTAGGAGTTTTGCTAGGCCGATTTGAGAGTTCATCATGCACATTGGCCGGGCTGGCCACAGGGGAGTCAGCTAGGTCGACTGGTAAAGTCGACTAAGCCGATTGGCTTGCCAGAGAATCGGGGTCGGCTAGACCGGCTAGGGCTGTTGGCTTAGCTGATTCCTTCGCACTTACACAGCAAAAGTATAAATCTTCATGCATCGGTTGTTCTTGAATATGAAAATTACGTCCACTAACGTCATAGCCAGATGCTTTCTAAGCTAACATGTTGGCCTTTTGATTTTCATGCCTCGGAACATGCCGAATTTGAAATTGGGCAAATAAATCAATGATGTCAAGGCAAGCATCGAGACAAGCTCGTAGTGATCCTTCCAAGCATTGAAATTCTCCAGCAACTTGCTGCACCACTAGTAAGGAATCACCATAGGCTTCAACATACTTTACTCCCATGGAGCGCAACATAATCAATCCGAATGATAGAGCTTGATATTCGGTTTGATTATTAGTGCAATAGAAATCCAACCGGCTTGACATCTCAAATTCAGCACCACTAGGGGAAATAAGCACAATGCTAACACCTTGGCCATCTTTGCAATCCGATCCATCAAAATACAATTTCCAAGGAGTAAAAGTAAGGTAATTGATTTCATTATCCAATTCAATCCCATGCTCAACAATAAAATCAGCAAGGACTTGTCCTTTTAAAGCTCTCAATGGCTCATAATTCAAGTCACATTCAATTAGTACATATGCCCATTTGCCTATCCTTCAACGAAGAATTGGCCGATATAACATATGTTTTATCACATCGACCTAGCAAGCAACAACACATGTACTAGACAAAAGATAATGTCTCATCTTGGAACAAGCATAGTACAGTGATAAATAAAATTTTTCTATATGGGCATACCTTGTCTCGGGATCAAGAAGACAGCGACCAAGATAAGCGATTACATATTCTTTACCTTTGTCTTCTTGAGTCAAAACAGCCCTGATAATCTTCTCTTCGGTAGCAATATATAATTTGAAAGGAACTCCTCTCCTTGGTGCATGAAGAACCAGTGGTTCTGACAGATATTCCTTTATCTTCTCAAATGTCTCTTATTGTTTTGTCCCCAAGTGAATTCAGATTCATTCTTTAGTTTTAATATGGGGGTAAAAGGAATAATCTTCCCGGACAAGTTAGCAATGAATCTCCTCAAGTAGTTCACTTTTCCCAAGAACTTTTGCAAGTCTTTCTTACATCTAGGTGCCTGAACTCCCTTGATATTTTCTATCCTCTTGGGATCAATCTCTATGCCTTTATCATGAATTATGAAGCCTAAAAACTTTCTAGCCGATACTCCAAAAGCAAATTTGAGTGGGTTCATCTTCAATCCATAACGGCATATCCTCTCAAAAGCAAGACGCAAATCGGTCAAATGAGATTTATGGGCAGCCAATTTAATCACAATATCATCAATATAAACCTCCATAATCACCCCAATTAGATCATGAAAAATCAAATTCATAGCTCTTTGATAAGTAGCACCTACATTCTTTAGCCCAAATGTCATTACAATCCACTCAAAGAGACCAACAAACTCAGGACATATAAAGGCCGTCTTCGACATATCTTCCTCGGCCATGAAAATCTGATTATAACCGGCATTAGCATCAAGAAAGCTAATAACCCGGTGTCTTGAAGCATCATTGATAAGCATATCGGATATAGGCATAGGATATTCATCTTTTGGAGTAGCTCTATTCAGATATCTAAAATCAATGCAAACTCTGATCTTCCCAGGATCTTTTTCTCAACACACACAATATTAGAGACCCACTTTGTATACCTGCATGGCTGAATGAAACCCGCTTGCAGGAGCCGATTAATCTCTTCTTTAACCCGATCATAAATTATAGAATTAAATCGGCGGGGGTGTTGCTTATATGGCTTGAATCCATCCTTGATGGGGAGCCGATGCTCAACAAGCTCTCGGCTTAGCCCAGGCATCTCTGTATAATTCCATGCAAAATAATCAACATATTCCTTAAGAAGCACGATTAGCTCAAATTTGTAATCGGCTTCCAAGTTTTGATTTATAAACGTCAGCCGGGGCACAGAGCCATCCCCAATATCAACTTGCTCTAAAGGGCTGGCCGACGTAAATCCTTGGCCCAACTTATTGAGCTCATCAAAATCATCAATAGCTTCACATTCATCGGTCTTATTAGCCCGATATTGTTAAACACGATGTTTTAACCATTCTTTATTAGAATCCATTAATAAAAGATTACATGATGATATTGAACTAATTATCAATCGGTTTCAATGATATAGGAACAAACCCTTGCCTAGTAGCACTAATAAATTCATAGCAAGAAAGATCTTTATCAGACAAGCAACCAAAAGCATCATGCCCCCCGAGCGTAGGAGTATCGGCTGTAGCAACGTCAGCCGATGAATCCGAATGCATAATCTCCACAGCATCTCCCACACACTGAATTAAAAACTGGTGCAAGCTAGATGGCATACAACAATTGGCATGGATCCAATCACGCCCAAGTATTAAGTTGTAGCTACCTTGCACATCTGCCACGAAGAACGCAATAGCCAGGGTCTTGCTTCCAACAGTGAGTTCCATGTTAGCAATTCCCCTAGCTGGGATGGGAGTGCCTCCTCCTACACTAGTGATGGTCATATTGGTCTTGACCAGTTCATCATTAGTGCCACCAAGCTTCTTGTAAAGCGGATATGGCATCACATTCACGATTGCCCCACTATCCACCAACATGCCATGAACTGGAGCACCATTGATATGGCCCTTGATATGCAAAGGCTTGAGATGGTTAATAGTATCTTTGGGCTTCTTGAATGTAGCATCTTCTATAGGGAAGTTGAAAACTGCAGCAGCCGAATCATCCTCGATGATATAATAATCGGTGGACAAGACAACCACATTGACTTCCCTCTCCGGGGTAGGTTCATAGTCAACCATCTCTTCTTCCGGGACCTCAGGAACCTCCATGCCAACCATAGCAGCAACAATACAAGCAAAGTCATCGGAGGACACCTCAGAGGCCATTGGGACAATGGGAGTCGGCTCAGCCGACTTTGAAGTCGGCTTAGCCGATTCTGGAACTTGCAGAGCAGCAGTAGTTGACGAGGTCGGCTTAGCTGCCTCTGAGGCAGGCTCAGCCGTCTCTACAGCAGGGTGTGACGGCTTAGCCGACCCTGGGGCTGGCTTAGCCGAGTTGGCAGCAACAATAGCGGCACACCGATCTTTCGGAGGGTTCTTGACTTGTTTGGAGTTCACCACTTTACCCTCCATCTTGGCAAGCTTCTCCCGCTCCTATTGCCTATGCCGAGCATGTTGTAACTAGCGCCGTTGAGTTTTATTCAACCCTGGTGGGCACCACTTAGGTTGTAGATACTTGGAATCAATTTCGGCGCACTCCTTATCTCCAGCAACTTTTTTAGGGACGTCATCTTGCTTTTGCTCTTGAGTTTCTTCAATTATAATCGGCCCATCATGGTTAATGACAGGAGCTTTCATAGAGCCAATTGTGATGACTGATTGAGGCCAAGCTCTTGATGGAGGAATAACAGGAGCCTCAACCTTCTTAGGCACGTAAACCTATCGCATTGGTGCCCTTTCTGAACCTTGTGAAGCCAGAGTCTTAAATATAATCATCTGACCTTGATTCACGCTGCTAGAGCTTGATTGACCATTGCTCAATCAGCTAAAAATGGAAGGTTTTTGAACTAGACCAGCAGACTCTTTCCTTCTTTGCTGGCCTTGCATAGGTGCAGGTGAGGGATACGACACCCAAACTCCATAAGGACCCCATTGTGGTGTGACTGGAGGTGAAATCGGGGGTCCCCAACGAGATACATGAGGAGCAACTTTTTGAATTGGAGCTGCAGGTTGCATCACCGCCAATTGCTTATTCTTTTTATCTTCTCATTTGGGCAGTGTGGATTCTCTTTTTTAATGGCCGATTCTAGGAATCAACCTTTTCTTGCTTGTATTTGGCCATAAGCCTATCAAAGGTGCATGGCGGCTTCGACATGAATTTCCCTTGGTTCTTCTCCTCATTAGTCTTCTAGGTACCAATCTTCGGCCTGTGTGGAATAAATATGCGCAAAATTTGAACGTCGAAGGAGCCGAGGTTGCTGGAACCAGGGGAGTCGGCTAAGCCAACTGAGGCAGTTGGCTCAACCGACTTGACTGAGAGGGAGGCTGAGTCGACCAAACCAACACCCTGAGTTGGCTTAACCGACTGGCCCTGGTGCTGAGTGAAGTCGGCCTGGCCGACTGCTCCAGTCGGCCTAGCTGGCCTCTGCTGTGCCGCCACTGTTTCATACCACTGCTGCCTTTTCAAATACTGCATTGATCCAGCGGTGATCTTTAATTTGTTCTTGCCTTCACTACAAGAAAAAGTGGTATCAACGACGGGATATGTGGTCGTTAAAAGTTGATATGTGGTCGTTAAAAGTTTTTAACGACCACAAAAATGTGGTCGTCCATGGTCGTTAAAGGCTCCGTTGTTAATACAATTAACGACCACATACAATTTTCTGTCGTTAACTTTTCAACGACGGGATAATATGTGGTTGTTGATACTATAGCATTAACGACCACGTTTATACTAACAACAACCACATTTGTCATCGTTAATATCATACTGCCATCTACCATAATGCATTAACGACCACAATTGTGGTCGCAAATTGTTTCTACAAGGTACTATGGAGGGTATTAGTGACCACTTCTATAGCATTAACAACCACACATTTATCAATAATAATTTTATATTGGAATGGCACTTCTATAGCATCAGCAACCAATATGCGACATAACAAAGGCACACTTTCACAATAGGCAATTTATAAATGAATTAATTTTCAACATTCCACAAATTCAACTTCACAATGGTCCTGATGGTTCATGTGACCAAGTGGGAAAACACAATCCAAAACATGAAACTAATAGTGGCTGACATAAGACCAATCCTACAAATAACAAGGTAGTACTAAGCTATGCTTGAAGGGATCCACCCATCAAATGCCTTCTCATGAATAATTGTGAGGTCATGCTGGTATTGTTGCTCTTCATCATGCTCCCTGCAGTATGCAAATTTCAAATCAGCAACAAACAAATAAAATCGAATAAAGAGATCATGTATAAATAATTAATCTTTCTAGATGTAGATGCTTACAAATGATCCTCTTTATCCATGAGTTAAACCAGCACTCATATTATGCTTTAATTTTGCCCATTCATCTTCCATTCGGCTAACACGATTGGTAATCATTCAATTTTCCTTGTGAAGTGCTCGATTATCTTCTTGAAGTTCTTTCTTTTCCTGTTCAGACTGTGTAAGCTTTTCTATCAATTCAGCTTTGGCAATAGTCGGACTTCGTATGTCTCTTGCTCTTATTCCACCACCATAACCAACAACATGGTCACGCCTATTAGATTCGAAGCACTTGTCCATAAGTTCCACGTTAGAAAGGGAAGGGTTCAATAGCCTTTCCACCTCAATCTCTATCTGTGAACAAAACAATTAGAATTAGGTGCTTCTACCAACACATGTGTATTTATTCTTGTGTAACAGGGATATCTCCAAATACAATTGTAACTAATCTACAGTAATGTCCAGCAAAATGAATTCAAAGGAACTTACGTGCTTGGTAGAGGTTTCAGAATCCACAAAGTTTCCATCCTTCATGTGAGTGAGAGAAAATAATTTATCCAAAGTTGGAGGATTATTTTCCTTGCCACCCTATTATAGGTAGAACATTAGAACACAAGTAATGAGAGCTAAGCTAATAACTGAAAAAAGTGAGCACAGAATACTATGCATACATTATTCCATATGATCTGTCTGTATGGTTTGCTACCACTGTGATGAAGAATTTTCAAGTTTGGATCTATTTTTAGAGTTTCTCTTGCTCTTATCCTACAGTTCCATGAAATAGTTTTATTAACCATGGTCACCAGGGATGAACTGTGCAGCACACAAGTAGTCACTATATAAGTGAGAAGATTAAAACTTACTATGAAATCCTTGCTGTAGAAATGTTCCTTCACAAGCCACTCCCAATCAGGTTTTTTTAATCCCTTTAGGGCAATTCTTAATAGCTTGCTGCATATTCCTTGCTGGCCCTGGGATGACGCGGGGAGAGGATGCAGAGTAATCTGGGCCCAAGGTGCCGCTCCGGTGGGGCACGATGCAGACGCACTCCGTGCTCGATGCCATCCGTAGCTTCCGCTCCTCGGAGGGTACTGGTCGCCAGACTCCTGCTCTGGTGCGGGCTCTGGCTCTACTGTGGGCTCTGTACCAAGGGACGACGAAGAAGGGATCACTTCATGGCTCGAGGGATCTCTACTCCGCACGATGCGCGCGCGGCAGTGCGGAAGGGCAGGGGCGTCAAGCTCGCCTAGTGGCAGCATGGACCCGAGCTCGGTCCGAGCAGCATCCACTGACCGGAGCTCGCCTCGGTGCGTTGCCCATGACCCGGTGCTTACCTCACCACGTGGCGGTGGTTCGCCCGTGGACTACAACCAGTCTCGCCTTGACCACGGCGTCCGTGATGGAGCCACCTGTGACCGGCCTCAGCCCCCACGGTGCCTGCGGCATCTGACGGCGGCGCTCGCAGCCGCCATGCCTAAAGATGAACGGCAGAGGAGAAGGGGAGAGAAAAAGGGTAAAGAAAAAATGGTTCCCATGTGTCAAAGGCAAAGAAGGTCCATGTCAGCACTGCCACGTCGGCATATAGAGCCAGTTAAGTCTCTTTTGAACTTAGATGAGACCCGAAATCAAGTTTAAGGACCTAAAAATATCATTTTGAGAGTAAAGGGATCCAGATGATACCCTCTGCCAAGTTCGATGACTGGTCGTGAATGTTAGTCTTTAGAGAAGGTATATTACAGACATAGCACATACTATGCTTCGCTGTGCACAAGGCTACAAGCTATATTATATAAACATTATTACAGTACCATTTAGCACGATTGGTCTGAGCTTGTTTTGTAGCTAACCATTTGAACATCGAACGTACCCTTTGCTTTAGTGCGTTGGACCGTTATTAGTGTTAAACAAATTAGGAATACAGTACACCGTTGTGGAGCTTAGCAATGAGCAGGAGGCTAAACGTACCCTTTGCTTTAGTCCGTTGCTTTAGAACACCGAATTGGACCCGAGAGGCCGAGGCTGGACAAGACATGTGGGTAACCAAAAATCAGTTTGAGTAATTTTTGCACCCGAAAAATCCGAAAATCACCGAAAATCCCGATTTTCGTTTCTATCGCTGGGCTCCGATATTTTTGGCCGAAACGGTAACCAAAACTATGCATGTGGCTGGATGGGTTACATGGCGTCCAGACCCAACACTGCTGGACCTTGCATCGGAAGGCGAGCAATGGAGCAGAGCATCAGCCAGCACCCACCCCAGCAGTAGGGAAGGAGAGAGAAGTAGAGGGAGCTCGAGGCGAGTAATGAAGCAGAGCAGCAGCCAGCACCCACCCCAGCAGTTGGGAAGTAGAGAGAGAAGTCCAGGGAGCTCGAGGCAAGCAATGGAGGCGATGTCCATCTCACTTCTACGTCCTGGGCGCTGGCGTCGGGCCACCACCGCAACCGACAGCTCATCGTTCGTAGAAGGACGCGGTGTCGGAGGCAGAGTAGCCGGATTGGCGTCGGAGGCAGAGTAGCCAGCACTGCCTGCGCGCCACGTGCGTGGAGGAGGAAGAGGAGCAACTGTGCGAAGAGGACTCCGGTTCGTGCTCATCACCTTCCTCACTTCCCGATTCGACCTCTTCGCCCACGGATCGAGCTTCCCTCCACTGAATTGAGCTCCTCCACCATCCAAATCGCAGTAGGAGGTGAGGGAAGGGGAGGGTGAGGATGGAGCTCGGATGCGCTGGTGTGAGGCCGCGCCGGAGATGGCGTCCTTGGCCATCGATGATGGGATGGGAAAGGGAGCAGAGGATGAAGACGTCCAGCCTCATGGTGCTGTGGCCAGGGTTAAAAAAACTTCCGGTCCTGTCCAGTTAGGTATTCCCTAAATTCAAATTTAAAATTTAAAAACAAAATACTGAAAAAATTCCTAAAAATAGTTCATGATTTATAGAAGCCAATGGTGTAAAAATTTTTCAAATTCGAGTTCGTTTAGTATTTATTTATACGTATAGAAGTTTGAAAAAAAAGAAAAAAAATCCCGGTCCCGGCCCGTTAAGGCCCCCAAATTCAAATTTAAAATTTGAAAAAAAAAATTGCTGAAAAAATTCCTAAAAATAGTTCATGATTTATAGAAGCCAATGGTGTAAAAATTTTTCAAATTCGAGTTCGTTTAGTATTTATTTATACGTATAGAAGTTTTAAAAAAAAAGAAAAAAGAAAATTCCAAACTCAAACCGAGCAGTAAACCGCTCAAACCGTGCGGTAACCGCTACAAACCGCCCAGTAAACCAGTCACAAACCGAACCGAAGGCGCGTTTGAATTCAAATTCAAATTCGACCGGTTACCGACCGGTTACCGGCAAACCAGACCGGTAAACCGGAACCGGAGACCGGCGGTTTGAGGTGACCGGTCGGTAAAAAAAACCCTGGCTGTGGCTGCACGGGAACGGTCTTGTTGGGCCGTTTCCAACACAACTGCCGCCTGGCCTTCGCCAGCTGCAGGTTTCAGTTAACAAATCTCAGCGGAGCCATCCCTCCCTGCATCGCTCTCCAACATCACGGCGCTCACTGTGGTCAGCTGCGCATTCAATAACTTGGCGGGAACTATCCCAGATGAGTTAGCCAGACTATCCAATATGCAGCAGCTCTACGTGGGCACCAATCAGTTGTCAGGCAGGTTTCCACAGGCCTTTCTGCCCTTACTGACCTCAGCCTTGGTCTGAATCTGCTGAGTGGAGAGGTGCCAGCTGACCTCGGTAGTGCGCTGGGCAACCTCCTGCTGCTTGAGCTGCCGGTCAACTCCTTTCATGGGCATATTCCGCCTTCGCTGACGAATGCTTCCGGTCTCTACTACATTGAGATGTCGAGGAACAGTTTCAGTGGGGTGGTGCCGAGCACAATTGGCAGACTGAAAAGGCTGGAAATGCTGAACCTTGAATACAGCTGCAGACAGAGAGCAAACAAGACTGGGAGTTTCTTAACAGCCTGGCTAACTGCACAGAGCTGATCGATTTCTCTAACTCTTTTTCTGGAGGAGCTGGAGGCCATTAGGGATGCATGCTCGGGACCCTGGGCTGTATGTGGCGACTTCAACCTAATTCTTAATGAGGCTGATAAAAACAACCACCATATCAATAGAACTAACCTGTCCAGGTTCCGGCAAACGGTGGCCGCGCTGCAACTGCAGGACCTTCACCTGCATGGCAGATGTTTCATTTGGAGTAACGAACGTGACAACCCCACCCTGGTACGTCTGGACAGGGTGTTGGTGTCCGTCGACTGGGACGAGCTCTTCCCCAACTCTCTCCTGTGCAGCCTAGGCTCCGACGTTTCCAATCACTGCCCTCTGCTTCTGAACACCAATCTAAAGAGAGCTTTTAAGGCAAGGTTCCACTTCAAGATCTTCTAGCCAAGGTTCAACGACTACGAACAGGCAGTTCTCTCCGCCTGGCTTAGACCGCAGTCTATGCTATCGCCTATGTATCGGCTCGACCGCATGCTGCAAGGCTTGGTCAAGGAGCTGCAGAGGTGGTCTTCCACCAAGATTGGCGTGATTAAGGAGCAGCTCCTAATCGCACGAGAGCTTGTGTACTGCGTGGACCTTGCGCTAGAATCGCGCGGGCTCTTGGAAGCGGAAGCTGAACTACGCATGAGGATGAAGATGTGGTGCCTCGGCCTGTCGTCTCTCGAACGCACCATTGTCAGGCAACATTCTAGGATCCGATACCTCAGCGAGGGTGATGCGAACACAGCATATTTCCACCTTATCGCTAGGGGGTGGAGGCGTAGAAGTGCCATCACGTCCTTGACCGTTGACAGGCACACGGTCTCGGACCATGAAGGCATGGAACAGGCGATGTACAACCACTTCAGCCGCATCTTCGGAACGGCAGTGCACTCTGGCATGACCCTCAACTTCGACTCACTTGTTGTACCCTCGGTACCGCTTGAAGAACTCGATGCAAACATCATGGAGGACGAGACCAGGAGAGCCATCCAAGAGTTGCCGGCTGATAGAGCGCCCGGACCAGACGGTTTCATAAGCGCATTCTACAAGGCGTCATGGACGGCTATACGTGTCGATGTCATGGAAGCTATCGAGGCCTTCAACAGTGGCAATCACCGGGGCCTTGAACGACTCAACAATGCACTTATCGTGCTTCTTCCGAAGAAGGTCGGGGCATCCCGCCCAACTGACTCAGGCCCATAACGACGATCCACAGTTTCGCCAAGCTGATCTCCGAGATCCTCGTGCTGCGCCTCGCCCCACGGATGGACGAGCTTGTCGATAAGAATCAGAACGCGTTCATCCGCAACTGAATCATCCAGGACAACTTCAAGTATGTCCAGCGCGCTGCGGTCATGATCCGGAAGAAGAAGACTCCCATGCTACTGCTCAAAATGGACATCTCAAAGGCCTTTGACACCTTGTCCTGGCCGTTCCTATTTAAGCTCATGGAAGCTAAGGGTTTTGGGCCGAGATGGTGCAGGTGGATTGAGGCCTTACTGTCCACAGCCTCCTCATGGATTATTCTAAACGGACAGCAGGGACCATCGATCAAGCATTTCAGAGGAGTTCACCAGGGTGACTAACCCTACCATGGCGAAAGCTATGTGTGCGACATGTCTCTTGGCTTGTGTTGTGCAGGTGTGGACCTCGGAGGCAGTGGTCGACGGCGAGGAGAAGGTCAAGTATAGATGTGCCGTGCCAACGGACCAGGAGCGGTGAAGGGCAGACGTGAGGCTTAGACCGAGGGACCAGGAGGTCGGGTGACCAGCCGCAGTGGCTGACATCTGGGACATCCACAAGCGCAGGTGTACAAGGGAGTGACGGTGTTGACCGAGTCAAGATGGCAGACGTGTGAGTCGAGCGAGGCTCAGGAGGACTTGGCATGCCGGCCAGTCAAGAACGGCGGTGACACTCGTCGAGGTGAGGGATGCGTATGGAGTACGCTACTCACGAGCGGATTTGGTGGTTTGGGTCTCAAAACCATCGGTGACGGGTTTACGGATTTGAGACTTAAAATCCGGGCGGAGGTTTCAAGGAGGAACGGATGGCACGTGGCGGCATCGGGGAGGTCGCGTTGAGGTAAAGCTACCGGTGGGGAGGCGCGGTGGCCGTCGGATCAAAATGAAGACCAGGTTGGACCTTTACGCCCTTAGGCTAAATGGTTTGGCTCATTTGTATCCAGGGGTAAATTGGGAATTGTGTAATAGCCCTGTTAAATAGGATAAGGGAGCCCCCATCTCCCTCACCTCTCTCTCTCCCACTTTTATTTTCCCATCTTCCACCTAGGGTTAGGTCTTCTAGTGTTCACGAGAGAGGTCACATGAACTGAAAAATTTGTAGTGTAATTCTTGTGTTTTGGAGTGGGAATGGAGGCCCAAATCCTCCTCTTGCCCTCTGGGGTTCTTGAAGCTGTGATTTTCGCTCTATTTTTTCTCTATTTTCGTTCTTCCTACAATCTGATTTCCAGGGAGTTTGGGGCGAAGATTTTTGAGATTAGGTTCGTAGCTAGGTGAATTTGGTCTGGGCGAAGTTTGAGGCCGAACCGTTTTGATTTGATGAAGATCTAGTCGATTTTCTTCCAGGCGGGCTCCTGTTCGTAGGGCTCGGGCTTGCTCCGTTCTTCACTCGGGTTTTGTCGAGCTCCTGTCGAAGCGCTTCGGCATTTGGCTCCAGTTGCCGGGCGGTGCAGGTGAGCACAGAGTCAAGCGTTCCTTGTCCGAAGCCCCGGCAGGCCACGCTCTCTGCATTTCCTTGTGTTTGCGCACGGTGAGCAGCCCCGCCGTCTGCGTTCTTCTTCGGTTCCGTGTCTCTGTCAGTCTGTGTTTGTTCGCTGGTTGCATCAGAGTACAGCACCTCCTCTTTCCGTCGCTGTTCTTGGGCATCGGTGTCTGCAGGTTCAGTCCGGAGCAGCCCCTGGCCGTGCGGGTGTAGCAGCTGCAGTGGTGTTCCTGCTTCAGAGGCATGTGTGTGGAATCCAGTAGCAGCAGAATCAACTCGCAGATAGCTTTTGAGCAGCTAGTGCAGCAGCCCGTGCTTGTTTTCTTAAGAGTTCGACTGATCAGTAGCTTTGTTCTAGCTACATGATTTACTCCAGGCAATCAATGACTCATCATTAGAGCATTGATTCAACTTATCTTGTTTGGCATTCTCTCAGTTTGCGGTGCTGCAATGCTGTCCAGTTCTAGCTGGTAAAAAGAGCGTGCTGGTTCTCTCTCTGGCCACCCGAAATTTTCAGTTCACTATTTCGTCCGCTGTTTGAACATTTGAGCTCCGAATCGTAATCGTATTTTGTCTTTTGCGTTGATCTTCTATCACTTCATGGAAGCTATCTAGGTACTCTCGTCACCGGTTGGCTTAGGTATTATAGATTTGGGAACAATTGTTATGGTTTATTTTTGGTAGTGAATTTGGGACAGTGGTCGAAAGTTTCAAAAGAGATTTGAGGCTCCTATTCACCCCCTCTCTGGTCGTCGTTTTCGGTCCTTCAGTCACACCCATCTACGGGGCTAACCATGTGCTGGACGAGTTCGTGAACATCCTCGGCTGCCAGGTACAACACTTTCCCATCCGCTACCTAGGCCTGCCTCTCAGTACAAAAAAGATCCCAAAGCCACAAGTCCAATCCCTGGTGGAGTCTGTGGCGCACAAGTTGCCACCATGTCACGGTTCACTCATGGCGCGAAGTGGTCGTCTCGTGTGGATCAAATCGGTCCTCAGGGCGGTGCCCATCTACTCCATGATGGCTAACCGCCTACCACCATGGGCAAGGAAGGAGATTGATACAATATGCCGAAAATTCTTCTGGTTCGGCAAGGACAAATGCATGGTCGCCTAGGAGGCTGCATGCAGGCCTAAGGAGTTGGGTGAGCTAGGGATTGTGGACCTCAAACTCGCAGGTTACGCTCTCCAGGCACGATGGCTGTGGCTTTAAAAAACGGACAGCCAGCGTGCATGGAGCTAGCTACCAATCAAGGTCGACCCGCACGTGTATGCATTCTTCTATGCCTCCACCTTCACGATTGTCGGGGACGGGAGAAAGGCGTTATTCTAGGAGGATTGCTGGATCGATGGCGAGGCACCGAGAGACATTGCACCGAACCTATTCTTGATGGTGCCAGCTAGGACAAGGGCTCAAATGTCCGTCCTCCAAGGGCTCACCGACAGGAACTGGACGCACAGCTTCTCAAGGGGGCTCAACACGACAACAACAGCGGAGTATCTCGACCTTTGGAATGCCACAACCCAGTTTTTCCGCGGCTAGACCATATGATGTGGCGATGGGCTCCCGATGGGTCTTATTTCGCCAAGTCCGCCTACACCATAATGCACACCGGAGCCATTCATTTCCGCGGCCACTCCCTGATCTGGAAGACCTAGGCGCACATGAAGGTCAAGATCTTCCTTTGGCTAGCGTTCAAAAGGCGCTAGTGGACAAATGACCGGCAGGCTAGACATGGGCTCGTGGCAAGAGAGGAGTGCTATCTGTGCGATCAGGCGCCTGAAACTATTGACCATCTCCTGACATGCTGCCCGTACTCGAGGGAGGTTGGTTTTTCATGTGTAGTGCCTTGGGACGCCTGCTGCCGCCAGCCTCAACGACCATGCAGTCATGGTGGATGTGAATGCGGGCCGGACTACAAACCAGCTAGAGGAAGGGTCTTGACTCAGTCTTCGCGTTGGTGTCCTGGCAGCTATGGAAGGAACACAACGCCCGCTATTTTAGAGAATCCGCATCTCTGGTTGCCGAGTTACTACAGGTCATCAAGGCTCTGGCGAAGCTGTGGGTGCAGGCTGGGGCGAAACACTTAGGGAGTCTTGCGTTGGGAGGTAGGTCACTACCTGCCGAGTTCATGGGAGTTGTTGTAACCATGTAGGGATTCATGTCCCGGCTTCGGCCATTCTTTGCACTTGTATACTGCTTACTCCTTTCTTAATGCAATGATATGCACTCTCGTGCATATTCGAGAAAAAAAAGATTTCTCGGTGACCAGGAATCGCCTACGAGGGCATGTACCAGCTTCATTAGGCAACCTTACCAGTCAGCTCCATATCTATACATGTCCGAGAATCAGTTGTCAGGGGAGTTTCCTCGTGGCATAGCAAACCTTGGCAACTTGCTCATCGTATCGCTGGATGTGAACCAGTTTTCAGGTGCGCTTCCTCAACGGCTTGGGTCTCTACAAAATCTGCAGAAGGTATTACTAGGCAGCAATTACTTTAGTGGAGCCATTCCATCATCCTTTTCAAAGCTGTCCCAATTAGCAGAACTGTATCTAGAATCGAATTGGTTGGTCAGCCAAATACCCACAAGCTTTGCAAACCTTTCGATCCTTGAAGTACTCAACATTTCTAACAACAATCTTCATGGCAGCATACCAAAGGAACTGTTCCAAATACCAACAATTATACAGATTAGCTTATATGTAAACAACCTACACGGGGCACTCCATCCAAGCATTGGCAATGCCAGACAGCTCACATATTTGCAGCTTTCGTCAAACAATCTATCTGGACCAATCCCTAGCACCTTGGGCTATTGTGCGAGTTTGGAAGACATCGAGCTTCACCACAATGCTTTCACTGGAAGCATTCCTGTTTCATTAGGCAAAATAAGGACCTTGAAGGTTCTCAACTTGTCACATAACAACTTAATTGGATCAATACCAGCATCTCTTGGAAATCTACAACTTATTGAGCAACTAGATCTGTCATTCAACAATCTTAAGGGTGAGGTACCAACAAAAGGGATATTCAAGAATACATCTGCTACGCAGATTGATGGAAATCAGGAGATGCTGTAGCAGGCTGCCAGAGTTGCACCTGCCGGCATGTCCTGTCGTGCCTTTGGGTTCAGATAAGCATGAGCTATCAGTTACACTAAAAGTAGTGATCCCAGTAGCCATAGCGGTGTTACTTGCTGTGGTCATCATTTCTGTTTTTCTGCTGTTCCAAAGGCAAAAACGGACCGCCAGATGTATTTCCTTACCCTCGTTTGGAAGAGAAATACCAAAAATTTCTTACAGCGATCTTTTCAGAGCAACAGTTGGCTTTGCAGCGTCAAATCTAGTTGGACGGGGAAGGTATGGTTCTGCTTATCAAGGTAAACTGTTTCAAGATGGAAGTGTGGTTGGCATCAAGGTCTTCAGTCTTGATACAAGAGGAGCACAAAAGAGTTTCATCGCAGAGTGTAATGCTTTGAGAAATGTGCGGACTATGGACTCATCTGGAAATGATTTCAAGGCCTTAGTATACAAGTTCATGCCATGAGGCGACTTGAATAATTTATTGTACTCAACTCAAGATGGTGAAGACTCTTCATGCGTGAACTATATTTCACTAGATCAGAGGTTAAGCACCTTGTGGATGTATCTGATGCTCTGGCATATCTACACCATAGCCACCACGGAATCATTGTGCATTGTGATCTCAAACCAAGTAACATTCTCTTGGATGATGACATGGTAGCTCATGTTGGGGACTTTGGGCTCGCAAGGTTGGAATTTGAGGCCACAGCTCACAAGATTGAAATTTGATTCCTCAGCATCTTCTTTTGTGGTCTCAAATTCCACTTCCTCAATGGCAATCAAGGGAACCATTGGATATGTTGCTCCAGGTATCGATCCTTCTTTTTTTCACATTGTGTTTGCTAACTGAATAGTGATGCACTCCACAATTTATATAGTTAGGTCAGTTTAGTCCTTTCTACAGAATGTGCAGGGTGTGGTCAGGTTTCAACTTCCTCAGATGTCTACAGCTTCGGAGTTGTTCTCCTAGAGATATTCAAGGATGGGATGAGGATTGTAAAGTTCACAAAGACCAACTTCCCTGACACCGTGTTGCAGATTGTTGACCCACAGCTGCTGCAAGAGCCGGACATCAGCATGGAGACGCCAATGGCCATCAAGGACAGTGAAGCACAGATCCTGCAGTCTGTAATCAAAATTGGACTCTGCTGCACCAAGACGTGATCAGGAATCAGGGATGCATATCTTAGCAGAGCAACTGAAGGACAAGCTTAGTAGCATAGGTTCTGAACGAACAACTAAATAAATCATTTCTTAATTTTCATGTACCAAAAGTTAGGAACTTATGTCTTTCAAAAAAAAAACTCAATCCGCAGGGGGACGACGTCCCACCAGGTATTTCATTAAGAAGAAGGTCTTCTCACGCAGATCAAGAAAATCCCCGAACCCCGGCCCCACCCATATACAGCGGCACCGCATCCCCTTGAGACGGGACGGCCACAGGCCTTTACTTTGGAGTGGGACCGATGAGGCAATTTTTTTACCCTGAGCCCCTGAAATCCACCTCATATAGCTAGCAGAGCGCTTAGCCTGGGGATCGACGAACTCAGGCCCCCAGGGGTGCCTCGGGAGCGCTCAACCACTTGGGCTAGCGTCCGTTGGCGGAACTTATGTCTTTCAAACCATTGAAAGTTCAAATTAGGTCCTTAAATCAATACTATAGTATTCTCGACTTGCGTGAGAATGTCTTCTTTTCAAGCATAATGCTCGGGGCTGTCTTACCCCACGAGTCAAGATTTTTTTAACATTGTACCAGGAAGGCAGGAACAATCTTGGTTCAGGAAGTCAAGTCACTTACCCATAAATTTGCGAGAAAATCTTTGAACTCCAGAGTAGGTTGAGCACTTGTTGCAAACTTGCAACACTGAATAGAGTATCATCAGCTCGACTGACACGCAGCTGCTTAGCGCCGGGACGCCACCGCTTAACGTCGCCATGCCACGCACCAGCTTACTCGTTCCAGCGCAGCACAATCTGGAGCAGGATTCTCTGAACTCCAGATAACTCACCTTGAAACATTGAACCTTCACCCCCTAGATCAAGCTGAGAAATTTCCACCGGAGGACGGAGGTCCTTCTCCGGCAAAGCGCGGACTGCTCCGCCATGGCCGCCCAGGATTCTTCGGCCAAATTCGCCCGTTTCGCGCCACCATCTTTCAATTCCCCACACACGAGCCTCCCTCAGCTCAGTCTCCCCTATGCACCCTTGATCCAAGGCAAGATCGAACCGGCACCTCCAACCCCGGCTTTTTTGCTGCGCGAGGGCAGCCTCACTCACACCTTCAACGAGGGCAGCCTCACTCACACCTTCTCCGGCCGATTCGACGCGAGCACAGGGGCCTAGGTTGCCCCCTAAAGCAAACAGGCCACTCGAGTGCCCGAATCGTACGTCTGCTCATGCATGGCCATCGTTGCTCTCAATATTTGCATGCAGTGAGTTTTTACGAACTAAAAAAACTTATAATTTTATTAACGAACATTTCTGTTATGAAGATGGAACATTTCTTCTATTGAGCAGGGACAATGTTCTTCATTCAGAGAATAATGTTTTGTCTTCTTAGGAAAAATGTTCTCGGTTTAGAAGAGCAGCATTCTAGTTACAGGTTTATGCAATTGGTATTATAATATAGATAAACTGAATATAAAAATAATAATAGAAAAAATGATGAAATATATACAAATAGTAAATAAATAAATACATAACATAAATAAAAAACGGTAAAATCTAGAGCAAAGACTAAGGAAAAATTTTAAAACACTTAATAGAGAAAAAAATTAAAAAGAACACCACATGAATTTTAAAAATATATCGTAGAACATCGCATGTATGAATATGAACATCACGAAATATAACATACAAGATCACGTGTATACCATGTGAACATCAGAAAAATACATCTAGAACATTCCATGTATACTATACGAACATCACAAAAATTAACACAGAACATCAGCTGTATACCAAGTGAAAATCTGAAACAAAAACATTTGGAACATCTCATATATACTATGCGAACATCACAAAAAATAACACAGTGAACATCACATTTATACTACGCAAACATTACATCTATGCTATATGAACATAGCATCTTATATAATATAGAAAATAAAAATTAAACATAAAAAAATAATTAAGGTAAAATATAAAATAAAAAATTTATAGAAAACATAAAGACAAAAGAGAAAAGAAATAAAAATACATGAACATCACATGATAATGTATAGAACAAATAAAATAAATGAATAATTTAAATTGGGATGGAAAAAATAAAATTGAAAAGAAAGAAAAAATAAAATAAGAATAAAGAAACATAGAAAACTTTAAAAGAAAAGAAAAAGAGAGAATAAATAGAAGCAAGAAAAAACAATAAAAAATCAAACGAAAAAAGAAAACTAAAAGGTAAAAATAAATAAGAAAATAATAAGAAAAGGAGAGGAAATAAAATAAGAATGAAAAACATAGAAAACTAAAAAAAAAAAGAAAAGAAAAGGGTAATTAGAAGAAAGGAAATAAAACAATAAAAAGAAAATTAAAGATAAAAAAAGAAAGGAAAGCAAATAAGAAAATAATAAGAGAAAAGAAAAGGAACGAACCTGCATACAATGTGTTGCATCCTAGAACAACATATGTATACTAAATGAACATCTCTATATACACCATAAAACAACACTAAATACATTATAGAATATTGCATATATAGTACGTGAACAATACTAAATACATCCTAAACTATCACATATATACTAAATGAACATCCTCAGATACACCATATAACAACACTAAATACATTATACAACATCGCATATATAGTACATGAACAACACTAAATACATTCTGAACATCACATGTATACTAAGTGAACATCTCCAAATACACCATAGAACAATACATGTATATTATGTGAACATGACAGAACATAATATAGAACATGAAAAGTATACTACGTGAACATCACATATACTACTCTGTCCCAAAAATAGAGTCGCCGTGTGAATCATGCTGGTCAAACTTTCTCAACTTTAACTACGTTTGTAGAAAATGCGTGCAACATTTATATCTCTAAATAAGTTTATTATGAAAGTATATTCAAAGATCTACCTAATGATACTAATTATGTACGATAAATATTAATATTTTGTCAAATATATTTGATCAAAGTTAAAAGCTATTGACTTTTTGGAAGCGAGAATGACTCTTTTTTTAAGAACGGAGGGAGTATATGTATATAGAAAATAAAAATAAAATAATAAAATTATTAAACAATTAATTAGAGTAAAACAGCAAAAAAGGAAAATACAAAATATAAAACATGATTAAGAAATGAAAAAAAATATATAGAACAAATAAAATAAATGAGTAACTTAAATAAGGATAAAAAGAAAATTCAAAAAACAAAGAAAAAATAAAATAAGAATGAAGAAACATAGAAAACTTAAAAAGAAAAAAAAGAGAATAAATAGAAGCACAAAAATAAAAAGAAATAAAAAGAAAAAAATAAAAGGTAAAGATAAATAAGAAAAGAAAAGGAATTAAAATAAAAATGAAAAACATAGAAAACTAAAAAAATAAAAAGAAAGAATAAATAGAAGTAAACCAATAAAAAGAAAAAAGAAAGGAAAGAAAAACTAAATAAGAAAAGAATAAAAAACGAAAAGGAAACGTTACATACCTGAACTGCCTCCCGCGTACTTCCCGCGCGTGGCCTCCCGCCCACGGGTTCCCGCGCTCCGTTCGGCACGTGCCTCCGGTCCGGCTGTTCGGACCGGATGGTTTGCGCCGTCGCCGCCCATGCCGCCATCCGACGTCTGTGCATTCTGACTCGTCGAGAACCTGAACAAGTGATGTGCCTCGCCATTTGAGGCTGCAGGTGCGACCCTCGTCACCAGAAAACCCGCCACCGTCGAGATCGACTGCGGAGTCGTCGCCGTCTCGCCCGATCACCAGAAAACTAGAAATTTCATAACTATTTGTACAAAAAAGATGTAGTCATAGCAAATATAGTTTTATTGGTCTTGCTATGTTGTTCTCTGCCAAATAAAAAAAATAAATCACCATAGAAGCTCTATATGTTCACTGCAAAGATTAATTTGCACAATCTATTATTTACTTTATTAGGGTTAAAACATGCATCCAAGAATTATGGAAAAATTAGCATGAACTAGTATTATGTAAAGGTGGATTGGCAAATAGAGGGATGAGCTTTATTTCTTGCTTGTGGAGTACATGAGTATTTGTACACAGGGAGATATCCTTCAGCTCTCCTATCCATCTTCTTTTATAGAGGAGAGGATGGTATGAAATTTCTAAGCAACTTCCTTCTCAATAATTTGGTCACCATCAAAGTCATATTTCAAGATTGTTTATAGACAAGGAAAAGAAAATGTGGCTGCTGGTGCCCTTTCTAGGGTGGCTCACCTAAAGAATCTGCAGGCTGTGTCTTCTGTGCAACCTGCTTGGATCTAGGAAGTCATAAACTCATATGTCACAGATGCTCAAGCCCAGCACATGCTAGCCAAGTTGGCCATTCTCAGTCCAGATGCTCAAGGATACTGTTTGGATAGAGGTTTGATAAGGCACAATGACAAAGTTTGGATTGGTAACAATGCAGCCCTACAAACCAAGATCATTGCTGCCTGTCACTCTAGTGCTTTAGGAGGACACTCGGGCATAGCTGCTACATACCATAGAATCAAAAGGCACTTTGCTTGGAAGGGCATGAAACAGGATGTGAAATCTTTTATCAAGCAGTGTTCTATCTGCCAACAGTCCAAACACTCAAATACTCACCCCTTAGGCTTGCTACAACCACTGCCTATACCGGAGGGGGTCTGGAGAGATTTGTCAATGGATTTTATAGAAGGCTTGCCTAAATCAAATGGATTCAGTGTTATCTTAGTTGTGGTTGATAGATTGACCAAATATGCTCACTTTCTACCTGTCAAACACCCCTACAGTGCATCATCAATTGCCCAGCTATTCATGGATCATATTG
The DNA here is from genome assembly GCA_022457205.1 of Saccharum spontaneum. Classification (NCBI taxonomy): domain Eukaryota; kingdom Viridiplantae; phylum Streptophyta; class Magnoliopsida; order Poales; family Poaceae; genus Saccharum; species Saccharum spontaneum. Next base: position 13,707,403 of record CM039598.1, read on the forward strand.
TCAAACTGCATGGTTTACCTAGCACCATAGTCACTGATAGAGACACTATATTCCTCAGCCACTTTTGGAAAGAACTTTTCAAGCTCTATAGAGTCAGTCTTCACCTGAGCATGGCCTACCACCCACAAACTGATGGGCAAACAGAGAGGGTAAACCAATGCCTAGAAATGTATCTCAGATGCTCTGTGCAAGACTCACCTAAATCTTGGCACCAGTGGCTCTCTTTGGCTGAATTATGGTACAACTCATCTTACCATACCTCACTAGGATGTTCACCATTCATGGCTCTTTATGGATATGACCTAGATGTGGGAGCAATTCCAAATGTTCGAGCTTCTACATCGACTTCAGTGACTAAGATAATTGAAAAAAGAGCACTGCATTTGGAGGCTCTGAAGGAACATCTAGCTAAAGCTCAGAACAAAATGAAGCTACAAGCAGATCAAAAGAGGCGGGACTGTCAGTTCTCTGTAGGCGATCACGTGTTGCTGAAACTCCAGCCATACACACAATCCTCAGTGGCTAACCGTCCATATCCAAAACTGGCCTACAAGTATTTTGGCCCATATAAGATTACAGAACGTATTGGCCAAGCTGCCTATCATCTGGATTTGCCTGAAGGGTCACTCATTCACTCTGTTTTTCCACATATCTCAACTGAAACCTTTCATTGCAGATTGTACTCCTGTGTATGATACCCTTCCAGTCATCACTGACTTGGAAGCTGCAGCTGCCCAACCGGAGAAACTCCTGGAGCGCCGACTGCTCAAGAAAGGCAACTCGGCCATTCCTCAAGTCAAGGTCTCATGGCAGGGTCTTTCTCCATCGGCCACAACCAGGGAAGATTACCATGTCCTCTAGAAGAGGTTCCCAGAAGCACCAGCTTGGGGACAAGCGGCAACTCAAGGGGGGGGGAAGATGTAGTGCCTAATGACATACAGTGAACGGGCGGTGGATGAAGAAAGTTGTATCTTCTTTTGTGTTGGCGTATTTTCATGTTTACATTAAGTACTTGTGACACCGAGTGATGGGCCCAGGTGGCCAGGGTATGTAAGCGCACATAAGTGCCGCATCAATATTGTGTCGAGGGATTGAACTTGTTATTTGGTAATAGACATCGCCAAGGCTGAGGGGTTTGCCTCGCCGGCGCCAACGTTCCGTACCCTGTGTTTGTGCTCACATCGATGGCAATCGCCGGCGGCCAAGGGTGTGACACGCAGTCCTGCCCGGCAGGCAGGAGCATGAGGAACGCGTTCCGGCATGCGACGGGGTCCTGCTCGGAGGCCAGAGCGCACTCGACGATCTCCGGCGCGTCGGGGATGAGCTGGTCCTCGTGCGGGAGGCCGTAGATTGCCGAGACGGCCGAGATCGCGTGGCGGCGCACGAACTGGTGGCGGTGCTCGAGGTTGGAGAGCACGGAAGGGATGAGCGGCTCCAGCAGCTCGGGTTCGGTGAGGCGGCAGAGGAACCGCAGTGTGACGCCCCGGATGTACTCGTTGGGGCTCTGCAGGCTGTTGCGGAGGTTCTGGCAGATGAGTATCATCTCCAGGAGGACTCTTCCGGCGCCGGCGCCGTCACGCTTGTCGACGGTCTCGAGGTAGAGGAGGAGCATCTTCTGGATGGCGTGGTCATCGCTGGACTACACGTAGCAGACCACAGTGATGAAGAGGTGTGGAAGCAGCTCGCCGTTGAGGAGGAGCGAGATGGCGCGTCGCATCGTGTCGGCTTTCATCGGGCTGTCGCCGGACTCAAGCTCGGACTTGATCTCGTTCGCCATTGACGGCGTGCCCTTGTTGAAGTGCACAAGGAATGTGCATGGCTTCTCCATTGCCGCCGCCAGTTCTGCGAGGGACGACCGTGGGCGTGGATCTGGCCTGGCCTCCTAGGCGGAGGGAGGGAAAGGGGAGGGGATCAGATTTGGGGGACAGGTTTAAAGGTGGAAGACGAGAATTGCGTAATTTGGGGAGGACTGGAGTGACCTCAGAAAGGGACCAATGAAGAAAATGGGCCACAATTAACAGTATTTGAACCGGAAAAGTCCACTTCGGCACCCTCAACTTTCACGAAAGTCCACTTTTAGTCCCTGAACTCTAAAACCAGGTAAAACACGTCCCTCAACTTTGAAACCATTCATATTACGTCCCTGGGCTGGTTGTGAGTCGTTTTAAAGGCGGTTTTGTCGTTTTCTTTTTTTTATTTATTTTGGCTGAATCTTTGAAAAATTATAGTAAATCACAGAAAAATCATAAAATAAAAGGTCGAATTTTGTTGGACTCCACATGAGTAGATCTACATAGTGAATATACAATATGGTATGCTTTAGTACAAAACATTAGATTTATCATTTTTTATAATTAATTAGAATAATTCATAGCTGCAGTTCTATAGTCCAATTGTGATAAAATTTTTATGGTGGGCCAAGTATTGTATGCTTGTATTGTAATAAAATTTTGTGCTTATTGGATCATGTAAAAGTTGGTTATTGATTTATTTAGGTTTATGTTTGTTAAATCTAAATAAATCTATAACTAAGTTATATATGATCCAATAAGTATGAAATTTTTACTATAGTTCAAACATACAATAATTAGTCCACCATAAAAATTCATCACAATTGGACCATAGGAACTACAACTATGAATTATTCTAATTAATTATAGATAAGCATAGGTATAAAGCTACAACAAAAATACTATACTAAAGCATACTATATTATATGTTCATGTGTAGATCTATTTATGTGGACTTCAACAAAATTGGATTTCTGTGATTTACTATGATTTTTTAAAGATTCAGCCAAAATAAATAAAAATAAAAAGACAAAACCGCCTTAAAAACCACTTACAACCAGCCCAGGGACGTAATATGAATGGTTTCAAAGTTGAGGGATGTGTTTTTCCCGGTCTTGGAGTTTAGGGACCAAAAATGGACTTTCACGAAAGTTGAGGGACAAAAAGTGGACTTTTCCTTTTGAACCCCCATGACAATGTCTCCACTCCCATGCCGCAAATTTAGAGGAGTTGAATGGGTTGATTCGCCTAGTCATATGGGTTAAAAAAGGACCCAATGAAGAAAATGTGCCACAATTAACGGTTTTTGAATCTCTATGAGAATGTGGCATTGTCTAGAAAAAACAGTGGGAGGGAACATGACCATTTCCCTTGGAATGAAAGGGAACATGACCATTTCCCTTGGAATGAACTGTTACCTAAAATGAAGTGGTGGACATTAGTTGCCTAATCCTAAATCCTTATTCCAATGCAAAGATATGATTCCAAAAACGATGCCATATTTTTCTTTAAAAAGGTGTCTAAAACATCCAAAAAATACTCACAATTATTATTCTATATATTTCTTCGGTGTGCTGTTGATCTCCGGGCGTTTGGACAGAAGCGCTCATCCGGCAGCGGGGCGCACCTGCGAAGCACCTACGCACGTGGGGCGACGCGCGGCAAAGCGTGTGCAGCGACGGGAAGTGCTGGGGAGCACTTGCGTGGCGTCAGGATCTGGCAGCGGGCCCACCAAATTTCAACTAACTAAAAAAGTTATAACTAACAAACCAAAAATCCAAATTAAATTCCGAACACCGTTGAATTTGATGCAATAAATTCTTCGAAAACAAAATCCCACGTGTATATATTTAGATAAAATTTATTTACATGATAGAACATCGCTAAATATATAATAGAACATGATAGAACATGATAGAACATTGCTAATGCATAATAGAACATCCCTAAATACATGATAGAACATCGCTGAAAATATGATAGAACATCGCTTAAAAACATGATAGAACATCGCTAAAAACATGATAGAACATTGCTAGAAACATGATAGAACATCGCAAAACACATGATAGAACATCGCTAAAATATATGTTAGAACATCGCTAAATACATGATAGAACATCACTAAAATAAATAATAGAACATCGCTAAAAAAATTAAAATAAAATAAATTATAGAATAAGAAAAGAAAAATTAATAAGGAAGTATAAGAAAAGAAAAAAAATAAAATAATAATGAAAACATAGAAACTAAAAAAAGGAAGAATAAATAAAAGAAAGAAAGTAAAACAATACAAAAGAAAAGAAAAAGAAAAAGTAATTAAGAAAAAATAAAACAGTCCGCCTCCCGCCTCTCGCCTCCCACGCGCGCTGTTCCCACGCCTCCAACCTCGCGTGCGCACTTCGTTCGGACGGGGGATGGGGTTGGAATGTTCGGACCCCAAGAATCACGGGTGGAGTGACACCCGTGCCGCAAATTTAGGGGAGTTGAACGGGTTGATTCGCCTAGTCATATGGGCTCAGAAAGGGCCCAATGAACAAAATGGGCCACAATTAATAGTTTCTGAACCTCTACCCGAATGTGGCATCGTCTAGAAAAAAAGTGAGAGGGAATGTCACAATTTCCCTTGAAATGAACTGTTAGGTAAAATGAAGTGGTGGACCTTAGTTGCCTAATCCTAAATCCTTGTTCCAATGGGAAGATATGATTCCAAAAACAATGCCATATTTTTCTTTAAAAAGGTGTCTAAAACATCCAAAAAATACTCACAATTATTATTCTATGTATTTCTTCGGAAAATTAAATATGCATAAAAGCTCTTATTTTTCATGTTATTTTCTTTTTGACAAAATGACCAAATTTGTAAGGACTTTACTCGAGGCAGGACACACATCCGCACACCACTCCACCCACACGCTTTCTCTTTCTTCTCCTCCCACATCGTCCTTTTTCTTCTTCCCGCACCCTCCTTCTTCGCATGCTCCGGCGTCGCCTCACCCCGCATAGCTCCGGCGACGGTGATGCGACCTCAACCTCCTCCAGATCCGGCGACCCGACCTCTCACCCGCCTCCACCACCTCCCACCGCCCAACGCCGCCAGCGAGCTAGGGTTTTGCCGGAGCTCCACTCGACTTCGATGAAACCCTAGCTTGGCATTGGTACCCCTTCTCCCCGTCCCACCCTCCCGCACGGCCGCACCCCTCCCGCATGCGGCCATGACAAACTGTGGCGAGTGCCACCGAAGTCTAGCCATGGCACCCTGCACCCCGACGAGGCCCAATCGCCCCTGGCATAGCCAAGGCACCCTAAACCGCCCATCGACCTTCCCCATCGCCTAGCCCACCTGCCTCCCCTGACCAGCCAGCCATTCTAAATCCGCTGGAGTTGGTTCTTCTCCCTCTCCAGCGACCTCCTCCTTGTCGAAACCCTAGCTGCCATCGGATCTGGTGAAGAGAGAGGCACGGCTGGCGCCACAGGCACATGCTTGCGTGCGTTGGGAAAGAATACCATCGAATGGCCTAGGCGTGGCATCCAACAGCAGAGAGGGTGCCCGTGCCAAGCGCCGCGAGCATGTGCGCTCATTAACAAGCATTTCCGAATTTTAATTCATCCTTGCTAAGGAAAATAAATGTTTAGCAAAGAAGCACAATGTCCCACCTTGAAGGTGAAAAGATGATCATAGACAATATCTTGAGACATTGGAGGAGTATCTAAGCTTGTAGGTCCTAGGTGTAGGGGTTCATCCAACCGTCCCTGTTACCCGGTTCAATAATTTTGGATGCATATTTTCTTCCCTATAAAAAAACAAAATTCCCTCCTGTCGTTGTCAATGAGCAATCAGAATTTGTTTATTTAACCGCTAAGGGCACTGTCAATACTAATGCTACAATAGGTTTATGTGCATTAATTGCACTGCTACGTAATTACGCTAATATGGCAAGAGACTTAACAAAGAGACGGGAGAACAAATAAGAAACGATTTCTACACAAACGAGAAGGCACGTTTGGTTTGTTCACCTCACATTGTATTGCCTTGCCAAGCAAGGTTTCTAAGCGAGCTTGTGAATTTGGTTGCCTTGTTTGTGCGTCTTGGAGCCCGTGATGGCAAGCTTTTGGCTTGCTGGTGTAGGAGAGCAAAAACGGCGGCTGGGCAAGCTTTGCTTATATATGCCAGGAGAGCGATCGAGGCGAGGCTAGGCAAGCTACCACTACGCTGGGAACCGTGCCCAAGTCTTCACGCACATTGATCCCCCTCCCAACGGATCTGCTGTACCCAAAGGTCCCTTCCCTGACGATGCTGATGATGCACCTGCGCCAAAACCCACCATGCCTTGCAGCATCCAGCGTTGTCGCCTCCTACCTCCTGCAAGGCCACAACTCACCCACTCACACAGTCACTCACACAGTTTAGCCTATATACACACATCGATGTTGTAAAGTTTATTAAGCTAAAGTGAAGGATTTGAGAACTTTTGGGGGGATTAAGCGATCCCCACCTACTTTTCATTCCACATATGCCCGAGGGGGAACCCCCAGTTAGTGGAAGGGCATGGTGCCAATCCAAATACAAACAAACCCAGAGAAGTACAATGGGGAAGAGAGAGATTACAACAACACATCGACACCAACAACATACTAGCAGGAGAAAGGAGAAAAAAAGAAAACCCTAGGTTAAGTATAGATGTGAGTCGTGAGCCGCTAACTGATCGCCGATTGGCGCCACCACCGAGCAACATACTCGCCGTTTTCACCGGAGCCTTTGTGCCCCGGACCACTCCTCATAGCTACGCCGCTCTGCTGCTGCCCTCCACCTGAGAAGCGAAATGTGGAATGGGAACGAACAATGGAACGCAGACTAAGAGTGGTGATGGACCTAGAAGCCCAAGATCACCGGACACGGCGACCACCTTTAAGTTGATGGTGAGACTTACATCACATTCGGGCCCCCGCCTGGCATAAGATTTTCTAAGCACCATCATGGAGGGCGTCGACAGAGCAGAGGTGCTAGAGGAGGACACTCATCGATACATCGGCACGGGCGACAGCCGGTGCCAGCCTCACCTAGGAGGAAGATAGAGCAAGATATGTAAGAAGAGGAACCAAGGCAAGCACAAGGACACCCTCTTTGGCGTGGGTGGAGGCAGAGGCAGGTGTGCATGTATCAATGCCTCCAGCGAGGGAGTGATGCCCATGGGCACCACCATCGATAGACAGAGCCCCGAGCTCGGAATGGCTTTCACCCTGAGACCTGCCGAACGGGTTCTGCGAGCGCAGGGGGTCAACAGCGATGCCTCCAAGGAGGTGGATGACGCCAACAGTGCCATCGTCGCTGGTCGGCCAGCCAGAGCACAAACCATATAGGGTTTTCACCCAGACCCAAAATGCCTGTGAGCCAGATGCGCCGCCCGGGTCGGAATGTAGCGAGAGGGTCTTCAACAACGCCTCCAAGGAGGGGAAAGACGCCAGTAGCGCTGCCATCGCTGGTCAGTTGGCCGGAGCACACACCGAACAGGGCTTTCACCCAGATTGGGGTGCCAGAGGGGCATCGGTCTCGCCAGGCCTGTGTGCCCGCACATCCCGCGCCGGGCCTGAGCGCTCGGGCGACGACGCGCCTGCACACCCTGCGCAACCGAAACCAAAGCGAAGCTTGCCAGATTTGAGCACAGGAGCCACATGCTGCTCGACAAGGTTCGCACCCAAGCCCCCACCGGTCATCGGCTCGTCGTCACTCGCGAGGCAAGCGCAAGCCCAGGCCTAGCTGCGGACACCGGGCAGACCGTGCGAGCTGCCAAGTCCATGCAACCCACGCGTGCGCAGAGGCCACGCCCCCGCCGATTGGCGGATCCTGGGCGGTAGGAGCTTCCACCACCAATAGCTCGGCTGCTCTTGTGGGCAGAGGCTCTCCAGAGCGGGCACCGGCCACCACCATCACCAGGGCCAGGGCTGTAGCACCCTAGCGCCGCGGGCTGTCGTGCCCTTGCCCGACATCGCGCCTCCGACCACCCGCCGGGCTCGCCGTGCGTAGCAGCAGATCTGGGGTGGGGAGCACTGAATCCGGTCCTGAGTGACCCAGATCCAACCTCCCAGGCTTGCCAGCGGCTTCCCGTGGCGGTGGTTTATTCATGTGGTGGAAGAACTAGAGAGGAAGGTGGGGAGAGGAGAGTGGAGGGCGTGCTGTGGGGGGCCTTGTTGAGCTCCCATAGCGTGGCTGCCGCCACCGCAGGCAAGGGAGCGCAGTGGCGGGCAATGTCGCGCCCCCCCGAGTCGCCTAGGAGGAGGACGCGGGGGGAAGGCAGTGGAGTTGTCTAGCTTAAGTGAAGGATTTTAACTTTAGCCAACTATACTTTAGAGTACGAGATTCAAACAGGCCCTAAACCTCGGGTGATAGCAAGCATGATAAGTTCAAAAAGAAAATGCAAGCAGTGCCTAAATCGAAACGTGTCTTATTGCCGGTTCCTTTTCGATGTACGAGTAACACTAAAGTTTCGCCAGTAAATGAAGGCCTGATCTCCATGCTTCATTGTTGGTGTTCCAAGGGACAGCTGCCAGCAATGCCTTCCTCCTCGTGTCGACCTGGATCATCCATATGTCTTGGTCCTTGTGGACCTTGCCAACCTTGAAGTAGACGACGTCGGGGTTGTCCAAGCTCACAACAGGGAACTGTAGGTGCCCACGAGGGATGCCCTCGTACCCCGGCATCGCCCAGAGCTCCTCACAGTCGAGCACGCCATCCTTCACCCACGTTAGTGGCTCGTCCATCGTCAGGGTGAGTGTCCATGTGGTCACCGTGAAAGCATAACGGGAGCGCGCGCACGAGGTCCTCCCGAAGCGACCGCAGCAACATCAGGGCTCGATGGCGACGAACCTCACAGCGCCATCGCCAGCAGCTCCCATGCCCTCGGAATCACTCAAAGAAGGAAGGTCATTGGTGTAGTAATTTGGATCATAAGGAGTAGCTGGCAGAGGTACGTGCCGGAGCATGGGACTCCCCTCTTCCGCTGCCATGTCGCACAGGATGAAGCTCTCGCCATGGTAGCTGACCCAGCACAGGAACCTCTCGCCGACAGGGATGGCCATGCTGGCGCCCGTCAACCATCCTAGCAGCTTATCGCCTTGTTCATGGACGACGGGCACCGAGCGCTTGAGCTCCCACTGGCTCCTCCCGAGATGGAGGAGAGAGAGGTCGGCCATGTCCTCATGCTCAAACTTGCCGAGCTCAAGCTGAGCCACTAGGACCTCGTCGTCCCCTCGCCGCAGGATGCCGGTGTCCTCGTCGAGCAGCACGTGGCGGCAGTGGTGATCCCTCACCGGAATGCTCACGGCCGGGAGTAGAGACAGCGACGGCGGCCTCGTGGCGGTGCCTGCCCTGTACACGAAATGGTCGAACTGGCACGTCAACGGCGCGATGCGGCGGTGCGAAGAGCTACGCCGGCGCGTCTCCATTCGCAATCGCAAGACGATGGAGTCGCCGTGGGCTGCGATGACGGCAAGGTCGATGTTCTCGCCGTTGGCAGGCATGGTACCACCCACGTAATCGTAGTACAGTAAGGAGCTCGCCGGCGGCGCGGCGAGGCGGAACGAGACGCGCAGGCAGTGCTGCCCCGTGGAGGTGTGGGACTCTGCCACAGTTTTGTTGTCCGCAGCCATGGAGGAGGAGTAGTTCGTGACCCTCCGGCAGCCACGGCGGTTCAGCAGAACCCAGCTTGGGTCTTTGGCGGCGCCGGCGGTCGCCGGAGAATCGTCAGATGGATCCCTCGGTTGGCTGCAACTTGGGACGAGATGGATCGATCGCCGTAGGCCGAGGGAACCACCGCGTCTGAAGGCGACGGCACCCAGAGCAGCAAGCCGCGACAGAAGATTCATACTGGTTAGGGATGGTTTGGTGGGAGCCGTCGGTGACGAAGCTGCTGGTAATGGTGCTCAATCACGAATGGCACATTGGCGGCTGCTTTCAACGAGATGAGCCCTAGCACAATAGGTTGTTCGTGATTAGGGCGGTGTGATTAGTTGGGCTCGAACAAAACTGTGTCAATTTGGCCGGCCCAGAAAAATGTGGCGGAAATCGTCTAGCCCATCAAAACCACTTAGCCCAAAATAATGAGAGACATGATGATACTTCAACATCATGTGGAACCTTTCAAAATTAATGCACATCTTTCTTTCTTTATTTTTCCATGTTCTAAACTATCTAGAAATTTAAATTCTTCCAATAATCTTGGGGTATAGTCTACTAGCTACACTAGCACAAAGGATTTTATTTTTTTGGAGGTAGCATTTTTCTCCCTCTCCTGCTCTGCCTCTCCCCAACTATTCCTCCTCTCTACTTGCTCTCTCTCTCTCCATCAAATTCGGATGGCAGCGATAGCTGCTGAGAGCTCGTGGTGAGGTATGGTTGACAATGGTGGCTGACCGATCGAGGCCCTCTAGTTCTCCTTCCTCTACCTCCCTTGTCCCTCCTCCGCACAAATCCGTGCTTCGAGGATTAGAGTCGCGCCCTCATCTCGCGCGGAGGACCTCGTCTGCGTTGGCTTTGTGCCTCTGCTTGGGCTGGCGGACGAGTGAATGGGCTGCATAATACTAAGTTGTTTTTGGGCCAATTTCCAGGGTAGTCCTAGGCCTACCCAGACTACCCGCTGGACCCGTCACTGTTCTAAACTATCTAGAAATTTAAATTCTTCCAATCTTGTGGTATAGTCTACTAGCTACACTAGCACAAAGGATTTTATTTTTTTTTGGAGGTAGCATTTTTCTCCCTCTCCCGCTCTGCCTCCCCCCAACTATTCCTCCTCTCTAGCTCTCTCTCTCTCTCTCTCCATCAAATTCATCTGGGCATGCAACAATGAGGAGGGCAGCGATAGCTGCAGAGAGCTCGTGGTGAGGTATGGTTGGCAATGGTGGCCGACCGATCGAGGCCCTCTAGTTCTCTTTCCTCTACCTCCCTTGTCCCTCCTCCGCACAAATCCGTGCTTCGAGGATATGACATGGAGGTAGACAGCGAGGACTACATGGAGGGAGACAACAAGCACGATGTCGAGGCGCATGCGGATGCGAGCATGGCGTGAAGTTGGACAGACGAGGGCAACGTGGATCCAGGGCTCCGGCGATGTGAATCTACTCCAGTGATGAGAATATGCTTTTTTTCGTTTTGTATTCATCCGTACAAAGGTGGGCATCATAAGCTACTCAACCCTGAGTTGCTATTTTCACATGCCGGCGCAGAGTGTACTATCTCTGTAGTTTCGAATTAACAATGATGATGTGTTTGAGGCGGCCTGCATGCTCGCTTTGAAAAATCAAAACTGATTACATGTGAACACTCTTCCTATGGTAGTGCTAAGTAGCTAAGGCTATCTAAGCTAAACAAGTAGTATCCGTCAAAAATTAAAACTAAACAAGTACTCCCCTCGAAAAGCAAATGCTAAACAAGTACTCCCCCTATCCCAAAAGAATAGAAATATAATTTCTAGAGGAGTCCAACACTTCTAAGCTTTCCATTTCCTAAGAAAAAGGTATCAATATTTATATGTTTGAATACTTCTACTATGAAAATATCTTCCATAATTAATCTAGTGATATTTATTACACATCATAAATATTTATAGTTTTCTTAAGTATTTGATCAAACTATATTTAACTTCTGGGAAAGAGGGACTCATTATTTGTTTCAAACAGACAGCTATAGCCGCATCTATACACTACTGGAATCAGGCGCTTTGCCGAGTGTCCAGGGCACTCGAAAAAGCCCTAAATACACTAAGCAAAGGCTTTGCTGAGTGCCACACTCGGCAAAAAGCACACAATAAAAAAAACTATCAGCAAAGCGGCCTTTGCCGAGTGTCTTTTATCAGGCACTCGGCAAAGGCCGAACCGAAAAAAATCTGAACAAATAGGAAAGAAATTAATTTTTTTAATTGGGGGAGGGACCCACCGACCAGTCATATTGGCAACTGCTCCCAAGTTACCAGCCAAAGCAATTTTTCAAAACTTTGCGCCCAGTAGGAATCAAACCTGCGACCTCTCATACACGCGCGAGCTCCTCTACCACTACACTTCTCTTTCATTTGTGTCTATATTCTATTTCGGTTCCCCAAATATTATACCAAACTAATTGTAAATTGATTGTTCGAGGCCCTAAACGAATTCAAATCAAGAAGTTGTAAACTATAAAGTTTCATAACTTTTCGAGATCTACAATTTTCATTTAGGAAGTTTCTCCATCCGAGGTCGTTTGAAAAATTTAAATTTTAAAATTTTGAATTTCAAACGTAGTTTTGCATGACAAGATGATTCCAAATTAAAAAGTTTCAACTACAAAGTTTCATAACTTTTCGAGATCTACAATTTTCATTTAGGAAGCTTCTCCATCCAAGGTCGTTTGAAAAATTCAAATTTTAAAATTTTGAATTTCAAATGTAGTTTTGCATGACAAGATGATTTCAAATTAAAAAGTTGTCAACTACAAAATTTCATAACTTTTCGAGATCTACAAAGTTTATTTTGGTTGTTTTCCCATCCGAGGTCTTTTGAAAAATTCAAATTTTAAAATTTTAAAATTCGGATGTAGTTTTGCATGACTACATGATTTCAAATTAAAATGTTGTCAACTACAATGTTTCATAACTTTTTTGGGATCTATAATTTTCATTTAGGAAGTTCCTCCATCTGAGGTTGTGGTTCTAACATTATTCACAAATCTTATATATCTCTCTTATAGTTTCATGAAACTATATGAGAGACGTGTAGATTTTGTGAACAACATTACTATCGCTTTGTCGAATGAAGAAATGACCAAAATAAACTTTATAGATCTTGAGAAGTTATGAAACTTTGTAGATGAAAACTTATTGATTTGAATTCGTTTAGAGCTTCAAAATGTGCTTTGAAAAACTGCTTTGCCGAGTGAAAAAAACACTCGGCAAAGACCTTCTTTGCCGAGTGTTTTTTTTGCACTCAGCAAAGCAGCTTCTTTGCCGAGTGTTTTTTTGGCACTCGGCAAAGAAGGCCTTTGCCGAGTGTTTTTTTGCACTCGGCAAAAGAGCTTATTTGCCGAGTGTTTCTTTTTGCCAAGTGTTTTTTATTTGGCACACGCAAAGAAGCTCTTTGCCGAGTGCCTGAAAAAAAACCAGTCGGTAAACCACGTGGCACTCAGCAAAGAACCAGATTCCGGTAGTGATAGGTGGATTTCTCCTCAGGAAAGGCTAGGACCTAAGCCCACTTAATCCGCTAAATCAGGACTCCATTTAACCTGCTAATCAAGGGACAAAACTGAACAAGCCGGGTTGCCGAACCAGTTGAGACTAGCACCAGTTAGTTGGTATTTGTAATATCTGGTGCTTCTTTTATTTTTACCAGTAACCACCATGCACGTGCGACACATACGTGTCTGTCAAAACAATCTTTATAATCAAACAATAATAATAACATCGAATCTTTGGAGAAGTCAACATATATCATATACAAAATAAGCACACTTGCCAAAATCATGATCCTATTGTTTGAGTCGAGTTTATAATTCTATTTCGCCTATCCGTCTCTCAAAACACTTATCATGGGAACATATTAGTGAGACAAGGGTGTTTTTGGCACGACTTCATGTCCGCAGGCTTTTTTTGCCGGAGCAGCAAATCATGGCTTCACATCCGCATGTAAGAAGGGCCCCCGCTCCTCCAAATACACAGAAGTGCTTCTCCTCTGGCTCTGGTGCCAAATCTGTTGGCAGAGCCAGAGACGAAGCGCCACCAAAGGGTCAAAACTTGGTGCTCTCTGAAATCCCCCCTGTACTGCAATCACCTTTGTGAGAAACCAAAATAATTAGATAGTGTCAGCCTTTCTAAATAAAAATCGAAGAATCAAGGAACAAACTTCGGCAATCAAATAGTGACAGATAAATTTTGATAGTACACAACCACCAGGGTATTCAAAACAAATGCACAACATGTCGGGTGGGCGTGTGATTATAAGATCAGTGCGCATAGCAGGGTTATTAAAAAAAACTGAGAACAGGACAATGGAACATCTTGGTGTCTACTTACACTGATTCAACGTTGTTTTTTTTAGGTCGACTTCCCGGGGGGGGGGGGGGTGGGGGGGGGGAGGGATAAACTCATCCCCACCTGCAATATATTCTACAGATTCTGGTAAACTGGTGGGTGAAGGCATGGCCTTCGTTACAAAAGGATTACAACGGAGGGGGGGGGGGGGGAGAGCGTGAATTCAACGTTGTTTTAGAAGCTCTGTCTGCATGCCAGACTCCCACAGCATTGTCTCCTACGGAACTGACTCAAGCGTTCATATTTGCAACCAATGCAAATCCTCTCCCGGTCTCAGAGCGACCTAAGCTCTAAGGCTCCAACCTTCAGTAATGTTTACATGTGCGGACAAAAAGGGATCAATTGCGACTCTAGTATCAGTAAGGATCTATTGGGACTGTAGTATCGATGAAGTCGCAATGACCGACCGACAAGCAGGAATAATGTTTGTGGTTGTTAAAGTTACAAAAAAAGTAACTTACGACTAACTGATGGGTTTATATTTCCAATCAGTGGAAGTGAGACGACACATCAGTAATTTTGATTGAAGCATACATAGCAAACAACCTATAATATGTGAAGAATTCTTTTCTGTCTGTCATCAGAAGTTGAAGTGGAACATACATTCTTATTCCTCTGTAAAGGCAACTTTACCTAGAAGAAAAAAAGGATCACTTCAATTCAGCAGGGCAGTACTCATTTTCTTTTGAAGGAAATTCAGTAGGGGAGAACACATATTTTTTTAGATAAAGGATAGACAACTATCTGGCTTCATTCACCCGAAAATGGATGAACTCAAGCCACATATAGATGAAGGAAATAAATTAGAGGACACCATGCCAAGTCAGATCGTGTATTACACATAAACCAATGAAGGAATCACATACAAATAAATAAAGCTTGACAGGTTAACAGGTATATCAAAACCAGTTAACAAAATCAAGCCGCACAGTTTTCAAATTATTAAACTGTAACAATTGTCAAAAAAAAAAAAGTGTACAAACTCCTGAACCTGTCAAAAAAAAAAAAAGCTTTCTACCTAGGACCCCTCAATAGAATTTTGATTGCATATAACCCGAGTGAATTACATGAAGCTATTTGGATCTATAGACACTCAAAAATCCAGGCCAAATCAAAGTTTGAGGCAGAAACAAATACCACAAGCACTTACAGTATCATGGAAATTCCCAAAAGGATATTGAGCAGACGGTAAAGAAAAATATAGGAACTCAAAGGACTTGAGATTGCTATACCTTGTCCAACTGGTTGAGAGACTCCAACAGAAGCTTCATGGTTATTTAGGAGATGATGCACGACTGTTGTATCATGACAATCTTCTTGAAACGCAGAATCACCCTGTGGGCTAAGAGAATCTGATTCTTTAGATGGAACAGAAGACCATAAATTGGGACAGCAATCATGATCATGTAGCGCATCACAATTTTGCAGAGCAGTATTAGCTAGTTTGTACTGATTTATGTTATTACTGTGTAATAAAATTCGTTTATATTTCATATCTGTCGTTTGCTCAGCTGCTAAATGGGCTTAGCCCACTATAGTCTTCTTAGCCTCGAAGAAAGCTAACAATTAAAGGCCCTGACCCGTTATTTAGAACATTATAATTGGTTGGCAACGCGAAGCCCATGCAATGTTGTGCCAGCCCAACTATGTACTCTGTGATCATAGCTGGTACGGTATAAACCAATCATCGTTAACCTAGGTAGGGCTGCTAGCACGCAGCCGCCATTTTTGTGACAAACCATAAAACCTATCTAGCGGATAGCCAAACCCCACCCGTACTAAAATGCTTCGTTTTGCGGCACTGAGCGTCCTCACATGCCGAGCCTCGATTGCCCTGCGGCGGCCAATCATCAGTCGATACTTTGCCCCAACGTGCAGCCACCGGAGGCTGCTCTCAGATTCGCCGGCGGCCACTGCCACCGCCAAAGACAGGCGCTGGGTGATGCTGAGCAGCTATGGCCGCCGCCGCCCTGATGATTCCTCATTCGTTGCCGATGCCAATACCGTCGCGGAGTCCTGCACCTCCAAAGGCGGACTCGTGCGCGTCTCCTTGAGATGCGCCGCGCCGCCGTCGAGCTCCTACCTCTACTACGACTTCCCGAAGATCTCCTCCTACCTGTACTACGACTACTACAACGACCACGTCAGAGTCGTCGTGGCCCACGGGGAGTTGGTCCTCTTGGAGATGCATAACCCTCGAAAACTTGGTACGGAGCACTTTGTGTACAGGTCGGTGGGCACCCTCCGGGAGCCGTCGCTGTTCCAGACTTTCCGACCAAGCCCGAGAGCGTTCCTGCGTCCTACTTTGACCCTACTATGCGCCGCCCAAGGCTGGAGAGTGGGAGCATAGGCCTGCTGCGGCGAGGTGAGAACGACCTCCTCGTGGTCCACGTCGATCTGTGGTATGATCGTGATGCGGAATGGCAAAAGGCCGTGTTCTGTGTGCTCCGCCCCGGCATGCGCCGTTGGGAGCTCATGGAGCCAGTGCCTCTTTTTCGATGTGGTTATGGAATGTGTTGGTCGTCACCCCGAAACGTCATTTGCGTCGGTGACCGGTTCTTATGCTGCATTTGGTACAGCAGCAGCTTCTTGTTGTGCGACATGGCTGACGAGGCGAGCCCCAAGGTCCGGTATGTAGGTCTGCCTCCGGAGGTGTGGCGCTGCAGATACGGCGATGACAACTTCACGAAGGTCCGACGCATGGGCGTCGCCGGTGACAACAGTGTGAGGTTTGTCAGCATCCACCCACACTGCTGCAGTGTTGAACGTTACGATGACCAACCCGACTGCTGTGGCTGCGGTGACTCCGACGGGTCGAAATGTTTGCACCCCCGCTTCGTATTCACCATCAAGACCTGGAGGATGAATCTCAGTATGGACGAGCCATTGGAGTGGGTGGAAGATGGGGAGATCGACGGCGAGGAGATCTGGGCGCTTCCGGGATATCAGGGCCTCCCGCAAATAATTCCCGAGTGGCCTGTCGTGTGCTTGGGCAAAGCCAACGTCGTCTGCTTTGTGGTCTCCAATTATGACTTCACCAGGGACGTTGAGAAGGTTTGGATGGTTCAGCTCAACATCAACACCAAAACGCTGCTGTCCGTCGTCGAGCTCACCAGTAATGACTACTGGACAGGGTACTATCATTTACCGGCAGAATTTCAATACTAACAGAGAACACCTGGTATTGGTTGGTAAAATTAAGCTCCTAGTTATTCAAGATAATAATGAGTACGGATTACCGGATGTCCGGATCCCAGATAGTTAGGTTCAAAATTTGAAGTTTGAGCTGGTCATCGGAAGCATTTTTAATCATTTTTTACATTGTTTGTATCGCTGCGCAATCCATACATTTACGCGTGGTCATTTGGAAGAATATTGCCACTGATTCCTTTTAAAAGTGGATTCTTCTTATCTCTCATTATTTCTTATGGAACAATTAATGTGTATAACAACACAACTTTTTAGAAGTGAAGTTGGAATTCCTCCTTTTCTTTTTAGTTAAAATGATTTTTTTTCTAGATTTAAAGAAAGCTAATAGGGTTTGATACAGATCCTGCAAGGGGTACCAATTTATAAGAGCCGAGCAAACGAAAATGAAGGGTTAACCACTCTGTCAAAGCTAGTCTTCAGTCTGATTTGCTTCATGTAGTCAGCCATCTTCTGTTGGTCTTCTCCCTTCAGCTAAACCGAGTATTTCTTTTTTGCTAAAAATCAAAAGCTGTTCGACTATTGCATTTCGAATGTTCTTTCATCATAGTTGCCAAACACATGGTGAGTGACGCGCGATTATTTGGTTCATCCATGCTTATCATATCATCTACTTTACCAGGTGAACATGAACCTCTCTCTCTCTCTCTCTCTCTCTCTCTATATATATATATATATATATATATACACACACACACACAACTGAAATCAATAGTCAATACAATATAAAAATACAATTTATTTAGTAAGCGAAATTGATAATAGGGAACACAACGTCGATTACAGTATCTTGATCCTTTTTCATTGTGTAATTCAACTAGAAATCAACAAATTGCAGAATAAATAACTCATGAATTCAATTTACTCAATCTAAACCCAAACTTTCTATCTAGCCTATACTAGTTACACTAGCACAAAGGGTTTTATTTTCAGAGGTAGCACCTTTCTCCATCCATCTTTGTAATTACTTAGCAAACCAGATATTTTAGGAGACATCTAGAAAATAAGCTTGTCTCAGAAAAATTGATTTTCAGAGGCCCAAAGCGTATAAAAAATTGATTTTCAACTAAGCTAATGTTGATGAGGGATTTTATTTTTCAGAGGTAGCATCTTTCTCTCTATTCTTCCTATCAACTTGCTCTCACTCTCCTCTCTCTCTCTCTCTCTTTCTCTCATATCCATATGGGCAACAGAAATGCATCGCCGGTATCCATAGTGGCCGGGGAGTTTATCCGAGCCATCCATGTTTGCATAGAGATTCAGAAAAGCTCCCAGCGCTGGTCAAACATTTTTTGCCTCAATGTGCCTGGTTCAATTCCCGCCTCAGGCATACCGCCAGCCTCACTTGAAAATTTCAGGCACATCCATCATCCGCACCTATGTAACCCCACTCCATTCTATCCTCATTCACTTCCACCAGTGAAACCCTAAATCTTAGTTTTCCTCTTGCTAGCCCACATTCTACATGAGCGGAGACGATGGATCCACCTCCATACAGCTCGGTGGGGGCTGCAGGCTCGCCGTGCACGGCGGCCAACTCAATGCCGGCGGCCAACTCAGTTCCAGCAGCGTCCACTTGCTCCCTCGGTTGCCCGACAGCGGCGGCGACGGCAGCTGCGGCAATGGCGGCGACCCACTCAGTGCTGGCCACTTCCGCTCGCCAACCAGGTTGACTGGCCATGCCAGCAGCCCCGTAGGTCCCGCCGGCCCCATCGGTGCCGGCGATGTCCACTCGCACCATGGGCTGTGTGGCGGCGCCGGGTTCACGTCGCCGCCTGGTCTGATTACCGGATCCCCACTCGACCCTCGCGGCGGACCCCAGCACTGGGCGGGTCTAGGGGCGCGATAGGCTGCTACGCCACCCGACTTGGAGGCCAGGGACCGGCTCCGCTCGGCGCCATCCTACGAGGTCGACGAGGCGGGCCTGCTCAACCCCCGGCGGCCTGGTGCGGTCGACGCGGTGGGTGAGGGGTGCCCCTGTGCAGGCGGCCAAGGACCTCCCAGGAACATTGCCGCAACCCCGCCCAGTCCTCTCCTCCCTTCCGTCCCGTGTCCTCCACCCCGGCAAGGACTCACCGGTGAGCACATCCAGCTGCGCGGCTCCTCCTCCCCCCCCGCCCCCGTTCTCTCCTCCCTTCGACGAGCACGGCCTGGAACGGCGAGAACTAGCAAGAGGAAGAAGAAGGTCTAGTCTATGTATGACATGTGGGCCCCATCCATAAGTGAGAGGCTTTTCGAAAAGCCATAGGGGTATTTTTGTCTTTTCAGCTTGTATTTATTAACACTGTTAACTCTCTTTCGCGGGACATGGGCAACTGGAACCTTTAGGGCGTGTTTGTTTGCCTGGCCACCTTGGGCTGGCTGAGGACATGCAGGTGCAGCTGTTTGTTTCCCTGGACAAGTCTTGGGCCTGGCCAGCACGATGTTCAAAGCACCCGTGAGCCAGGCTCGGGAGGGAAGCTTGATTTGGCCTTCGCTTGGGAGCCAAGCCTGCTCGGACTCCAATGCGGGTGCAGGTGGGTTGGTGGGTATGGGTGACATGTGGGTCCTCCAGTGCGGTGCAGGCAAACAAACAACAAGCCCGTCCCAGCCAGGCCCAGTTGGGAAATGAAACAAACAAGGTGCCTTGCACCAGTTGGGTGGAATAGCTCTGTAGAAAGATGGAAACTGTACCATAGAGTAGCCTCTCATAGCTGCATCATGAACCTCAGGCTTCTCAAATCTCTTCTGGAAAACTCCCAAAGTGGCAGGAACTATTGAGGCATGATTATGGATTCTTCATGCGGTGCATAATCCTCTTGACAGCTTCAATATGAATATCCTACAGTATGCTAATACAGAACTTTGAACTGTCAACAAAAATTCGTAGTACATTAAGCAGAGAAAGCGAGTTGGGACCTTGAATCCTGATGCGAACATCAGTTACCATTGCAAGTAACTGCATAAGAAAATTAAAATGAGGAGGCTTATATCAGTACTATTAGCCTGCAGCCCTGCACTGTCACAAGCAACAGTCATGTACTACATCAAACAATGCAACATGTATATAGAAATTGGCTACCAGGTAGGCAATTAAAAATTTATGCTGAACTACCAAACAAATTCCATCATAGAAAGCTGAACAAATAGTGCAATTTTCAGTACATCAAAAATAAAATTGATCTGGATACTACCATAATAGTTCCATCGTCGTGCTTTCCTCGTCACCCAGCGTGATGTACTGATGTGCACCTGATTCATTCATTGTACTGATGGTCGGCATACATTCATTGTAAAGATTCAATCAATTTTTCTTTTCCCCAATCGGAGAGGCAAGCAGAGTAGCCGACAAGGTAAAGATCTAGAAATAGAGATGGGCACCTATTGCGGCGCATTGTAGCCTGGCGGCATGTGGAAGACGTCGGCATCCAGCGCGTGCCCTGCCCTGGCCAGATTGGATCGCAGGCTGTGGCCTGCCCTGGCCGGCGTGGTGTATGTCACACGGGCGCCTACCCTGGTGGCCGACTGCAGCCTACCCTAGTGTCGTCAGCGCATGCTCTAGTGGCCGGTTGCACCTGCCCTGGCGTCACGGCTTCCTCGCCGCCCCTAGCCGATCCCACTCTTGTGCGTCCCCTGCACGGCGCGCAGGGTGCCGAGCCCACGGCCAGGCACAACCGCCAGCCACCCCGAGCAACCCTAGCCCCGCGGCTGGGCGTCGTAGTCGGCACGCGCGCGCCGAGGACCACGACGGGGTGGTGCTGGCTGGCGGGGAGCAGAGTGAGGAGAAGGGGAGAGGCGGGGATCTAGGCCGCCGCACGAGGGGAGAAGCGGGGTTGGGCGGCGCGACGAGGCTTTGGCGGCGGTGAGGATGGCTAGAAGCACGCCATGGGTTCGATGTGGGTTGTCGCGAGTGAAGCCTGGGAGGGGCGCGTTTGAAGCCGCGCGTGCGTGGGTGGAAGGGCGCTGGGGGCAGGGTGGGTATGCAGCTCGCCAAAGCAGGAACAAGTGGCGGCCGCGGCTGCTTCTGTCGGTAGAGTGAAGGAAAAAAAAAGACAAAGCGACTCTAGGGGAGAGGAGAGAATGTTTAATTTTTTCAGAAAAAAAAGACAGGAGGGATCGATCCCTGCCCGCAGACGTAGGGGGCTCAGGCCAAGGCGGGGGCTTCAACGCGTTGAAGCCTGGACGCGGGGGTGAGAAGCCTCCCATCAAACGTTGTCTCTCCAACCTTAGATCTAACGTAGTTGTTTTGTGAGCCCTTGATTTTAATGGTTGTAAATTTCTGTGTGTAATTTTTTGGATGCACAATGGTTGGACTACTCAGAGGGACATTTAAGTTGATAGACCTAAAATAATTAGAAGATTTCAATTATAGTAGAGATTTGCTGGCACAATTTCAGTACCAACGAACACCTAGTACAGGTAGACTGGTAAAATTAAGCTCCCAGTTATTCAAGATAATAACGAGTACCGATTATCGGATTCTAGATAGTTAGTTGCAAATTTGAAGTTTAATTGAGCTTGTCATCGGAAGCATGTATAATCATTTTTACATGGTTTGTATCGCCGTGCAATCCAGACTTTTGCACCTGGTCATTTGGAAAAATATTGCCAGTCCAGAGATGCCTTTTAAAAGTTTTTTTTGATAAAAAATCCATTTAAAAGTTGACGTGCTTGGTATCTCACATGATTTCTTAGAATGACTAACACTTCAGGTAATGATATATTATTTTCTCAGTAGATGGTGTTTGTCTAAGATTGGATCATCGAACTTGCTCTCCCTCCTTAGTTACAATCTATGAGAACATTTAGCATATGTACCAGTACAACATTTTAGAAGTGAAGCTAGAATTCCTTTTCTATTTTAGTTAATGGATTTTTCCATCTTTCAAGCTAATAGATTTCATAGAAATCCTTTTAGGGGTGCCTACTTACTAGAGCCAATCGACCAAACGAGAAGGAAGAGTGGTTTGTAAAATGCTTTGTCAACAGCCTTCGCCATGAGTCATGACATCAAACACCAGCTCAGGCCTCTCCATCCGTCCATGACTGTTGCGTATTGGCCGGGCAAAGACATGGAACACAGTGCCCCATATAAGAAACAGTTTTCTTCATATCAGAGAAAAATCACTGCTGCTCCCCCAACCAGAACATGCTACCACCACACCAGACAAGAACAACCTGCGGCTCCCCAAATGCAACAACAGAGAGCTAGAAAAGCTGGTGAATGCTAGAGATGTGGTGAGAAATGGGTCTGCCTTCACAAGTGCAAGTTAATCCTTACATACAAAATTCAAGATAATAACGAGTACTGATTACCGGATCCAAGATAGTTGCAAAATTCGAAGTTTGAGCTGTTCATCCAAAGCATATATAATCATTTTTACATGGTTTGTATTGCCGTGCAATCCAAGCATTTGTGTGTTGTCATTTGGAAAAATAATGCCATTCCAGCAATTCCTTTTAAAAGATCACACTTCCTATCTCACATTATTTCTTAGAACCACTAACAATTGAGGTAATTGATGATATATTTTTTCAGTAGATGGTGTTTGTCTAAGATTGGATTGTGATTAATGGGTCGTACTTCTTGCTTTCCCTCCTAAGTTACAGTCTATGGAACAATTAATGTGTATACAAGGCCAACATTTTGCAGAGGCTAGGATATTTTTAATATATTCCCTTTTCTATAAAAATACAAGGCCAACATTTTAGAAGTGAAGTTAGAATTCCTTTTCTATTTTAGTTAATGGATCTGTCCATCTCTCAACGAATGCTAATAGGTTTGATATACATCCTGCTAGGGCTGCCTACTTACAAGAGCCGAGTAAACGAGAAGGAAGGGTTAATTTAACAACTTTAGGCATTGTTTTGATGTATTCAGTTTGGTATCAATCAACACGAACACCTAGTACAGGTAGACTGGTAAAATTAAGCTCCCAGTTATTCAAGATAATAACGAGTACCGATTATCGGATTCTAGATAGTTAGTTGCAAATTTGAAGTTTAATTGAGCTTGTCATCGGAAGCATGTATAATCATTTTTACATGGTTTGTATCGCCGTGCAATCCAGACTTTTGCACCTGGTCATTTGGAAAAATATTGCCAGTCCAGAGATGCCTTTTAAAAGTTTTTTTTGATAAAAAATCCATTTAAAAGTTGACGTGCTTGGTATCTCACATGATTTCTTAGAATGACTAACACTTCAGGTAATGATATATTATTTTCTCAGTAGATGGTGTTTGTCTAAGATTGGATCATCGAACTTGCTCTCCCTCCTTAGTTACAATCTATGAGAACATTTAGCATATGTACCAGTACAACATTTTAGAAGTGAAGCTAGAATTCCTTTTCTATTTTAGTTAATGGATTTTTCCATCTTTCAAGCTAATAGATTTCATAGAAATCCTTTTAGGGGTGCCTACTTACTAGAGCCAATCGACCAAACGAGAAGGAAGAGTGGTTTGTAAAATGCTTTGTCAACAGCCTTCGCCATGAGTCATGACATCAAACACCAGCTCAGGCCTCTCCATCCGTCCATGACTGTTGCGTATTGGCCGGGCAAAGACATGGAACACAGTGCCCCATATAAGAAACAGTTTTCTTCATATCAGAGAAAAATCACTGCTGCTCCCCCAACCAGAACATGCTACCACCACACCAGACAAGAACAACCTGCGGCTCCCCAAATGCAACAACAGAGAGCTAGAAAAGCTGGTGAATGCTAGAGATGTGGTGAGAAATGGGTCTGCCTTCACAAGTGCAAGTTAATCCTTACATACAAAATTCAAGATAATAACGAGTACTGATTACCGGATCCAAGATAGTTGCAAAATTCGAAGTTTGAGCTGTTCATCCAAAGCATATATAATCATTTTTACATGGTTTGTATTGCCGTGCAATCCAAGCATTTGTGTGTTGTCATTTGGAAAAATAATGCCATTCCAGCAATTCCTTTTAAAAGATCACACTTCCTATCTCACATTATTTCTTAGAACCACTAACAATTGAGGTAATTGATGATATATTTTTTCAGTAGATGGTGTTTGTCTAAGATTGGATTGTGATTAATGGGTCGTACTTCTTGCTTTCCCTCCTAAGTTACAGTCTATGGAACAATTAATGTGTATACAAGGCCAACATTTTGCAGAGGCTAGGATATTTTTAATATATTCCCTTTTCTATAAAAATACAAGGCCAACATTTTAGAAGTGAAGTTAGAATTCCTTTTCTATTTTAGTTAATGGATCTGTCCATCTCTCAACGAATGCTAATAGGTTTGATATACATCCTGCTAGGGCTGCCTACTTACAAGAGCCGAGTAAACGAGAAGGAAGGGTTAATTTAACAACTTTAGGCATTGTTTTGATGTATTCAGTTTGGTATCAATCAACACGAACACCTAGTACAGGTAGACTGGTAAAATTAAGCTCCCAGTTATTCAAGATAATAACGAGTACCGATTATCGGATTCTAGATAGTTAGTTGCAAATTTGAAGTTTAATTGAGCTTGTCATCGGAAGCATGTATAATCATTTTTACATGGTTTGTATCGCCGTGCAATCCAGACTTTTGCACCTGGTCATTTGGAAAAATATTGCCAGTCCAGAGATGCCTTTTAAAAGTTTTTTTTGATAAAAATTCCATTTAAAAGTTGACGTGCTTGGTATCTCACATGATTTCTTAGAATGACTAACACTTCAGGTAATGATATATTATTTTCTCAGTAGATGGTGTTTGTCTAAGATTGGATCATCGAACTTGCTCTCCCTCCTTAGTTACAATCTATGAGAACATTTAGCATATGTACCAGTACAACATTTTAGAAGTGAAGCTAGAATTCCTTTTCTATTTTAGTTAATGGATTTTTCCATCTTTCAAGCTAATAGATTTCATAGAAATCCTTTTAGGGGTGCCTACTTACTAGAGCCAATCGACCAAACGAGAAGGAAGAGTGGTTTGTAAAATGCTTTGTCAACAGCCTTCGCCATGAGTCATGACATCAAACACCAGCTCAGGCCTCTCCATCCGTCCATGACTGTTGCGTATTGGCCGGGCAAAGACATGGAACACAGTGCCCCATATAAGAAACAGTTTTCTTCATATCAGAGAAAAATCACTGCTGCTCCCCCAACCAGAACATGCTACCACCACACCAGACAAGAACAACCTGCGGCTCCCCAAATGCAACAACAGAGAGCTAGAAAAGCTGGTGAATGCTAGAGATGTGGTGAGAAATGGGTCTGCCTTCACAAGTGCAAGTTAATCCTTACATACAAAATTCAAGATAATAACGAGTACTGATTACCGGATCCAAGATAGTTGCAAAATTCGAAGTTTGAGCTGTTCATCCAAAGCATATATAATCATTTTTACATGGTTTGTATTGCCGTGCAATCCAAGCATTTGTGTGTTGTCATTTGGAAAAATAATGCCATTCCAGCAATTCCTTTTAAAAGATCACACTTCCTATCTCACATTATTTCTTAGAACCACTAACAATTGAGGTAATTGATGATATATTTTTTCAGTAGATGGTGTTTGTCTAAGATTGGATTGTGATTAATGGGTCGTACTTCTTGCTTTCCCTCCTAAGTTACAGTCTATGGAACAATTAATGTGTATACAAGGCCAACATTTTGCAGAGGCTAGGATATTTTTAATATATTCCCTTTTCTATAAAAATACAAGGCCAACATTTTAGAAGTGAAGTTAGAATTCCTTTTCTATTTTAGTTAATGGATCTGTCCATCTCTCAACGAATGCTAATAGGTTTGATATACATCCTGCTAGGGCTGCCTACTTACAAGAGCCGAGTAAACGAGAAGGAAGGGTTAATTTAACAACTTTAGGCATTGTTTTGATGTATTCAGTTTGGTATCAATCAACACGAACACCTAGTACAGGTAGACTGGTAAAATTAAGCTCCCAGTTATTCAAGATAATAACGAGTACCGATTATCGGATTCTAGATAGTTAGTTGCAAATTTGAAGTTTAATTGAGCTTGTCATCGGAAGCATGTATAATCATTTTTACATGGTTTGTATCGCCGTGCAATCCAGACTTTTGCACCTGGTCATTTGGAAAAATATTGCCAGTCCAGAGATGCCTTTTAAAAGTTTTTTTTGATAAAAATTCCATTTAAAAGTTGACGTGCTTGGTATCTCACATGATTTCTTAGAATGACTAACACTTCAGGTAATGATATATTATTTTCTCAGTAGATGGTGTTTGTCTAAGATTGGATCATCGAACTTGCTCTCCCTCCTTAGTTACAATCTATGAGAACATTTAGCATATGTACCAGTACAACATTTTAGAAGTGAAGCTAGAATTCCTTTTCTATTTTAGTTAATGGATTTTTCCATCTTTCAAGCTAATAGATTTCATAGAAATCCTTTTAGGGGTGCCTACTTACTAGAGCCAATCGACCAAACGAGAAGGAAGAGTGGTTTGTAAAATGCTTTGTCAACAGCCTTCGCCATGAGTCATGACATCAAACACCAGCTCAGGCCTCTCCATCCGTCCATGACTGTTGCGTATTGGCCGGGCAAAGACATGGAACACAGTGCCCCATATAAGAAACAGTTTTCTTCATATCAGAGAAAAATCACTGCTGCTCCCCCAACCAGAACATGCTACCACCACACCAGACAAGAACAACCTGCGGCTCCCCAAATGCAACAACAGAGAGCTAGAAAAGCTGGTGAATGCTAGAGATGTGGTGAGAAATGGGTCTGCCTTCACAAGTGCAAGTTAATCCTTACATACAAAATTCAAGATAATAACGAGTACTGATTACCGGATCCAAGATAGTTGCAAAATTCGAAGTTTGAGCTGTTCATCCAAAGCATATATAATCATTTTTACATGGTTTGTATTGCCGTGCAATCCAAGCATTTGTGTGTTGTCATTTGGAAAAATAATGCCATTCCAGCAATTCCTTTTAAAAGATCACACTTCCTATCTCACATTATTTCTTAGAACCACTAACAATTGAGGTAATTGATGATATATTTTTTCAGTAGATGGTGTTTGTCTAAGATTGGATTGTGATTAATGGGTCGTACTTCTTGCTTTCCCTCCTAAGTTACAGTCTATGGAACAATTAATGTGTATACAAGGCCAACATTTTGCAGAGGCTAGGATATTTTTAATATATTCCCTTTTCTATAAAAATACAAGGCCAACATTTTAGAAGTGAAGTTAGAATTCCTTTTCTATTTTAGTTAATGGATCTGTCCATCTCTCAACGAATGCTAATAGGTTTGATATACATCCTGCTAGGGCTGCCTACTTACAAGAGCCGAGTAAACGAGAAGGAAGGGTTAATTTAACAACTTTAGGCATTGTTTTGATGTATTCAGTTTGGTATCAATCAACATGTGTTGGGTGGATTGGAGTGAAACTTTAATTAAATTACACCCCAATCCACCTCAACACATGTAGATAAATATATATTGTTTATTTCATATAAAAGGTTTAAAACTACGATATGTTAGCTTAGTATGGGATATAACTGAGTTAAGTTTAGCTCTCTTTGGCCCAACCCAACCCCCCTAAATATTTTTTCTCGATCCACCACACTGATATAGATAGGTTAATAGATAGATGAATGTAGATATAATTGTTATTATTGTGTAAAATTCCCTTATATTTCATATGCCTTTTGCTCAGCTGCTAAATGGGCTTACGTATACTGTGTAGTCTTCTTGGCCTCTGAGAAAGCTGACAATCTGCCAACGCGGAGCCCATGCAGTGTTCTGCCAGCCCAATTTATGTACTCCTGCGATCCTATCTGGTACGGTATAAATCATCCTAATCATCGTAACATGGTTAACCTACTAGAAGGGCTGCTAGCACGCAGCCGCTATTATTGAGACAACCACGAAAATGCTGAGCCGGATTGCTGTGCATCGTTTTGCCGCACTGAGCCTCCTCACATGCCAAGCCTCCATTACCCTACGGCCAATAATCAATCGATATTTTGCCCCAACATGCAGCCACCGGAGGCTGCTCTCGAATTCGCCAGTGGCCACTGCCGCCGCCGCCGCCGCCAAAGACAGGTGCTGGGTGATGCTGAGCACCTATGGCTGCCGCCGCCGCCTCGATGACACGTCATCCGTTACCGACGACGTCAATACCGTCGCCGAGTCCTGCACCTCCAAGGACCGACGCGTGCGCGTCTCCTTGAGATGCGCCGCGCCGCCGTCGAGCTCCTACCTCTACTATGACTTTCCGGAGAGCGCGCGTGTTGACGAGGGCGACCACTACCGAATCAGAGTCGTTGCTGCTCACGGGGAATTTGTCCTTTTGGAGATGCATCACTGTGGATCATCTAGTTTTGTGGACCACTTCGTGTACAGGCCGGCAGGCCCCCGCCGGCCGCCGTCGCTGTCTCTGCTCCCCGTTCCAGATTTTCTCACCAAGTCCGAGAGCGTCTTTCCACTTGATGTACCCGATCTGTTCCCCATTCCAGATTTTCTCACCAAGTCCGAGAGCGTCATTCCACCCGACTTTAACCCTCGCATCCGCCCAAGCCTGGACTCTGGGAGCATCGGCCTGCTGCGGCGAGGCGAGAACGACCTCCTTGCCGTCCAGGTCAAGCTGTTGGACGATTACCATGCGCGACGGCAAACGGTTGAGTTTTCTGTGCTGCGCCCAGGCATGCGCCGGTGGGAGCTGACGGAGCCAGTACCAATTCTTCATGGCGAAGACGAAGGCCATTGGCGGATAATGCTGGGGACACTCAAAGACGTCATCTGCGTCGGTGACCGGTTCCTATGCTGGGTTAACTACAGGTACGACTTCTTGCTGTGCGACATGGCAGACGATGCAGGCCCCAAGGTCCGTTATGTACCTCTGCCCCCGGAGGTGAGACGCTGCAGCTACGGCAATGACAACCCCATGAGGGTCGGACGCATGGGCGCCGCCGGTGACGACAGTGTGAGGTTCGTCAGCATCCACCCACACAGTTGCATCCGGGACCACAACGACTTGTGCAGCAGAGACGACTCCGACTGCTGGTGCATTGTTTCCGATCGGACGACACTTCAGCACCCCTGCTTTGTCTACACCATCAAGACCTGGACCATGAATCTCAGCATGGATGAGCCATTGGAGTGGATGGAAGATGGAGAGATGGACAGTGAGGAGATCTTTGCGCTTCCGGGATACCAGGGCCTCCCGCAAGCAATTCCCGAGTGGCCCGTCGTGTGCTTGGACAAACCTAACGTCGTCTGCTTTCTGGTCTCCAATTATTACTTCACCAAGGACGACGAGAAGCTATGGATGGTGCAGCTCAACATCGACACCAGAACGCTGTTGTCAATCATCCAGTTCACCGATACGGAAGACTTCTGGTACTGGAAAAATACCATCATTTACCGGCAGAAATTCAGCACTAAACCAGAGAACACCTAGTGCATGGTAGGCTGCTAAAATTAAGCTCCTAGTACTGAGCATCCCATGTATAATCTTTTTTAGTTAAAAATTTTGAAATATGAGCTGGTCATCGGAAGCATGTATAATCTTCTCTACTTGGTTTGTATCGCCGTGCAATCCCAAATTTGCATGGGGTCGAAAGATACTTCCACTTCACTGATTCCTTATAAAAGTTGATGCATTGTATGTTACATTATTCCTTAGCTTTTTCTCAGTTATATGCTATGAACAAATTAATGTGTATACCAATACAACATTTTAGAAGTGAAGTTAGAATTCCTTTTCGTTTTTAGAAAGGATTTTTCTTGATTTTAAAGAAAGTCAATAGGGTTTGATACAGATCCTCTAGGGATACCAGTTTGCAAGAGCCAAGCAAACGAAACGGAAGGGTTAACCACTCAAGGTAAAGCTCATCTTCAATACCATCTTCTGTTGGTCCTCCCCCTTTAGGAGTATATGCGCTACTTTTGCAGAAGAACTTGCATTATGTAAATAGGGAACTTATTCTCAACTGCCATCTTGTTTCTCACTGTCCAAATAAATAGAGTAATCAACTTCGTACCATTGGAATTGAACCAAGGATAAACCCAATGAATATAAAGATTGTGCAAACTATATTAGGAACGCTGATGCACCCTATGGCCTTTTTAAAGATCTGTCACAAAATGAGATAACATGCATCTTAGGATATATGATCCACTGTTTGTCTTGCTATACACCGGATACAGATCATATATATACTCTCTTTCCACTTTTCTTAAATTGACAACCCCCTATTTGAAGTCGGTTATCAAATGCTAGCCAAAGGAAAAATTTGAGTTTAAGAGGCACCTTATTCTTCCATATATAACTTGTTTAATCTTTGATAAGCTAGTGAACCCACCAAAGTTTAGCAGTCTATACAAAGATCTTGAGGCGTAATGTAAGTTCCATACACCTGGGAAGCTACACGTCTATTTATATTTTCCCCCTTAATATGAAACTTGAGAACTATAATTTATTTTATGATGACTGTGGCATCCATAATTTGACAATTTCCCATCAGAGAGACTACATTTCTCAGCTTAAACATGCAGGATATTTCAATTCGACAAAGAGAAACCACTTGCCATGGAAACCTATGGCAATAACAAGTTGCATATGCAGGCGCCTGTGCCTACTACACCGAACAAGTCTTATCCAAGATTCCTTTTTCAAGTTTGGGCAGTAAATCACTAAATTTTTGCCCGTATATGAAGGTGCGTTCTCCATCTGGGTCGGTCTAGGTCCACTGCATTGCTGCCAGAAGCGCCTTCATCCTCGTGTCCACCTGGATCATCCATGTGTTTTGGTTCCCACGGTGCCTCTTGCCGACCTTCAAGCAGATGATGTCGGGGTTGTCCATGCTCACGATGGGGGACTGCAGGTACACGCGCGGGAGATCCTCATATCCCGGCGTCGCCCAGAGCTCCTCGCAGTCGAGCACACCCTCCTTCACCCACATCATTGGCTCATCCATGGTCAGTGTCAGTGTCCATGTGGTTACCGTGAAGGCAAAGCAGGAGCGCGCACATGAGCTCCTCCCAAGGCGACCGCAACAGCAGCGGGGCTCGATGGAGACGAACCTCATAGCGCAAGGGCCGGCAGCGCCTATGCCATCGCAATAACTCAGGGGAGGCAGGTCATGTTGGAATGATCTCCACCAACAGACCCAACGGTCTGTTGGGCCTTTGATCCGCGCCATGATCGGGGGCGCCCAGCCCATCCATGGCTAGTGGGCCCCCGTCACCCTGCGCTATATATAAAGAGGTGGGGGTCGGTGGCTCTTGACACGAGGTTCGCCTGAGCCATACTCCCACCGAACAAACCCTAAAACCCGATCCACGGAGGGGCGCAGGTAGTGATGGGAAGCACCGCCATCGCCACTACACCGCGCCGGCTTTCTTCACCGACCATCGCTGCCTAGTGCAGATCTTCACCGAACCAACTCAATGGCTGGATCCGGTTCATCCTCATCAACACCCCCCACTGGTCTGTGCGCATCCGCCTCCTCTTTTTTCTTTCTCCTACTTTCGTAGATCACGTACTAGGTCGTTGATTCAAAGCAATGTACCCACCAATCTACTCACTATGGTCCACTTGGTCTAACATTTGGTACCAGAGCGGGTGTTTTCTAGTGTGTAGATCTGGTTTGGGTAAAAGAAAAGAAAAGAAACACCCGATTTCAAATCAGGAAAAGATTAAAACCCTAACCCTAGGATCGGGACCTATTGTAACCCTAACCCTAATCCTATTGGGGTAAAAGAAGAAGAAGACGGCGGTGATGGGAAGGGGGCCTACCTGGGTCAACCCGCCACCGCCGTGGTGCGGGACGTGACAACCGCCGCCGTTGCTGGCGCGCGGAGAGAGGGCCTGGTTCAGCCGTGGTCAGGCACCGGTCCAAAGCCCTCAACGGCGACGTGCTCCGCCAAGGGTGAGCGCACGCGCAGGCGAGGGGCTCGACACCGGTGCCGTCTTCTTCTTCTCCAGTTGAAAGATGGCCACCGCCCGTTCCTTCTTGATTGTGCAGCTGAGAGAAAACGGGGAGAGGAAGAAGAGCAAATGGCGGTCTAGGGTTTGGGAGAAGCGGCCGGGCGGCGTTTTGTTCAACCGAGGTGCGCGGACAGCCGTCCGTTCGCGATCAATGGCACAGAATGCATGGGCCTGGATTCGGCCCAGGCGGGCATCCACACCAGGCTAGATTCCCGGCCTAGGCCCATGTTGCGGCCTGGGTGCGGGGAGCCACAGTGCGCGTGAGCGGGCCACTACTGCGGCTGGGCCGCAAGCGATACTGGGCGCGGGGAAGCTGGACTGGGCCAGATGGGCCTTGGGCGCCGCTGCATTTGGTCACAGAGGGCTTGGGCCGACCGTTTGAGCGCGTGGGCCGCGGGCTGCAAGCTAGGCCTTCAAGGCCGAATTGATAGAGATGATTATGAACACTATTTTACTTTTTCCAGGGGCTTTTTTTATCTTTTGTTAACAATTGACGTTGTATCTTGTTCAAATTTTGACCATCGTAAAAATCTGAGCAAAGAGTAATTAAGTAAAGTTAAAGATGCTTCTGGAAATTGTTATTTCAAAGTATATTTTGACGTTTTCCGCTGCGTATTTAAAGTTGTTATTTCATTATTAAATTTGAACCAACGGGAGAATTTAATTTTGAAAAATGGATAAATTTACAGTTCATTATAATATTGTTATTATTTTGGCCAAGTTGATTAATGGCAATATTATGGTGTTAATTATGTTTTTTCTTGCATTAATTCTATTTCTGCCCAACGGTGATGTAGAATTATTGCAAAGAACAGTTGTATGTTTTATTTTTGACCAACGTTGGAACTAAGGCATACAATTGTTGTTATTATGTTCTCACTCTAAATGGATTGTGTTTTCAGGTGGGTACTCCTTGACGGGTTGTATCAAAGATATCCCTACCCTCAAAGGAGACAACTGCATTGAATAGAGGAGAAAGCTTGACCTAGCCTTCATTTTCGGTGAGGTTGACTGGGTAGTTACCGCACCGTGCCCCATTGAGCCTGAGGCACCAGTGAGGGAAGCTGATGAGACTGATACTGCATGGCAGACAAGAGAGCGGAATTTTGCTCCCGTAAAGATGTCTTATGATCTTGAAAAGGCAAAGTGGGTAACAGCAAACAAGAAATGTTTAGCTGTGATAAAGAACACAATTGAGCCTGCACTGGTGGGCTCAATTCCAGACTGTGACACGGTCACAGAATGCCTTGAGCGGATAAAAAGTCAGTTCACTGGCTCTTCAAAGACTTATGCCACCCAGCTGATAAAGCAACTGATTACAGAAAAATATACAGGTGGTGGCATAAAAGAACACATATTAAGAATGAATAATCAGGCATCTAAGCTGAAACCAATGGATCTAGCTCTCAAAGAAGAGTTCTTTATTCATCTGGTTTTTGCTTCCTTGCCAAAGGAATATGACACCTTTGTCGTCAATTACAATATGCAACCAGAGAAATGGAATTTAGAGAAGTTCATGGCTATGTGTGCTCAGGAGGAGGACAGAATAAAAGTTTCAAATGGAGGTTCTATCAACTATTTGAAATATAACAAGAAAAGAAACTTTAACGCTAACTCCTCAAAGGCTCAGGGAAAGGCTCCCATGCAAAATTAGTCTTAGCAGAAGTTTACTGTGGACAAAGACCAGTGTCTTCACTGCAAGAAGACGGGACATTACAAGAAAGATTGTCCCGATTTCCTAAAGATGATCATGACAATGAAAGGTGAGAACATTATTACGTTCGTAAATGAATCCCTGTATGTAGAGTATTCGAAATCTACTTGGTGGATTGACTCAGGCGCAACTGTTCATGTTGCTAATTCATTACAGGGATTCCGTTCGACAAGGACTATGCAAAGAAGAGAAAGATGCATTAAAGTCGTAAATGGAGTCAAAGCAGATGTTTAAGCCGTTGGTGATCTTTGACTAGAACTTGCTGATGGTTTTGTGCTTCTACTTAGAGATGTTCTTTATGTTCCTACTTTATAAAGAAACTTGATTTATGTTTCATGTTTGGACAATGATGGTTATGATTGCCATTTGGGAAATGGCAAATGTAAGATAATGTTTAATAATGCATGTATTGGTCTTGCATTCCTGCAAGGCGAGCTTTACTTGTTATCACTTCGTGAAAGTAAGAATTCCGTATGTGATGTGAATGAAAATGTATCCTCGTCTAAAAATGTAAACAGAAAGCGAAAGAGAACTCACGATGCGTCGTCGAAATTATGGCACTGTCATTTAGGCCATATTTCGAGGGGGAGAATAGAGACACTAGTTAAGAATGATATTCTTCCTCCATTAGAGTTCTCAGAGTTTGAACAGTGTAGAGAATGTATTAAAGGAAAATACACAAAGCAAATTAAAAAGGATGCTAAACGAAGCACAGAAATTCTATAGATAATTCACACAGACATCTGTGGTCCTTTTCCTATGAAAAGTGTGGATGGTTTTGACTCGTTCATAACATTCACAGATGATTACTCCAGTTATGGCTATATTTATCCAATTAAAGAAAGAAATGAAGCGTTGGATAAATTTAAAATATTCAAGGCTGAAGTTGAAAATCAACATAATTTAAAGATTAAAGTGGTCCGGTCTGATCGTGGTGGGGAGTACTACGGTCGGCATACCCCATATGGCCAAGTTCCTAAACCTTTTGCAAGGTTTCTACAGGAGAATGACATAGTAGCCCAGTATTCTACACCGGGCGAACATCAGCAGAACGGAGTAGCTGAAAGGCGTAACCGTACCTTGATGGACATGGTGCGTAGTATGATGAGTTACTCTGACTTGCCATTGAGTCTATGAATGGAGGCGTTAAAAACCGCCATTCATATTCTAAATAGAGTACCAAGTAAAGTGGTGCCCAAAACACCATATGAGATGTGGACAGGAAGAGAACCCTCACTAAAACACTTGCGTGTGTGGGGGAGTCCTGCTGAGGCAAAAGTGTTTAACCCAAATATTGGGAAGCTAGATCCCAAAACAGCCAGTTGCTATTTTATTGGCTATCCTGAAAAGTCAAAACGTTTTTATTTCTACTGTTCAAACAGATACACAAAATTTATAGAAACAAGACATGCTGTTATCTTAGAGGATGAAATGATGACGGGGAGCATGGTAGCTCGAGAAATTGTTCTTGAGGAGAAGCAGGTATGTGTGCCCACTCCGATGATTCAGGAACCATTCTTTGAACTACCTGTTCTTGTTGCACCAACAGTGCCAGAGACTGTAGTGCCAACACCTGTTGTCAGTTCTCCTATGGTGACAGTAAATAATGATGAGGAATCTGTTCTTCAGAAACCTATACAAACTGATGCCACAGATGAGGGGGAGCAACAACAGCCCCAAACAGAAGATGTGCCAAATATGGAGGCCCCTAGAAGGTCTCAAAGAATTAGAAGATCAGCTATACCTGATGATTATGAGGTATATAACACTTAAGAATTTCAAATGGAAGGTGATCCCACTTCATTTGAAGAAGCTATGAGAAGTGATAATTCATCCAAGTGGCTTGAGACCATGGAAGATGAAATAAAGTCAATGAGTACTAACAAAGTTTGGAACCTAGAACCTATTCCTAAAGGAGCCAAGACAGTAGGCTGTAAATGGGTCTACAAGACGAAATGTGACTCCCAAGGGAATATTGAAAGGTTTAAAGCGTGACTTGTGGCAAAAGGTTTTACGCAAAGAGAAGGGATTGATTACAATGAGACGTTTTCTCCAGTCTCATATAAGGATTCCTTCAGAATTATAATGGCATTAGTGACACACTATAATTTAGAGTTGCATCAGATGGATGTAAAAACGGCATTCCTAAACGGGGATCTGGAGGAAAATGTTTACATGGCACAACCGAAGGGTTTTATCGTGGAAGGAAAAGAATGAATGTGATGCCGCTTAAAGAAATCAATTTATGGGTTAAAGCAAGCTTCGAGACAGTGGTACTTGAAGTTTGACAAAACAATAAAGAATTTTGGGTTTAAAGAAAATGTTGAGGATAATTGTGTTTATGCAAAGTTTAAGAATGGAAGGTATATCTTCCTAATCTTATATGTAGATGATATCTTACTTGCTAGTAGTGATGTCAGCTTACTACTGGAGACAAAGAAGTTTTTATTCTCAAAATTTGTTATGAAAGATCTTGGTGAAGCGTCATTTGTTTTGGGCATAGAGATTCACCGAGATAGAAGTAAAGGGGTATTAGGACTATCACAAAAGGCATACATAGAAAAGGTTTTAAAGAAATTTAGTATACATAAATGTAGTGCCTCACCTGCACCCATGGTCAAGGGCGACAGATATGGGGATTTTCAATGCCCTAGGAACCAATACGAGCTCGATCAAATGAAAGTGGTTCCATATGCTTCTGCTATCGGAAGCCTACAGTATGCTCAAGTGTGCACGCGCCCTGACTTAGCTTTTGTTACCGGGTTGCTTGGCAGATTTCAAAGTAATCCAGGATTTGAACATTGGAAGTTGGTAAAGAAAGTCTTGCAATATTTGCAAGGTACGAAAGGCCTCATGTTGACGTATAGAAAATCAGATTCTCTCCAAATAGTGGGGTTTTCGGATTCTGATTATACGGGAGATGATAGAAAATCTACGTCAGGATATGTATTCACTCTCGCAGGAGGAGCTATTTCATGAAAAAGCTCAAAACAAGCCATCACTATATCATCCACAATGTATGCCGAATTTGTAGCGTGTTATGAGGCAACGGGGCAGGTGAATTGGCTAAAGAAGTTCATACCCGGTTTGAAGGTGGTCGACAACATAAATAAGCCACTTAAGTTATACTGCGATAATAGTCCTGCAGTACAGTATGCTCACAACAATAAATCAAGTGGCGCTGCCAAACACATTGACATAAAGTATTATGTTGTGAAAGATAAAGTCCGGGATCATGTTATAAGTCTCGAGCATATAAGTACCGAAAAGATGCTCGCGGATCCGCTTACGAAAGGCTTACCACCCAACGTGTTCAGAGAACATGTAGCCGGTATGGGTTTAAGGGAAAGCCTATGATTCTTGGACAACTAAAAGGGCCCAAAGTTAAAGAATCTGTTTCAAAACAGAGGCGTGCATTGTAGCTGTCAAATCTATTGGCAATTGACTGTGACGATAAAACATGCTCTATGCACTAATCTGTGATGGGACAAATAAAAGTGAAAGGAATTAAAGTCAAAGATTAAAGTTAAGGTATAAGTTGAGATCAAGGGGGAGAATGTTGGAATGATCTCCACCAATAGGGCCTTTGATCCGCGCCCTGATCGGGGGCGCCCAGCCCATCCATGACTGGCAGGCCCCCGTCACCCTGCGCTATATATAAAGAGGTGGGGGCCGGTGGCTCTTGACACGAGGTTTGCCTGAGTCGTACTCCCACCGAACAAATCCTGAAACCTGATCCACGGAGGGGCGCAGGTAGTGACGGGTAGCACCGCCATCGCCACTGCACCGTGCCGGCTTTCTTCACCGACCATCGCTGCATAGTGCAGATCTTCACCGAACCAACTCAATGGCTGGATCCGGTTCATCCTCATCAACACCCCCCACTGGTCTGTGCGCATCCGCCTCCTCTTTTTTCTTTCTCCTACTTTCGTAGATCACATACTAGGTCGTTGATTCAAAGCAATGTACCCACCGATCTACTCACTGTGGTCCACTTGATCTAACAGGTCATTGGTCTAGCAGCTTGGATCATAGAACATCGGCAGAGGTACGTGCCGAAGCTTGGGGCTCGCCTCTTCTGCCATGTCGCACACGACAAAGGCCTATGTCATAGTTGACCTAGCACAGGAACCTGTCACCCACAGGGATGGTCATCGAGGGGCTCGTCAACGATCCCATCAGCTCCTCGCCTTCTTCATGAGCGATGGGCACTGCACGCTTGAACTCCCACTCGCTCCACCCGACACGAAGAACACAGAGGTCAGCCAGGTCCGGTCGATCATCATGGTGCCCAGTGTCAATCTGAGCCACCAGGAGGTCGTCCTCTCCCCGTCGCAGAATGCCAGTGTCCTCGTTGAGCAGGAAGCGGGGGCTGCGGTACTTCCTAGGAAATCTCTGGCCCGGAAGAAGAGTCAGTGACAACGGCCTCGTGGCGGTGCCTGCCCTGTACACGAAATGGTCGAACGTTGGAGGCACCACGCCGCCGTCGACCACCGTATGCCGCCGCCTCGGCATCATTCGCAGGACGATGGAGTTGCCATGGGCTGCGATGACAGCAACTTCATGGTTGTTCTCGTCAACGGGCGGCATGGTACTGGCGTAATCGTAGCAGACGGAGGAGATCGCCGGTGGTGCCGCACAGCGGAACGAGACGTGCAACTGGTGCTTCCCTGTAGAGGTGCGGGACTCCGCCAGGGTTTTGATGTCGGCAGACATGGACTCGTCGTCTTGGACGAGCCTGCGGCAGTTACCGCTGCTCAGCAGAACCCACAGATTGGGTCTTTGGCCGCCGGAGAATCATCAGATGGCTCCCTCGGTGTAATACCCCAAAATTTTCATCTTTGGAAATAGAGCCTGAATGATTAATTTTGTATTTTGGTGCACATGAAAACATAGGAAAATAATATTTATCATGGCATTAAAATTCAATATAAGGTATAGGTACGTGTATGTGCATTCATGCTGCTGCACTTTTTGAGCTGTGTGGTTTTATCAAGAGTGAAAAGAAATTGAAAAGCTTTTGGAAAATATATTTAGAAAATGTGTAAATAAAAGAAAAATAAAATGAAGAAACTTTCTCCTCTCTACCTTTAAGCCCGAAGGCCCACTCACTCTCTTTGTTCCATTGCCGTGCGGACCCTGCATCTCAAGCTGCCGCAGCTGCCGAACACGATCATCTCGTCGAGGAGCCGAGCCCGTCCGCCGAAACCACCGCAGATGCCATCTTCACCGTCGTGCCTACAGCCTACACCGTCACCGCGCCGCTTAGTGGCGGAGGCAGAAATAATTTTTAAGTGTGCCGAAATTTATAAAGATCAAATATATATGATATAACTATGCAACAGAAAATTAGAACATTATATTATATGCACATATATTAGTTTATTATTAGAAAATGTAAAAGAAATAAAAAATAACTCTGTGTAATGCGTATATATGGACATACCCATATATGTAAATTAATTAATACATAAAAGATCACCAATTACAATTTTATATTATAAAAATACAATTCGATTATACATTTACTCCTCTGATTGATCACCTAGGAGATGAAAACGAGATGTCAAGTTGTGGGCTGCCGCATGTTATTTGCCTCCTTGCGTTGGATAATTGGATGTGCTACCATAAGGCCCACCAGCCCAGCTAACAGACCCATGTATATACTGGTATATAAGATACATATATATATTTACTAGTATTTTCTACAGACTTTAGGTTTGGCGTCCGCCCCTACTGGCCCTAGCTGCTGCCAAGTTGCTTTCATCTACAGCTAGCGCCGCCGGATGCTCCTACACCTGCCTCGCACACCCTATGCTGCCACGATCGATGTCACCGCCCTACACAGGAGGAGCCGTAGGTGTCAGGAGCCTCGCCGAGACATAATTTATTTCAAATGATGGCCCTTCATTGATTGCCTTCATCTACACGTGGCTGCAATTCGGACGACCTGCTAGCTGCCGTGGAAGCCGTCTGCTGTCTTACGCGGATGGTGAGCACCTTGCATGTGTTATCTCCCACGTCTACTTTACATCCCTGCCTTGCTGCCGGCCGGCCATGCATCAGCTTGCATGATCATCACGTACGTGCTGGGCCTCCTCCGTGATCTCTTTTCCCGTCTGCATGGTCGCCCTTTGCTGTAACTTGCTGCCTTGTTGAATCTCACCATGGCGCCGAGCGACGAGCAGCAGCACATGTGAGTCCTCAGATAAGTCTTTCAAAATCTTCATCGAATTAGCCTCCTCATTTAGTTGTACTCGCGTTTCCAATTAGCCCTAACTAATACTGGTGTCTCCCAAAATTTTTATCCAAGTTTGCACCCTGTCAGTAACTAAAAAAATAGGAGCAACGAACAGATTGCATCGCCTATTGCAGATTTTATTCTCCAGTATGTTAGATTTTTGTTAAAATATGAAGAAGAGTTGTGATATTGCCTCTCTTGTTGACCTCTTAGTAAAACTTGTAGATTTCTTGGAATCAGAGTGAAGAAGAGATAATCGACACGCTCTATGCACTAGTGCTAATGTTTTCATGTCAGTGTTTATGTTTTTTTATTAATTTAATTGTTAAAATTGATTAACGTTTATATAATAATATTTATAATTAAAAGCCATATAGGTTTTATAACTTGGTAATTTATACCCCAAATATTAATGTGATTAGTTGCTCACTTACATGTGTTTTTAAAATTCTGTGTTGTTTAGTAAGTACGTTGTATATGTGATAAGCTCAATTAGGTGCTTTCACACTTTTTCTCTTTTGCAAGGATAGAGTTTGATTAACTTGATTAAATTATATATATGACATTGTTTATAAATAAAATATGAGTAGTTTTAACCCATCTTTTGAAATAAATTATGTTTTGACTAATCTGGTCTAAATAATTTTTCACGTAGTTTTGCTTAATTAAAATAAATCAAGCATATAGGCTTTTTCTTTAATATAATATAAGTCTCGGTAGTTGTTTCTTTTTTTCCACAGCTCCAATTAGTGTGTCTATCACGAATGCTTGTAGCAACGTGTAGAACGTCTCCAAAACCTTTTTACTTATTGTTTCCTATACTTGGTGTATTGTTCTAAATTTAGTCCTATTGCTTGCTTTATGTATGATTGCATGGATGCTTGTGTGGTGCTCTACAACCATGTCCAGACGGTGAGCTTTGCGTTGGTGATCAAGAAGCAATCGTTTGGAGGTTAAAAACCAACAGAAGACCCGAGTTTAAGGCAAATATAGCATGGGACCATCCTTGTTGTCCTATTCACTAAAATCATCATATATATGCATGTGTCCTCCTTGACAACCGTAGACATTATAACTTAACTGTTGATACCCTGATTCCTTTTCACCTATGGGTTTTGCATTGGGTAGCTATTGCTAGTGCTTATTTGTAAACAATGATCTTGTAATATGGCTAATGAATTGTGCAACTAACCTTTTAAGATGACTCTATTACTATAAAAGGGAGCTAGGGCATTATGTTGTTTTTATGTTGCTCTAGTCTCTGTCCGTAAGGACTTATCTGTAAGTGATAACCGGGATTTAGAGTACAGCTGTGAGGGCTATATGGCTCTGGCTCTAGTTGTTTAAGAGACCTTTTCTAGCTTGTTAGTGGTTATCGAAAGGCGCAAGAGGGGTCATGTCTAGTATGATCTCGGCCTGCCAAGGTGGGTGTAGTCTTTTGTAAGTCGCCCCTTGGAGGGGGTTCATGCTTTCCAATTGGGAATCCTTAGCGGCCCTAACTTGTTAAACAAACTTTTAAATGGCTTTATATGATTTCCATTGTTTTCAGAATGGCCTCCCTATGCATTTGGATATCATGACTCACAGTGAAAGTGTATACCTCTGCTCAGAGTTAAAAACTGGTATACTAGCCGAGCCATGGGCACGAGCGGCCTTGGGGATTCTTACAGAATAAATGATCACCATTGTTATATCATGCTTAATACTGTTGTTATGTTTATGCTTATGTTAAATTGCTATTTCATTATTCTTATTATAATTGATCATTGGTTTATAATGGGAATTTGGTTATCTTGATGCTACTCAATTGCTAAGTAAATGATGAATAAAAACTAAATGTGGTAAGCCAGTGCCTAACCTTTTGAGCCTCATGAACCTCATGTTATATTTGTTGAGTTCGACATGGACTCACTCTTGCTATTTCCCACGCCTCAGGATAGTCTCTGAAGTTATTAGGCTTGTGATCAACCAGTCAGTTTGTTCCTAGAGTGAAGTCTACACCCGATGTTCG
The DNA here is from genome assembly GCA_022457205.1 of Saccharum spontaneum. NCBI lineage: Eukaryota > Viridiplantae > Streptophyta > Magnoliopsida > Poales > Poaceae > Saccharum > Saccharum spontaneum. Next base: position 13,749,349 of record CM039598.1, read on the forward strand.
GAGTTGTCTTTCCGCTATGTTGCTCTTAAGGTATATTTTATACTATTGCGTTATGTATATTAAGCATTTTTCTCTTGATATTACCCTTATCTGCGGCTATATATGAGATTTGACTCCTTTATTTCACATATAGTGTATATCTGGTTTTGTTCTTAAAACTGGGTGTGACACTCGGCTGGCCCAAACATGCGACGAGATGATGTCGCCGTAGGCCGGGGGTACCACCTTGGGTAGTGAGGTGCCTACATCCATAGACGCCACCCAGAGCAAGTCGTGTCACAAGATTCATTCTGACTAGGCAAGGTTTGGGTGTAAGCCGGCTGTGACGAAGCAGGTAATGGTGCTCGATCACGAATGGCGGATTGGCGGCTGCCTTCCAACGAGGTAAGCCCTGCCCTAGGGTTACGACTTATTAGGGAGTGATTAATTGGGCTGGAACAAAACTGTGTCATTTTGGCCGGCCCAGTAAAATTTATGAAGGAAATCGTCCAGGTCGTCTAAACCTCTTGCCCAAACAGCGACTCTGGTGAAGCCAGTTTATGTTTTCGTCTTTTTTTTTCTTTTTTCTTTTGCGATGCGAATTACTCCATCTGTTCGGTTTGCTCAAAGTAAACTTTATTAACCAACAAATCTCTATCCTATCTTACACAGGGCAGAACCAAAACAATCTGAAAACCACCAGCAAACAAAATCAGAATCCGATCCGATTGTCTGCGCGCCCTCAAAACTGTGTCTGTGAATATGTATATCTCTCGAGTCTGCTCCGAATCTTTGATCTTCCATAAGTTGCGGCAACTGAAGCATACCAATCCTGCCAAAAACCAGCTGCCACTGCCGCAAACACCGGTCGACGCACCTGCACATGAAGGCTTTCATCGCCACATGTCCAAGGTCGCCCTGCCGCCAAAGGGTGCTCTCGGCCACGTGCCGGCGCCTTGTGTCTAGGCGGTTGCGTTTGGGTAGCCGCCTACATTGCCCGCCTTAGTTAATATGGTTGCTGAGCAGGCTGCCTTGCTATGAATAACCGGGCAGGCAGGCGGCCCAAACGCCTCGTAGATCCAAAGCCAAACGCCTCCTAAAAGAATTTAAATGAGCCCCTGGTGCCGGCCAACCAGAGCATGTGATCGGGCACGCATCACAATCTGGGGCCACTCCCGGCCAAGTGCTGCCGACCCTGGCAACTCGGTGGCCATCCGACGGAGCCAGTGCCCACGGCGAGGCCAAAGGAGCCAGGTGTGCCATGGAGGATGAGTGTGATTGTGCGTGCATGCGGTGGAGATGAGAATGAGGATGCGTGTGGTGGATATAAAGGCGATGTAAAAAATGAAAACTAAATAAGAAAAAATAAAGGTGGGTGAAAATCAAAATCAAAGGGTGTTATTGACATTTTATCATTTCAACAATTAGAAGAAGCTACTATTAGAATATAAACGCTTTTCTAAAATACTTTGCTCTCCACTGGCCACCAGCCAAAGAAAAGGGAAGCAGGGTTATACTAAAGACCCTCATGAGCATAACACTAGGTCGTGTTAATACACAAGCTGGCAGGAAAATTTGATTTGGACAATAAAAGGCCCAGATGAAGCTTGCTTTAATTGGCTGTCGAAAGTTGAGACCATACAGCTGCACCGGATATCCTCCTAGGCTCCTTGAGCGTCACTAGAAAAAAACAGGGGCCGTGGCCGCCCCAAGCACAGTAAGTTTCCTTTAATACCTATATAAATATATGAATTTATAGCTAAAAATATTAATTTTTACCTATTTTTTATTCAAATATTATGATTTTGGTTATAAATAGTGTAAAATATTTTAAAAGTTGTTGAATCATATAATTACGTATATTTTAGCACACTAAAAAATATGATCATATTTGTTTAGCCCTCTAGTCAGAATCGCTGATTCCGTCTCTGTTGCACTATGTAAACCGGAATCATGTGTCCGCATTCAATATGATTCTTATTTATTGCTATTAATCCGTCGTCGTCGTAAAGTGTCGACAAAATTTGTATTAGTCCCGGTGCAACGCACATGCATTTATCTATATCAATATATGTAAAAGAACTAATAGACTTACGACACTAGATAAGTGCACCACGAAAATATATTTCATAATGAATCTAATAATCTAATAATATTTATATGATATTGTAATTGTTAGTATTTTTTTATAAACTTGTTTAACTTGGGACAAACCTAAAACAACAATAATCATAGGACCGATAGCCCACGCAGTTATGTTGGGCTGCCCACACAGAGCCCATGCAGTTTTCTGTTTCCTGCATGCCCAAATATACATGTTCCTGTGATTCCTAGTATTTGGTATACGCAGCCATAGATCCCCCTTAATCATCATCATTAACCTAGTTAGGTAGGGCTACTTGCTAGCAAACCTAGAATACAGCCGCCATTAGTGTCTTCCACCATCGCCCGTAAGAAAATGCTGAGGCAGCTTCGTCTGTGCCGCGTTGATGCGGTGAGGTTCTTCGGATGCGGAACCTCCGTTATACTAGGAACTCAGTCCTCTTGCGGTTGGGTAACCATCGCTGTCCGTCTGCAACTTTTGAGGACAGCGACTACTTCGTGTACAGGGCAGGCGCCGCCGGGCCGCCGTCTCTGTCTCTGCTCCCTGATAGACTTTCTGACGAAGACCGAGAGCGTCTATGCACACAGTCCCAGGCTGTACAGTAGAACAGGCCTGCTGCGACGACACGGGAAGGATCTCCTCGTCGTCCAGCTCGATCTGTGGTACAATCGTGATGCACGACAGAACATGGTTGAGTTCTGTGTGCTCCGCCCTTGCATGGACGTGCGCCAGTGGGAGTTCATAGAGCCAGTGCCCATTCTTCAGGACGACGACAAGGTGGCGCCACGGTTGTCAGGCAATGCCGTCATCACCGTCGGCGACCGTTACCTATGCTGGGTCGACTATGAGAAGGGCTTCTTCCTGTGCGATATGGCTGATGAGGCGAGCCCCAAGGTGCGCTACGTACCTGTGCCTGCTGAGGTGAGCCGCTGCTGCAGCTCCGGTGACCTCATCCCCGACTACGAACTCAACGACGACGTGTTTCACATCAAGTATTCCATGAAGATGGGCTCCGCGGGGGCTAGCAAAGTGAGGTTTGTCAGCATCAGCCCCCACTGCTGCTGTGGTGGCCCTGGCAGGAGCACATGTGCACACTCCCGCTTCGCCTTCACCGTCACGACCTGGACAATGGATCTCAGCATGGATGTGGAGTCGCCATTGACGTGGGTGAAAGATGGAGAGATCTACTGCGAGGAGGTCTGGACGCTTCCAGGATACGAGGGCCTCCCCCGAGCAAATCTCGAGTGTCCCGTCGTGTCCTTGGACGACCCAAACGTCGTCTGCTTTTTGGTCTCTAATCGTTACTTCGCCACCTACAAGGATCAGCAGGTATGGATGATTCAGCTCAATATCAAGACGAAGACACTGCTGTCAGTCGTCCTGTTCAGCAATTATCCCCGGAGAGCATACCATCATTTACCGGCACAACTTCAGTACTAATAACAGGTCGGAGATGACTTGGTAAAAGTGTCTAGTTACTCAAATAATCTCGACTATGAATTGAAGCTACTTACCTGCAAATTTTTAATATATTTTTTTGAGCTTGTCGCTGGAAGCATATATAATTCTTTTCAATCATAGTCTGTTACTGCGGTAAACGTGCAATAGAAACTTTGTGTGCTAGAGAGGGTACTGCCTTAATTATATTTAGTATACATTATTTCTTGACATCTCCTAAACTTCGTAGATCACACTACTACAAAAACTGTTTACCATGGCGGCCGTTTTTCCTTTTCCGCAGCGGGCAAACAGGCCCGACACAGACGCAAGGCCACGGTCAATCACGAGAAAGCGGACCCTCTGCCCGCCACGGGAAATCCATTAACCGCGGTGAGTGCCCGCCGCGGTTAATCTGTAAAAAAACAAAAAAAAAACCACGAGCCCACTGGTGAGCCCATTCAGAGCCCGCCAGTGAGCCCGTTCGCAGCACAGACCAACGACGCCCGCCATGGACGTTGACCGCCGCCGAAGCCGGATCCAGGCGCATCTGGCCTCCTCTTCGCCAGATCTGGTCGCGGCCAGCCTCCACCATGCCAGATCCGGGCGCGGCCGGCCTCTCACGGATGCACCTCCACGCCGTCAGATCTTGGCAAAACAGAGAGCGAGGGAAAGAAGAGCGAGGAGAGACGGAGGACCAAGACAATGAGGGCGTGGAGAGACGTTCTGCACTTATCTCCATGCTGCAGATCTGGGCCTCCTCCATGCCGTGGTCCCGTGCCCCACGCCCAAGCCGAGCTCCACGTGCCGCCACTCGCCGAGCACCGCAGCGCCTCGCCTTGCAGCGCCGCCACGCCTCGTGCCTCCCACAGCCACCACGGCTCGACTCACACCGCCACCACGTGCCGCCATGGGAGCACGGCGCCACCAGGGCTCGAGGCGCCGTTGTGGATCTGGCGCCGCAGGCATGCCCCCCTCCGCCTCCTTTGCTTGGGATCTCGTTGGTGCCGCTGCCGCCGTCCATGCCCTGCTCAGATCCAAAGAGGGAGTAGGGGAACCGTCCATGGTCGCACGGATCTGGGCCCGCCATGGCCGCCGTTGCCGCCCGCTCGCCGGCCGAATCCAACGCGCCGCCATCATTGCAGGAGGGGAAGGAGGGGCGTCACCGCACCTCTGTTCCACCGCTCCGCGCCGAGAGGCCAGGCGTCGAGGTCGGGCCCTCCAGCATCTCAGCCGAGAGGAGAGTGAGGGAGAGAAGAGAGTGGGAGAGAAGAGAGGAGGGAGTGGGTGGAGAAAGGGAGGCGGAGGCGCGCGCGGCTGATGCGAGAGAGGGAAGCGGAGGCAGAGGAGTGGGACTGAAACCCTAGTGCAGTGTTTATATACGAAGACTAAAATATTGGGCCTCGCTTTGGGCCTATTGGGCCTCAGATTTTCCGTGGCGGGCTCTAAAGTATGCCCGCCGCGGTAAATAGATTTACCGTGGCGGACGTCTTAAAACACCTGCAGCGGTAAATAGGGTATTTTCTGTGGCGGGCAAAAGTGCCCGCCACGGTAAATAAAAAATGCCCACCGCAGTAAATCGTGGGATTTACCATGACGGGCACAAATATGAGCCCACCTCGGAGGCCTTCCGGGGGTGTCTTGGAAAATCAATTTTGTAGTAGTGTCGGAATATTGATATTTTTTCAGTGTATATTATTTTTTGGTATAAATCTTGATTAGATTATGATTAACCAGTCATCATACACCTTCTTCCTTTGTATTAGCTACACTTAATTGCTTTGTATTGGAGTGTGGCAAAGCACTAAATCTTGTCGTAGAATATGCATCCAATGGTGATTGGGTAGTTGGATATGGACATATGGATGTATCGTGGAAAGCTAAGCAATGAGATAATATCCTCCATCCTCCCTCAGTACTCTCCCAAAATAGGGCATCCAGGTGAACAACGTTGCATGCCCCGATGATCTTTACTGCAATACCACCGTGTTAATGATAGCCCTCTGCACAAACTGAAAGCCAAAACATCCGACATCCAACACATGGAGCACTGGAGCATCACTGTCCTCTAGGGCACCATGATGGACATGCGCTTATTTGTAGAACTGGCCTCCATGCCGGTTCCACTTCCACAAAGATGAATTTCCCAACAGCAAGGGAAGACACCATGCTTCATCAACTGGTGTCACTCCTACTTCCACCAGTAGCAAATCGTTGAGTTAAGAAGGTTTGGATTGCATCATTCAACCTCGACGATGTTGCGTAGATGTAGTTTAAGTTATTTGTTAGGCAAAGGTAATGAACAAAACTTCGGACAAAGTGAGCAATGCTTTATCAAAGGCCCGCCAAATACTACTCCCTCCATTCCAAATTATTCCTCTATTCACTATAACTTATCAGATTGGCTTATCAGCCATGATATAATATTTTTTCTCTCAAAACAAAACAGCAATAGCTAGCTTATCAGTTGCAAAAACCAAAGCCAAACAACCTGTATAAGATGTTTTGGTTTTTCAAAATTCACAGCTTTCGCTATGCACTTAGATATATGTCTCATAGAAACAAAACTGTATTTTTTGTGACTCAGAGAAAAATAGACCGATTCTCCCATATACGTGCGGGAAAGAGATATTAAAATCGGAAATGGGAAGATGATTAAACTTTATTTTATAAACCAATGTATACAGATGCACCAATTCTTTTCTTACCTGGCTCATTAAATGCTATGCTCAACTAAAGATCGTTACCAGCAAAGTTTAGCCATTATCGATCTCTGGTGCCGCTTTGACAAGTGTTGATCTCTGGTGATGCCACTAGGGACGACAGAAAGCAGCTTCTTGCTCCTGGTGTTGATCTCTACCGCCATGCCTTCCACCTTAAAATAGATCACGTCCGGGTCATCAGAGCTCACCATGGGGTACTCCAGATGCTTATCACGTGGGAAGCACCCGTAGTTTGGGAACCACCACTTCCAGATCTCGTCGCAGTCGAGCACAACGTCCTTCACCCACGTCGTGGCGTCTTCTGTGCTCAGGGTCATTGTCCATGTCGTAACGTTGAAGGAAGAGCTGGGAGGACGACTAACGCTGACGAACCTAACCGCGTCGAGACCAGCGGCGCCTAGGGTGTAGTGGCCGCAGTAGCCTTCGTGCTGCATTGTCGGCAGTGGCACATACCGTACCTTGGGGGTCTCCTCGTCGGCCATGTCGCACACGATGAAGGCGGTGTTGTAGTCGACCCAGCACAGGAACCGGTTGCCGACGGGCACCGCAGCGTGGATCCAGATATGTTTCTGCCAAGTCCAACGCCATGGCTGCAGCTCGCTGCGTCCCTCGCGGTGCTCTACGATGGGTACCCGCTTGACGATCCACTCGCGGTCGCGGCCGAAGCGGAGGATGCAAAGATCGGCCATATTGTAGATTGGCGGGTCACACGTCATCTCAAACTGGCACACCACCAGATCGTCCTCGCCACGGCGCAGTATGCAAGTATTCTCCATGCCCAGGCTGCGAAATCTGGGAGTAGGATCACGGTGGTTCCTGTAACCTTTCTGCACGGGAACGTAGAAGCCAGGGAGCAGCGACAACGACGGCGGCCGGGCGCCGCCCGCTGCCTCATACAGGAAGTAGTCGTCGAACGTCTTATGCAGACAAGCGCCAGTGGGAGCTCAAGCTGGTGCCCATTCTTCAGGACGGTGACGAGGTGGTGCAGCGGTCGTCAGGTCGTGATGACATCCCTGTCGGCGACCGGTACCTATGCTGGGTCAACTATAACAAGAACGGCTTCTTCTTGTGTGACATGGCTGACGAGGCCAGGCCCAAGGTCCGTTACTTACCTGTGCCTCCTGAGTTGAGCCGCCCCAGTCGCAGCTCCGATAGCTTGTTCCACGACACGTTAATCATGGTTCCTGATAGGAAGATGGGTGCCACTGGGGCTACCAGTGTGAGGTTTGTCAGCATCGATGAATCTCAGCACTCCCGCTTCACCTGCACCACCGTCATCAGGACCTGGACGATGGATCTTAGCATGGACGACAAGCCACTGGCGTGGGTGAAAGACGGAGAGATGGGGTGCGAGGAGATCTGGGCGCTTCCAGGATATGAGAGCCTCCCACCAACAAATCTCTTGTGCCCCGTCGTGTCCTTGGATGACCCTAGATTGCGCTACCTGCATCCTGCACCGTGGAGATGGCGAGGACGACGACCTGGTCACGTGCCAGTACGAGATGACGTGTGACCCGCCAATCTATGATATGGCCGAGCTTTGCATGCTCTGTATCGGCCACGACCGCGAGTGGAGCGTCAAACGGGTACCCATCGTAGAACACCGTGAGGGAAGCAGCGAGCTGCAGCCATGGCGTTGGTGGCAACGTGATCTCGTCGCCGACGCTGTGGTGCCAGTTGGTAACCATTTCCTGTGCTAGGTAGACTACAGCACTGGCTTCATCGTGTGCGACATGGCGGAGGAGATCTCCAAGCTACGTTATGTGCGGCTGCCGGCAACGAAAAACAATGGCTACTGTGGGCACTACCCGCGCGAGATGCGGGCTTACCGCACCCTAGGCACCACCGGTCCTAACGCAGTGAGGTTCGTCAGCATTAGTCCTCCGCGCTGCTGCTGTGGCGACTTCCAAGACAAGACGTCATGTGAGGGTTCCAGTTCCTCTTTCAGTGTCACGGCTTGGACAATGACCCTGAGCACGGAGGAGGTGATGACGTGGGTGAAGGACGTTGTGCTTGACTGCGACGAGATCTGGAAGTGGCGGCTCACAAACTACGGTTGCCTCCCACGTAATAAGCACCTGGAGTACCCTATCGTGAGCTCTGATGACCCGGACGTCATCTATTTCAAGGTGGAAGGCATTGCAGTAGAGATCAACACCAGGAGCAAGAAGCTGCTTTCTGTCATCCCCAATGGTGGCACCAGAGATCAACACTTGGTCCAGCGGCACCAGAGATCAGTAACGGCTAAACTTTACTGGTAACGATCTTTTGTTGAGCATGGCATTAATGAGCCAGGTGGAAGCCAGAGATCAACACTTGGTCCAGCGGCACCAGACATCTCCACATATAAGATAGTACCTCTATTCCAAATTATTAAGACGTTTTATTTTCTAGATGTTGTTTTTGCTATGTATTTAGAGATACATGATGTCTATGTGCATAACAAAAGCTAATCTTAAAAGGCCAAAACAGCTTATAATTTGGAAGTATTGCTCTGTTCGTTCCAAAGTTTTGGTCATCTTACCTTTGCCCAACTAATAACTTAAACTATATCTAGGCAACGTCATCGAGGTTGAATGATGCAATCTAAACCTTCTCTAACTCAACGATGCGCTACAGGTGGAAGTAGAGTCATACCAGTTGAGGAGCGTACTGTGTTCCCATGCCGTTGGCAAGTCCATCTTGTGGGTGTGGAACCACGGAGGCTGGTCTTCAAATAAGTGCATGTCCATGGTAGTGCCCTAGAGGGTCATGCTGCTCCACGCGCTGGATGTCGGTTGTGTTGGCTTTAAGTTTGTGCAACGAAGGCTATCACTAAGACAGTATTGTGGTAAGATCCTTTAGTTGTTCGGAGATCTGATCGTGGCGAGGGACAGGTGGACAGCTAAACGGTGTTGTGGCCAGGCATGATGATGGGCATGGCGGAAAGGGATCCTAATCTTGATACTAAGGTGATGAGGCCAGGCGTGAGGGAACGTGACCTTGACTACATAGGTGGTAGTGATCAACAATGGAGCAATGTTGTTCACCTCGATGCCCTATTTTGGGTAGAGTAGTGAAGGAGGTAGGAGGAGATATACTATCTCATATGTTAGCTTTCCAGAATACATCCCTATATCCACATCCAATGACCCACGCAGTATTGGATGCATTTTCTATGGCATGATTAGTGCTTTGCCACACTGCACATAATTAAGTGTAGGCGTGTAGCTAATGCAAAGCAAGGTGTATGATGACCGGTTAATTTATATATAACTAGCAAATATGTCCGTGCGTTGCAACGGGTGTATAGTTAGTTGCATGGCGCGGAGATGGATGCGCTTAGCGAGCTGGAGGCGTCAGAGCGGTGTATGGAGCGGTGGAAGCAGCACAGTGGGCCCATCCCAGCGGCAAAAGGTGCGACGGCTCAGGGACGTATGGCACTGGAACGTCACCGCCGGCAAGGCGGCGATATGCCATGACCGAAGCAAAGATGTCAAATGTTTAATAATTTTTTTATCCTGTTGCAACGCATGGACATATTTTGCTAGCATATAAAAAATGGTGAGCCCGTGAGTCTGAACGTTCGTCGGCCTTATCCTTTCATTCTCGGTCCTCAACACGTTCGTCTCCCTTACCTCCCTTCATCTCTTTCTCTCTCATCCCAAGTCCCAGATCACTTGTTTCCGGCGAAGGGGTTGAATCTTTCTGCCAAAGGAAGAACTTTTAGCAAGATTGAGATCCAGAGGAGGCCTTCCAGGATCATGAACTGGTCGTTTGTCGAGTTTGCGATGCCGAGCCGGCCGATGGCCGCGACGGTGCTCTGTGCACCTTGACCCTGCAGAGTCCAGGTCCACCCATGGAGCGCCAACCTCATCCTCTGTCTGGCGACAACAAGGTACTGCCTGTGCTTGGATTAGTTCTTCTTCTCCTGCCTCGTGAAAAAGAATGTTGTTTGAAAAAAATTTCCCCTGCGAAAATCTCTCTTCTTTCTATGCAGTTCTTGGCGTTCGAGCCCGATAGAGCGGGCAGCGTGCGGCGCTGTGGCTGAGGAGCACGGTCCGGCATGGGACGGCTAGCCTGGCTGCATCAGCTAGCGTCGAGCGCGGTGTTTGCAGCAGCTAAATTTATCTCTTTTGTGACTCTTTTCCCTTACTACTCTTTTTCCTCATGATTTTGATGCACGTTCCTTGGTTCCTTCTCAGATCCGGCGAAGTAGGGCAAGGGTTGGCGACGTCCCGGATGTTTGGTGATGTGATCTCCTAATTTTCACAAGCGTTCCTTGGTTTCTTCCTCAGATCCATCGCTATGCTCCGCCGGCGCTCATCCACCAGCGAGCTCTATAATTTCTCTTCAGAATAGAGGAAGATTAATTTTAGATTGATTTGGTTTGAGGAGCCGTGATCTTATCTAGGTAGCAATGATTCTATTGATTTGATTTGAGGAATTATAGTTGCCTTATTGTGTAGTCCAATGTGGCAATGGATCTATTGATTTGATTCGAGGAATTATAGTTGCCTTATTGTGTAGTCCGATGTGGCAATGAATCTATTGATTTGATTCGAGGAATTATAGTTGCCTTATTGTGTAGTCCGATTTGGATTTGTAATTCTGTTCGGGGTAGGAGACGTGAGCGAGGATGAATACGATACCTCATCACGTAACCTGGATACATGGCTGGCAGACAGAAAATTACAGGGCGGAAAAAATTTGAGTGCAGAAATTTTCACAATTTATTATTAGGTATAGATATAGATGTATAGATATAGATTATGTTAGTCTATCTATATCTATACTTCTATACCTAATAATAAAGAGGCAAAATTTCCGTGTAAGATGTAAGTAAGACTCCTACTCAATTAAGATTACATGTAAGACTAGGTTGATACTAATCCAAATATATCAAACTCTGACTCGAGTAAGACTTCTACTCAACTAAGATTACATGTACATGCCCACATGCATCTGAGACACTAATCCAATCCCAAGTTATTACTTTACTTATATCTATACCTAATAATAAAGAGGCAAAATTTTCGCGTAAGATGTAAGTAAGACTCCTACTCAACTAAGATTACATATAAGACTATATTGATGATGTAAGTAAGACTCCTACTCAACTAAGATTACATATAAAACTAGGTTGATACTAATCCAAATAGATTAAACTCTAACTCGCTTTGTTGATACCGTGAAGTCTTATATTTTCCACATGTCCTTTCTCTAGATACGGCTCTCTTTATTATCGTGGACTTTAATTTTTTCCTTGTCTTTTTTATTCTGAGAGCGCGGCCAGCGGGGCGCGCGCCGCGGCGGCGAAGGTCTCGAACATGGGCATGAGGTGGTTCGGGAACGACGACGGCGCGGCAAGGTCCGTAGGCAGAGAGTCGTACGCCAACACGTCGAGGTCGTGGAACTCGATGGAGCCTAGCATGCAGGGGTCCCATTCGTGCACCGGACGTGCGGCGGCGTCGCCGCGTCGTGCACGGAGAGGTCCCGTGACGTCAGCAGCAGCGACAGGTGGAGCAGCTGGTTCAGATGGCCCTGCGCCGGGAACGGCACGGTCACCACGGCAACAGATTCTATTGTATCAACCGCCATACTGCCCATACTACAGCTTTAGTTCAGGTACGACTACGCGAGCCCCGCTCTATACGGCAAAAAAAAACATCGTAAAAAACTAACTTACATGTTTCCAATGGCAAGAAAAAGGTTTCCAAAAAAATATATATGGCAAACAATAAACGTAAAAACCAACGTACCCGTTTCCTACGAAAACAAAAAAGTTTCCGAAAAATATATACGGCAAAAAATAAGCAGCGAACACGGCTCAGCTCCAGCAGCATGATGTCCGCATGTCATCATGCTAATGTCATATACTTCCTTTTTCTTTGGAAAATAAAATTAGGAAATACACTAGAAATACTAAAATACAATGCCGCTGCAATTCTACAAAAAGATAAAGCAGACAAGTTAAACGTTTGATAATATTTTCTCCCGTTACAACGCACGGGCATATTTCCCGTTGCAACGCACGGGCATATTTACTAGTAATAATAAAGCGGCAAAATTTCTGCAACAAAATCGTTCGTCAAACTAAGAGATCGACTCGGCTACCGTTTACATTTTTTTCCGTTTTCATGTCCCAGAGAGATCCAATCTCCTTCTATTTTTTTGATTTATGTTTCCAATCCAAACGATCCATGTAGCCCGTGGTGGCCGGTAGCCGAGGTGTATGCATTATATGGTGTCTACTTGCCCGTTTAGTGCTACGCCGAATTGATTCCAGGGAGCTCGGGACCACCCTGGATGGCTTCTCCTTCCTCTGCTCTCCAGATAGTTCCCGACACAACCAACGACAACGGCAGTGGATTGGACTTGGACTTGGGTGATGGCAGGCTGCGCGGCCTAGGTGGGCACCATGTTGCCAACCTCCTGCACCAGGGATAGGCACGTGGCGTCGGAGGATGCGAGGATGGCCAGTGCGGGTGCTGGCGATCAACAAGTGGGTGGCGACGGTGGTCGTGCTTGCGAGGCTAGAGACCATGCTGCGGGCACGTGCGTGGGACCTCGACGCGCGCGTGGCCCACTTCCTGAGGAGCGTCAATGGGCCGGCACATTGCCAACGTGCTGGTGTTTGTGGCAGCCAGCCTCGGGAGGCACGGTGGGAGCGGCGGCAAGCTGTTCCGCCGCAGGGAGAGGTCCTCGCCACTGAGTCGGGTGTTCGGGGACGCCATGCTCAGGGACACCGTGGCCCCGCTGCAGGTCCCCTGCTATGACCATGGGTGGAGCGCATCGATGACGACGCCAACTCCACCTTGCTGAAGGTGTGCCTCCCAGGCGCCAGCATGGAGAGCGTGCGTGGCGTGGCACGTGAGCAAATGTTGTAAATTTGTACCATGTTTTCTCTCAGCGGGTCAAAATGTCATGACAATTCTAAAGCTGCTATATAAGGAGGTGCCAACCGTAATAATGTTAAAATGTTAATGATCCCAAGAAAAACATTCAAGTAAGAATCGTTTTCGTGATCCAGTATTTTTTAAGCTTGTATGAGTTAAAGCGGTGTGACCGAGATACAATCTTAAGAACGAATTGAGAAACATGACATAATAATAATTAATCTATTGGCTTCTCATGTTCAATGTGTTAGAAAAACATGTGTCAAGGGCTCAAGGCACCATATGGAGTCTGGTTGCAAGATGCTGGAACGCAATAACATGATCGTTGAAATTTTGAGCCACAAATCATCGAGTTGTAGATCCTAAACCCGTTGCAACGCACGGACATTTTTACTAGTAATAAATAATACTCATAATCAGACAAGGGAGACCGATTTTCTTCTAATCGGCAATGGAGACCGAATTGGCTTAGCTTGTGTGTAGCAGTTGGACTCAACAATCCTTTTTCCTGTTTGTTTCGGCACCTGCCTAAAATACCATACATATGGATCCTTAATATAGTTTACAAAAAATATGAGGTAGCATGAAAAACAATACATGCTCGGTACATCTGAGTGGACATGCATAGGAAGAGAAAATTTATATATATATATTTTTATGTGGAATAGGATTAGAATTAGAATTCTTATTTAGTTTACTCAGAATAGAAGAGATATATTTGGATTAAGATTCCTAACTATTCACCTATTCCTATTCAGTTTATTCAGGCTCGGAGAGATCTATTTGTCCTAACTATCTAGGGTCATATAAGTCTCACGGAAGAAACTCTCGACTACAGGTAGTTAGGGGAGGTGGACAAAAAAAAATAGATGGACGAAAAAATGGCTTAAATTTTGCCTCTTTATTATTAGGTATATAGACTAGCAAAACATGCTCGTGCAATGCAACGGGAAAAACAATCAATTTTTTATGGAACTAATTTCTAATTAATTTTGAAGGGTATTATAGTATTTTTTTACGTCTCAGGAGCTACTTCTAATCTGTAAAGCTACTTCTCATCTCTTATCCGTGTGTGCTCCCCAGGTAGAGGCAGCAGCAGAGTCCCCGGCCTAGCTGCCCTTGCCGTGCGGAGCTTGCTCCGGCAGGCAGCTACTGCCGATGCTCCTCTGCCTTTGGTAAGCCTCGGTGAGCATTCCCACGCCCTGCGACCTCCCCATCTCCTCAATCACGATCTATAGCTTCGAAAGCCTCTCCTAGAAATCTGGCCATACGCCGCAATTCGCACCGCTACCGCCAGCTCTGGCGAACACGAGGACCCGGGCATGGCCGAGCCGAGCGTGGACATTCAAGCGCGTCCTCCCGCACGCGCAGAGTGCTGCGCGGCATCGACGCAAGTAGCCGACCGTGTGGCGTGCTGCGTGCGTGCTTTGTTTTGCCTTGTCCGTTGCTAGCATGGTTAGCATGGTGATGTCACTGTGTTGTCATGCCTATGCAATATACGTCCATTTTCCTTTACAAAAATATATATCCAAATACAACAAAAATACACATGTACTCTGAAGAATTGTCGAGCTTCTCAGCCTAGGACGACGAGTACTTGCAGGCGCACGCCTCCCTCCCCCAAGCATCGCGACATGGCCCAGCGGGGCTCCTGCCGCCACTCCTCCGTCGCCCCTCCGTCGCCGCCGCCGATTCGGAGCAGCACCGAGAGTCCCCAAAGCCGTGCTGGGCGGGCGAGCTCCTGCAGGCAGCCGTGGGAAGATGGTGACCCTGGAGGAGCCGGGCGATGGCGAAATCCTCGGCAGATCAAGCAGCGAACCCTTCTCAGCTGATAGCAGCAACGAGCTCCTTGTCCTCGGTAGATCGACGAATTTCGGGAAGACAGGTGGCGGCGCAGGAGGCAAGGCAAGACGTGGGGAGGAGCTGTTGGGCTGCCTCATGAGTTATTATGCACAGTAAAAATACTAAACTTCCCTTAATTATTTTCAGACTGCAAATAATTTTTAAGGGAGGAACCGGTCAAGCACCCTAACAAAGCTCCTATCTATATATGGTTGCTTGATTCCTTCTCTGTGCAGGGGAAATGTTAGTGAACTGCTACATATACCGCTCTCTCGATCTGCTCATCGCAAAGACAAGAACTCGCAGCGACTGTGGTGGGTTCCCAAGCGTCGCAGCTACGTACCCTCTGTTTCAAACGCGCTTGGCTCGGTGCTGTCACGCATAGTATATGCGTCTGCTTTCGGCACGTCGTCGTCGCGGCTGCGTGCCCTCTCGTGCATATTTTGTCTGCACAGGAAATCCCTTCTCCCGGAACCGAGACCGACTAGTTTCTTTACAACGTGTGTGGCAGAGGTGAAGGACGAGGCGGCATGGCAAGGCATGGTGGATGGTGAGTGATGACCCAGCTACTCCTGGCTGCTCCGTCACGGCGAGTGGTGGTGTGTCAAGCGCATGAACGTAGATGCCAGGAACCCCATGCCTGAACTCGTCCTGAAGGATAGGAGTAAAGTTCAAAACTCGTCATCCCTCCCTCTGCGTTGGGCTGCTCCGAGGCAGAGGCGCGTGAACGGCAGAAGCACTGGTTCAAGACAACTCTGTTTTCTCAACTATGGGCAACACTGATCGAATCTAGATTCAGCAGCAGTCATTCTTCAGCAATGGAAATGTTGAAATCTTCAGAAAACGTGTCCTCAAGGAAAGGACTAAAGCACAACCCTGCCACAAACTGAACGGCGACCTGTTTTTGTGTAAGCACATATGTCAGAATAGACATGAAGGGTATTGAAGTTGAACATTTATGCTATGTTTGATTCATCCTATGAATTTTGGTGGAATCAACCCATTCATTATACATATACTAACTAATAGCTTGTGGGGAATGAGGTGACATATTTTGGTCTATAAATTTTAGTGGAATCAACCCATTTATTATTAGCCTAGTGCTGGGATGCCGTGGTCATAGGGAGTCCATGGGCTGCCATAGCGTCCTCCACAGTGCAGCTGCAGCAAGGAGGCATTGTGGTGGCTAGGATGCCGTGGTCACAGGGAGTTCACGGAATGCTTGCCATACGATGGACTCCAGTCCTCCGAGCTCTCGTCTCAAGAATGAACTAGTGCCCAGTCGTGCTGAGACCTGCTGAAACAACTGAAGTAGAGGATGCGCACATGCCATAAATAAAATGGGCAGAAGCGAGTTAAGGAACCCTTTTTTCGAGAAAATTTTCAGCTAAAAATCCAAAATATTGTGTTTATTTGTTGTGGTGGAGTAAACTCATGTACCAGGTATTGCTTTGGGCCAAAGGAATCCTGTTGCTGTAGCCTCCATGAATGTGCTCTGTATGTTATGTAATTTGGGCTTGGTTACTGGTTGCCTCTGCCTGTCAAAGTATTAGACCGTGACAGGGAGACTCCCCTAGGCTGCGTGTTAAGAAGCTGCTATGCTTCGACGGGAGACTCCCCTAGCAATGATGATGCATATGAGAAAACACTACCATCAGACCACACTGGAGTTCCCAGGCAACCAAACAATGATGCAGATGAGTAAATAACATTAAGCGCCAGTGGAGTAATCAATAAGCCCACACCATATAAAAGTACAAAAACAGAGTACATTAACCGTTATAAATTGCAAACAGTACAGTTCCAAATTACAAAGAGTACAAGTTTGTTCTCAGCACACCAGTTCATAACTTCATACACACAAATCTTGGTTTCATGGCAACCAGAAATCACCAATTATTAAAACACATACAAATTAAAACCCCAACAGATTGAGCGCACCAGCACAATGACGACATGTCCCTTGGCAAACATTATTAGATGCAAAAATAACACACTCAGCCAGTCACAAAAGCACGATGCAACTCACTGAGATGGATAAAACAGAGAGGGCAACTTAGTTGTATGCTTGGCACAGAGCTCCAATCTGAAACCGAACTCATCATCTGAGGTAGCTTTCAATGATATGTTTCTTCCGTGACACAAACTTTGGCTGTGCCACATGCATATAATAGTCACTCTGCTCCGGCAGCTTCAACTGCAGCTTATCCCACCACTCATGCTCACCGCTGACTTCCACCTTTGACTTGGGATATTCCTTCTTGAGTAGTGGGAGATGGTGAAAGGATTGGCAGCCCCGGACAAAGAGCTTCTCCCACTTTGGCGCTTCAAACCGAAATGTAACATCGTCATGGATGTGCAGCAGCTGTGGCAGCTCCTGGAGGTAGATCCTTTTGATATTTGGGAGTGGAGAAGGTGCTACCTTATGTCGAGGTTGTCTGTAGAAAATTGTCTTGAGGTTGGAGCAGAAGAGAATGACCAGAGTCTCCAGTGCAGGTAATGATAAACTACATGGGAACATTTTCTCCAGCCGTGGGCAGTGCTCCACGTGAATATGCTTTAGTCGATACAGAGTAATCAATTCAGAATACCAAATCTTACTAGGCTCCACCAAACTTAGGAGGTTATTTAGATCAAAGACCTGCAGTAGCTGTAAGTATGGTAATGCCTCTGAGCCTTTTGACCGCATTAGAAATACTACTGTCATTTGATGGCAGCGCTGGAGCTGGCATTCTTCTAGCTCATTCAGACTGTAATTGAGGTCTATAAGGCATCTAACAAAAGCATCATCCGTGATGTATACTGATTTTGTGACAGAGAGAATATGCCTTAAACCATTTGGGTACTGATTCACTGCTGATATCTCAACATGACGTTGCTTTGGCAGAAGTTTCATCATGGGCACAATGCTAGCGGCCTCAGAATACTGGACATCACCATAAGTAGAATGCCTCTGCATCCTGGCACGTAGCTCAACTTGGTTCCTCCGTGGCTCCTTGCTTCTCACACTGCATGGTATGACTTGGACATTGAAAGAAAGAAGAAACTGTCCTTCCTCGACCAGCTTGTTAACAGCATCTGCATCGAAACTGTGAAACATCCTTGGATCATTTATGTTGAACTGAGCAGTATTGGTAGTTTTCCCTTGGGGCGGATTTTCATCTCCACAAGTTTTTTGCTGGCAAAACATCGTTGGAATTTGAGTATCATGATTCTCACAGTGATCCAAATAGAAAACCTTTGGAAAACGAAGCAACTGATGCCATGGAAATCTCTTGAAACAAGGAACATTGAAAAGCAGCAATGTCTTGAGCTTCGGTAAGTTGGGCAAGTTGTGAGGGACCTCCTCAATAGCAGTTCCAGAAAGATCAACAGCCTCCAATGCTGTAACATCATCATTAAAGTTGACAGATTTGAGCTTGCAGCAGCCACGCAAGGACAGGCACCTAACCCATGGTCCAGAAAGTGAGAAGGTTCTCATATTAGGATGCCCAAGGATCTCGATATCTTCCAAGCCCTCCCATGTTTGTATATACAAATTTTCAACGAATGATAACTGTTCCCAGAGAGCCTGAAGCGTTAAGCTAATACAGTAAAAAATATGCAGCTCTTTTAGGCATTTGGCTTCAGACAGGGACTTTGGGAGTGACATCAATAGCACGTTGTTGATTAGCTTCAGTGTATGCAGGCTTTGCATTTTTTGGAACAAGTGCTCTGGAAAAGAGGTAATCTGAGTCCCCTCGACATGAAGAATCAACAGATTCGACAGTTGAGCCATGGAAGGAGGTAATTCTTTGAGATTTGAGCAGTTACCGAGAATGAGCTCCTCGAGGCTTGGCATCTCACAGAAGAATTCAGAAGGCAGGGTGGTGAACTTCGAGCCTGATAGGTCAAGGTAGTGCAGATTGCTCTTGTTACTGCCATCTTGTTGTGTTAGCTCAAGCAAGGGAACCCCATTCATATCTAGGACTTGAAGGTTTTCGAGATGAGCAAGCGGTGATGATTGGTTGTCAGTATTAGGTGGGGGTCGAGACAAGGTCTCTAGCTGAGAACACCCTCTGAGGGAAAGCATGTAGAGATTCAACAGAAACGAAAAGGAAGGAGGAAGTGAATTTATAGGTGTGTAGGACAAATCAAGGACATGGAGGTGTGGGGTGAGCAGTTTATCAAGAGGAAATTCTGACAAATTTGAACAGCCTCGCAAAATAAGGCTTGTCATCATTGTATCTCCTCTGGTTTCCCTCGGCTCCCAATCCCAGCTTACATGCCTACCATGGCCATTCATAAATGAGACCCATCTTAGTTTGTTGCTCTTTGCTTGAGTATTGAGTTCATCATGTTTGAGACGTGGGACACCCTCAGCTAACTTCGACACACCAGTGACACTATTCTTGTAGGATGATGCAGAAGTAGTTTCCTCTGATGAAGTGCTTACTGCTGGGTTAGAAACAGGGTAGACTGGCAGCAACGAATATTCCTGCAAGGCTTGAATGACGACCTTTCCAGCTTGATATGCAGACCTATAGTAACTGCTCTGCTCTTGGCCGGTGCCTCCTGGTACCTCGGTGCGGCTTGCTGTTGAGAAAATTAGGTTCTCAGCCACCCAACAACGAACTAGCTCATCAGATGTGACAGAGGAGATGTTGCTTGCCTGACGTCCACCAGCTCCTTCTATCTGCAGTGGATGGTGGTAGAGGATACCATAGTACAGGCAGCGGTGAGCTACGTGCACCCAAAACTTCTCGTCTCCTTTCACCTGGAGTGCGGAATAAATCGATCCGGCTGCATCCAGTAAGGCCTCTTTAATCAACACGGCCCAATCTCGCCCACGGAGATCATGGAAAGGCGGGGCATGATAATACTCTGGAGTTAAATGATAAACATGGCCATCACCAACACCTTTGGCCTTTGTGCTTTTGTTGCAGACATCTTTAGAAGTGGTTGAGATAAGCCACCGGTTTTGCTGGACAGTTGACGGTCGTCTGTTGATCATGAAAGTCAACACGTCCAGTGAGACGGGAAAATGCAAGTTTTCTATGAGCAAGGATGCCTGTTCCCTCCATACACTTCTCTGATCCTTGTTAGTACTGGAGAAAGCTGACGTCGTATCACGGATTTATCTGATGCAAAGTAGCCAATGTACTCCTTTCCAAAAGCCTGGAGCATCAGGTTGTCAGAGATTTTGCCGTAGCCAAAGTAGCTCTCTTCTGCGGCAAGTTGCGTGACGTCGTCAGGCAGCAATATCTTGAGGGTTCTTGCCAATTGTGTCAGGACATCAAATGCCAACCAATGATGGGCTGAGCCAGTTCTTGTGGCTGGTGTAAGCCTCACGCGTGTAATATAGTCATAGGGCCCATATATGTCCTTGGTGCGATCAAACAAGAGCCTGGTGAGAGTGGGCACAAAGGAAGCTGCAGGTCCAATTCCAACGTTCCATATCACTGGATGTTCCTTGCTCCACTCCCACACCTTCTCTTCCAACGCTGGTAGATCAGTCCATTGAGTATAACGGAGGAGCCTCTCAGATAATACGTATTCATAATACAAGCTGCGGAAAAGAAAAATAAGACCCTCATAACTATGAATCTTATTATTACTAATTAGAGTTACTAATTAGAGGTCTCAACAAAACCTCCATGTTGATTCTCAGGATACGTAATCAACAATAATAGTCACCTGATCTATTTTGTTTTATAAAAAAATTACTCATATCTGCCAGTATGAAAAAAAAAACATAACTTGCATCTAAATTACACACCTCTACCATTATAAAATATAATATAAAACAACCCCCTCATTTGTATCTAAATTATCCACCTCTGCTCTTCAGAAAGAAAGTTTGGAGTTCCTCCTAATTTTTTAATATAAATTACCCATCGCTGCCATTATCAAAGATAATACAAAGTAACCCATAAGTTTGCTTAGAAATTACCCATGCATGTCACTATGAAAGATAATATAAAATTAAACACCTTTGCTGTTAAAAAGTTTTAAAAAATATGTCATCAATTTATATGTTAATACTAAATAAGCTGTTACGGAAAATGAAGGCCAAGACCGATTTCTAGTTTGTGACACTTTTATGTGCACAACGGGGAGAATGTGCGGTTTTCGGAGAGATGTGTGGTTGGATGATAAACCTTTGAGTGAGGTCTACCCTACCTTATTTAAAATTGTGAGGCAAAAAGATGATACGATGGCTAAGGTCCTTGGGACTATACCAGTTCGATCTAGTCTCAAGAGTGGTGCAATTCAACCTCACAAACGAACAAGATGTCTTTCAATGGGGCCTTACTAAGAATGGCTTGTTTACGGTCCGATCCATGTATCTATCCTTTATTCAACAGGGAGTTCTCCCTAACAAAAGTCCTCTTTGGAAACTTAAAATACCGCTGAGAATTAAGATTTTTTTTTGTGGTATCTAAAGAATGAGGTAACTCTCACAAAGGCGAATTTAGCAAAGAGGAACTGGCAAGGAAGTATCAAATGTTGTTTATGTAACTCAACTGAAACCATTCAACATTTGTTTTTCGATTTTCGCTTTGCGAGCTTTGTTTGGAACACTTTGCATATCACTTTTGGAATTCAACCACCTTCTAGCTTTGCTAATTTTTTTGGTTCATGGCTCCATTGTTTGGATCTAGACCTCTGAAAACAAATTTTGTTAGGAGCTGCGGCACTCTGTTGGGCGATTTGGTTGAATAGGAATGATATGGTGTTTAACAAGGCTAAAACTTATATTTCCATGCAGGTAATTTTGAGGGCCACGTTCTGGATCCGTCAATGGTCCATGCTGCATAAAGAGGAGGAACGCCATTATTCAAAGAAGGCTGCAGACAATGGGAGACGTTGATTATGGCTGTGTTTGCGATGGAACTTCACAAACTATCTTGGTGTTTAGTGCTTTCCATTTTATGTCGCGCTCACTAGATGAGATGAACCTTGTTTTGCTTTCTATTTGGGTGTGTTCGCCTCATGGCATTGTTTTGTATCGTGACGATCAGCTGTGTACCATCCCCCGATGGTAGAGGTTGGAACTTAGTTCCCTTATCTAAAAAATTACCGAAAATGTTGTAATAGCCATAAAGTACACTACATATATATTTCTAAAGTTACCACGTTCACTGTTATTAAAAATACATTAAGTAAATCCTCCCCCTAAATTTATGTCCAAATTACCCACATCTTCCATCAAAATAATCTCCAAATTTGCATTTAAATGACCCATATATTATATGCTACCACGAAAGATAATTCAATATAAAAACCTAAATTTATATCTAAATTACCCACTCTACCATTATGAAAAATAATTTGAATAAATCCATAATGTTTTTTATAAATTACTCACCTCTGACGCTATGAAAGATAATGTAAACTAACCCCTAAGTTTACATTCAAATTACCCACATATGCCATTATGAAGCATAATATAAAGTAACATCTTTAATTGGTATATAAATTGTTGATGTCAAACTTTACAAAGTAAACAATAATATCACTCAAATCTACATGTAAACACTAATATAATCTATTTCCAAAAGGAATTCAGTATATATCCATTTAGTGTGCTATATATTTGTACACACACTTCTATTGCTTTTAAGTCGAAAGTAAGAATGATGCTATGTTCCACCATGGAAACTAACTAAAAATGTATAGTTTAGGATAAGTATTTATTTTAGTAGCTTATCAATTTTGGAAAAAAAATATGACCTTAGCAAAACACATAGGAATAACACTGACAGTTTATTTTAAGTTATATTATTAATACTCCATGATAATAAATTTTGGAAATTGTTGTTTTCAATAAGTTTATACATTTTAACTCAAAACTTATGTCTTATCAATAATAATAATTTTGTTTTAATCATTCCATATTTTATAAAACAATAGTACATCACTTATAGTTCTATGATATAAAAATTTAAACATCTTGAGTTCCGTGGTGCAAGCTAAATGACTATTTATGTGGTTACTAAAACTAAGAAGATATCATAGGACTCTAGTATTTTTTAATAGAATATAAAATTAATGTTCAAAATGAAATACATAGCTAGCATTAGAGTTTCAACTTAACATGTGGGTAAATAATTGCAACACCTAGACTGAAAGATGAATGCTAAAGTATAGTTTTAATGACATCACATAAATGGGTGCAACAAGAGCTTATATAAGTTAAGCCTACGTTCTAACTGAATGAATAATTTGGTAGAAAAGAAAAATGGATCCTAAAAAGATTCTAACTAGATGTCCCCATGGAGCATCCACATGAATGCTCAGGAGACATGCTAAAGCAAGATAATCCTAGAAATTCTCACAAAAAGCAAGAAATATGTGGCAATCATTTTAGTAGCGACTCTAATCACCATTGATAACAATAGACAACAGATCTATATTACATTTGCTAAATAATTACACATCTCTGTGACTGTGTAAAATAGCATGAAGTACCCCATGAATCTACATTTAAATTACCCACATATGACGTTAATACAAACTATGTGTTGCTCGGAGTCTCTTAATAAGGGTTGGAAAGGGAGTGGCAAATGTTGTTTGTGTCGCAAGCTGGAAAAAATTGATCATATCTTTTTCAGCTGAATTTGCCTGAAATTCATTGCGAAAGTTACCTTACAAGATACTCAAGTAAAACCTTCATATTTCTTCCTTGTTCATCAGAAGATGTGTGATACAGATAATTATGCGTGTAGAAAATACTTGTTTTTTTATATTACCGTAGCGTTAGCACGGGCAATATACTAGTGATGTTAATAGCAAACTACGTGTTGCTCAGAGTCATCTTAATAAGGGTTGGAAAAGGGTGGCAAATGTTTGTGTCGATCATATCTTTTTCAGCTGCCATTTTGCTTGGTTGTCCTGGAAACAATTGATTAAGGAAAAACATTCCAAAATCTCTTTTGGACTTCATTGGGTCAGGGCTGCCGGGCAAGGGGCCCTTGCCTAGTGTTTTGATAATGTTCAGTTTTGCAGGCTTTACATGAGTGCTCTTTATTTCTAAAAACAAGACGGCAATTGAGAAAAAATATTCCAAATAGCCAACTGATGTGGTATACATTGTGTTATCTTTGATACAGAATTGGAGTATTCTTCTAAAGGAGGTGGACAGAGAGCAGGTACATCAAGTGAAGGATGAGATTATGAGTTGGATAAAGAATTTCCAACCTAGTCTTTTTGTACCAACAGACATATATGAGATTTGAATCTTGTAATAGGACTAATGAATGTTTTTTGGCAACCTTTGTACCTGGTATCCCTAGCCTTTTGTGTACCTGTTACATTGAGGTAAAACTATTCTTAAAAAAATGTGTGCACTTGGCCAAGAGCTCATTGTGGAACTGAAAGAACATGTGTCTAGATGAGTAGAACGGCAAGGTTGTGTTTGGTTGTCGAGGGAAAGTTGCATCCTATATCACTAATCAGGGTTAACCAACTGAGTGGAACTGTATTTCTGGAAAGAAGAGTATTTTGTTGGCTGCAGTTTTGAATGCAGGCCAAACCGAGTCTGATTGGTAGGCTAAACTAAGATTCTATGGTTTGGTTTGCAGCTTTAGGGTGGGCCTTTTGCATTGCATGCTGTTGTGCGGTTGCATCAGCTCGGCGAGCCTCAGAAGCTATGGATGTTTCAGCTGCAAATGCACGATGTTTTACGAGGCCGTATGCTTTCAAATGCTAGGCCAGGCCGGCATTATACATGCAGCCAACCAATCACGATTCACTCAGGATCTGTATGCACCAGCAAGTGCATGGAGCTAGCTATTAGCGCAACCGAACACACCCAAGAGGATGATAGGGTCTTTTAAAAAAAACAAAATTCTCAGAGTACTGGCCAGTCATACAAGAAGATGATGAGGCGTTGGCGCTAGACAGCGGGTGGATGAGACCCCTATAGGATCATACCAACTAAGGCCAGTTTTAGTGGGAGTTTTATTAGAGTTTCATTTGCATTTAATAAGATAACACATAAGCGCTTTTGATGATGTGACAATGTTTTTATGAAGAGAGAGAAGAAGTAAGTTTCATAGGGATGAAACTCTCTTGGCACGATTACCAACTCTATGAGTAATGAAATTAAATATCTATGAAACCATAGAAAGAAACTTTTCATTGAGAGTGGGTGTTTCATCCATTTTTCATTTCATTTTTGTATGACATTGCAGTCTTATAAACAACACCACAAAACTCCTCACTAAGACTTGCCTAAGTTCTAGTTCAGTCTTCGAGGACAAGTCTGATGTACTATTTGGATCCCAAAAAATTATTGAACCTAGCTTCTAGAAGATAGGTAGGCATCCGAACATATCTTGCCTACCTCTTACAATCTAGTGTAGTCCAAATTACAAAATCTAGCAAGTAAGCTGAGGAACCCTAGCTTTTACTGGCTCGTAGACTTCACATGACCAGTCTTCCCTACTGTTTCTTTCCTACCTGCACTACCATAGTTAAAAAGTGGGAGTATTTTTTGAACCTTTTATTTTCAAGAGCGGCCCTTCTAGGTTTTATAATCAATAGATCCAAACATCCACAAACCCGGATTTTATAATCTAGCTTTTACATCCTGGCTTTTGAAATCCAGAAGAACCCAAACACAGCCATACCCTGTAGTAAGAGGAAAAGGCTCAGGTGATTTGAGGTGGGTTGAGTTATCTAAGCAAGTGTGTATGTGACGAGATCCTAACATAGGGGTATGTTAAGCCTCGGGATCAAGTGTTCCAAACCAAGAGACCCCCCGACCGACCCTTCTAGGATTGCCCGGGGGCTCAGGGGCTATACCCATCGGGTACGCTCGCGCACCCTCCAGCTAAGGTATTGGGTCAAGCCCGAGCATGCCCAATGCCTCTGCTCAGGACTCAGGGGCTTGCCCGAGCGCCAAGCTCCCAATCGATGGGAGTCGAGACCTGATCCTTAGCTCCTTCCCGGCCTTCAGCTCCAGCCAAGGCCCGGGCAAGAGATAAACTCCTCGAGCCACCAAGGCTCAGGGGCTCCCCAGCTCAGTCCTGCAGGCGCAGAGCTGTCAACCGCTAATCCAACAGGGTCACATATGGGGCGTGACAAAAGAAGACAAACTCCTCCGCTAGCTTTGGGGGCTTCCGAGCCCGCGCGTTAGCACCTCAAGCCGGCTGCCTTCACCGCCATGAAGCCTCCAAAAGGCCCTCCTGGAGTAGCCGGACGATGCCCAGATAGATCCCGACACTCAGTGGGCAAGAATGGAGTAGCCGGACGATGCCCAGAGCTTCTTCGGCTCCATGACATCACTATGGTTCACATGGCACATGTAGACCATAGGCTAGACTCCCCCAAACCATCATGTACCCGACGTACCTTGATATATAAGGGGATGTCAGAATCCTAGAGTGGGGAGGACGATTCCAGATGATCCCCAGATGGGTCATTCGAGTCCTCACGAACCAGCTCGTGCTATGCACCGAGAGTAGAGCCACCCAGCGAGGGGCACCGAGAGCTCCTCCCTTTCCTCCGATCGTCTTCCTCCTCTCCGGCAAGGGGGAAGGCTCCACCGGTGCTGAGACTTCTTTTGATCGGCACCGAGCAATCCCCTACAAAATCCTATTCTCTCTTACACTCTGTTGTAACCCCTAGATTTTGGGTGCTCTTAAGTATAAGGATCACCAGCTGCTAGATGTAGGGCCCTGATAGTGTGAACCAGGATAAACCATTGCGTCCCCTTTGTGATTCTTTTGTTCCACCGGAGACATGCACTCTGACATCCCACGAACAACAATACTTGCCATGATTTCGACCCCGCGATAGCTGGCATGCCAGGTAGGGGAGCGCGTCAAGTGTGATTCCTGCTCTATGGTGGCTGGAACCACCCGTCTCGTCACCGGCACAAGCGGCGCCACCCCAGACAGTGACATCCGCTTCTCCGGCGAGTTCTCTGTCACGGCTGGCGCCTTCGCTCCGGGACCAGTCCTCAACTTTGGGAGCTAGGCCTACGTCACCGACTGCGACGGTGAGTTCCACCCACTCAAGGAGGCTACGTGTAACACCCCGAAATTTTAACCTGTTCTAAAAATCACTAAAAATTTGAACTTTTTAAAATAATCCGCGTAGGCTTAATTATTATTATTTGCCGCGAGTAGATTTTTATAAAATAAACCTGCATGTGTGAAGTTGTTTGTTGAACTTATGGTGGTACTCTTCCTTGAAATCCAAATTCGAATTCCATTTGAATCACCCAAATATCTCTTGCATAAATTCTGTGAAGAGGATAAAGTAAAATAATCATCTCGAGCTCATTCTCCTCTCTCCTCATTGGCCGCTCTTGGCCCAACCAGGCACGGTGCAGCAGCAGCCCTTCTCTTCTCTCTACGTGGCCCAGACCAGTGTCGAGGAAGACCCGTGCACAGGTGAATCGCTGACCCCTAGCTTGAGCCGTATCATCACCTACTCTCCTCCTCCCTTGCTCAACACAGCACGTCAACGCTGCCAGGGAGACATACACGAGGACACCGCTGGCAAGGAACCGGCCTCGCTGGAGCAATGGATGAACGCGGAGGCAGCCAGCGCAACGTACGAAGTCGTCCTCGAGCCCCGGCTCGTACGCATATGCCGGCAAATATCGGCCGACGGGGAAGATGTCGCTGTTGCGAACCGCCATTGCCGTGTCTATAAAAAGGCCCAGCCGGCGAGCCTCCACGGTCACCACCCCCATCTCCCTCTCCACTCCCATCCTCCCTTTCCAAATTGAGCTCAGTTTCATCTTTCCCCAATTCCGCCGCCGCCGCCGCCATTGGAGCCGAGCTCCTGTTCTTCTTCACCGGGAGCTCCCTTGGCCAAATTTGGAGAGTCGAGGTGAGTCCTGGAGCCCTCTTTTCCTCTCCTGTAACATCTAGCTTTATATCTCGCTTTGCTGTACGCTGCCACCAGGCCATGGCTTCCGATGGCAAGGCCTGGAAAACTATACGTAGCTACACTTCACACACACACACCCGTATACACTTCACACACACACACACACACACACACATATATATACCTCTATCACACACACACACACCAGCACGCGCCAGACACTCCATGTGAGAGCAAGCACACTACCATCGCACTGCACTGGAAACTGCCGCTGGAGCCATGGTCGGCACCGCCGCCGCCCAGCTGCTCAAGGCCGCCACGCTGGAGCCATGGTCGGCACTGCCGCCGC
Source organism: Saccharum spontaneum (assembly GCA_022457205.1). Classification (NCBI taxonomy): domain Eukaryota; kingdom Viridiplantae; phylum Streptophyta; class Magnoliopsida; order Poales; family Poaceae; genus Saccharum; species Saccharum spontaneum. Next base: position 13,777,492 of record CM039598.1, read on the forward strand.
CCAGCTGCTCAAGGCCGCCACGCTGGAGCCATGGTCGGCACTGCCGCCGCCCAGCTGCTCAAGGCCGCCACGCTGGAGCCATGGCCGGCACAGCCGCCGCCCAGCCACCGATGCCTCGCGTCACTGCACCGCGCACCGCCTAGCACCTGAGCGGCAGTCGCTTTCCGCCGCATTCGCCACGGCGAGCCCTCGCCGCCGCCGCAGGCCCACACCGCCGCTACCAGCCCCATCCTCAGCCGCGGACCGGACCCGGAGCACTGGCAACCAAACGGTGACGAGCCTGAGCAGGTATGCCGACGGCGAAGCCGAATCCCGGCGAGCCCGCGCCCTTACTCTGCTCGGCGTCAAGCCGGATGACATCGTCACCGTGCCGTTTCCTTCTGTCCTTCCCTCTTCCTTTGCTTGTGGGCCCAGGGGGTAATGCCGTCTGTGGCCGGTCAAGAGGAGGAGGCCAGGGAAGGCCACACATCAGTGAGACACATCACCAACGCATTGATCCCATTCACGTGCACACACTACACACAGATTATTGCTAGGGTCACACGGGCAGTGTACACAAAGTGCTTAAAACCTATTTTCCCAGTATAGGAAAATTTCCAGAAAAATTCCTTAACACTAGAGTCACCCTAGAACCTACCCATACCTTTTTTTTCACGACCTCTTACTCACTAGAATATTTCCAGAAAGTCCGCAACTATTCCAACACCTGATATTAAACTTTAAAAATCATATTTCCTCCATTTTAATTCCGTTTTCCACTAAACCACCACCAAAATTCCTCTGAAATCTTGCTCCATTTAATTTATCTAATACCACCATACAGTTCTTTGTTTGCCTTTGTATTTGTTTTTTTTTATATGTTGAACGGTAGTCTTATTCGTTCGCGACGATCGACAGAGGGCGACGACTACCAGGAAGGCGAGGACCCGGACTACGTTGGATCGGAAAGTGAGTTGAACGAAGGCAAGTCCTAACTTCCCCTTCTTCCACCACCATGATGTTATACCACTCCATTCATAAATTCGGAATTCATAATATAGTTACTCGATTATATATATGGGTATTGTTATAAATGAATTTAGAGTGAGTTATGAAACCGAACTACGTGAATATGATGAGTAATGAAACTAAACTTATTTGACGAAAACGGGTAGGGGTAATTTATGGGGGATAAGTTACCTTGGCAGGTTCGCCTGTGTGGGTTCCTGTAGGAGATACTCGTTTCGGTCACTTGAGGAATGGTTCATAGGCCATCTCACCTAGTCTAATATACGTACAGCCACATGTCTATATGGGTAGACCTGGTCTCACACCCCGTTAGGTAGAAGTATAATTTTCACTAGGAGGCTGGTGACGCAATGGACTAACAGGAGAGGACGCGGCTGCTGTGTGATCTACCGTGGTCTGATCGGCATGGTTGCTATGTGGTCTTCCATGTAAAATTTATTGTTGTGCCGTGTGCGAGCACCCTTAATTAATTTAATTTGGATGCTATGTGATCATCCACCGGATGCTGTGTGATCATCCAACCACTCGATATTTTAGGATGCTGTGTGATCATCCTGATGTGTGTGGGTTCCGATCCCTGAGTAGTCCATAGTGGAATTATATGAAAACCTGAGGTAGCTCCATCCGGGTACGAGATCTTGTTAGGCCTGTCGTACCACTAGCTATGGTGTCGACTACGTCTATCATGTGGGGAAAATTGTACCCCTCTGCAGAGTGTAATAATCCTATTCGAATAGCCACGTCCTTGGTTATGGGCAACCGCTAGGATGAGGTCCCCTTTGTTTTGCTCTTCATATTTTTAGATTTGTGCTAATAAAATTAATTAAGTATAATTTATTACTATCTCGGGAACTGGCGAGAAGGATGATACTCTCCCAGGGCCCAACTTTCTTCATTAAATAATATCACCACCTCTACCATCCACCCTTGTTGGGACTTGCTGAGTACTCTGTGTACTCACCCCCTTTGTTGGCTCACAGACATCGACCCTAAGGAGGACTTCGACGATGACGAGGAGGCGTTTTCCGAGGAATAGGAGCTGCACGAGGACTTAAGGACCAACCGTAGGAGCTTCGCTAGGAGATAGGGCTTCGGACGCGCTCAAGTTGCCTGTGGATTAGTGTTTGGCTTTAGTGTAGTTCCCGCTGTAGTAGACCACCTGTGTAATAAATTGCCGTTTCATGGCATCTGTTTATCGTTAGTTATGTAATCCTATGACTATGTAACCTGAACCCTTGATGTTGTAAGACCTTTTATCCAATATCAATAAAGCTCGGTATTTTATATTAAATATATCCTTGTGCCATCTCTGTTTATGTGTGTATTTGTGCTTGATCCTGGCGCAAATACAAGTACTTTTGGCCTCTTAAAAATTCGGGGCCGACAGAGTGGTATCAGAGCCGAGCTTGACCGTTGGACGAAGCCCTAGGTTTGGAACGTATAGCCATGGTTTAGCTTTAGTAACGCTACAGCCTATAATAATGTTAAGAGCGAATTTTCTTCATCACATCTCCTTTGTTGCATAAAATAAAATATCTAATATATGGTTTGGAATTTTGAAGCAGATGGAGAACGAGTGGGTTCGTTCGGACTGCTTGACAGTTGGAGGATTTCCACCACTTCTCTGGGAGACGCTTCAGCGGCTCGGATATACAGAGCCTCCTATGTACTATGGACGAGAGGAGCAGGAGGATGGTATACCCAAGTGTGAGGTACGCCTGCGTATTCCGGAACACCCAGCATGCCCAAATTTTAAGGCTCGACGCATCATGGCACATGGAAGAGAATTATACGACACCTGCCAGAAGGCCGCACACCAAGCTCTTGCAGATTATTGTCAGATATTTGAAGAGGACATCGAGCACACTCCTGCAAGATTCTTTCCCGTACCAAATCAGACCACTCCAACTTGGCGCTTAAAAATTCAAGACTTAGAAAAAGTGGGACAACGGATGCCAGACGCCATCTTACCAGCCACCGTCAGGTATTTACATGCTCTCGACTATCTTTATGAGGAACAAAGACAGGAACTGAAGGTATGGAAGACTAGAGCAAGGAAAATGGAGGAAGAGTTAGGCGGGGTAAAACTTGAGCTATCACTAGCAAATGAGCAAAAGGTAGAATTTAAGCGCAAGCTGGCTGCCTGTCGCCAAGAGAAAGATGAACTCATGCAGGACCCATACATCTGGAAGCGGGTAAAAAGGATGAAAGGAGAAAGGACTTTCGCCATGTCACCCCATCCCAAAAGAGCAGCAGACTTGCAAGGAGGGGTGCCACCATATGACCCACGACATCCCCATTTTGATTTAAATGAGTATTTTCCAAGAGAGTCATTTTCCGAACATGAGAGCATTAAGACGGAAGAATCTGTTGCGGACAACCTCCACTATGGGTGGATCGCTAGCGCTGAGCCTTCACGAGCACCTAGTGGGCAGGGTGATAAGGATGGATATGCACACGACCGCTGAGCGCTGAGAAGTGAACAGCTAGCTGGAACAAAAAGCAAGCTGTGTGACAGGAACTCCACTAGAAGCAGCTCCTGTAAAATAAATAATCTGAGCTGTAGTCTCTAGTTGTAAAAAAATGCATGCCTAGTTAAGTAGTACCATCGTACGTATCGTATGATGTCGTGTGGTAATCTTTGTAGTGGTATATGCGTGCAACGATCTAGGTGGCTGTACTGTACGATGTACTTAGCTGATGTGCACTCGTGTGTCCTTGTAAAATAAATTAGCTAGATGCGTAATTAACATGCTTGCTTGCTTGTGTGTATAAATATATATATAGTGTTTTCTTTTCTCTGTTTCTTTTCCCTCTCTGTCCAAACGCCAACGGGATAATCTTCTAATTCCTGCTGTTTAAAAACAGCAGATGGAAAGGAGATCGGCCCGGATCCAGCAACGCCGCGAACGGCGAGCTGAAGAGCGCGAACCGGAAGAAGAGGAATATGTCGCACCACCACCGAGAGGCCGACAGGAGCGTGGAAATCGCGGACGACAGCGGCAGGAACATGGGCAAGGGCAACCAGCTGGCAATAACGATCCGGCACAAGGAGGAAATAACGTAGTAATAGAAGAAGTTAACCAAGAAAATAACGAAGGACCAGAGGAAGTACCTCCACCACCCCCACCCACTCTAGCAGAGGTCATGGACCGTCAGACGCGTCTCATGGAAACTCTCGCTAGAAGGAATGACAACGGAAACGGGCAAGGAAAGATGGCCGCATTTATGAGGCTTCGCCCTCCCACTTTTGACAGCTCTGAGGATGACCCGTTAGTAGCAGACGACTGGCTGCGTACAATTACCAAGAAGTTGAACGTCGTAGGAGCAACGGATGAAGAAAAAGTCACTCTAGCCACACACCAGCTAGTTGGAGCTGCAGGAGAGTGGTGGGAAAATTACCAGGATGCTATCGATGACCCTGAAGGTATCACTTGGGAAGAATTTGTGGAAGAGTTTCGCAACTACCACATTCCCGAGGGAGTAATAGAAATGAAAGCCGAAGAATTTCGCTCCTTAAAGCAAGGCTCAATGACGGTGAACCAGTACATCCGGAAGTTTATGAAGCTATCTCGCTATGCGCCTGAAGATGTCGATACTGATAAAAAGAAGCGGATACGTTTTAGGAGAGGGCTTAACTCGCAACTGAGGATACAAGTAGTTGGCCACACCTATCCTGACTTCAACACCATGGTAAATCAGACCCTACTAATAGAAGCGGAGCATTTGAAAGCAGAAGGAGAAAAGAAGCGTAAATTTAATCTGCTACGTACACGACAGCAGGAAAGGACGCAACGAATCAAGACCAACAATGCTCTGAAGTACCAACCCACCATGAAGTACAGGATGCCTGGATCCAACACGCAACAGACAAACCCGACATTTCGGAACAACAGCACTATTACCCAGCCTAAAAATAATAACAATAGTAACACGACCACATCCTCAGATCAAATATGTTTCCGATGCCGACAACCTGGACATAGGATGGCACAATGCCCATATGCCAATCAACAAGCAACTGCCCCTGCACCCGCACCTTCCACAGGAAGTAACCGAACCGCAGCCTCTGGAGTTGGACGAAATGGACCTCAGAACTCGGGACAACAGAGAAGGAACACCCAATCTTTTGGACGAGGCGGAGTCAACCACGTTAGTGCGGAAGAAGTACATGATGCACCCGATGTTGTGTACGGTGAGTTTCTCGTTAACTCTGCTTCTGCAAGCGTGTTGTTTGATTCTGGAGCTTCACATTCTTTTGTTTCTGCTAGTTTTGTATCCAAAAATAATTTAAGAACGGTGTTACTCTCCCCCCCTTTATTGATACGCACCCCTGGAGCTATTCTCAAATGTTTTTTAAAATGTCCTCGAATAAAAATAATGATAAATGGTATTGAGTTCCAAGCAGAGTTGGTAGTACTAAAGACCGAAGGGTTAGATGTAATATTGGGAATGGACTGGCTAAGGAAACATCATGGTAATATATCTTGCCGAGACAAGTCAGTGACCTTAATTAATCACAATGGGATAAAGGTTGAGTGCCACCCCCAAGCTCCGAAAGTTGAACCAATGGTCTGCAGTATAGAGGCAAGGACTGTTGAAGAAGTACCAGTGGTATGTGAGTATCCCGATGTATTCCCCGAAGACCTCCCTGGAATGCCACCAGATAGAGACTTGGAATTTATAATTGATTTGGTGCCTGGAACCGCTCCAATAGCCAAGAGACCGTATCGGATGGCAGCCAATGAACTGGAAGAGTTGAAGAAGCAACTACGGGAATTACAAGAAAAAGGATATATTAGACCAAGTTCATCACCATGGGGATCACCAGTTTTATTTGTGAAAAAGAAGGATGGAAGTCTCCGTATGTGTATAGATTATCGATCACTAAATGAGGTTACAATTAAAAATAAATACCCACTACCCAGGATTGATGATTTGTTCGATCAGTTAAAAGGAGCCAAATATTTCTCAAAAATAGACCTAAGGTCAGGATATTACCAATTAAAAATCCGTCTTAGCGACATACCAAAAACGGCGTTTGTAACCCGTTATGGGCAATACGAGTTTACTGTGATGCCGTTTGGATTAACAAATGCGCCTGCATATTTTATGAACCTGATGAACAAAGTATTCATGGAGGAACTTGACAAGTTTGTAGTAGTATTTATTGACGATATCCTCATATACTCGAAAAGTGCTGAGGAGCATGAGCAACACCTGAGAGTGATATTAAATAAACTAAGAGCCCATGAACTATACGCCAAATTTAGCAAATGTGAATTTTGGCTACAGGAAGTTGCTTTTCTAGGACACATTATTAGTGCAGATGGAGTAAAGGTAGATCCAGAAAAAGTAAAAGCAGTATCAGAATGGAAGCAACCCACGAATGTGACGGAAATTCGCAGTTTCCTGGGATTAGCCGGATACTACCGAAGATTCATTGAAGGATTTTCAAAAATTGCTAGACCTATGACAGCCTTAACTCAAAAAGGGAAAGAATTTAAATGGACAGAAGCGTGCGAAAGGAGTTTCCAAGAATTGAAGACAAGGTTAACTACGGCCCCTGTGCTCACACTACCAGACATCCATAAGGATTTTGTAGTATACTGTGATGCCTCCCGACAAGGATTAGGATGCGTTCTAATGCAAGACAAAAGAGTCGTCGCATACGCCTCTAGACAGCTGAAGAAACATGAAGAAAATTATCCGACGCATGATCTCGAATTAGCAGCTGTAGTGCACGCATTAAAAATATGGAGACATTATCTAATTGGAAATAAATGTGAAATATTCACAGACCACAAAAGTTTAAAATATATATTTACCCAACCTGACTTAAATTTAAGACAGAGGAGATGGTTGGAATTAATCAAGGACTATGACTTGAACATACAATATCATCCAGGAAAAGCCAATGCAGTCGCTGACGCATTAAGTAGAAAATCATATTGTCACTACCTTACTACACTGAATCGAAGACCAGAAATAGCCCGAGAAGTACGCCAGCTAAATTTACAAATCATACCACATGGCATACTAAATATGCTACACATACGTTCAACTTTAGAAGATCAAATAAAGGAAGCACAAGCCAAGGATGAGGAGATACAATGCCTCAAGGAGAAGAGCTCTAACAAGGAAATTCAGGGATTCAAAGTCGACGAACACGGAGTATTGTGGTATGAGGATCGGATATGTGTACCTCAGGATGATAAACTAAGGCGACTAATTTTAGATGAAGCCCACTGTTCAGCCTATTCCATTCATCCAGGTTCAACAAAAATGTACATGGATCTTAAGCAAAAATATTGGTGGGCCGGAATGAAGTTAGATGTCGCAGAATATGTAGCACGCTGCGATACATGCCGAAGAGTAAAAGCAGAACACCAACGACCGGCAGGATTACTCCAACCATTACATATCCCAACATGGAAATGGGACGAAATTAGCATGGATTTTATAGTGGGACTACCCAAGACACAAAAAGGAAATGACTCGATATGGGTTATAGTGGATAGACTAACTAAAGTGGCTCGCTTCATCCCTGTAAAAGCCAAATATCGAGGGGACAAGCTAGCACAATTGTATATTGAAAATATTCTTCGACTACATGGTGTCCCTAGCCGGATTGTGTCAGACCGAGGCACCCAATTTACATCTCGATTCTGGAAAAGTTTGCACACATATTTGGGGACTCGCCTAGACTATAGTTCAGCATACCACCCGCAAACAGATGGACAGACAGAACGAGTAAATCAAATATTGGAAGATATGTTACGGGCGTGTGTACTCACCTACCGGAAGGATTGGGAAAAGAGTTTGTCCTTTGCCGAATTTTCATACAATAATAGCTACCAAGCCAGTATAAAAATGGCTCCGTTTGAAGCCTTGTACGGAAGAAAATGCCGAACCCCCTTGATGTGGTCAGAAGTTGGAGAACGAACCCTATTTGGACCAGACGTAATCAAAGACGCTGAAGAGCAAGTAGCCAAGGTCCGAGAGAATTTAAAGGCCGCACAAAGCAGACAGAAAAGCTATGCGGACACGCGACGTAGACCGTTAGAATTTCAACCAGGAGACTTTGTCTACCTAAAGGTATCCCCGATCAGAGGCACTCGAAGATTTCAAGTCAGAGGGAAACTAGCGCCACGATACATTGGACCATACAAGATTTTAAGAAGAGTTGGGGCTGTAGCCTACCGGCTGGAATTGCCACCAGAAATGTCAGACGTACATAATGTATTCCACGTATCACAACTAAAGCAATGCTTGAGAGTGCCGGAAGAGCAAGTACCTTTGGAGATAATGGATCTACAGCCTGATTTACAATACCAGGAGAGACCAATAAAAATTTTAGACATCGCCACACGACAAACACGCAGAGCAACCGTACGGTTTTGTCGAGTACAGTGGAGCAATCACACTGAGGCAGAGGCTACATGGGAAAGAGAGGACGACCTTAAGAAGGAATTCCCATACCTATTCGAGGAACCGTATGAATCTCGAGGACGAGATTCTCTTTAAGGGGGGTAGGTCTGTAACACCCCGAAATTTTAACCTGTTCTAAAAATCACTAAAAATTTGAACTTTTTAAAATAATCCGCGTAGGCTTAATTATTATTATTTGCCGCGAGTAGATTTTTATAAAATAAACCTGCATGTGTGAAGTTGTTTGTTGAACTTATGGTGGTACTCTTCCTTGAAATCCAAATTCGAATTCCATTTGAATCACCCAAATATCTCTTGCATAAATTCTGTGAAGAGGATAAAGTAAAATAATCATCTCGAGCTCATTCTCCTCTCTCCTCATTGGCCGCTCTTGGCCCAACCAGGCACGGTGCAGCAGCAGCCCTTCTCTTCTCTCTACGTGGCCCAGACCAGTGTCGAGGAAGACCCGTGCACAGGTGAATCGCTGACCCCTAGCTTGAGCCGTATCATCACCTACTCTCCTCCTCCCTTGCTCAACACAGCACGTCAACGCTGCCAGGGAGACATACACGAGGACACCGCTGGCAAGGAACCGGCCTCGCTGGAGCAATGGATGAACGCGGAGGCAGCCAGCGCAACGTACGAAGTCGTCCTCGAGCCCCGGCTCGTACGCATATGCCGGCAAATATCGGCCGACGGGGAAGATGTCGCTGTTGCGAACCGCCATTGCCGTGTCTATAAAAAGGCCCAGCCGGCGAGCCTCCACGGTCACCACCCCCATCTCCCTCTCCACTCCCATCCTCCCTTTCCAAATTGAGCTCAGTTTCATCTTTCCCCAATTCCGCCGCCGCCGCCGCCATTGGAGCCGAGCTCCTGTTCTTCTTCACCGGGAGCTCCCTTGGCCAAATTTGGAGAGTCGAGGTGAGTCCTGGAGCCCTCTTTTCCTCTCCTGTAACATCTAGCTTTATATCTCGCTTTGCTGTACGCTGCCACCAGGCCATGGCTTCCGATGGCAAGGCCTGGAAAACTATACGTAGCTACACTTCACACACACACACCCGTATACACTTCACACACACACACACACACACACACATATATATACCTCTATCACACACACACACACCAGCACGCGCCAGACACTCCATGTGAGAGCAAGCACACTACCATCGCACTGCACTGGAAACTGCCGCTGGAGCCATGGTCGGCACCGCCGCCGCCCAGCTGCTCAAGGCCGCCACGCTGGAGCCATGGTCGGCACTGCCGCCGCCCAGCTGCTCAAGGCCGCCACGCTGGAGCCATGGTCGGCACTGCCGCCGCCCAGCTGCTCAAGGCCGCCACGCTGGAGCCATGGCCGGCACAGCCGCCGCCCAGCCACCGATGCCTCGCGTCACTGCACCGCGCACCGCCTAGCACCTGAGCGGCAGTCGCTTTCCGCCGCATTCGCCACGGCGAGCCCTCGCCGCCGCCGCAGGCCCACACCGCCGCTACCAGCCCCATCCTCAGCCGCGGACCGGACCCGGAGCACTGGCAACCAAACGGTGACGAGCCTGAGCAGGTATGCCGACGGCGAAGCCGAATCCCGGCGAGCCCGCGCCCTTACTCTGCTCGGCGTCAAGCCGGATGACATCGTCACCGTGCCGTTTCCTTCTGTCCTTCCCTCTTCCTTTGCTTGTGGGCCCAGGGGGTAATGCCGTCTGTGGCCGGTCAAGAGGAGGAGGCCAGGGAAGGCCACACATCAGTGAGACACATCACCAACGCATTGATCCCATTCACGTGCACACACTACACACAGATTATTGCTAGGGTCACACGGGCAGTGTACACAAAGTGCTTAAAACCTATTTTCCCAGTATAGGAAAATTTCCAGAAAAATTCCTTAACACTAGAGTCACCCTAGAACCTACCCATACCTTTTTTTTCACGACCTCTTACTCACTAGAATATTTCCAGAAAGTCCGCAACTATTCCAACACCTGATATTAAACTTTAAAAATCATATTTCCTCCATTTTAATTCCGTTTTCCACTAAACCACCACCAAAATTCCTCTGAAATCTTGCTCCATTTAATTTATCTAATACCACCATACAGTTCTTTGTTTGCCTTTGTATTTGTTTTTTTTTATATGTTGAACGGTAGTCTTATTCGTTCGCGACGATCGACAGAGGGCGACGACTACCAGGAAGGCGAGGACCCGGACTACGTTGGATCGGAAAGTGAGTTGAACGAAGGCAAGTCCTAACTTCCCCTTCTTCCACCACCATGATGTTATACCACTCCATTCATAAATTCGGAATTCATAATATAGTTACTCGATTATATATATGGGTATTGTTATAAATGAATTTAGAGTGAGTTATGAAACCGAACTACGTGAATATGATGAGTAATGAAACTAAACTTATTTGACGAAAACGGGTAGGGGTAATTTATGGGGGATAAGTTACCTTGGCAGGTTCGCCTGTGTGGGTTCCTGTAGGAGATACTCGTTTCGGTCACTTGAGGAATGGTTCATAGGCCATCTCACCTAGTCTAATATACGTACAGCCACATGTCTATATGGGTAGACCTGGTCTCACACCCCGTTAGGTAGAAGTATAATTTTCACTAGGAGGCTGGTGACGCAATGGACTAACAGGAGAGGACGCGGCTGCTGTGTGATCTACCGTGGTCTGATCGGCATGGTTGCTATGTGGTCTTCCATGTAAAATTTATTGTTGTGCCGTGTGCGAGCACCCTTAATTAATTTAATTTGGATGCTATGTGATCATCCACCGGATGCTGTGTGATCATCCAACCACTCGATATTTTAGGATGCTGTGTGATCATCCTGATGTGTGTGGGTTCCGATCCCTGAGTAGTCCATAGTGGAATTATATGAAAACCTGAGGTAGCTCCATCCGGGTACGAGATCTTGTTAGGCCTGTCGTACCACTAGCTATGGTGTCGACTACGTCTATCATGTGGGGAAAATTGTACCCCTCTGCAGAGTGTAATAATCCTATTCGAATAGCCACGTCCTTGGTTATGGGCAACCGCTAGGATGAGGTCCCCTTTGTTTTGCTCTTCATATTTTTAGATTTGTGCTAATAAAATTAATTAAGTATAATTTATTACTATCTCGGGAACTGGCGAGAAGGATGATACTCTCCCAGGGCCCAACTTTCTTCATTAAATAATATCACCACCTCTACCATCCACCCTTGTTGGGACTTGCTGAGTACTCTGTGTACTCACCCCCTTTGTTGGCTCACAGACATCGACCCTAAGGAGGACTTCGACGATGACGAGGAGGCGTTTTCCGAGGAATAGGAGCTGCACGAGGACTTAAGGACCAACCGTAGGAGCTTCGCTAGGAGATAGGGCTTCGGACGCGCTCAAGTTGCCTGTGGATTAGTGTTTGGCTTTAGTGTAGTTCCCGCTGTAGTAGACCACCTGTGTAATAAATTGCCGTTTCATGGCATCTGTTTATCGTTAGTTATGTAATCCTATGACTATGTAACCTGAACCCTTGATGTTGTAAGACCTTTTATCCAATATCAATAAAGCTCGGTATTTTATATTAAATATATCCTTGTGCCATCTCTGTTTATGTGTGTATTTGTGCTTGATCCTGGCGCAAATACAAGTACTTTTGGCCTCTTAAAAATTCGGGGCCGACACTACGCCAGCAAGCAACGAGACCCCAGCATTGCCCCCTCTGTTGGGCCTCTTGGGTGCGGATCTCGATGTCCTTGAATGGTAGATTCGGTGCGAACTAGGCTAGAATCCCACTATGTCAGACCACCACCAGATGTTCTACATGTTGGCCAATGTCCATCATCAGATCATCGCCGGCGAGGTGCTCTCACCGCCAGACCACTTCTGGTACTACCTCCCGGACCTGCCTTTTGGGATCTAGAATGCGGTGGCATCCTTCCAGTTGGAGCTAGAGCACCTCGTTAGCAACGAGGCATCGCAGAGCGCCATCCTCTCCGGTGTGGCGAGGACTGACGTCCCCTCTCTGCGTGCCTTCCGCGAGATACTCTCGGGAAACGGCCCGTAGTATGACTCCGACCACATCGACTATGGTGCCTTGTCTCGCATGTGCTTCCACATCAACGGCGTGACGAGGCTCCTGAGCTCACGCCGCCAGACTAGAGTCCCTGCAGCCGTGCGAACTACCTTCGAGAGAAGGCAGCTCGCATGTAGGCTAGGCAGGTGGACCTAGAGGCTGCTGAGGAGCTTGCGCAGCAGTAGACGACATAGGACACTACCGACGATGACATCGTCCACACGGGGGCTCCTAGAGCGTCGTGTTTCCCCTGCGCGGCTTACAACATGGTGGCTACCACCTACCACCTGGAGGACATCTCCGACACACCAGACCCAAGGACCAACGAGCGGCTGCATGAGGCAAGGCGGCTCCTTCGTGTTGCCCTCGAGCAGCAGACCAAGAGCTCAGCCTCCTGGCGCCATGCTGCCCCTTCTAGGCCGTCCCAGCCGATGGCCACTATCAATGGAGACCGCTCTGACGCACGTGCCCCATTGATAGGAGGAGACAACAACAACACCTCCGGCAACAGATCTGATGGCCCGTGGACCAGGGGCACCAAGCCTCGGCTGGAGTGGAGGCATGAGCCACCGTTGTCTACCTGTGTGCAGCCGGATCGACGACGACCACAGCGTGTGTGACACCATTGAGGCCAGATGCCACCCTTAGGCTTAGTCTTGCACCCCTGAGCGGCAGAAGGGAGCCCCACCCAGGATCACTTCGATCCCCTGGCGTTCGGGGCTAGGATCCGTCTGACTCCCTACCCTAGGCACTTTCGGCCACTAATGCACATCTCTAAGTATGACAGCGAGACCAACCTAGACCACTGGCTTGAGGACTACTGCCTCACCATGAGGGCTAGGGGATCGGATGATGACTTCACCGTGCAGTACCTGCCCCTGCTTCTGTTGAGCTCAATGAGAGCTAGGCTCGAGCAACTCGAACCTAGCAGCGGTGCTGCTGGGGCGATCTCTGCTCTATTTTCGTCAGTCACTTCCAAGGCACGTACACCCAACCTAGAAACTCATGGGACCTGCGCAATTTGTAGGTAGGGGACCGACGAGACCCTCCAGGAGTACATCCATTGCTTCTCCAAGAAGCGCAACGAGCTCCCCAACATCACCAACGCTGACATGGTCAACGCCTTCACCTATGGCATGACTTGTGAGGTGCTCATCCATGCACTCAGGCTCAAGACCCCACGCACCACGCGGGAGCTCCTTGACATCACCACCAAGTGTGCCATGGGCGAAGAGCCATCCAGGCCAACTTTAGTGGCAAGGCCAAGGTCGTTGCCCACCTCAGCGGTGGTGACAAGAAGGCTAGGGACAGGAAGCGCCGTGGGGAGGAGATGATGGCTACGGCCAATCGTGTCGCCAAGCCTCAACCACGCGGGCGGGGTACGTGCCCCGAGCACTTTGAGAAGGCGCTCGAGGCCCCCTACCCATTCCATGGGTTGCAGGTGAAGCACCTCAAGGATTGCGCCACCATCAGAGGCTACATCCGTAGACCCTTGGCCAGCAGGGCAAGGCCCGGAAGCCTGCCCCAAAGGCCGGCAAGCCAGCGGAAGGCACCCAGGAGGAGGACGCTGAGTTCTCAAGGATGAACAGTGCCTCATGATCTTTGAGGGCTCCTAGGCGGTACGAATCCCGCCGATAGTGCCACATCACCAAGTAGGAGGTGAATGCCGTCCACACCCTGGCCGCTGCAACGTGGCTCCGGTGGTCACAAAATGCCATCACCTTCGATAAGGGGGTCACCTCGATCGCATCCCTCATCTAGGACGCTACCTGTTCATGGTCAGCCTAATTGTGGGCACCACACGCCTGTCCAAGGTGCTAATGGACGGAGGCAGCAGCCTCAATATCCTCTACTCTAGCACCCTCGACAGGATGGGCATCCCACGGAGCAGCCTGCGCCCCAGCAAGGCACCGTTATATGGGATCATCCTGGGGAAGGAAGTCGTGCCCCTCAGGCTTAATAAGATCAACGTCACCTTAAGTCAGCCGGACAATTTTTGGAAGGAGTCGCTCACCTTCGAGGTGGTGGACATCACCAACATCTACCACGCTCTACTTGGTCACCCATGCTTCGCCTAGTTCACGGCCATCCCCAACTAAACCTACTTGAAGCTGAAGATGCCTAGCCTGAATGGGGTCATCACCATTGAGAGTTGCTTAGAGAAAGCCTACTACTGCGAGCAGGACTGTGTCGCCCAAGCAGCTGCACTGTCTGCCCCCTACGGTCCCGCTAGCTCTGGCCGCAATGTAGGAAGGGCGCTAGTGAAGGAAGGAGCTCCGACGACAGTGACACTCGACCTATCGAGCTCTAGCAAGGCGTCCGACCCAACTGGCAGCAGCGATGGCTTGACTGGCCCCTCCATCTAGGTGCTTGGACCCCTAGAAGGGGCGAACCTGATTGAGGTGGGTTCTGACCTTTCCCCATTAGGGAAGTCCACTACCGAGCCCTCCACCCAGTAGCTCGACGCCCGAACCAAGTCAAGCCCTCCGACCTCCTTCGCCAGCACGTCGCCCCAACAACAAAGACCAAGATAAGTTTCTCTCTCCCGACCTCTTGTTTTTCCCATTTTTCTTACTGTTTCCTTCTTCCTGAGCTACCCCATGAGACACTTGGTTGCATCAAGGAGGGGCTAACTTATCATGCCTTGCCCTCTTCAAAAAGGAATTGTGACCAGGGTCACCTCGATGAACAAGGTTGGGACGGATGTGAGTGGACCGGGCGACGAGGGAACCGAGCGAGGATCGGTGACCACTAACAGAATGGCCCCGACCACCAATTTACTAGCTATGTCATCTTTCCCTTCCCTCGTTACCATTTTGTTTCATTTCAGCTATTCTCCTCCAATCTACCGACACATCGACTCTCCCAGCCGCATGACGGCATGGGCCCCTAGATGGGGCATTGCTGTGGGTCTCAAGGCTAGCCCATTGGGCTTCAAGGCCACCCGAAGCACCTAAAGTGTGAGAGACGTTCATAGGTGGGCACAAGCAGTCTTAGCTGGGTGCTTAGAAGCGAAACTGGCAGCCAGTCAAACGATGTCCGAGTACCGAGCTCAAGGCGCTTGTGGTGACCCACCGAGGGAGGCAGCGAGCCCCCGAGCACCAAAAGATGGGCTCGGGAACTATATGAGTGGCTCAGTTAGGAAGACGAGGATCTCCCCCTTAGGGGACATGACCAAGGCATGGAACGACCGCAAGCTTGGGGTTCTCATGGACTTACCCGCTAGTAGCATGGGTGCACCAATCTTGGACACCGAGGCCATTTTGTCATAATAGCCTATCCCAATGAGGGACCAAAGTCACCGAGCACAACCCATGAGCAATGAGATTACAAACAAAAGTAATTTCATTTATAACTTGGAATGACCTGATTATAATATACAATGGCAAAAACCGCTACAGCACGCCGCCTATACGACAGCAAAGACTGCAAGGCCCGCCCAAGCTCTTGGTCGGGACCTTAGGGTATGCTGGCTTGGTCTGGTGGACTGGCCTTGCGGCGCCTCCTCCTCGAAGCTCGCGCTCGAGCAGCACTGACCACCACCCCAGAGAAGGGTCCAATCCCCGTCCCCACTGGTATGGAGGGCTAGCGATCAACCCATCGTGGCTCCCCTTCCCCTATCGGGAAGCAAAAGGAAAGTCCAGTGATACATCGCTAGAATCCTTCCACCTTCTAGGGGAAGGGAACGCGACAGACGCATCTCGCATCACATCGTTGCCCCTCCTTCGTTGGAATCCTTCCACTCTCATGGGAGCAATCACAAGGTGGAGGACGGTAAGCTCACTCGGAGGGCAGTGTCGCACTTCATCAACGCCATGGCCATCAAGAGTTGGATACAGGCGCCACGCCCTCGGGGGCCCATTATAGCCTAGATCGGTGCGCTGTGAGCGGCTCTGGGCCCCCGATCAGCCATTGATGACTAAAGGGACCCTAAGTGGGCTGGCCAGGCACCCCTTCAATCCCTGCAACATGCTCTGAGCAGTTGTGTGAAGATGAACACGTAATAAAGGCGGAGTCAGGGAGGGCATTGACAACGAAGTCCCCGCTCCACTTTCCATCAAATGCGTCGCCCACTCTGTGCATGCCTTCTCATGGGACGTAAGGGGATCCGACTCCCCTAGGGCCCACTAGCCATCATCGATGGCCTGGATCCACGCGCACTAGGTGTCGCGACCTCTCATTTGCCAGATCTTCTCCATGTGGCCTGATGTCCCTGTCGGTGTTTAACCAGCGATAGCGTGCCATAGGGGTACCCGGGATAGTTATTAGGGCTTCGGTGCGTGCTATAACTTGACAGTGAACACAAAGACAGTCAATTTATATTGTTTCGGGCCCTCGATCGATGATCGAGTAATAACCCTATGTCCAGTCGGCGTTAGCCTTTATGTTGAATTGATTGTATTGTATCGTCTCTTGTTACAGGGGTGCCCACAGTCTCTCTTTATATAGGTAGAGGAGGTTGTGATGCGGTTACAATCCTAGTTGGATCCAAAGAAGGTGTCCTGAACTAGATACATAAGTTACTTTTCATAGGAATCCGGCTAGTCTAGCCTATTCTATTCGGATTCGGTGTAGTGGATGCTACACCTCTCCTAGTTCTAGTTCATGGGCCAGGCCAGGGCCCACGACTCATAGTCACACTATTGGGGAACCTTGTGGGTCCTGTATCGACAAGCCACCGAGCATTTCATGGTTGAACTTGAATATTTCCTTTATTCCGAGTTATTTCGACGTGAAGCCTTGAAGTCTTGAAGTGGTCTTGTTTAGAAGAAGTTTTTCAAGTGACGTGCACTTTTAGAAAAAAACTCACTCACTAAGTGTATCCCCCGAGCCTCTTGCTATTTAGAACAAAAAGTTGGAGGGTCTTGAACTTTGATTGTCAAAAAACTAAAAATCTCTTCTCAGGATATATACCCTACAGCCCCAAGCATCTTTCTGAGTTCTTTTCGGTCGTTAGGAAAAAACTGAAAATCTCTTCTCAGCATATGTACCCTGTAGCCCCCGAGCATCTTTCTGAGTTCTTTTCGGTCGTTAGGAACTCGGATTGAGGGTCTTCTATTGTCTTCTTAGGTAGCCAGATTTATATCCGATATTGGTGGTGGTTGGTAGTTGAATGTGCCCAGATATTACAGAACCCATATACTAGAAAAAAGGTGAGTATCTAGTTGCTCTGCTTACTTGAGTGCATAGCCCCCACACTACTTTGGGTAATTCCTCAATCTATTTGGAGCCGTAGTCTTCTAGTTCTTCATATAATCTTGGTTTTAATCCATCTAGTATAAGTCCATTGACTCTTACTACTTGTTCGTTGGCTTCAGGGTGTGCAACTGACGCATAATTTATACTGATGCCACAGTCTTGTGCCCAATTTCTAAATTTGATAGCTGTAAAAGGGGAACCCAAATCAGTAATGACGCGGTTGGGTATTCCGAAGCGGTGCATGATGTCTTGGACGAACTCGACTGCTTTTGCTACGCTGTATTTTACGAGCGGCTTGTATTCGATCCACTTGGTCAATTTGTCGATTGCGACAAAGATGTACTCAAAACCACCTTTGGCCCTTTTGAGTGGTCCTACTTGGTCCAGCCCGCAGCATGCGAACGACTAGGCAGGAGGGATGCAAATTAGCTCGTGAGCTGGTACATGAGCTTGCCTTGTGAACATTTGGCATCCTTTGCATTGTCTGACTAATTCTTCTGCATCTTTCAAAGCTGTTGGCCAATAGAAACCGGTGTGGAAAGTTTTCCCCACCAGAGTTCTTGAGGCTACGTGGTTGCCGCAGCAACCTGAGTGAATTTCTTCTAGGATTTCTTTTCCTTCTTCTCATGTGATACATTTAAGAAGTACTCCTGATGATGCAACTCTTCTGTAGAGGTTGTCACCTACAAGGACATAGTTCTTGCTTCTTCTGATTATTTTGGTTGCCTCTTCCCTGTTAGCTGGTAGTTTGTTTTCTTTGATGTAGTCGATGAAGTCTTGAGTCCATGATCTGGTGATTACCATGATTTGGGTTGTTGGTGCTGGTGGCTCAGGGGTTATCTTACCGGGTTGTTTTATGGAGGGTGATGGCAACTCCTCTACAAACACCCCTGGAGGGACCTTTGTTCTATCCGATCCCAGCTTGGCGAGGACGTCTGCTGTAATGTTTGAGTCTCGTAGAACATGCATGATTTCTAGTCCTTAGAAATTTTTCTCTAGTTTTTATACTTCGACGCAATAGGCGTCCATGTTGTTTTTGGTATAGTCCCATTCTTTATTGACTTGATTGATGACTACAGCTGAATCTCCATAGATAAGCAACTGCTTGATTCCAAGAGAAGTTGCGATTCTGCTTCATTATTTGTGGTTTGCCATAGAATTTGAAGTACATATTTAAGATGTTTTCCTTTTGGGGATACGAAAAGAACACCTGCGCCTGCTCCGTCTAACTTGAGAGATCCATCGAAGTACATCTTCCAATGAATGAGGAAGGTATCTGGTGCGGGTTGTTAGATTTCTGTCCATTCGGCCACAAAGTCTGCGAGTGCTTGTGATTTTATTGCCTTCCGAGGATAGAAATCAATATTTAGAGCTCCGAGTTTATCTGCCCACTTTGATATGCATCCTGTCGCATCTCTATTACATAGGATGTCTCCAAGAGGAAAATCTATTATTACGGTGATCTTGTGGCTTTCAAAGTAGTGCCGAAGCTTGCGGGAAGTGATTAGGAGGGCGTAGAGTAGTTTCTATACATGCGGGTATCGTATTTTTGAATCTGTTAGAACTTCACTGATGTAGTATACTGGCCACTGTACTTTGTATACATGCCCTTCTTCTTCTCTTTCCACCACAATTGTTGTACTGACCACAATAGATGTTGCCGATATGTATAACATCATGTCTTCATTTTTCTTTGGTGACGTAAGTATGGGTGATGAGGTGAGGTACATTTTAAGGCTTTCAAAAGCCTCCTTGGCTTCCTCTGTCTACTCAAACTTGCCTGTCTTTTTTAGTAGCTTGAAGAAAGGGAGTCCTTTTTTGCCGAGTCGTGAGATGAAGCAATAAAGGGTTGCCATGCTTCCTATCAATTTTTGCACATTTTTTACACTCCGTGGGGGTGCCATTTCTGTTATGGCTCGAATTTGTTTAGTGCTTGCTTCTATTCCCTGATTACTGACTAGGAATCCGAGTAGTTGCCCTGATGGTACCCCAAAAACACACTTGTTTGGGTTCAATTTTCACTTCCATTTATTTAGATTTTCAAAAGTCTACTTCAAGTGTTTGATTAGCATGCCTGCGTTCTTTGTCTTTACTACTACATTGTCGACATAAGCTTCCATGTTGTTACCAATTTGTTCACCAAGACATGTTTGAATAGCTCTTTGGTAGGTGGCACCCACATTCTTGAGTCCAAAGGACATAGTTTTATAGCAATAGGCACCAAAAGGAGTGATGAAAGATGTCTTGCTCTGATCTTTTTCTCTTAATGCAATCTGATGATATCTTGAATAGCAACCGAGGAAAGATAGCAGGGCGGATCCTGCTGTTGAATCGACAATTTGATCAATTCATGGTAACTCGAACGGGTCTTTTTGGCAATGTTTATTGAGATCCGTGTAATCAACGCACATGTGCCATTCTGCCGTGTTCTTTTTCTGTACTAGAACGAGATTCGCTAGCCAATCTGGATGAAGAATTTCTCTTATAAAACCGGCTGCCATTAATTTTGTAATCTCCTTCTTGATTGCTTCCTTTTTGTCCAGTGAGAATCTTCTCAACCGTTGCTTAATTGGTTTGGAGCCTTCATTAACATCGATTCTATGCTCAGCCAACTCTCTTGGGACACCTGGCATGTCGACAGCCTTCCAAGCGAAGATATCTTTGTTGTCCCGAAGAAAGTTGGTGAGCGCGAGTTCCTATTTGGCCGAGAGGTGGGCATTGATGGTCGCTGTTTTCTCAGGATCACTAGTACCTAGGTCAATTTTCTTTATGTCGGCTTCTTTTTGAGTTACGAGGATGCAAGGTTTCTTTGCTGGTATCTCTAGATCTTCTGGGTTCATTTGTGCAGCGACGGTGGTAATTTCTTCTCTGCCATTGGCTGCCTGTGTTTTGGCTATGATTTGAATTGCTTGAATGTCACAATCAAAGGCATGCTTCAGGTTTCCTCGGAGGGAGAGTATTCCATGAGGTCCTGGCATCTTGAGCAGGAGGTATGGGTAGTGAGGTATAGCCATGAACTTTGCAAGTGCTGGTCTTCCAAGGATGGCATGATATGATGTCTCAAAGTCCGCAACTTCGAACTAGATGAATTCGGTTCGGTAATTTGCTTGCGTTCCAAACGTGACTAGTAGAGTGATTTGCCCGAGCGGCATGGCGACTTTGCTGGGTATTATTCCATAGAAGGGTATTCCTGTTGGGGTGATCAACCCGACAAAGTCTAGCCCCATCTTCTTTAGCGTTTCTAAAAATATGATGTTGAGTTTAGCTCCCCCATCGATCAGAACTTTGGTGACTGTCGTCCCTGCTATAGTTGGATCTAGGACCAGTGGATATGGGCCAACATTTCCAACGCTCATCCATTGATCTTCTCTTGAAAACTAGGTTGGATATTGTGACCAATTTAGGAACCTTGGGACCGCTGGTTCGGCTGCCATGATGCTGCAGAGGGCCAGCTTGTCTTGGTGCTTGCTTTAGGAACCCGAAACTCCAGAAAAGATTACTACGACCATCCCCTTTGGCTGCTGGAATCCTTTGTCTTCTGTGTTGTCTTCGTCTTTCTTTTTGTTATCCTCTTGTTTATCTTTGTTTTCTCCTTTTCTTGCGTACCGATCAATGAAGATTCGGCAGTCTCCGATTGTGTGGTTCCCTTGTGGGTGCCATATACAGTGCATATTTTCAATATCCTCAAACCTCCTGAATTTTGAGAACTTTTTCGTCTTGTTGGCCATGGCGATGGTGTTGTCTGGTCCGCGTTTTCTGTCTAGATGACCCGTGTTTGGAAAACTTCTCCAGTCCGAGTTGTCTCTGTTGTTTTCTTGGTTGTTTCTATCTGGGAATCTTTCTTTCGTCTTTTCTTCAGCCATAATCATTTTTTCTACCGCATGTCTGAATTCTTCATTGTTTCTTGGGTTTTCTTTGCAAAAATCTTGAAACTGCCATTTAGCCATGATCCCGTGGGAGAAGGCTTCAATTACTTCTTGTTCGGTGATGTCATGTACTTGGGCACGTAATTCACCAAAGCATCGATAATAATCTCTGAGGCTCTTGCCCCCCTTTTGCTTGAGTCCCTTTAGTTCTACATGTTTGATGGGGTGCGTAATGATGCCCGTGAAGTTTTCGCAGAAAGCTCTCTGTAAGTCCTCCTAGCCTTTGATTGAATCCGGGTTCAATTTAGCAAACCATTGGAGGGGCATGTTTTATAGGGCCATGGGAAAGAATAATGCTTTGATATCGTCATCTCCACCAGCTAGTTTGATTGATTGCGAGTAAATTTTGTGCCACTGTTTTTGATGGTTTGAACTTGTGAGGTAACTGTACCGAAGCAAGTCATCTTGAAAAACATGGAAATCTATCGTGCGTTCCGACTTCTCTGTGTTCTGATTCAGCTCCTTCTTCTAGCCAGTTGTTATTTAGCCTAGGAGTGAATCGTGGGGTGAGTGGTAAGATGCTCTGCTCCTTTCTTCTCTCGGACGCTTGACTTGATTACTCCGGGCATTGTCTCTCCTTTTTTCTTGATTCTGGCTCCCGTTTGGTCCTAGTCTCTCGAAGGCGAACCTCCTTTGACTTTGCATGTCTTGTTCATGTAATGCCGTCCTAACAGGAAGCCTGGAATGAGTTCTTTCGACATGCACCCTCTGAGCTGTTGAACGAAGAACTTCTCGGAGTTGTTCTTGTTCTTCGTTGGGATGTGAAATTGCTTCGAGTTCTTCTAGTGCTTCCCGTATCTTGTTGTAAGGGGTCTCGTGTACTCTGGCCGCGCACCTTTCTTCGGTTTCTTTTTCAGATCTTTTCTTGTAGTACTCAGCCAGCTCCATTTTGTATGCGTCCTGTGCTTCTTTTTGTTGCTTGGCACGGCGTCTGTGACTTTCTTTCAGTTTGTTCCTTTTTCTCTAGTTCGTCATTGGCCCTCAATTCACCATCGTATTCAGGAACGTTGGGCGATATGTTTGATTCTGATTCATCTGAAGACCTGACATCGGGGTGCAGTTGGTGGCATCGGTAGTGGCCGCCGAATCATGATGGCTTCTCAACTTTGCATCGGGCTTGCCTCGCTGTAGTTGCTGATGACTTTCAGTTGGAATGTGGTTATCGCGGAGTGCACTACCTTCTTGGAAAGGTAGAGTGATAGCTTCTTCAACTAGTCGGGTATTCCAGGGATATGTACACAGCCAATGGACCAGGCAATCTTCAGGTGTTATAGTTAACACAAGACCTTCCTGTGCCCCAGTAAGATGCAGCCTCTGCGCCCGACCAGCCATGCTTCGGAGTCAGCCTTGATATGTCTTCGTCACATTTTAAGTCCGGTTCGGAAGCAACTCAATTTCTTAGAAGAAACCTAAAGTAGATTCGAACTAATCTCTTGTAGAGTTGATGCTGCGTTTCGAAGTCCGATTGGGAAAGGTCTTGGTTTGTCTTTGAAAGAACCCGGATAAGACTCTGAGGAGGAATCTGACTCGGATGTCAGATCGGGATTGATCGTTATTGGGGCCCGAGTCGGTTCGGATGCCATAAGCTTTTCGAGATCTTTGGTTAGCTTCGTCGAAAGTGTGAAATCTTCATGGTCTCCTGAAGCTTCGACGAGATGTCCATGGAGGTCGCCTTTGCCGTCCGCCTCGCAAACCCATGATCTGAAGATGAAGATTGATCCCATCGGAAAGATCATGTCGCCGAAATTTGTAGAGCTCTTGATCGTGATTGTGCCGAAAGCCCCTACCTGGCGCGCCAGCTATCGGTGTTTAACCACCGATAGCCTACCACGGGGGTACCCAAGACAGTTATTCGGGCTTCGGTGCGTGCTAGAACTCGACGGTGAATGCAAAGACAGTCGATTTATACTGGTTTGGGCCCTCGATCGATAATCAAGTAATAACCCTACATCCATTCGGCGTTAGCCTTTGCGTTGGATTGATTGTATTGTATCGTCTCTTGTTACAGGGGTGCCCACAGCCTCTCTTTATATTGGTAGAGGAGGCTGTGGTGCGGTTACAATCCTAGTCAGATCGAAAGAAGGTGTCCTGAACTAGATACAGAAGTTACTTTCCATAGGAATCCGGCTAGTCTGGCCTATTCTATTCGGATTCGATGTAGTGAATGCTACAGCTCTCCTAGTTCTAGTTCGTGGGCCAGGCCAGGGCCCATGACTCGTAGTCACGTTGTTGGGGAACCCTGTGGGTCCCGTATCGACAGTCCCATCTCCCAGACGACGTGGGACGGCGTAGGTGTGCACGCTGTAACTCCTCCGACCGGCACGGCAGCCCAGGCGCCATCAGCTGCCTGCACGGGACATCCAAGGGAGGGCGCGTCCAGCAACCGCCTCGCATGCAAGCAAAGAAGCCCCACGATGGCCATGGGGGCTATGCCAACTCCCCAGACAAAGACCTTGGGCTCCCGACCAATGGGCGCCCGGGCGGCATGCCCCCAAAACTAACCATGTCCCTAGAGTTGGGTCTGGAGCTACGGAGCGGTGGGCCCAACGAGGGCCCTGTCCGAGCTTGGCGAACTCCTCGCACCCTGACCTAGGATGCTAAGGTCAGCTCAAGAAGGTCACGCATGGAGCATGATAAAAGAAGACAACTCCGCTAGCTCGAGGGCTTCGGGGCTTCCGGGCCTGCGCGTCAGCCCCTCAAGCCGCTTTCACTACCAAGAAGCCTCTAGAAGGCGCACCTGGTGGAGGCCGGTCCGAGCCGACAGAACCTGACACTCAATGTGTTAGAACTGAGTAGCTGGACGATGCCTAGAGCTTCTTCGGCTTCATGACATTGCCACGGTCCACATGGCGCTGCTGCAAGACCCCCTTGGACTCCGGCACATGTAGACCATAGGCTAGACTCCCCCAAACAGTCATGTACCCGACCTACCTCGATATATAAGGGGAAGTCAGAATCCTAGTGGGGGAAGGACGATTCCAGACGATACGGGTCATTCGAGTCCTCACGAACCAGCTCGTGCTCTAAGAGCTGAGCCACCTAGAGAGGGGCACCGAGAGCTCCTCCCCTTCCACCGATTGTCTTCCTCCTCTCTGGCGAGGGGGAAGGCTCCACCGGCGGCGAGACTTCTTTAATTTGGATCAGCAGGGATCTCCTACAAAATCTCTCTTACATTGTATTGTAACTCTCCAGATTTTGGGTGCTCTTGAGTATAAGGATCATCAGCTGCTGGATATAGGGCCCCGATAGCCTGAAAAAGTATAAACCGTTGCGTCTCCTTTGTAATTCTAGTGTTCTTGAGTCCACCCAAGCCACCGGAGACACGCACTCTGACATCCGACGAACAACAATGCTTCCCAGGGTTTCGACCCAGCGATAGTATGTATCTTAAATACCAAGCAAAACAATTATGCTAGTACCTTTATGCAAATATTGAGTTATACAGAATGGTTTTCATTGACGGTTTGGACCCTCGGTGGTGAAAGTTTGCAGTCACCACATGTCGAAACATGCAGTGACAATATTTTATGACTGCTAGTTCGATTCATATACAAATTCGCAGTTAGCAATTTATTAGTTCTACTCAGGCCCGTCTCAATAATTTTAAGGGCCCTTGGGCAAGTAAGACACTAAGGTCCGGTAATCTAATATTTTAATATGAAAATTAATAAAGTATATAGTACTATTAATAAGAAATAACAAACCTGTCACCACTGTCTCATTAAACAAACTGACGGTGATATGTTTATTACAGAATTGTAGTGATAATTATTATCACCGTCAATTTTAATAGCCAGTATGCCTACCAACTTTAGAACCGGTGGTGAAACACACCCAGTTTGCCTAATTGTGTTACAAAAAAATAATTCTATAATAGTTCTTGTAGCATATACATTAAACAAAATGAAGTTACAATACTATGGCAGTAGTATCTAAAATGCTTTCTACATGTTACTTTTATGTCTATAACATAAGTATTTTTGTTAAAAGTACATTTTCAGTAAGAAAAATAAGTTTAAAATCAGATAAATTGACATGCATTCCGACACCACGGTAATGCAGTGGATTTTGTTTTGTAACGTGGAAATACGCAAGGGGAAGAGTAAATGATAGTAGGACGGAGAAAGCTCGATCGTGTATATAAAGCCAAAAACAAAATGTAGTTTGGGCGACGTGCATGTTCAGGTGGAATCACCAATAATATATAGGGTCTTCATGCATGCTTTGTTTCTAGGCATTTCAAGCGTTAACTAAGGTAGCGAGGTGATGCTTTGAGCAGCAACCCTTCCAAGGGTTATATCATCATTGCTTCATCAGGCACAGCTGAGAAACTAAATAGATGAGTGTGAGATCACGCACCACCATTCAGGATAATTGATGAGACGGTCGACCAATGTAAAGACGACATATTTATCCATTTACTCCTAGTCCCGTCGCCTGGTCAGGCGTGGATGCAGTCCCACCTGAAATATGCAACGCTGTAATAATTTGTTTCTGTCAACGAAATGCATTCAATGACCAACAAAATCATGAATTATATAATATTTATTGGAAATAGGACTGCAGGAAAGAAACACAAATGGTGGGTTACGTTCTACTCCCTCCATCCCAAATTATAAGACAAGACGTTTGACTTTTTTGACCTCAAGTTTGACCACTCGTCTTATTCAAAAAATTTGTGCAAACATAGTCAAATTTAATTAATTCTTAAAGAACTTTTATTAATAAAGTAAGCCACGATAAAAGAAGTGATATTTTGTAAATTTTTTTAATAAGACGAGTGATCAAACTTGATGTCAAAAAAGTCAAACGTCTTATAATTTGGGATGGACCTAGTATATATATGTGCAAGTTGGAAATTAAGAACGCTATGTATATATACTCCCCTATATTTAGCAGCCCGCGCTCTAAATATTATCGAGCGTGAGCAGACCGTAACATATACACTACCGTGTAACAGTAATAAACTTTTCGAATCCCACTCCCACTCCCACTGCCGTATATATAAGCGATACCCAATTATTTCTAATTATTTCCTCCCCTTTATTATCTCTCCTCATTTCCCCTCAATCTGGATCTCGCTCGACACTCGCGGCGGCGGCCAAGCAGAGGCCCGACCTGCGGGATGGCCCTGTGCAGCGGCGGCGGCGGCTTCCTCTCCAGCATCTGCGGCGCAGGGGCATGGGCCCGACGGCGGGGCCTGCGGCCAGGGCATTGTGCTCCACGGTCCCCGGCGGCGACCTCTCCACCTTCCCTGCTCGACGCCGGCCCAATCCCGGCCGACCCCGGCGCCCACTTCGGCTCTGGATCCATGCAGCGCCACCGGCGGCGGCACGGCTTGCCCTTCACCGGCCGCGGTGGGAGTGGCCCCCGCGACGCGACCGGCGGGATGTGGCGTTGGGGCATGGGCCCGACGGCGTGGCCCCTTCCCCTCCAGCGCGCTCGGCGGCCCCCGACGGCGGCACGGCCAGGCCAGCGAGCTCGGCGACCCTCACCCCATCCCCCACATCCACACCGACGGTGGCGACGCTCACCCCATCCCCTCCGACGCCGGTGCGCTCGGGACTAGTTGGTGGAACCCCTCGGCGTGACCATCCCGGCAGGCGCGACCTCCCCTCCTCGAGGAGCCACGGCGCGGTGGTGTCGGTCTCTCGTGGCCGTGACGGAGCAGCAGTGGGTGTCCACGGTGAGAGTTGAGATTCCTTCCCATGCCCCTCGATCTCTTTGGTCGCAGAGTCCGGCGATGGCGCCCTCTCCTCCCTTCTCTTCCATGGATCCACGATGATGGGCCAGCGAAACTCCCGATCCATGTATGCCTGCCCCCATCGATGAAGGTTGATTTCCTTCCCAACTCCCTCCGACTCCTAATCTGCCATCTATTTGATGAAGAAACGAATTGCTTCTTGCAGTGCTGGAGGAGAAAAGTTGTCCAGGTCTCCAGGACAATCCTTTCATGAGAATCCTTGTGAGTAGGCACTGGGAGGCTTCATCTTCATTTATTGATTAACATATGTATACAAGTTATCTCATACCATTAACTCAGTTATTCAGAGTAAATCTTTTAACTCAGCTCTCCAAATTCTGGAAGTTCCATTTTGGACTAGCCGCAAACGCTTTTTAAGTTAGCAGAAGTTCCGGTGGTTTAGCAGAAGTTCCGGTGGTATAGTAGTATACTTCTGAACATAGTCGACTTACCTTTGACACGATCTTGCATAATGAGTACTACTTTGTATTAGTAGTTTTAGTAGTAACCAAATACTTCATAGGAAAACATGGCATTAGTAGTGTTAGTAGTATTCAGACATGGCATTAGTAGTATTGATGGATTTGTCTTACCAGTATGACACCTGCCATTCAGTCTCTTCACTTTGTATTAGTAGTATTAGTAGTATGCCATTCAGTCTCTTGACTCTTCTGAATAATTTAAACTAGAGATTTACTACTAGCTAGTGTCCCAATTATAAGACAATTACTTGTAGAGAAATGAGTTCTACAAGAAAATTACTACTATTGCAGAAATGAACTCAATATAAGTAATTTCAGAGTGTTTCTTTCTTTCATACATATTTACTACTAATAAGAGAAATGAACGCTATTAGAGAAATGAAATTGCTACTATGGAGTCTGGTGTTATGGGTAGCATCATTTACTTTTGTAGACTGTATTAGTAGTATTTTGTGCCTCGTCTGTCTGTTGGTGCAGCCAGTAGTTCATTTGTTCTGTCAGTTTTTGTAGTAGTAGGCAACCCAATTAGTACCATCTTAGCATGCATTTTAATTCTTGGATATAGGTAGTAGTACGGGGTAAGTTGTATGGCATGCTGTTGGTTGCAACAGATGCACAGATGCTAGTCTTGTATTGCCCAGTAGATGTACTCGTGAGAAACCTATAGTAAAGTGCTGTGGTATTGTTTAGTGTTATATTTATCTCAATTCTGACGGCAAGCAGGCAGTACTGTTCCTCGTTCTGAGTACATTTCCTTTTGCTTTCCTTGCATCATTTTTGTTACTACTAAAATGTTCGAAGTTGAACCAGAGAATCTAGTATATTTATTCAGCAAGTTTATTTATTTTAATCTCAGAATACTCGATGTGAACATAAAGGGCACCCTGGATCACCATCAAGGAAGAGGTCAACAGCCAGGCTCCCCTCTCGCAGTTGCATAGTTGTAGATGGCGGTGGATGTAGTAGGCATGTAGCAGTGATGGCAGGCAGATATGGATGGCTAAATGTTAATTATTATTTTGATGGTTTTTGTATGTACATACATGCCAATTTATATGTGGATTTTGTATGTACAATTTGATTGGATTTATAATATGGAACGCTGATTCGATCTTGAGATTATGTGCTTTTAATTACCTGTTGAGTAACGGACTGTGTAATATTAGTAGAAATGCTGTTGAATTTGCTCAAAGAACGCTACATGATATGCAATTTTATGATTTTAATTTCTACTCGATTATGTGATGATGTGATTTTAGTTCACCTATTACGGTTTGACGAAACATGCACGGAGTATTTTACGGTTTCAAAGGTGAGCACTGAGCAGACAGAAATATTTACGGTTTCAAAGGTGAGCGGACAGAAATAAACTTGGGTTGATGTGCGACTCTTATGGTTATACGAGAGAAATTAAAATTACTACCAGAGAAGTTACAGAAAAGTTACAGTTGATGAGCTACGGTATTTGAAAGGATATTTGAGAGGAAGGAAAATTACGGTTGCGAGATTTAGATGTGTGGCGCAAGAGGAAGGAAATTACTACCAGTTCGAACACATTCATCATTATTAGAAATAAACAAATCACCAATTACCTTAATTATGGGCATCACAGTTGTGGTAAACGTCTTAATTAATGTTAGACACATGCATGTTGTAAATGCAATATCTTAAATGAGTGATATGGTTGCCCGAATTTTGAGAAATAAATAATCCTAAAATTATAGGCATTTACAGTTTGTGCATGCACTGCTACTCATTGCGTCAAGATGCAGCACGTCAAATGCCCTCCACCCCTCCATGCAACACGTCAGCAGTACTAACTGCGAAAAATCAGGAAAGTGCCATGCCTGTGTCTCCTTCTTGTGTTTCTGTTTACGGTTGTGAACTGAAGTAACAATAGTAGTAGATTTTTTTTCTAGCGCCTGACCTCGCTGGCGCTGCGGATACTAATGCCGTCACTCGTTGATTATTACTACTATAAGGAAAATCTGCTTCCATAATTAGAAAGAAACAAATCATTAACTTCCTTAATTTACTGTTAACTGAGAAGGTAAATCTGCTTCACGATATGTTTTTACGGTTGATATTTTTGTGGTAGTAGAGCTATGCATGCAACCATGGCTCTGTTTAGTTCCTAACTTGGGCACACCCAAGTTGGATGAAAATATTGTTGTAGCACTGTAGCATTTTCGTTTGTATTTGATAAAATTGTTCAAACTTTGACTAATTAGGCTCAAAATGTTCGTCTCGCAAAGTACAACAAAACTGTGTAATTAGTTTTAAATTTCATCAAAACTACCCAAATGCAGGAAAGCCGCGGGTCAAAAAATTGGCAATTAATAGCTTCCGTCTTTGACTTTACAGCTGTGGAACCAGATCATCAAAACTACCGTAATAATTATGGTTGCTGATCCAAAAGTACCGTATTGCGGAGGGATGCGTCGGTCGTCGGACGTAGCACCGCCGGCGCGCCTAAGGCTAGTCTCAGTGGGAGTTTCACTAGAGTTTTATTTGCATTTAATAGCCTGCCACATACTATGTATTTTTTGATGACATGTCAACATTTTAATGAAGAGAGAGAAGAATTGGGTTTCATGGGGATGAAACTCTCTTGGCACAGTTACCAACTCTCTATGAGTCATAGAATTAAATGTCTATGAAACTATGGAATGAAACTTTTCATTGAGAGTGAGTGTTTCATCCGAGTTTCATTTCATTCTATATGACATGGCAGTCTTAGAAACAACAAAATAAAACTCTCCACTGAGACTGGCCTAATATTATTTAGAGCGTAGCACTCCAAATAGCGCTGTCCTACTCCCCTAACTAACTATATATATTTGCTATTCAGGACCTAGCGCTCTAAACAATATTTAGGGCGCCGGCAGAGCGCCGCCTAGCTCCGGCGTTGACTGCAGACCGCAAATTACCTGCCCGCAAGAGTAATTATTGCTACCAATCCAGTTTTTATTCCGCAAATACACCGTATATATATTAAAAAAATACACAAACACCCCTTTCAGTCTCATTTGCTAAGTAGTACTCATCTTTAAGCCGGACATTACTAGATGTATTTTATACTGAGTTCTTGAACGATGTGGTAGATTTTATGGTTGAGGAATTTAATATTGCTCTCTGCTGATGTGTTAGAGCATCTCCAAAAGTTTGCCAAATGAGATTGGCATCCTTTCAATTTTGGCAAAATGAGAAAATTTGGGTTCCAACAGCTTGGCAAATGAGGTTGGCATTCTTGGCAACTTGCCATCCACCGGCCTCGCACGCGCAAATATGCGCGCGCGGAACGGACTTGGCATCCGTATGTACGAGAGAGGTGGAAGGGCACAAAAATAATTTTGTTTCTCTCTCAGGGTTCCTGATGTAAGTTTTTAAGAGGTGGAAGGGCATAAACATAATTTTGTTTCTCCCTCAGGGTTCCTGATGAAAGTTAGATCTGGGTTTGGCAAGTGAATTATACTAAACTCTTGGAGAGAGACTGTTTTTTTACTTGGCATATCTTTTTACAACTTGGTAAAACATAAGATTTGCCAAATGAAAATTGACAAACTCTTGGAGATGCTCTTAGACCGCGCCCGTTTTAACTTTTACTATTGTGATAACAAAGAGTCGTATATTTACGGTTGCCGGAGGTTGCTGGAATCGCTTAATGAATAGTACTCCTACTACTCTGTATTAGTAGTTTTAGTAGTCCCACTATATTGAACCAGGATAAAATCATTGTGGCCATTTTGTTTAATGTATATGCTACAAGAACTATTATAGAATTATTTTTTTGTAACACAATTAGGCAAACTGGGTGTGTTTCACCACCGGTTCTAAAGTTGGTAGGCATACTGGCTATTAAAATTGACGGTGATAATAATTATCACTACAATTCTGTAATAAACATATCACCGTCAGTTTGTTTAATGAGACAGTGGTGACAGGTTTGTTATCACCAATGGCTTGTTTAAGGAACCAGTAGACTTTTTTATTTGAGTCATTCTGTTGATTCTTTTCTAGTAGCTGGGGAGCTCCACCTCTGTTCTTTGGGATGTACAATCCCAAAACTTTGTACTCCGTCCCAATCGTTATAATATACTTCCTCCGTCCGTAAAAACATGCAACTATGGGTTGCGTGTCAGAAAAAGTAGTTCACGTTTGACCAAGTTTATAGTAAATAGTATTCATATTTATGGCTCCAAATCAATTTATTATGAAAATATATTTCATAATTAATCTAATGATATTTATTTGATATTATAAACATTGATACTTTTTTATCTATAATTGGTCAAAGTTAAGATACTAAAACGTGACACTGTGCTAGAATTGCATGTTTTCCTGGACGGAGGGAGTATGGAGTATGTGTTGTTGTAAAAAAAAAGGCTGAGTTCCTATTGACCTGCAGTCCACGTGTAGCCAGCAAATTCCGTCCTTGTGAAGGCAGCAGCACGAAACGTCAGAGCATGCAGGACACATGCACCGAACCATGCTTCTTGCTTGCCACGTCACAGTCTTGTACCTCCTGACCAACACACATTTTGTTAAGTATGCTTTGCCCTGAACTCTGATTGCCAACAACTCCTACATGCAACCTGTCCTAAACTATTTTTGGCCTAAACATATGCCTCTCGTGGTTTGGTTTCGCAGGCCCCTGGCCTGGCCCGACATGTGCCCTCGTGCAATGCGACTGAAACATCTGTAGCTCCTGAGGCCCGCCAAGCTGATGCAACCGCACAACAGCCTGCATTGCAAGAGGCCCTCCAATAGTAGCAAACCAATAACCCTCTGAGCACATTGCACCTGCCCATACCATCTTAGATTTAGTCTATCAATCAGACTCTGTCCGGCCTGCATCATACATAGCTGTGGACAATTAAATACTCTTCTTTGCAGAAAGAATTAAATGCACCAGCGGCCCTTGAACTTACAAGGATGTGTTACATCCATGTACTTCTTTGAAAATACATTTATAGGTCCCTAAATTTATTAAGCGGTGCACTGTAGGGCCATGCCACACTATGGCACTGACTTTGGCTCTTAGTTTATGTCCCCCCCAAGCCCGCCTTCAGTGCATATATATATGGGCCTAATTATTTACGCATTAGTCAAGGTAGACAAAGTACAACCATAGGCGTTTAATTATTTTGTTTGTACATGTGTCAACCATGGGCCTTTTCCTCCTGCCCTGCCAGTGTTCCCCCTCGCCTTGCCTGATTCCTCTCGGGGTCTCCAGCTGGACCGCGCCAATGCTTAAGCACCAAATGGGATCGACCTCGGCCGATAGGACTATGACTGAGACCCACAGGACCCTAGAAGAACGGGCACGGAGACAAAATCTGGCAAGGAAAATGCGGAGAAATGGTAATGGACATTCAGTGAGATGGTGCAGCGTACATCTCGACCACAATATTTAGTTTTTTGTGTTCCTAGGCGGCCACGGCCCAGCAACAAAATACAAAGAATTTCGCAGTCTGATTGCACACAGATCGGGGCTACTCAGGATGGTCCTCAGGCTCTTCCTACACCCCTTCAAGGTGGTCACCATGCAATAGGGCATCCTTATCGATGATGTCCACCGCGGCGTCCACCAACCGCTCCAAGCTAATCCTGGTCTCCTGCAGGCACTTGGCATCGGTGCCATCTGAAAGGCCGCGGCTTATGGCTTCAAAGTCGACCTAGGCGAGCTAGAGTTTCGCCACTGTCAGGGCCGCGATTGTCCCCTGGTGAATGGAGCCTTGCACAACTTGCTAGAGACGGTTTGGTAGGGAGCGCAAGCACCCAACGAGGTCGTTAAGGCCCCCAGGAGCCCACAAGGGGACGAGGGCACCACACGCCACCTGCACAGAGGTGACAAGCTTGCGAAGCCCTTCGTCCCACGTCTTGAGCACTTGCTCCCGCTCCGCCAGGCTCGCTTGGTCATTCTCGAGGGCCTTCGCTGCCTACTGGAGCTCCAGGGATAGGCGACTGCCCTCACGCCGCTCGTCGTTGATCCTATTCTACAGAAGGTGGGCCTTCTCGCGCTGCCTCATGAGATCCGCACGTAGCCCTGCGTTGCATGGCGGTCGGCATGAGACAAGCGGATCAGAGACGGGCGGCCGCATGGTGTGGCCCCGTGAGAGGCAACGGAGGGAGAATGCACCTGAGATGAGCTGCTGGGCACTGTCGAGCTCTGTGAGGGCAAACGCCTTGGCGGCCTCTGAGGCCTCCAAAACCACCCTCAACTCCGGCATCCTCTGGTCATCTCTCGAGCCTCTTCCTCTGCCGCGGCTTTTCATTTGGAGGCCTTCGCCCTCAGCTTCGTGGCATGCTTTGGCTGTCCACTCGCCGCTGCTTCCTCCTCTGTCGACTGCACAGTCCACCTTGCCTCATCGTGTTCCACGGCAACGACCTCCATGGAGTTGGTCCCCTCAGTCCAAAAAAATGGATGCCCTCGAGTTGGTCCCTTCTCCAGCTCTAGACACTGGCAGACTTGCTCCTCGAAAAGTGAAGCAGCTCCTGCAACTAGCAGAAAAGACACAACGAATTGCACAACCAAACGAGGAACCATGCGTTGAGTTTTTCCTTATGTCACAGGTCCTCGCTGTCCCAGCGTGGTGATACATCACCTCCTTTGCTCGGGTCATGCCATATGCGAACGAGTCATGAAAGAACAGGAGCAGCTCGCCGACGATAGTGTGGCTCGTCTTTAGTCGCTCCCACGTGTCGGCCTCCCGGCCGTTATCCAGCTCGCACGGTGCATCGACCTCCGGCCCTGGGTGGGTTGGCTCCGTCACCAACAACAGCATGTCCCCCTCGGGCAGAACAGAATGGGAGGGACCAGTCGGTGCGCCCTAGGAGGGGGAGGTGCTGCGAAGACAAGGCGCACCCCTAGAAGAATGTCTGACCCTGCCGCAGCTGGACTTTCCAAGAGTGCGAGGGTGGACAAGGGTGTCTGACCAGCTATCTCCTTGCTCGATCACGCCCTTGACCTCTGACGGCTGAAGCGACAGGGACTCCTCCGATGGGGTCACCACCGATGGCTTATCGCGTACCTTCAGCTAGGCCAACGACACCCCACCACCGGAAGACTTCTTCGACGATCGCTCCTTATAACCCAGCAATGGCCGCTCATGAAAAAGGGGAGGAGGGCGCGAGCGCAGAGGAGCAAAAGCGAGGCAACGAAGACCACAGAAGGGACGTTGTGAGCGGTGAGGAACTTCGGGTCGAAGCACTTCTTCCTCGGCAGCAGCCCCACTCCCTTGATGGAGGAGCCTAGGCCGGAGCACTTTTCCACCCACCCACGAGGATCTCACCTCACTACTACACAAAACTTTTGCGAGGCAGGCAAAATTGATTATCCAAGGCGGTTTTCGCAACCGCCTCAGATCAAAGGTCATGGTAAATGAGACCTTTTCTGAGGCGGTTGCATGCCCGCCTTGGTTAATTGAGTAAAATAAATAAAAAATAGAACCCATGGACAAGTCCAGCGAGCCCATCCACGGATCCGCCGAGCCCATCCAGTTGCTGCCGCCACCGCCGCTCGCCGGACCGCTAGATCTGGCCTCCAGCTGCCAGATCTCGCCCGTGCCGCCGCCGCCTGGCCCGCTCCCAGATCTAGCCTCTCCGCCACTGGATCCGGGCTCTCCTCGCCCACACCGCCATGCCGGAGGAGGAAGAGGAGGTGGCCGCGTCACTCCCGCACGGATCCAGCCTCGCCCGCGCCAGATCTGGAGGTGGTGGAGGACGCTGTTGCGAAGGTGGCCATGGGGGAGGAGGGACGCCGTCGCGGAGGGGCGAGGCCGGGGAAGAAAGGAAGAGGGGCGCTGCTGCAACTCGCCACGCCACCACCTAGCCCACGCCTGCCAGATCCATGCACCACCAGGGCCGCCGCCTCTGCACCATCGGGAGGGAGGGCCGTTGCCGCCGCGCCATGGGGAGGGAGAGGAACGGTGCAATGGAGTGGGAGGAGTGGAGGACGGAAGTGAGAAAGAGGCTGGGGGCGCTCGCGGGGCTCGCAGCACTCGCGCGGAGGAGGCACTGCGCTCGATGTCTGGGCGCGGAGGAGGTGTGGCGCTGAGGGAGTCGGGGCTGGGGTGAGGGAGTGAGTTTAGGGTTTGAGGATTCAGTTATCTATTGGGCTGAGATGGGCTTTTTTAAATCAGATTGGGCTTGGCCTTTTTAACCGAGGCAGGCCTCATATAAATAAACGCCTCAGGAAATAGCTCTATTTTTTTAGGCGGGCCTCATATAAATAACCGCCTCTGTAAATCGATTTTACGAGGTGGTTAAGCGTAACCGCCTCAGTTAATAAAAATGCCCACCTCGGTTAATCCCAGGCATTAACTGAGGCGATTTACATTACTGCCTGCCTCCGAGGCCATTTCAAAATGCCTCGCAAAAGATTTTTTGTAGTAGTGCCTATCCCTTTGGTTTTGGACATAGGGCATTCCACCATTGTTTCCCTGATTTTTTTAGAAAGAAGTCTTCATGCATGTTTTTTTCTAGGCATTTCAAGCGTCAACTAAGGTAGCGAGGTGATAGTTTGAGCAGCAACCCTTCCAAGGGTTATATCATCATTGCTTCATCAGGAACAGCTGAGAAAATAAATAGATGAGTGTGAGATCACGCACCCTTTTGCATATTCAGGATAATTGATGAGATGGTCGACCAATGTAAAGACGACATATCTATATCTATCCATTTACGCCTAGTCCCGTCGCCTGGTCAAGCGTGGATGCAGTCCCACCTGAAATAAGCAACGCTGTAATAATTTGTTTCTGTCAACGAAATGCATTCAATGACCAACAAAATCATGAATTATATAATATTTATTGGAAATAGGACTGCAGGAAAGAAACACAAATGGTGGGTTACGTTCTATATATATGTGCAAGTTGGAAATTAAGAACGCTATGTATATATACTCCCCTATATAACTGCTATTTAGCGGCCCGCGCTCTAAGGGCCAGTTTAGTTCCAAATTTTTTTGGCAAAATGGACACTGTAGCATTTTCGTTGTTATTTGGTAAATAGTGTCCAATCATAGTCTAATTAGGCTTAAAAGATTCGTCTCGTGGATTTCGTCTAAACTGTGTAATTAGTTTTATTTTTTATTTATATTTAATGCTTCATGCATGCGTCTAAAGATTCGATGTGACGGGGAATGTGAAAAATTTTGCAAAATTTTTTGCAAACTAAACTGGGCATAAATATTATCGAGCGTGA
This sequence comes from Saccharum spontaneum, assembly GCA_022457205.1. NCBI lineage: Eukaryota > Viridiplantae > Streptophyta > Magnoliopsida > Poales > Poaceae > Saccharum > Saccharum spontaneum. Next base: position 13,814,544 of record CM039598.1, read on the forward strand.
GCAGACCGTAACATATACACTACCGTGTAACAGTAATAAACTTTTCGAATCCCACTCCCACTCCCACTGCCGTATATATAAGCGATACCCAATTATTTCTAATTATTTCCTCCCCTTTATTATCTCTCCTCATTTCCCCTCAATCTGGATCTCGCTCGACACTCGCGGGTCGCGGCGGCGGCTTCCTCTCCAGCATCTGCGGCGCAGGGGCATGGGCCCGACGGCGGGGCCTGCGGCCAGGGCATTGTGCTCCACGGTCCCCGGCGGCGACCTCTCCACCTTCCCTGCTCGACGCCGGCCCAATCCCGGCCGACCCCGGCGCCCACTTCGGCTCTGGATCCATGCAGCGCCACCGGCGGCGGCACGGCTTGCCCTTCACCGGCCGCGGTGGGAGTGGCCCCCGCGACGCGACCGGCGGGATGTGGCGTTGGGGCATGGGCCCGACGGCGTGGCCCCTTCCCCTCCAGCGCGCTCGGCGGCCCCCGACGGCGGCACGGCCAGGCCAGCGAGCTCGGCGACCCTCACCCCATCCCCCACATCCACACCGACGGTGGCGACGCTCACCCCATCCCCTCCGACGCCGGTGCGCTCGGGACTAGTTGGTGGAACCCCTCGGCGTGACCATCCCGGCAGGCGCGACCTCCCCTCCTCGAGGAGCCACGGCGCGGCGGTGTCGGTCTCTCGTGGCCGTGACGGAGCAGCAGTGGGTGTCCACGGTGAGAGTTGAGATTCCTTCCCATGCCCCTCGATCTCTTTGGTCGCAGAGTCCGGCGATGGCGCCCTCTCCTCCCCTCTCTTCCATGGATCCACGATGATGGGCCAGCGAAACTCCCGATCCATGTATGCCTGCCCCCATCGATGAAGGTTGATTTCCTTCCCAACTCCCTCCGACTCCTAATCTGCCATCTATTTGATGAAGAAACGAATTGCTTCTTGCAGTGCTGGAGGAGAAAAGTTGTCCAGGTCTCCAGGACAATCCTTTCATGAGAATCCTTGTGAGTAGGCACTGGGAGGCTTCATCTTCATTTATTGATTAACATATGTATACAAGTTATCTCATACCATTAACTCAGTTATTCAGAGTAAATCTTTTAACTCAGCTCTCCAAATTCTGGAAGTTCCATTTTGGACTAGCCGCAAACGCTTTTTAAGTTAGCAGAAGTTCCGGTGGTTTAGCAGAAGTTCCGGTGGTATAGTAGTATACTTCTGAACATAGTCGACTTACCTTTGACACGATCTTGCATAATGAGTACTACTTTGTATTAGTAGTTTTAGTAGTAACCAAATACTTCATAGGAAAACATGGCATTAGTAGTGTTAGTAGTATTCAGACATGGCATTAGTAGTATTGATGGATTTGTCTTACCAGTATGACACCTGCCATTCAGTCTCTTCACTTTGTATTAGTAGTATTAGTAGTATGCCATTCAGTCTCTTGACTCTTCTGAATAATTTAAACTAGAGATTTACTACTAGCTAGTGTCCCAATTATAAGACAATTACTTGTAGAGAAATGAGTTCTACAAGAAAATTACTACTATTGCAGAAATGAACTCAATATAAGTAATTTCAGAGTGTTTCTTTCTTTCATACATATTTACTACTAATAAGAGAAATGAACGCTATTAGAGAAATGAAATTGCTACTATGGAGTCTGCTATTATGGGTAGCTCTATAAAAATTTACTACTATGGAGTCTGGTGTTATGGGTAGCATCATTTACTTTCGTAGACTGTATTAGTAGTATTTTGTGCCTCGTCTGTCTGTTGGTGCAGCCAGTAGTTCATTTGTTCTGTCAGTTTTTGTAGTAGTAGGCAACCCAATTAGTACCATCTTAGCATGCATTTTAATTCTTGGATAAAGGTAGTAGTACGGGGTAAGTTGTATGGCATGCTGTTGGTTGCAACAGATGCACAGATGCTAGTCTTGTATTGCCCAGTAGATGTACTCGTGAGAAACCTATAGTAAAGTGCTGTGGTATTGTTTAGTGTTATATTTATCTCAATTCTGACGGCAAGCAGGCAGTACTGTTCCTCGTTCTGAGTACATTTCCTTTTGCTTTCCTTGCATCATTTTTGTTACTAGTACTAAAATGTTCGAAGTTGAACCAGAGAATCTAGTATATTTATTCAGCAAGTTTATTTATTTTAATCTCAGAATACTCGATGTGAACATCAAGGGCACCCTGGATCACCATCAAGGAAGAGGTCAACAGCCAGGCTCCCCTCTCGCAGTTGCATAGGTGTAGATGGCGGTGGATGTAGTAGGCATGTAGCAGTGATGGCAGGCAGATATGGATGGCTAAATGTTAATTTTTATTTTGATGGTTTTTGTATGTACATACATGCCAATTTATATGTGGATTTTGTATGTACAATTTGATTGGATTTATAATATGGAACGCTGATTCGATCTTGAGATTATGTGCTTTTAATTACCTGTTGAGTAACGGACTGTGTAATATTAGTAGAAATGCTGTTGAATTTGCTCAAAGAACACTACATGATATGCAATTTTATGATTTTAATTTCTACTCGATTATGTGATGATGTGATTTTAGTTCACCTATTACGGTTTGACGAAACATGCACGGAGTATTTTACGGTTTCAAAGGTGAGCACTGAGCAGACAGAAATATTTACGGTTTCAAAGGTGAGCGGACAGAAATAAACTTGGGTTGATGTGCGACTCTTATGGTTATACGAGAGAAATTAAAATTACTACCAGAGAAGTTACAGAAAAGTTACAGTTGATGAGCTACGGTATTTGAAAGGATATTTGAGAGGAAGGAAAATTACGGTTGCGAGATTTAGATGTGTGGCGCAAGAGGAAGGAAATTACTACCAGTTCGAACACATTCATCATTATTAGAAATAAACAAATCACCAATTACCTTAATTATGGGAATCACAGTTGTGTAAACGTCTTAATTAATGTTAGACACATGCATGTTGTAAATGCAATATTTAAATGAGTGATGGCCCTGTTCGGCAGGCTGTTTTTTTAGCTTATAAGCCGGCTGTGGCTGATTTACTGTGAGAGAAAAACACTGTTCTACAGCTGATAAGCTGTGCTGATAAGCTCAGCCGAACAGGGGGATATGGTTGCCCGAATTTTGAGAAATAAATAATCCTAAAATTATAGGCATTTACAGTTTGTGCATGCACTGCTACTCATTGCGTCAAGATGCAGCACGTCAAATGCCCTCCACCCCTCCATGCAACACGTCAGCAGTACTAACTGCGAAAAATCAGGAAAGTGCCATGCCTGTGTCTCCTTCTTGTGTTTCTGTTTACGGTTGTGAACTGAAGTAACAATAGTAGTAGATTTTTTTTCTAGCGCCTGACCTCGCTGGCGCTGCGGATACTAATGCCGTCACTCGTTGATTATTACTACTATAAGGAAAATCTGCTTCCATAATTAGAAAGAAACAAATCATTAACTTCCTTAATTTACTGTTAACTGAGAAGGTAAATCTGCTTCACGATATGTTTTTACGGTAGATATTTTTGTGGTAGTAGAGCTATGCATGCAACCATGGCTCTGTTTAGTTCCCAACTTGGGCACACCCAAGTTGGATGAAAATACTGTTGTAGCACTGTAGCATTTTCGTTTGTATTTTATAAAAATTGTTCAAATTTTGACTAATTAGGCTCAAAATGTTCGTCTCGCAAAGTACAACAAAACTGTGTAATTAGTTTTAAATTTCATCAAAACTACCCAAATGCAGGAAAGCCGCGGGTCAAAAAATTGGCAATTAATAGCTTCCGTCTTTGACTTTACAGCTGTGGAACCAGATCATCAAAACTACCGTAATAATTATGGTTGCTGATCCAAAAGTACCGTATTGCGGAGGGATGCGTCGGTCGTCGGACGTAGCACCGCCGGCCGTCTTTTTTGTTTTTTGGCCCTTTTTTTGAAAGATTCTCTCAAATAGGCCCCTGACGGAAAGATTTCAAAAAATGGACCCTCGGCTTGGCGCCATGGACCATGGCGCCAAGCTACAACGTCATGGCGCCATGTATCCTGGCGCCAAGAGGCATCCGACGTGGCTCCACGGGAATCTACGTGGCGTTGCTTGGCGCCATTCTCCATGGCGCCAAGGCTTGGCGCCAAGATCCATGGCGCCAAGCCTTGGAGCCATGGAGAATGGCGCCAAGCACCCACAATATATACTGCCCCCCTTCCTCCCCCTAGTCTTTCCCGTTTTCTTACTCATCCTCTTCGGGTTTTTCATTTAGACACATTTCCGTTGCTCTATAATCGAGCAATTGGACCGTGAGAAGTTGGATTTTATCCGTGGATCTTCGAGAGGTATGTATCCTGTCACCCTTCCTTAATTTATTCGAATCGATTTGGTAAAATGTAGGCATATTTTTTACCTATGAACTTCAAAATTTTGAAATACGTATGTATTGTTGAACCGTAGGATGCCTAGGCGTGGGAAAGCTAGAAAACAAAGGTATGTGTACATTCGTTTCATCGTATAATAAACCTTTATTTTTAAGATTTATTGTTAATTGTTTTGTTATATTGACCGTATTTATTGAATTATAGCTATGGACGGATGACCGAAAGTCCATACGTCCTAAAGCCGCTCCCTAGCGGTGTGCCAATACCAATGTGTTTTTGTGGTGATCCTTGCAAGGTTGAAATTTCCGAAGATGAGGCAACATATAAGCAGAGATATTGGATGTGTTCTAATTTTGCATGGGAACCAACAGAGCGTCAGCGCCGCAGTACATTTATTGTGAGAAACTGCTTATGTTTATTAATTAATTTGTGTCATATGAAGTTCTGCTTAATAATTGGATTTCAAACAATTGAATTTGCTGCAGACCCCTCCTCCGCTATGTGATTTTGAACAGTGGATCGACACTGAGATCAAGGAGGCTGACATGCGGCTTCTACAAGGCTTGAAGGAGTGGGATGCGGAGCGCCTGGAGATCTTAGAGAAGAGACGTAGAGAGGAGGCAGCAGCGAAGGAGCACAAGGAAGAGGAGGAAATGAGGCGTGTTGCTGCTTGTAGGGAGGAGAGGGAGAGGAAGCTTGAGCGCGTGCGCCGAGCGAAGGCAGCGATGGAGGAGAATCCCGATGCTCAGAACAAGGGAAAGTGGCCTCGTTGTACTCAGTAGTATGCTACTTGTATGCCCAGAACATGGTCGATGTACTTTAGGTAAATCATGTGCCTAGGACATGTTCTTTGTTATTTAATTCGTCGTCATGTACGTCATGTGCACTTTAAGTTTTTGGACCGTGCTTGGTGTTGTGATATGTAATGTTTAATGTTCCTGAGTTACTGAAACTAGTTATCGAGTTGCACATATAACATAAGGAAGTACTGGATTTCATAATTCACCACGCATAACATAGGACATGGCATGTCAGAACTTGTACCAAACAAGGGCACATATGTCCTGGACTAAACCTAACATGCCTTAGGTAATTATAGCGAACAACAAGTACATTACATGGCATATGCATATGCTAGTTTCGTTCTATCTAGTAGTGCGGCCACATTGCGAACTGTGTAGCCCCTTCTCCATAGTAGCCTCCCATGTTCGATGGTGGAGGTGGCGGGGGTGGTGGTGGAGGCCCGTTGTTCTTGTGGTTAGGGCAGCTGCAATATGGATCATGGCATGGTCCGTCCTGTGAAACAGCACCACTACTGGCATCGTCTGGTTCCTCGTCCTTGTAACCGTTGCTAACTTCCCTTTCTAGTTCGAAGATACGGTCTTGCAAGTAGTAGATGTACTGTGCGTGGGGATAGATTGGTCTAGGATCGACCCATCTAGTGAAACCACAGTTTTCTTTGGACTCTGAACACTGCATTTCAAAGATTTCATTGAACATGCAGTTGGTAACGCCTATGAGATGCAAAATAATGGAGGAAAAAATTGAGTAACAAATTTTAAAACCAGTTACCTCTGCTCGTGGACATTTGAAGAATCGGCGACCTCCATCCAAACCCTCCACGAACATTTGCACTAAGCAGTCCTCACCATGCCTACATTTTGGCCATTCTTCTTTCCGGTTATCATATCCTCGGAGTGGACACTCTTTGGTGAAATCTCTCTTGGTCTCGACAGGAAAATGATACACTGGCTCATCAAAGTCTTCCGGACCCAGAGACCCCTCCCACACAATGGGAGTACCCTTACTCCCCCCCGCTCCCTTCCCTCTAGATGACCCTCCAGACATTGCTACTCGTAGATAACAAACTTCTCGTTTCAAGTGACTAGCATTGTATGGAGGAAGGTGTATATATAGCCAGAAGTGTAGTGGAGAGCCGCTGTATTGTGGCTTTAACGCTCCTGAAAAGCCTACACGCTATCCCTGAAAAGCCTATTTGAATTACTGAGAAGCCTATTTGAAAACTCATCTGTAAAGGCTAGATTCCTTGATCAATCAATTCATCTGTAAAAGAGGATGTACCATACGATAGTGACATGATAAATCACTGAAAAGGCTATATGCTATCGGTGTACCGCACGACTTGACATGTTTCATAAAATTTTGGCAGAGTTTTCCCTGTTTGGTGAAACAATCCAAACACAGATATCACATAAACATGTCATCAACCTATTGGGATCAGCTTCCTTAGCATGTTGGGAGGGTAACCAAAGTGAAGTACACCCTCAACTATGATGCCATCATCCGTCCGGCAATGTACCTCCTCACGAGCTCTTACAGTCAACTCACTGAATGATGGCCTCTCATTGAATAGCACAGGCACACTTTGCATGTCCACAAGCTCAACATATCCATAGCGATCTCGTTCTACAGTTCCTCCATAATAAATGCTCACTAGGTTGTCCATCTAGTTCGAAAACATAACTAAGCGTACTAAGTATAATTATTTTACTCCAGTATATTTAAACTAAAAAAAGATATTAACTACTACTAACTACTAAAAAATACATACTATAACTAAAAATGACGAATTTAGTATACTACTACTTACTTACTAAATAACTAAATCGAAATAAAATAATAACTAAAAAAACTAACTAACACTAAAAAAAATAATTAGCTAACTAAATAAGTAACTAATGAATCTATAATTAGCTAACTAAATAATTATCTAACTAATTAGCTAACTAAATAACTAACTAAATTATATAATCAATCTAAACAATAATTTCAATAATTCTAACTAAATTTCAATAATTCTAACTTAAATTAAATTCTAACTAAATAAACAATTAGCTAACTAAACTAAATTTCAATAATTCTAACTAAATTTCATACTAAATTAAATACTAAATAATAACTTCATACTAAATTTCATACTAAATTTCATACTAAATTTCATACTAAATTAAATACTAAATTAAATTAAATACTAAAAAAAAAAAAAATTTACCTGTGGCCGGCGGTGGCCGGCGGCGGAGGCCGGCGGCGGCTGATGCGGCGCCGGCGGCGGGGGAGGGCGGCGGCGCTTGGGGCGGCGCCGGCGGGGAAGGGCGGCGGCGGCCGGCGGGGGCGGCGGCGCCGGCCGGCGGGTTGCTCCGGAGCGGGCGGCGCGTGCGGCGCGGGCCCGTGCGGGAGGCGGCGCCGGCCCGTGCGGCGCGGCCGGCGGCGGCGGCAGCCGGTGGGGCGGCGGCCGGCGGGCGGCGCGGGACCGGCGGCGGCGGACGGCGGGGGCACCGGTGGCGGCGGCGGCGGGTGGCGGCGGCGGCGGCGTCGGGTGTTATGAGGAAGAAAGAATGAGGAAGAAAAGAAAGAGAAGGAAGAAGAAAAAGAAAGGCCCGACGAGTTTTTCAGGGGCTTGGCGCCAAGATCCTTGGCGCCAAGCCTTGGCGCCAAGATCCATGGCGCCAAGCCTTGGCGCCAAGATCCGTGGCGCCAAGGCTTGGCGCCAAGATCCATGGCGCCAAGCCTACGCGCCACGTAGATCCCTGTGGAGCCACGTCGGATGCCTCTTGGCGCCAGGATACATGGCGCCATGACGTTGTAGCTTGGCGCCATGGTCCATGGCGCCAAGCCGAGGGTCCATTTTTTGAAATCTTTCCGTCAGGGGCCTATTTGAGAGAATCTTTCAAAAAAAGGGCCAAAAAACAAAAAAGACACCACCGCCGGCGCGCCTAAGAGCAGGTACAATAATGGACTTATAGCCAAGCTAATGCTGATGTGGAGGAGAGAAGGAAGAAGAGAGATGAGAGCTTGGCTCTCATGCAAGCACCAAGCTGGGCACGGAAGCATAGGTATTAGTGGGCCCAAATAGCAAGTGTTGTGAGGAGAAATAGGAGAGAGAAACTTTTTAAAGACAAATAGGAGACACTTATTGTATAACTTGGCTCTTATAGCTTGTCTTATAGCCAAGCAACTTGGCTGTATTATTGCTCTTGCTCTAAGGCTAGTATGTATTTTTGATGATATGTCAACATTTTAATGAAGAGAGAGAAGAATTGGGTTTTATAGGGATGAAACTCTCTTGGCACAGTTACCAACTCTCTATGAGTCATAGAATTAAATGTCTATGAAATTATGGAATGAAACTTTCCATTGAGAGTGGGTGTTTCATCCGAGTTTCATTTCATTCTATATGACATGGCAGTCTTAGAAACAACAAAATGAAACTCTCCACTGAGACTGGCCTAATATTATTTAGAGTGTAGCACTCCAAATAGCGCTGTCCTACTCCCCTAACTAACTATATATATTTGCTATTCAGGACCTAGCGCTCTAAACAATATTTAGGGCGCCGGCAGAGCGCCGCCTAGCTCCGGCGTTGACTGCAGACCGCAAATTACCTGCCCGCAAGAGTAATTATTGCTACCAATCCAGTTTCTATTCCGCAAATACACCGTATATATATTAAAAAAATACACAAACACCCCTTTCAGTCTCATTTGCTAAGTAGTACTCATCTTTAAGCCGGACATTACTAGATGTATTTTATACTGAGTTCTTGAACGATGTGGTAGATTTTATGGTTGAGGAATTTAATATTGCTCTCTGCTGATGTGTTAGACCGCGCCCGTTTTAACTTTTATTACTATTGTGATAACAAAGAGTCGTATATTTACGGTTGCGGGAGGTTGCTGGAATCGCTTAATGAATAGTACTCCTACTACTCTGTATTAGTAGTTTTAGTAGTTTCCATATACTTCATGGGAAACATGGCATTAGTAGTGTCAGTAGTATTCAGACATGGCATTAGTAGTATTGATGGATTTGTCTTACCGGTACTACTTTGTATTAGTAGTTTTAGTAGTAACCAAATACTTCATAGGAAAACATGGCATTAGTAATATTAGTAGTACTCTAGACATGTCATTAGTAGTATTGATGGATTTGTCTTACCAGTACGACACATGCCATTCTGGCTCTTCACTTTGTATTATATTATAGTAGTATTAGTAGTATGGCTGCTGATACTGCATTTTCGACTGAGATTTTAGTGTGTTATTATGATGATGCATCGTATCATATTGAGACCTTGTTAGTTTAAACTCTGTTCCCTGTTCCACGATGCAGGGCATGGCATAATGGAATCTGAAGATAGTACACATCAGCCCCTCATGCAGCATTCGCAAACACAAAATGCTATTGCCCAAAATCAGAACACCAATCACAAGGTATGAATAGGAGTAGTATCGGTAAATGTGCATGCAATTGCCCCATAGATTATATACAGAAAGATAGCTGTAAAACTTTTGGTAGTAATAGATTTATATGATTTGTTTACGAGCAGCAGATCCATATTGATTAGCCACAAGTGATACGGTTATGTATGCTTTTGTAATTGTCTATATGCACCACTGCTTTGTTCTACGAATGACATTGGGGTTTTATTAGCATCGTACCAATTTAGATTATAAATTTCTGTTTCAAGAACAGATCAATTGAATGTAGCTTAATTCTGATGTATTGCGTCTCCAAAGTTATAAAACCCAGTCATTTGTAGTGCCTTCTTTTTATTCTTTAACTAAACTGTCTATGGTTGCAGGTTATAGTAATAGTAGTATCCAACGTCATTTAACTAAGATTATGACTACTACAATATCTTGTTTCTTAATCAAACTATGGTTGCAGGTTGCAGTAATAGTAGTATCCAAAGTCATTTAACTAAGACTATGCGTCCATCTCCTACCGTGGAAGAAGAGGGCATGCCTGCCTAATTCCACGGTCCAAACCACCTCACGCGCTCCTCACTTTTAAAAGTATTGACTCAGGACAACGCAAAACATCACTCATTTGTGAATAGAGGCAGCAATAATACTTGTAAAGAGTCACCTCGTCTCTTGATTGCTTTTTTTTAGTTATGAAAACAATTGCAACTTCGAGATGCCAATTATTCCTAATGGTTAACTAAAAAAATGTTTGGGATAACACAATTATATCGTACCGTTTGGAAGTGTCTATGAATTTTTTTTCTCTATGGGTACTGTGGGATATGTTTGGTTCCAGACTTAGAAAGAAGTTAAAGAAGCAGAAAAAATGTGTTCTAGAAAAAAGTAAATTTTGAAGCACCAACTAATCCCACAAAAGGGCCCATGCCATTTTTTTCTGAACAACAAGGGCTCGGTTTCAGAGGCGGAAAAGGAGTTTAAATAATAGGCGGTTGTGCCTACCAACTCCATGATATATATATATATATATATATATATATATATATATATATATATATATATATATATATATATATATATATATATATATATATACCTTTTTTTTTGAAAATATGTTTTCAACTAAACACATATCACAAGCTATATATGGAGATGTGATGGAAGGGGGAGAAACTGAAAATGTGAATGAAAAAGCATGTAAAGCAATTAGTAACTAAAGCCTATCACAGCTGTAGAACAGATAAGAAAACATTTGTATAAGTATGGTTTTAAGTATACTACAAAGATCATGCATGCCATTATGCTGACCATATATATATAGGCCCTCCATCCTAAAAAGAGGGCACACATTGATTTCCAAGAAGTCAATCGATCAATTACAAGTATGATTAAGTTTATAAACAATTGTGTCAACATTTATGTTCCCATGTAGGTGAACTGTGAAACATATTACATGTCTAATCCAATGATATTTATTTTGTATCATAAATATTTGTACTTTGTATAGATTTGACTAAATTTGAAATTCGTTGACTTCTTAGAAAGCAAGATGCGGACTCTTTTGGGGCGAGGGAGCACATGAAAGCATGGATAGGAATGACCATAACAATTCCCAATGTTTTGGAATAATGAAACATTTTTTGGAAAGAGATTTGCTGCAGTGCTCAAAATGAACCACTGCTTCGTACGGACCAACCTTTTTTGAGCCATTGATGTTTAAAAGAAAAGATCATGCAATTGTTTCGGGCCTTTGTGAGTGCACATAGCTAACCAAGTTTTTAAAAGGTTTTCAGCTAATGAGCTGATAAAATATAAACGAAAAGAGGACACAAACAAATTTAAAAGATTTACACATACCAATGAGAATAATTTCTGGAAAATCAAAGATCCTTGAGGCACAGGGATGGGCCTAATCTGCAAAGAAAATAAAACAGAAATTCAGTCATTGCAATAGAGTTAGCATAGGAAATCAAATTCTTCCGTCGCATCGGTCAATCCCAATGAGGTTCACGCCGATGTGTTATCACCAATAATCAAAGTACCAACAACACTAGCTAAAGAATAGTGTATGATATGATAATTTAACAAAGTTTTGTTGAAACTGTACCTGATTTCTGACGAGCCAGCATTGTGCCCTTTCAGTTGAGGAGACTGCCAATATTATAATGTGAGAAGTGAACGCCACAGCGTTGAGAGATTGCAAGAACCAACAGGCGTGTGGTTGTGTGAGGTACGAGGTGCTGCAACAAAAACAAGGACCAGCTTGCTTGTAGAGGGAATAAATAAATAAATAAATAAATAAATAAATAAATAAATAAATAAATACATATATATACACACACACACACACACACACACACAACCATATTATGGATGCATTTCTTTATCATACAGCTGGATGCATGGACAAGTAAGGAATGATGCTCCATTATCTTTTGAGAAAGCTCGATGATGCAGACCACAAGCAAAGGAACAGAGGACGACACTGCTTTTCACCTCATCAGTCAGGCTCTAAAGGGAAAGGTAAAGAAACGCTCAAACAAAGACCATGTATGAAACTAAATGAGAAGGTAAAACGACATGGATGAAAAGCAAAGTTAATTAAGGGACCTTAAATGGCACGATGGGACGGAAGCATCGATAGTAACGACCATAATAATTCCCAATGTTTTGGAATCATGAAAACAAATTTTGGGAAGAGATTTGCTGCAGTGCTCAAAAGGAACCACTGGTTCGTACGGACCAATTTTTTTGAGCCATTGATCTTTAGGCCTCGTTCACTTGTCATGCATACCCAAAATATTTCTTCTTCCACCCATCAAATCGAATCTTTAGACGCATGCATGAAGCATTAAATGTAGGTAAAAAAATAACTAATTACATAGTTTGTCTGTAAAGATCGAGACAAATCTTTTGAATCTAATTAATCCATGGTTGGATAAATTTTACTAAATAACAACGAAAAATGCTACAGTAACTTTTCACCCAAATTTTCTCAACTAAACACAGCCTTAAAAGAAAAGATTACGCAGTTGTTTCGGGCCTTTGTGACTGCACATAGCAAGCCAAGTTTTTAAAAGGTTTTCAGCTACTGAGCTGATAAATAGAATATAAACGAAAAGAGGACACAAACAAATTTAAATATTTACACATACCAATGAGAATATCAAGGATGCTAAAGTTTTTTAAAGGTTTCGGGCCTTTGAAAATATAATTGTTTAGCACATTATGAAGTTGCGAGCTATCCATACCTTGTAAAAATAAATCAAAGAAGCACCAAGCCAAATGATAAATCCATACTTAAACAGGCCACACACAACAAGCCACAAAGCTCCCCATAACTTCTGGAAATAATTGTGTTGAATATAGTTCAGAATACATATAGAATTATAATTTTGCATTCATGAAAGCAGTGGGTCTATTTAATTGTTTACCACAAAGTTGCGAGCTATCCATACCTGGTAAAATTAAATAAAAAACATAAATCCTAATGATAAATCCGTAGCTAAACAGGCCAGGCACAGCAAGCCACAAAGCAGCCCATAATTTCTGGAAAATCAAAGATCCTTGAGGCACAGGGATGGGCCTAATCTGCAAAGAAAATAAAACAGAAATTCAGTCATCACAATGGAATTAGCATAGGAAATCAAATTCTCCCGTTGCATCGGTCATTCTCAATGAGGTTCACGCCCATGTGTTATGATTAATAATCCAAGTACCAACAACACTAGCTATACAATACTGTATGATATGATAATTTCACAAAGTTTTATTGAAACTATACCTGGTTGCTGACAAGCCAGCATCGTGCCTTTCAGTTGAGGATCGGAGACTGCCAATATTCTAATGTGAGATGTGAATGCCACAGCGTTGAGAGATTGCAAGAACCAACAGGCGTGAGTGTATGAGGTGCTGCAACAAAACAAGGACCAGTCTGCTTGTACAGGAACTATATATATGTACAACCATATTATGGATGCTTTTCTTTATCATACAACTGGATGCATGGACAAGTAAGGAATGATGCTCCATTGTCTTTTGAGAAAGCTCGGCGTGCATGCAATCTTATGATGCGATGATGCAGACGACAAGCAAAGGAACAGTGGAGGACACTGCTTTTTATATCCTCATCAGTCAGGCTATAAAGGAAAGGTAAAGAAACGCTCAAACAAAGACCGTGTACTAAGTTGAATGAACAGGTAAAACGATATGGATGAAAGCAAAGTCGATTAAGGGACCTTAAAAGGCGCGATGGGATGGATGCTGGGGCTGGGCAAGGGCTGAACGGCACACCGGAGTGCAAGGGAACGAGAATAATTGCTTTCACTTTGTAACCAAATCCTTCCTAAAAAAACAGTGTGAACATATATATCAGTCAATCACTATCAAAATATTTGTTTGATTCCTTCTCTGTGCATGGGAAACCTTAGTCAATTGTCACTGCTCTCTCGATCTGCTCATCACGAAGACCAGACCTCGCAGCGACAGTGGTGGGTTCCAAAATGACGCAGCTATGTTCCTTCTGCTTTATGGGCCACTGCCACCTTGATATACATTATTAGAAGATAACGAACACACTCTTCACAAAGCAGGATACAATACAATTCACTCAGATGTTGATCCTAAATTAGTTTGGGTCGATGTACTTGGCAATGGGTCACTGAGTTGTTTATCACGAACAAGTTGTTTTGAAACATAAGTTAGTGTGGATCGATGTTGATCATCATGAACCAGTTGAATTTGACGTCAAATATTTATCCATTATTACAGACCACTCAACGATGCATGGATGGAGGTTGCTGTGTGAAGCAGTCATGGCAGTGCATTTTCTCAATGCAAATCACGCATTGGTTACTTGGCATGGCACAAGAGCCAAATAAATAATAATGTATGTTCGGTTGGTAGGAAGTTAATCCCTTGGATTATGACCTGCACAGACAAATTAAATTTATTCCAAGTCAACAGGGGCCACCCACAATTCGTCCAAAGCACCGCAAAATAAACGGTAATGCTGCGGTGTGGGCGTCCGTCTACCGGGATGCTCCTTGGTGGGCCGCGACGCCAGCCCAACAATCCCCTTCCATCTCCTCGGAGTTTCTCAAAAAAAATCCTTTCATCCAGTCCTATCCTCTCGTCCACTCATTCATATCCGCTCCAAAGCACTGGCTCTCACCACACCACACCTCCGGAGGACCCTGCTGTCGCAAAGTCCCATAGCAAGATGCTCTCTTCCCCTACTCCAGTGTCTCTCCTACATGGCCGGCCCCTCCCGCACTGCTCCTTCTCCCAAGGCACCCGGCTCTTCCCCGCACTGTTTCGTGCATCCGAGCCGTGCCCCATCCACCTCACCTGTCGAGGAAGGAGCAATAGGGGAGGCCTGTGCCTGCGCCTCCGGAAGCCTATGCCTACGCCTGCGCCTCCAGAGGCCTATGCCTGCACCTGCACCTACGCTCCCATCCACCTCGCGCCATCGACATTAAGGGGAGACCAGCGCCACTGCAGTTCCCAACCATGATACATAGTCCGTGGCCGCATGGGCGAACATGGTGTTTTCAAGTGTTTCAGGTGTCAGATTTATGTTTCAAGTATTTCATCCTATGTTGCAAACGTCAATCTAGGATGTTGCATACGTTGCAAAGGCACTATATGCATGTTGCAAGCCTATGTTTCAAGTGTTTTAGACATTTGTTTCAAATGTTTCATCTGGATATTTCAAAAGTAGATCTTGGTGATGCACATGTTTCAATGGCTACACACTCATATTTCAAACGCATATTTCAAGTATTTCATCTATGTCAGACTTATGTTACAAATATTTTATCTGGATGTTTCAAAAGTAGATCTTGGTGTTGCACATGTTACAGTGGCTACACACGCATGTTTCAAGTGTTTCATCTATTTTTAGATTTTTGTTGCATATGTTTCATCTGAATGTTTCAAAAGTAGATCGGGTGTTGCATGTTGCCGTCCACCTGCTACTACTGGTGCACCGCCAAGGTTCACGTGCTTGCACCTGAGGCCTGCAGACGCCTCCGTGGCGCATTTGCAGGCAGGGCAGGTGGGCGCGGGCCTAGTTTCACCATGCGGGCGTGGGGCGCGGTTCCACATGCAGACGCTGGATGGGCGTGGGGGCGGGTTCTGCCATGCGGGGCGCGGGATGGGCGCGGCCACGGTTTTCGGACGCTGGCGCTGGTTGGGAACGGAATGGAGCATGTGAGATGTGATGCAGGCATAGAGGCATGGGGAGCTGCGTCCGGACGTGGGCCTGGACCGGGCGTATGGACGCTAGCAAACCCGCAAATTAAACTGAGCCCATAATGAAGCATAACTTACCATGTTTATATGCATTGTTGGGGATGGGGTGAGAATAGATCTCGCCGCGACCAGCCGACTCTAACCTGCAAATAAGGTGTTTCACTTGTGTACTGCATACTTTTGGTGCAGCAGAGCCATAGCAGTTTAGGGAAATACTTAGTGAAATTTTACAGTGCTTGGAAAAAACCAGAGCCATCCATTTGCATACATCAGATGACTATATAATAAGAAAAACCAATGTAGTGGAACTTAAGTTGTGGACCGGAACCAGAAATATGTGGGTCCGGAACAAAAAAATATATGAGCAAATAATTATTTTCATAATAAATTTAAAGGTTAGAATAGTACCTTTGCGTAGCTTCTGCCTCTTATCTCCTTGTGCGTGCTCTCGTCTCTCCTTTTATGTCTCCGAGCGTGGACGGCGTGGCTCACAGTGCTCAGGGGCTGGCGCGGAGGCTCCCCGGCGCGTGGCCCTGGTGGATGGGCCCCGCAACTCCCTCTCTCTCATAGCACGGCAGCACTGTCAGAAGGATGGAGGGGCGCACCGCCATTGCTCTCGGCTTCTGCCTCTGCCATGGTTGCACCATCGTTGGAGAGGAACTTCGTGATGCCATTGAGGTCACGCCTCCATGGGAAGCTCTAAGTCACCCCAGCTGGCCGTGCCAGGAGGCCCAGGACTCGAGCTGGAAAACAGCTTGTGGTGGTTCTCGGAGAGAGAAGAACTCAAGCATGATGCTGATGTGTTCTTGGCCACGTACACGTCTTTTCCACTTCTCCATGTCTCTGAATAGCAATGTATCGTTCCATTCTACATTCAGCAGCCAAACCTTTCTTGAATGGCATGCTGTCATCCTCTCTACTTGATATCAGTTATATGCTGTCAAATCGAGATTATCATAGTTCTGAAAACATCAGTTACGTGCGGGCGCCGGTGAGCCAATCCCTACTGCATCTGCCGCGACAGAGCAAAACAGATTGGATAACCCTCATGTATTGAATAGATTAAAATTACTAGAATGCGGTCTAATGGACTAGCGTACATTGATTAGACTGTACAGATACAAAATAGAGACCAGGTGATTGCTTTTGCTGCTTGCACTTCTTCATTTTTCAAACGATTAACTGCTCAGAGCCACATACATCCTATAGTGCAGCGGAAACGATGTCATTAACTCAGTTAGATTTTTATTTCCTTCAGCGGTGCAATCATATCCAAATGGTCAAATAGACAAAGACGGACAATCGGACTGTGATCTCCTGTATATGAAACCTAAGAAAAGTATAGCTTCTGACATGTTCTGTTCTTGAGCCTTTCCTATTTCTACTCTTTCCTATATATTGTACATTGATTTATTTTTTCACAAATTATGATTAGTGCTAGCGCAAAGTCATGCAGAGGAATTGGTCCAATCGTCATGTTTGGTTTTCATGCAAGTGCTAGCTCCGGCCATAAATATTTTTATATACTCGACCTTACACACCTTCAAAAAAGAAAAACAGGGGCATGTGCACTTTGATTTAACAGGGGCATATGCAAGTGCTAGCCTGGTCAGTGCTCAAAATCTTCTTGTAAATGAAATTGTGAAATTTTAGAGAAGGTGATGTCATCAAATTAATATGACTTGATTTCTAGTGCTTTAATTTATTTCTCGGAAAGATAAGTTAATCTTGCTATGTTTACCAATAAGTACAGACAGAATATTAGTAAGTTGTTTCCAATGTGCCAAGACATAGACATTGAATAGTGTATATTTATTTGACCATGATTGCACGCACAGTTGACTTGGGACTGATTTGTGGTATTAATTTTGGCTGAGACCACTTGATTGGGCATGATTTCTGCACATGGCCGAGAGCTCATTGTGTGTCTAGAACTGTGTAGAAGGGCAAGGGTGTTTTTGGTTGCCGAGGGAAAGTTGCATCCTATATCCTCAACGAGGGTTAACCAGCCGAGTGAAATTGCATTTCTGAAAGGTCTACGAACTTTAGAAATGCATTTATAGGTCTTTAACTTGTTAAGTGATGCACTATAGGTCAATACCACACACGTGACATGACAACGTGGCATGTTATTTTACATTTAAAACCTATAATTGCATCTTCTTCTCACACTAACCCTAGCCCAACGGACGCAGTGGCTCCCCTCCCCTCACTGCTGCTCATCTGCATGCCGTCGTTCCACCCCGCCACCAGCCAGCAACTCGTCATCTGTATGCATGGCGCAAGACCAGATGTAGCAGTATCCATGGCACCTAGTGTGCCATGACAACGTGCTGCTCATCTGGGAGAAGACCCCTGGTGTGGTGGTCGTGGAAGGGGCAGCATGGAAAGCCACCCCGCCCAACGAGCCCACCGCACGCGTAACTCCCGATATGGGTCCATAAGGGACGCTACCGATGTGTGATCATCAAGCCTTGCGTGGCTGCCCTGCCCCGCCTCGTGCCGAGTGCATTGACACTACTATAAAAAATGATTTAGCAAGGCGGTGCCCAAACATTAACCGAGGCGGGCACAAAATCCAACCGCCTTGTAAAATCCCCGACGATTAACGGAGGCGGTTGTTATTATTTATGGAGGTGGTTCCAATTAACCATCTCGCGAAATCGATTTACGGAGGCTGTCAAAAAATAACTGCTTCCTAAAATCTATTTACGGAGGCTGGCCTCCTAAGAGGCCCACCTCGGTTAAGAGGCCCAGAGCCATGCCAGCCCATTACCTTAGTCACATATAAAACCATCACTTAGGGTTTTCCACTCTTGCTTCTCTGCCCCTCGTGCAGTCACGCACCTCCCCAACCTGCGTCTGGCGAGCGGCCGTGTCTGCCTCCGATCCACCCTCTCTCCCTCCTTTCCTCCACACTCTCTCTCCCTTGCACCTACCCAACAGTGCAGGTGGCGGTGCCCCTCCCCCACCCGAGCGGCGAATAGAGCAGTGGTGTGTGGATGGGCTCGGCAGGCCCATAGATGGGCTTGCTGGGTTTGTCCATGGGTTTTCTTTTGTTTTGTTTTTTTATTTAATTTACCGAGGCGGACATTTGAACCGCCTTGATAAAGATCGATTTACCAAGACCTTTGGATCAAGGTGGTTGTGATGCCCGTCTTGGTTAACCTATTTCGCCCACCTCCAAAAAAGTTTCTGTAGTAGTGTGACATTGGGGGAAAAGAAATTGGGTGCATACAGTATGCACCAAGCTCAAGTGCATACCATCTCTGATCTGCTGACACATGTACAAACAAAATAATTAAATGCGTGTGGTTTTACTTTGTCTACCTTGACTGATCCGTAAATAATTGGGCCCATATAGATGCACTGAAGGCGGGCCTGGTGCATGCTATTGGATCATGAAATAGGGACATTGGTATCCATCCACCGCTATATGCACTGGAGCCTGGTACATAAGATTTGCACCCAATTTTTTTCCCATTGGGGATGCCATCCGTACTACCCACCTCACGTACATGAGGGGGTAAACATAAAGTAACAGACATAGTCAGCGTCATAGTGGCAATGCCTATGTGTGTGGCATGGACCCACAGTGCACCACTTAATAAGTTTAGGCACTTAGAAATGTATTTTCAAAGTATGTGGACCTAAGTAACACATCCTTTCAAGTTCAAGGGTCGCTAGTGCATTTAACTCTTTTTGAAAAGAAGAGTATTTAGTTGTCCACAGCTATATATGATGCAGGGCGAACAGAGTCTGATTGATAGACTAAATCTAAGATGGTATGGGTAGGTGCAATGTGCTCAGAAGGTTATTGGTTTGCTACTTTTGGGAGGGCCTTTTGCACTGCAGGCTGTTGTGCGGTTGAATCAGCTTGGCGTTGGCGGGCGTCAGGAGCTACAGATGTTTTAGTCGCATTGCACGATGCTGCACGAGGCTGTATGCTTGCACATGTCGGGCCGGGCCAGCATTGTACATGAAGCCAACCAATCACGGTTCCCTCAGGATTTATATGCACCAGCGCAAGTGCATGGAGCTGACCATTTGGGCAACCAAACACGCTCCAAGAGGACGATAGCATCTTTTTTTTAAAAAAGAAAGTTCCCAGTGAACTGGCCCGTCATATAAGGCATTGGTGCAAGACAGCGGGTAGACTGTTTGAGACACCTATACGAGCATACCAACTAAATTCTACCTCGGTCTTAGTAGACAAGCCTTAGGTCCTATTTGGATCAAAAAAAAGTTATGGAACCTTGCTTTTAGAACCAGGTAGGGATCCGAACATATCTTGTTTGTGTCTACCTTTTATAATCTGGTGTAGTCCAAGTTCCATAATCCAGCTAGTATGATGACCACTCTACCCTTTTGTTTTTTTTCCTACCTGTAGTGCGATGGTTAATGAGTGAGACTATTTTGAACCTTTTACTTTCAAGGGCACCCCTTGTGGTTTTTCCAACCTATAGATCTAAACTTCCACAAACCTAGATTTTGTAATCCAGCTTTTTAATAGTCTAGCTTTTACATCCTAGCTTCCAAAATCCAGAAGAATCCAAACGCAGCCGTACCATGTGGTAAGAGGATAAGGCTGCAGAGCTTCGGGGTGGGTTGAGTAATTTAAGCAAGTGTATGTGGCTCAAAACCAAGCCAAACAATTATGCTAGTACCTTCATGCAAATATTAAGTTATACAAAATGATTTTTATGGCTGGTTTGACCCATGGTGGTGAAAGTTTGCAGTAATAATCATTCTCACCACTGCTTGTTTGAAACCGGCAGTGATAACGTCTTATGACCATTGGTTCCATTTATATACGCAAAAATTAATTCTGTAGTAGTTCTTGTAGCATATATATTAAACAAAATGAATTACAATTATGGCAGTAGTATCTTAAATGTTTTCTACATGTTACTTTTATGTCTATAACATAAGTACTGTCCATTCTTTTTAACTATCGTTCTCGCTTCCTAAGAAGTCAAACATACTTTACCTTTGGCTATAAATATATAAAAATATTAATATTTATGGTACATAATTAGTATCATTAGATATATCGTTGAATCTTTGTTCACAATAAATTTATTTGGAGATACAATTGTTGCTAATATTCCCTACAAATTTAGTCAAATTTAAGAAAGTTTGACCCGCTTGTAAACCATAGCGACAAATAAATAGAGACAGAGGGAATATTTTTCTTAAAAGTACAATTTTACTAAAAAAGTTAAGTTGAAAATCCTATAAATTGACATGTGTTCCGGCACCACAGTAATGGAGTGGCATTTTGTTTAATGATGTGGCAATATGGAAGGGGAAGAGTAAAAGATAATAAGACAGAAAGTAACCTCGATTGTGCATATAAAGGAAAATCAAAATGTAGTTTTGGCGACGTGCATGTTCGGGAGCAATCACCAATAATATATAATGTCTTGATGCATGTTTTGTTTCTAATCATTTTAAGCGTTTACTAAGGCAGCGAGGTGACGGTTTGAGCAGCAACCCTTCCAAGGGTTATGTCATCATGCTTCGTCAGGCACCGCTGAGAAAATAAATAGATGAGTGTGAGATCACGCACCGTATATATTCAGCTGGGTAATTGATGAGACCGTCGACCAAGGTAAAGACACTATCCATTTACGCCTAGCCGCGTCGTCTGGTCAGGCATGGATACAGTCCCACCTGAAACATGCAACGCTGTAATAATTTATTTCTCTCAATGAAATGCATTCAATGATCAACAGAATCATGAGTACTATTGGAAAGAGGACAGCAGGAAAGAAACACAAATGGTGGGTTACGTTGTATATATATGTGCAAGTTGGAAATTAAGAACGCTATGTATGGGTATACTCCCCAGACTATGATAATATTTTTGTATTACCAATTTGTTTGTATAAATTATTTAAAGAAATTACTATGCTATATTATTTGTTCGACTTAGGAAATTTCCCCGAGCTATGTGGCATGGTTTGGAACTGCTTTTGTTGATTAGTACTCCCTCGAGTCACAAATAAGCATGTGATGGTTTGGATATTGATACAGTCGTCACAACATAATTTTTGTTACTTTTTTTCTAAATGAAGTTTAGTAAAACATAGCAAAAATATACTTTTACAAATCTATAATTCAAGACTAATCCAATATTTCTATCATTTTGAAATATCAAAACACAACACATCAAGTAATATATATGAAACAAAAGTATAAAACTGTTGACTCAGGACAACGCAAAATGTAACTCATCTGTGAATAGATGGAGCAATAACAGTAGTAAAAGAAATGGTCATCTCGTCTCTACAATGCTTTTTTGAGTCATGAAAACAACTGCAAGCTTGAGATGCCAATTATTACTAATGGTTAAGTAAAAAAAATGTTTGAGATAACACTTATATCACACGGTTTGGAAGACATTTTTTCTCTATAAGTACTGTGTGATATGTTTGGTTCCAGAGTTAGAAAAAAGCTAAAAAAGGGAAAATTGTGCTCTAGAAAAATGTAAATTTGGAAGCACCAAATAAACCTACAAAAGGATCCGTCCCATTTTTCTGAACCACATGGGTTCGGTTTCAGAGGCAGAAAAGATTTTAAAAAATAGGCGGTTTTGCCTAACAACTCCATAAGATATATCATTTTTTGTAGCTATGTTTTCAACTTAACATATATCACACCTCCATAGTTGAAGCTATATACGGAGATGTGATGGAAAGGGGAAAAACTAAAATGCGGATGAAAAAGCATATCAAGTAATTAGTAAATAAAGTTTATCACAACTGTAGAAAATATAAGAAAATATTTGTATAGGTGTTGTTTTAAGTATACAGAGATCATGCATGCCACTATGCATACCATATAGCGTATAGGGGGTTGATAGCGGATTGGCATGGTGTTCTATATAAGTCAATTATAAGTATGATTAAGTTTATGAATAATAGTATCAACATTTATGTTTCTATATAGGTGAGCTATGAAACTTATTACATGACTAATCTAATGATATTTATTTTGTATCATAAATGTTATTACTTTTTGTATGATTGGCCAAAATAGAAATTTGTTGACTTTTTAGAAACCAGGATGTCCACTCTTTTGAGGCGAGGGAGTACATGGAAGCATGGATAGCAATGACCATATAATAATTCCCATTGTTTCAGAATCATGAAAACATTTTTTTGGAAAGAGATTTGCTGCAGTGCTCAAAAGGAACCATTGGTTCATACGGACCAATTTTTTCGAGCCATTGATCTTCCAAAAAAAAGATTATGCAATTGTTTCGGCCTTTGTGACTGCACATAGCTAGCCAAGTTTTTAAAAGGTTTTCAGCTAATGAGCTGATAAAATATAAAGGAAAAGAGGACATAAACAAATTTAAAGATTTGTACATACCAATGAGAATATCAAGGTTGCTAAATTATAGAATATAGTTCAGAATTCAATTTAAGTGTTTAGCACATTATGAAGTTGCGAGCTATCCATACCTAGTAAAGTTAAATAAAAAAAGCAGAAAGCCAAATGATAAATCCGTAGCTAAACAGATGTTTTCATGACTCCCCATAATTTCTGGAAAATCAAAGATCCATGAGGCACAGGGATGGGCCTAATCTGCAAAGAAAATAAAACAGAAATCCATTCAAAGCAATGTAGTTAGCATAGGAAATCAAATTATCCCGTTGTATTGGTCATTCTCAATGAGGTTGTGATATGTTATCACTAATAATCCAGGTACCAACAACACTAGCTATACAGCACTGTATGATATGATAATTTAACAAAGTGTTGTTAAAACTGTACCTGGGTTCTGACGAGCCAGCATTGTGCCCTTTCAGTTGAGGAGACTGCCAATACTATAACGTGAGATGTGAATGTGATAGCGTTGAGAGATTGCAAGAACCAACAGGCGTGGGTGTGTGAGGTATGAGGTGTTGCAACAGAAACAAAGGACCAGCCTGCTTGTAAGGTAAAGGAACTATATATATACAACTTTTTCATACAGCTAGATGCATGGACAAGTAACACTACTATAAAAACGATTTATAGCAAGGGCCCCCCTTTTTTGTAGGGGCAACTGGTGGCCAAATGAGCCGCCCCTACAAATGCATTTGTAGGGGCAGCGGGTGTTATTACCAGCCCCTAGAAATGGCTCGATTTGTAGGGACGGCTCAATATCCAGCCGCACTAGATTTAGGGGCGGATATTGAGCCGCCCTTAGAAATGAACGCCGAATATTTAAAATTAAGCATTAAAATTTGAATTTTTTTTAAACGACCTTAGAAGGAGAAATGACCAAAATAAAAGTTGTAGATCTCGAAAAGTTATGAAACATTTCTGTTTACAACTTTTTAATTTGAAATCATTTACTGCTTCGAAATGCTGTTTGAAACTAAAATTTGAAATTGTTGAAGAACTCAGATTTCTCTTTTTAATCTCCGGCAAAAACTTGTAACTAGTTTTTCTCCCTCGTACTAACTTCAAATTTGATGATTTTTTCCTAAAAATTTCTAAAATCATGCTCTATCAATTTATTATGTTCTTATAGCTATTATTATGTCCACCTTTTCATGTGACCGTGTTTTATCTATTTGAATTTTGAATTTTAAAAAATAACAACTTCAATTGTGATTTTGGAACATTAAACGACTTCAGTTGAAAAAGTCATGAACATAAAAGTTATAAAACTCACTATAACTTTTATTTTGGTCATTTGTTCATCCGAAATTGTGAAAGTAACATTGTTCACAAATTTTACATATCTCTTGTAGTTTCATAAACTATAAGAGAGATATGTTAGATTTGTAAACAATGTTACTACCATAATCTCGGATGAATAAATGACCAAAATAAAAAGTTTTATATCTCGATAAGTTAAAGAATTTTGTAGTTGATAACTTTTTTATTTGAAATCATCTTGTCAACATTAACTACATTTGAATTTATCAAATTTTAAATTCAAATTTTGTAAACGACCTTGGATGGAGAAACTACCAAAATGAAAATTGTAGATCTCGAAAAGTTATGAAACTTTATAGTTGACAACTTTTTCATTTAAAATCATTTACGGCCTAAAACAATCAATTTATGCTCGATTTTGTATAATATGTGGGGAACCAAAATGGATTATAGACACAAGTGATTATAAGGTGCAGTGGTAGAGGAGTGTACGCGCAAGGAGAGGTCGTGGGTTCGAATCGCGGTTATCGCAAAGCGTGCAAAAATCATGATAAAATGCTGCTGCCATAGAGTGGGTGTGTGACTGATTGGTGAGGACCTCCTCGGATAAAAAAAATTCTTTTTTTGCCCCTTTTTTCGTGATTTTTGGAAATTGATTTGTAGGGGGCGGCTCAAACCGCCCCTACAAATCGTCAGCCGCTGCTACAAATTAATTTGTAGGGGTGACTGGCCAACCGCCCCTACAAATAAGGATTTGTAGCCACCCCTTCGTAGGGGCGGTTGGTAAAACCGCCCATACAAATCAACACGAGCCGCCCCTAAAAACTAATCCTGTAGTAGTGTAAGGAATGGCGTTCCATTTCTTTTGAGAAAGCTCGACATGCATGTCATGTTACGATACGATGATGCAGACCACAAGCAAAGGAACAGAGGAGGACACTGCTTTTCACCTCATCAGTCGGGGACCAGGGTATAAAGGAAAGGTAAGGAAATGCTCAAACAAAGACCATGTACGAAGTTGAATGATCAGGTATTCAGGTAATAAAACGACATGGATGAAAGCAAAGTTAATTAACGGACCTTGAAAGCTGCGATGGGAATGGGACGGATGCTGGGTAGGGTGGAACGGCAGACCAGACCGAGTTCATGCTGGAGGACAACAATTGCTTTCACTTTGCCACGACCGCGACCTGCCGACTATAACCTGCAAATAAGCTGTTTCACTTGTGTATTGCATAATGCTGGTTCAGTAGAAATAACCATAGCAGTTTAGCGAAATAATTAATCTGTGGATTGTACATGGGACGGAGGTGGAAGACGACGACTATATAATATACACAGAATTTCTCATGTGGCAGTGAAACCCAAACAAGAAAATTCGCCCGATGCATGCACACTCGGCGGACAGAGACACCTCTGTTTTTTCCATTCCAAAAAGATCAATCGAGGCAATACCTGCTGGAAGGCATCTCTCCTCCAAGTGTAGTAGGGTCGACTTACGATTGCTTCGCGCTGCCGCCGCCGCGTGTCAAGGGCACGAGCGAGACGAGGTTATATTACGATTGAGCTTTGCAAGTAGATGGGCCTCGTTCTAGTCTTGTTAGTTTCATAATATGGGCGAGCTGGACTTAGCTGTGTAAGTGGGCTAGCTGAGGCCATATCACAGCACCGGAAAGTGAAGTGGAGTAGTAGGTTGGCAAAATTAACCAACCAACTGACATTGGCCCCCTAGGTATCCTAAGACGCCTAAAACGACGCTCTGAACATGAATGCATGGCAATGACATCAGCACGAACACGTACCAGGACGCCTATGAATATGATGATGCATGACATGGTTCATGGAATTCTTGGCCATACGATGGAGCCCACCGAGCTCTCGTCCCTCCAAAACACAAAACAGTAGTGGCGTCACAAGAATGAACTAGTGCCTCAGGTCCTCGTTAGCCCAGTCGTTTAAGTCAAGATAGCCGAGACCCGCGGAACCAACTGAAGAAGAGGATGTGCACATGAGACGAAATGAGCTGTGCAGAAGCGAGTTAGGGAACCCTCTTTTTTTGCGAAAATTTTCAGCTAAATAGCCAAAATATTGTGTTCATCAGTGGTGGTGGAGTTAACTGATGTAACAGGCAGGTATTGCTTCAGACCAGGAATCGTGTTGCTGTAGCCTCCATCTCCATGAATGTGCTCAGGATGATAATTAATTTGAGCTTGGTCACTGGTTTCCACTGCCTGTAAAAGTATTCGACCGTGACGGCCTGACGGGGAGACTCCCCTCGGCTCCATGTTAAGGAGGTGCCATGCTTTGACTGGTTACTTGTATTAAAAAAAAACACTTCAAATTTAAGCTCTGTCCAGAAAATTACATGGATGTATCTTAACAGCAACTTACTTATTCGTTCCCTACAACTTACGATCATCAGATAACAGCTAGCGAGGTGACTCTGTTCTCGATTCTATTGGACGCTCAAAAACACTCTGTTCTCAACAATGGGCGGTGCATTACACTAATTATATTGATAACAATTAGAGCTCGTGAGTGGTGACAGCCATCCATTGTCTATGTGTAATGTGACAATATACTTGACTGTGTTGGGAAGGACACTGTAGACATGGCTTTGCGCAAGTTGCAGTGGCAGCAAGCCAGCAACAGCACAGTTCAACAAGGTAACATCATATGTCTGGATAATTTACAACGAACAGTATACAATATCCAATGATCCAATCAAAGATTTCTATGTGCTAGTAGGCCTACCACCTTCTATAGTTCGTCAAATAATAGATAGTACCAAGCAAAAAAGGACAGAGACGAGAAAAAAATCTCCACTATGCACCTCATGACTCAGGAGTAATCAACAACAAGCTCACGATATAAATAAATTACAAGAACAGAGTACATTAACCATTCCAAATTACAAAGAGTACAAGTTTGTTCTCAGCACACCAGTTCATAACTTCATACACACATAGCTTGGTTTCATGGCAACCGGAAATCACCAATTATTAAAACACATACAAATTAAACCCAAACGGATTGAGCAAACCAGCACAATGATGACATGTCCCTCGGCAAACATTATTAGACGAAAAATAATACGCGCTCACAAAAGCAGGGTAGAAACACACTGTGATGGATAAAATAGAGAGAGCAACTGAGTTGTGTGCTTCACACAGAGCTCTGGATCTGAAACCAATCTGATCACCTGAGGTAGCTTTCAATGATATGTTTCTTGCGTGATACAAACTCTGGTGGCGCCACATGCAAGTAATAGTTACTCTGCTCTGGCAGCTTCAACTGCAGCCTGTTCCACCACTCACGCTCTCCACTGACTTCCACCTTTGACTTCGGATATTCCTTCTTGAGTAGAGGGAGATGGTGAAAGCAGTGGCAGCCCCTGACAAAGAGCATCTCCCACTTTGGCGTTTCAAAACGAAACGTGACATCATCATGGATGTTCAGCAGTTCTGGAACCTCCTGGAGGTAGATGCTTTTGATGTTTGGGAATGGAGAACGTGCTACACTATAATCAGGTCGTTTGTAGAACATTGTCTTGAGGTTGGAGCAGAAGAGAATGACCAGAGTCTCCAGTGCAGGTAATGATAAACTACATGGGAACATTTTCTCCAGCCGTGGGCAGTGCTCCAGGTGAATGTGCTTTTGTCACACCCCAAAATTTCTGATTTTGGGTTGTGCATAGAAAACACTAATTAAAATAAATGTTTTAATAATCAGATAAAATTTCCTAAGTTTAGTTTATGATAGCATCAATTAGTTATAAAAAAATATCTTTCTTCTCCAGCACATCTTTATCTTTTTCCGCAATCAATATTTCTTGTTTCTCATCTTAAGTTCTCGTTGAGAGTTTCCTAAAATATTTTCTTTATAACGTAAATTATTCCTTTCAGTTTCTCATGTGTCAATCAATCTCAGTGAACTCTTCGAGAATTGTTCTGGGTTTTTCTGGAGCTAGTTCACGCTTTTCTGCGAGCGTTATCTAATTTTTAGATGCTCCAAAATTACCTTTCAGTGAGCTTCAAATATTTTATTTGGATTCCTCATGTTCCATAATGTCTCTGAAAAATTTCCATGAATTTTCGGAGCTTTCGGAGTATTTTTCATGGCTTAAATAATAATTCTGGACTTTTCTGGAATTATTTTATCCATGAATTTAATTAATTCCGAAAATAATAAATATCTCATTTTCCACCAAAGCCTGTGTGCAATAATCCTAAATGCCCATGCATTTATTTACTAATGGGCTTTAATAATTAATTAGGCCTATTAGTAAAGATAGAGGGTGCAACGTCAATTAGCACCATATCGCTAGTTGACATGAAGGTGGAGAGTTTTCCTCCCTTTATATACGTACCTACCCCATGGGCAAAGCACACCAAAAACTACCGTAGAGGAGCCCCTAGTTTGGGAAATCTCTCGTGTAGTAAAATAGAATTTTCTCTCGTGTCACCGCTGGCGAACTCCGACGACTCCTCTGCCGAGCCCGCGTCGCTTTCGTTCCGTCGGTGAGGACCTCCGTGCGCCTTCTTTGGATTTCCCCTCCCTGACCTGCACCCTGCTGGCTCTGCTGAGCCTATACGATCATCAGCTGTTGTCGTCCATGCAGTTGCCCCTACAGTCGGCCATGAAGGAAGTAACGTCTGGTATTTTTCAAGATCAGTTCATCTATTGCTGGCCAGGCGGCAATGTCACCAGGTGTTGCAGTCACTGAAACCCTGTTGTACGTGAGCATCTGAGATCACGTGAAGAAGCTAAGTAACTTTCCATCTATCTCCTACGTTTCTCCGGCAAACGTCCCTGTCCGGCGTTTCTTTCTGTCCAACAGCCAGTTACGCTATGTATTCGCATGCCCCTGTACATCAGTACATGCCAACCATGTTCTATACTACATACATAAGCAAGCACGCCACGATCTCACCTATTGCAATGCAAGCATGTGTACCTTTATATTTTGGTTAAGCTCTTGATGCTGTGCACGTGCGTGCGCTGGCCCTGCTCCAATTAGCTGTTCCGATTAGCTTGATGACATCACGTGACATCATGCAGATGTTTTGTGGCCGTTTTTCTTCACAAAAATAAATCCATAAATACCATAGAAATACACAAGCTATCCTATGCAATAGATCCTACAGTTTCTTCGTTATAATTCCGTTTGGCTCAGTTTAAGTTGCGTTAGATTCGTGTTAACGTGTTCTATACAGTAATAACATTGTTTTTTTTGTGTGTCACATGTTTTTGAATATATAGTTGAATATTTAATTAATTAATATATGCACATAATTTTTATTGTTAAAAACAACCTAGAGTTATAATCTCGTTATCGTTGCGACGCGACCGTGTCGATGTAACCTATATGCTAGCGGCAATATTTACCATGTCATTTGTTTATGAAATGGATCCTATTAATTTGATTAATGATTACACAAACTTGTTTCTAAATAAAAGCAACATAGGACAATATTGATCTTTTATAATTACCTTTCAACTTAGATATGTATTTATTAATTATAAGTTGCATAGTTAAACATGATTCATATAAATTCAATTTAGATGCACTTTTATTGATAAGTATTCAATGCATTTTTGAATTAAAAATAATTTAGGTTTATCTCCGGTCTTTTACAAATAATAAAAATAAAATGTTAACTTGATAAATAACAACTTAAATGCTTCTTGCTCAATTTAGTCATAAAACATGATAAATCGATTAGTTGCTGTCACATGTTCTGCGCTTTCTAAATTAAAAATGTTTAAGTATCTTAAATAATATTAAGTGTTAACATGGTGAATATCAACATTAATGTCTTTTCAATTATGGTTTGCTTAGTTCAACCATGAATCATAAATGCTTACGATTAACTTTTGTCACATGTTCTACCTTTCTAAAGTATAAATGTTTAAATGACTTAAACACTAAATAAATATTTATAAATAAAATAGGAATAAGGTTAACTTCATCTTTTATAATTCAATGTAAATTGATTAATGTTAATGCAAACTAGTTTTTTCAATTTTAAAGGAACTTTGGACCATGGCGATTGCTAACTGGATTAATGGAAATATGAATACGTTTTAAATCATATTCTGCTTAGCTTAAGCATGTTACAGACACAACATAACTTGTTCAGTTGCTTTCATGTATACTTTTTCCTTATGCAAAGATAAAGTTAAACTTGATTAAATTATATGGCATTGTTTATAAATAAAATATAACTAAGGTATAACTTCGGCTTTATAATTTGATTAATGATTATGAGAAAAGGTAACATAGGATAATATATTATGTTTTGCTTAGTTTAATCAAGATTCATATAAGGTCATCTTAGATGTGATTTGGTTAATGTTTATAAGCAACTAGGGTTTATAACTCCGGTATTTCATAACTGAATGTTAATAAGATTCATATCCACATAAATGTTTTCTTTTAAATTACAAGATGTTTAGTTCAACCTTGATTTGTAAATGTTTTCATTTAGCTTTTGCCACATGTTCCATGATTATCTAAATTATAAAATATTTACATGACTTAAAATACTATGATATGATATATTTATGAATAAAATATGGCTAAGGTATAATATTAGCTTTTACAATTCAACATAATTTGGTTAGTTCCACTTTAGTATATCTCTCCAAAAAGTCCAACACTTTAATTCACTAACTAAAATGAATTCAGCATATAGTTTTCTCTTTTAGTATGTTGCAAGCTTATCGATAGTCGTGTCCTGTTAACGGTAGCTCCGTTCTTCGTCGTTCTTGCGCTAGCATCAAGTCGTGTCGATTAGTGTGCTCTTTTCTGTTTTCTCTTGTGTGGTGTATTGTTCTTAGTTGTCCCTATTTGTTTGCTTGTATGCCGTTAGTGTGCTGGGTTGTTATGATCTACGAGTAGAAGAAAGACTATCCGTGAGCGCCGAAGATTCGAAGATGAAGACCAGAAGCTGAGTGCCAGAAGTTGCAAATGAAAGATTAAGTTGAGGTTTTTCAGAGCAAGTTGCTTTGGGCATAAAGCAAGTTCTAAGGCAAGTATAGCATGTGATCATCCTTGTTTCCTATTCACCTTTAATATACTTAGTTCATGTGCATGTGTCTACCTTGTTACCACTAAGGATATCCTAGTTTTTGTATCTTGTACCTTGACACCCATGGGATATTGCATTGGGTAGTATTTATGCTAGTGCTCAAGATAAATAACCATGATCTGTAACTTGACTAATGGTATATGCAATAAATGTTTAAAAGATACTTTATAGAAATATGGCTCAAGAGGGCTAGAGCATATTTGGTTGTTTTTATGGTGCTCTAGTTTCTCTCCATAAGGACTTATCTGTAAGCGAACATCCGGGACTTACAGTACAACTGTGAGGGCTATATGGCTCTGGCTTTAGCTCAGTATGAGGACCTTTTCTAGCTTGTTAGAGGTTACCCTTGTGGCGCAAATGGGGTAAAGCAGACCGTGGATCTCTGCGTGTGTATCACACGGACTGACTTCTGAAACCTAGCGGCCCTAACTTGTTAGACGAACCTTTGAAAGGCTTCATAGTGATTCCCTGCCTGCTCACCTTGGAAGTGTTTTGGGAGTCGCGATCCCGGGCATATGGGTAATCATGACTCACAGTGAAAGTGTACAACCTCTGCAGAGTGTAAAACTGTTATAACAGCCGTGCTCACGGTCACGAGTGGCCTTGGACCCTTACAGAATAAATGATGACACTGATGATAATGATAATACTGATGATATTGATGTTCACTAATGATTATTGTTTCTTGCTATACATTTTTCTCGTTTACATGATCATGAGGTTATTTGGGCTTATGTAACTTGTTGCTACTCAAATGCTAAAAAGATGACTCACTAAAAGCTATTGCAGTAAACCCGTGTCAAACCTTTTGAGCTTCATGAACCCCATGTTATATTTGTTGAGTTCGACATGGACTCACTCTTGCTATTTTCCCTACACTCCAGTATGTAGTAAGGTGCTACTTTGAAGAAAGATGAAGGTGTAGTGTAGTTTTCAGAAGTCTTTCAGAAGTGCTTGGCATATGGAGCCACCAGTCAGCCGTCCCTGAGAAGAATGGAGCCTGAAGTTTAGTCACCGTTCCGCGATACTCTGATGTAAGTGTTAATATAGCTATGTATACGTTATATAATAACATTGTTTCTGATACTTTTTCATTCTGACATATGTGTGGACTTCCTGGGCACACATATGATTAGCCTGGTTTTGTTCTTTAGAAAACCAGGTGTGACAGAGTGGTATCAGAGCGGTGTTGACTGTAGGACGTATGCCAAGTAGCACCGGACGTACTCTAAAACTCATTTTTACTATAAAACTATTTTGTCCTCCCTTGACTCATTGATTTTGACTATTTCCACTTCCTTGTCCTGTTGTATCCTCTCCTTGATAGCTTCCTTTGAGCTATTATTTCTTCCTCCCTTGGTTTTTGTTTTATGTTGTTTTTACTAAAAGTTTTCTGATCTCACCTGGTTCAAAGAATTCGATGGCCTTTCATCATCTCCAATGTGCCATTAGGATGACCACCATTGTTGATGAAGCACGTGTAGTGTCGATGATTGTGTTGTGTGTTTGTTTTGCTTGATGTGTTGTTTGTGTGTTGTCCTTGTTCTCGTGCTTTGAAGGTGGCCGGAAGGTATAAGTCTTGAGGAGTAGCTCGATCCAAGTTAAGTGGGGTAGTGTCATCTTCTATCCTACTTATCTTTCAATCGATCCTAAATCCTGCCATTTTTTCTCTTACACTGTCCTTGCCTACCCTTGGTTGTCATGTTGCCTTCTTTATCTCATCTTAATGGAGGATCAACACATGAAGGACTCATCAATAGTAGTAAGCCTTAAAGAAAGTGTTGCCTTCAATGACATCGCCAGGTGGAACAAGATCTTTGTTAAGTGGGGTAGCGTTCGCCACCATCATCAATCTCAAGTCACGAGACAAGAAGATCCAAAGACCAATCGCTATCATAATATCATCTTTTGCTAGTCCTTGCCCCTTAACCAGTCTCACCTTCTTGCTATCAATCTTTACTTTTTCTTATCAATATTTGACAACTTTTGACCCTTGTCCTTACATCTTATAAATCTTGATTCAAGAACCTACAAAGACTTGAAGATCAATTTATCCTTCTCACTGCTCTCCCTGAATGGTAAAGCGGAAGACTAGTCTTTATCTTCAACCAATGCTAGTCTGTCACCTTTTTGTGATGTCTCATAAATCTTGAATTCAGGAGTTTTGAGCACCTTAAGATATCTCTTTATCTCTTATGTTATCTTTTGCTAATGTCCACCCTTGATTTTACACCTTATAAAGTGAAGACTCGATGATCAACTTTGATCTATCTTTTCAACCTCCTTTGATCTTCCTTTCCACCTATGCTGAGCTTCAATCTTTTGACCATCTGTCATTAGCTCGAATCCATCTTAACAATCAATCCAATGTTCTCTTGTCAACCATTGATAATCCTTGACGTTTATATCAGAACTTGTCAAAAGTTTCAAAATAACCTTATTGGTCTGCTTTATCTCTCTCCCAAGTCTCTCCGAATCTCGGGACGAGATTCCTGTTAAGTGGGGTAGAATTGTCACACCCCAAAATTTCTGATTTTGGGTTGTGCATAGAAAACACTAATTAAAATAAATGTTTTAATAATCAGATAAAATTTCCTAAGTTTAGTTTATGATAGCATCAATTAGTTATAAAAAAATATCTTTCTTCTCCAGCACATCTTTATCTTTTTCCGCAATCAATATTTCTTGTTTCTCATCTTAAGTTCTCGTTGAGAGTTTCCTAAAATATTTTCTTTATAACGTAAATTATTCCTTTCAGTTTCTCATGTGTCAATCAATCTCAGTGAACTCTTCGAGAATTGTTCTGGGTTTTTCTGGAGCTAGTTCACGCTTTTCTGCGAGCGTTATCTAATTTTTAGATGCTCCAAAATTACCTTTCAGTGAGCTTCAAATATTTTATTTGGATTCCTCATGTTCCATAATGTCTCTGAAAAATTTCCATGAATTTTCGGAGCTTTCGGAGTATTTTTCATGGCTTAAATAATAATTCTGGACTTTTCTGGAATTATTTTATCCA
This sequence comes from Saccharum spontaneum, assembly GCA_022457205.1. Classification (NCBI taxonomy): domain Eukaryota; kingdom Viridiplantae; phylum Streptophyta; class Magnoliopsida; order Poales; family Poaceae; genus Saccharum; species Saccharum spontaneum. The sequence goes on from CM039598.1 coordinate 13,849,148, forward strand.
TGAATTTAATTAATTCCGAAAATAATAAATATCTCATTTTCCACCAAAGCCTGTGTGCAATAATCCTAAATGCCCATTCATTTATTTACTAATGGGCTTTAATAATTAATTAGGCCTATTAGTAAAGATAGAGGGTGCAACGTCAATTAGCACCATATCGCTAGTTGACATGAAGGTGGAGAGTTTTCCTCCCTTTATATACGTACCTACCCCATGGGCAAAGCACACCAAAAACTACCGTAGAGGAGCCCCTAGTTTGGGAAATCTCTCGTGTAGTAAAATAGAATTTTCTCTCGTGTCACCGCTGGCGAACTCCGACGACTCCTCTGCCGAGCCCGCGTCGCTTTCGTTCCGTCGGTGAGGACCTCCGTGCGCCTTCTTTGGATTTCCCCTCCCTGACCTGCACCCTGCTGGCTCTGCTGAGCCTATACGATCATCAGCTGTTGTCGTCCATGCAGTTGCCCCTACAGTCGGCCATGAAGGAAGTAACGTCTGGTATTTTTCAAGATCAGTTCATCTATTGCTGGCCAGGCGGCAATGTCACCAGGTGTTGCAGTCACTGAAACCCTGTTGTACGTGAGCATCTGAGATCACGTGAAGAAGCTAAGTAACTTTCCATCTATCTCCTACGTTTCTCCGGCAAACGTCCCTGTCCGGCGTTTCTTTCTGTCCAACAGCCAGTTACGCTATGTATTCGCATGCCCCTGTACATCAGTACATGCCAACCATGTTCTATACTACATACATAAGCAAGCACGCCACGATCTCACCTATTGCAATGCAAGCATGTGTACCTTTATATTTTGGTTAAGCTCTTGATGCTGTGCACGTGCGTGCGCTGGCCCTGCTCCAATTAGCTGTTCCGATTAGCTTGATGACATCACGTGACATCATGCAGATGTTTTGTGGCCGTTTTTCTTCACAAAAATAAATCCATAAATACCATAGAAATACACAAGCTATCCTATGCAATAGATCCTACAGTTTCTTCGTTATAATTCCGTTTGGCTCAGTTTAAGTTGCGTTAGATTCGTGTTAACGTGTTCTATACAGTAATAACATTGTTTTTTTTGTGTGTCACATGTTTTTGAATATATAGTTGAATATTTAATTAATTAATATATGCACATAATTTTTATTGTTAAAAACAACCTAGAGTTATAATCTCGTTATCGTTGCGACGCGACCGTGTCGATGTAACCTATATGCTAGCGGCAATATTTACCATGTCATTTGTTTATGAAATGGATCCTATTAATTTGATTAATGATTACACAAACTTGTTTCTAAATAAAAGCAACATAGGACAATATTGATCTTTTATAATTACCTTTCAACTTAGATATGTATTTATTAATTATAAGTTGCATAGTTAAACATGATTCATATAAATTCAATTTAGATGCACTTTTATTGATAAGTATTCAATGCATTTTTGAATTAAAAATAATTTAGGTTTATCTCCGGTCTTTTACAAATAATAAAAATAAAATGTTAACTTGATAAATAACAACTTAAATGCTTCTTGCTCAATTTAGTCATAAAACATGATAAATCGATTAGTTGCTGTCACATGTTCTGCGCTTTCTAAATTAAAAATGTTTAAGTATCTTAAATAATATTAAGTGTTAACATGGTGAATATCAACATTAATGTCTTTTCAATTATGGTTTGCTTAGTTCAACCATGAATCATAAATGCTTACGATTAACTTTTGTCACATGTACCTTTCTAAAGTATAAATGTTTAAATGACTTAAACACTAAATAAATATTTAAATGACTTAAACACTAAATAAATATTTATAAATAAATAGGAATAAGGTTAACTTCATCTTTTATAATTCAATGTAAATTGATTAATGTACATGCAAACTAGTTTTTCAATTTTAAAGGAACTTTGGACCATGGCGATTGCTAACTGGATTAATGAAATATGAATACGTTTTAAATCATATTCTGCTTAGCTTAAGCATGTTACAGACACAACATAACTTGTTCAGTTGCTTTCATGTATACTTTTTCCTTATGCAAAGATAAAGTTAAACTTGATTAAATTATATGGCATTGTTTATAAATAAAATATAACTAAGGTTTAACTTCGCTTTATAATTTGATTAATGATTATGAGAAAAGGTAACATAGGATAATATATTATGTTTTGCTTAGTTTAATCAAGATTCATATAAGGTCATCTTAGATGTGATATGGTTAATGTTTATAAGCAACTAGGGTTTATAACTCCGGTATTTCATAACTGAATGTTAATAAGATTCATATCCACATAAATGTTTTCTTTTAAATTACAAGATGTTTAGTTCAACCTTGATTTGTAAATGTTTTCATTTAGCTTTTGCCACATGTTCCATGATTATCTAAATTATAAAATATTTACATGACTTAAAATACTATGATATGATATATTTATGAATAAAATATGGCTAAGGTATAATATTAGCTTTTACAATTCAACATAATTTGGTTAGTTCCACTTTAGTATATCTCTCCAAAAGTCCAACACTTTAATTCACTAACTAAAATGAATTCAGCATATAGTTTTCTCTTTTAGTATGTTGCAAGCTTATCGATAGTCGTGTCCTGTTAACGGTAGCTCCGTCTTCGTCGTTCTTGCGCTAGCATCAAGTCGTGTCGATTAGTGTGCTCTTTTCTGTTTTCTCTTGTGTGGTGTATTGTTCTTAGTTGTCCCTATTTGTTTGCTTGTATGCCGTTAGTGTGCTGGGTTGTTATGATCTACGAGTAGAAGAAAGACTATCCGTGAGCGCCGAAGATTCGAAGATGAAGACCAGAAGCTGAGTGCCAGAAGTTGCAAATGAAAGATTAAGTTGAGGTTTTTAGCATGGGATCATCCTTGTTTCCTATTCACCTTTAATATACTTAGTTCATGTGCATGTGTCTACCTTGTTACCACTAAGGATATCCTAGTTTTTGTATCTTGTACCTTGACACCCATGGGATATTGCATTGGGTAGTATTTATGCTAGTGCTCAAGATAAATAACCATGATCTGTAACTTGACTAATGGTATATGCAATAAATGTTTAAAAGATACTTTATAGAAATATGGCTCAAGAGGGCTAGAGCATATTTGGTTGTTTTTATGGTGCTCTAGTTTCTCTCCATAAGGACTTATCTGTAAGCGAACATCCGGGACTTACAGTACAACTGTGAGGGCTATATGGCTCTGGCTTTAGCTCAGTATGAGGACCTTTTCTAGCTTGTTAGAGGTTACCCTTGTGGCGCAAATGGGGTAAAGCAGACCGTGGATCTCTGCGTGTGTATCACACGGACTGACTTCTGAAACCTAGCGGCCCTAACTTGTTAGACGAACCTTTGAAAGGCTTCATAGTGATTCCCTGCCTGCTCACCTTGGAAGTGTTTTGGGAGTCGCGATCCCGGGCATATGGGTAATCATGACTCACAGTGAAAGTGTACAACCTCTGCAGAGTGTAAAACTGTTATAACAGCCGTGCTCACGGTCACGAGTGGCCTTGGACCCTTACAGAATAAATGATGACACTGATGATAATGATAATACTGATGATATTGATGTTCACTAATGATTATTGTTTCTTGCTATACATTTTTCTCGTTTACATGATCATGAGGTTATTTGGGCTTATGTAACTTGTTGCTACTCAAATGCTAAAAAGATGACTCACTAAAAGCTATTGCAGTAAACCCGTGTCAAACCTTTTGAGCTTCATGAACCCCATGTTATATTTGTTGAGTTCGACATGGACTCACTCTTGCTATTTTCCCTACACTCCAGTATGTAGTAAGGTGCTACTTTGAAGAAAGATGAAGGTGTAGTGTAGTTTTCAGAAGTCTTTCAGAAGTGCTTGGCATATGGAGCCACCAGTCAGCCGTCCCTGAGAAGAATGGAGCCTGAAGTTTAGTCACCGTTCCGCGATACTCTGATGTAAGTGTTAATATAGCTATGTATACGTTATATAATAACATTGTTTCTGATACTTTTTCATTCTGACATATGTGTGGACTTCCTGGGCACACATATGATTAGCCTGGTTTTGTTCTTTAGAAAACCGGGTGTGACAGCTTTAGTAGCTTCAGAGTAATGAAATAAGAATATGAAAGATAACTAGGCTCCACCACACTTAGTAGGTTATTTAGATCGAAGACCTGCAGTATCTGTAAGTGTGGTAAAGCCTCTGAGCCTCCTGACTGCATTAAAAATACTACTGTCATTTGATGGCAGTGCTGGAGTTGGCATTCTTCTAGCTCATTGAGGTTGTAATTGAGGTCTGTAAGGCATCTAACAAAAGTATCATCTGTGATGAATATTGAATTTGTGACTGAGAGAATATGCCTTAAGCCATTTGGGTACTGATTCACTGCTGATATCTCAACATGACGTTGTTTTGGCTGAAGCTTCATCATGGACACAATGCTAGCGGCCTCAGAATACTGGACATCACCATAAGTTGAATGCCTCTGCATCCTGTCACGTAGCTCAACTTGGTTGCTCCGTGGCTCCTTGCCTCTCACACTGCATGGTATGACTTGGACATTGAAAGACAGAAGAAACTGTCCTTCCTCGACCAGCTTGTTAACAGCATCTGCATCGAAACTGTGAAACATCCTTGGATCATTTATGTTGAACTGAGCAGTATTGGTAGTTTTCCCTTGGGGCGGATTTTCATCTCCACAAGTTTTTTGCTGGCAAAACATCGTTGGAATTTGAGTATCATGATTCTCACAGTGATCCAAATAGAAAACCTTTGGAAAACGAAGCAACTGATGCCATGGAAATCTCTTGAAACCAGAAACATTCAAAAGCAGCAATGTCTTGAGCTTCGGTGAGTTGGGCAAGTTGTGAGGCACCTCCTCAATAGCAGTTTCAGAAAGATCAACATCCTCCAATGCTGTCATATCATCACTAATGTTCACAGATTTGAGCTTGTTGCACCCACGCAAGGACAAGCACCTAACCCATGGTCCAGAGAGTGAGAAGATTCTCATATTTGGATGCCCATTGATTTTGATATCTTCCACACCCTCCCATGTCTGTATATATAGATCGTCAAGAAATGATAATAGTTCCCAGAGAGCATGAAGCCTTAAGCTAATGCAATTAGAAATATGTAGCTCTTTGAGACCTTTGGCTTTAGACATCGATGATGGGAATGACCTTAAGCTAATGCAATTAGAAATATGTATCAGTTTGAGACATTTGGATTCGGACAGGGACATTGGTAGTGACATCAATAGCACGTTGTTGATTAGCTTGAGTGTATGGAGGCTTTGCATTTTCTGGAACATGTGCTCTGGAAAAGATGTAATCTGAGTCCCCTCGAGATGAAGAACCAACAGATTTGATAGTTGAGCCATGGAAGGAGGTAACTCTCTGAGATTGGTGCTATTACCGAAAATGAGCTCCTCAAGGCTTGACTTTTCACAGAAGAATTCAGAAGGCAGGGTGGTGACCTTTGAGCCTGAGAGATCAAGGTAGTGTAGATTTCTCTTGTTCCTGCCATCTTGTTGTGTTAGCTCAAGCAAGGGAACCGCATTCATATCAAGTACTTCAAGGTTTTCCAGATGAGCAAGTGGTGATGATGTTTGCTTTTCAGAAGTAGATGGTGGTGGAGACAAGGTCTGTAGCTGACTGCAGCCTCTGAGCGAGAGCATGTAGAGATTCAGCAGACGGGAGAATGATGGAGGGAGTGAATTTATAGGTGTGTAGGACAAATCAAGGACATGGAGGTGTGGGGTGAGAAGTTTATCAAGATGAAATACTGACATATTTGAACAGCCTCTCAAAATAAGGCTTGTCATCTTTATATCTTGTCACACCCATTTTTAAGGATAAAATAGGATGCATAAAGTACTCATGTGCGCCCCAGGACATGATCGCACACATAAGTAGACAAATTACATAGTATCATCACAGTGCTTATTACCTAGCGAATAAATATTTAAACATAGTCTTGAACTGTAAATAATAATAACTAATAGTAGATCTCCAGCGGAAACTCCAAACACAGGGACACGGTTGACTGGTTGACACCAAGACTAGTACTCATTACGATAATCTTCCTCATAATCTTCATCTGTTATGGTGGAAATAGCAAGGGTGAGTCCATGTCGAACTCAACAAATATAACACAGGGTTCATGAGGCTCAAAAGGCAAGACACTGTTTGACTGCGTTTAGCTTTTAGTCATCATATATTTAGCAATTGTGTAGCATTAAGATGAACCAATTCCCAATAGTGAACAAATGATCAATTGTAATTAAGAATAATGAATAGCATTAACATGAACATAATAACAACAATAATTAAGCATGATATAGCAATGGTGATCATCTATCTGTAAATGTTCCAAGACCGCTCGTATCCGTGAGCACGGCTAGTATACCAGTTTTTAACTCTGCGCAGAGGTGTACACTTTCACTGTGAGTCATGACTTCCAAATGCATGAGTTAGCTAGGCCCAAAACACCAGAAATCATATAAAGCCACTTAAAAGTTCGTCTAACAGGTTAGGGCCATTAGATTCACTCGGTAGGCAGATGTAGAACCCCCCTTCCCAATGGCACAACAACCGCAGCCTATACACACTAGGCCAGGGGCTCGCCCTACACCCAACGTGGCAAGCCGTTCTTACGCCATTTAAGGTAACCACTAACAAGCTAGAAAAGGTCCTTTAAGCTACTAAAGCTAGAGCCATATAGCCCTCACAGCTGTACTGTATGTCCTGGATGATCACGTACAGATAAGTCCTTATGGAGAGTAACCAGAGCATCAAAATAATACACATGCTCTAGCCCCCTTTTAACAGTAGTAAAATCATCTTAATGGTTGATTGCTAAATCCATTAGTCAAATTACAAGATCATTGTTCATAGTTTAGGCACTAGCAGTAGCTACCCATATGCTTTCCCAAGGTTGACAAGGAATCAAGATAACAATCACTAAGTTATAATCTCTAAGGTTGTCAAGGTAAGCACATGCATATGTATGATAATAATGTATAGGTAACAAGGATAGTCCTATGTTATACTTGCTTTGATCAAAATTCTCCGAGTGATACTGCTGATCTGGCTCAAAGTAATACTCCTGATCGTCCAGATACTGCTCACCTTCTATACGCGATCATCAATCAACAACACACATGCATCCAATCAAACATACACGAAGCAAACAAAGAGATATAATTAGAACAGTACACCAACAGTAGCAAAACAGTAATAAAAGTTTATAAAACTCTTCTACACGTTTCTACGATCACACAGACGGAAAGATCACCAAATTCGGAGTTAAAACGTGAAAGTTATGAATTTTCTAAGATTTCCTATAGATAAATAAATACTTAATTATAAACTCGAAAAATAAATTATCAAAATTAACTGTACAACTACACTAACATGTAGAGCTCGCAAATACGAACCTAACGCAACTTGAACGAATCAAATCGGAGTTAAAACGAAGATTTTATGACCAAAACAATCCTAGTGGCAAAACTGTAAATACCTGAAAACTTATTTTTGATTTAACCGGGAGAAAATACGCTTTCAAAACGTGAAAACGTATTTCATATAATACGCTAAGGACGGCGGGTCTTATTATGGGAAAATCCAGTCGTTGGATCACAACTCGACGAGCCAGATTAGATCAGAGGAAAAGGAAAATGGCGGCGCCGGCCACCAACAGTAGCCCCACGGTGGCTGCCCTGCCGGCGGCGAGAAATCCATGGCGGCGCTCATGAAATTCGATGTTTCGGTATACAATTGAGCAAAGCAAAAGTACTAGCAGAGAGAGGGGATGAAGGCGAGCTCACCTATGTAAGAATCAAAGGTGGTGTCGACTCGGTCGCGGAACACAGCAAGCAATGGCGGGCGGCGGTTCCCTGCACCCGACGGCAAGCCGCTGTGAACAAGCTTACAGAGAAACAAAGTGGGGAAAAAGGTTCGCCACGATCAGGAGAGCATAACAAAACTCATTGCAAGGCTTACTATCACAAGGCGACGACAAATTTGTTGATTCCACAGCTCGGCGGAAACTCAAGCTTTGGCCACCCGCGACCTCCAGCTAGGGCAAATAGGAACTCGTAGATAGGAAAAAGAAATAGAAGGCAGCAGTGGTTCCCTTTTTAAAACAACCCGTCGTGATCAATTAGATTACATCCCAAGTCTCCCGGATTGCTCGGTGAAATCGGTTGGAGGATTGCTCGACTCTGGCTCCCGGATTTATTTTCCAAAACCTATTTCAAATAAAATTTGCTAACCCAAATCAAATGAAATAAACTCCACAAAGTAAAATAAATGCAACAGCATGAATGCAACACCAATTAGTTTTAAAATTTTAATTTGCCATTAATTGTTATCTAAATTATTTAAAATTCATTAACTCTAAAATTTGGAATTTTTGGATGTTACAAATTCTACCCCCCTTAAAAGAATCTCGTCCTCGAGATTGGACTGCTTACTCAAACAACTGCGGATATAATTTCCTCAATTCATCCTCTCTTTCCCAAGTTGTCTCGGCCTCTGAATACCGATTCCACTGTACTTTGCACATCTTAATAATCCGACTTCGAGTAACTCGCTCAGCAGTTTCTAAAACCTTGATCGGAAATTCTTCATAAGTAAGATCCTCCTTAACAGTCAATTCCTCTAAAGGTATCTGCTCTTTTGGCACACGCAAACACTTCTTAAGTTGTGAAACATGAAACACATCATGTACTCCAGACAAATTCTCAGGCAACTCCAACTGATAAGCAACTTCTCCACGTCTAGCAATAACTTTAAATGGTCCAACATATCTTGGTGCTAATTTACCTTTCATGTTAAACCTCTTCACACTTCTCATAGGTGACACCTTCAAATAGACATAATCACCTACCTCAAAAACTAAATCTCTTCTCCTATTGTCAGCATAACTCTTCTGACGAGACTGTGCCACCCTCAAATTCTCATGAATCACCCGCACTTGATCTTTTGCGTTTCTAAGAACATCTGTACCAAACACCTGAGATTCACCTGTCTGATCCCAAAACAATGGAGTCCTACACTTACGTCCATACAAAGCCTCAAACGGTGCCATCTTAAGACTCTGTTGATAACTGTTATTATAAGAGAATTCGGCATAAGGCAAACTCTTATCCCAACTAGTTCCATATTTCAATGCACAAGCTCTCAACATATCCTCTAATACCTGGTTGGTCCTTTCAGTCTGCCCATCTGTCTGTGGATGATATGCTGTAATAAAATTCAACTTTGTTCCCAAAGATTCATGTACAGCTTTCCAAAAGTGTGACGTGAACTGCGATCCTCGATCAGATACAATCTTCTTTGGAACTCCATGCAAACATACTATTCTTTCCATATACAAGGTAGCTAATTGTACTCCCGTGTAATTAGTCTTGACTGGTATAAAATGAGCAACTTTAGTCAATCTATCTACTATCACCCAAATAGAATCATAACCCCTCTGAGTACGTGGTAACCCTACTATAAAGTCCATACCAACTTCCTCCCACTTCCATTCAGGAATCTTCATTGGTTGCAACAATCCAGCAGGTCTTTGATGCTCTGCTTTCACCCTCTGACAAATATCACACAATGCCACATACTCAGCCACATCTCGTTTTAATCCAATCCACCAATATTTTTGTTTAAGATCCAAATACATCTTAGTACTACCAGGATGAATAGAGTAAGCTAACTCATGAGCTTCACGAAGAATTGCCTGTCTAACAGCTTGATCCTCAGGTACACACAGTCTCTTTCCAAACCAAAAAATCCCATTATCATCCATTCGAAACCCAGGTGACTTACCAATCACTATATCTTCCGCTATCTTCTTTAGTTTCTCATCCTTCAACTGACCCTTGTAAATTTCTTGCTCTAAAGTAGGCTCTATCACTAATTCCATTGTATTAGTAACAATTCCCAAATTCAAATATTCAAATTCAGCACATAACTCACTAGTCATAGATAACGTCCGTATCTCATTGGCATAACTTTTCCTACTAAGAGCATCAGCTACTACATTAGCCTTACCAGGATGATAGTGTATCTCAATATCATCATCCTTAATCAACTCTAACCATCTGTGTTGTCTCAAATTCAGATCTGACTGAGTGAAAATATACTTCAAACTCTTATGATCAGTGTATATATATCACTCTTATGTCCAATCAAATAATGTCTCCAAATCTTTAAAGCATGAACCACAGCTGCTAACTCCAAGTCATGCGTAGGATAATTCAACTCATGCTTTCTCAACTGCCTGGATGCATAAGCAACTACTCTGCCTTCTTGCATAAGAACACATCCCAAACCTTGACGAGAAGCATCACAATAAATAGAAAACTTCTTACTCAAATCTGGCAAAACCAAAACAGGTGCTGTAGTCAACCTCTTCTTCAATTCCTCAAAATTAGCTTGACATTTTTCTGACCACACAAACTTGGCATTCTTCTCTAACAGAGATGTCATAGGTTTAGCAAGTTTAGAAAACCCTTCAATGAACCGTCTGTAATATCTAGCTAAACCTAAGAAACTTCGAATCTTGCTAACATCAGTAGGTGGTTTCCAATTCAATACATCCCTTACTTTACCTGGATCCACTGATATCCCTCCATTAGAAACAATATGACCAAGGAAAGAAACTTCCTTTAACCAAAACTCACATTTACTTCGCTTCGCATACAGTTTATGTTCTCTAAGTTTCTGCATTACCAACCTCAAATGTTCAGCATGCTCTTCTTTCGTCTTGGAAAATACCAGTATATCATCAATAAACACTACCACAAACTGATCCAAATATTCCATGAACACCTTATTCATCATGTACATAAAGTATGCAGGTGCATTGGTCAAACCAAACGACATAATAGTATACTCATATAATCCATACCTTGTAGTAAAAGCTGTCTTTGGAATATCAGAGGCACAAATTTTCAACTGATGATAACCAGAACGTAAATCAATCTTAGAGAACACATAAGCACCTCTCAACTGATCAAACAAATCATCAATCCTGGGTAAAGGGTACTTATTCTTGATAGTTACCTCATTTAGTGACCGATAATCAACACACATCCTCTGACCACCATCTTTCTTGTCAACAAAAATAACTGGTACACCCCAAGGTGAAGAACTAGGTCGAATAAAACCTTTATCTTGTAATTCTTTAATTTGTTTCTTAAGTTCTTCTAATACATCTACTCCCATCCTATATGGTCGTTTGGCTATAGGTGTAGTTCCAGGTAATAATTCAATAAGAAATTCAATGTCTCGGTCAGGTGGCATACCTGGCAATTCATCAGGAAAGACATCCGGAAATTCCTCAATCACTGAATTCTCTTTAATAGCATCTTCAAGCTGATTCACCACAGCGGTTGGCTGCTTCTGCACTGCTACATCCACATTGATTTTATCTCCATTAGGTGCAGTCACAACTACCACCTTCTGCTGACACTGAATCTCTGCCTGGTTTTGTTTCATCCAGTCCATACCCAATATCACATCAATACCAGATGTCCTCAACACTATAGGAGTTATCTTAAACTCTACCCCCTTAAAATCATACTAATTGGAAGACAACGATTACTGGTTTGCATGGTACCTCCAGGTGAGTTTACTAAGAGAGGTTCTTTCATAGCTAGCATGGGTATACTATGCATTTTAACAAAAATATTGGAAATGAATGTATGAGATGCTCTAGAGTCAAAAAGAACAGTTGTAGGAGTGGAATGTACATTGAACGTACCAATCATAACTTCTGGTGCATCATGAGCTGTATCAGAAGACACGTGATTCACCCTTCCGGTACCAGACTACCTCTGGTTGCTCTTCTGGCTCTGAGGAGTCTGCTGGTTCTGCTTCTCAGGATAATGGTAAGACATATGTCCCTCTTTACCACAGACAAAGTATCTAGTAGGCGTGCTGGGAGCACTATTCTTCATGCGGGTAGCATTGGGATTTCCAGTGCGAGGAGTCTGTTGCCCAGTCTGCTGATACTATTGACGCTGCGGATATGAAGAACGCTGCTGAGACTGGTTACTTTACCAATTCTAGGACCACCTCTGATTTGGATTATGATTCCACTGACTAACTGGTCCCTGAAACTTCTGATGAAAACCATGCTGAGAATTAGTGCGCTGACGGTTGTTGCTTCCTGAGCTTTGTCCTTTCATCTTTCTCTTCCTGTCCATCTCCCTGCGCTCATTATCAAGCACAATAGCTTTATTCACAAGCTCTTGAAAACTAGCATAGTTATTCCCCTTCAATTACAAGCAAAGATCATAATAAATTCCCTTTAAAAAAAGACGTTGCCTATCTGCATCTTCCCTCACTTCATTAGGAGCATAGCGAGCCAACTGAGTGAACCTGTCATGGTACTCACTAACGCTCATCTGTCCCATCTTGAGGTTTCTGAATTCTTCCTGCTTCAGCTCAATTATACCTTCAGGAATATGACGAGCTCAAAAATCTCTAACAAACTCGTTCCAAGTGATAGGAGGAGCATTGTTAGGGCGTGCAGCTTGATACGACTCCCACCAAGTCTGAGCTGTCCCCTGTAACTGACCAGATGCATATAACACCTTTTCCATATCATTACACTGGGCGATATTCAGCTGTTTCTCAACTGCTCTCACCCAATCATCTGCCTATAAAGGATCAGCAGCATGAGAAAACACTGGAGCGCGTCCCTTCAAAAATTCTCCACGCTTGTCCCTCACTTGCACAGGTGGTGGTCCTCCTGCAGGGGGATTGTTCTGCATGTGCTGCATAAACATCTGCATCATTTGATTCTGAGTATGCATAAGTTCCTCCATAGTAATGGGTGGGTTAGCACTCCCACGACCTCTGCCACGACCTCTGCCTGACATCTGTTTCTAAAAACACAGAAAATGAAGTTCAGTACGATTCGAGATGATGTATTCAATAGATAAGCAAAATCTGATTTTTCTGGGCGAATTCCAATTTCAGCAACTCAGTAAAACTGTCATATCTCGAGCTAAAGACGTCCAATTCAGATGATCTTTATATGGTTGGAAAGCTTTCAAAATTATCTACAACTTTTATTCACAACACTTTTTCTGATTCTGTCAATAAATTGGCCAAAAATTGAACTTAACCGAAACTGTTTCAGAATTCCAGACTGCGCAGTAACCCCAACTTAGAACAGATATATCTCTTAGCTCATAATAGATATCAAAGTGATTCTTGCGGGGTTGCAAAGATATAGAAGTCTAATTATTCCCAGTAAAATTTCTTAAATTTCCTATTAACGAATTTTAAGTTATTTCTAAAACATCCCAGACTGATCCAAAAATCAGCAAAGGCCAGAACTAAGTTCACCTCATACCCAACTAATATATTTTGATCAAACTTAATATTCTTAACCATGGAAATTGTAGGCATGTCTACAAAACTCCAGCACACATTACAAAGATCCAAATCACATATTATCATAATAACAATCCATCAACCACATAATTGTTCACACCACAAACTGACTCTCAAAACAATCCAAACTTAAAATTGACTCGCAACTACTACCGTTCCTATTACATAGGGATTTTTCCTATTTCCTAATTAAGCTTCTCATAAATCTTGGGACGTCCTAACTCCGCTCTTAATTGGTCAATCTCCTTATAAGCTTGCTCCTTAAGTTCTTTTTCCTTCAGCAACTCATTCTTCAAATCCACCTCATGGAGAGCCAATTCACGAGCTAATCCCACTGTAGCTTGTAGAGTCAAGGATGAATCATCTGCAAGCGGCACGGTCCAAACACCCTTGTCATGTAAGAAACAAGGAAAATGCCGGAGTGCACCCTGTAACGTCTTGTCCGAGAGTAGACCATGGTAATAAACGAACGCATTGTAGGCAACATCCTCCATACTTGTTTCTACGGTTGCCCAGCTCACTCGGGTAATGAACTTTGACTCCACCTTAGGCTCCTTAGTGGTAGGATCCCTTTTCTTGACCCATAACTCCGTTTCCCAATAAGAATCCATCCATAGATGACTATACACTGCGATACTCCAACGTAGCTTCCTAGTCGTAGTAGTAGTTGTCCAAGGTTCTTGTCAGCATATCATGGAAGAAAGCATCAGCCTTAGGAACCATGATATGAAGCTTCATGGTCCACCCCATAACTACATCCTCCATTGGTGTGTCACCAACTCTTGATTCAGCATCAGATAGTTCTTGGTCACCATCTTCATATGGCTCCTGGGGTTTGAAATGGGCAATGTACTGTGCAGCTGACAGACGGGGATGAGGAGGCATCTACAAGATTTAGACATAGATTAGATAGAATCAATGTATTTTCGCAATAGAATAAAGTAGAGGAAGCATAAAAATTAAGTAATTAACAAGGCAAAAGGAGGAAGCATGAAATAAGTGAAGCATGGATGCTATTAACGACCATTCTAACTAGACTTGCATCCTACAGTCAACACGGCTCTGATACCAATTTGTTACACCCATTTTTAAGGACAAAATAGGATGCATAAAGTACTCATGTGCGCCCTAGGACATGATCGCACACATAAGTAGACAAATTACATAGTATCATCACAGTGCTTATTACCTAGCGAATAAATATTTAAACATAGTCTTGAACTGTAAATAATAATAACTAATAGTAGATCTCCAGCGGAAACTCCAAACACAGGGACACGGTTGACTGGTTGACACCAAGACTAGTACTCATTACGATAATCTTCCTCATAATCTTCATCTGTTATGGTGGAAATAGCAAGGGTGAGTCCATGTCGAACTCAATAAATATAACACAGGGTTCATGAGGCTCAAAAGGCAAGACACTGTTTGACTGCGTTTAGCTTTTAGTCATCATATATTTAGCAATTGTGTAGCATTAAGATGAACCAATTTCCAATAGTGAACAAATGATCAATTGTAATTAAGAATAATGAATAGCAGTAACTTGAACATAATAACAACAATAATTAAGCATGATATAGCAATGGTGATCATCTATCTGTAAATGTTCCAAGGCCGCTTATATCTGTGAGCACGGCTAGTATACCAGTTTTTAACTCTGCGTAGAGGTGTACACTTTCACTGTGAGTCATGACTTCCAAATGCATGAGTTAGCTAGGCCCAAAACACCGGAAATCATATAAAGCCACTTAAAAGTTCGTCTAACAGATTAGGGCCATTAGATTCACTTGGCAGGCAGATGTAGAACCCTCCTTCCCAATGGCACAACAACTGCAGCCTATACACACTAGGCCAGGGGCTCGCCCTACACCCAACGTGGCAAGCCGTTCTTACGCCATTTAAGGTAACCACTAACAAGCTAGAAAAGGTCCTTTAAGCAACTAAAGCCAGAGCCATATAGCCCTCACAGCTGTACTGTATGTCCCGGATGATCACGTACAGATAAGTCCTTATGGAGAGTAACCAGAGCATCAAAATAATACATATGCTCTAGCCCCCTTTGATTGCTAAATCCATTAGTCAAATTACAAGATCATTGTTCATAGTTTAAGCACTAGCAGTAGCTACCCATATGCATTCCCAAGGTTGACAAGGAATCAAGATAACAATCACTAAGTCATAATCTCTAAGGTTATCAAGGTAAGCACATGCATATGTATGATAATTTCAATGTATAGGTAACAAGGATAGTCCTGTGTTATACTTGCCTTGATCAAAATTCTCTGAGTGATACTGCTGATCTGGCTCAAAGTAATACTCCTGATCGTCCAGATACTGCTCACCTTCTATACGCGATCATCAATCAACAACAACCATGCATCCAATCAAACATACACGAAGCAAACAAAGAAATATAATTAGAACAGTACACCAACAGTAGCAAAACAGTAATAAAAGTTTATAAAACTCTTCTACACGTTTTTACGATCACACAAACGCAAAGATCACCAAATTTGGAGTTAAAACGTGAAAGTTATGAATTTTCTAAGATTTCCTATAGATAAATAAATACTTAATTATAAACTCGAAAAATAAATTATCAAAATTAACTGTACAACTACACTAACATGTAGAGCTCGCAAATACGAACCTAACGCAACTTGAACGGATCAAATCGGAGTTAAAACAAAGATTTTATGACCAAAACAATCCTAGTGGCAAAACTGTAAATATCTGAAAACGTATTTTTGATTTAACTGGGAGAAAATACACTTTCAAAACGCGAAAACGTATTTCATATAATACGCTATGGACGTCGGGTCTTATTATGGGAAAATCCAGGGGCTCTTATTGAAATTTACCCCGCGAAGGGGTATCTTTAGATCTCAGCCGTTGGATCACAACTCGACGAGCCAGATTAGATCAGAGGAAAAGGAAAAGGGCGGCGCCGGCCACCAACAGTAGCCCCACGGTGGCTGCCCCGCCGGCGGCGAGAAATCCACGGCGGCGCTCATGAAATTCGATGTTTCAGTACACAATTGAGCAAAGCAAAAGTACTAGCAGAGAGAGGGGATGAAGGCGAGCTCACCTATGTAAGAATCAAAGGTGGTGTCGACTCGGTCGCGGAACACAGCAAGCAATGGCGGGCGGCGGTTCCCTGCACCCGACGGCAAGCCGCTGTGAACAAGCTTACAGAGAAACAAAGTGGGGAAAAAGGTTCGCCACGATCAGGAGAGCATAACAAAACTCATTGCAAGGCTTACTATCACAAGGCGACGACAAATTTGTTGATTCCACAGCTCGGCGGAAACTCAAGCTTTGGCCACCCGCGACCTCCAGCTAGGGCAAATAGGAACTCGTAGATAGGAAAAAGAAATAGAAGGCAGCAGCGGTTCCCTTTTAAAAACAACCCGTCGTGATCAATTAGATTACATCCCAAGTCTCCCGGATTGCTCGGTGAAATCGGTTGGAGGATTGCTCGACTCTGGCTCGGTTACGAGGAAGAAGAAGATAGGCGACCGACAAGTGGGACCCGACCGTCAGCGGCCGAAAGAGAGAGAAGGGCGCGGCTGCGCCGTCAGCTGGGCCAGCCCACGCGCGCGGAAGAAAAAGAGCGGCAGCGGCTTCGGCCCAGTTCCACGGCCCAGAGCAAGAGGGAGAGAAAGACAGGCCGGCCCGGTTGGGTTTCCAGGCCGCCGGCTGCTCAGGTAAGTTGTTTTATATATTTTTTTCTTTCCTTCATTTATTTATTTTCCAAAACCTATTTCAAATAAAATTTGCTAACCCAAATCAAATGAAATAAACTCCACAAAGTAAAATAAATGCAACAGCATGAATGCAACACCAATTAGTTTTAAAATTTTAATTTGCCATTAATTGTTATCTAAATTATTTAAATTTCATTAACTCTAAAATTTGGAATTTTTGGGTGTTACATATCTCCTCTGGTTTCCCTTGGCAACCCCCAATTCCAGCTTACATGCCTGCCATCATCTTTCATAAATGAGACCCATCCTAGTTTGTTTCTCTTCACACGAGTATTGAGTTCATCTTGTCCGAGACGTGGGACATTGTCAGCTAACTTTGACACACCAGTGATGACACCCTGGGTGGATGAACTGCTGCTTACTGTTGTGGTAGAAACAGAGTAGATTGGCAGCAATGAGTATTCCTGCAAGGCTTGCATCACGACCTTTCCAGCTTCATATGCAGACCTGTAGTAGTTGCTCTGTTTTTGGCCGGTGTATGCAGGTATCCGGGTGGGGATTGCTGTTGAGAAAATTAGGTTCTCAGCCACCCAACAGCGAACTAGCTCATCAGATGTAACGGGGGAGGTGTTGGTTGCCTCATGCCCAGCGCCTCCTTCTCCTTGTACCTGCAGGGGGTGGTAGAGGATAGCATAATACAAGCAGTGCTGAGCTACATGGAGCCAAAACTTCTCGTCTCCTATGTCCTGGAGTGTGATATAAATGGATCTGGCTGCATCCCGTAAGGCCTCATTAATCAACACAGCCCAATCTCTCCCTTGGAGATCACCAAAAGGTGGTGCAGAGTAATATTCACGAGTTAAATGAATGCCCAAGAAGGCACCTTTAGCGTCTCTGCTTTTTTCACAGACATCCTTGGAAGTGACTGAGATGAGCCACCGCCGGTTTCGGGATATCGATGGCCACCGCTTGCCCAGTATGAGAACCAACACGTCCAATGAGACAGGAACATGAAGGTTTTCTACGAGCAGCAGGTGCCTCTTCCCTTCCAATGCTTCCCTGATCCTCTCTAGTATTGGAGAACGATGAGGTTGACGGTAAATGATAGGATCCCTCTGTACGGATTCATCTGACGCAAACAAGTCAATGTACGTCCATCCAAAAGCCTGGAGCATCAGGTTGTCAGAGATTTTGCCATAGCCAAAGTAGCTCTCTTTGGCGGCAAGTTGCTTGAGCTCCTGAAGATGCTTGCTGTCCTCAGGCATCAGTATTTCTGTGAGGACCTCGAATGCCAACCGATGCTGGGCTGCACTGCTACTTGCACCTTCTGCGGGTGGGAGCCTCACGTGTATAATTTGGTCATAGGGCCCATATATGTCCTTGGTGCGCTCAAGCAAGAGCCTGGTGAGAGTGGGCACAAAGGAAGCTGCAGGTCCAATTCCGGTGTTCCATAGCACCAGGAGCTCCTTGCTCCATTCCCATACCTTCTCTTCCAAGGCTGCTAGGTCAGACCATACATAACCCCCAAGCCTCTGAGAGAATACGTTGCCTTTAAACCTGGAACATAAGGCCTGGTGAGTGTTCGCTCAATATGTGCTTATAAAGAGTGTTCGCTCAATATGTGCTTATAACAAATAGAAATGTGAAAAGTTTTGGAGAAGGTAACGTCCAATTTCTAGTATATCGATTTATTTCTGTCCAACCACAACCACACATAGAAAGTTAATAAGTTGCTTCCACTGTGCGAATCATATGGAACAATGTTCTTTTTTCTTGTCATTTGGATCACTAGTCCATCAACCCGTGCTCCCACACGGACTAAGTTTGAGATAGTTAAGCAATAGAAATTCCAGTTAATATATATGAACTAAAAAAATTACTTTGTACATTTAACTTATAATGAACTTATTTTAATAACAATGTTTTTTAATTTACTTGTTCTAAATAACTTATATTACTATCTACACAATAGATTTAGAGTTGTTTTATCTATTTTTAGAAAAGATTACTATTTGGCTTAACATTTGGTCAACATATAACAAACTCATTTAAAAGGAAAATGATTATTAATTTATTTTCCATAATAACTTATGTTAGTATTTACATATAGATTTAAATATATTTTTATTTCTTTTTATAACACTGAAGGTGGATAGTTTAGATAATCAAAAGCCTTGCTTTATATTATCTTTATTAGTGACAATAAAAGCTTAGCTTTGCTTTATATTATCTTTATTAGAGAGTTAATTTGAGTTTGCATGTGGTTGATGAAAATTACCTTCTCTTTATTTATGTATAATAAATTAGTTCGATTGCACATGTGAATCTTTTTTGTTTGTCTCTCATATTTTATTAACATATTAACCTTCTATCAAATTTTTCTATTAATATATTAACTAACCGTAGACCTGATGGGTACTACAGATATGATAATAAATTAATACATTACCAAGTGAACATGATTAATGAGACTCGTCTGATATTTTATTAACTAATTGTAAAAGTCGGTATGTAATTGGGAACGAGCCAAAGGCCGGCGCTTGCCACCCCGGGTTCGAACCCGGCGCTCGCAATGGGGAGAAAAGCTCCTCGGTTCAAAAAAAAGTTGGTATGTAATTTGATATTTTATTAATACCTATATTTTGATCTATTAATATATACATTTTATTAACTAACTATAAACGTCGTTACTACAGATAAGATATTTTGGTAATGCATTACCAAGTGACGTGATTAAGAGGGTTCAACTTATCTTATATTTTACTAACAATTGTGAATGTCGATATTTTATTAATACATATATTTTCTGCTATTAATTAAGATATTTCTTAACTATGGACGTTGGTACTGTAGGTATGATATTTTAATAATGTATTACCATGTGACATGATTCATAGGACCCGTCAAATATTTAATTAACTAACATATATTTTGTTTTATTACTACAGATATTTTATTAACTAACTATGAACATTGGTACTGTAGATACAATATTTTAATAATACATTACTAAGTGACGTAATTAATAGGACTCATCCCATATTTTATTAACTAACCTTGAAGGTTAAACGCTCCAAGTTTTATTCTTTAGAAAAAAATTATATATAATGGCAGAGTAGGTAATTTCTAAAAAACTAAATAGATCCAATGATGATACATGGCTAGAGTCTTGATTTGGCGGCAGGCTGTTTCTGATTAATGTGAGAATTTATAGCATTTATCTTTTTTTCTAGCGCACCTGGTGAGGATTAACATGGAGCCTCCGTTGGGGCTTCTAATTAGTAGTAGTAAGATTAATTAGCAGTTAGCAAAACATTTTTTTGAACCCAACGTGTCTATTTTTGGTCATTACTCATTAGGCTTTGTTTGGCTATGTTAGATAAGTATCGAATATTATGTACAAGTTTGGTTACGCTAGGACTCCAAGTTGTATTTGGCATTATAGGGTAGAGTTGGAGTTGGACTTTGTAACCCGGTCTTCTCATAAATATAGGAGGAGGGTTCTTGTTGTAACCATGACGACAAAGCGTTATGTTCATGGGAGGGTGGTGGCATGTTGTCGGGACCCTGAAGTAGCAGGTGTTCCTGCTATTATGGAGGAGCGCCCATAGTCAGTGCCCCGGAATTATAGCTTCGGCTGAACCTCGTTAACAAACATTGTGGTCTCTAGTGTTGTTTGTGATCATTCATGTTCATCTCGGTAGATTCAATTGATGCTTCCGTGCAAGGAGATTAGCGTACATGTTGTTGTTGATGTGGGGGCTACTTTGTAACAATTGGTATCAAGACCTATGGTTGGATTGGATCTAGAGGCTGTGTGAAAGAGAGCCTAGACGTTCGAGGATTATGCATCTAGAAGGCGTCGTTGCAGCATACGTGTCGTGCATTATGGGGATGTTTGGTTGGCGGCCTTGTCAGGCTGCCTTGGCTAGGCAGAATCTACCCCAAGGTCTTTGATTTGGTACGCCTAGGTTAGGATCACTTGCCTAGCGTGGCATTGCCTATAGGCCATAATCCAAACAGCCTCTATATCATTGCTTCATCAGGCAGAGTTGACAAAAAAAAAACAGTGAGAGTGTGATCACACACCTTCGTTGGTCATTTATGAGTCTGTCGACCAAGTAAAAGGCTTCTCTCTCCATCTAGGTTGGGTCCCGTCTGCTATCAGCCATGCATGCTTAGTCCCACCTGAACCATCCAAAGCTGTAATCATTTTGTTTTTCTGGACCAAATGGATTCAACAGTCAACAAAATTATGAAGAGGACTGCGAAAGGGTATATGTGGAACTAGGAAAGAACATTAACTATATATACCGCCCTAGCTATGATTACTTTTTTAAAGTACTGATTTGTTTGCATAAAATACTAAAAAAGTTACTAGTTCTATATATGTTTGACATAATGTCCCTAAACAGATCACTAACAGATAGTTATCATTGTTAGAGAAAATTTGTACTACTTTCACATTTTTATGACTTAAAACAAATTAGTTATGAAATTTTGGAGATCAAACAAGTGTTTTATCTTTAGAAAATACAAACCCTTCTGAAACCAGCTAGAAGACCAAATTCTTATGGTCTTGACAGTTGGAAGGTACCCTTTTATTCTCGGCATACCATTGTACCAAAGAATCACTTTTGAGTATATATAGGATTCTATCTTTTTTTACAAATATTTCATAATTTCGTATTAAATATTTGTCTAGTAAATGAACTCAATGAAAAAAGTTTCAAGTACAAAGTTTTAAATCTTGTCAAGCACTACAACTCTAGTATATGATTTGTCTTCATCCAAGATTATTTGAAAAATTCAAAAATTTGAATAACAAAATATGTGAATTTGAAACAACTATTTGAGACAACAAACAACTTCAAATCAAACACTTATCAATAGAAAAAATATAGATCAGGTCGGCCATATTAACTATGCAAACATTCAAGATTCAAGATATTTTAGAAATTGTAGATTTTGAATTTCAAATTTGTGAACTTAAAACACATATTTGGGACTCTAAATGATTTCAAATGAAAACTTTTTAGCAACAAAGTTGTAGATTTTATTGATAACTACAACTTTAGTACAGATCATGTCGTCAACATGTGATGTTGTTTAAAAATTTTAAATTTCAAAATATGTGAACTTACAACAATATTTTCACTCTAAATAGTTTCAAATTAAAAAACTTTTCAACTTTAAAGTTGTAGATCACGTCAAAGGCTACAATTTTAATATAAAGGTTGTCTTCATCCTTATTCATATGGAAAAAGTTACGGATTATTTTTGTATGCAACTATTAATAGAGACCGGCGTCTTAAGATTTCCTCCTCCTAAAATCATATTTTAGAGACGTAAGCTTAGAATGTCCGCCTCTATTAATTGCAATTTTTGGAGATGGACATCTTATGATGCCGCCCCTAAAAATCGATTTATAGAGACGGGCGTCCAATGGCAGCCATCTCTGTTAATCAATGATTTTTGGAGGCGGTCGCATTAGGACGCCCATCTCTGTAAATGATTTTCAGAACCCAGCACTTTCCTAAAGGCCGCCTGACCATTTGTACTCATGGTCAGAATTGATCAAGGGATTCTAGAACAGGGGCGGTCCATTGTTAGGAGTGCTGTCACCTGACATCAATGACATGTCCATCATAACTATGCTAGTGACATCAATGGTTCCTCACTCTAGATCCTGCCCTTCTCTAGAAATCATCGATTTCTAGAGGTGGGTATGTGACCACCCTCG
This sequence comes from Saccharum spontaneum, assembly GCA_022457205.1. Taxonomy (NCBI): domain Eukaryota; kingdom Viridiplantae; phylum Streptophyta; class Magnoliopsida; order Poales; family Poaceae; genus Saccharum; species Saccharum spontaneum. The sequence goes on from CM039598.1 coordinate 13,871,999, forward strand.
ATTCCTGGTCAATAATGTGGCCTGCCTTTAAAAAAACATTTTCTATAAATTATTTATTGAACCCAATAAAACATATCAGTTCTTTTAACTAGTCCATCAACTCGTGCTCTCATACGGGTTAAAATTTTAAAAGATGTACTATTAATATATTTTATTTAAATAATAAAAAATTACTTCTATTAAATTATATGTTTTTGTTGTTTATTTTCAACAAATTGACATAATAGATACTTTATAGTCTATGTCTAATGATCATAAACTTATTAATTGCTTTTTTGCGAGGGACTGGCTTGTTCATACTTTGCTTGGCACCTTGTATATTTTAATATGCAATTAGTTTGAAACCTTGCCAAGTTATGAATCTGAATTTTGATTTATTAACTTTATTTTTATTGAGTGCTATAGATTTTTTCCTCAAGTTAAAGCTCTTGTGCTTATTGTATCTTTTACTCATTCTCATTTTGGATTGTTTTAAAATAAGCATTTTAGGTCGTATAGTACATTCCTAAATGCTACAATAGAATATGCAATCATATGAAACATGCACCATGTCACCTAAGATGAGCGATAGAGCTGTGCTAACCTCAATAGAATTTTAAATCTTATTAAGCCTTATAATGATCAAATTACTCAAGAGTAATGTTAAAGGGTCAAAGAATATAGACATAAGTAGTCTTCCATAATTCTTAAGATGATTGAATTTTCCTATCAAGTAATTGTACGTGCAATTATGGTTATACTATCAATATAGACGTGTCAAACATTTAGTTAAAAATATATAAATATAGATAAAGTAACAACCTATATAAATTATGTCATGGTTACTAATATGGTTTTAGAAAAAAAATTTGTTAGTGTTATTAGTATATGAGTTGTTAAGGTAATATGCTGTTGATGAACCATAACATATATATTTATCACCCATGCATGCTGACACAATATGTATGTTTACATTAATCAAATATTAATATATTAATATTGATAGAAGTGGGCAGTGTACAAAAATCTACATGCTCTATGGTTATTTAAACAATTTTTCACAGAAGATATTGATTATCTTTTAGATGTAGATTTGATAGCATATTTAATTTTTTTAGTAATGAGATGCGAATTTGGTTGCATAAATTATTTATTGTAATAGGAGTACTGGGTAATTGGATGCAAATTTAGGTTTACTTTAGATCATGTTTCTTAATGGCATATGTGGGTAGTTTAAATATAGAACCATGAGTTAGTTTTTGTTGATTTATGTAATAGCAGAGGTGGGTAATTATTTTGAAAATAGAATAGATCCAATAGCTATTATTATCCATGGTGATTAGGTTATACCAAATTGATGGTTAAATGTTTCATATTTTTGTCAGAAATTTATAGGATCTATCTTTTATTTTCCTATTGTATGAGGATTAAAGTGGAGGCTCTGTTAAGGACCTCTAGTTATCATTTCAAGTATTTATCCTTTTTACAGCATGACATGCATTTATTTTAAACCTAACCATAAGATATATAAACTTTGATTGCATCCATTTCACGAATTATAGTTTAGCTTTTGACTTTTAACCAAGTTGTACAATTATAGTGTTTTTTATTTTCTATTCAAAATTTATTTTTATTAAAAGGAGTTTAGGTCTTAGAATATTTGTTCCGCATGTTAATTAAGTTGAAACTCATATTGCACCCTAGCACCAAACTTGTTGAATTATTATATTACATAATTATATGTGTGTAGTACTATTTTATATATCATATAGTTGTAAAAGTTAAATTACCAATATTGATATGACATAATATTGTTTTAGTTAAAATGTATAAAGTTATTTAAAAACAACTTATGAAATTCATGATTAGGGAGTATTAATATAATTCAAAGGGAATTGCCGGTGTTATGTTATTGCTATGTGGTTTGTTAACTAAACATTTTGCATGCGTATAAGCTATTAAAATAAATATTTATCCTAATGTATATATGCCTACTTGGTATACGTGGTCAAACATAGCATTTGGGTTATTTAATTTCACAGTTGTAGAAGTTTGTAATTTAGAAATTTATATGTCTCGTATATACATGATCAAACATAGTATTATGATTACTTAATTTTATATTTCTAGAAGTTTGTAATTTAGAAATATATATGTCTTATACTTTATAAATATAGATTTTTTAATAGCATATAGTAGTATTTACATATAGATTTGAGAGAGGTGGCTAATTTAGATGCAATGTGAGGGTGTTATTATGAATTATGTTTCATAATGACAAAATAGGTAATTTATATATAAATTTAGAGGGTTATTTTGAATTATTTTTCATAATAATAAGTGTGGTTAATTTTATATACAAAATTAGGGGGTTATTTTGAATTATCTTTTGTAATGGCAGGGGTGGGTAATTTATATGCACAATTAGAGGGTTACTTTAAGTATTTTTCATAATGGCAGAGGTGGGTAATTCTTTTTATAAATTATAGTAGATCCAATGGCTATTATGGGAGATAATGATTAGAGTCTACCAAATTAAAGGCCAGATGTTTCTGATTATTGTGAGAATTTCTAGGATTTATCTTTTTTCCTAGCGCATCTGGTGAGAGTTAATGTGGTGCCTCCGTTGGAGCCTCTAATTAGTAATAGTAAGATCCCGCATCTAGAAATTGATTTCTCACTAATAGGTAAAAGGCTTTTGTAACATTTAAGCTAGGTGTTTTGCGGATGCATACAGCGCATTCGTTTGACACGCCGAATGCTCCCTGGCACTCTCACATGACAACAATGGAGCCCTCAAGGGGCATGGCAAACAAAGGTAGGTCTAATATGGGTGAGCGAGGGTGGTGGGCTGGTGGCATGGACAAGGTGCGATCAGATCACAATGGGAAATTAATAAGGTGCAAAATATGGGTGCTAGCGCTGGAGACCATTTTACGTTCTACTAGGGACACAGAGGTTTTCACTTCTAGAAAATGATTCTTGTGATCGTGTCTATGTGTATTTTTTACAACTCAAATTTATCAGATGCTGTTGCATTCGAACTTTCAGGGACCTAAAAAGATATTTCATAATGACACCACCATTTCTTGTGAGACGATAGTCGCACCACAGTTATGTCCAGAACACCACACAGGACATTGGGCTAGCTCCATGGGTCAAGGTAGCAGTAACTCTAGCTTGAATATTATGGTAGCCTTGTGATGTACAAATAATAACTTGAACAAATGAATCACGGAAGTGGTACCTGGATCCACAAGAACTGTCCTTCTGTTGATCGAGAGGAGACTGTCGATGTGAGATGAAATGAGAGATGAGATGATTGCAGAGAAAGCAAGCAATGGCCATGCTCGTCGAGGAAAGAAACTATATATGCCGCACCAAAGACACGCACGCAGCTAGCGATCTTATGAGGTGGATTTTGTTTTGCTTTAGTTTGAGCTGGATGCATGGACAAGTAAGGAACATATTCGCCTATTCCCGAGTCAGAGGCAATCATGTCACTAGCAGCATGGAGCTAGCCCAATGTCATCATATCAGAGCTAGAGTAAAGGTAGCGAAACTAATTCAGAGATGAGTATGCGGAAGCTTTATCCAAAGGAAAAGAGTGGAAGCTAAGGTATATCATTAGGAATATAAAGAAGAGCAACGCTAAGGTATTCCCTTTAACTTATAGGAGGTAATTCTCAAATAAATCTAAGTCGTTCAACACCTCACCACAACAAAGCCCTATAAGTGCATCTCCAGCAGTCCCCCAATCTCACCCCTCATCCAAAAAAAACTATCATATTGGGTGAGATGAGTCACTTTTTCCTCTCCAACAATCCCCCAAGAGCCCTCCCTTTTATTGGTGGTCACTAAAAAATTGCTCTCCTCCCCTCAAATTAAGGGGGAGTTGCATCTCCCCCAATATCATGGGTCCCATGGATAACTGCCTCGTGCCTCCTCTTCTTCCCGCAAAGATCCAAGGCTGCCGCTGCCGATCCACCACCTGCCACCGCAGCTCCTCGCGCTGCTCCCGACACTGCGCCTCCTGCTCCTCCGCCACCCATGCCCCGACGGCGGCGACTACCTCCATGAAGTTGAGCGGAGGCGCTGGAGGGGCTGCTCGTGCTCGAGCTCTACGTCAGCAACGACGCTACGATGAGGATGCTGCTTCCAGGAGGCGCCGCCACTGGCCTACCGTTGCCGTGGTGCCAGGTTCCAAGCGCCGCTTCCAGGAGGAGCAGCCGTGGTGCCAGATGCCGAGACCCGCGCGCCGCGGCGCCTCGGCCCACCACTGCCACCGCGGCCATGGCTGCCGCCGCCTCTGGCCATCGGAGAGAAAAGAAAAGCAAAAAAAATGTAAGTGATAAGTGGGCTCCACATATTAGGGGAGATTATTGATGATCTGCCGTAGTATCTTCCCCAATAATTTGAGAAAATGATATTGAGCTATCCCAATACCATCTTATTAGGGGAGTTGTATTGAGGAGCTGCTGGAGATGCTCTAAAGAAATAAGCTTGCAGCACCTTAGCTAGAATACAGTTGTGGTACTTCTAAAGCTTCTTATTCTGATATTGTTAAGAATCTACCTCATTCCGGTGCCAAGTCTGTTCCACTTGGAAAACCCAAGGATCCGCGCTCTAAGTCCTCCATTTTTAATCAGCTTTTGTTCCCAATAATCTTTGCTTTTGATCGCCTTGAGAAACCAAACACCTCTAGACATGATCAAGTTCATCTCAATGTGCCTTTTTTGCCTGGTCCTGGTGGACTCCCGTGCTGTGTCCCAGAATCCTACTCCTCTTTCATGCCTGAACCTGGCGGACTCCCCTCCTGTGTCCCAGAATCCTACTCCTCTTTCAAATTCAAATTCCGACTGGCAGACTGTCTTTTTCCAAGTGCTGCACTTGATGCTTCTCCCCTAATAACAATAGGGAACATTGTTGGTGCTCCACTAAGTGCCACGCCTATCTTAATTGGGGTCATATCTTCATGGTGCTTTGAGTTAGTGGGCTCGAGGAAGCACCCCATTTCATAGTGTTCTCTGAATACCATGGTTTTGAGGGCAAGTCATGGACAATTCAATGTGAGATCATTCAACATGAATTTGTGGTTCCTTCGCCAAAAAAAAAATGAATTTGTGGGTGATGGCCCACCTGAGAAGAATGCCAATCCTGAAGCAAACCAAAAAACCAAGTCGGTGAAGGAGTGCCTTTTCATTTCTTTGGTCTTGGACAAGGTGGGCCTTGTCCTTATTTTGCTCCAAACAATAACGAGAATGTTTTCCTCGGCCACATCTTCACCAACCTGTACATCAGGCTCCTGATGCTGCTGTGGGTTGGGATCCTTGGCCTGCCCCGCCGGCCCAAATCATCCTTGGGGACTAGGAAGCCCAGCCCCAACAAATGGACATTGACTCGAACAATGAGCCAACTGATTTACCTAATCTTGAAGAAGTGATTGTCAATCTAGTTCCAAACTTTACCAATCAAGCTCAACTTGTTAGAAATGACTTCATGATCTGCTGCAGCCAGTTGAGAATGTATTTTTTCTGAATCCGAATCTGGAACCTCAGATGGAAAATAATGGGGCTCATAATGTTCAGGAGGTGTTGCTGAAGTTCATCCTCCTCAACCACCAAACTCTCCTGAAATATTGTCTGATGAAGATGAAGTGCCACTGGACATTTTAGTTGATCCAGCGGGTTTTAATTTCACTCGTGATGATGAAAAGTGGCTGCTCTATGTTGGGGACATACCCTTCAACTCACTATCCACCGACCTATTAGCAGGTGGATCCATACAGCCCTGTGCTAAAAACTAGCAGCTATTAGTTATTAGCTGGCTAATTTTTAGTGCTAATGGATCCAAACAGACTCTTTAGTTACCTAGTTTTTAAGACATTTCCTCCAAAAAAAACCATCGTATAGCCATGTTTGTGAGCACATTCAATGGCTAGGTCTCGCCCCTACTTACCGAATGAATTGCTTGATCACATAGAACCACAAGATTATTTACTAGGCATGGATAGTGCGGTAAAGATCCTGAAGTTCGTGCAGAGCATTAGGCTGTGCTGCACCAAGACAAGACGTTCTGTATGAAGAACTCAGTAAATAAATCTGGTTTGGTATGTACAATATTTTCAAAACATTTTTCAAGCTTTTCACTTACTTCTTCACCACGTCATTTGGTATGTACAATATTTTCAAAACATTTTTCAAGCTTTTCACTTACTTCTTCACCACGTTATTTGGTATGTACAATATTTTCAACACATTTTTTAAGCTTTTCACTTACTTCTTCACCACTCATTAGGTCTGATGCACATGTACTCAACCATTCCACCAGTGATTCACAAGTTCAGTCACAACTCACAAGTCTCAACAGTATCACATTCACATCACAACTTCACATTTCAGATTTCACAAGTCACAATCACTCACAAGTCACAAGTCACAAGTCACAAGTCACAACTGAGAAGTGAGAACTAACTAACTACAACTAAGCTAACTATAATTGAGCTGTTTTGTGCAATGTTGCCTCATTAAAAACCTTTCTAGGTAAAACTCACCCTTGTGAGAAACCCTAGAAAGGAAAAAAGAGTGCAGCCAGCTCATAGTCATAGGTCTTAATGTCTTACAAACCACTAGTGGCACTGGCATAGTTCATGGCCACTCAAATCCAAAATTACAGTGAGTCTCTCATCAGTCACAGTTCACAGACTCACAATCATAGGCACACAGGCCAGCAAAAGCCAAAAGATAGTGCCTGCTTATGATTATATAATCCATTGAAGGAAGCTTGCTTATGATTATATAATCCATTGAAGAAGCTTACTGAATTATGCGACGTCACCGCAACTTACCCATTTTGTGGATCATGAATGCTCCATGATGTTCTTAGTGCTTGCTGGATCATGAATCCTCACCCTACTATATCTCATCTCTATCTGCAGAATCAACCCTACTCTTTTTTTTACGAACCTAGAGGGGCCTTGGCCCGTACAGAAATTTTGTTGGAAGAAGAACAACAAGTTTATTTATTATACAAAAACAGGAAAGGGGAGGAGGGCAGAGAGGACTCTAAGAAACAAAGAAAGAGACAAAGAAAATGAGACAAAATCTTGGACTTAAGTCATTCCTAAAGATTGTAGCCATTGATCGAACTGTGGAGAAAGGCCTGACTTTACTCTTAGTCCAACTAAATTCACTTCTCTGAAGAAGTTTCTTCTGCAGTCTTGTATAGTGACTTGGTTGTTTTAAAGATCAACTCATTTCTGGCTACCCAGATTGTCCAGCAAAGAAGAATAATTGCTTCCATGAAAAATTAGGAGTGAAGCTGGCTCTTTAGGGCATTGAGGTTGTCGAAGATCCCACTATTGGTTGAGACTGCTAAATTTATTATCCCCCAGCCTTGCTGTGCAAATGGACAGTGAAGGAAAAGATGATCAAGAGTTTCTTCAGTCCCCTGATTGCACAATTCACAGTTGTAAGAATCTAGGTGCATGTTTTCCTCCTCATAATATTTCTTGTACTAAGTCTATCTTTCAAGAGCAACCAGCAGAAAACTTTGTGCTTTGGCTGACAGAAGCTTTTCCAAACCCATCTGACAGCTTGATCAGGTTGGTGATGTCCCACAATCAATCTGTACATTCTTGAGGAAGAGAACTTGGTCTGAGCCTTCATTACCAAGCTCCGAGCCTCTACTCAGAACTCAAAGAGATTGTGATAAAATTGAAAATAACAGGAGAAACATGCATAGAGCCACGCTATCTGAAATGGTTCATTGAAGGAGAGGCCATCATTATTAAGTGCAGAATTACACTATGAGAACTAAGGTTCTTCACAGAGATGATAAGGAAAGTAATACTATGAGAAACTAAGGTTCTTCACAGAGATGATAAGGAAGTAATCAAACTTTTGAATCTCTATTTCCCATATCATTGGACGATGAGGTCTTAACAAACTCAATGTCATGAGATTTTATCTGACAATGCAATAAAAGGATACGAATCGAATATGTAATTTCTAGGACCTATAGTCAGCAGTCATCACAGGTAGTCAGCAGCCACATTTGGCGTCCCTATGCATTTCACAGAAAAATCATAGCTTTATCAGTTCAAGCGATTATGGAAAAATTATAGCATGATTAATTTGTTTGCTGTATGAAATATTCAAATGTAAACATCTAATATATAATCCTAAGTCAATATGTTAATATGCACTAATGATCCATATCTTCTATAACAAAGTAAAATACTTGACATATTTGTAATCACGTCAATTCTATAGTTCCACTCACTCACTTTGAACTCGCAAATACTCCAAATGTGGAAGGTTGGGAACTCCAAATTATAGTTTATATAAGCCAAGTACACACATGAATCAAAGACCCAAGAGACAATAAATCAGTCCTTAAAAATAGTGTGAAAGCTAGTATGCATATATCACTGACTATTAAAGGAGATATATCCATGTAATCCATCCATCACCAAGGCAATAACAGAGCGCTAAGCAACATGCAAGTAGCCTGCTGTGTGCATAGCACAAATTAAGTGTTGCATTAGTGTTGAATGTTGTGATTTGGCAACTACAATTACAGTATGCTGCAGATGCACACCTTTCGATACTGAAATTCACTTTGCAATCTGAAGTTCGAATTTGTCAGCAAGACTGCAGTAATAGAGAACTGTAGAATGTCTTTGCCTGCAATCTGCATAACTATTTTGAATTGTTTCGTGGGCTAACCATTGTTTTAATAGGCCAGAACTCATGTTGCTGTATGGCCGTTGGGTCGCTGAAACCAAACTGATATTGTGCTAGAGTGCCATAAAGAAAAAGGAGTGGCAGAGGATCAGTAAGCACTTACGTTCAGAGTGGGGCTTGAAGGCCTTTGAACGGCGCCTTGTCGCGCGTGGCCATCGCGCCGCCACCCTGCTTCTCGTCTCTATCCTGCTGCTTGCCGAGCCCCTGGCCGCAAGCTCCCTCAGGCAGTTATTGTCATGCATCGTGTGCTTGTCAGCGTAGGAGAGGTCACCCACAAAGAGGACGACCTAGACGGGGTTGTCTGGGGCTCCTCCTAGGGCCGGTTTAGATCCAAATTTTTTTTGCAAAATTTTTTTGCAAAATGGCACTGTAGTAAGTTTCGTTGTTATTTGGTAATTAGTGTTCAATCATGGTCTAATTAGGTTTAAAAGATTCGTCTCGTCCATTTCGTCTAAACTGTGTAATTAGTTTTATTTTTTATCTATATTTAATGCTTCATACATATGTCCAAAGATTCGATGTGACGAGGAATCTGAAAAATTTTGTAAAATTTTTGGGGAACTAAACAAGGCCCAAGTGCACCAGCGTGCTGTTGGAGTCTGGCATCTAGCCCATGTCGCCGATATCCAATGAGAACCGGAGTCCGGACACGAACCTGCCACGTGGACCGTGCACATCTCCGTGGCCACCGCGCCAGACGACTCCTCGCAGGCCACGGCCATCGCCGGCATCCTGGAGAACCCACGAGATTGGGTTGCGTTTCCTCCGTGCTCGCACCGCGGTTGCCATGGGCGCAGTCTGTGGCGTTCGATGTCAGCGAGGCTCTTGCCCTGCATCACCCTTCTCCCGTACTGCCGTCACACCCAGAGATAGAGCCCGGCCATTGTCCCCAACCTCGTGGCCTCGCTCGAGCGCGTGCTCGCCGCCTGCTCCAGCGACCCGACCTGTGGAGTGGCACGGCCTGAGACCGAGCCTAGTTAACGGCCCCGCCTCATGGCCTCCCTCACGCGTGTGCTTGCCGCCCGCTCCACCGACCCAACCTGGTCATGCTCCCTGACACGCGCCTCGCCGCCGCCGTCTCCGCGTGCCATGGCCCGAGACCGAGCCTGATCTTCAAGCCCGCCCTCGCGGCCTCGCTCGCGCACGTGCTCCCGCCTGCTCCACGGACCAGACCCGCCCGCTCCACGGACCAGACCTGGTCCCCGCTCCACGACGCGCGCCTCCCCGCCGCCGTCTCCGCGCTCGGAGACACCGCAGAAGCTGCGCCCACGGGCATCGGCACACTTGCCGCCGCCTACGCGGACGTCGGGATGGAAGGGAAGGCCGCCGAGGCTGGTCGGAGCAGCATGCGGCGTGTGCGTAGGAAGGCACTGCGTGCGTGCGATTGGGATAGGAATAAGGAAAAAAAAAGGAAAGTCATGGGCTGAATCCAACTCAGAAGCCCAACACGAGTCTGTCCAGTTTTAGGCCGAAACCAAGTGAATAGTTAGGCTGGACGAAAATCAAAGCGTCTAGAAATTTTGCCTAGACCGAGTGGACAGGTTAGTTGGACTAAAATAGAATGTGCTGGACGAAAAAAGGAGCCTGAAATTTTGCCTTTTTATTATTACTAGTAAATATGCCCGTGCGTTGCAACGGGTATCAAATAGATAATTCTAAAGCAATGAATTTCTCAACCAAGACGAACATACAAAGTGCCATGCTAAGATATTTTAATTTGTTCACATGTATGTTGAATTCATATCAACACCACCTTTCTTAACCCTATGACCATTTCTTTCTTCAAAACACAATTCTCCATTTGCATATTCGTCTCTGTCTTCCCAAATCCCGATACTGCCTCGTTGTTGCCATCTACAAGCCTCACCATTCCCGCGTACCTTAACCTTGAGGCCATGCCTCCTCTTTGGCCTCACCCTCTCACATGTAAACTACACATTAATTTTTATATTGATATGTAGGGCTTATCCGGTTATGTTATGAAGTTACTTCATGTGAGTCCAATTCACATGTAAATAAAATAATATATGTTTCCTCGCAATAAGTAGAAAGACAAGCCTGTAAAATATGTTGAATTCTAATGTTGAATTGTAAATAAAAAGATGTACCTCAATAATGCCCCAAATGCTAAAGCGACAGTTTCAATGGGCACTTATACAAAAAAAAGAAATTGCTAAATAAATCTAATATTCACATCTAGTTAGTTTTATAGATGCAAAAAATGAAATATAACTGCATTTTACTGATGCAACATGGTTATGTTGTACTTTGCACAATATACGTATGTGAATACAAAATATGCATTAGGCATCCACATGAAATACTTTACAGCAGTGAAGCAATTACAGTTCAACACCTCCTGAAGAAACATTTTGCTCCAGCCTTGCAAAGAAACTCCATCATTTTTTCTATCAACTTCATTCAAGACCTTTCTTGCTCTCCTCGACAGAATAGTATACATGCCTTAGGATATTACTTTAGACGATTGAGGCGAAGAATTCATCACCTATCTTCTGGACCTCAAAGGGCCCAGCTCTTGTTCACATAAGGTTATTGAAGCTCTTCAGGCCTATTTGACTATAACTGCTCTAAAAGCCTGGACCATCCTATTATTTTCAGTATTTCTAAATCTATAGACTGCACTAAAACCAACCTTGCTCAAATATTGGAAGCATCTGGGGCCACTTGAAAGCAGTAGCTAATCCTACTACTAAGTGGATGGTGTATGGCACAGGAACAAGAGGCAATCGTGCAAAAATGGCACAAAAATCTGAACACTATCTTATATGGGTGGATCTGCGGCACTTGCTCATGCTTTCAAAGGGCAGACATTCAGCTACTAAACCACCAGATACGTATATATTTGGGGACATGAGTTTGAGCAGCACCTCCTATAAAACATAAGCAAAGATTGTGATAATAATCAACTCTAAATAAAGAACGATGGAATACTCTGAACAAAGTTAATCTGAAACAGAGAGATGGTGGTTTAGTATTTAATTTTCATAAGGAACTTTGTATATGTCTCACCGAGGAATTGATGTATGGAACTATTTGGGGTATGTTACAATGCCTGGGCAAAACCTAGTTTAGTGTGAATGTTGCAGCCTACGGGAATTCAGAGATGTCACAATATCTACTATTCTACTATGGGTTCAGATCTACAATCCTGGGACAACTAAATCTGCAAACTAAACATATGAAAATACCTGCAGATTAAAATTCTCAACGAAACTGAAACTGCAAATAATTTCACATAACGGTTGCTTTGCTCAAACACCGAATTCATTTTATTTTTCAGTGTAGTCTAACCAAAATTGAAATTTGAAGTCTTCCTATATATGTTGTAGTATAAAAGAAGACACTATCACGATAAAGGTACCTGGCAAATACAATCAAAATTCTTGTTTGACGATAATAATAATAAGTCCACCAATCCTTTTTAAATGCAGGAGAGTTGCGTTTCTTTGCATTAGGAAGAAAAGGGGCGAGACCGCGAGAAACCTTACAAACACAACACCCAAAAACCACAGGAAAAAAACAGAAAACAGAATAATTTACTTTATAAAAGGCTGAATAGATCGTTGATGACCATCACAAACAGGACCCAAGCAAGCCTAAGCTTGCTACTGTTCCCCATCCGACACCATGGACGAACTGATGAAAAATACTAATAATGTGTAGCTGTACAAAGAATATAACCTATATGTCAATAAATGGTATCTATTGACAAGCTTAGGTTCAGCATTGTAACTTATCTAGTGTTGTATGCTTGGATCATGCTGCAGCTATACCGAGCAACACAATGGATCATTGACACTTGACAGAGACATGTTCACATATACATAAATAAGTAAGTTTAAGAGCACATACACATAGCTAATGTTGCAGCCCATAATCCTGGATCATCCTGGCCTCTGAGTTAAAATAGCATGATAGCATATACAGATATCTCAATTCAACAAGCAAAGTTAAGCATGACAAGAATTTCCAGGTGAAACTCTGAGGCAAGGTGTAGGAAATAAACTAAAAACAAAACAAAGAAATAAAGCGACACTTAACCTACATGACTTAAGTTTCACATGCTCTAAAAATTAGTCAATTTGCCAATATAAATTATTTTAGTGTTTCTGTAGGCTGCGACCCATCTTCAGATTGATAACTACATAACTGCACATCACCAAAAATACTTCTAGTATGGAGCAAGTTTTGACAGTAGCATATTACTTTATCATATTCATAGAATTGCAGTCTACTGATTATCATTTGGCCTAATTCCTAATTAGAGTGTCAGAAGGTCACATGCAAGCACCGAACAAATCATAGCTATGAGAAACTTTTTTGGCCTATGAGAATTTTATGATAAAATAAAGGATATCATAATATAATAAGATGCATACCACATACACAAATTAAGCTGAACAGGGAGAGGAGAGAGATTAGAGGGACAAACCTGAGGAAGATGGTGACTTGTGGGAAGGGCAAGTTGAGGTTCTCCATTATTTTCAGCACTGCTTTAGACTTGATGTAGGACCTGCAAAAATCATAATAAGATTAATGATATATAGTAATCATCAATAAAAAAATCTTGAAGAAAGCTAATGGTTGGCCACCTGTGTTTCTCGATGAGAACAGCACTGGAGATGTTGTTAGGAGATCTCCCTGTAATTTTTCCAGACACATAAAACACAGAGAGGTAGAATACTAATCATAATTAAGAAATCAGTATGTTCAAAATAAGCAAGAGGCGTTAACTTACCCATCCAAATGAAAAAAGGAGGTTATTTCCAGTTCCAAGAGGTACAGTAGCAACAGTAGGGGATGTGATAGCTTCAGGTCACTAACTACTCCAAGCAGCCCACTTGCCGTGCCATCACCACCAGAATTTCAAAGATCCCTGGTTAATAAAAGGACATATCCAATCAGAAATTCTTTTTGGACGCATAAATTCAAAAGTAGGTTTCTCACAATTAACCTTAAGATCTTCTGAATTTGAGTAGCAACAAGGTCACCGTTAGATTTTGAGCTTTACAAAATTCAAAATTGCAGTATAATCTATGTAGAACCTTATCAGGAGCCTCTTCTGAGATATAAAAAACCTTTGAAATTTTTTTTTGAGTGGATCCAACAATGAGAAAATGATTTGAAGTAATGCTATAGTATAGTGCAACTGTGCAAGGGAATGCATATTTTCAGTGTTACAGCATTGCCAAACTGCTAGCCTATTTACCTGCGCTTCATTGAGAAGTTCACGGTATGTTTTGATCAGACTGCTTCCCAGTTGGCCACCACTTCTAGAGTTGATAAAGACTACAACAGGGCAACATGGCACACTATCAACAGACTTGTTCAGAGCCCGGCTTCAGTATGTAATCTGGGATGTAGTAGTCTGTCAGTGGCCCGCATGAGCTGTGGCAGGAACCATTAGTGCCAATTCTGTGCAGTTCCATCCTGCAAAAATGTTTTCATGGGTAACCATATATAGTTGAATTGAATGCCCCCTCCCCATTATCTTCCATCCACTGAGAAGTGTAAAGAATTAGAAGGTGCAGGATGGTCAAAGTTACTTGTAAAGCTATATGATTTCACTACGGCCACCTCGTATCTTACAGGATTGTTGATGCATTATCTAAAATGACAAAAGGGAATTTGAGCAATGACCAACAACAATCGGAAATATTCCCCTAAAATAAAACATTACTAAAAATCAGAGTGGAGTTTTCAAGATGTTGGAAGCAGGGACAGGTCGCTGATGCTGATTCCAAGGACGGCGGCAAGAACGTCGAACGCCGCGAGCTCTGCGGTGGTGTGGACGAGTGACTGCCATGCGTCCGCATGGGCCCCGAGCTGCAGCCTCCCCGCAGCGTCGGCGAGCAGGGAGCGCGCCTTCGGGAGCAGCGACGACGCGGCCTGCGGAGCCGCCGCCGGCTGCTGGCACTGGTTCTTGCGCTTGCGGGGGTTGGCGGCGCCGGAGCCGGAGCTAGGGTTGGAGTCCCTCTCCCTGTCCTCTGCTACGCACCTTCTTCGCTCCCGACCGCTATCCCCAGATTCAGCACGGGTGAGACTCGATCTCGGCGGAATTTTATGGCCTGTTAAAGTTGGCAAGAATTTGTTTCGAAAGTCCTAGGGACTTGTCCGATCCGAGCTAGATTCCGATTCCAACCCACTAAGTGGATGAACCGTCAGCAATGCCATCAAGGACGGCCAACGCGGCAGCGGTGGCTTCTTGGAAGAACGCGGCAGCACGGCCATGGGAGGAGGCGGCGCAGACTGCTCCGCGCAGGTGTTGCACGTGATACGGGAGGAGCGGCGGCGTTGCGCACGGGACTTTGCCTCGGGACATGAGCAGCGGCGGTGCTGCGTGCGGGACGGCGGCGCTGCACGGAAGCAACGGCGGCGCTGGAGGGAAGCGATGTGGCAGCGACGTGTAAATCCCGATGTGAGGAGTGGGCCGGTGGCGAATGGGCCAGACGTGAGCGAGTGAACTGGGACGGTTGGGCCTAGTCTGAATGGGCTGGACGAAAAAAAGAGCCTGAAATTTTGCCTCTTTATTATTAGGTATAGACTAGTAAATATGCCCGTGCGTTGCAACGGGAGAAAAAATTAATTGAAAAATAAATACAGGAATGTTGCATATCTATTTGTGGTTTACCCTTTTGTTAAATTTGAAAGCTATAGTTTATTTTATAATGATAATGACCATGGCATCCATATAAGTTAATATGGATAATAATATCACAATATCCTATTAAGTATATATCAAATTAAAATACAACTTTAATAGATTTTTTCCACTATAGCACAAAAACATTTACTCGTGATTATACCATAACTTTAACTATTCTAATTTGTTATTACAATTAGCAATGAGTTGCATCGTGTCAAAGATTGATGTCTATTTTATTATTTATTTTTGATGTTTATATGTATATATAAGAAAAAAGAGATACTCCAGAGAAGAAAGAAAGAACAAGAGAGGGAGAGATCCGGAATAGGTACATAAAAAACGGACAATTGAAAGACACACGGGTCACCTAGCACGGACCAAGGAGTCATACTTTTCACATTGACCCCACAGCTTGGCATGCCCCATGCGATCCTGCATCCGCTGCCATCGTTGAACAGCACGTCGACGTTAAAGCATACCTGCACGACGCGGCCCAACCATGCCCCAGCGGACACAATGTAGTCTCCCATGTTAAACTCGCCGCCAACGTGTTGCACCTCCATTGGTGACACTGCATGCCCTTAGCTAGGACCCAGCACCATCGTCCATCGGCCGCCGTGTTCTTGACGTCGCCGCCGTCTGTTAAGTGAACTAGGTCGAACTCCGAGGCTGTGCTCATGACGACGATTGTCCTGATCTGGTCTATCGTTGACACGACCATGCTGCGGTACAACAAGCTCCGGTCGGCGTCAGGAACATCACGAGCATTCACGATCACCTTGGTGCTGTTGAGGCAGACAAATTTGCCCAATTTGCGTCCTCTATCGTTGGCAAGAGTGTTTTCATATTTGTTCGATCAACCAATCTAATTGCATATCAGCCGCCGTGTTCTTGGCGTCGTCGCCGTCTGGTAAGCGAACCAGGTCGAACTCCAAGGTTGTGCTCATGACGATGATTGACCTGATCTGGTCTATCGATGACACGACCATGCTGGGGTACAACAAGCTCCGGTCGGCATCAGGAACATCACGAGCATTCACGATCACCTTGGTGCTGTTGAGGCAGACAAATTTGCCGAATTTGCGTCCTCTATCGTTGGCAAGAGTGTTTTCATATCTGTTCGATCAACCACGGTTATATTCTATAGTTGATGATGATCGCACAGTTTCTGATCCGGAGATGATTTGAGAGAGTTGGAGTCTCTGTATATAATATAGAAAGTAAAATAAGATTTTGCTTAATTTATTTTCTATTTGAATTAGGATTTCTATTCCTATCTAGTTACGGGAGAACAACCCGGACTGGAATATATACAAGCATATTGGAGTGGACCCGGACTGGAATAGAACCCATATATAAACATACCGGAGTGGAAAAATCTTGGCGGAAATTTTGCCTCTTTATTATTAGGTATAGATTAGGTATAGATTTGTATAACCAGTGGAGTTGAACGTGCAGCACGCACGTATTTATTTAAAAAATATTTTATAGTAAAGGTGTAACAAAGAAGTTTTAAGAAATCTATTCTTTTGAAAAGTATTTGTGAATAAAAAAAGTTATGTTTATAATGTAGATAAGGTCCAATTAGTTGGAAAACCAGGGAATTTATATTAATTTCCATTGATTTAGCTGTAAACAATTATATTTGGTGAGAAGCCGTTTAACTTTTTTGTATTGAAGTAGCCCAAAGAGTCCCGGCTTAAAAAGCCTTTCACAACTTGCGACGCACACGCGTATAAAAAATCCTTATTAATAGATGAATAATATGGCAATAGTTTATGCGCAAAAAGAAGAGAATATGGCAATAGTTATTGGCCAATGGCCTTATTAAATCAAGCCATTTAGTGAAGGGTCCAGAGCAAAAAAATATGTGTTTCAATTCTTCATGCATGATCTAATATATAATGGGGGCTGCTAGCGCTCGGACGCCCGGCTCAGAGGTGCGTCCGGACGCTGCCCCCACCCCACGAGCGCCACCGTCGGTCCCGCCCCGCACGTCCCCGCCCCGCCCCCCACGGAGAAAAAAAATCGCGACCCCCGCCTCGCCCCGCACGGAGAAGACCGCCCCGCCCCCGCCCACCTGCACGGAGAAGAAAGGCGCCCCCCACCTCCCCCGCACACGGATCTGTCCCGCCCCCAACCTCGCCGACCCTAGCACCTCCGCCTCCCGCCACCAGCTCACCACTATAGTCCACCCCCCCCGAACTGTAAACAAGGGAGAAAAAAGCTATTGCAACAAGCGAAGAGCGCCTAATGAAACAAATGAAAAATAATTGTTGAAACAAAACGAAAAAAGCTGTTGAAACATCGAAAAACACCTAATGAAACACAAACAGAAACTGGTGAAACAAACCCAAAAAAACTGTTGAAACATTGAAAAACAACTAATGTAACAAAGGAAAAAAGCTATTGTAACAAGAAGAAGATAGCTAACAAGGGAAAAGAAAGCTATTGCAACAAAAGGAGAAAAGTTGCTGCAACAAGGATAAGAAGCTACTGCAACAAAGGAGAAGAAACTACTGCAACAAGGAGAAAAAAGCTATTGCAACAAAAAAGAGAAGAAGCTACTGCAACAAAGGAGAAGAAACTACTGCAACAAGGAGAAAGAAGCTAATGCAACAAAGGAGAATAAGCTACTGCAACATCAGAGAATCATGCTTCACATCATCTGTAGCTATGTAGCTTAGATCTGACTCGCCACAAGGAGAAGAAGCTGCTGCAACAAAAGAGAAGAAGCTACCACAACATCAGAGAAACGTGCTTCACATCATCTGTTGCATGTAGCTTAGATCTGCCTTGCCACAAAACCATAGCCGCCATCAAAACCATAGATCTAGAGGGGGGCGAGGAGGAGGAGGAAGGGGAGGAAGAGGAAGGACCAAATCGAGATCCAGAGGGGGGAGGCGGGGGGAAGGGGCGTCTCAAATCCAGATCCTTCCCCACCTACCTCGTCGGAGCCCATGGAGGTCGCGGCGCGCGAGGGCGAGAGCACCAGGGAGGGAGCGGAGGTCGGCGGGCTCACCGTATGCCGCCGCCGTCGCGCCCACTCCGGTGGTGAGGAGGCCGAGCATGTCGCAACGGGGGAAAGGCGCGGGGGAGCAGGGAGGGGAGGGAGGAAGGAAGGGGAGAGGGGAGGGAGGAGGGAGGGCTCGCTGCCGGCGCAGCACAAAGGCGCGCGCGGGCACGGCGCTGGACGAGCGCACAGGCGGAGCGGAGCAACCGAGAATAGAAGAGAAGTGGATAAGGTGGGGAGGAGGCGAGCGAGTGGGGAGGCGAGTGAGTGGGGAGAAGGCGTCCGGACGCGTCGGACGTCTTCACTGTATCATTACCGATATATAATATATACACACAACAATAGCCACATATATCAAGCGCACGAGTATGTGTCCATTGTACAACAGTATTCTTATCTACCCGATTATAGTTGAAGCATTATTTTTCTTTTCTTTCTAACTCTAGTGCACATCTAAGGCTCAAGTGAGCTCATAAACTTTACTTTACGATGGATCCCCTTTCCACAGGACTTGGCACCTTCCTGGCCAGGGCTTTGCCGTCGTTGAGCAACGATCATTGTCGACAACGAAGAACGACAACGAAGAACGAGAAGCAATAGATATATGTATATGACTGCTGGTCTTTCCGGGTATAAAATCTCTATGGTGCAAAAGAGTCGGCGCCGACGTATCCTTGCTAATCACGATCGGCCAACTACGTGAACACCTTGCTATCCAAATATGCATGCATACGTGTACTAAAAATCCTTCTCGGACTCCTCCTGTATGCATGCATACGTGTACTAAAAATCCTTCACAGACCTCCTCAGGGTTTCTTTTCTAACAACCTGTCCACCGGCCAGCTTGATCTCTTGATTAGATATGGAAAAGAATTAACTATTCCCACATGAGCCGGACTCACAAGCTCTACAATCCGATCAGACAGTTGAAGCAATTATTTTTCTTGTAAGACGTATTTGAGATTGTATCTTGAACTTTGATTTAGGAGAAGTCTTACATCTTACATGTAAGATCTCAGATAACGGAGGGCTCATATAGCACGACGTGTAGATCGAACGGTTGTATAAAGGAAGAGTAAGATCACGCATGACGAAGGGCTCATATAGCACGACATATAGATCCAACGGTTATTATAGAGGAAGAGCCCCCCCTAAAAAAAAACCTCAAAAAATTAGTGTGGTGAGATGATGATATCTAGTAATAGCAAATATAATTTTATTAGTCTTGTTATGTTGTCCTCTACCACATAAAAATAAAATAATAAATCACCCTAGAAAGCTCTATATGTTCCCTGCAAAGGTTATTTTGCAAACGTTCACCCAAGAATATGGAAAAAATAGCATGAAACTAGTATTATGTAAAGGTACATTGACAAATTGTTTCAGACCAATTTGAGCATTATAGAATAGATTATGAAATTAATTCTATGCTTTGGTTTTAATCACTTATTAAATAGTAAAATGCTTCAAGTAACTTATAATCCCTCCTTTCCAAATTATAAGTCATTCTGCCTTTTGTAGATACATAGATTTTGTTATGCATCTAGATATACATTATGTCTAGATGTATAGCGAAAATTGCAGGCTTGCTAGCACCCCGGATGTCCGAACAGACGGGCGTCCCCGGATGCCCGTGCCTGCAGTCCGTCTCACGCACCCTCATGGGGCACCACCCTGCCCCGCACATCACCAACATTGAGAAGACGAGGAGGGGGTGGCGGATGCCCCAGTCGGCGCTAGGAGAAGGAGGAGACGTCGAGGCGAGGCAACAGAAGGCGAGGGGAGACATGCAACCAACCCGATCTACTTTTGAAACATCCATATACAACACTTGCAACGTACATCTGAAGACAGATGAAACACTTGAAACATGCATCTAAAACATTTGCAAAAACACCTGAAAAACACTTGAAACCATTGTAGAAACATACACAACATCTAAATAAAACACTTGCAACATATGTGTGTACCATACACAATATCCAAATAAACACACTTGCAACATACGTCTGAAAAAACAGATGAAACATTGGGAACAGAAGCTTACAACAATACGTGTACAACCATTGCAACATATGCAACATCCTGATCTACTTTTGCAGCTTCCATACGCAAACACTTGTAATATACCTCTGGAACATTTGAAACATATAACTGAAACACATGAAACATACGGAGCTCGACATAAGCGCGGAGCTTGATGCCACGGAATGGAGCGGAGATCGTTGGTGTGGAGGCTCATCGGCAGCACAGATCTCGACAGTGGCCTCGGATGATCGGATCCCGCTCGCGGCGCACAATTCGCTAGGCCCCACGGGCGCCGCAACCTGGCACTCAGCTCCTAGGGTACACTGGTGCAGGCACTAGCCTCTAGCTAGGTCTGGAGCATGAGAATGGATGGGGAAGGAGAACGTACTGGGAGGGCACGAGTCGCTTGACGCCGGGAGACAGCGTTTGGTGCCGGGCTGCGGCGGTGGGTTGTGATTCGTGGGCGGGTTAGAGTCGGTCCGGGCGAACGCCCTCAACCAAGCATTACCACAAAAATTATGGGTCCCTTGTTAACCTGAATTTTAGTTTCTTTTCGGGCGATAGTTATCGTATATAATTTATATTAAAATTGCAGCTTTATTTTGTTGCAATTTTCCTATAGAAAACAAACTACAATTCAATTTCTGTTGACACAATCCGCAATTCTCGATTTCGAAAATAAAAAAAACCGTTAGACAAAACCACAAACCCGATAAACTCTGATTTATGTTGGCACAAATACAATTAACAATTTACAATTGTTTTTTATAGTCTAACAATGACTAAAACTTGATATATTATGACACAAATACAAATAACAAATCATAAAAGTGACAATTTACCTGTACTAGTGGTACAAGAGTGTTGGCTGAAATTATCTTAAAATTTAGGCACCTAAAATATAGAAGTGAAAAACTATATACTGTATCTTGAAACGCCACAAACTCATAGTTTGGAATGGGGAAATATTTCTTTTCCTTGTGATGTTAGACTAACACATTTTTGAGGAAAGATATAAAAATGGTGCTGTCAGTTGCAAAAGTAAACTAATGCCACAGATGATAAGCTATCACATGTTCTAGTTCGGCCAAGCAACTTGGTCCATCTCCTCTTCAAAACTTTTTACTAATACATTTAAAACTTTGTGCTTTTAGATCTAGGATTTGCATTCCAAGTCCCAAAGCACACACTACGGGAATCAGGCGCTTTTGCCGAGTGTCCCAGGCTTTTAGATCTAGGATTTGCATTCCAAGTCCCAAAGCACACACTACGGGAATCAGGCGCTTTTGCCGAGTGTCCAGGACACTCGGCAAAGGCTTTGCCGAGTGCCGCACTCGTCAAAGAGTACACGGCAAAAAATTCGTCGGCAAAGACCTCTTTGCCGAGTGTTTTTTGTCGGGCACTCGGCAAAGGCTTTGCCGAGTGCCATGACAGCACTCGGCAAAGAAAAGTTACCGTGACGGGGGAGATAACGTTAACGGGTGATTTGCCGAGTGTCCCATAGGTGGGCACTCGGCAAAGATTTTTTTTAAAAAAAAAATTTCTTTGCCGAGTGTCCCACAGCTGGGCACTCGACAAAGAAAAAAAATTTTGAAAATTCTTTGCCGAGTGGCACTTGGCAAAGAAAAATTTTTTTTTTGAAAATTCTTTGTTGAGTGCCCTCTAAGTGGCACTCGGCAAAGAAAAAAAAATTTTAAAAATTCTTTGCCGAGTGCCCTCTGACTGGCACTCGGCAAAGAAAATATTTTTTTTGAAAATTCTTTGCCGAGTGCCCTCCGAGTGGCACTCGCCAAAGAATTTTTTTTTTGAAAATTCTTTGCCGAGTGCCATCTGAGTGGCACTCGGCAAAGAAAAAAAAATTTTAAATATTCTTTGCCAAGTGCCCTCTGACTGGCACTCGGCAAAGAAAACAATTTTTTTTTAAAATTCTTTGCCGAGTGCCCTCTGCTTGGCACTCGGCAAAGCAAAAAAAAATTAAAATTCTTTGCCGAGTGCCCTCTTCCCTAGCACTCGGCAAAGCTGGGAAATTTGCAAAAATGGCTTGCTTTTCCCAGCTTTGCCTAGTGTTTTTGTGATTGCACTCGGCAAAGGCTTCCTTTGCCGAGTGTTACACTCGGCAAAGTGACCATAACCGCCCTATTTTTTTGAATTTTTACATTCCATCGCGATAAAAATAATATTTCACATATATATCAAATTCATCACATATATCTCACATACATCATAAATATCTCATATAGATCAGATGCATCACAACATATATAACATAAGTGCATCGTAAGTCCAAATAGCTAACACAAGTTCATCACAAGTCCAAATAACTAACACTAGTGCATTACAAGTCCATCACCAAGTGAACAACAACTAGAAAGATAACTACCCAGATCCCCAAGCTCCCCACTGAGACTGTGGTGTACCATGAACTAGATCATTCGAGGGCCCGAGAGGTGGATTATTCGAACCTGCCGATTGAGGCTGCACAAAGGAGAATACATTGCATATGTGAGACAATAATCCACTAGGCTACAAGTAGTGTTACGGTTTGGCCCTAAGCATGAACATACAAACTTAAACAATCATATTCATACTTATCGGAGTAGCATGCCCTAAAGGTGGAGGTGGCGGTGAAACGAATAGCGAAGCTGGCGGAGCTACACCCGTCTTTTACCCAAGAGCTTGCATGTACTAGAGAACCTCCGCCATCTGCTGCTGCTGCCTCTGCTCCATCGCAATGCGCTGGGCCTCCATAGCCTCCATCCTTTGGCGATCGACCTCCCGCAGGGCCTCCAATTGCTCGATCTGGGTCTGCAATATTTCACCACAATGTTTAAACAATACAAAGCTAAGATATGTAAATATCAATGTATGACGAATAAAACAGGAATCACCTGGAGTGATAAAATCCGCTGCTGTGAAGTCTCTGGCCGTGGACGTATGGGAATGCTTGCGTCCGTGCTCCGTGCTCGGATTTGGGAGAGGGAGGGAGTAGAGGTAGCGTCGATGACGCCGTCGCCAAGATAGTACTGCCCATGCTTCTTGCCTCCTCCAATCCTCATGACAACCTCTGAATCAAAGTCCTGGGAGCTCGAGTCATAGTCGTCTCCATGGAAAGCCCTTGCCGCCGATGTGTACTCATTGATGCGGGTGTAGACGGACGGGTTGCTGTACGCCTCAGGCGGGTCCTCCGGGTTGTAGGAGACGTCGGACGTCGCCTTGCCCTTGTGGGCCATAGCATATGCCATGAACGTGGTGCACTCCTGGCCCGCATGTGACGCCGACTACGAGAAAGACAGCAAGATAATTAGAAATCAGGCAAAAATGAGCGTTAGAATGGAGAAATGAATTCGAGTACCCATGCTTGTCTGTATGCGGCGAGGTTACGGCTGCCTTGATGGTGCGGTACATCTGGCATCAGCAATCGCCGCTCCCGGGCAGCGTGCGCTTCGGTCCACTCGGGGCCGCACCACCTGTCCACTATCATTTCCCAGCACTCGGGATACGCGGCGCACCACCATAGACACATCTGCACGTCATCAATTATTTGACATATAAGATGAACAAATTAAGAGTACTTAATGTCAAAAGGAATCAATATTAATGTTCTTTATCTACCTATATGTACTGGTCCCGGGTCAGCGTCATGCTTCTTGCTTGTGGCTTCTTAACATCCTCTCCAAGGATCGACCTGTAGTAAGTGACGACAGCCTGGACGCACGCCTCATAATGGATGTCCACGACGAGCTTTTTACAGGCTTTGGTAAGCACCACCTCCGCCCTGGCCTCAAATCCCTCCTCGCATCTGTAATAAAGCTGCATATAGACACGATGTATCCATTCATTATTTCAAGAAAAATATAATGAATGTGATGCGATGAAGACTTACCCAAAAGTCTCGCTTCACCCGCACCATCTTGTTCTCAGCCTCCGCGTCGGGGGCATTGGCGTAGTGGTCGAAGGTGTAGGCTGGCTCTCTCTTTCCGGCGTAGTCAACTAGACCAGGATAGTGGGTCCTGCACAAAAAACCCAGGATGCCATTGACATGGCGTGCGATACCTCCACCCGACACAACGGTCCAGTTCCTTGCATAATTGATTAAGAATAAAATATTAGTTTCTACTTTAATTTTCAACATATCAAATGAAAAAGTATTGATAACATATTAATAGACTTACTTTTGCCCTTCGGGACGAATCACCGGGCGTCGATGAGTTGCCAGCGGAGGAGGGAGGCTCGCGGGACCTCGCAAGTAGACACTCGACGAACTAGAGGAAGCCGAACCCGTACCTACCGCTTCCTCCTCGTCGTCCGAGTCCCCACCCCCCCACTCCTCGTCCGTCTGCCGAGCCTGCTCCTCCTCGTCCCCGTCTCCGTCCCCGACCTCCACCTCCTCCTCCACCTCGTCCTCCACTGGCGTGGGAGGATGAGCCTGCCTCCTGCTGCTGCTCCTTCTCCTGTCCGACGGCTCCTCTTCTGCAGCTGGCATAGGGCGTGTCCTTTGGTAAATCGAGAACACGTTCCTCTGACGGCTGCCCACCATCTTTGTTCAAACACCTGCAATTAGAAAGAATAAAAATGAGCTAATTAGAAATTAGAAAGAATAAACAAGAAGTAATTAGAAATAGATGCAAAATAAACAAAACATAATTACAAAATAACATTGTATTACATGTATTAGAAATAATCTGCATGATCGGGATTAGCTGGATCATAAGTCTCATCATCACTATCAACCATGTCGAAATAATCAACACTATCCAAAGGAGGAATGTTGTCTTCATTGTCATTGCCTAAACATAATCGCTCAAGCGTTTGTAAGTCCTTCACATCTTGCACGTCATCTCCATTGTCCTCGTCATCAACCCAATCATCGTCTACATCCATTCCTATCGCTTCGGTTAAATCTATCTCGAACCTCCCTTGTAGCCCCTCTTCTTGATAGAACTCCCCGTCATATGTGTTTGTGTTGAAGTTGTAATCTTCATCGTTTGGGATAGGTAGTTTACCGTGTGGCGATACCTTGTGCACAATAGACCAACCCTTAAGATGCTCTTTGGTTTGGCATGCGTATAAGGTATAATAAACCTGTGTGGCCTGTTGAGCCACAATATATACATCATCTCCTGGATAGACAGAATCCTATCGAATTTCGACTAGCCCAAGATGAGGGGTCCGTCTCGTTACTCCAGGATCAAACCAATGCCATTTGAATATGATAGGACTAAGAGGTTTGCAACCGATGGCATTTACAAATGAAAGTTCGTATATTCCTTCAATTCTTCCATAATAGTCGAGGCCATCAGTGCCGGGGGTAAAAACTCCGCTATTTGTGGTTCTTCGGTTGGGCTGACTTTGCTCGTAGCTTGCTGTGTGAAAGTGATATCCATTCACATCATAACCGGTAAATGACTTGACCCTATAGGCACAGCCGTTTGCAACCTGTCTCAGCTCGCCACTGATAGACGCATCGATTTGGGCCTGCAAGCTCGAGCAGGATAGATCATTATATTATTTCAACGTACGAGCAACTTGGAAGGTCGAACTAAGTATGAGCTACATTCGAAAGTACCTTGTTTTTGAACCAAGAAATAAAATCGGGCCTCCCTGGTCCCGCACCCTTTGAAAGAAGGGTATCAGCTTCCTGCAGGGTAGGATCCCTTGATTGATTCCAGAAGTGATGAATAAATTCCCTGTACCAACAGTGATGGCGTATTGAAACAAGTTTGTTGAGAACTTACCCAATGTATGGCGCCACCTCGTCAAGGTTGTTCAACACATATATCATGATGCAGCGCCACTCTTTATGTGTCAAGGTCTTAGTGGTTCATGCACTTGTGCTTCCGAGTTTCCCTTGGAAAAGGCTGAGGTTCGATTCATTTTCACCAGCATTGTAATGAGGGGGTGGATTATGCACGCTTGGAAGGTTATCGGCGTAGTATTTCTCTATGAAGTTTGACACCTCCTCTAGAATGTATGCCTCTGCAATAGAAGCCTCAATTTTCCCTTTATTTCTACATTTTTTGCAAAGAGTCTTTAGACATCTCTCGATTGGATAGCACCAACGGGCCTGCACGGGCCCCCCCATTCGTGCCTCATACGGGAGGTGCAATATCAAATGCTGCATCGGATTGAAGAAGCCGGGTGGGAAGATCTTCTCCAACTTACAGAGCAACATAGGTGCCTCATTTTCCAAGTCATCAATTATGGTCCGAGATAACTCCTTAGCACAAAGCTGGCGGAAGAAGTAGCTTAACTCTGCCAGTGCTAGCCACACATGCTCAGGGACATAGCCTCGAACCATTGCCGGAAGAAGCCGCTCAAGCCATATGTGGTAGTCATGACTCTTCATCCCGTTGACTCGCAGAGTAGATAAGTTCACTCCCCTCCTCAAATTCGCTGCATACCCATCAGGAAACATTAGCGTTTGCATCCATTCAAGTACTTCCCTCCTGTATTTCCTAGCCAAGACGAAATCGGTCTTAGGCCTTTTCCATGTCTTGCTGGCTCTAGGAGGCTGCATCTCTTATTTTGGTCTATCGCATAACGTTGCCAAGTCCACTCTAGCCTTAGGGTTGTCTTTTGACTTTTCAGTTTCCATGATGGTTCCCCAAAGTGCCTCGGCGACATTCTTTTCAGTGTGCATTACATCAATGTTATGTGGGAGAAGGAGGTCATCAAAATACGGGAGCCTCGTCAACCCCGACTTATGAGTCCACATGTGTTCCTCACCATATCGGGCACGAGAGCATCTATCTGAGCATGAATCTCGGCACTAGTCATCATTTGCGGTGGAGGGTCTTTCACAATGACACCTTTCATAAAGTTCTTGATGTCTTGTCTGAATGGATGGTCAAGAGGGAGGAATTGACGATGTTTGTCGAACGACGAATACTTGTCACCCTTCTGTAACCAAATGAACCTCAGACGTTCCTTGCATATTGGACATGGAAACTTCCCATGAACACACCAGGCGCAGAATATCCCATAGGCCAGGAAGTCATGCAGAGAGTAGTGGTACCAAACATACATTTTGAAGCTTGTCTTTGTAGCTCGGTCGTATGTCCATACGCCTTCCTCCCAAGCACTGACCAATTCATCAATCACAGGCTCCATGTACACACCCATATTACTCCCTGGGTGTCCAGGAATTATCAATTACAAGAATATATTCTGTCTTTGAAAGCATACGCCGGGGGGGAGATTGAGGGGGATAATGAACACGGGCCAACATGTGTATGGGGCAGCCATCAATCCATAAGGATTGAACCCATCTGTTGCCAGCGCAACACGTACATTACGAGCCTCATCTGCTTTCTCACGATAAATGCAATCAAAGCGGGTCCATGCTTCACCATCAGATGGATGTACCAGTTTGTTAGCATTGTATCGTTTTCCCTTTTTGTGCCATGTCATCTGTTTCGCAGATTCCTCGGTCATGTATAGCCATTGGATCCTCGGTACAAACGGGAGGTACCGTAAGATCTTCACAAGGATCGTAAGCTGCCTCTTTTGGCCATCACCAGAGTCTACCTCTAGGTACCTGGATGATTTACACTTTGGACAGTAATTTGCATCCTTGTGTTCTTTTCTAAATAGGACGCACCCCTTCGGACAAACATGTATCTGATCATATGGTATCTTGAGTGCACGAAGGAGTTTCTGTGACTCGTACATGCTCTTTGGCAGAATGTGGCCATCCGAAAGCAGGCTGCCAATCACGGTCAACATACTATCGAAGTGTTCTCGACTCATGCTACACTTAGACTTCAACCCCATTAAACGTCCAATGGCATCCAGTTGAGAAACTGTTGTCTGGTCGTGAAGGGGTTTCTGTGCTGAAGACATCATGTCATAAAACGCCTTTGCCGTTTCCTCTATCTCCTCCTCCGTACGTCCTTTAGTGCATTGTGCTTCATGAAAGTCATCTAACATATCTGCTACCCCGGCAGCAGGATCAAAATCCTCGACGCGGGGTCTCACCACCTCCTCTCTTAGACGATGGGCTTCACCATGGTGGAGCCACCGAGTATAGTCTGGCGTAAATCCATTCTTCAAAAGATGTTTACCCATATCCACCTTATTTTTCCTTTTTCTATTTGCACATCTCTTGCAGGGACACAAAACTAGAAACGCTCCTTTAGCAGACTCGCCAAATGCTAGTTCCAAGAAATCATTGGTCTTCATCATCCATTCAGTGGTGAAATCACTCTGACTTGAGTGACCCGTGTACATCCACTCACGGTCATCCATCCTCTAACATATATACCAGCGAGCAAAGTAACCATCAATTGCAGCTACATGTCGTTCGTACTATCTAATAGGTGAGGATAGGTCCTATCCCACCCACGGATGCGTAGATGAGGTTACTTTCCATGCTCTACTCCTATCAGAGACAGAATTTCGGCAGCACTTCCCCGCTGTTCTCCCGATACACGTCCTAGCAGGGAGAGTGTGTATCCGGAGAACAACAGGGAGATGATGCCGAAACCCTGTCTCGAATCGGAGCAGACCAAGGAAACTAACTCATCTACGCATCCACGGGCTGTCCAAAATACGTGGACAATCCGAAATAGATACGGTCATAGATATACAAAGATCTGCATACCAATAACTGTATCTCTTTCGAACGGGAGACGCCTAACCGAGTTACGCGAGCTACGACTATGATAAGGAAAGGGGTTATACCTAGGGTGCCGGTGGAGTCAGGATAGCGGAGCCGTGGCGAGTCGGTGCAGTGGCGAGGCGACGCGGTGCAGGCAGACCCGCAACACCGAGGAAGACGATCGATGTACTCCGACTCCGCTTCAACGGGCTCTTCTCTGCAAAAAAAAGAAAGAAAAATAATATTGTAAATTAAAAATTTCGGCAGAACCTCCCCTGCACGGGAAGTTTCGAATACCTGCAAAAAACAACGGCACGATGGTCGACATTCACATATGACAGCTCGATGGCCGACATCCACATACAACGGCTCGATGGCCGATATCCACATACAACGGCTCAATGTTCGAAAACCACATACAACGACAACACATACAACAACAATTACTACTGACACGACTATTTCACGCATTACACGAATTGCATAAAAAAGGAATGAACGAACCTAGTGTGTGCTCGTCGGTGGTGCGGCGGCACGGCGGCGCGGTCGCGCGGAGGCCGTGCAGGGCGAGCGGCGCGGGCGGCCGGCGCGGCGGGCGCGGGCGCGTGTGTGAGGCGGGTCGGGCGGGCGGGCGCGGCGCGGGGCGGGTCGGGCGGGCGCGGCGCGGGGCAGGCCGAGCACGGGCCGGGCAAGGGCACGGGGCGCGGCGGCCCGGCGTGGAGCGGGGCGGCGCGGCGTGGCGCAGGGAGGCCCGGCGCGGGCGCGGGGCGGGCGCGGCGTGGGCGCGCGCGAGCGGCGTGGGCGGCACGTGCGGCGCGTGGGGCGGGCGGCTGAGGTGGGCGGGTATATATACATGCTTTGCCGAGTGCCCGTGATTCGGCACTCGGCAAAGATTTTATTTTTTTAAAATGCTTTGCCGAGTGCCGGCACTCGGCAAAGCCTTTTTTTAAACAAAAATTTTTGCCGAGTGCCAGATTGCCGGCACTCGGCAAAGTTTTTAATTTTTTTTAAAAAAATTCTTTGCCGAGTGCCCGCGATTCGGCACTCGGCAAAGATTTTATTTTTTTTAAATGCTTTGTCGAGTGCCGGCACTCGGCAAAGCTTTTTTTTTAAACAAAAATTTTTGCCGAGTGCCAGATCGCCGGCACTCGGCAAAGTTTTCAATTTTTTTAAAAAAAATTCTTTGCCGAGTGCCGGCGATCTGGCACTCGGCAAAGAATTTATTTATTTTTGGCCCAAATTTTTTTAAAAAAATTTTCAGCATTTTTTAAATTTCTTTGCCGAGTGCCAGATCGCCGGCACTCGGCAAAGAATTTTTTTTGTGCCAAATTTTTTTTAAAATTTTTAGATTTTTTTTTAATTTCTTTGTTGAGTACCAGATCACCGGCACTCGGCAAAGTTTTTAATTTTTTTAATTCTTTGCCGACTGCCGGCGATCTAGCACTCGACAAAGAATTTATTTTTTTTTGGCCCAAATTTTTTTTAAAATTTTCAGCATTTTTTAAATTTCTTTGCCGAGTGCCAGATCACCGGAACTCGGCAAAGTTTTTATTTTTTTTAAAAAAATTATTTGCTGAGTGCCGGTGATCTGTCCCTCGGTAAAGAATTTAAATTTTTTTCACCAAAATTATTTTAAAATTACTTTGCCGAGTGCCCACGACTTGGCACTCGGCAAAGAATTTTCAGCATTTTTTTTTAATTCTTTGCCGAGTGCCAGGATGCTGGCACTCGGCAAAGAATTCAATTTTTTTTTGCACCTAAATTTTTTTTGCAGCCCTAATATAATATTAGGAGCTACATTTTAAAATTTGGTATATTTTTTATGTTTTTTGCTGCACTTAGTTAATTTGTATCATTTACTTGAATTTTTTCGTAAAAAACCAATTTGAACTGCAGGTGCATGGAATAATGGAATTTTGCTATTCAAAAAATAATATTCATGCTTTTGAGTATACTATGAGGCGCTATCTAGGAATACACCCAAAATTTCGAACATCATGTTCACGAAACATGGGCACCGACTTGCGGGCGATTTGTTTTTAAATTCTATTAAATACAAACGAAGTCCGAAAATCACAAAAATTGCCAAGATGTCATGATATCGCATGTAGATGCTATGATAAAAAATTAAGAATGTTTCGAGGAAGTTGTGACGTACGTTGCTTGAAACCCAGACATCTCTACATGTGTTATCACAATATCACATGTGGTTTGTCTGGGTTTCAAGCAACGTACGTCACAACTTCCTCAAAACATTCTTAATTTTTTATCATAGCCTCTACATGTGATATCATGACATCTCGGCAATTTTTGTGATTTTCGGACTTCGTTTGTATTTAATAGAATTTAAAAACAAATCGCCCGCAAGTCGGTGCCCATGTTTCGTGAACATGATGTTCAAAATTTCGGGTGTGTTCCTAGATAGTGCCTCATAATACACTCAAAAGTATGAATATCATTTTTTGAATGGCTAAATTCCATTATTCCATGCACCTGCAGTTCAAATTTGCTTTTTACGAAACAAATTCAAGTAAATGATACAAATTAACTAAGTGCAGCAAAAAACATAAAAAATGTACCAAATTTTAAAATCTAGCTCCTAATACTATAGTAGGGCTTCACAAAAAATTTAGGTGCAAAAAGAAAAAAAATTTAAATTCTTTGCCGAGTGCCAAGATTCTGACACTCGGGAAAGAAATTCTTTGCCGAGTGTCAGATTTCTGGCACTCGGCAAAGTAATAAAAAAAACTTTGCTGAGTGCCTAACAGCAAACACTCGGCAAAGGATCACCGTTCGGGCTCACCGTTTGTGAGTACGTCTTTGCCGAGTGTAAATCTTTGCCGAGAGCTGGACACTCGGCAAAGAATTTCTTTGCCGAGTGTATTTCTTTGCCGAGTGCCGAGCACTCGGCAAAGCGATCTTTGCCGAGTGTCTTACTTTGCTGAGAGCGGCACTCGGCAAAGAGCCTCTTTGCCGAGAGCGGCATTCGGTAAAGAGCCTCTTTGCCGAGTGCCCGATATTTGACACTCGGCAAAGTATATGACACTCGGCAAAGATGCTGTTTCCGGTAGTGACACTTCAAACTTTGTACTTCTCTAGCAAGAACTTTATAGTCACATATTGAAAACTTCTACTTTATAGATTACAGCGGATTTAAAAAAAAAAGTGAAACTGATTAGTGACACAAATGTACGCATTGAAATAGTTGGTCCTCCGTGGTGGCGGAGCTTGGGCATGAAAGGAGGAGGGGCCAATGTGCTATGGAGTGTACTAAGGGCGGCATGTTAGTATTTTATCATCACTTAAAGTGGTGAAACTTAGACTTTTATTATCAATTTTTCTACCTCCGCCGGGGGGGAGCTGTTGATACTCAGATTGTCAGTTTCTTGTGATCATAGAGTAATATATGAAGATAGATTTTTAAAAACTGGAGGATCTAAACACCCTACCAGTTTTTTCCTCAGAATTTATATTTTAAAAACTAGAGACAAAAATTGTTTTTCAAGAATGCAAAAACGAACCAAACAGGGCCTGAGCTCCGGGTCCCCCAGATCAACTAGTGGCACGATGCATGAATCAACTGACTCATTAAATTTGGTGGACCCCACAGACCACACCTACCTCCGACGAGCACAAAAGACACGAATGCCGGCGGCGCCCTAATTAAAAAGATTTTTGTGTGCCGGCGGCGCACAATGGATTCCTCCTATACGTCCATATGGAAATGGAACGCTAACTGACATGTTTCTTTACTAGCAGTCAACCTCCATGACCATGACCAGGCCTGCTGTACTAAACAGGAGGCTGTCTTTGTTGCGGGCGAATAAGAATTCTGCTTCTCCTTTCCCACATATATGTTCCGGAGGGTCCGTGCATCTCGCGACGCTAGCAACAAAGGATGACTAACTTGGAAGCACTAAACAAGTGACTCATCAGCAAGCTACATATCGTTGGCTGGCACTGGCAGGTCTCTGTATCTCAGTATCTCACTATCTCCGCTTTGAGTTTGAGCTCTTCTTCGACCAATTCCTCCATCTGTCTAGCAACTTTAGTTTCACCAAGCAAACTGCAAAGCTAACAAATTATTAACCTTTTGGAAACAACAGAGGCTGTCTTTGTTGTTTGTTGATATTATTAACCTTTCGGAAACAGCAGAGGCTGTCTTTGTTGGTTGTTGATAAATTTAGTTAAGGGTACACTGTCTTTGGTAAATTATAGTACACTGTCTGAACTTCAATTTGCCACCTTTTTCAATATATTTATCTATGCATGTACTCAAGGGTTCAGATTCACTGAAGATAACAAGCCTAGGGATGACGAAGCATAGTGCAACTGCAATCCCACACCCACAGTTTCTCTTGCTGCTCATGGCATGCTGTGCACGTGTTGCCATCTGCTCCTTGGACGGAAACAGCACAGATATGCTGTGGCTGCTGGAGTTCAAGAAGGCCATCACCAGTGATCCACAGCAAGCCTTGGTGTCCTGGAACGACACCACCCATTTCTGCAGCTGGAAAGGTGTCCAGTGTAGCGCCAAGCACCCAAATCGTGTCACTTCTCTTCGTCTTGAGAATCAAGGCTTAGCTGGGCCGATCTCCCCTTCGCTTGGAAACTTGACATTCCTGAGAATCCTGATCCTATCGACTAATTCATTCACTGGAGAGATCCCTCCATCCCTTGGTTATCTGCATCGCCTCTAAGAGCTCAACTTGATTAATAATACACTACAAGGTAGGATACCCAGTGTTGCAAATTGTTCCAGACTCGAAGTTTTGGGGCTGTCCAATAATCAACTAACTGGACAGATACCTTCAGATTTGCCTCATAGCCTTCAACAGCTGATACTTGGGTATAATAATCTGACTGGAACCATTCCTGATTTTCTTGCCAACATCACAGCACTATTTCTGTTTGGTTTTGAAAGTAACAGCATTGAAGGGAGCATCCCAAGTGAGTTTGCAAAATTGTCAGGGCTGCACTGCAATATCTGTACATGGGTGGCAATAATTTTTCAGGCAGTTTTCCACAGCCCATCCTTAATATTTCTAGCCTAACTGAACTGAATGCTGCTGACAGTTTGCAAACAACAGTGGAGATTTACCACCAAATATTGGCAACTCTCTTCCCAATCTTGAAATGCTCGAGTTAGGCTCCAACTTTTTCCTTGGGCGCATCCCACCTTCTTTCACAAATATTTCCAAGTTGTACCTTTGCGATATATCAAGGAATAAGCTCACCGGAGTTGTGCCTAGCTCCATCGGCAAACTTTCTAAATTAAGTTGGTTAAATCTTGAGGTAAACAAACTACAAGCAAGTAACAATCAAGACTGAGAATTTATGAATAGTTTAGCAAATTGCACTGAGCTACAAGTGTTCTCACTATCGATGAATCAGGTAGAAGGCAATGTACCAAATTCAGTGGGCAACCTTTCCAGTCAACTCCTGTTTCTACTCTTGGCATATAATCAACTATCAGGGGAGTTTCCTTCTGGTATAGCAAAGCTTCACAAACTGATCAGTGTAGCACTGAACGTCAATAAATTTATAGGTGTAGTTCCAGATTGGATTGGAACTCTCAGAAATCTACAGAAAGTAACACTAAACAACAATTTCTTTACCGGGGCCATTCCATATCTTTTTCAAACATGTCTCAGTTAGAACAACTCTATATAGACTCAAACCAGTTCAATGGAAACATACCTCCGATCCTAGGAAACCACCAAACACTTGGATCATTGAACATTTCCATCAACAATCTTCATGGCAACATACCAAAGGAGCTCTTCAGAATTCCAACATTAAGGGAGATTACCTTATCTTTCAACAACCTACAGGAACCACTTCATGCCGACGTCAGCGATGCAAAACAACTCACATATTTGGATATTTCATCAAATAATCTATCTGGAAACATTCCTACTACTCTGGGTAATTGTGATAGTTTAGAAGATATCGAGATGGGACATAATGCTTTCAGCGGAAGTATCCCCACTTCACTAGGTAATATAACAAGCCTACAGATTCTCAACATGTCTCACAATAACTTGACTTGTTCAATACCGGTGTCTCGTGGCAGCCTACAACTTCTTGAGCAACTTGTTCTATCATTCAATAATCTTGACGGTGAGGTGCCACCAGAAGGGATCTTCAAGAATGCAACTGCTATACGGATTGAAGGAAATCAGGAGCTTTGTGGTGGACCACTGGAGCTACACCTGGTTGCATGTCGTGCCACGCCTTAGGATTCATCTAAGCACAGGCTATCAGTTGTACAGAAAGTAGTGATCCCAGTGGCCATAGTGGTGCTACTTTCTGTAGTCATTTCTGTTGTGTTCATCATCCGGAGGCAAAAACAGAAGACAGAATCCATTCCTTTACCATCTATCCGGAGAGAATTCCAGAAAATTTCGTACAGTGATATTGTCAGGGCAACAGGGGGTTTTGCGGCATCCAATCTAATTGGTCAGGGAAGATACGGTTCTGTTTATGAAGGACAGTTGTTTGGTGATGGAATCATGGAAATGTGGTTGCCATCAAGGTCTTCAGTCTTGAGACGAGAGGAGCACAAAAGAGCTTTATTGCAGAATGTAGTTCTTTGAGAAATGTCCGGCACCGCAATCTGGTTCCTATCTTAACTGCATGCTCAACCATCGATTATACTGGGAATGATTTCAAGGCCCTAGTATATGAGTTCATGCCACGAGGAGACCTGCATAACTTGTTATACTCAGCTCGAGCTGGTGAGGATGAGGACTCTCCAATTTTGAACAATGTTTCATGGCTCAGAGGTTAAGCATCGTTGCAGATGTATTCGAGACTTTGGCGTATCTACACCACGAGCACCAAGGAACCATTGTGCACTGTGATCTGAAACCAAGCAACATTCTTCTGGATGGTGACATGGTAGCTCATGTTGGAGACTTTGGCCTAGCAAGGTTCAAATTTGATTCCGCAACATCAGCTTCTACTAGTGACACAAATTCGACCTCTTCAGTTGCCGTCAAGGGAACCATTGGGTACGTTGCTCCAGGTATTATATTGTCTCTTGCCACCTTGTATTTTCTCTCTAGGTAACCTGATAATAACTATATCAATTTTAGCTAAAATCTTTATACATGTGATCTATAGAATGTGCAGGGGGTGGTCAGGTTTCAACTTCCTCAGATGTCTACAGCTTCGGAGTCGTTCTCCTAGAGATATTTATCCGGAGGCGGCCAACGGACGATATGTTCAAGGATGGGATAAGCATTGTAACGTTCACAAAGAACAACTTCCCTGATAACGTGCTGCAAATTGTTGACCCACAGCTGCTGCATGAGCTGGACCTCAGCATGGAGACGCCAATGACCTTCACGGACAGTGAAGCTCAGATCCTGCAGTCTGTAATCAACATTGGACTATGCTGCGGCTGCGCCAAGACGTCCCTCAACGAGTGCATCAGCATGCAGGAGGTGGCTGCCAAGCTGCACGGTATCAGGAATGCATATCTTGAGCAAACTGAAGGACGATCTCAGTAGCATAGGTTCTGAACGAATGACTCAATAAGGGCCTGTTTAGTTCCAAAAAAATTTTGCAAAAAAACTACGGTAGCATTTTCGTTGTTATTTGGTAATTAGTGTCCAATTATGAACTAACTAAGCTTAAAAGATTCGTCTTGTGATTTACAGTTAAACTGTGTAATTAGTTTTATTTTTTATCTATATTTAATGCTCCATGCATTTGTTTAAAGATTTGTTACTGTAGTTTTTTGGGAACTAAATAGGCCCTAAATGAATTTTCATTTCTCAATTCTCACATGCAACGTCTAGTTCTGTTGGTCTTTAAAAATGGACATGTTGATGTATGATTCACAAATTTTGAGGCGTTATTTGTACTATACTTGAGCAACGACAGGGTCACTGACTCACAGTCAGTCAGTAACAGTTAGTATCCTGATATACTGTCAGTCGTCAACTGATAAAGATAAAGCAAGGAACACATCTGAGCGTATCTATACCTTGACACTGAATGTAGTGCTTGGACGAGATAAAAGAATCTATGATGATTTTATTATTTGCAATGACATGAATTTGGATGACAGTTCAGTACAAGGATTCATAGGT
Organism: Saccharum spontaneum; assembly: GCA_022457205.1. Taxonomy (NCBI): domain Eukaryota; kingdom Viridiplantae; phylum Streptophyta; class Magnoliopsida; order Poales; family Poaceae; genus Saccharum; species Saccharum spontaneum. The sequence continues at coordinate 13,909,134 of CM039598.1, forward strand.
CAGTACCCGATAGTATAAGTATACCAAAATTCTTTATTCTGTAAGCTAGAACAAGGCTACACAATCCTGTACACACAGGATGGAAATCTCTACAACCACCTGCCAAACGACTCCAGCGCATCCAAAATAATTGGCTATCCTGAAAATTGGTAGGCAACTAGCAAATTTTGAGTTCCAGTCAGGCCATTATGGCAACAGGGGTGATATCTGCCTGCCACGGTGATCAACGACTCATGGCTGAGCTAAGCTGTTGCCTCCCTTCTGTTTTAGGGTGATCTTATCTCCTAAGCTGAGCGCGATTCCTTGAGTCTTGCTTCTTATCCTGATGTAGCCACTCAACTTGCCATCAGCCTGCTTCTCAACACTGATATTCACCAGAGCATCCTCGCCAAACACACTCTTGGCATAGAGATTCGCAGCAAGGAACCCACATTCTCCATCGAGCGCAGATCTGATGCAAGTAGAAAATGAGAAATGTGTTAGCAAACAAAGCATTCAAATGCACAGCGCTAAGTTATCATACTTCCAGCCTAATAGAACTTCAAAATATCCCACATACCAGCACTCATTCAACAATTAGCGATGTTCAGTGTAACAATTTCCCAGTTTTCAACCAATTTAATAACTAAACAGCTTTTCTAAGTGAAAACAAATGGGAGGGTTCTCGGTTTCGCAGCACCAAATTAAGCAACCATGTACTTCCAATACAAGGAGTAATCATATGTAGAATAATCAATAATAAGGGGTATTTGGATCTCGGTCCATGCATGGTTGGCTTGGTAAAGAACTATGGTACATTTCTTCTACTTTATGCAATTTCTGCTCAGCTCTTGTAACAAAGAAAGGTAATTTGATCTTAGTCATATAACTCAAGCAAACATGACTGGCCTTGCAACCTAGGAAACTGAGTAACAACCATATTGACCTAAATAGGTCACTCCTGCTGTAGAACAGACATGTGAACAAATAGACATTACACTAGTTTATTTTGTATACAGAGAAAGTAAAAAGGGCATAAATTTCCACACATGCCTCATGCCTATACTATTATTGAGATACATTTATGCCTGTATTTCAATGTTTTGTACTTTACATGTGTCTGAATGACTAATGACACTACAGATATCTCTAGCATTAACATACAAAGGCAGATATCTCTAGCATTAACATACAAAGGCAGGCACAATTCCCGTATGCAGATAAATGTGTATGGTCTGGATTTGTCAGAACTTACGGTGGTGTTAGACACTTCATATTCGTGGACTTAATAATATGATTCAAGAATTCCTTCTCTTCCTGAATCACAGTATTCACCGCCACCTGATAAACAATGAAACAATTATCATAAGAATAATTAATCAATCAATAAGACAAAGGAGTCATAAAAACCTAGGAGGACTACACGTGTGCATTGTTTGATGTCAATCATGTATAAACAATCACCTGCCATAATATTAGGGCCAAACCAATATAACAGAAGTAAACAGAGTAAAGCTACCACTGAAATTGGTCAGCTTGAACATCGATGACATTTATGAAGAGGGAAGATGATTGGGAAGTTCCTTGTCCTAAATTTCTTTAGTCCCTCACCCAAAAACCCAGAAGTTGTTACCATGTAGATGCTTGTCATTAATCAAGAACTTCTACAACAACAACAACAACATAGCCTTTTGTCCCAAGCAAGTTGGGGTAGGCTAGAGATGAAACCCAAAAGAGAGACGATAAACAGGGAGACACATAAAGAACTTCTAAAAAGAACAAAAAAGTACTCCAATAGAGGATGTTTACTCATTTGTGGAAACCTATATGGCACAATTTCAACATAGATTACAACTATATGGTAGAAGTTTAAGCGATAGTGTCTGTGGCATAAACTACAGAAGAAACCACCTTAAAAAAAATCAAAAGAGGTCTATTACCTTATTTTCCCACTCAAATTCTGCCCACATGTTCCGGAATGCAACATCAGCACATGTAGCAGGCGATATGTAATCCATGATATCAATGTGAATGTCATTTAGGACCACCACAGATCGTTCCATCACATTTGAAGTTTCATAAACTATGTTACCAAATATGACTCCAGTCTCTGTTGATGAAACCTTGATATTGGCTCGAATTTGCTTGCTTGACTCAGGAGCCAATGTATAGTTTTGAGGGCGGTCAACAAGTTTTAGGTCGCCCATTGTTGCTAACTCCAAGCATAAGTTCTGGAGTGTTTCTTTTGTTCGGTTTATGACTGTAACATCAAGTACAATATCATAATGATGAACAGTTACAAATGCTTCGGCATACACAGGATCACTGAATCCTGTCAATTGAAGAATACGATTTAGTTTGTTGGTATCATCAGCATCCTTAGTAAATTGACCGGTTGCAGCCTTCAAATCATCTTGAACTGCATCTTCCAGCTCAAGCTGGCTCATTCCCTGTCAGACAAATGCCAAATTTAGCAGTGCATAAAAAGAAACACAAAGAAAAAGGGCATGCCCAATAAAAGCTCCCATGCCAGGTTGGATGTAGGAAGCGAACTACTAGTATGGAACATCATGCTTTCAAAAAGATGGTGATTATGCCATTGCTGTCATTAAACATTGATGAAGTTCAAATCTTTATGTCTTTTCTATGATAAAAAAGCAGTTTTGAACAATTCAAAATCTTTATGTCAACAAGTTGGTTCATTTTCTATGATAAAAAAGCAGTTTTGAACAACAAACACAAAACAATATAACTGCAGTTTAAAAATATAGCTTTGCTATCCTTAAGAAAATAGCAATAATTAGCCTCCAATTGAAGACAATGACATTTTTCTTTATGAATTAACAAAAAAACTTTTACACATTATGGGCCATTGCAAGGAAATAATGTTGATTGATATCAGTTTCTATAGAAATTCTGTTCAAATATGCACATCTTGTTATTCCTTGACCCAATAAAGACATTTTTTTTAAACTTTACTATCTTCATACAATAGAAGTATGTTTCAACATTAGGCTACAGAACATATGAACCAGAAAAACAGAGCAAACACAATACTTCTACAATCATGAATCCATGACTTCACTAAGCGAAACTGTCAATTTAAGAACTAATGGAACAGGAGAAAATATGAACTAGCAATCAGTACTCAGAGAAATAATATTGTTTCAGAGCAAAGAAAAGAAAAGAAAAGAAAAGTACATCAGTCTCACCTTCCTGCTCTTTAGGTGATAGAAATCAATAAGATCATCTGGTTGGGCATAAGTTATCTGTGCCTTGGCCTTCATCTCCTCAGTCTCCCTAAATTGCTTCTCAACAAGCATGTTGACAAAGCTCTGGCGGCAAGACTGCAACCAGACCTTCCTAACATCATCACCAGTATTGCAAAGCAGCCTCACACAGAGAACAATCCGATCATAAGAGTCATTGTCAATAGGGTGCGGGAGGTAAGATGACTGTCCCAACTGCAAGATGGACACCATGATCAACAAGGCTTCAGTACTAGCCTTGTTTACTTGAACCTTTGCTGGCTGAATCTCCTCCAGCCTCAACACAAGCTTGGTCAGGTTACAGGCAACAACAGCTGCCAAGAAGAAATCACCAGACAGAATTAGAGATCTGAGATTCTGGCTGGAAGCCAACGACCCAAGAGCTGAAGCAGGAGCTGAATTAGCAGTCTCAGTGGCAGCACTCTGTGTGGCATAAGTGCCATCTGCAAGAACAGCAGGCCTCCTCGAAGACACAGTGACAGAGTTCACCAATGGCTGGGATGGCTTAGAGGAATCAGTTGTCTCACCTTCTTCAGATACAGTGTAGAATGGAAGATCCCCAAGGCATTGCTTGATGGTGGAAATGGCACTCTCAACCTCAGACAGAGACAGGGAATACTCTCCAAGGATCCATAGGGCACAGGAGGAGACACGGGATGCCCGAATCTGATAGAATATGTCAATCAGCCTCTGGATCATGGACACTCGGAGCTTGGGATTAGTCTCTATAATCTCGCGCACAAATAGAACGACATCAAGTGCTGCAGCAACATTAGGATCCCCAAGGAAGTCCATGAGAAGGTGTACAACCAATGCAGCCACCTCCGGGTACTTCTTGGCACAGTTATGGATGGCCTGCACTAGCACCTGGCGGTATTCACCACCCTTCTCCACCTCAGCGGCCTGTGTCTTAACCACCACCTTCTTGAGGTAGAGCACCACCTCCTCAACATTTCTTGGGGTGAGCAGATCCAGGACTAAATCCAGCACCTTCCTCCTGACATCCACATTGGGGCTAGCCAGCGCACGCAGCACGTCCATGACCATATCAACCATCACCTCTCTGTGAGAGGAGCGCAGCTCGTGCAGGCGGTCCAGGATGATGAGCTTCACATTGTTGTCGCTCTGCGAGGACAGCAGCTGGCAGTACGTATTGGCGGCGGCCCGCACAGCCGTGGGCGCCGAGGAGAGGGACACGAGCGCCCCCGCGCACTCGTACACGACAGCCGCGCTGGACGCCGAGAGGAGGGAGATGATGACCGTGATATACCTGCCCTTGTCGGCACGGCCCCTGGAGCGGCAGACCTTGCGGACGAGGTCGACGGCGGCCATCTGCAGCAGATCGGGCCACTCCGCGACGCGGTCGGCGTTGCTGAAGAGGTAGGCGACGGCGCGGTCCTGGCCGGCCGCCAGGAGCATGAGGAACGCGTTCCTGCGCGCGGCGGGGTCCTGCTCGGAGGCGAGCGCGCGCTCGACGACCTCCGGCGCGTCGGGGATGAGCTGGTCCCCGTGCTGGAGGCTGTAGATGGCGGAGACCGCGGAGAGCGCGTGGCGGCGCACGAAGTGGTGGCGGTGCTCGAGGTTGGCGAGCACGGAGGGGACGAGCGGCTCCAGCAGCTCGGGCTCGGCGAGGCGGCAGAGGAACCGCAGCGTGACGCCGCGGATGTACTCGTTGGGGCTCTGCAGGCTGTTGCGGAGGTTCTGGCAGATGAGGATCATCTCGGGCAGGGCCTTCCCCGTGGCGGCGTCGCGCTTGTCGACGGTCTCGAGGTAGAGGAGGAGCAGCTTCTGGACGGCGTGGTAGTCGCAGGACTGCACGTAGCGGACGACGGTGATGAAGAGGTGCGGGAGGGGCTCGCCGTTGAGGAGGAGCGAGATGGCGCGCCGCATCGCGTCGGCCTTGGCGGGCCCGTCGCCGGACTCGAGCTCCGCCTTGATCTCGTTCGCCATCGACGGCGAGCCCTTGTCGAAGTGCACGAGGAATGTGCACGGCTTCTCCATGGCCGTGGATCAGGCCTGGCCTCCTCGGGGGAGGGGGATCGGATCTGGGGGGAACAGGACCGCAGGAGGAGGAAGACGAATTCGTAGTAGGATTTATCGGGCGCGGAGTGGCTGGTGCCGCAAAATTGGGGGAGTTGAACGTGTTGCTTCGCCTCGTCATATGGGCTTAGAAAGGGCCCAGTACAGAAAATAGGCCACAATTAAACAGCATTCATCTATCGTTTAAAGCCCTGCCTATTTCATCATCCCGAAACAAAGGAGGATGGAACGTGTTTGCAGCCACGGCGAGTCGGGGACATACGAAGAGGGTGCGTGCGGGGAAGAAAACTCACCTGAGGTCGCGTCGCTCGCGGTTCGCCGGTCGCCGGCTGCTAAGGTCCGCAGCGCCGAGGCTGCTAAGGTCGCCGGCTGCTTCTCAACGTCGCAGGAAGCGCCGAGGCCGCCGGCCGCCGCATCGATTCGATGTCGTCAGTCGTCACAGTCTCGCAAGTCGCAATCGCAATCTCGCCAGAGTGGGTGGCCGGCCGGCCGGCAAAACTCTGAGCTGGCGATTGGCCTCAAGCCCTGAACCTGGAATGGGATTTAGGGTTGGACAGCCGACGGCCCAATAAATAAAACAAAAAAAAAGTGCCTCGCAAGGAATCGAACTCTGCGCGTTTCAACGTGAAACATAACGCTGCATGGACCAACCCCTACAAAAACTCCTATTTCATGCCATGGGACTGGGAATCATTCTATTTAGATTTTTACGTAGTAGTTTAATATAAGGAAGTGATTACATATAAACACATTTTTATGGCTTCATCATGGTTTCATGATCCTGCAAATTTTAAACATAGGTGAACTGGTGAAGAAGAAGAAGAAAAGAGAGAGAGGGAGAAGGAAAAAGGAGGAAGAAGATGATGAATTGATGATGAGAGAGGTGGATGAGGAGATGAACTATGTGTATCTCTTGTGTGTACTGTGCACGGTGTATCCATGTATACTCAGTTACTCACTAGAGAATACAGATATCTCTTGCGTGTGTAGTGTGCCCATGTATAAAACTGTAATTAGAGATATCTCTTTTTTTTCTCGAATACGCAAAGGTTTGTGCATCTTAGTATTACTAGAAAAAATGCCCATGCATTGCAACGGGAGAAAAAGAAGCTATCAAACGTTAATAGAAATCAAGGGCGGGATGTTTCATATCTATTTATGTTTTATCCTTTCTGTAATATTTATTTAAAAGCGACAATTTATTTTATGATGACCACATGACGTGCGTCGTGCACCTAGCTCGCTAGTGTCAAATGGCGTGTGTCATTGTAGATGCGGAGCTATCCACAATGACATCCGAACTCGACTTTGGTGTGACAGTGTTGTCGATATAGATGTGGGGTCATTATGGATGGCATTCCGGCTTGCCTCCTTGACGCGGCGACATCATTGTGTAGGCCGTAGGAGCCATTGACCATGGCATCCATGGTTGTCATGACATCACCCTGTGCACTGATGGTTGGTGTAGGCGTGGAGCCATTGTCGATGGTGTCAGGGCTCGCTTTCTCAGTGGGCGACATCGTTTTGTGTAGATTACAGATGAAATCAGTAGTCGTCTCAACGTCACATAGTCCAATGTCACGTAGTCTTGTCATCTCATGCCGATAAGTGTGCCCGACTCTAGACAATGCCGCAAACGCCGTTGCAATGAGCGTGGCCGACAATAGTACATGACACACATCGTCCACCTTCTCGGCTCATGAGCATGGTCCCTCGACACAACGGCAAGACCTTGTCATGCATAGACCAGAGACAAACATCTATGGCAGCATCCGCACTAAAGATCGGTGGAGCCCTGGGATGCGTGTTGCTCTTGTCCTGACATTGCCACATGCTTGTTAGTCGTCATCGGCATGGGCATGTCGAGGATGTAAACAACTAGGATGCAAGCGTCATGGCCGGCGCGTGCTAGTGAATCCCGGCCACGGTGTAGTCATCAGCGCAGCCGCCGTGTCATGGATGCAGAAATGTCGGGTCTTCTCGATAGGTCATTTGTGTTGTCTGCGTCCATCCATCATTGTTTTATTTCTCCCGCGTCCTTTTCCGGTAGGACATTCCTCCGAGCTGCCAGCATTTTTGTCATTTTTTTCTTTCTTTTTTTTGATTGATGAGTATCTCTGATCCAATCTTTTCTTATATAGAATAAGCATATAAAAATAAAAAATAAGTATAGTTTCACGAGTTTTTGAACCTTGATCCATCCTTCCTAATAAACAAATATTTTCATAACTAAATTATCAATATCATTTTAATTAGAAATAATCATGATCTATACCTAAGCAGTTTCTCATTCAATCTAATCAAAATAAATATATCTGAAAAATGTATATATATATACCAGTGCTATCCTCGATGAGCGCTGCCAAGTTGAAATCGAGAGAGGTCTTCATCATAAAAGCATCAATCGACAAATCAATTCCTGACACGACGGCAACTAACTTCTTAGTTCTTACTGAATTTAATAAAATATTACAATTACTCCATTCATTCCAAATTATAAGATGTTTTGGTTTTTCTAGTTACATTGCTTTTATTATGAATTTAGACATTATGTGCATAGCAAAAGAAATATATCTAGGTGCTACGCACAATTTGATTATGTAACTTTCGTATTGCCCCAGATAAAGAAAGAGAAGGCCATATACGTGTGGGTGTGGCTAGGTGTAGTGACGTGGGCAACCATAAAACATGATCGATTTGTTTTCGTGCTGCTGTATATAAGGATGAAAACGGAACGGAAATATCCTGAACCGAACTGCATCGTTTTCTGTATTTTACCCCCATCGAATTCGTATTTTTGTGTCCAATTTTACCGTTTTCGCTTTCGTTTTCGTATTTCAAATGTAAAAGTAGAAAACGGTTTAGACATTTTCCGACCGTTTTCTACTTTTCTACTTTTAATTCGGAATGTCCCGAATTCAAAATTCAGTTTAAACCAAATTTTGTTGTCAATCATTACTGTCTAGGCAACTAGGCAAAGGCAAGTGTGGAGCACTGATGCTCATTGGCCGCATTATATAGGCAGCTCACTCCCGTCGCGTCTCCCTGAGTCGTTGAGGTAGGACTAATCACCTTGTATGGTGCTGTATGCTTAAATGGCTGCATCTAGCTTTACGCGGCACTGTTGTTGCATTGCATGTGACTGAGCCGACCAAAAGAGAGAGAGAGCTAGATGGGCCAGGCGCTGTTGCTATCCTTTCTAGTTTAGTACCGATGGCATCTCAAATTTTCCTCTTTTTTCTTTTTTTCTTTTCTTTTTTTCTCTTGTCAAAGAAAACAAATTGATAAGTCTGCTCTCTTGCACTTGAAATTTGCCACGATAACACTTGTTAATTGTTATGCATTGTGGATCGGTATTCCGTATTGAATTTTCGTATACCGACCGTGTTCGACATAATTTCGCTCGAATGGGTTCGTTTTCGAAATTCTCGATATTCCGTAAGTTCGCGTTCGTTTTCGTGTCCGACTTTACCGTTTTCGCTTTCGTTTTCGTATTCACATATAAAAGTAGAAAATGGTTAAGGAGTTTTCTGACCGTTTTCATCCTTAGCTGTATATACAAGCTAGATAGAAAAAGGTCATATATATGTGGCTGGTGTAGTGACGTGGGCAACAATAAAACGTGATTGATTTTTTATTATCCAAACCAAAAAATTTTATTATTACATAGAAATCTCTTATTTTATTTCCTGATGCAACGCACGAGCATGCTTGCTAGTGTTTACGTAAATGGCATGAAAACTACTAAACACAGTTTTCAGCTAAAAACTAAAAGCTGTTTCGCTATTGCATTTCCCATGCTCTTTCATCATAATTGCCAAACACATGGTGAGTCCTAATTATAGACGATTATTTGGTCTATCGCTGCCTATCATATCATCTACCTTAGTAAGTGAACATGAACCTATACATGAAAGTTTGAACATTTAAAATCAATAGTGAATGTAATATAAAAATACAATTTAATATTAGTGAACAAAATTGATAATAGGGAATACAATATACTAGACAATGTTGGAATAAATGGGCTTGGCCCAATAGGATTTCAGAAATTTTCAAGAAGAAATTTCAAAGGCCCATTCATGTGAGCAAGAGAGGAGAGTGAGAACCTTTAGTCTCATCATGCTTGATTGTTAAAGTGGAGGTAGCCATAATTAAATATGGAAGTCCTCTCCACTTTTTCAAATCTAGTGTGAGGAGGAGAAAGGAAGTCCACACGCGTGTGCTTGCTCACCTAGACAGGCAGGCGAAGGGTTCAATTGCACGACACCTCCGCGAATGGTTCGTCTAAATCTGGCTCCTTGCCTTTAGGCCGCTACCCCAACCCCACCAACCGCCATGTCCCCAACCTAACCTACTGGTCACCCCTTCCAACATCCCACCCTGCCGGCCACCATCTCCCACATCCGCCATAGATCTCAACATAGCAACCCTCGACAAGTTGGGTGGACTGGTGCAAGTGTTCTCCAGCATGGCAGCCGATCGACGGTGAGATCCCACCCTCTCTCCCTCTCTATGATCTGGCGACGGGATATGGTTGAGAATGGCAGCGCTGTTGGGGCCCTCTTATTCTTCTTCCTTTGCCTCCGTTATCCCTCCTCCGTACAAATCTGTGCTACGAGGTGGATGGAGAGGACATGACATGGAGGTGGGCAGAAAGGATGACATTGATCCAAACCTCTGACGATGTGAGTCTGCTCCAACGATGAGAATCTATTCTTTTTTGTTTTTTATTAAATAACAAAGGTGGTCTTCATAAGACGCCTGCCTCTAGAGTTACTATTTTCACAGGTGGGCAGTGTACCACATATATAGTTTTGTATTAACAGTGATGATGTGTTAGAGGCGGGCAGCGTTCCCACTTTGAACATCAAAATTGATCACCTGTGAACATTCTTCCTATGGTAGTGCTAACTAGGCTATCTAAGTGAAACAAGCAGTCGACCTAGAAAACAAAAGCTAAACAAGTACTCCCTCTATCCCAAAAGCCAAAAAGAATAGAAATGTAACTTCCCTATGAGTCAAACAATTCTAAGCTTAATTCCGTTTATTAAGAAAAATGTATCAACTCTGGAAAGGCTAGGAGCTAAGCTAATCCACTCTAAACGCTATACACTCATAACGCATGCATACTCACCCATATGAAGGCCCGTATGCAAACCGTACCCCAGGAACATCTTTCGCATCTGGTTTTCATCTTTTATGTTTATAGATTATTGTGTAAAATTCCTTAGTGTTTAATACCTCCTCTGGTTTCCTAAACGATGTCGTTTTGGACAGTGACACAGTCTCAAAAAAAAACATTTAGTGGCTGAATAACCACAGGAGGCTGCTCTCGAATTCTCCGGCGGCCACTGCCGCCGCCAAAGACTGGCGCTGGGTGATGCTGAGCAGCTATGGCCGCCGCCGCCCCGACGACTCATCATTCGTTGCCGACGACGCCAATATCGTGGCTGAGTCCAGCACCTCCAAAGGCTGACGCGTGCGCGTCTCCTTCAGATGCGCCGTGCCGCCATCGAGCTCCTACCTCTACTACGACTTTCCGGACAGCAGCGCGCGTGTCGACGAGGGCGACCGCATCAGAGTCGTCGCGGCCCACGGGGAGTTGGTCCTCCTGGAGATGTATAACCCTCGATATCGTTTTGGGGAGGACTACGACTACTTCGTGTACAGGCCGGTAGGCGGCGGCCGGCCGCCGGTCGCTGTCTCTGCTCCCCGTTCCAGACTTTCCGACCAAGCCCGAGAGCGTCCCTGCATCCAACTTTGACCCACCCATCCGACGCCCAAGGCTGGACTCTGGGGGCATAGGTCTGCTGCGACGAGGCAAGAACGATCTCCTCGTGGTCCACGTTGACCTGTGGTACAACCGCGATGAGGGACGGGACATGGCCTTGTTCTGTGTGCTCCGCCCAGGCATGCGCCGTTGGGAGCTCATGGACTAAGTTACACCGATACTTCCCTCATCCGCCATACCAGTATCGCGATACGTATCCGATACGGCGATACGGCGATACGCCGCCGATACGGTATCGGCGAGGTATCGGAAAAATACAGCAATAAAAATAAACAAAATAAATCCCCATACTTGCTGATACTTGATCGATACTTGCTTGTCCGATACTTTGCCACCATCGCCCGCTCCGTGCTGCCGCCAACGCTGCCCGCTCCTGCTGCCTCCGCTTCCGACGCCTGCCTTTCAAGGCGTGGAGGAGCGTCACGGCCTCGTGCAGATGGCCGTGTTCTTCGGCTCGGCATGCTACCTGGGGCGGGCGAGTGCTGAGCTCACCCCAACACGTAATCTGCGTCGGTGACCGGTTCCTATGCTGGGTTCGCTACGGGGCCGACTTCTTGCTGTGCGACATGATTGACGTGGCGAGCCCCAAGGTCCGTCATGTAGGTCTGCCTCCGGAGGTGAGGCGCTGCAGGTACGGCAATGACGAGCCTGTGAGGGTCCAACGCATGGGCGCCGCCGGCGACAGCAGTGTGAGGTTCGTCAGCATCCACCCACACTGCCGCAGCGTTGAACTTGATGATGACGACCCCGACTGCTGCGGCTGCGGTGACTCCGACAGGACGAAATGTTGGCACCACTTCGTCTTCACCATCGAGACCTGGACAATGAATCTCAGCATGGACGAGCCATTGGAGTGGGTGGAAGACGGGGAGATCGACGGTGAGGAGATCTGGGCGCTTCCGGGATACGAGGGCCTCCCGCAAGCAATTCCCGAGTGGCCCGTCGTGTGCTTGGACAAACCCAACGTCGTCTGCTTTTTGGTCTCCAATTATCACTTCACCAGGGACAACGAGAAGGTATGGATGGTTCACCTCAACATCAACACCAAAGCGAGAGAGTTCTGGGAGTCCATTCAGATCACAACTGACCCCTCCTGGACGGTGCTGAAACTGCAAGAGATCACGGCACCGGTACATATCCCAGCAAAACACTTCCAAACTTTCTTGCTGCTATGCTGCTGGCATATTTGGAAGAGGAGGAACAACATTGTCTTCAGCAACGATCGAACTACAATTCAAGGGGCGCTGATGGCCTGCAAGACCGAGGCTCAGCTATGGAGAGTGCGTCTACCAAAGAAGGACAAGGAAATTGTTGAAAAATGGTGTTCAGTCTTAGTTAACACAATGTAAAAGCTTAGTAAAACGTTGTAATGTTTCTCAAACATCTGGCTTTTGGAGCCACACTATAATTTAAATCAGGTGGGGGATTCTCTCCCCTCCCGTCGACTTATCAAAAAAAAAAAAAAAAGTCGTCCAGCTCGATGACTACCGGAGAGAGTACTATCATTTACCGGCAGAATTTCAGTACTGACCAGAGAACACCTGGTACTGGTAAGCTGGTAAAATTAAGCTCCCAGTTATTCAAGATAACGAGTAGCGATTACCGGATCCCAGATAGTTAGTTGCAAAATTTGTAGTTTGAGCTGGTCATCGGTAGCATATATAATCATTTTTGCATGGTTTGTATCGCCGTGCAGTGCAAACATTTGTGCGTGGTCATTTGGAAAAATATTGCCACTCCACCGATTCCTTTTAAAAGTTCACGCTTCCTATCTCACGAATGGCGGATTGGCGGCTGCTTTCCAACGAGGTGAGCGCTAGCCCTGCCCTGGGTTGTCGATGATTAGCGTGTGATTAGTTGGGCTTGGGCTCCAACAAAACTATGCATTTTATTTGGACGGCCCAGCAAAACGTGAAGGAAATCGTCTAGCCCGTCTAAACCTCTTTGCCCAGATTGCTGGGCACTCGTCCGGCCAATTTCCGGTACTGTATTATTATCTGTAATGGCACCGAATACTAAACACAATTTTCCGCCAACTAAAAGTAGTTCCACTATTAGCAGGCTTTCTCGTTTCTTCTTTCCCCTTTCCCCTTTCCTTGCTACAGCTCCCAAAGGGTGAAAAAGGAGGCGACTCAGTTTCCGGTGGCGATTTCGCCGGCCTTCTCCTTCTCCGGTCGCCGTTTTAGTGCTGGAGAGGGAGGATGACTGGGAAATCGCCGTGCGGGTGTATATAGACTAGGTTCGTGTCCTAGGTCTAGGGTTTGCTCTCCATCGGTCAATGGTGGAGCTAGGTTTGGCCGGGAGGTCGTTCCTCTGCGGCGAGTCTGTCCGGGTGTCGACAGTGCCAAGGAATAACCTCTCTCGATCTCTTCTTCGCCCCGACGGCGCTCTCCTCTGGCGCTTACGGCGATGTCGAGGAGTTCTGTTCTGGAGTTCGGGGCTAGGGCTTCATCGTCTTTGTCAGGTGATGTTGTTGCTGGCCTTTTTTTCTTTTGGATACGGGGAAGTCTGTGGGTGTGATGGTTGCTGGATGGTTGGATCTGGCTCAATCCCCCTCCAGTGGCGGTGGTCGTCGGGGGTGTGTCCGGATCTGGGAGTTGGGGCGCAGCCCCAGTCGTCGGGTGACCTACGTCTTCATCCTGTCCTCCGCGACAGGTGTCAATTTCGACTCCGCTCAAAGCCTTAGTGCGATGGGACCCCTCCAGCTCAAGGTGATGCTCGTCTTCTTCGGCGGTGGCGGTGGTCGGCAATGAGGAAGGCGACTACTGGCGGTTCATGAAGTTTCCAAGTGCATCGATGTAATATTTTTCTTTTCTAGGGATCTTTGTGTACTTTGGCTGTGGCAGTCGTCTCTGTATCTCTATACATGTCTATATTTGTATGTTTGTATGCATGTTTTCCTTACTTGAAATAGAGATATGTATTCTAAAAAAAAGTAGTTCCACTATTGCATTTCCCATGCTCTTTCATCATAGTTGCCAATCACATGGTGAGTCCTAATTATAGACGATTATTTAGTTTATCGCTGCCCAGAGGTGGAACCAGCGATTTTGATTAAGGGGGACCGAACAAATGTGACTGCATTTTTTAGTGTGATAAAATATACATAATTGTATGTTTCAACAACTTTTCAAAAATTTTACACTATTTCTAACTAAAATAATCATATTTTAATAAAAAATAGGTGAAATTAATATTTTTTGTGCCATAAATACAAATATTTATATAGGTATTTAAATGAATCTACTGTGCTTGGGGGGGGGGTGCACGGCCCTTCTAGCCCCCCGGTTCTGCCTCTGTCGCTACCTATCATATAGTGTTCTAAATCGCTGGAGATCATGTTTAGCGGCAGCCTCTCCAAACCAGTATAGCGGTTAATCTCCCATGCTCCCAAAGCTTAGGTAAAATCGACCGGCCCTCCGACCGGGTTATAGGCCCCTGTGTGTGGGGCGGGGCATGGGGTTGGGAGTTTTCTTGTGCTAAATGAGAAGTCCTGTAACTTAAGCTAAAATAGCTCGGGGATGTCTACCCCCGTAGCCCAAGTTTTTTTATTATAGCGGCTAGGATGTAATAACTCCACCCAGGCTAGTGGGACTCCTCTTTAGGACTCCTCATCCGCACGTTCTATCTAGAACGCTGTCCACACATTTCACACATCTGTTTCTTGTCCAACTCGTCTCGCCTTCACCCCACACTCATCTCCCCATTGCAACATAGCCTCACCTTTGCATCGCCACCAGAGCCTATAGAGGATGTTTCTCCCTCCATCCCGCTCACTAGCATAGTCACGCGTCCATGCTTGGGGAGCGCCATGGGCGTCACAGCCACAACGCGACAGTGCCGCAGGAGCCCAAAGCTCCCTCTGTTTCTCAAGCTAGAGCCAAGCGGATGCATCACAAGAGCCGAGCCGAGCCGAGCTAGATCATCCATATGTCTTGGTCCTTGTGGACCCTAGCGACCACGAAGCACACGACGTCCGAGTTGTCGGGCTGAATCACTTATAAAAGATCATTGAATATGTTTTCATAATAAACTTGTTTGTAGATAAAAATGTTGTTATTATTTTCTACAAATCTAGTCACACTTAAGAAAGGTTCAACCAACATGAGTTGTATAAAGGCTCTTTTAATGGGATGGAGGGAGCAGTTGCCAAACACACGTTGACCCCCGAAGACCCTATTTGATATGGCTTCAAATAATACATGAAAGGAGCTGGAACCAATGAAGAAAAAATAGTAGTTTCACCGGCAACTAGTTTATTTTGAGAAAAGAGAGAAATAACTCCTTGCTATAGTGCGTGGAGTAGACAGAGCCAAAGACGCTCGGAACTCTACCAAACGGGTCCTAATCAAGGTTTTAGATCTGTGTCTACAGCTGCAGCAATAGCCGGGGAAGACATTAGCTAGGAGAACCAACTTATAGCTCTAAGTAGGGACGGAAACGATCGACAGGAGGCCAAATCACTTTCATTTTCACATTTTTCTCGAAAATAAAATCGATACGATATTTTCAGAAACGAATACGGCACTGATATTCCGGTAATTTCGAAAATGATAGTAGTCGATCAGGAAATACATCGATAACGATCGAAATCCATAAGAATGATATCTAAAAAAGGATAAACACGTCAAACCGTAGAACATGAGAAGAGCCATATAACTTGATGTATCTCACATGACAATAATAAATAAAACCACAATTGACAAAGACCACAAGCTAAAACGATACAAATCACACCATCTTAGTCTCAAACAGTGACAAACCACGCAAAAGCAGTTCTTGACAAAGACACAAATAAACGATCAAGTTCTTGATTCGTTAAGTGCTTGCGTGTGCAGATGGGTATGTGGGTCAACTGGACCTAAAGTATGTGTTGTATTAGTAATTACCGGCGGTAAATTACCGGTTAAATACGGCGATCTTCGAAAACGATCAGAAGGGAGCAAAATCGTTTTCGTTTTCATTTTTTATTATTTTTACCGTTATCGTTTTCGTTTTTTTATTAGCGCTATTGTTCTTGTTTAGGCCTAAAAATCAGAAAAAACTCAAAAACGATTTCTGAAAATAAAAAATTATCGTTTTTGTTTTCATCCCTAGCTCTAAGAAATCCTATGCGCTAATAGTCGCAATTAGCTGCAAATAGCAGCTAAGTGGCCTGAATTTTGCTGCAGCTAAAACATGGGCCATAAAAGAAAAGCTAAACAGTAGTTGTCCTGGCCCATTCAGTTTGACGTGCAATGCAACGTTCTGGGCTGGCAATGCGAAGCTCATTCAGTTTACAGGCCAGCCCAATTATGTACTCCTGTGACCCTATCTGGTACGGTAATCACCTCAATCATCGTTAACCTAGACTAGATAGGGTTACCAACGCAAGCACGCTGCCGCCATTATTGTGACCACCGTAACCTAGCGGCTAGTGCAACGATTGCATGGACGATAATGCTGGGGCGGATTCCTCTTCGTCGCTTTGACGTGCTGAGCCCACGGCCAATAATCAGTCGATATTTTGCACCAACATGCAGCCACCGGAGGCTGCTCTCGGATTCGCCGGCGGCCACTGCCGCCACCAAAGACAGGCGCTGGGTGATGCTGAGCAGCGATGGCCGCCGCCGCCCCGATGATTCAACATTCGTTACCGAAGCCAATACCGTCGCTGAGTCCCGCACCTCCAAAGGCCGACGCGTGCGCGTCTCCTTCAGATGCTCCGCGCCGCCGTCGAGCTCCTACCTCTACTACGACTTTCCCGATAGCAGCGCGCGTGTCGACGAGGGCGACGAAATCAGAGTCGTCGCGGCCCACGGGGAGTTGGTCCTCTTGAAGATGGATAACCCTCGATCATGTTCTGCGGAGCACTTCGTGTACGCGCCGGCGGGCGCCCGCCGGCCACCGTCGCTGTCTCTGCTCCCTGTTCCAGACTTTCCGACCAAGCCCGAGAGCATCCCTGCATCCTACTTTGACCCTCCCATCCGCCCAAGGCTGGACAATGGGAGCATAGGCCTGCTGCGACGAGGCGAGAACAACCTCCTCGTGGTCCACGTCGACATGTGGTACGATATCGATGCGGGATGGGAAACGGCCGTGTTCTGTGTGCTCCGCCCCGGCATGCGCCGGTGGGAGCTCATGGAGCCAGTGCCTGTTTTTCAGTACGGACTGTTCGGGTCAACCGGAAACGTCATCTGCGTCGGTGACCGGTTCCTATGCTGCATTTGGTACAGCTGCGGCTTCTTGCTGTGCGACATGGCTGACGAGGCGAGCCCCAAGGTCCGTTATGTACGTCTGCCTCCTGAGGTGGGGCGCTGCAGCTACGGCGATGACGACAGGGTCCGACGCATGGGCGTCGCCGGTGACAGCAGTGTGAGGTTCGTCAGCATCCACCCAAACTGCTGCAGGAGTGTCGACCCCGACCGCGGCTTATACAGCAGTGACGACCATGACTGCTGCTGCCGTGAGCGCAGGACGGAATGTTGGCACCCCCGCTTCGTCTTCACCGTCAAGACCTGGACGATGAATCTCAGCATGCACGAGCCATTGGAATGGGTGGAAGACGGGGAGATCGACGGCGAGGAGATCTGGGCGCTTCCGGGATACGAGGGCCTCCCGCAAGCAATTCCCCAGTGGCCTGTCGTGTGCTTGGACAAACCCAACGTCGTTTGCTTCTTGGTCTCCAATTATCACTTCACCAGGGACGACGAGAAGGTATGGATGGTTCAGCTCAACATCAAAACCAAAACGCTGCTGTCAGTCGTCCAGCTCACCAGTAATAATGACTACTGGAGAGAGTACTATCATTTACCGGCAGAAATTCAGTACTAAAAAGAGAACACCTTGTACTGGTGTAGACTGGTAAAATTAAGCTCCCAGTTATTCAAAATAATAACGAGTACCGATTACTGGATCCCAGATAGTTAGTTGCAAAGTTTGAAGTAAAAGCGCTGGTCATCGGAAGCATATATAATCATTTTTACATGGTTTGTATCGCCGTGCAATCCAAACATTTGTGCATGGTCATTTGGAAAAATATTGCCACACTCCAGCGATTCCTTCCTATCTCACATTATTTCTTATCACCACTAACATTTCAGGTAATTGATGATATATTTTCTCAGTAGATGGTGTTTGTCTAAGAATGGATTGTAATTAATGGGTGAAGTAGGTTATAGGTGTTGGAATATGATCGGTCCGGCTAACACTGAGATTAATTTCGAGCTTAATTAAAAGATAAGTTTTTGTCCACCCATTTCTATCATTAATTCCAACTAAATAAGCACTATCGTGATCGGCGGCAGCCCTTAGAATTCTAAGGGTTCGCCCCCCTGGCCTACAGCGCTATTATAAATAAGAGAGGCGCCCCTGGCGTCACACTAGTTCAATCCACGTGACTTTTCACATAACCGATCAAATTAGGCGCTGGAGGGTTTTAGGAAGGCCGTCTACCTACGTCCGTCTAGGTATTGCAAGATCTACCGCGTTCTTCACCGACTAGGAGCATCAAAACTCAATCCGGTGAAGACTAAGATCTTCTTCATCTACATCAAGTACACGAGCACAGATGACATCTTTTGACTCTGGTTAGTATCTAATATTAGTTTCCACATTAAGATGAGTTAGTGATCATGTCTAGTCTAAGATAAAGATCCTATTAATCTAAATTCAAATTCAACAATAGGTTATCAAATGCTAGCCAATGGAAAACTTTGATTTTAAGTGGCATCATATTCTTCCATAACTTCTTTATGCTATACTTTGGTTTAGATCTTGGATGTTGAGGGGATCATGCACTTTGGCGTTGGTTATGTTGTTCTGTGCCAAGGCCTTCGAACAATGGTTGTCGCACGAAGTATATTGAACACCCGATGAGGTGAAGACAGATCGAAATCGATATGGAAAATGGTGGGTTATTTTCCAGATTGTCCTCCTTACAATCCCGTGAAAATGGGGTATTTATACATGCCCGTAGGCTTTTCGTGGGACACAAATGCCCTCACGCCTACCCTAAATCTTAGGAATATTCCTTGCCGCCCGGGGCGTGCTGGTCATCGAGGGTCGGCGTCTCCCCCGTGCTGCACCCGACCCACACCAGACTGGCTGGCCCCGTGCAGCAGGCCCTGGCTGTGGGACCGCGGCTGGGCGCCTCTTGGCAAGATGATCCCGCCCGGACGAAACCTGCAGGGAAAGCTACAGGACCACGAAGTCAATTAGTCTCCCGCCTACACGAGATGACAATAACCGAAAAGGAAAATCCACCCGTGGGCGCCTGCGATAACCATTTCGCTCTGGCGAAGGGCTGGGACGCCCGTCATGCCACCGACAACCCTTTCGCATTGGCGAAAGGCCTGGACGTCCGCTGTGCCAGCATCAATTATTTCGCTCTCGCGATAGCTCAGAACGGCGTTCGGGCCGCAGGGGGTGCCCAAAGGAGGGGCTCGGCCGCAACATTAGCTCCTCGACGCTGTGAAATGAACCAATTGGGGATGGAACGGCGTCACATGTGAACTTGTACTTGGGCGCCTCCTGAGCCCGGACGCCGTCCCCTGGCGAAAGGTGGAAGTTTGGCGAAGATTATTTGGTTCTGCTATTGAGGTCGTGCATTTGTCGAAATGCGTTACTGCTTATTTTTACTTACTATTATTGTTTCTGCAGAATATATATGTATTCTTTTTTATTGTTATTATTGCCAAACTTTTAATAATATTTTTTAGCGCCTGAGGTACCATTCCTCGGAATGCGAACCATCACGCTCTTTCGAGAACCGTCGCGTTGCTCTCTCGAGGCACGCGTCGCCTTGCAGGGCTGCTATATAAACCCCCCAGGGCTGGAGGAAACGTGCGCGCTCACCTGTCTTCTGGCTGCCGCTTGTTGCATTGGTCTTCTTTGGGCTCTCGTTCCAGCTTTCGCCTGCTTTCGGATTTCCCAGAGACTAGCTGGCGTCCCTTCGCAGGTTAGTGCTTCTTTTGGCTTATACTTGCTTTCGTTTTCATAACTGTTTCATAACAAGTTTCGTATCTTTCTTCTTTTGCTTCTTTACTATTTTTCGAGTTTCTCTATGTCTTCGCATTCTACTTGCTTGGATAGATGTCGAGTGATTCCTCCTCCAGCAGCGATTCCGCCAGCGGGAGCTCCTCTAGTGACCCTAGTTCGGAGTCCCGCACGCATTCGCAAAGCGGGCTTCAAGGAATTCCTTTTCACATGGCGGGTGTTGAGGGCGCTGGCCCATCTCATATTAACGATGAGGAGGACACTGAAATTGATATTGAGCTTGTTGAGGACGAAAAGGAAGACGAAACTGCTGGCTCGGTGCCTACCTCCGCCAAGGGACAGCTGGATCTTGAGCCGGCTACCTATCGCTTGGGTCGCTCTAAAGTGACAGAGGCGGAACTCGACCGATACCTGGCAGAAGGGCTGATACATCCTGCTATGCGCGCGCAGTCGAGCTCCTGGCTCTGAGGAAGTACCCCGGCCTAAGCCTTATGAGGCCGTGGTGTTTCGGGACTTCTTTAAAGCTGGATTGCGGTTTCCACGCGAGGATTTTGTCAATGAGGTGCTGCAATGGTTTGATTTGCGGATTCATCATCTGACACCTAATTGTTTTCCCGGATGAGTGTATTCGCCATGGCGCTGAAGATGGCAGGCTGCACTCTTAGCGTGAATTCCTTCGCCCGGTACTACGAAACCCACTTTCGCAAGAAGCTGGTCAATGATAGACAGACGAAAATGGAGATGGTGGCCCATTATGGGTCCTATAATTTTGTTCCTAAAAAGATGAAAGGGACAGTCTCGATAGTGCCGGCCTATTGGAACAAATGGCCTGCTTGGAACAAATATTGGTATTATCATAGGGTTCGTAATGACGAAGATGTTGAGGCTGCGATACATAATGGACTGTCGAGAGCCCACGTTTTGGTGTCTGAGATGACGCCAATGAAGGGCCTCGCCTCGGCAAAATTATTAACGAAGGACGGGTTGATGCTGAGGTAGTGGAAGCTTTCGCTATGACTGCTCGCCGGCAAATTGGCCGTGATTTAGTAGAGGAATGGCTTGCCTGTGAAGGTCCCCTGCTGAGCAGCGGAACGCGCTTCTCGGGCATCGAGCAGCGGGACGGTTATGTGTTTCCACGTTTTGACATTGCGCCTAAGGATGGTGAATCATCATATTTCAGTTTTGTGAACATGATAGAGCACAAGGCAGAGGAGATCATTGGGTTTATGTCAGTCGAGAGCATAATTTCAAGTGCCAAGCTTTGCCTGGGAAACCGAGATTAAATCACGTCTTTGACGCTATGCATCTTGATTATGCGGAGTGAAGCAACCCCTCGACCAGCCAAGTTAGCAGTGACGCAACTACTAATGTCAGTCAGGGCCGAGGTGTGAGAGGGCCAAGGGGCCGTGGGCGGAAGGTGTTACCTATTCGCGTGGCGAATACAGCCAGCCTGGAATCCTGTAAACGGAAGGCTGGAGGGCGTAGCGGCGGTCCGAAGGAGCCTGCTGACGTAACTTTTGGGAGATGGATAGCTGGAAAGGTGGGCAAAAGCAAGAAAGTGGTGTTTGGTGAAACTCGCCGTTTCGGCCAAGTGTGGACCGAAATGGTAGTATTTTCTCTGCCCTTCCTTGTTATCTTTTCCTATTTTGGGTTTTCGCTTGTTCGCGATTTTATATCTTTTATGTTCTCATCTTGTCGGCGTCTGGTCCCGCGAGGGCCCTAAGCCAACGAGTGAATCAGTACTGTGTGTCCCTAATCTAGATGGTGATGTGAGGAGAGTACACGGGGGTTTATCCTGGTTCGGGCAAAAGAAGACCCTACGTCCAGCGGGGAGGGGGGAGTATTGTATTTCCTTGCACCTAAGTGCTTACGTCGGGGTTACAAGATGTGAGAGAGGGAGCCGATCCCAGATCTCAGAAAAAAGTGAGAGTACAAAGGAGATTGCTTGAGATATTGATCTTCTACGGTGGGACGGTGACCAGCTTTCTTGCTTGTCCGTTGTCGACCCCCTTTCGTAGAGTCCCCTGCCTGCCCTTTTATAGGGTCAAGAGGAGGCAGGGACGCCGGGGGTGCCTTAGAAGTGAAGTTTTGTTGAGCGCTGTGGAGGCCGCTGTAGCGACGTGCCCCTGCAATGGCGGGCCATCCCCGGACACCATGGTGACGTAGAGGATGAGATGGTGAAAAGACTCCGGATCCTGTGGCATGCAAGCATGGCTTCCTTGTTTGACCGGTGGTTGGTCGAGGCCGAGTCGAGGACGGGTCGAAGTGGGTCGACGTTGAATGGATAAGGCTGAGTCCCGGGAATTTTGGGGTAATCGTACTCTCCCTCAAGGATAATCAGTGGTGGAATAGTGCTCGGCATGGCGCGTATAGTGACAGGTTTTCACCGCCCATCTTGGGATGGGCAGTAAAAAGTGAGATATGACACTGGTACAGCTTCCACGTTGGTTACCGCTATAGCCATGGGGGTAGAAAGTGGTTGGTGGTTGCATTAAATGCTTTGACTTTTGTCTCAGAGTCGGTGAGTGAGGTGGGTCGACTGGCTCGACCCAGGGTCGTGCGAGTCAGAGATTTCTCGGTGGTCGAGGCGTCCCGTCGAGCGAGTCTCGTGCTAGTCGGAACGTGGTCGAGGTGTTTCGTTCGTCGTTTTGGCTCGTTCCGTCTTTACGGACAGAGCTCTTCGCGTGGTTTTTTTAGGGGTTTGTTTCTCTTGATCGTTAATTGTGGGTACCCCTTGTTTGTGTACTCGACAGTAGCCCCCGAGCCTTTGGGTGAGTGTGGTCACTCTCGCAGAGGCTCAGTGAGTTATGAACTGGGGTCGTAGCGTTGTAGCCTTTCTGGTGGGTGCGTGCGAGCGCACCCGCCGGGTGTAGCCCCCGAGGCCTCGATGGAGTGTTTTGACTCCTCCGAGGTCTTTAGTGCGTTATGTCGAGGGGTGCTCTCCTGTCTGAGCCATCATGGCGTGTTTGGTCCTCTTTCATTTGAGGTTTAGCCTTTTGTGGTCAAGCCCGCGAGCCTCGTGTGCACGAGGTCGATCAGGGTCTTGGCCGTCTTTTATCGTGCGACCCTTGTGGGGTGAGTTTTGACGATCTCCGGTGAGCTGTTAGCGAGGAATTTCGAGTGGGAGCCCATGCTCCATTTGGTAGGAGTCGGCTAGCGGCCACGGAGGCGCTCTAAAAAATGCCAAAGAGTAGTCGTGTGGATCTCAGCTCCATGCGATAGGATCCGAGGGCTTGATGCTTCCCTCCAAGGGGATTCCACAGTCGACCTATCTTCTAGCCTCGAATACATCTAGGGCGCCTCGAGAGAGTGGCTCGAGCCCTAGCCTTGTATGGGCGGTCCCCAGTCGTCCCTGACTCCGTTACTCGAGGGTAGCTGTCGAACCCTGGTCGAGGGCTAGCTTTCGATCCCTCGAGGTTTATAGTGGGCTCGGAGCCTGTTATCCATTCGCCCGGAAATGTCCGTCTGCGGATCCCCTTCTGGCCCGTTTGAGGCACGTCTTTTTAGGAGGAGAAGTGAGAACGGCGCGGTAGTGAGTGGCGTGGATCGACGATTATGGAGTGAACGGCGGACACGTGCCCTTACCTGCGGGTTTCGAGGGAGCGGTTAGGTAAGGTCATTGAATACGGGAACTGTTCCTACATTTTCACCGGATCCGCCTGTTGGTCTTCCATCGGGGTATAAGTACAAGGTCTGGGGTTCTGTTTGCCCCCCACAGGCCATTTGCGTTTTTGCCCTCTTTCTCCTTGTGCGCCCTTCAGCCACCCTTCACCGCCGCTGTCACTTCTTCCTCTGCCGCCGCCGCACTCCTTTTTCGACGACCATGGCGGGAAAGAGCTAGATTCTTCCCACGGATGCATGGGCTCATTCCTCATTGACGGAGAGGAAGTTGGAGGAGCTGGTCCGTGACAGTCTTCTGCGACCGAGGACAAGCCGGAGCCAGCCAGAATGGAGGGTGCCGCCGTCCGACCACCAGGAGCTGGCACCCCCGGAAGGATACGTGGTGAACTTTGTCACTTTCCATGAGAGGAGGCTCGAGACGCCGCCGAGCCGCTTCATGCGGGCTCTCCTCCACTACTATAAGGTGGAGATGCATTACCTTGCCCCCAACTCTATCTCGCAGGCTACCATCTTTGCGGCGGTCTACGAGGGGTATCTGGGATGGAGCCACACTGGAACCTGTGGCTCCACCTCTTCAAGGCGGAGCACTTCGCCAAGAAGGCGGGCGAGCGAGGAGTACGGTGCGCGGTGCATGCAGGGAGCTGCACCCTTCAAGTCAGAGTGGGTCGAGGTGAGCAGTACATCCCGGCGCAGCTCATCTCATCGAACAACAAATGGCACGACGGGTGGTTCTAGCTGCGTAATGACAACGACTTGCTGCCGAGGTTCTCCGGCCGTGTCCTGATGTCACATGAGGACAATTGGACATACAGCATCATCGAGGAGGAAAAGCCGAAACTGCAGCCACTCCTTGACGTGTTGAGGAGGCTTCGACAGCGTGGGTTGACAGCGGGGATGGTGGCCGCCGCGTTCCACCGTTGGAGGATGCTGCCGCTGATGCAGCACCGACTTCGGATCGACGAGATGATGCCGGAGGCCTCGCTGGAGGGGAGTCAGATGTCGCACGAGTCCCTCCCCCTAGATGAAGTCACCCGGCGTGCGCGGTGGATGGTGGGGAGCTTCAAACAGGAGGACATCGATAGGGTCCCGATGCGCCCCACTCAAGGTTTTGAGCCTCTGGTAAGCGCTGTTCTAACAGCCTTGGGTCCTTTTGCTTCCCAGTTCTCTCGACTAGGTTGGTCGAGGCTTTCGTGCAGGATCTGTCGGTGGTCAAGGAGTCATGGCCGCCAGTTTCGGAGGATCGGGCTGCTCGAGAGGCGAGACGCCTCTCGGCGGCCCAGAAGAAGGAAGAGAAGGATGCTGCGAAGAAGCGTCGGGCCAAGAAGGCCCTCGAGTGTGAGGCGTTGAACAAGCGCTGCCGCCAGTAGAGCCTCGAGGGTCTCCTAATCGAGGAATCCCCCTCTGAGATAGTCTCGGGGGAGGATGAGGACAGCGGCGATGACGACGCCGGGTCCCGATATAATACCGTGACTTTTCTGGCGCACCACCCCAACGTACAGCCCTTGCTGGAGCCTATTGGTGGGGGGTTGACTTTCGAGGCATCGAGGGAAGTCTTGGTGCCCGTTGAGGAGGAAGGAGAGCGAGTGGAAGGAAGGGCCCGAGCGGGGCCTTCAGAGAGGAGATCTACCTCGCCTAGGGTCTCGTAGGGGGGATCGGGGGCGCTACGCCCGCGAGTCCGATCGCCTCGGACTCTACCGATGGGTGGAGCAACAACGTCGGCGTCTGAGGCTAGGGCACCGTCACTGGCGTAAGAACTCAATGCCAGATAGCCTCATCGGCGTAGAGGTCCTTAGGCACCCCATCAGCCCAGGCTCCGAGGAGCACCCGGCCAACCGGAGGCTCGACAGAGGGGCCCTCGCAAAAGCCATCAGATGGCTCAGGGAAGCCGGAGTCTAGGCCCCTGATTCCCCTGTCCGGGTAAGTACCTCACCTTCTATTTCCAACAAGGTCATCTCGCTCTTTATTCTGGCGCGTTCGTTCACTGCTCAGCCACAAGCGCAAGGTGGAGCTCGCGGCTCTGACTCCCGTCAAGGCGCTCAAGTCTGGCGCCGCCCTGATGATGTGGATGCCTGCCGATGATGCCGCCTGGGTCACGAGGTACCAGGCTGCCACGGAGCGGCTCAGGACGAAGGAGGCCGCCGCAAGGTGGGAGCAAGTGCCCAGGAGGTCATCGGTCTTGGTGACACCACCCGGGAGCCAAAGCCAGTCGAGGCAATCCCAGGCGGTGCCAGGCTCGAGGTGCCTGGTGTTGGTGGGTCGCAGCCTGGGTCAACCACGACGACCTAGGCGACCATCTAGGCCACTGAGGCCGAAACATCCATCCGTGACGCGGGGCGCGCGGATGTCGAAGAATCAAGAGAGGTGGTGGAGGCCCCTCCGGATGCGGGGAAAGAGGCGGCACAACTGGAGTCGCAGCCGGTGCGGGAGGAGCTGCAGCCGCAGCAGGACCAGCCAACGGAGCAGGCGGTCGAGGTGGAACGAGGGGTGATCGTGCCACCATCCAACGTGCAGGCGGTGGCTCTAACAATCGAGACGTCAACCCTGCCCCAGGGGTCGACTCCGACTGTAATCGATCCTACCGTCGATGACCCTCCTGTCGACAAGGGGAAGCAGGAGGCGGACGTCGAGGTGGTCGATGCTCGGATCGGCCCGGTACTTTCGCGACGTCAGGGGATGACTTGGCCGAGGTGTCTGCCAGGTGGCCCGATTACGCAGGGCTGGCGCTTGTACGGGCGGAGGAGGAGCTCCCACGCTGGGGTTGGTCGACCCTCGAGTTCAGGGACGCATCTAACCCCAGCGCCGAGCACTTCTTCGCCCTCGATGAAAAGGACAAAGTGCAGCACTAGGAGTTCGTTGAGGGACTCCGTAAGCACTCCATGCAGTCTCTGCGCATGGTCACAGATGCCTTGGTGTGGGGTATGTCGGAGGCCTTTGAGGTGAGCCGGGTTCGTTTGTCTTTTCTTGCATTTTATCCTTCCTTTCTCCTTGGTTCTAATCTTAGGTTTAACTGTGGTCAGGAGCTCAAGGAGCGTTCTTGCCGCAAGTCACTCTTCATCCATCATGAGAGTGGTGTATGGGCGGCGCTTGTTCGTCAACGGGCTCTAGTCGTGGAAGCCAATTAGCGGCTATCCTAGAAGAGCGCCGAGGTGGACGAGCTCCGCGTCGTCCATGCAGCGGTCAGGGAGGAGGCGGCGCAGGCTCGGGAAGCCGAGGCCAAGGCGCAGGAAGATGTGGCCAAGGCCCGGGAGGAGGCGTCCAAGGACCGTGAGGACCTCGTGCTGCTATTGGTGCGCATGAAGGAGCTCGAGGAGGACGTCGCCTTAGTCAGCGGTCAGCGTGACGCCCTCAACATCCAGATCGGGATGGCATCCGCTCGCGTCGGAACCTTGGAGGACGAGGTCACGATGTTTAAGGGGATGATGCAAGAGAGGGACGAGGCTCTC
Organism: Saccharum spontaneum; assembly: GCA_022457205.1. NCBI lineage: Eukaryota > Viridiplantae > Streptophyta > Magnoliopsida > Poales > Poaceae > Saccharum > Saccharum spontaneum. Next base: position 13,936,256 of record CM039598.1, read on the forward strand.
TCGGGCACCGATCGGGAGATTGAGGCGCTGCGGGCGACAGTCTGTGACAAGGACGAGACTCTTCGGGTGGCGGAGAAGGCGCGCGAGGATTTACGTGATGAGGTCGTGGGTTGGTAGACCCATGCTGAAGGTAAGCTTTTTGTCGCGTTTTGACTTTGGCCTCGAGGTCCCAGGTCTTTGCTAACTTGGTGTTTGTGTTCCAGAGTTAGAGAAGGAGCAACATGCGGCCCAAGCGCTGGCTACCTCATTCCAGAACCTCTTCGAGGCCGAGGCCGGGCGGACTCAGCTACTCCAGGGTGTGATCACCTCGGTGTGCAATGGCCTGGGGGTCGAGCCTGACGCTGATACCGATGAGGACGCCGGGGAACTCGTTCGTTCGCCGGATGGCGGCGCTGGGTCACCTCGTCTGTGAGAAGATACGAGGCGGGCTGCATCATGGCGTGAAGAGGGCTATGGCGGTCATCTGGTCTGGGTTTGAGTACGACATGGGCCTCATCACTGATGGCTTCATTACGGATCCAGACCGGACCGACGAAGGAAATGAAGCAGCCTGCTTGGATCTGATTGAGGCCACAGAGGAGCCCGGCGGTTGCCTTGCAAAGCTTTTCGAGGTCGAGGTGGTCCCGCCTGCCGACAATGAGGGCTTGTGAGCCAAACCTAGGCATGAAGGCCCATGTAATAAGTTTAGTTAATATTCATAACTTGCGTCGTGATGGCCTCAGGGGCCTTGAAACATTTAGATGTAAATTTGTACTAAATGTCCATTTTTGTTTGAGTCTTTTGTTCCCTTTCTTGCTTGAATCGTATTCTTGCATGATTTTCTTAGCACACGGTTACACCCCTTGGCGTGAGGGAGCGAGTGGAGGTACCGTAGCCTCGGAGGCATAAGTGATCTCACGGCTCGGCAGCCCTCGAGCCTTAGTGTGTGTTTGCGGCCTCGTGGATTATGTAAGAACTCGATTCGAAGCGTACGGGAACGTTAGACTTGAGCTTTTTCAAAATTGTGAACTTTTATTAGGTCTACTTAGCGCGCGGTTGCACCCCTTGGTGTGGGGGAGTGAGTGGAGGTTCCATAGCTCAGAGGCAATCTCGTGGCTCGGCAGCCCTCGAGCCTTATGGTGCACTTGCGGCCTCGTCGACTTATGTAAGAGTTCTCTTGTTTTTGAAAAAATGCGAGTTTTTTGGGGATACGCAGGGGGTTCCCCCCTTGCAGCCCCCGAGGGAGGGTCGACTCTGAGGAAACAGGGTCGATCCTCCCTTGTTTTTATGAAAGAATGCTTTGAACACCGATGTATTCTTCATTCTATCATGGGATTGTGAAACAATTTACAGAGCCTCGAGGCTTTAGGGAAAAAAGCGACGTAGCTGTTCGATGTTCCATGCATTGGTGAAGATTTTGCCTTTCTCGTTTGATAGTTTGTAGGAGCCGGGCTTCAATACTTCTGTGACGATGTACGGCCCTTCCCATGGCGGAGTAAGCTTGTGTCATCCCTTGTTGTTCTGGCTTCGTCGGAGCACCAGGTAACCAACATTGAGATCCCGCCTACGGACATGTTTGTCGTGGTAGCATCGGAGACTTTGCTGATACCTTGTAAAGTGTAATAGAGCCACATCGCGAGCTTCCTCGAGCTGGTCGAGGGCGTCCTCTCTTGTGGCATCCTTGTTTTGCTCGTTGTAGGCTTTCAGCCTCGGGGATCCATATTCTACATCAGTTGGAAGCATAGCCTCGGATCCATAGACTAAGAAGAATGGAGTGAACCCCGTGGCTCGACTTGGCGTTGTTCTTAGGCTCCATAGGACCGAGGGGAGCTTGGCGGCCCATTTTTTCCTGTGTTTGTTTAGCTTGTTAAAAATTCTCGCCTTTAGGCCTTGTTGAACCATGTCGTTGGCACGTTCTACTTGGCCATTTGTTTTTGGATGAGCCACGGCCGACCAGAGCACACGGATGTGACGGTTGTCGTAGAAATCTAGAAACTTTTTTCTGGTAAATTGGGTGCCGTTGTCCGTGATGATGCAGTTAGGAACCCCAAAGCGGTGGACGATGTCGGTGAAGAATAGCATGGCTTGCTCAGACCTGATGCTGGTGATAGGATGTGCCTCGATCCACTTGGAAAACTTATCAATGGCGATGAGCAAGTGGGTGAAGCCACCAAGTCGAGCCCCCAAACAGGGAACGACCATGTGATGGGAATAGTTTGCAGGGTGTGAACCGGGAGATGGGTTTGCCTTGCGTAGTACTGGCATCCTTTGCAGGAGCATACTAGCTTGACAGCGTCAGAGACTGTGGTTGGCCAATAGAAACCTTGTCGGAATGTGTTTCCAACAAGGGTTAGAGGTGCCACGTGATGACCACAAGCCCCCGAGTGTAGATCTTTAAGCAGATTCTTGCCTTCCTCATTTGTGATACAACATTTTAGGATGCCCATAGGGTTGCGGCGATACAGCTCTTTGTTGTCGCCAAATATCACAAAGGACTTGGCCCGGCGAGTGATCCATCGGGCCTCGGTCTTATCCGAGGGGAGGTCCCCTCGAGTGAGATGGTCGATGTACGGAATACGCCAGTCAGGCTCGAGGTTGGCTGGTGGGGTCGAGCCTTCCGCCTGCATGACTTCAGTCCCGGTTGAGGGAGCTTCCGCCTTAGGTGGGGGATTGAGTGATGGACCGTCGGCTCCTCTGTCTGCCCTGGTGTTGACGAACGGTTGATGGAGATCCCTCACGAAAACGTCAGGTGGAACTGTGGTTCGACTAGAAGCGATTTTCACGAGTTCATCGGTAGCTTCATTATATCTGCATGCAACGTGGTTGAGCTCGAGGCCGTGAAACTTGTCCTGAAGGTGCCGTATCTCCTCGTACTAGGCCTCCATTTTGGGGCCACGACAGCTTGAGCTCTTCATGATCTGGTCAATGATGAGCTAGGAGTCACCATGAACGTCGAGGTGTCGGACCCCTCGTTCGACGGTGATGCGTAGGCCCGTGACGAGCGCCTCGTACTCGGCGACGTTGTTGGTGGCAAGAAAATGAAGCCGGATTACATAGTGAATGTGGACTCTGAGGGACGAGATGAAGAGTAAGCCCGCGCCCGCTCCTGTTTTCATCAGCGACCCATTGAAGTACATGGTCCAAAGCTCGGCCTGGTGCTAAACTGGGAGAAGTTGAGTGTCGGTCCACTTCGCTAGGAAGTCTGCCAGCACCTGGGATTTGATGGCTTTGCGTGGCACATAAGAGAGGGTCTCACCCATGAGCTTGACCGTCCACTTTGCTATTCTACCCGAGGCTTCCTAGTTCTGGGCTATCTCTCCTAAGGGGAAAGAAGACACCACGGTCGTCGGGTGGCCCTCGAAGTAGTGACGAAGTTTGCGCCGCGTCAAGACGATGGCGTACAACAACTTCTGGATTTACGGGTAGCGAACCTTGGTTTCCGAGAACACCTCGCTGATGAAGTAGACTGGCCTCTGGACGAGCAAGGTATGTCATTCCTCTGCCCTCTCGACAACTAAGACCACGCTGACCACTTGTGTCGTTGCGGCGACGTAAAGCAGGAGGGGTTCCCCTGTGCCCGGAGGGATGAGGATTGGTGAGTTGGACAACGTAGCTTTAAGCTTTGTAAGGGCCTCTTCTGCCTCGAGGGTCCACGAAAAGTGTTCCAATTTCTTTAGGAGATGATACAGTGGGAGCGCCTTTTCACCGAGATGCGAAATGAACCGACTAAAGGCCACGAGGCAGCCCGTGACCCTCTGTACGGCCTTTAGATCACGGATAGGGCCCATTTTGGTTATTGCACCGATTTTTTCTGGGTTGGCTTTGATGCCACGCTCGGAAATGATGAACCCTAAGAGCATGCCTCGAGGGACGCCGAAGACGCACTTCTCGGGGTTGAGCCTAATGTTTTTTGCTCTAAGGCATTTGAACGCAACGTTGAGGTCATTTACCAAATTACTGACCCTCTTGGTTTTGACAATGATGTCGTCGACGTAAGCCTCGATGGTTGGTCCAATGTGTTCCCCAAAAACGTGTTGCATGCATCGTTGGTACATAGCCCCCGCGTTCTAGAGACCGAAGGGCATAGTAACGTAGCAATACATGCCTGAAAGCATCTAGGCCCCAAGGTTTGGTTTCGGCAATTAATGACAACACTTTATTACCATGACTAACGTGTGTTTTGCAGAAACATTGGTAAGTTAGGTCATGGAGGTGATAACTGCTTTGAGCACTGTGGTATTCGTGTCCCTTGATGGAAATCGTTTCGGTTTTCAAAAGAGTGACGTCAAGATTAAGGACGGTTAGTTCCGGATGTCGAGGTGTTGAGACACATTCGGAATAGTCGTTAGGATCTTCGTTTTTCTCTTTTGGCCGTACTATAAAGGGGGGCATGAATGGGTAGCTTGACCTAGGCGAGTCCTATGTTTAGGTGTGGTGCACACTTGCTAAACTTGGCGCTAGGCAACCCTAGAATAGCTCAAAGTTCAGTTGGAAGCAACTTGGTTGAAGTTGCGATGCGTTTCGGAAAGTTTCGGGCTGTTTTCCAGTGACCGGACGCGGTCTTCGGCAGCACCGGACGCGTCCGGTCAGTATGTTATCGCGCTAGGGTTTCGGCCTTGACCACCGGACGCGGTCCTCACGAGGACCGGACGCGGTGGTCAGTGGCTGACACGTGTCACTCTGGGAGAATGCCCGTCGGACGCGACCTGGACGTGATCGGCGCGTCCGGTCACAGTCCAGTAATGTCCAGAGAGGACCGGACGCGTCCGGTCATCAGCCATCGAATGCGGCCTCGCGTCCGGTGCGAGTACAGTAAGCACCCTTGCACGATCGGACGCGTCCGGTCACCCCTGACCGGCGCGTCCGGTGGTTCGTTTCAAAATCGCGTTTTGACCGTTACGGGCGACCGGCGCGTCCGGTCAGTTCGACCGGCGCGTCCGGTCAGCCCGTGTCAGAAAATAACGGTTCGTTTTCTTTGAGGGGTGTTTAAATACAACCCCTCCACCTCTTTTAGAGGTCTCTTGCTCATTCAAACATCTGAGAAAACCCTTTAGAGTGCAAGGGAGTGCAAGAGCTCTAGTGAGGATAGAGATTTGAGAATCAAAGTTTGAGTTTCCTCACTAGTGATTAGAGAGTAGCAAGTGTGCATCCATCTCCTCATTTGGGCTCGTTGTAGTGAAGTGAGAGTTCTAGCTTGTTACTCTTGGTGATCGCCATCACCTAGACGGCTTGGTGGTGATTGGGAGTTTGGTGATCATCCGGCGGAGCTTGTGGATGACCCAACTCAAGTTGTGAGCGGTTTTGGGTGATTCGCCGCGACGGAGTGTCGAAGAATCAACTCGTAGAGAGCACTTGATCCTTGCGCGGATCAAGGGGGAGCGACACCCTTGCGCGGGTGCTCCAACGAGGACTAGTGGGGAGTGGCGACTCTCCGATACCTCGGAAAAACATCGCCGTGTCCCTTGCCCCTTTACATTCAAGCAATTACATTCTCGTATTTACTTTCATTGCTTGTTTTACATTCCTAGAATTGCCATGCTAGACTAGGATTGGAAACTAGGGTGCAAAACTTTTTATCGGTAGACTCTCTAGGAACACAAGTAGGCACTAGGGGTGAATTCCGGCTTGTAGGATTTAATTCTTGCAATTAATTTTTAGAGAAGCCCAATTCACCCCCCCTCTTGGGCATCTTGATCCTTTCAATTGGTATCGGAGCCGTGTTGCTCCTAATTTAGGCTTTACCGCCTAGAGCAAGATGTCTAACGGGGAAGGACCACCTCCCACCTTTGAGGGGGATGATTTTCCATATTAGAAAATCCGCATGGAGGCGTATCTCGAAGCCATAGATGTCGGGTGCCTTAGAGCCGCAACCCAAGGGCTTCCCGCTATCAAGGATCCCGCAAACCCCACTGGTGACGAGGAGAAGTATGACCGGTGGAATGCAAAGGCCAAAAATGCACTCTACCGGGGCTTAGGCAAAGATATCTTCAATCGTGTGCGTAATGCAAAGAACGCTCATGATTTGTGGGAGAATCTTTGTGCTCTCCATGAGGGAACTAAGAGTGAGCATGAGAAACGCTATCATATTGCTTTAAAGAAAATTAATTCTTTTGAGATGCTTCCCAAAGAAAGTGCTAATGACATGTACACTTGCTTGAATGTTCTTGTAGAGGACCTCAATGCTCTTGGGCTCACTCAAATGAGTCAATCGGATGTTGCAAGGAGGATCTTGAGTGTGCTTCCCGTTGAGAAGTATGGTCACATTGTCACCGTGCTTCATCAAAGTGATCTCTCCACCGCAACACCGACACAAGTATTGGGGAAGATCAATGCTCATGAGATGTACATGCACATCACTCCGGAAGAGGGCTCATCATCTTCCAAGAAGAAAGACTTGGCCTTCAAAGCTAGCCATGACAAGAAGAAGAAGAAGGGCCAAGCCATGATCATGCAAGAAAGCTCAAGTGAAAGTGATATCGATGATGAATCACTTGCACTCATGGTGAGGAAGACCACCAAGATGCTAAAGAAGCTCAACAAGAGTGGCATCAAGTTCGATGGTAAGAAAAAGAAATTCTTCACAAGTAGCAAGAGAAAGCCCATCTCGGAGATGGATTGCTACAATTGTGGTGAACTTGGCCACCTAGCTCATCAATGCCCTAGACCACCAAAAGACAAGTTCAAGAACAAGAACAAGGGCAAGAAAAATGATTCAAGTGATGAAGAAGATGAGAAGAAGAAGAACAAGCCATACAAGAAGAAGGATGGCAAGAAGAAGGAGTTCTACAAGAAGAAGAAGGGTGGAAAGGCATATATTGTTGGTGATTGGCTCACCGACATTGAATCATCTTGTGACTCCTCCGAAGATGAGAGCGATGATGAGAAAGAGAAGGTCGCCGCATTTGTGATGGGGCCATCATCTTCACCGACATCTTCACCACCACCTTCACCGCCTTCTTCACCATCATCGTCCACTACTCACCTATGCCTTATGGCCAAGGGTGAACGAAAGGTACAAAACCATGATAGTGATGATGATGATGATAGTGATAGTGATGATGAATTTGATGCACCTTCTTATGATGAACTTGTAAAATTGCTAAACAAATACACTAAAATCATAAGAAGGACTAGAAGTGAAAATGATGATCTTCAAAATGAAACTGAATCACTCTCATCTAAGCTTGAAAATGCTCAAAAGACTAGTGGTGAGCTTAGAGATCAAAATGAAATTATGTCTTCTACTCTCAAAGAGCTCAAAACCTCTAATAAAGAGCTTAAAGATCAACATGATAAACTTGAGAAGAAGCATGATGAGCTCATCACTAGACATAGCTCTCTAAAAGACAAATACACCACATTAAAAATTGACTATGATAGTCTTGTGGTTGCTAATGAACTTGCTCTTGAGACACATGATGCTACTAACCATGTTGTTAAGTGTGATATAGCTACATCATGTGATGACTTGATCATTGAAAGCATTGAGCAAGGTTCTAGTAGCAAAGGCAAGAGTGTGGTTGAGTCATGCAACCATGATGATTATGCCAAGATCAAGTGTGAGAATGAGAAGCTTGCAAATGAGAACAAGAAGCTTAAAGGTTTGATGGCTCTTGAGAAGCAAACAACAAATGAGTCACTCATTGAAGAGAACAAGAAGCTAAAGCAAGAAAAAGAGCATCTCAAGACCGGTCTAAGCAAGTTCACAAGAGGTCAATATTTGCAAAGTGAGCTCCTCATGAACACCGTAATGAAGATGGATAGAAGTGGTATTGGATACTTGGCAAATCAAGAAAAGAAGGCAAAAGCTCAACAACAAAGCAAGTCAAAGCCCAAGCCAAAGAGATGTGTTGAGTGTGGTCAAGAAGGTCACTTTGCTCATGAATGCAAAACTCCACCACCACAACCCTTGCCCAAGCATGCTAGACCCTTTGCCTTCAATGCTCATTATATGCTAAGAAAAGATTCAAATGGAAAGATGAAAGTCATGTTTTTGGGTCCCCCAAACAAGAATAGGCCAAAGAAAATATGGGTTGCCAAGTCACTAGTTGAGAAAGTCAAGGGCCCCTCTCAAGTTTGGGTCCCTAAACAACAAGCTTGATCTCTTGTGTGTAGGTGAACTACAAGACCGGTGGATCTCATTGGGTTATTGATAGTGGTTGCACTCAACATATGACCGGTGATCCTCGTATGTTCACCTCCATTGAAGAGAATGGGATATGTCAAGAGAAGATCACATTTGGGGATAATTCAAAGAGCAAAGTCAAGGGTATAGGCAAGATTGCAATATCAAATGATCACTCACTCTCAAATGTGCTCTATGTTGCTTCATTGAGTTTCAACTTGTTATCCGTTGGGCAACTTTGTGACCTTGGCTTCCAATGCTTGTTCACACCAAATGAAGTTGAAGTTTCAAAGATAGATGACAAGCAAGTGATATTCAAAGGCTTTAGATACAACAATCTTTATCTTGTTGACTTCACCTCCGAAGATGCAAATTTGATGACATGTTTGTTCACCAAGACCTCACTTGGTTGGCTTTGGCATAGGAGGCTTGCACATGTTGGAATGAGCACTCTCAACAAGCTATTGAAGAAAGAACTAGTAAGAGGGTTGAAGGATGTGAAGTTTGAAAAGGACAAACCTTGTAGTGCATGTCAAGCGGGCAAACAAGTTGCAAACACTCATCCAACCAAAGCTTTCATGTCAACCTCAAGAGTGCTAGAACTTCTACACATGGATTTGTTTGGGCCTACAACATACAAGAGCTTGGGTGGTAATCTCTATTGTCTTGTGATAGTGGATGACTACTCAAGATATACATGGACTTTCTTCCTTCATGACAAATCCGAAGTGGCAAGTTGCTTCAAGAAGTTTGCAAAGAGAGCTCAAAATGAATTCGAAGTCAAGATAAAGAAGATTAGAAGTGACAATGGCAAAGAGTTTGACAACACCAACATTGAAGCTTATTGTGATGAAATTGGAATCAAGCATGAGGTTTCTTCAACCTACACTCCTCAACAAAATGGTGTAGTTGAGAGAAAGAACCGGACTTTGATCACCCTTGCAAGAACAATGTTAGATGAGTACAACACTCCGGAAAAGTTTTGGGCCGAGGCAATCAACACCGCATGCTATGCCGCAAATCGCCTCTTCCTCCAAAAGTTTCTTGGCAAGACCCCCTATGAGTTGCTTAATGGGAAGAAGCCGGACGTCTCATTCTTCCGGGTGTTTGGTTGCAAATGCTACATCTACAAGAAGCGTCAACACCTAGGGAAGTTTCAAAGACGGTGTGATATTGGTTTTCTTGTTGGTTACTCATCAAAGTCCAAAGCATATAGAATATTTAACCATGCCACCGGTTTGGTTGAAGAAACATATGATGTGGAATTTGATGAATCTAACGGCTCCCAAGGAGCAATTGAGAATTGTGATGATGTAGGTGATGAACCCTTGAGGGAGGCCATGAAGAACATGCCCGTGGGAGACATCAAGCCAAAAGATGATGAAGACGATTGAAACACCCCTGGGTGTTAAGCATGCATTATCATTTCAAACATAAGCATTCAACATCATTGCATGTCTAACATTGTTTGGTTTGTATCACTTTTCAAATTTAACTTGAAAAACAAATAAATGGAAACCCTAGGTTTAAAATAAATGTTAAAAAGTTAGTGTACTTTTTAGAAGTAGCAATTTAAATAATTTAGAATAAACCAACTTGATTATTGGAGCAAAAATTTGGGATTCAAATCCTCCTCAAATTCTGTTTTAAAAATTTTTCTAAATAAATGAGTTTGATTTTTAAATTAGCTTTAAATCTCAAATTTCAAATCTATTGGGAATTTTGAAAAATGTTCTATATGAAAGTTGTAGAGAATAAAATTTTGAACAACTTTTGTTTTGGGACAAATTTCTGAAAACTTCGTTTTCATCCTCAAATTTGAATTTCAAACAGAACATTTAAATCTGGAATTTATTTGAAAAAGAAAAACCGGATTTTGTTACTGGGCTCCGGCTCCACTTCTCGGCCCGCGGCCGAAGCCGGCCCGGCCCGCGTCCGCGTCGTCCCCTCCCGCCCGCGCGCGCGAGCGCCCGCGCGCGATGCCGTGGCGTCGCGGCAGGGCTCGGCCGCCGCGTGGCCGTACGCCGGCGGCACCGCGCGACACGCGCCCTGTGGACCCCACATCCCGCGCCTACACCGCCCGGACTCGCCTGCTCCCGCTCCCCCACCTCATTTCGCCTTCACTCGCTCGCGCGCCTCGCCAACGCCGCAGCGCGCCGAGCCACCGCCGCCGCGCCATTGCCGTGCCTCGCCTCGCCACCGCGACTCCACCGCCAAATTCCGCCCGCCCAGGTGTTCCCCTTTCCCTAACCGACCTCGGCGAGTCAAGGGAAGCGCACGTCGGCAAGGTAATCGGCCGAATTTGGCCATCTTCTCCCCCGCCGGTGAGCCGCCGCCGCGGCTTCCGTCGACCTCGACCTTCCGCCATCCCATTTCCTCCTCACCGTGCGCACCATGACCGCCTCCGCTCGCTGGAGCTCATGCACCCGTCCATGACCGCCGCCATGGCCTGCTCCGGCCTAACACCGGCTAGCCGCGCCACCGCCTCCGCCATTGCCGCCGCAGTCCATGCTCCGCCCTTCCTCTCGCCCCGCTAACCGCATCACTGGGTTCGCACGCTTGCGGGGAGTCCACCGGTGCCGACCTCGTCGCCGGCGACCTCGCCGACGGCGAGTTATCCCCGGTCAGCGCCTTCCCGACCCGGCTCCGGCTGACCGGTGGGGTCAGCTGACCCGTGGGACCCGCCTGTCTGTCTCAGTGTTTCGGTCTCTGGTGTCACAGCGGGGTGCGCGTAGCATTTAAGTTCGGTTTTGAATTTCAGTTTTAAAGAAATAGATTTCCAGAAATTCTGAGAAAGCTTCCAAAAATTCTATCTCAATATTTATAGCTCCAAAAATCATGAAACAAATTTTGAAATGTTCCTTGTGAATAGATCTACAGTTTAAAAATATCCCATGTTATTTTTGTGACACTTTGCTGTACATTTTTATTTAATTATTATATATGCTGTTATCTTAGAAAAATTGTAGTAAATAAAAGATTAAAGGGAAAAATGTGATTCTTGTTGCATTAATCTTCTTTAGTGATGTACTTTCTAGGAAAAATGCTAGTGAATTATGTTCTGTGGGAAATTTTTGAAGTGTAGTTCAAATGCCTTTATTGGTTAATATTTGTTATTTTTAGTAGAAATCAATAAGTGTATATAACATGCCCATGATAATTTTTGTAGTATGTTAGTTTATAGTTGGTAACCTAGGAAAAATGTGAAATCTGTTGTTTGATACTTTTCCTAGTATAAAGTAATTTCATGCTCACTTTTAGGCCATAATTTGCTTATTTTGTACAAGTAGTTTTACAGCTCCTTTTACCATGAAAATTTAGTGGTAGCTTAGTTAGGGTAAGAATACTCTACTGTAATTTTTGTAGATTTTTATCTACACCAGAAATAGGTGTTGCAGTACAACCCTAGCCAAATAAGGAATAAATGATTATTCTTTATGAGAATTTAAGAAGAATAAAATGTGTTTGGTGTATCTTTGAAGCATCACTATGTATTGCTGATGTTGTGAATGAGTTAGGTTGGTAAGGTTTGGCTAATTAGGGTTACTTGCTTGTGTCAGGTGTATGTTAGTTAGTGTAATCAAATTAAGTAAACCTTGGGGTACATGTTCTTGGATGACGTGGACTACCTTGTAGAAGATGCAGTTTTGTACTAACTGCTCATCCCATGTGCTCGTCTGCATCTCATGTCACTTCATCATTCCATCATAATCCGATGCATCATTCGCATGTACTTATGCACTTGCATCATACAGGATCGCAGGAGGAGTCGCAGGCAGCAGTAATCGAGGAGCAGGCTTGGAAGGACCAGCAGGAGCCCCAGGCACAGGAGGTGTCCGAGGAGGAAGAGCCAAGCGAGGAGCTGCCAGAGTGCGTCGACCACCATCCTAGCTCGTTCGAAAGAGGCAAGCCTCGGAGCATTATAAGTCTCCTATTTTATAAAAGCTATTCTTACTTACCTGAATTATAATTATATATTGTTGCATTAAGTTATAGGAGTTGAGTGAAACCGTTGTTGCATTACTATCCTTGTCCACCAGAGTTACTGTTACCTTATTAGGTCAGGATCGAGTACTTTGCTTAGCCATGCTTAGATCGGTAGAAGTCGGGTGATTTCCTGTCACCTGCGAGTTATAGGCGAATACCTGGCTATGGTTAGCAGTAAATGTGAATCTTGAAAAGTAACCAAGTGTTGAGGTATAAATGGAGACCGGGCGGAGTCTTATAGGGTTTTGGACTATAGTGATTCCGTCTGTGTCGATTAAGGACCGATCGTTGCTCGTCCCTCTTGTCATGTTGAACGCATGCCTCACATTTAGCTGGCCGAATAAAGTACCTTTCGACCGCGAAGCTAGCGACACTTTTCGAGCCGGGATAAACTCGGGTTGGCAGACTGGTGTTGAAGGGGGTGTACGGGGACGCGAAGAGTAAGCCCAAGGTGCGCCCTGGCAGTCGGGCGGTCCCTGGGTAGTGCGATCCATGATTGTTATCCCGCGGCTTCTTGGAAAGTGTCATTGGTGATCTACGCGACCCTGACGGGGGAAGCATGGTTTGTGTGAGGAATAAATCTCCAGCTGGATAGGAATTCGATTCGAATCGCCGTCGCTCCCGGTTAGTGAGCACTTGACTCGAGCTACGGCATCGTAGTATTAATGTTGGAACACGGATGGTTATGTGATTAATGTTGGAAATGATAAACCTGAGATGGTAACCTTTGATGCTACTGAGGAATCCAGTGATTGTTTTAGTAATAGGTGCTTACCTAGCATAACTAGGTTATCATAAAATGATGCTAAAAGTACTTATTTTTAGTTATTCCTAAATAACTTATGCCTTTCGCAAATGAGTCAAGCCAGTACACTATATAAAGCCTTGCATGCTCCTTGGTGTCATATTATTCCTGGTTTATGACGGGTAAGTCTAGCTGAGTACATTCCCGTACTCAGGGCGTTGTTCCCATTGTTGTTGCAGATGGTCAGATGTACTATGGGTACTGCTCCAACTGTCTGTATCCGGCGATGGGTGACAACTAGGACCTTGGGCAGAGGTCGTCCTGATTATCTTATCTACTGCTTTTGTGGACCATGACTATTCACTGGCACTGTAATTGAACTAAGTGTGTGTGCGTAAAACTATTTGCTTCCGCTACTTTATGTTGAACTATGTTGTAATAATCTTATTTCCGAACTCCGATGTATTTTACCTTATGGTCAACTTTATGTATCGTGTGAACTATGGCTGCTAAATCAGTACGATCTTGGTTGTATGTTGGTTGGTTTGAAATCCTTCGTGATTTCACGGAATCTCGAGTTATACGGGCTTAAGTTTGTTAAATTAACCGCCTCGGTGGTAGATTTTCGGACTTAATCTCGTATAATTACGTTGATCCGTTACAGCTGGTATCGGAGCATGGTTTAGCATGTTACTGTTCACATGAGTATTTAAAAACAAAACTGTGTTTTCAAATGAGCTTTGGAACTTAAACGTGTGCCAGTGGTCATATCCTTTATGCCCGATAAGGACTCTAGGTGGCTTATTTAAGTACTAACTTGGGGGTTTGCATCATATTTAAAATTTCGTCGCTCATACGGCGTGCTATTGTATGAGTGCCATTCACTTGAGTGGCAATGTATGGATCAATTACCTCTACGCCTTGGTAAGTGAGAGTTGTGAGTGCATGGTCGGATACACTGCCGATCTAGGGGAGTGCTTAAGTGATTCCGAAGTACTCACGTGCCATGCGCATGTTTGTATGAGGGTATCATTGGTGGGAAATTCCGTCATGCAGTGACGATGCCGTCGATAGGACGATGATTCGGGTAGTGGTTACCGTTATACTCGTATCTGGGGATGCGTGTAGAGCGAGTAACTTACTTTACTGCTTTCTTGCATGTTTTCATACTGTGTGGTTTGGGCTGAAGTGATTTTCTGCAGGTACATAACAGCGCTTTCGAGTAGTACGTATTAGTTACGTTACAAGAGGTCGTTGTATGCCACCGTTTATTCCGTTAGTAGTATTAATTTTCTAAGTTTGTGAGGACGTACGGAACGTGCATGCATCATGTTATGCATTTCATTCATGGCATTGTTCCTCCCCTTATAAGTTGCTTATCTCATTTCGATAAAAATGCTAACTTAAAAATTTGTTCTCACCCCTGTAATAAAATTTTGCTACAGATGGCCCGTACCAAGCAGACAGCCCGCAAGTCCACCGGCAGAGCTCCCCGTCATCAGCTTGCTTCGCGCACTCGCCAGCGCCACACTTTTCTTGGAGAGTTTGGGATGCCTACGCTCTTGTGGAGAGTGCTCAGCTATGTAGGCTATCCTGATGGTATGGAGCCCCGCTATTTTTGGTCAAATGAGCGGATGGGCAAAGGACTTTTGGTGACTGTGGAAGCAGTAGTTCGTCCCCGAGGTGATGGTTCTGAGTGGACCGGTTGGCGTTTTGAGTCAACTGGCAGGACCCCTGAAGAAGCTGCTGAGAGGGCAGCCTTTGGGATCCTGAGGGATATCATGGATCGCTTTCCTCAGGAGTTGGCAGCAGCTATAGTTGGAGTCTTTCCGAGGGGCAACCCCTCCACTGACTCGTGGCAGCAGGCAAGGGGCAGGTCTTTGGAGATTAGCGCAGCAGAGGCACAAAACAGTGACAACCCTGCTATGAGTGCCATGTTTGCAGTGATGAGAGCCTTCGATGGAGTGGAAGGTAGTTTGAGACGTGTTTCTAGTGCTCTGGGTCAGGCTCGTGATGACCGCCGTCAGCTTCAGAGAGATCACGACGCAGAGATTGAGAGGCTCACTGCTGAGATGGCTCAGTTGACTCGTCAGAGAGATCAGGCCACTCAGAGGACCGTGGTTTTTGAGGGAGATGTACGTGCGCTGAGAGAGCAGCTTGAGCGACTGACCACCGCCCACAGGAATGCTGAGAGCATGTTGGCTCATGTGCTCCATCAGAGGAATGAAGCCTGGTCCGCAGAGAATGTGTTGAGAGCTAGGCAGTTTGAGCTAGAGCAGCGGTTGGTCGATGCGGAGGAGTACAATGATAACTTGCATGAAGAGGTCCATAGGCTGAACAATCAGCTTAATCCTTATGACCTCCCTGGCGCAGCCGAGATGGATTTGGACGTAGAAGAGGATCCTGCAGAGCCCGTGGCGCCAGCTGAGGAGCACGACGACGCTGCAGTTGGCGGCAGCGCCAACGTCTCTGACCTAGACAGCGACCACGACGAGTAGGCTAGTAGTTGTTGCGCTAGCTACTAGGTCCCGCTTGCATGATCTTTTGCGTTGTTGGCACTTGAGCATGTAATAATGAGTAGAAAGACTAAAGCATGATGTAATGTTGGAAAGCTTGGATGTGTTGGTGACGATATCCGAACGTCGAAAGTCCAGTGTATGTATGCTGGCAACTTGGTTGTAATGGACGCGATGTGTGTGCTTTAAGTAATATAATTAGTGATGTTGTGTTAATTGGGATGACTTATTGTGCCCCTGTTTTATTGTATGAAATTGTTCTCTCCAGTGAATTCAGTTCGGCATAATTTTTCATTCGGTTGCAATTTCTACAACATCACCTAATAATTACTGTTGCTGAAACATGCAGATGCCGAACACTCGCCGTACCGTGTATGGTGCCGCCGAGGCTGGTGGCAGTGCAGCCGCTAATGATGACCGTGATCCACCGCCACCTCCTCCACCCTATACGGCAGAACAGTTTTTCGCCCAATTCCTGGGAAGCCAACGCAACATGGAAAGTATGCAACAGAATATGGAAGCTGCGCTACGCAGT
The DNA here is from genome assembly GCA_022457205.1 of Saccharum spontaneum. NCBI lineage: Eukaryota > Viridiplantae > Streptophyta > Magnoliopsida > Poales > Poaceae > Saccharum > Saccharum spontaneum. The sequence goes on from CM039598.1 coordinate 13,952,143, forward strand.
ATCGCAGATAATACCCGACGAGGGATAAACCAGGGTGGCCATGAAGCAAACCAGTACAGCAGTTTTAAGGACTTCATGGATACTCGTCCACCGATCTTCAAGGAAGCCGCAGAACCTTTAGATGCAGAAGAGTGGATTAATACGATGGAAGACAAGTTTCGTGTCCTGAGGATGACTGAAGTGTTGAAGACTGAGTACGCAGCTCATCAGCTTCAAGGTCCGGCAGGAATGTGGTGGAAGCATCACCGCACCACTTTTGCTCCCCACGCCCATATCACTTGGAAGGAGTTCACTGACGCCTTCCGTGGAACATACATTCCACCAGGTCTGACCGAGATGAAGCTTGGGGAATTTCTGGCGTTAAATCAAGGCACGAAGACTGTGACTCAATATCTGCATGCATTCAATAACCTGAGCCGTTATGCCCCTGATATGGTAAATACTGATGCCAAGAAGATCGCTAGTTTCAAGAGAGGCCTGAGTCCGAAGATGATGAAGCATGTGGGTACAAACATGAGAACTAATTTCAATGACTTCGTTAGTGACTGCCTGAAGCAAGAGAAGAACAACAATGTTTATGCCGCTTCCAAGGTCCGTAAGAGGGCTTTTGAGTCGGGTTCATCTCAGTCCAGGGCCCCAGTAAACAACCGCCCGGCCTATCGCTCGCCCGTCCCCGGTGCAAGGTTTAGGCCACCGCAGCGGAAGAGTCAGAATACTCAGCCATCCCAGAGAAATCAGAAGCCGTTCAAGATGGCATTGCCTCAAGCAAAGACAGGACAAGGTAGTTCATCGGGAACTGTGGCTCAAGTGAAGGGACCGTGCTTCAACTGTAACCAACCTGGGCACTTTGCAAAGTATTGTCCCTATCCCAAGAAACAGCAAACGCAGTATCAAGCTCGTGTGCACCACACCACTGTGGATGATATCCCTGAAGGAGAACCGGGTGACAGCTGGTATGTTTTCTATCAACAATCATCCTGCAGTAGTCTTGTTTGATTCCGGATCGTCTCATTCCTTTGTAAGTCAAGCATTTGTTAAAAGGCATGAGCAAAAGATAGTTGATTTGGAATGTGCATATAAAATTAGTTCAGCTGGGGCTGATCTGTTGACTAATCAGATAGTTCAGGGAGTAACCCTAAACATATCAAACCGGCAATATAAGCTTAATCTGATAGTCATGCCAGGGTTAGTTTTGGATGTGATCATGGGTATGAACTGGATGAGTCGCATGAGAGTTGTAATTGATGTTGGAGGAAGGAGTATCTCTCTTAAGGAACCCAATGGGGAAGGCACCTTTCGGGTGGTCCTACCTAGAAGGGTAGACCTAGCTAGCACATCCTGTGCGGTCCAAACTACTCTGCTATCCCAGATTCCAGTGGTCTGTGAGTTTCCAGATGTGTTTCCAGAGGAGTTACCGGGACTGCCGCCAGACCGAGATGTCGAGTTTGCCATTGAGTTAATTCCAGGAACAGCACCGATCTCGAGAAGGCCTTATCGGATGCCTCCCAATGAGTTGGCAGAATTGAAGAAACAACTTCAGGACTTGCTAAAGAAAGGGTTGATTCGTCCCAGCTCGTCCGAATGGGGATGCCCCGCTCTGTTTGTGAAAAAGAAGAAGGATAACTCCTTACGCATGTGCGTGGACTATCGGCCACTGAATGCCGTGACAATTAAAAACAAGTATCCTCTTCCTCGGATTGATATCTTGTTTGACCAATTGTCTAAAGCCAAAGTGTTCTCTAAGATAGATTTGAGATCAGGGTACCATCAGATAAAGATTAGGCCGCAAGATGTGCCTAAGACTGCATTCTCGACCAGGTATGGTTTGTACGAGTATCTTGTCATGTCTTTCGGACTGACAAATGCTCCTGCATACTTTATGTACCTGATGAATTCGGTTTTCATGCCCGAATTGGATAAGTTTGTGATAGTGTTCATTGATGACATACTGATATACTCAGAAAATGAGGAAGAACACGCAGAACACCTCCGGATAGTCTTGACTAGACTCAGAGAACATCGACTGTATGCTAAGTTCAGCAAGTGTGAGTTCTGGCTCAGGACAGTTCCTTTTCTCGGCCATGTGTTGTCAGAAAATGGTATTTCTGTAGACCCTAGTAAAGTTCAAGAGGTTATGGACTGGAAGTCACCAACTTCAGTTCACGAAGTTCGCAGTTTCCTTGGTTTAGCCGGTTATTACCGTCGCTTCATACCAGAATTCTCGAAGATTGCCAAACCAATGACCAGTCTGTTACAGAAGGATCACAAATTTGTATGGACGGAGGAGTGCGAAGCAGCTTTCTGTACTTTGCGGAAGTTGTTGACCACTGCTCCCGTTCTGGCCCAACCAGACATAGAAAAGCCTTTTGATGTTTTCTGTGACGCATCCAAGAATGGGTTAGGATGTGTGCTGATGCAAAACGGAAGAGTCATTGCTTACGCATCACGACAACTGAGGAAGCATGAAGTTAACTATCCAACACATGATTTAGAGCTTGCAGCAATGGTGCATGCTCTAAAGATTTGGAGGCACTACCTGTTGGGTAATGTGTGTAATATCTTCACGGATCATAAGAGTCTCAAATACATCTTTACCCAATCCGAGTTGAACATGAGACAGAGGAGATGGTTAGAGTTGATAAAGGACTACAATCTGAATGTGCACTATCACCCTGGAAAGGCTAATGTAGTAGCAGATGCACTGAGCAGAAAATCTCATGCAATTGATGTACAACCGTTGTTTGAAGAAGGGTTCAATTTGTTACATCCAGCTGTGTTGCATAATATTCAGATCAGCTGCACACTGGAAAGCCAGATCATGGAGGGTCAGAAAACAGATAAGGGAATCTTTCACATCAAAGAAAAGATGAAGAGAGAACCCACCAAACACTTTCGATTGGATGAACAAGGAGTGTTATGGTTTAAGGATCGACTGGTAGTACCTAAGGATAGAGAGCTCAAAAACAAGCTGATGGATGAGGCCCATCGTTCGAAGCTATCTATTCACCCCGGAAGTAGCAAGATGTACCAAGATTTACGACCCCGTTATTGGTGGACTAAAATGAAAAAGGAGATTGCAGCATACGTTGCTCGATGCGACATGTGTTGTAGAGTTAAAGCTCTTCACATGAGACCTGCAGGACTCCTACAACCTTTGTCGGTACCTGATTGGAAGTGGGATGATATAAGTATGGACTTTATCACTGGTCTCCCCACCACACAGAAAGGCCATGATTCCATTTGGGTAATAGTCGATCGCCTTACCAAGTCGGCCCACTTTCTGCCAGTCAAAACAAGTTTCCGACCCCCTCAATATGTAGAAAAGTATATTGCTGAGATTGTCCGATTGCATGGAATACCAAAAACAATAGTGTCTGATCGAGGTTCGCAGTTTACCGCTCACTTTTGGGAACATCTTCATCAAGGTTTGGGCACTAGTCTGATTCGTAGCACGGCTTACCACCCACAGACTGATGGGCAGACGGAAAGAGTTAATGCAGTATTGGAAGATATGCTTAGAGCATGTGTGTTATCATCCAGAGGTTCATGGGAATCCTGGTTACCATTGGCAGAATTTTCTTATAATAACAGTTACCAAGAAAGTATCAAGATGGCACCATTTGAAGCCTTGTATGGCCGGAAGTGCAGAACACCGTTAAATTGGGTAGAGCCCGGAGAAAGAAGGTTTTACGGAATTGATTTTGTAGATGAGGCAGAGAAGAAGGTCTGTGTTATTCAACAAAACATGCAAGCAGCGCAGTCTCGTCAGAAAAGTTATGCGGATAAGAGGAGAAGACCATTGGAATTCCAAGTAGGTGACTATGTCTATTTAAAGGTTACCCCAATGAAGAAGAAACGGTTTGGAATCAAGAAGAAACTATCTGCTAGATACATAGGGCCATACCAGATCTTGGAGAAAAAGGGCCCCGTGGCATATAAGTTACAGTTACCCGAAGAGATGAGTTCGATCTTTCCCGTCTTCCACGTGTCCCAATTGAAGAAGTGTCTACGTGTTCCAGAGGAGAGAATACAACCTCAGGGTATTCGGATCAAGGCAGATTTGGAATATCGCGAGCAACCAGTCCGAGTCTTGGATACCAAGGACCGAGTCACTCGGAACAAAGTGGTCACAACCTACAAGGTTCAGTGGAGTCATCATGATGAGAGCGATGCTTCTTGGGAAACGGGAGAATATCTTCAAACTGCTTATAAAGATTTTTACGATAAATGGTTCGTAACTCAAAATCTCGGGACGAGATTCTTATAAGGGGGAGGGCTGTAACACCCCTGGGTGTTAAGCATGCATTATCATTTCAAACATAAGCATTCAACATCATTGCATGTCTAACATTGTTTGGTTTGTATCACTTTTCAAATTTAACTTGAAAAACAAATAAATGGAAACCCTAGGTTTAAAATAAATGTTAAAAAGTTAGTGTACTTTTTAGAAGTAGCAATTTAAATAATTTAGAATAAACCAACTTGATTATTGGAGCAAAAATTTGGGATTCAAATCCTCCTCAAATTCTGTTTTAAAAATTTTCTAAATAAATGAGTTTGATTTTTAAATTAGCTTTAAATCTCAAATTTCAAATCTATTGGGAATTTTGAAAAATGTTCTATATGAAAGTTGTAGAGAATAAAATTTTGAACAACTTTTGTTTTGGGACAAATTTCTGAAAACTTCGTTTTCATCCTCAAATTTGAATTTCAAACAGAACATTTAAATCTGGAATTTATTTGAAAAAGAAAAACCGGATTTTGTTACTGGGCTCCGGCTCCACTTCTCGGCCCGCGGCCGAAGCCGGCCCGGCCCGCGTCCGCGTCGTCCCCTCCCGCCCGCGCGCGACGCCGTGGCGTCGCGGCAGGGCTCGGCCGCCGCGTGGCCGTACGCCGGCGGCACCGCGCGACACGCGCCCTGTGGACCCCACATCCCGCGCCTACACCGCCCGGACTCGCCTGCTCCCGCTCCCCCACCTCATTTCGCCTTCACTCGCTCGCGCGCCTCGCCAACGCCACAGCGCGCCGAGCCACCGCCGCCGCGCCATTGCCGTGCCTCGCCTCGCCACCGCGACTCCACCGCCAAATTCCGCCCGCCCAGGTGTTCCCCTTTCCCTAACCGACCTCGGCGAGTCAAGGGAAGCGCACGTCGGCAAGGTAATCGGCCGAATTTGGCCATCTTCTCCCCCGCCGGTGAGCCGCCGCCGCGGCTTCCGTCGACCTCGACCTTCCGCCATCCCATTTCCTCCTCACCGTGCGCACCATGACCGCCTCCGCTCGCTGGAGCTCATGCACCCGTCCATGACCGCCGCCATGGCCTGCTCCGGCCTAACACCGGCTAGCCGCGCCACCGCCTCCGCCATTGCCGCCGCAGTCCATGCTCCGCCCTTCCTCTCGCCCCGCTAACCGCATCACTGGGTTCGCACGCTTGCGGGGAGTCCACCGGTGCCGACCTCGTCGCCGGCGACCTCGCCGACGGCGAGTTATCCCCGGTCAGCGCCTTCCCGACCCGGCTCCGGCTGACCGGTGGGGTCAGCTGACCCGTGGGACCCGCCTGTCTGTCTCAGTGTTTCGGTCTCTGGTGTCACAGCGGGGTGCGCGTAGCATTTAAGTTCGGTTTTGAATTTCAGTTTTAAAGAAATAGATTTCCAGAAATTCTGAGAAAGCTTCCAAAAATTCTATCTCAATATTTATAGCTCCAAAAATCATGAAACAAATTTTGAAATGTTCCTTGTGAATAGATCTACAGTTTAAAAATATCCCATGTTATTTTTGTGACACTTTGCTGTACATTTTTATTTAATTATTATATATGCTGTTATCTTAGAAAAATTGTAGTAAATAAAAGATTAAAGGGAAAAATGTGATTCTTGTTGCATTAATCTTCTTTAGTGATGTACTTTCTAGGAAAAATGCTAGTGAATTATGTTCTGTGGGAAATTTTTGAAGTGTAGTTCAAATGCCTTTATTGGTTAATATTTGTTATTTTTAGTAGAAATCAATAAGTGTATATAACATGCCCATGATAATTTTTGTAGTATGTTAGTTTATAGTTGGTAACCTAGGAAAAATGTGAAATCTGTTGTTTGATACTTTTCCTAGTATAAAGTAATTTCATGCTCACTTTTAGGCCATAATTTGCTTATTTTGTACAAGTAGTTTTACAGCTCCTTTTACCATGAAAATTTAGTGGTAGCTTAGTTAGGGTAAGAATACTCTACTGTAATTTTTGTAGATTTTTATCTACACCAGAAATAGGTGTTGCAGTACAACCCTAGCCAAATAAGGAATAAATGATTATTCTTTATGAGAATTTAAGAAGAATAAAATGTGTTTGGTGTATCTTTGAAGCATCACTATGTATTGCTGATGTTGTGAATGAGTTAGGTTGGTAAGGTTTGGCTAATTAGGGTTACTTGCTTGTGTCAGGTGTATGTTAGTTAGTGTAATCAAATTAAGTAAACCTTGGGGTACATGTTCTTGGATGACGTGGACTACCTTGTAGAAGATGCAGTTTTGTACTAACTGCTCATCCCATGTGCTCATCTGCATCTCATGTCACTTCATCATTCCATCATAATCCGATGCATCATTCGCATGTACTTATGCACTTGCATCATACAGGATCGCAGGAGGAGTCGCAGGCAGCAGTAATCGAGGAGCAGGCTTGGAAGGACCAGCAGGAGCCCCAGGCACAGGAGGTGTCCGAGGAGGAAGAGCCAAGCGAGGAGCTGCCAGAGTGCGTCGACCACCATCCTAGCTCGTTCGAAAGAGGCAAGCCTCGGAGCATTATAAGTCTCCTATTTTATAAAAGCTATTCTTACTTACCTGAATTATAATTATATATTGTTGCATTAAGTTATAGGAGTTGAGTGAAACCGTTGTTGCATTACTATCCTTGTCCACCAGAGTTACTGTTACCTTATTAGGTCAGGATCGAGTACTTTGCTTAGCCATGCTTAGATCGGTAGAAGTCGGGTGATTTCCTGTCACCTGCGAGTTATAGGCGAATACCTGGCTATGGTTAGCAGTAAATGTGAATCTTGAAAAGTAACCAAGTGTTGAGGTATAAATGGAGACCGGGCGGAGTCTTATAGGGTTTTGGACTATAGTGATTCCGTCTGTGTCGATTAAGGACCGATCGTTGCTCGTCCCTCTTGTCATGTTGAACGCATGCCTCACATTTAGCTGGCCGAATAAAGTACCTTTCGACCGCGAAGCTAGCGACACTTTTCGAGCCGGGATAAACTCGGGTTGGCAGACTGGTGTTGAAGGGGGTGTACGGGGACGCGAAGAGTAAGCCCAAGGTGCGCCCTGGCAGTCGGGCGGTCCCTGGGTAGTGCGATCCATGATTGTTATCCCGCGGCTTCTTGGAAAGTGTCATTGGTGATCTACGCGACCCTGACGGGGGAAGCATGGTTTGTGTGAGGAATAAATCTCCAGCTGGATAGGAATTCGATTCGAATCGCCGTCGCTCCCGGTTAGTGAGCACTTGACTCGAGCTACGGCATCGTAGTATTAATGTTGGAACACGGATGGTTATGTGATTAATGTTGGAAATGATAAACCTGAGATGGTAACCTTTGATGCTACTGAGGAATCCAGTGATTGTTTTAGTAATAGGTGCTTACCTAGCATAACTAGGTTATCATAAAATGATGCTAAAAGTACTTATTTTTAGTTATTCCTAAATAACTTATGCCTTTCGCAAATGAGTCAAGCCAGTACACTATATAAAGCCTTGCATGCTCCTTGGTGTCATATTATTCCTGGTTTATGACGGGTAAGTCTAGCTGAGTACATTCCCGTACTCAGGGCGTTGTTCCCATTGTTGTTGCAGATGGTCAGATGTACTACGGGTACTGCTCCAACTGTCTGTATCCGGCGATGGGTGACAACTAGGACCTTGGGCAGAGGTCGTCCTGATTATCTTATCTACTGCTTTTGTGGACCATGACTATTCACTGGCACTGTAATTGAACTAAGTGTGTGTGCGTAAAACTATTTGCTTCCGCTACTTTATGTTGAACTATGTTGTAATAATCTTATTTCCGAACTCCGATGTATTTTACCTTATGGTCAACTTTATGTATCGTGTGAACTATGGCTGCTAAATCAGTACGATCTTGGTTGTATGTTGGTTGGTTTGAAATCCTTCGTGATTTCACGGAATCTCGAGTTATACGGGCTTAAGTTTGTTAAATTAACCGCCTCGGTGGTAGATTTTCGGACTTAATCTCGTATAATTACGTTGATCCGTTACAACGATGTGCAAATCATTGATCCACCATCTTCATCACGTGTGCCTCAAGATGATGACAAGAATGAGAGAGTTGAAAATGAAGATACTTATGTCTCTCATGAACAAGCCGAGGCACAAGCACAAGATGTTGATGCTCCCCATCCACCTCCTCAAGTGGTTGATAGAAGAAATTCACCTCTACTTCAAGCTCATCCACAAGAACTCATCATAGGGAGTCCTACTAAGGGAGTAATGACTCGATCTCAAAAGCTAGCTTCTTTTGTTGAACATCACTCTTTTGTCTCTTGTGTTGAACCTAAGAATGTAGAAGAAGCTCTTCAAGATCCGGATTGGGTGAATGCCATGCATGAAGAATTGAACAACTTCACCCGCAACCAAGTATGGACACTTGAAGAGCATCCTAAAGGTGCAAGAGTCATTGGAACCAAGTGGGTGTTCCGAAACAAGCAAGATGACCAAGGCATAGTAGTGAGGAACAAGGCAAGACTAGTTGCAAAGGGATTCTCTCAAGTTGAAGGCCTTGATTTTGGAGAGACCTTTGCACCCGTTGCAAGACTTGAAGCCATTCGTATCCTCCTTGCATATGCATCACATCATGATATGAAATTGTATCAAATGGATGTGAAAAGTGCATTCTTAAATGGCTTTATAAATGAACTAGTCTATGTCAATCAACCTCCCGGGTTTGAAGACCCTAGATATCCTAATCATGTTTATAGGTTGTCCAAGGCGCTATATGGGCTCAAGCAAGCCCCTAGAGCGTGGTATGAGCGCCTCCGGGACTTCCTCATTGAGAAGGGCTTCACCATCGGGAAGGTCGACACCACACTATTCACCAAGAAACTAAATGGGGAGATCTTCATTTGTCAAGTATATGTTGATGATATCATCTTCGGGTCAACAAATGAAGATTATTGCAAGGAATTTGGTGAATTGATGTCGAAGGAGTTCGAGATGTCAATGATTGGTGAGCTCACATTCTTCCTTGGTTTTCAAGTCAAGCAAATGAGAGAAGGGATTTTCATCTCTCAAGAAAAGTATACCAAGGATCTTCTCAAAAGATTCAAGATGGAAGAATGCAAGCCAATCAAGACCCTAATGCCATCAAATGGACATCTCGACCTAGATGAGGGAGGTAAACCGGTTGATCAAACTCTCTACCGTTCTATGATTGGTAGCTTGTTGTACCTTACCGCATCTAGGCCCGATATCATGTTTAGTGTGTGCATGTGTGCTCGCTTTCAAGCGTGCCCTAAAGAACCTCACTTAAGTGCCGTAAAAAGAATCCTAAGATATCTTAAGCACACCCCAAGCATTGGTCTATGGTATCCCAAAGGAGCTAGATTCCAACTAGTTGGCTATTCCGACTCGGATTATGCCGGTTGCAAAATTGATAGAAAAAGCACATCCGGAGGGTGCCATTTGCTTGGGAGATCCTTAGTATCTTGGTCATCTAAAAAGCAAAATAGTGTGGCTTTGTCCACCGCCAAGGCGGAATACATTGCCGCGGGGGCTTGTTGTGCACAAATCTTATATATGAAACAAACCCTCCTAGACTATGGAGTTGTTCTTGAAAAGGTGCCACTTTTATGTGACAATGAAAGTGCCGTTAAAATTGCTAACAATCCGGTACAACACTCTCGCACCAAGCACATTGATATCCGCCATCACTTTCTAAGAGATCACGTTGCTAAAAATGACATATCGCTAGAAGGTGTACGAAGTGAAAATCAATTAGCGGATATCTTCACTAAACCTTTGGATGAGGCTACCTTTTGTAGGCTAAGAAGTGAACTTAATGTGCTTGATTCAAGTAACTTTAAAAAATGAGCGCGTGTTGTCCCTTGCATTGCATTGTATCATATGTCACGTTTATTTTATCGCAATGCATTTAGGGCTTGACTAACACGGTTACGATAACCCTCCTTCGGAGGAGTGAAGAAACCTAACCGTGGATCAAACTTGACAAGCAACCTAGCTTTACTTTCTTGTATTGCATTGCATATGCATGGTTGTTTGTTTGTCGTTTTCTTTTCAGTTTAGCTTTGAGCAACCTCTGTGTTCGTCCATGGATAGAGAGAGCATTTGACGCTCCTAAAGGTCCAAAACTCTATTGCATGGCCATACGTTGCTCCTCGGGTGTTTATTGCCTATTTTCGTAAAAATTATACTAGCCTAAGGCAAAATATTTTGAAAAATTTGAGGGTTTGAGTGAGGTCACTCATATCAGGTTCCAATTGGTGTTTATTTGTGTCTCTTTGAATTGGAACTTGATTGGGAGAAGTCGCGTCGAAGTTTGGAACGAAGAATGGCGAAGAACAGCGACCGGACGCTGGACCGGACGTTGCACCGGACGCAGTGATGCTTCACCACCGTGTCCGGTCCCGGCGTCCACCAGCGCGTCCGGTCATCCAGAAGACCAATTCCAGACCTTGGCACCAGACGCTGCACCGGACGCGCCTCTGACGACCACCGCGTCCGGTCCCGGCTACCACCACCGCGTCCGATGCTCCGCGATGAATTCCCGAGCTCTCAACGACCGGACTCTGACCGCGTCCGGTCAGTCCACACCGGACGCGTCCGGTCACTCCAGGCGCTTACTGGAGTGTGACCGGACGCTGCACCACCGCGTCCGGTCATAATGACCACCGCGTCCGGTGATAGCGTGTCGAGCGGATCTCAGCCCCTCATAAAACCCTTCGGTTTCAATCGTCTTTTTCCTCATCCGCCGAAATCCGCCGCCGCTCGACTTCTCTCGCCGATTCGCCGTGCTTGCTCGCCGTCCCCTCACCGCCGGCGACCTTGCCGAGCCCGCGGCTCGCCCGCTCGCCCTCCTTGCCGCGCCGCGCCCCATTGCCCTCTGCTCCCGCAGCCGAGCGAGCCCACGCCGCCCGCTCCAGCCGTCTCTGCGCCGCGCGCCATCGCCGCCGTTTAGCCGCCGCCGTTGTCTCACCAGTTATCCCCACTGCAGCAGCCGCCGTGTGCCTTCTCGTGCTAACCCTAGATCCTCAATCCACCTTCGGCCGTGCTCTTCCCTAGGGTTTGCCCAAACCCTAGCCTAGGGTTTGACCTAACCCTCGCTCGAGGTATCGTCTCGATTCGGCTTTTCGTTCAAGTCGATTCCTTTTCATCGTTAGGGCTAACCTTGACCGATTTCTTTCATTGACTATCTCGCTCGGTCGTTTCAGAGCTCGATCGTCGATCTCGGGGGTTCTCGCGAACTAGGTCACCGCTTCCTCTCACCGTCGTTTCGTCGACCCGAGGTAGCTTCGCGTCATGTTTTCTCGTCGTATCTAATTTGCTTGCTATCTCTAGGGCTTCGCACCTTTTAGTAATATATATATGCTTATGGTACATCTTTCTATTCCATACGTGCAGCGAGTCAGTCGGTGTGTCAGGGTCAGATCTGTTCGCTAAATCCGAGGCCAAGCCTGCGGATACGGATTGAGGCCAAGCCTCTCGAGTGTCAGTTCATCATCTCACAGAGGTTTTCAGGCAGTCGATCAGCATGGTGCGTTGCAAGAACGCCGGTGGTGCTCCTGGTGACGGGGACAACAGTCCTCCCCACCGTGATGAGATTGCGCGTGGTAAGCGCATCAAGATTGCAGCCAGGAAGAAGAGGAAGACACTTTCAGAGGCAGAGGTTGCTCAGGCCGTGGCAGACGCTGCAGAGCAGGCAGAGAGAGGTGGCAGACGCAGTGGCATTCACATAGGCGAGCGTCGCTTTCACCTTGAAGGTCGACAGCTCGGCACTGAGGCCACTGAGGGTACCGAGGCTACTGGACCTTCCGAGCAGATGTCAGTAGATCCACCCACAGAGCAGACAGAGGCTACACAGGCTACTGAGTCTACCCAGGCTACTGAGGCTCCACAGGCCACTGAGGATACAGAGGAGCAGGCAGCTCAGTCTCCACCACGTCGCCGCTCCACACGTGCTCGTACTCAGGTGACACCTAGGCCAGAGGGCCAGCGTCGTGGTGCACGACCTCCTCCCAGAGTTAGAGGGTCACCCCCGGTCGAGCACTTAGACCTGAGGGGTGCTTCAGCACGTCAGGTGCAGAGTTTGAGGTTTGTGGAGGTCAGCCGATGGTTTCCACCTGTCAGAGATTCCAGAGCTTCAGAGGGTTTCTACACCCCACTTTAGGAGGACTTCTACAGGGCCCTAGTTAACAGTGGTATTGCATTCAGACCTCAGAGGGTATGTCGACTTGAGGCATTGGTTGATGTTGTGGGAGAGCAGCTCCGTCCGCACCTGTCCTATATGCCTGGCTTATCAGATCTTCTTGGACGGACAGGTGCATACTGCGGCACATGGGTCAGGGAGTTCTATGCTTCTCTTTGGATTGATCCTGCCTATGAGTTCATACACTTTGCTTTCAGAGGCCGCGATCACAGATTATACAGCTCCAGAGCTCGAGAGATCCTCAGACTACCAGCTTCTGACACGAGGATCCATCAGTTGTGCTATGGACAGACTCCTCCTCCCAGACGCCCTCACGGCGGTTCAGTGCCACCCACCGACCTGGTTCGACCCTGCTTTCGCGAGCCTTTTGACGAAGGGTCACGTCGTATGCCTGCCAGCCTGACGCCACTTGCCAGAGTCTTGGATGCTATACTCAGACGCACTTTACTGCCCAGGCTCGGCTACAGAGAGGGACTGACGAGGATGCAGCTTTGGGTTGTTCACCACCTCCTTTCACAGCGACAATTTGACATCTGGGATCTTATCCTTTGTGAGATGGAGGACACCATTGCTGAGGGCTTCAAGGGTAACCGTCAGCTTCCCTATGCCCACTGGATTTGTTTTATCATCAGATCTGCTATCCAGATGCCACCAGAGATCAGGGCGGAGATTGCTAACACTACTACAGCTTTCCCTGATTATGATATCAGACAGCTTTGGGCCTCTGTTACTAGAGATCAGGCCCCAGCACCAGGACAGCGTGAGCGCCCAGACGTTCCTGAGACAGCAGCTGAGCAGGACGCCAGAGTTGACGAGCTTGCCGAGGCAGAGCTCGTGGACCTTGAGGCTCAGACTGCTGACATACCTAAGGATGTCACTTCAGACAGCACAGATGAGGACTACCAGCCCATCCCTAGGTACCGGTCTCCTCGGTCTCACGACCACGAGGCCGGTGGATCTGGCTCAGCCTCCCGCTCAGACCCAGCCATGGTGGCTATTCTTGAGAGGTTGACCCAGGCTCAGGAGCAGCAGCAGCAGCAGATACAGCGCCAGGCACAGGATACAGCTGCAGCACTTGCACAGATTCAGGCTCGTCAGGACGAGTTTCAGAGACAGCAGCTTGAGATCCAGAGGCAACAGGTTGAGATGCAGCGACAGAGTCAGCAGCAGTACATGGATCTCCTGCGTCACCTTATCACAGTTGGGGTTCCTCCGCCTGCATCTGTCATGGCTCCGGCTTTGCATTCCAGTGGTTCGTCGAGTCAGGGACAGCCGAGCTTACAGTTTACATCTCCACAGCAGCAGGTGCCCCAGTCCTTTCAGTCCCCGAGCTTCACTCCTATACATACGGGGTTTACACCATGAGACCAGCAGTCGTTCCTCCAGTGACAGGGACCGGGACTACAGAGACCATCCCTTCTTCAGTTGCCTCGACAGATCCCCCAGCTACTGGCGCACTTCAGGCTCAGGTTACTCAGACAGATCCACTTGTTGCTACACAGTCAGTGCCTGTTCCTGCTCAGACCCAGACCGCTTCGCAGCCACGTGCTTCTTCAGAGGGTCAGCCAGATAGCTCAGACTCCGAGGGCGATTCGCTTCACTTCGTGATCACTCCGCGCACCTCGGCACCCGACACGACTCCGTCTGTCCCCCCGTCAGATTAGATTAGTTTTTGGCGCTTGATGCCAAAGGGGGAGAGAGAGTAGTTTCAGGGGGAGTTTGTTAGTGGGTTTTCGTTCTTTGTGTGCTACTTTCATGCATATCATGTTTACTTTTCAGCATTGCATTCGTGTGACATTGTCGTCGAGTCGTAAACTTTGAGTCTTAATGTGTTATCCGTCTCAGTGATTAATATATGTCACCGTTTTAGCTATAGCTCTAAGGTTGTGCTTCCGTGCCTTACTCCGATTACTTTGAGCTATATCTTTATGTGTACTAACGCTTTTTGTCTTATCTCTTGAAGTACACTCTTTTGGCTTGGAGCACATAAGCAATTCCTAACCTTTTATGCTTATTGTCTTTTGCTTATGTGAACCAAGCATGTTCGAAAACCTTCACTCTAATCCTTTGAAACTTAGTGTTGTCATCAATCACCAAAAAGGGGGAGATTGAAAGCATCTAGGCCCCAAGGTTTGGTTTCGGCAATTAATGACAACACTTTATTACCATGACTAACGTGTGTTTTGCAGAAACATTGGTAAGTTAGGTCATGGAGGTGATAACTGCTTTGAGCACTGTGGTATTCGTGTCCCTTGATGGAAATCATTTTGGTTTTCAAAAGAGTGACGTCAAGATTAAGGACGGTAAGTTCCGGATGTCGAGGTGTTGAGACACATTCGGAATAGTCGTTAGGATCTTCGTTTTTCTCTTTTGGCCGTACTATAAAGGGGGGCATGAATGGGTAGCTTGACCTAGGCGAGTCCTATGTTTAGGTGTGGTGCACACTTGCTAAACTTGGCGCTAGGCAACCCTAGAATAGCTCAAAGTTCAGTTGGAAGCAACTTGGTTGAAGTTGCGACGCGTTTCGGAAAGTTTCGGGCTGTTTTCCAGTGACCGGACGCGGTCTTCGGCAGCACCGGACGCGTCCGGTCAGTACGTTACCGCGCTAGGGTTTCGGTCTTGACCACCGGACGCGGTCCTCGTGAGGACCGGACGTGGTGGTCAGTGGCTGACACGTGTCACTCTGGGAGAATGCCCGTCGGACGCGACCTGGACGTGATCGGCGCGTCCGGTCACAGTCCAGTAAGGTCCAGAGAGGACCGGACGCGTCCGGTCATCAGCCATCGGACGCGGCCTCGCGTCCGGTGCGAGTACAGTAAGCACCCTTGCACGATCGGACGCGTCCGGTCACCCCTGACCGGCGCGTCCGGTGGTTCGTTTCAAAATCGCGTTTTGACCGTTACGGGCGACCGGCGCGTCCGGTCAGTTCGACCGGCGCGTCCGGTCAGCCCGTGTCAGAAAATAACGGTTCATTTTCTTTGAGGGGTGTTTAAATACAACCCCTCCACCTCTTTTAGAGGTCTCTTGCTCATTCAAACATCTGAGAAAACCCTTTAGAGTGCAAGGGAGTGCAAGAGCTCTAGTGAGGATAGAGATTTGAGAATCAAAGTTTGAGTTTCCTCACTAGTGATTAGAGAGTAGCAAGTGTGCATCCATCTCCTCATTTGGGCTCGTTGTAGTCAAGTGAGAGTTCTAGCTTGTTACTCTTGGTGATCGCCATCACCTAGACGGCTTGGTGGTGATTGGGAGTTTGGTGATCATCCGGCGGAGCTTGTGGATGACCCAACTCAAGTTGTGAGCGGTTTTGGGTGATTCGCCGCGACGGAGTGTCGAAGAATCAACCCGTAGAGAGCACTTGATCCTTGCGCGGATCAAGGGGGAGCGACACCCTTGCGCGGGTGCTCCAACGAGGACTAGTGGGGAGTGGCGACTCTCCGATACCTCGGAAAAACATCGCCGTGTCCCTTGCCCCTTTACATTCAAGCAATTACATTCTCGTATTTACTTTCATTGCTTGTTTTACATTCCTAGAATTGCCATGCTAGACTAGGATTGGAAACTAGGGTGCAAAACTTTTTATCGGTAGACTCTCTAGGAACACAAGTAGGCACTAGGGGTGAATTTCGGCTTGTAGGATTTAATTCTTGCAATTAATTTTTAGAGAAGCCCAATTCACCCCCCCTCTTGGGCATCTTGATCCTTTCAATGCCGAACGGGGTGATGAATGAAGTCACGAGCTGGTCGGACTCCTTCATTTTGATCTGGTGGTAGCCGGAATACGCATCTAAGAATGACAGAATTTCACATCCCGCAGTAGAATCAATGATTTGATCAATGCATGGTAAAGGAAAAGGAACTTTCGGACATGCTTTATTCAAACTAGTATAGTCTACACACATCCTCCACTTCCCATTCTTTTTCTTAACTAATACAGGATTAGCCAACCACTCGAGATGATGAACCTCCTTGATGAATTCGGCCTCTAATAGCTTGTGGATTTCCTCGCCGATGACCTTGCGCTTCTCCTCATTGAAGCGGCGCAAGCGTTGTTTTACCGGTTTGGAGCCGGCTCGGACCTCCAAGGCGTGCTCGGCGACTTCCCTAGGTATGCCCGGCATATCCGAGGGCTCCACGCAAAAATGTCGACGTTTGCGTGGAGAAAGTTGACGAGCACTACTTCCAATTTGGGGTCGAGGGTGACGCTGATGCTCAACGCCTTTCCGTTCGGGTCAGTGATCGAGGTGTACGAGCTTGACATCCTCCGCGGGCACGAAGTTTCCGGCATGGCGCTTGGGGTCAGTGATCTCTTTAGCTAAACTGTCGAGTTTCGCTGCCAAGGTCGCCGACTCTAGGATGGCTTCCCCGTGCTCTACGCATTCCACATCGCACTCATAGGCGTGCTCATAAGAGGGCCCGATAGTGATGACACCGTTGGGGCCTGGCATTTTGAGCTTGAGGTAGGTGTAGTTGGGAACCGCCATGAACCGGGCATAGCAGGGGCGCCCAAGAATGGCATGGTATGTCCCATGGAATCCAACCACCTCAAAAGTGAGAGTTTCCTTCCTGAAGTTGGCGGAAGTGCCGAAACAGATAGGCAGGTAGACCCGCCCGATGGGCTCGGCATGCTTTCTTGGCACAACTCCATGGAAGCCCCCGACGCTGGGTCGGAGGTGCGTTCTCGTGATTCCCAGAAGGTCGAGGGTCTAGGCATAAATGATATTAAGACTACTGCCTCCGTCCACGAGCACCTTGGTGAGACGTGTGTTGGCGATAACGGGATCGACGACAAGTGGGTAGACCCCAGGATTGGGGATGTAGTCGGGGTGATCATCACGGTCGAAAGTGATGGCCACCTCGGACCAATCAAGGAAGAGGGGGTTGCGAGTTGCACGGAGAAGACTTCTCGACATTCCTATTTGCGCTACCGTGTTGAGAGGCACGTCGAGGGTCCTCCGTATATCATGAAACAGTCATGAATCTCGGGAAACCCCTCGTCCTTGTCATCTCCCTTGGGATCCTCCTTCTTGTCGTATTTCTTGATGCCTAGGCTTTCAAAGTACCTCCAGAGCATGTGTCAGTCCTCAAGGTTGTGGTTCATGGGCCCTTTGTGGTAGGGACATGGTTCCTTGAGCATTTTGTTGAAAATGCCCCCGCTGGGGGGTCCTCGAGGTTTCTTACGATCAACAGCGGCAACAAGGTCATCGGCCAGGGCCTCTTGTTTGCCCTGCTGGTTTTTCTTCTTCTTGTTACTCTTCAAGCCCCGGTTGGAGCCCACGGGATCTTCTTCCTTACGCTTCCCTTTGTCTTGGTCACTGCCAAAGATGGCACCAACCGCCTCCTCGGTGGCGGCGAAGTTAGTGATAATGTCCATCAAACCGTTGGCAGTGATGGGAGTGTTGCGGCCCAGCTCTCGGACCAACTCTTTGTAGGTGGTACCAGAGAGGAAGGCCATGATGACGTCGGAGTCAGTGATGTTGGGAAGCTCGGTGCGCTGTTTGGAGAAACGCCGGATGTAGTCCCGGAGGGACTCGCCCAACTTTTGTTTGCAGCTGCGGAGGTCCCATGAGTTACCAGGGCGCATGTAGGTCTCCTTGAAGTTCCCCTTGAACACTCTCACCAGGTCATTCTAGTCGTGGATTTGTCGAGGTGGGAGGTCCTCGAGCCAGGCTTGAGCGGTGTCCGACAGAAACAGGGGGAGTTGTCGAATGATGACCCGGTCGTCGGTGGCTCCACCCAACTAGCAAGCCAAGCGGAAGTTAGCCAGCCAAAGTTTGGGTTTGGTTTCGCTGTTATACTTGGTAAGAGTCGTGGGGGGATGGAACTAAGTCGGCAGTAGTGTTTTGCGAATGGCCTTGCTAAAGACCCAAGGGCCTGGTGGCTCGAGTGAAGGGCTTCAATCCTCCGAGCTGTCATAGCATCCGCTCCTATGCTCGTGGTAGCCTCGAGCTGCACCATCACCATACTTGCACCTCCGACGCTCGGTGATGTTGTCATGGGCATCTCGAGGTTCACGGTTGTCGACGATACGTTCACGGACAGAGGCCGCCTTGTTCCATTGGGCGTGCTCGGGATGAACCGAGGCCTCTCTCTCCTATCGGGAGGGCACCGCAGGCTGCTCCGAGGCAAGCCTGAGTCACCATGAGGCGGATCTCTCGGCCTGCTACATGGCAGCGGTCTCGAGGAGTCCTCGGATTTCTTCACGGGCCCGACGGGCCTCAGGGTTCGATGGCTCGGGCATGTTACGAAGGAGCATGGCGGCTGCGACAACATTCTAGCTGGCTCGGCCGAAAACCGGGGGTTCGCCTGCCCGATCCTCGATGATGCGATGATTGACGTCGCGAGCTCTCTCTCGAGCTCCTCCACCGTGTGCACGTGCCGAGCGCTCGTGCTCGAGGGTTTGTTGAAGTAGGCGCAGATTTTCTCGCTCCTCGTCGAGCCTGTCCTGCAATTCGCGAAGTTGCTCGAGTTGCATTTCTTGGTCCATGAGGAATTGAGCCTCATCCCGTGCAGCAGGAGGCTCGACCTGAGGTGGTGTGGCGTTCCTTCCTCCAATGGCTGCCTCATCCTTTGGACACATTTAACAATGTAATTTTTTTGTATTTACTATACTTTTCACCTAATTATTGAATGAATTACGAAAACTATTAAAACTTTCATTAAACGGTACTCTCTCTATACTAAAAATTCAAGTCGTTTTGGACATGATTTAGGATACCAAGGAGTGATTAATTAGAGCGTATTTTCTCCTATTTACCCTTATTAAATAGGATTTTAATTTCCTCGCGTACAATAAGCACTGCAGACTTCTTAGAGGGGTGAAGCCTGAGATGAGGGGTCCCAGGTTCAATTCCTCATTGGTTTGCTTTTTTCATGGTGTGTGAATTTTGTATGGAGCTGTGCCAGATGTGCCCCGAGACTGAGCCACGGTGCATGCGTTTTAAATGTCATCCTCAGGGCCAAGGCAAGGGAGACGAAAGATAGGGGCAACTTGAGCATGGAGGGAGTACATACTAAATATATTTTTTATTCCATGAGTGGACAAATAAAACTAGCAAAAAAAATTGAGTGTCATGCCTTTGATAACGTGACACGAAGACGTGCCGGTGTGCCATGGGTTGTGCTTGGACCGATGCAAAGATATATTGCGCCATACTGGCATGGCTAATAATCCTTGCATGCCTTGAGGTCAGGGTCCAAAGCAGCATGAATTACAAGAGGGTTATGTCGTGTCAGCAGGGGCCAAGTCTCACCTCTACCTTCACACATCCATCAACTAAGAAATAATTGTTTATTTGCTTGTTCAAGAAGCCCATGAAGTATATGGGTCATGCCTTCTCTGGAAAAGGCCAGATAGGTGCTAATGCAGTGTCAAGTAAAATCCAACCCACCAAACTCATCCAAGGGGTCCCTTGTGAATGATCGTTGTTATAAGTGTCCAAAGGCATGAGGGAAAGGGGGGCAGACTTGGCCTCTCACTCTCACTCTCACTCATGTTCACTTGCTCCTAGACTCTAGCTCTCCCCTTTCAAGCTCTATCCTTCTTTGGGAATCACTAGTTCCAATAATATTAGCACCAACCGTGTTTAGTACGATAATTTTTCTTTTTTTGATATCACAGACTATATATTTCTAGTCATCCAAACTGAACCTATGTCACAGACTATATACATGTTTCTAGTCATCCAATTTGTCAAAAAAAACAACACCAACGTCATAGACTATATGTTTCTCTTGTCATCAAACATTACCTAAGTAAATAAATATACCTACCTTAGGATCTTCCAAGTTTGTCTGTTCCATGGCAAATATCATGTCATGGGAAGCATAGAAGCCACATGTATTGTATACATGTTGTTGATGGCGCTACAGAACATATCAAACACTTATTAATTATTTTTTAAATGGAAACTAAACACAAACAACAATATAGAATTTTATTTTGACGCACTTACTGGAAATTATATGGCATGAGGACAATTTCAGATTGCTTTAGAAGCTAATCGATTAGGAATTGGGGCTAGCTCTTGAACCACATCCATCATATCCAGCACCATGTCACTAGTGAGCTCGACTCTAGGCTTTAGAAGCCGATCGATCAAGAATTGGGACTAGTTCTTGAACCACATCTAGTAGATGTTGCAGGAGGGGACACTTGGGCTAGAAACAGTCCTGCTGTAGTCGGACTTTGGTGTGTACGAGTTCGAGACGATGACGCTAACAGATCTCATGGGACCACAAGATGAGATCATGGTTGCAAAGCGTGGAGAGGCCAGATTTATCAGCGAGGACAAGCTACATAGGCTCCGGTAGATGATGGAGCTTCCAACGTCCATGACCTAGGCTTTCTGGCAAAGGAAAATGATGCTACGAAGGAGGAGCAGAGCAAGATGATGCTGCAGAGGAGGAGCAATAGGAAGACGAGTGATTGATTTCCCTTGCCTTATTATTTTGCTTTAGCTATGGATGGATGATGACCAAACAAAGTTACTAGGATAGATGGATGATGACCAAGCAAAGTTACTACTACTAATAGGAGTAGTAATCACTCCACTTATTCACAAATGTCTAAAATTAAGGTGAAATCACAATCCAAGTGAAACAGTACATACGTCCAGGCCATGCTGCCCCGCCCCTGACCCTTGCATTGGATGCCTAATGATTAGATAAACCTCGTACACTCCTAGCTAGGATCGAAAGGACTACAAGAGTCAAACCTAGGTATGGCACTGAGTGATCCAAGACTGACCCACCGATTGACCCGTACATCGCACGCTTGAGGTTGAGGAGGACACAGACATGGACATGGAGGAGGCTAGAGCTAGAGCTACGCATGGAGGACGACGAAGCTCGATCAGGTCACTGATGCCAATGCCATTTGGGCAAGGACGAGGAGCTGTAGAGGAGAGGACATGGAGGAGCTCGTGTCACCGCTGGCAGGCTGGAAGGAATTGAAGGAAAGATGGTATTGCATTGCAAATTTGGAGTTTGCAATCGAGCTCGTGTCTTATGTTTTCATTCATGGCATGTCTGTCCACACAACGTCCGGTTGTTTTGGAACTAGCCAATAACCCAACACATGAAAATAGGTGGACATAAACTACTTACTCGTATAACAACAAAAAATCTCTCGAAGTGTTCTAGGCGCAGGTAGTACATGAAACTAACTGTGTTTAGTGAGAATAAACCAATCAATCAACAGCCCATTGTTATTATAACTAGAATTATTATTAGGCAACTCTTGTGACCTATATGTATCCTAGGGAAAATAAGCCAAGTCTTGACAAGTTGCTTGGAATTTCACACCTACATCTTCTTGTCTGCTTTCTTTTTGTCCAACTTAATTGGTGGTTATTAACATCAGCTACGGATCAAGTAGTACAACCAAAATAACCTTTCCCTAGCAACATATGAAATCATTTTAGCAAGTAAATATAGCAATTACAAGCAATATAATATAAAGAACATCCCTAGCTAAGAACTCTATGCATGAAAAGCAAATGAGGTGAAAATAAGATAATGAAATACAACTTAGAGTGTGAAGCAGTGAAGAAGGGAGACACCAATGCATCAAGTGTGAATAGGTCACATAGATCTTCGTATGGTACAATGAAAGCTTCATAGTCAGATGTACACAGTAAATGCATACGCTTAACCTGGCAACTATCACATTCTTCCCATTTCTACACACCCTAGTCTTGCCTTCTTAAGTTCCATTCCTATTAGAATTGGTTGTCCAAATTCGAACTTACCTTGGTTTTAGTCCGTACAGATGATAGACCCATGCATTGCTTGTTTGGCTTCTTCTCTAGAGTACCAATCGAGGCACTCTTAGAGAATTTTAGTTGTAGTTGTTGCTGCTTCTCTTGACAGCACTCCATAGTGGGGATGCAACACCCGAGCCGAGGCCGAGCTTCTCATAGTGGCAGTGCTTTGCAGAAATACCATGGCGAGACCTTATTATGTATGCATGGGCATGGCTTCGGCTCTTCATCTCCACATAGGCCGGCCAGCAAGGTAATGTACCTAGCAAAAATATTTTGGGTGGATGCACGGTGAACACACGCACGCAAACTCTACCTCTACGAGCATCTTCGAAGACTGAGGTGGCAAATCCTGGAGATTGACGATGTCACTACAGACGCCTCGCTGTCGACGGGAATGACGTCTATTACTGAAAGCACAACCCCATTAAAGCCTAAAATATTCACTGCCACATGGAGTCAAACCCTACTGAGGCTCTTTGTAACCACAGGTCCTTTCATGCATTGTTGAGGTTTTTTTTATCAACATGCATTGTTCAGTTGGTGGCATGTGGGGGCACATGAAAGGGGATGAGAGAGTAGTGAGGTTGAGTTGGGCTGATCCCCACACATACGTGTATACATATATTTGGCTAAAATCAGCGAGCAGGATGAATTGTACTTGGGCTGATGGTAATCTTAAATTTGGGCCGGACGAGTTGTACTTGGGCTGATAGCAATCTTTAATTTGGGCCGCTATGCTCATACTATCTCTATCTCTATAATACTAAACGCGAGCCAAGCTCACGCCAACGACGATGGCCGTGTCGCCCGCAAATCTCTGGTCGTCGGATCTCGATCGGATGGCTCCGATCAATGTAAAAATCGCTTTCGTGGCACTGTATATGCACTGTTCATCTACTATTCATGCATCTTCGCTACGCGTACACGAGGAACGTACCAAAAAGATCAAAATAGACCCTTTTCCTTTGTAGAAAAAATTCAGAAAATTCATAAAGAAACTAGAACCAATCTACAAAGTAGCTAAATATTTTCCTCCTCTTCTTTGTCATCAAAAAAATATATTCTAAATTCCTATCGTCCACCTTTTGTCAATAAATTTTAAAAATTTATATCTTATCCATCCCAGCTCTGAATCCCGTAATTCTACAAAAAAATTAAAATCCTTTTTGGTAATTTCCGGTCATTTTTAGAAAAATATGAATACTCAAAATATATGTACCTACTAGCTATTCTATTATGCTTACAGATAATCACTAAAATCAAGACCCTTTTCCTTTGTAGAAAATTTTTAGAAAATTCGTAAATAAACTACAATCAATCTAGAACGTAGCTAAATATTTTCCGCCTCTTCTTTGTCATACAAAAAATATTCTAAATTCCTATCGTTCGCCTTTTATCGATGAATTTATGAATTTTATAGCTTATCCATCCTAGCTCTGAATCCCGTATTTCTTCAAAAAAAAATATTGAAATCTTTTTTGGTTACTTCTGGTCATTTTCAGAAAAATATGAAAACTCCATGAATAAGTATCTTCTAGCTATTCTATTACTCTTATATATAATCGATAAAATCTACGATAGCCATTCTCCAAAATAAACACCATTGTTTCATAAAAAAAGGGTCTGTACCAACATAAACGCATAACCAAACTGGCTCAAAATGCTAGACACCTGGCCTACTAAAAGATTAATCAATAATTGATCCAAGCTTCTGTCCAACTGGTTCCACTCTACGAGACCGCGCGGCAACGCCGCACGTTGTTTCTAGTATGTGTGTATCTTAGGAGTTGCTCAAAACAAAATTTTGTATATCTTAGGAAGGTAGCTGATGTGAGCTCGTAAGCACTTTTTGGCGAGACGGATATCGACCACATATGGATAATTGAATAATATAATAATCGAAGACCAAAGCAATCAGTGCATGTGTGTATAATCACCAAATTTACCAGGCTGATTTGCAAATGTCACCGTACACACGTATTCTTACGGCCTTAGTTAAAATCCAAAGATGTCTCATAACTATAGTGTTTCTTTGACCTCGATATTAATCATCATATTTCTTAGATCTTCATCATTAATTTATTGTTAAATTTCCAAACAATGGTGAAAAAATTAATTCAAAATTTTTAAGCATGCATAAAGTACGATGTCCACTATTACCACACAAAATTTGAAACAAAATTATCAAACCTTATTAGTGGGTTAATTGGACCAACTCATGCTTATTTGAATGTCGTCGGATTCACCTCAATCCACCCCAACACATATGGATTGATGCGAATTTAACTATATCCAAACAAGGCCGCAAATAGTTATTGAGTAAATCGACCCAGGCATTAGTTTAGGAGTTATATCCAGATATAGGTTGAACATGAAGAGAGTAATCTAGACACGCACTCTCTCTCTCTCATTTTCAACACAAGTGCGGTCAGCAAAGTTTGGGCAAAGTTGCGCACACGAACCCTCCGGCCATGACCACAATGACCCGACTCTTCAAAAAGTAACTAGTAGCTCTCAGAACAACAGGATTGATTCATCGGGGGGGAGGGGGGAAAGGGATTGACATGTTGTGCATTTAGGTCACTCGTTAATCGTTATACATACCGGCACCGCCCAAAACAACGGGCTTGCGCAGAACAAGATGCACCACTCCAAATATAACCAAGCATATACCACATGGGCCATGGCCCAAGCAAGCTGATCAGAACAGCCCAAATTTGTTCTCTTGTCTGGATGTGTATGGTGCAAGACAGGAGTAGACAAAAGCAAGCGTAGCATGGTGAAGTTCAGTTCAGCACATCATCACCAAGAAGGCCTTGTTTAGTTGGGGTGAAAAGTTGAAAACTTTTCAAGATTTTCCATCACATCAAATCTTTACACGTATGTATGGAGTATTAAATATAGGTAAAAAAATAACTAATTGCACAATTTGTCTGTAATTTGAGAGACGAATCTTTTAAGCCTACTTAGACCATAGTGAGACAAAAATTACCAAATACAAACAAAAGTGCTACAACACTTGTAAATTTTTTTGCCATCTAAACAAGGCCGAAGAGTCTTACTACACCATTGCCATGGTGATTGGTGAAGTTGCGCAGTTGGAAGCTTGCAGCTGTGGGTTCAGTGATGCAATGGAATGCAAGTACATACTTCAAATCAGAGGCTGTGTTTAATTCCTAAATTTGGAGTGCTAAAATTTACTGTAGTGACACTGTAGTATTTCGTTTGTATTTGGTAATAATTGTTCAACCGTTGAATAATTAGGCTCAAAACGTTCGTCTCGCAAAGTACAACCAAACTGTGCAATTAGTTTTTGATTTTATCCACATTTAGTACTTCATGCATGTATTGCAAGTTTGATGTGACGGGAAATCTTTTTTTGCATAATGCACTTTTCAATGCAACTAAACACAGCCAGAGCAGAGTCCTTGCACGAGTTCTCACTCACCATTTCTCTGTGTGACATTAATAAGAACGTAGTCTTCTCCGTTGTAGGCACTAGCTAGGTCTTGAACAATGCAAATCAAACAAATGATCTCTGATGCAGCTTTGCCCTCGTGATACGGCTCCTAATTGCACGGGCGCAGGCCTCAGGCGCACTAAACATTTCTGCCGGCCGACCGTATCATGGTCATGGCGACCCGTGCATGTAAACCTCACCCATTCGTGAGTAATAAGAACACAGTGCAGTGTCAACGTTATTGGAAAAGCAGAGTTTCAGCACAGAACGACAACCAACGGTACGGCCCGTAGTTTTCCCTTGTGGTTAGGACCACAAAACCATGTATATGTGATGCTGGAGGAATCGTGTTCGTTCTCTTTTGTGAGGAGCAAGAGGCAAACTCACGATACGTGCTCATTTTTGTTAGAATAGTGCGTATTCATCTATGGTATCTTTACGAGACGAATCCTGCAGACAAAACTCGAGCCCTCATTTGGCCACGTTGTTCGTTTTCTCGGCCGTCTGATCGGGCCTGCGGACAGCCCGGATCGTGTTAGTCCTGTTTTTTTACAAAAAAAACTTTCGAACTTTAGTCGAATCAACCTGCAGTCTAAGCCTCCTCTCATGTTATTTTGCAAGAAAACTCTCGGTCTTTACCAAAATCAACCCTCAGTCTAGGTTTTTTAAAAGGGCCGGCATGCGTCAATGGGCCAAAATCGGCGCGTCAGTCTCTTTTCCTTTTCTTAGTTTTTATCTTTTCTTTTCAAATCGGAGATCTTTCCAAATTCATATAAAATCACAGAAAAATCATAAAAATATCAAACCAGTTTTGTTGAGTTTTTTATGACTAGATCTATGCATTAAACTTAAAATACCATATGCTTTAGTGTATTTTATTTGGTATAGTTGTAGATCTATGCTTTTACATGATTGATTAATTTGTTGTTTGTATCACATGTGAACTAAACATATCTCCTCTACCTCAACTCCAATATCATATACCCTTTTTCATAATCTTTGGTGGCCAATTAAATTCCAAAAATGTTTGTTTCTTGATTCTTTTATTTAACGCTAACCCGTAGTATAAATACTCAAATATAAATACTCGTGCATATACCTATACATACAATAATACTTGAATACATATGGTATATGATATCCCGTACATTTACATACGCGAGTACATCATGTCCCATATACAAATACTTCAAATGAATATACACAAATAAAATAATATACTTTCACTGTATGTAGTACATATAAATATATAAACACGCATGCATATACGTGACAACAGTTACACCGCCGCATGGCTAACCCCATACTCATCCATTCACCCTAACCAAATAAAACGATTGAGTGATTTTACCCGCTTTACGATCATTAAAAAACACGATTGCCTACACACAACAGTCCATCAAATATTGTAATATAGCGCATAAAAAACACAGGCACACTTAACTAACTAGGTGCACGTAGCCCGGTTTGTAGATTGAAACATTACTTGCTCTGCTGCATCTTTGTTATATACTACCATTTGAGAAAATCATGCATTACCAGTGACAAACTGAAAAACCTAAACCGAGTAGATTAATTGATTAAATCATAAAGAGAAATGCTTCTACTACTCACAGTAACCGATTTTGTGACTTCTGCGTCTCTCCAATATAAAATATTCCTTCCTTAGATCATAGGTTCTTATACAAACAATACAACTTGTTTGTTGCTATATTTATTAGTATCGCATATACATGGCACATTATACAGGTAAACTCCTTCTATAATAATTTCCTAAAAAAACTTTTCTAATACTATTAAAGATTCGATTTAAAAAAAGAAAATGAATCAAAATTAAAAAAACGGCTCAAAATACGTTGGGCTTCTACGCAACTAGCTTCCATGATGAGCTAAGGGCAGCACCCCACATGACCCCGTTGGGGTCTCTATTACTCACGCATCACAGGCTGGCCAAAACAGGCCACCGCGCGGCAACGCCGCGCGTAGGTTTTAGTAAAGATTGATTTCAACACGTATTAGAACAGATAGCACAAGATATATGTTCCGTAACAAGGCATGAGTATGTTTACTGGTCAATCACATATATGTATCATAGCTTTAGGATTATTCGTGAACTTGTAGCTAAGGATTATTTCTGAAATCTGAAGCTGAGTGACGTTATTAGCAATGCTCGTTGTAGCAAATAAAAGTGTAAAATAAATGCTCTTAATCCATGTCTAATATTAAAGAACGAAAATTTCTTTCTTTCACCTCTCACACTCTCTTTCTCGATCACTTCTATCTTTCTTGCTTCGAGTTTCAAACTGCAAAACCTTCCGTTGCTGTCACACACCACTCATATCCTGGACCCACTCATGGTGTGGTGCGTGTGCGGGTATATAGCTCACCTTTTACTTTTCTTATACCCACAACAATTACACACGGGATTAACCCTGTATTGTAGTATCATTTCTTATTATGGATCTTAAAATTTATTCAATTTAAGATTGGGCCAAACCCATTAAATCTAATAAAAATTGCTACCTCATTATCATGGCACGAGCACTACAGAATAAATTGTTTGTCTCGTTACAACATATGAGTATGTTTGCTAGTCTAATATTAAAAGAAGAAAAGTTTTTTTGGCTCGTTTGTCCCTCCACTCCCTCGAGTATAAGAGTCATAACCGGTTTTACTAAAAGTAGTAGTACGTGATAAATTAGAGATAAAATTCCTAATTAGTTTATTGTCATGTTTGGACCTGAAAACTTGTGCTCATATGAGTTCGAATAACGCGCATCCAGTCAGAGTACAAAAAGACTATGTTTGGATCTCATGGTCTAAAGTTTAGTTGGCTACTAAAATTTTGATCATTTTAGCACATTTGTCTGTTCTAGTGAACTAATATCTTTTTTGTGAGTTTGGTTAAACTTTAGACCATATGTTTAGAGCTTCAAGACCTAAAACAGATAATTCAAACTATTTATCCTTTTGCAACCAACGGACATAGTATTTGTCAGTACTCTCTCCGTCCTAAAATAAGTTATGTTTTAGGTTTGTCCTAAGTCAATCAATTTCAAGTTTAACTAAATTTATATAAAAAAAGATATTAATGTTTATGATACTAAATAAGTATTATTAGATTTATCGTGAAATATATTTTCATATTCTACTTATTTGTTGTCATAAATATTAATATTCTTTCTTCTAAATTTTGTCAAATTTAAAATTGTTTAAATTGTAAGCACTTTAACTAAGAATGCACATAAAATATAATTTGTACTATATATATAATATTAAAGAGCGAATGAATTCTTACACATCTTTTTTACTAATTCCAAAAATATCCTTGTACCCTCCATATCTCGTATGTCACGTAGACTCGTGATCCATACTCATACGAGTTAGAACGACTCTTTGTCCTACGATGGCACGGAATCTAATTTCAAGACATAGAGTCTTGTTGTAGCGCACGGGTAGATAAAAAGATATAATAAATGTATGCATAAGTATAACATGTGTATAAGTACAAGTTGGTGGCTAGTTAACCGGAATAGGATGCAGCACTCCAAATATAAGGTCAGTCTCGGTGGGGGTTTCATGATCCAGTTTTCAATATACTCATATTTTGAAAACAGTACAGAAGAGTTTCATCTCCGTAAAACTATCTCTACTTCCATGAAACTTTTATCATCTCTCTTAATCAATACAATGTCATGTCAGTAGCGTTGAAAATGGACGGAAAAATTCCCGTTCCGTTTTCCACTTTTATCCGTTCGTTTCCGTATTTGCGGAGTCCCGTTTCCGTATTTACGGAAATGGGAGAGGGGCTTTTCCATCCGTTTCCGCGGGATCCTGTTTTCACCCGAAATTGACCCGTATTTATTCCATTTTTCGTCCTGTTTTAAATCTATATGAGATGTGTAGAATTTAATATGTTCATAAACCTATTAATCACCAATTATGCATGTTAACACAAGGCATACTAGTGAATGCTAGACCAATAACTTCGTATGTGTGTATTAATTTGTGACTTTGTTCATGTATATTTATGAATATTTAATCATATTATTCTAACTTAATTTTTTGGCTCTTCATCCGTATTTGTTCGTTTTCGTACATCCGCATATTCTGATTCTGTTTCTAAACCCGTATTTTCCGAACCCGATCCCGTTTCCACAAAAAAAATAGAAACGGAAGTAGAAATAAGGTTTTTTCGTCCGTTTCCGTCCGTTTTCATCGTTATATGTCAGCGTATTTAATGTTCATGAAACTCTATGAAGCCCCCAGTAAGATTGACCTAAACAAGCATATACCATGGGCCAAGCAAGCTGATGAGAACAGACTGGGCCCTATTCGGCTGGCTGGAAAAATGCTGATGCTAATTTATTGTGAGAGAAAAATACTCTAATAAGTTCAAGCCAACAGCGCCCATGTCTGAATTTGTCATCTTATCTGGATGTGTGCGGTACAAGACAGGGAGGAGTTGACAAAAGTAAGACTAGCCTGGTACCAGCAGTATACAATAAATGACACTACATATATAGTATGTGGCACTATATATATTATTACTCTTCTGTCGTTGCCTCGTTGGTATATATATTTGTAACCTAAAAATTCGAGATAAGAGAAAAAAAAGATTCAATCCACGGCACCAACAAAGTAAACAAATCCCGTCGTGTAAGCGTAACTCATGAGTACTGAGATACTGACGACGAGTCGATCGGCCTGTCCTGCGATGCACGAGCACGAACATGGATCATCGTCGTCGTCAATGGATGCATGCTCCCGGGACGGTCCACTTGGCCTGGTGCCTGGCCCAGTGCGGCATGGCCGTGTAGTTCTTCCAGTCGTCGAGCACTGTCCTGAGGTCCGCGAGCTTGTTACGCAGGCCGACGCAGCAGTTGGCGTGCATGGTGCAGACCTTGCCGAGATCCTTACCGTAGCTGCAGAAGCCGGCGACGAAGGCCGGGTCGATGTACTGCAGGCGCAGGCCGAGGTCGGCGACGAGCCCCTTCTTGATGGCGTTGAACACCGGCTGCTCGTTCTTCCCCGGGAACCTCTCCCTGGCCTCGTGCCACGCCGCCGTCATGGCGATCGTCCGGTTGTTGGGCTTGACATGGAAGAAGCCCGTGTTGGGGAAGTTGTCCACGTTGTCGGCGTCGCCGAAGAAGACGTCGCTGGAGACGCTCATGTCCGCGTACGCCGTCACGTGCTTCAGCGGGTTCCGGAGCCACAGCACGTCGACGTCGGTGAAGAGGAAGGCGTAGCCGAGCTGGAGCACGCGGCGCTGGAGCACGCGGCGCTGGAGCACGCGGCGCTGGAGCTGGTCCATGGCCACGATGAGCACGTGGCGCAGCAGGGGCGCCGTGCCGTCGCCCACGCGGAAGCTCTGTAGGAAGAGGTCCAGCAGTGACCCGGGCGCCGCCCACGCCTGGTTCACGCACGTCACGATCACCGTCCGGTCGTCCGCCGTCGCCGCGCGCGACACCGCCGCGGCAAGCCCGCGGAACTCATCTTCCTCCTTCGCCTCCTCGGCGGCCGCGCCCTGATGAAGTTATTATTATTCAGTTCTTAATTAGTTCATGAATGAGAGGTGTTGTTCGTGCTTGGTTGTGGATTTGTTTTTTGAGGAAAATAGAATTTAATTAGTGATTAGCAGTAGACTTGATTCAGATCGCAGCAAGCAGCAAGAAAAAGGCGCCTAAAGTTGCAACGCTGGAGTAAGATGCAATTGATCGGGTCGATCAGGTATTCAGGTAGCTGACAGTCTGCCACGTCGTCGTCGCCGTACGCTGTTCCCGAGGCCCCAACGCCGTGCCTATTCGGCGGCCGCTGGCAACGGTAGATGACCGCACGGCAAATCGACGATCAAATGGATCGAACAGAAGAGAAAAATTGCGTGGCAGAATTGGACGAACAGCATGTCAGCATGCAGAAGCTGATGATGATGAACTGCATGCAGCAGAAGATTATATTCCTAAATTAATTTGCTAATATAAATACATGTATGACCAACCTCTCTTCCGTGATGGGTGGTGGAATTGGGCGGCGGAAGGCGTGTATCACCGGCGGCGGCGGCGGTGGCAGCGGTAGTGTCAACAGCAGGCGGCGGCTTCGTGGCGGCGTCTTTAGACGTCGTCTGAAGATGTGCTGCATGTTCACCTGCCGTTGGTGGCGAGGAAGAGGAAGACGACGCTGCCGCTGGTGAGGATGATGATGATGTCCGTGCCCCTGCTCCCCCACCTCCGAAGAATTGCACCATCGGTGCCCTGGTGAACTCCTCGGGGCGGCGCTGCAGGAGCAGCACGACGGTGAGCGCGGCGACGCAGCCGAGCAGGAACGACACCGCCTGCCGACCCGTGGCCTCCGCGCCGGCGGAGACCTGCTGCTGCTGCTTCGCCATGGACGGACGGACGCCCGGGCGCTGGCCTCCGCCGCTTAATAATAACGAATAACGAGCGAGCGAGTGGTGCAGCCGGCCGGTCAGTGCACGCGCGCTGTGGTGTACGTGGTGATGGTGGTGGCGAAGACGATGGATGGTTTTGGTGTGCTGCGCCGCAGGCCACTCTAGCTAGTAGTCCTAGTGATTAGTGAAGCTACCTAGCGTGGTAGAGTTTAGAGATGTGCCGATCGATGTGACCGCAGCGCCGGTTCCCCTTGAATACAAAGATTGCAGCCATGACTGCCGTATTCAGTTGTTGTTGCAGACGTCGTATGGTCGTATGTGGCGGCAGCCAGGCACTAGCTAGTGAAGAACTCGTATACTACCATACAATGCAACACATGATACTTTCGGTCACCTGATGCGTCCAAATTTCGTTCGGTCGGTCACTGGTGCTGGGATTCATGCCTAATTGGTGATCTACGTACGTGCCAGGACGCAATTCAAACACGCCCACGAGATATGTTTGGTCTGAACGGAAATGCGTAGGCTCAGGCGTCGGATCGTCCGGACGCCTTCGTTGGTGGGCCACCAGGCCAACCTGAAAGGCCCAACATTCCACTGTGCTCGTTTAACCGAGAATCATTCAACCAATTTGCTCCAAAAATAAGATCAAACCTTACTCTCCACTCGTTGAGTTCTCCTCGCCGCCGCAGCATGGTCCACGATGACCTCTCCGACACGGTATTCTTCACTTTGCCTAGTCGCCTGCCTGCCTTTATCCTTCCTCCCCACTACACTTGAGCGCCGCCACGCGGCTTCTTCCATCTCTGTCATGCTCATCGACCGATGTGTGGTTTCCATTCTGCATCTTGCCCCGTCTACTTCCGTACCTCTCTGGCTGCAGCTCGCGATAGAAGCAGCGACGAATCAGTCTTCCTCTCTCTCCATGGCGCCCGATCCGCTGCCTCCCTAGGCGACGGTCTCCTGCAGTGATGCATACGAGATCGGGTAAGGGTGACTCCCCTAGCAGTAGCTACGATGACGGTGGCCAGGATGCAGATTTCCATAATCGGGCGTTTCCCTGCTCTGTGTTTCGTCGTACGAACGAAAAAGGGTGAAAACCGCATGTTGGAACAGATGTTTCAGAGGTACGTTACAAGCCAACTCTGTCGTCAGTACTAGTGTGTATCTAGTGCATGCATTTGAGCTCCGTTCGTTCGTTTCAGGAATTCTCTCGCACGGCGGGGGACTTTTATTCTTCATCTGATCGACCGGCTGGCCAGTCGCTTCAATCGTTGATTGACAAATCATATCATTGCTATCTATAGGCAGACTGCTAGTGATGAGTACTACTACAGTACTATCTGGTACTAGCAAGGAACGTAACTGAAAAAATTTTGCAAAATTTTTTAGATTCCCTGTCACATCGAATCTTTAAACACATGCATAAAGCATTAAATATAGATAAAAAATAAAACTAATTACACAGTTTAGACGAAATAGACGAATCTTTAAACACATGCATAAAGCATTAAATATAGATAAAAAATAAAACTAATTACACAGTTTAGACGAAATAGACGAGACGAATCTTTTAAGCCTAATTAGATCATGATTGGACACTAATTATCAAATAACAATGAAATTTGCTACAGTGTCATTTTGTAAAAAAAATTGCAACTAAACAGGCCCTGAAATCGGTCAGAAACAACTGGCGGGCTATACCTGTCCAAACATTTAATAATCTCCATATATAGGTTCATTAGGGGGGGCGGGGGCAATCCATGCAGCTCCTTAGTTTTGTCCCATATACATACTCCTATATTACAAAAATATGTAGAATATATTCGGATCTACTCATCATATCATAAACAGTCACTGCTCTACTGCTCACCCGTACATGGACAGGCGCTACGTGGCGGCATGTAATGTAAGCTCCAGCGCGGTCTCCATCTGCTCCGATGCTCCATACAAACAGAGCCGACGCTAAGCTTCGGCGCTAGCCCATGCTAATTATACTCCATCCCGACTAATCAATGCAGCACACAGCACAACACAGTACCAGTACCTTAATTAGCTGCTCCATCAATCCATCCACCAATTGCTCATTCATGTTCGATAAGATCCGCCAAGTACAGGTGCACAGCTAGCGTTCGGAGAATAATCTTGCTGTACTCTCAGCTGCCCGCGGCCCATATTGAGCAGTCTCACACGCCTCGTGCACTGATTCGATCGATCGTCATTTGACGGGTCGTTATTGGTAGCCTAACAACATGTTAGGTCACCGTGGAAGTACACTGCTAACGAAGCGAAAGTCACAGGTGAGGACAGGGAGGAGGTGAGGCTTCTCTACTCTCCGGTCTTCGTTCTATCAGATCAGTTTTATTAGTCCATCTCACTCGCTGCCTTGCCCGTCATTCACGCACCAGAACGCACGGCCAAATAAAGTGAATCGGTTTTCAAGGTTCTCTTATAAACCATACTTCTTAGTTTGTTTTTTCAGCTAGAATAGTATTTTTCTCTCACAACAAATCAGCGAATAGTACTTTTAGCCATAGCTTTTCAACGAAACGAACGGGCTGACAGCACTGCTCACCAGTGTTCTGCTTACCGATGCAAGCAAGCAATCCATTAGCTAGGCCATGATGCCGTGCTAGCAACATAAGGACGGAGGGATGTGATACAGTACATGGAACATGGATCCAATCATGAACTCCAGGTAACAGACAGTGAGGCAGCTGCTGCTCTTTGCAAAAGCACTGCAGCTAATTAAGGTGGGGGTCGTACTCCTACTCTTCCTACTCCCACTCCTACTCTGGACTGGAGGTAAAGCTGAGCTAAGCCTGCCATAGTGCCATGGTCCTTAGGGCTTCTCCGATCCACTCCCACCGGATCCAATCAACGTATACTCGCTGCTGTTGCATGAAAATGCCACTAGGATTATTTTTTGCTAACCGATGGATGCTAACATCACAATAATTCGGGTTAGGTGATCGTTGGTAAGCCTACTGTCCTTGATTACTTTTATTAGCCCATTTCCTATGACAGCGACACCATATACATACACCAATTTATAAGGATGACTGGTTGATACCATATACATACACCATGACACCATGTACTAACAGGCTATTTTTTTATTTGGCCTCTTTCCAGATTATAAAAAGTTTTGTTCTTTTTTATTACTAATGGATAAATGTCTTTTTATTTTTTCCTAACACTCCGATCTTCTTTTATTTCTTTTGATTTGCTGAGGGTCGCTGAATGCGTAGAACTTCTCTCTAATCTTTACTATTGGGAAGAAACAAAAAAAAGCTCCCAACATTACAATTTACAAACCCAGCCCACGTATGAGATGCGAGTATTTGGTTCTGGCACATTCCTTGTAGTGCCACTTTGTCATCATCTAATAACTTTCTAAAGGGCCTATAAGTTTTGGCCCAGCACCGAAAACCTGGGCCTTTATTAAGCGGAGCAAAACAAATAGCTTTGCCAACTGCTGCCGCCAAACAGCCCATATATATCAGGTGCAGTTGTGGCCCAAGCGAATTCGCAACGGCTCTCGAGCTCTGTTGCAGTGCTACTGTTAACTAGCCAAGCAATCTCATGTTGCCCAGCCCAGAGAATGTTAAAATTTGCTCTGAATATGGGCTGCATCCTGTTCACGTAGTGCTGAAAATTTGCTCTGAATCGAAGAGGCAGCGCGTGAGAATGAATCTGTTCTGTTGCCGACAAATGGGCGCTGCCTGTTGCATTCATTCATCTTGATTTGCAGGAGCAGTATAACTTAACGATTTTTTCCTGAATTGTAGCTACCTACTAGTATAACCATTGATGATGACGAATCAAAAGAATGGAACCTACCCCTCAATGCAATCTCCTGAAATTTCACGCCAAGAACCAAGAGCCAGAGAAAGAATGGACAAGATCGAGCGATGAAACCGGCTGGGCACGTGGCACAGGGAGGCAGCCACCGCCACCGTGCAGCAGGTGATTGATAATGCCGCTGCCGGACTCGCCGTTCGCCGGGTGCTCTCCTCGATGAAGATCCTCAGTGGATGCAGATGCCCGGGAGCTTCCACTGGAACTTGCCTGCGCGGCGCTCGTCGGGTGTGCCGGCGGTGTAGTTCCTCCAGACGTCGAGCACCCCGCGCAGGTCGTGGAGCTTGGCGCCGAGGCCGACGCAGCAGATCTTGTTGAGGTCCTTGTTGAGCTGGCAGAAGCCGCTGATGTAGGCGGTGTCGAGGAACTGGATGGCGAGGTCCAGCTTGGGCGCCATCTCGTGCTTGATGAGGTTGAACACGTCCTGCTCGTGCTTCCCGAAGAAGCGCCACCGCCCCTGCTGCCACGACCGGTAGAAGTCGATGGTCTTGGCCGACGACCGCACGAAGAGGAAGCCCCCGTTGGGGAAGTTGCGCAGGCTGTAGGGGTCGCCGATGAACATGTCGCTGGAGATGGCGATATGTCCGCCGCCATTGAGATGTGACGGAACGGGTCACGGAACCACATCACGTCCACGTCCTGCACCCAGCAACAACGCAACCATATTATAGCCATATATATATGATTACTACGTACTATTTTCTTCTTCATCGAATCATCCGTAATAAAGCTACTATCTTTAACGTTATCTCCTTGTCCGGGCGAGCCTGAGCTCGCGGTCACGGCGGGTCCGGGCGGCGCCACCGGTCGCCGTCCTGAAGGAAGTTACGGGACCGTTTGTGTGTGTGTGTGTCACGGCGCGCGGCATCTTACCTACTTTGAAGCCTGGATGGAACTTTGTGGCCACTCAAGTAACCGTCGACCCAACGTGACAAACCGAAAGTTCCAACTCACAGTGAACATGATGCCTGCGTACAGTACAAGACATTTTCAAAGTCCAAGTTGAGCAGCAGTAGCTCCCGTGGACATTTCCCGGCCGGCCGTTGGAGGGCAGCGCGGCGCTCGTCGCAAGGCTCTGCACCCGCCAGGACTACTGGATTGTTCAACCACCACCTCCGATGAGTAGAACCCCGTAACGAACTCACGTCGTTCCACTACAGCAGAGAAGAACATCACTGGCGGTTCAAAACCCCCCTTCATTGGCGGATTTTGAACCGCCATAACCAACTCAGCAGTGATGAGCTGATCACATCACTGCCGGTTATGCCAAACCGGCAGTGATAGCTCATGTGTCACTGCCGGTTCGTGTTACAAACCGGCAGTGATACTTGAGCCATCACTGCCGGTTGTTTTAACCAATCGGTTGTGTAGATTATATTATCACTGCCGGTTTTCTTTGAACCGGTAGTGATATACTTTTCACAATTTGCATTTTAATAATTGTTTTATTTTCATTTCGAGGGGAGGTGGTGGGGTGGGAGGTCGGGGAGGTGGAGGTGGTTGCTATCGATCAATTTGATATCGATGTGAAGGTGGTTCAGCGACAATACAAACCCATCAACATTTATATTACAAAAGTTTCAAAAAAAACTTTAAGTATCGAATTAAGAGTCGCATTACAATAGCCTATCAATGTGGTCTCTTTCGTACTGCGCCTTGTACTTCTTAGTCCTCGCAATGGAGAATGATCCTGTCTTGGTCAATATCTCGTCCATCACAAATCTTGCTACCTCCTCTTGAATTCCTTTCATCTCAAAATCTAGCAACTGGTTGTGATTGTTTGCTTTGCGCTGTAATTGAAGCAAGATGATATTGAGATGCACAAACGTAAGACAAAACAATAGAAATGGGATGCCTACGTACCATGTCATCTCCCTTATTTGTTTTTGCGCCAAAGTATTTTAGCATTGCCCACATCACATAGAACCCGCATTCGTTGTTCCCCATCGGTTGATCTAGGGTCTTGAGATCCTCCATATACTTTACACTGAATGGGGCACTCCATTGCTTTTGCATCTTGCTATCGAGATTTTTCCAATTCGGTAATGCCTTCATTCTATGTTACATTGTAAATGAAGTGTGAAGATCGAGGACATTACAATATCCTATGCGATTAGAAAGTGTTGTGATATTGGGTTCACTTACTTATTCAGCACTTTGACTAGGGGGTTGATAAGAGAAAGTGGCTTTTTCTTTGAGTCCCACACCTCGATATGTGAATCTTGAAGATAGATATCTACGAGGATGAAATGGTTGCTGCAATCACAAAGTCCATGTTATTGAATGACATATCAAGAAAAGAAACACTAAAATAAGGGTCGAGAACACATACTCGCAGTTGTAGGGTAGGAGTACGTTTGTTTTGTTGTTTCTGAACATCCTTTCAAACTCAATCTTCAAACTTGTTGGTACATAGTCATCTTCACCAGGGGCGGTGCATGTTGTCTCATTTACAAATATGGGATCCAAGAAGTCTATATTGCTCAATTGCTTCTTTAGGCACCATTTTGCCATACACCTGCATAATAAACATATGATATATTCAAATGCAAATCACGTAGTTTATTATAACGTTGTGAGGGTAGGGTACTTACATAGACCATATCATCAAAATCTGCGTATCAAGCGAGCGCCGTTGGAAGAGCTGAAAGAGGTGTTCATAATAAATAGTATGCACCGTTTCTTCAGGATGATTAAAAACCATTCCGGGAGGGATGCAAACTTCAAAACCGACACAGTCTCCATTGGCAGTATCCAGGGAGTAATAATCATGCAATTGTCGCATGTATGTTGGCAAATCTCTATACTCTTGTTCGGTGGCAACCAAAGGTTTGCCTCTTGAATACTTGTATGCGACCGTGGCTTTTTCAAAATCTCTCGTTCTGTAATACAACTCCATGGCCCTCTCCATGGATATGCCCATGTTGTTGGCCAAGTTCTGTATCTCTAGCAATTCTTTGGTGTGTATTTCTCTAGCTCTGATTTGATTACTCTCTTTGTTGTGTTGCCTTTCAAATTCGGTCTGTTGTCTCCACTTAGGTAGACTGGCTATTCGATTAAAGAAGGCAATGGCGGCTTTCTTGCTTGGAGGCTCCACAGTCGGGTCCTTCATCTTACTCGTAATGCTAGCATCCACCTTCTTTTTACTTGTCTGGGGAGCATTACCAACCGAAACTGATGACCTCTTGTGTTGCGAGGTCGAACCTGATCGCACTTTGGATTTTCGCGGAGGAGGAGGAGGAGGTGTCTTCTCCTTTGGCTGTGGAGGAGGTGGAGGAGGCAGAGGAGGTGTTTTCTCCTTTGGCGGTGGAGGAGGTAGAGGAGGTGTTTTCTCCTTTAGCAGTGGAGGAGGTAGAGGAGGTGTTTTCTCCTTTGGCGGTGGAGGAGGTGTCTTCTCTTTCGAGGTAGGAGAGGGAGAATGAGGATCTTGCAGAGGAGAGAAACCTCTTGGCGGCGGCGATGCCGATGATTCACTGCCATCCTCATCATCCGAAGATGGCTGCTCATCCAGCTTGATGAATCGTTTGTGCCAAGCCACATGAGTGCCCAAGTTGTGAACAAGACACGGCCTATCTTCCTCCACTGGGAAATCAATGTGTATCTTATTGTACTTATTATCCAAGATCTTATCAATGCTGACCCTGGCATACCCGGGTGGCATTGGCTTGCCATGAATGATGCCGTCTCCTCTTGGAAATGCTTGTCCGACCGCCACCTTGTCTTTTGTCCACTGCTGACGGATGTACAACCTGACATTAATAGGTCCAGTGATGTTGTCCACCGGATGAGGAGCATTGACCTCTTCTTCGTCAAGCATAGGGGTTGAGCCGCAGCTACTGCGACCCTTGGGCACTGGGCTATTCAAAGTCAGGATAGGCTGCGGTTGTGTCGAACACATGGATTGCATAGCTGACATAACTCGTGCATCAACTTGAGCAGCTATCCGTGCTTCCATGCTATCTTCGATTTCCTTTCGAAACCTTTGGAGCTCTTCTTCTCTTTGCGTTCTAGCCCTCGCCCGGCTCCTATAGGATGAAGATTCACCTTCGAATGCTTTCACCCAAGGAACATTCCCGGCTCCTCTAGTGCGACCGGGGTGCTCCTCGTTTCCAAGTGCTTGTGTGAGCACGTCATTTTCTCTATCGGACTTGCGGTTACCTCTATTCACTTCCTCAGTTAAGGTTGAAATCCTCTGGAGGAGATCGCTGACGGGTTCACTACTGGCATTAAGGCTCCCGTCACTATTGTATTATGCCCCCCCTTGCGAGTAGGTAGTTTACTGATCTGGGCTGCCAATCGCTTGTCTGAGGCCTAACGTCGCGCTGCTCTAGTTTTCGGACTTCCATTTCCCATTCCGGAATCTTCCGTACATAGCCACGCGATCCTAGGCGATGAGGATCCTTTGCCTTAAGCGAGTTTGCTCTATTTCTTTCGCTTGATGCCTTGGCCTCTTCAGATAGCTTGTAAGCCTTGAACTCCTCCCAGAAGTCTCTCTGCTTGGTGTATTGACCTTCCTCAAAATTCGGTTCTCTGTCCTCCTTGATTAACTTGTACAAGGTTCCCTTGAAAGTCTTGAACGAGCGACCCATGATTTCCTTGGCCTTCTTCTTGACTGTCGCCTCGTCATAGTCATTAGGAAAAGTGAAATACCCTTTCAACTTGTTCCAAACTAGCTCCTTCTCACTTTCTGGAACCCTCCATGGGTCATCCTCACGACCAGTCCATTTTCTGTATTTGATCGGGATAAAGTCTCTTACAAGTGCCCCGATGACACTCTTGTATGGGCCTAATGCTGTAAGAGGCTCCACCGGCTCCCCTACTTGGTCGAACTCAGAGATATGCCAATGTTTACTTGTTTGAGGAAGCTTTGTTGCACCACGCTTAGTCCTGCTGGTACCCTCACCACTTGGCTCTTGCGGCAGAACCTGCTTCAAAATTCATAAATAAGTCCCCATCAAACTTATCTAGCGTGATTTCTTACTATCGTGTTATTAGGTATGACCTAAGTTATTACCTCGTCTCCTTGGTCTAGCTGCAGATAATGGCTAGGGCTCCAATCGTTCTGATTACCACCACCATTAGTTGGATCCTGCGGCACTCCTGTCGCAGTGCTCTCTGCTTGTGGGGTATTAGTAGTTCGGCGACGGGTGGTGAATTGGCGATGACGAGTCATGTTTCTGGACATGCAATCAAAGGCATCACGAACATTGAGGTGGGCATTCAAAGGCATCACGAACCTAACAAGCTTGCTTGAGGGTGGCTGAATTGCCCATAAGCTATGTTGCCTAATTAGTACATGATTGGACACTAATTGCTCTTGACTTTGGCAGTGATTGAGCTGAGTGATATTGCTTTTGCCGTAGGTTCCTTCACAAGCTGTTTTCATGTGCAGTTCTTCCTTTTCTATTTTATGATTCTAGGTATAGGTACTAACATTTCAATTATACAGATTGACTCGATACCAGCAGTCTTTGGTGTCACAAGGGATCCACTTATAATACTATCATAAAATATTTTTGCTATTTTTGGTAAATATTCTGCCTTTTTATGTTGCAAGCTTAAATTTTTACACAAAATACTTCAGCCATATTGGTGATTTTTTTCTGTATGCTTGACTTAAATCTTGTGCCTGGTACGATTTCTGCACTTCTAAAGAATGTCAAGAGCTTAACTTGATGCGACTATTGTTATGTCAGGTTTGCGGTCGCTCTATGTGCTCATTTCTGAAAGCATGGGTGAATTGGAGTATTTACAGGTGAATATCAACAATCAACTTTCGTTCTTAAGGTTTCTTGATCTATTTTCTATTTACCTTTTAATATTGAGCATTTAGATATTATTTATTTTCTTCTGTTATCTTGCTTCAGAACGAACAAATCATTCAGTATTACACCAGCCATTGTTTTTTTGAGAACGTGCTTAGCTCATGTATATCACCCATTGTGAAAATTAGGTCCGTGTTAGTGGTAATTGGAGGCATTAGATGTTTGTCGTTAACTAATATCCAATACCACCTATTACCGCTAGCATTGCAAATGTGATTGGTCAATGGCCGAGCAGGTTCATATATTGGCATATTGCTCTATGACCTAACAGGACCACTTACTTCTATTGGCAATTTGCTCTGCAGCCTACCATTGGTGTTGTGTTGGGCTTCGTAGGGACAAAGATGATCTTTGACTTTTTTGGTGAGCAATTAAAAACATTATCTAACTCCTATTTTCTCACATTCATATTCATTACACTCACCTAATGTTTTCATCTCTTTTTTAGCAGCATACAGAGTGACATTGCTGTTTTTTTAAGTGCTTTTCGTCTAATCTAATTACCGGTTTCCACTTATGGCAGGTTATCATATACCAACAGAAGCTTCGCTTGCTATTGTAACTACCTGTCTTAGTGGAGGTGTCATATTAAGTCTTAGGAAAGCATCAAAAGAGGAGGGGGACAAGTAGACTGATGCAACAACACATGCAGGTAAAAGGAATGGATCAGCTTGCTCCATTTTTTTTGGCACATGATCAAGCTACAAAAGAAATTATAATAAAAAAAATCTAACCTGACAGACTATGTTGTGATCTGTATATGTAGTCTTAGACAATGCCTTGTTCATTTAAAATAGATTCATGGCCCTGTTCGGCTGCGGCTGGACAGCGCTGCCACTGATATAGTATTAGACTGGTTAAGCACTAAGTTTCTAATTTATGCTGGTGTTTGCAAGTGCAACAAGAGTAACTAAACTTCAGTTGATCTTTGCTACGTAAGTTGCTCAGCGCCTGTTTGCTTCCTCCTCACTCCTCAGGCAAGGTGGGCAGAGCAATCCCAGTCCCAGGCGTCCGATGTTGGACAAATGCCTCGGACCAGATTGTTGCCTAGTCAGTTCCTTGCCTAAGAGGCTTGCAACCAAAGAGACCCTTAGAATAGAACCACTAAGTTGCAAATAATCGAATTAAGTTTTAGGGTCGTATGCCTACTCAACAACTATATATGACACAAAAGTGGCTTCATTATGAATTCAAATATGGAATATAAAGTTTGCATAGGACAAAAATTTGCAGCTGAACCCACTTATATTCAGTGATTACCATAGTAGATGAAGATATTGTTTTGAGGGTGGTGGAATTGAGCCCTTATATTTCTTTCCGCCCTAAAAAGCAATCAGGCAAAAAGTAGTAATATAATAGAGCTCCCAACCAACTTCTTCCCACCCTTTTTGGTGATCTCATTGACTTTGCACTCAACTACTCATCAGTACC
Source organism: Saccharum spontaneum (assembly GCA_022457205.1). NCBI lineage: Eukaryota > Viridiplantae > Streptophyta > Magnoliopsida > Poales > Poaceae > Saccharum > Saccharum spontaneum. Next base: position 13,995,318 of record CM039598.1, read on the forward strand.
ATGTTTCTCAGTAATTGGCAAATACTAAACAAGTAACACTGGTTGAGGCATTGTATCGAACACCTTATGGGCACTCACCGACAATGCAGGGGTGGCGCGACAGCGACGTGGAGGAGCTCCTGGCGGCGTCGTGAACGGCGGCGTCGGGCTGCGGCGTCGTGAACGGCGGCGTGAACGGCGTCGTGAACGGCGGCGTCGGGCTGCGGCGTCATGCAGTGCGCGTCGGGCGGCGGCGGCGTGCACTGGCGAACAGCGTGTCGAGCGTCGTGCACTGGCCTTGGAGCGCTAGCGCCTTATATAACCCACGCATCACTGCCGGTTGGTTATTAGAACCGGCAGTGATGTCCCATATCACTACCGGTTCTAATAACAAACCGGCAGTGATATGGGACATCACTGCCAGTTCTAATAACCAACCGGCAGTGATGTCCCATATCACTACCGGTTTGTTATTAGAACCGGCAGTGATATGGGACATCACTGCCGGTTCTAATAACCAACTAGCCGTGATATGGGACATCACTGCCGGTTGGTTATTAGAACCGGCAGTGATATTGATTATTTTTAAACATTTTGGGTCCCCAATTGATCTCAAATGGAAAAGTTGTAAACAACAAAGTTGTGGAACTCATGAATGTCTACAACTTTTATTTTAGTCATTTCTCAATTTGAGAAAGTTTTATTAGGCATGTCTCATAAAGTGCTCTGTGTCACACAAAGTTATGTCACTTTATTGGAAACATGGCATCCGTTATATCAACAAATTCCAAAATAATAGTGGTAGAACTCATCAATCTCTACAACTCCATATGATCTCAAATTCGATGCAAATTACTAAAACAACATTTCATTAAGGATTACATAGTTTATGATATTCTAACTATGATGGCCTCATCGTGATCACTCCGGAGGTAAGCAGGTTCGTCACCCTCTTCAAGGATAGGTAGGGTAATGTCTACCCCAAAAGGAGCCATTTCTTGATAACCTTTGTACTCTTCTTCGTTTGTCACTCCTTCAACACCGACAATCTTCCTTTTGCCTTGCATGACTACTTGTAGTCTTCCCTTTGTATTGTTATCCCTTGCATAGAAGATTTGCAAAACATCCTTTGCAAGGACGAAGGGGTCATCTCTGTATGCGGTCTTGGATAGATCAACGGTAGTGAACCCATCATTGTCGGTGTTGATTTCATCTAGCCGGACCCACTGGCAACGGAAAAGAGCGACCTTCAACTGTCGTCCATAGTCTAGCTCCCATATCTCATCTATAAAACCATAGTATGTTGCCTCCACCGTGCCGTATTCATCGTGGGCGTCGAAACGAACAGCACTATTTTGGTTGGTGCTCTTTCCATCCTGTTTTTTTGTGTAAAATGTAAAACCATTTATATCATAACCTTGGTACATCATCACCGTAGTTGAAGGTCCGGGAGCTAAGAGATCTAGCTGACATCCCGTCACCATTCCTAGCCTGCGGCATCAAAACCAGTCACCGAATTCCTCATGTTTTTCTCAAGCCAAGCCTGTGACCTACCGATGTGCTTACTTTGCAGTAACTGCTTGTGCTCATTAATGTATGCCATCACACCGTCGGCCTGCTGGAGAACAGCGAAGTGTGCCTGTCTGAAGGAAACCACTTCGACTATTTTGACAGCTTTCTCACCTATCGTTCCTTTGCCCCCTAGTCTTCCATCGTGACGAGATACTGGAACTCCGACCCGATTGATGTCCATATAATATGTGCAGAACTCAATGGCCTCCTCCGTTGTCCATCCTTCTACCATGCTCCCTTCTGGTCTGAATCTATTCCTAACATACCGCCTGAAAACTTTCATCAACCTCTCGAAAGGAAACATCTGGTGTAGGTACATTGGGCCAAGGGCTTTAATTTGGTCCACAAGATGAACAAGTAGATGCACTGATATGTCGAAGTAAGTCGGTGGGAAATGCATCTCAAGCCTGCATAGAATCTCGGTTATCTCCTGCTTCAGCTAGTCTAGCTTGGCCCCTTCAATGACCTTTTCAGAGATCGCGTTGAAGAACGAACACAACTTTATGATTGGGGCACGGACCTTGTCAGGGAGGATACCTCGTAGGGCAACTGGGAGCAGCTGAGTCATAATGACATGACAGTCATGGGCCTTCATACAACCATAGTTAAACTTAAGTTCTCTCATGTTAACTAGCCTCTTCGGGTTCGCATAGTAGCCAGTTGGCACTTTGAGATCATTGAAGAAAGAAATAAGCATGGCCTTTTCTTTCTTTTTCAGTGTCCATGATGCCACCGAAAGTTTCAAGTGGCCATCCTCAAGAGTTATTGGGTGCAACTCCTTCCTGAGGCCCAGGTGTTGCATGTCCAAGCGTGTCGCGAGAGAATCCTTTGTTGTTCCCCCGGTGTTCATCAACATGTTAAGTGTGTTACCGCACACGTTTTTAGTTATATGCATTGGATCAAGATAGTGACGTACACTCAAAAGTGGCCAATAAGGTAGTTCCCAAAAGATTGATTTTTTCTTCCAGATACTACCGGCTGGCACTGGTACTGCACCTTCCCCCTTCCCAAGGACAACATCTATGAGTTTGCTTACTTATTTAAGTATCTGTTTCCCGTCTCGATACTTTGGAGGTCCATGTTTCTCAATAGTCCCATTAAAATCTTTTCTATTCCTGCGGTAAGGGTGATCCCTTCGTAGGAACCTACGGTGTCCCATATAGACCATCTTCTTGTTTTCTGGTAGATGTATAGCATCAGTCTCATCCAAGCACTCGACACACCCAGTGTATCCTTTTGTCTTCTCTCCAGACAAGCAACCTCGCCCTGGCAGGTCAGTGATTGTAGCGATAAGTATAACCTTTATCGTGACATGTTCTTTTTTGTACTCATCCCAAACATCCTTCACACCCGTCTCCCACATCTGTAGTAGTTCATCGATCACTGGTTGTAGAAGCACATCGATATCATTACCAAGTTGTTTTGGCCCTTGGATTAGTAGTGGCATCTGGATGTTTGACCGTTTCATACAAAACTAGGGTGGAAGGTTGTATATACATAGCATCACTGGCCAAGTGCTATGATTGCTTCTAACCTGGTCAAACGGATTCATCCCATCTGTGCTCAAACCTATCCAAAGATGCCTTACCTCTCCACCGATGTTCTTATAGAACATAGTGTTGATAGTCCTCCAGTCCGACCCGTCGGCGGGGTGCCTCAACATTGTATCTTTCTTACGCTCTTCGCCGTGCCAACGCAACAGTTTGGCTGACTTTGCATTTGCAAACAACCTATGCACTCGTGGAGCTATAGGAAAATACCATACAACCTTTATGGGCCCTCCTCTGGTCTTGCTTCCCTGATTTGACGGCCCTTGCTTGTATCGGGGAGCTTTACACATGGGACACGCATCCAAGTCTTTGTATTTTTCTCCACGGTATAATATGCAATCGTTGAAACACGCGTGTATTTTCTCAACCTCGAGGCCGATTGGGCAAATCATTTGCTTGGCCAGGTAAGTCTTTTCTGGTAACTCGCTATCCTTCGGGAGCAGTTTATGTAGTATACCTAACAAGCTATCGAAGCCTTTATCACTCAATCCATTCGTTGATTTGAACTCTAATAACATGATGTTGGCTTCCAGTTTGCTTATTGGGCAGGTCGGATACAATGGTGTTTTTGCATCCTTTCTCATGATCTCCAGTTTTTTCAACTGTGTAGCACTAAGGAATCCGCCATGCACATCATGTAGAAACTGTGAAATGCCATCATTTTCCTCTGTGTCGTCAACTAATGTATTCCTAAACACATTATCGTTGGTAGGCACAGGTACTGTGTAGTATTGGTCATCATCAATAGGCAGAAATGCGTTTAGGGATACGCTAGGCATGGGCACATCATCATTGTTTTCTTGTGCAACATTTTGACCAACCTCCCCATGCAAAGTCCAAATCGTGTAGTCTCTCATGAACCCCCTGGTAATCAAGTGCAATCGTATATGCTCCACGTCGCCCCATTTTCTCGTATTCTTGCAATCTTTGCATGGACAGAATACAGGCTGTGAGTCCCCAGCATTGGCTCTAGCGAGCTTGATGAAATCGTCGATGCCCGTCAAGTACCGTTGGTCTGTACTTGACAGATCGTACATCCACCCTCGATCCATGTCTGCACAGGTAAAATGGGCCGGGCAGAGGAAACATAGGAAAGTTTTAATAAGAAACAATTATTGCACAATATTGAAGAACAATTATTCTACTCCATGCAACATAAAAATGGAGACACTAATTTAAAAAAAGACTAAATTTGGAGACATGATCATGAATAACAATGTAGCTCCAAACAATGCCCATATAAATTAAAAATCGCAGCCCCATAAAAAATAATTATTGCACAATATTGTAGAACAATTATTCTACTCCATGCCACATAAAAATAGAGACATTAATTTAAAAAAATACTAAAATTGGAGACATGATCATGAACAACAATGTAGCTTCAAACCAGTGGCCGATGCAGGATGATAATCAAGGGGGAGCTAAAAACAATGGAGATATTGATTTGCATGAAGATTTAATGGTGATTTGAGATTTTTGCTACAGTGTTTCTAGTAGTAAATCAAGTCATTAGGGGGGCTGGAGCCCACCCAGCTCCCTGTAGATCCGCCACTACTGCTCCAAACAATGCATTGTTTGGTGACACATGGGTTAATTTACTCATCAACATTGTAAAAGAATCTACTCTACTCCTAAGAACCAATTATAACATCACATACTAACAATGCATTATAGCCATGAATTAGAAAAGTGCTCTGTAGAAGAATGGAGAAATAAGAATGAGAATCAAGCATTATAGCCATCAAAACAAAGCTAATTAAGCAACAAAATCGAAGGAATGGAGGCTGGTTACTAACTTTAAAGCAAAAAGATCAAGCCATTCTTCCAAATCCAAGTGGTAGCTTCACGGATTTGGGCGACCACAACATTGGAGGGAGTGGCCCAAACGCGCGCCTCTGTTCTCGGGATAAAAGAGTGGAGGAAGAAGATGACGGCTACAACCTTTTTGTGCTGTCAGGCTCATCACTGTCGGTTCTATCCTAGAACCGACAGTGATAGAATCAAATCACTGTCGGTTCTTGGTTTGAACCGGCAGTGATAAGTGGAGTTGTCATCACTGCCGGCGGGAGACACAAACCGGCAGTGATAGTTGTCATCACTGCCGGTTCTCGCACCCCCAATTATTTTCTGGTTGTCAGAGCCTAGAACCGGTAGTGAAGGGTCATCACTGCCGGTTGTCCTAATTTTGACAGTGATGTGGCCGGCACTGTTGACTGAATCTGTAGTAGTGTTCGCCCGTGTAACGCGTGCGTAATTAATGATCCATTATTTGCAACAACGAATATTCTGAAAAAGGTGAACAGTACTGACCGTGAAGAGGAAGTTGTAGCCGAGCTCGAGCACCGTCTGCTGGAAGCGGTTGCGGCCCCACATCATCTCGAGGTAGTCCTTGCTCATGAACATCTTCTCGGAGCGGTAGTCGACGCCGTTGGAGGTGCGGAGGAAGTAGCAGTGGCGGTGGACGGCCTTGCTGCTTGTTCGTTAACAGCCGACGGGCGACGCGATGCCAGCAGCCATTAGGTGAACAGTTGCATCCGCAGATCCGCTGCATCCGATCCAGTAATATACGGTGAAGGTGAGTACGTACGTACATTATTACTTATACATACAACGGCAATCAATCAATCAGTGCCATTTCTGAATGCTAGTGGTCCCACCGGCGTATACTCTTGCTGTACTTGTGCCGCTGTACTGTACATACATGTGCGCCGCTCCACTCCACATACAAAAATAGGTCGTGCACGTCGCTCGGAAACGCTGTGCAATAGTGCTGGTACACGAACGCGTGCGTGATAACCGCCGTGTGTGTCCTAGGCTCGTGACGTCAAGGATGGGCAGGGCAGGCAGGCAGGGCGGAGTGGCGTGGGTGAGCACCAATCAGAGCATGGCTAATAAGCCAGCCGGCTGCCGGCGAAATAAAACTACCATGTCACTTCCAGCCAGGAGTAGTCAGCTCGTATAATGGATCGGCTAAGAGGTAGATTAAAATAATAGTGCAAGTATTAATGTCGACATGTATGGGCCCTCAGCTGCATGCATAGTCCCATGGAAAACGTCGGCTCTGCGCTCGCTGATGGCCGGAAGCAGGCGATTGCTTTCTCGATTCCTGCGTGCAGCTCGGTGTTTCACTAACCGCCCGCTCCCTTCTCTCTTCTGTTCTCACTCCTCCACCTCAGATTCTGTTCTCTTCTGTTCCCAAGGCCGCGTGCACCGCCGCGGCGGACACGTGTGGACGTGGCAGGGGTTCAGTTCAGGGAAGCAGTGGGTGGTGATCTGGTGGAGACGTTGACGACGACGAGCAGTAATAAAAGCGGAGTATGCCGACAGACAGCTAGCGGATGCACAGCCCAGCCAGTGGCTACAGATACAGGGGAGTACATGCGGCGAATGCTCTCGGATTAGCAACAAGTCATGAGATGAGCCATGCACTAGCAGTAACTTTTTCCTGTCACTTGGTAACATGTGGACAAGGCCACAAATGATGAGGTGGTTTTTTAATCGTGGATTCGTGAAGGTACCACCGTAGTAGTTTAGTTCATGGGGACACGGGAAAGTGGTTGTGTCATCAATCAACAAAACAAAACAAGGAAAGCAGGACGGGATTAGCACCGAGACGTGAGCTGGTTTGTAGGGCGGCGCTGGTTCTGTGGCTTTTGGAGTTTAGGCTTTGAGACATTGATAAACTAGTCACGCTTTTGTTACCCGGTCGCCGTCCGCCGACGTAACTTGTTCGAGGGGGGATTCTCCCGTCCCGTCTATTTTTTGTGTTTGGTTTTTTTTTCTATTCCATCCTTCGCTCGTCAGTTGTTGGTGATACGTTGCATCCCTCCCCGGACTGACTCCGGTTTTATTCTGATGCTTTTTTTTAATTTGAAATTACTACTAGCAGTAGCAGGGCACCGACTCCATTCACGAGCTCGTACTGTTCCTCTTGTTTGTGTTGTCTCGGAATTAGAAATGATGGAGACGAGGAGCAGGAAAGCACACGTATCAGACGACTGAACTTCATTTCGCTGACGAATGGTGAACCGATCGCTCAAACTACCGATGAAATTGAAGGAAACTATAAACTTCGGTTCCGAACCCTCCCCTCTCCCCAATCCCCCCCCCCCACCCCAAAAAAAATCATCAGAAATGATTGATGCTTGGAGGAAGCCCTCCCTCCGATGATCAAGCGCAGCTGATTTTATAGTAGCAGTAAAACAAAACCGCACGCAACCGACTGGGATTGATCGCCGTGGAATCGAAACTGAAGTAGCGGACGAAATTACAGGGAGCGAACGGAAGGGAAGACGGAAAGCGGCGCACGCGTGCGCGTTCGTACCTGGACGGGCGCAGGAGCCGGCGCCAGGGTGGCGGTGGCGGCCAGGGCGGCCGCCGCGTCATCGGAGGCGAGGCGCTGCAGGTCCTCGGCGGCGGAGTTGTTTGTTAGCAGCCGGGGAAGGAAGCAGGAAATTCAGAGCAAAGGCAGGAAGAACAGCAGTAGGTCGGGAACGGTAGATGAGTTCTTAGCATTAGGAAAGGTTTTTTACAATTTGGTTCATACCCCTCTCACAAGCCAACTCTCAGTTCTTATACCAGATACTCACTCGCACGCACACAGCTTCACGTGTTCCTCCATTCAGGGCCAAACACACGCCAGTTCATTGTCTTGGGCCGAGCCGGCCTTTTCTCCTGAGGCCCATCTTCTCGTCCTCCTTTTGCCAGACGTGGAACAGCTGTTCCTGTTGCCGGTCCAGTTGTCGTCGATGCAGCAGGGTTAACACCCCCCTCCCCTTGCGCGCCTGGATCATTCCAAAGGCTGGCGCGAGGAAACTGCTGCTTGAGGTACTCCAGATCCTCCCAGGTAGCCAAAGAGACAGGGATATTAGACCATTGAACAAGACCCTGATGGAGTAGACGCGCACCTTTCTGAATTTGCCGGCGCTGGAGAATTTTTCTGGAATACTCCAGAGAATGGAGGCTGGAGGCGGTGATGGAGTAACCTCATGGCGAGCACCGATGGCTTTCTTAAGCTGCGAGACATGGAAAACCAGATGAACAGTAGATGTGGCTGGAAGCTCTAACCTGTAAGCCACACTGCCGACCTTAGACACAATTTTGAAGGGACCAAAGAACTTAAAGGCCAACTTCTGACTGGATCGATCGGCCAACGAAGATTGCACATAGGGCTGAAGTTTGAGGAAGACCCAATCATCGATCGCGAACTGACGTTGAGAACGCTTGCTGTCAGCCTGTTTCTTCATGCGCTGTTTGGCTCTTAGTAAGTGCTGACGGATGACTTCAGACATAAGAGAACGATCTTGAAGCCAGGTCGTGAGATCAGTAACCAGTTGTTCATCAGCCGGACTGACACCAAAGTGTGTCGGAACATACCCATAAAGGACTTCAAAGGGTGAACGACTGTGAGCTGAATGCATGTTGGTGTTATACCAAAATTCTGCCAAGTCCAACCACTGGTGCCATTGACGAGGACATGCGTGGACAAAGCAACGAAGAAACGTTTCGAAGCATTGATTCACCCATTCGGTTTGTCCGTCCGACTGTGGATGATAGGCAGTGCTCATACGCAATTCCACTTTAGCCAAAGCAAATAATTTTGTCGAAAGTTTGCTGGTAAAAATTTTGTCACGGTCTGAAATGAGCGCAGAAGGCACCATGCAGGCGATACACGTGAGAGAAGAAGACCTTGGCAACGGTAGCTGCAGTGAATGGATGATGGAGGCCAATGAAATGTGCATATTTTGAAAAGAGATCCACAGTGACCAAAATGCAGCTGAAACCGGCAGACAGGGGCAGGCCCTCAATGAAATCCAAAGAAACCATCTTCCAGGCTCGGTCAGGTACCGGTAGTGGCTGAAGTAAACCCGGAAGTTTGGAACGGTCAGGCTTAGCTTGCTGACAGATTTGACAAGCCGCGAGAAACGCACGGACAGCGGACTTCATGCCAGACCAGGCGAAATGTTGCTTCATGCGGCGGTATGTGACCGGAATGCCTGAGTGGCCCCCAATTGCAGTGGAATGCATGGCCTGAAGAAGCTTGGACTGCAATGCCGAATCGGCCCCAATCCATAAACACCCTTTGTAACGAATGAGCCCGTCGGCCAGAGTGAAATGAGGCATCACAACTGTGGAAGAGGATAGCTTGCGATACAGCTCTTGCGCCGCGGCATCAGAGACATAAGACTGACGAACTTCATCCAGCCATTGGGGCTGACAAACTAGCATGAGGTGCACGAGACAGTGAATCTGCGGCGCCGTTGTCAGTGCCCTTACAATAAATGATGCGGTACTGAAGACCGAGCAGCCGGGCAAAAACCTTTTGTTGCCACAGCGTGTGGAGCCGTTGTTCCGTAAGCTGAACCAAACTCTTGTGATCTGTCACTATGTGGAACTCAGCATGCTGCAAGTAACTACGCCACTGATCGACGGCCATAAGTATTGCCAAATACTCTTTCTCGTACGTGGAAAGCCCTTGTAACCGAGGCCCCAATGCTTTGCTCATGTAGGCAAGTGGGTGACCTGCTTGTGTTAAGACAGAACCCACTCTAGTACCACTGGCATCTGTCTCGAGCACAAAGGGCTTGGAAAAGTCAGGTAACCCAAGCACCGGTGCTGACGTGATGGCGTGTTTGAGAGCTAAAAAGGCCTCCTGATGTACTGCTGACCAAACGAAAATAGCCCCCTTTTTAAGCAGGTCTGTCAAGGAACGAGCCAAAATGCCGAAATGTTGTACGAAGCGACGGTAATAGCCAGCAAGCCCCAAAAAACTGCGAAGATCTTTGACTGATGTGGGCGTGGGCCACGCCATGACGGCACGAACCTTCTCCGGATCAGTAGCAACCCCAGAAGCAGAAATGACATGCCCAAGATATTTGAGCTCTCGCTGGGCAAAAGCACATTTGGACATTTTGACTTGCCATTGGTCGCGCTGTAGTACTTCCAGAACCTGCCTGACATGTTGGACATGGTCCTCATAAGTATGACTGAAAATTAGTATGTCATCGAAAAAGACGAGGACACACTTTCTGAGCAGTGGTCCCAGGGTGAGATTCATGGCTTTGAGAAATGTAGCAGGAGCACCCGTTAACCCAAACGCTATGACTCGAAATTCATAATGCCCCGTGTGAGTTTGGAAAGCTGTTTTGGCCTCTTCACCTGGTTTCAGACGAATCTGATGGTAGCCCGCTGCCAAGTCCAAAGAGGTGAACCAAGAAGCCCCATGAAGCTCGTCGAGAAGTTCTTCGATCACTGGTACAGGGTATTTGGATTTGACTGTGATTGCATTAAGTTGCCGGAAATCGACACAAAAGCAGAATGTGCCATCCTTTTTCTTGACTAAGAGCACGGATGAAGAAAAGGGGCTATGACTATGCTGCACAATACCTGAGCTGAGCATATCTACAATTTGACGTTCAATCTCATCTTTAACAGCAGGAGGATAGCGATAAGGACGAATGGACACCGGGGTAGCACCAGGCAACAGAGGAATATCATGCTCACATTCGCGCTATGGAGGATAACCAGGTGGAGGTGCAAAGACTGACTGGAATTCCTGAAGGAGCTGAGCGAACTCGGTTGGCAGTCCATCTGTCTGAGAAGAAGAGCTAGCGGCAGAAAGAAGAGAGACCTGAACAACGGAACCAGGAGGCAAATCATGCAGGTCACCTTGTAAGAGCCGAGAAGCCCCCGCGTAAAGAATTTTTAGCCACTTGTGGCGCCAATTGACTTCCATGGGACTGAAATGAGATAACCAATCCATGCCCAGTATAAAAATCATATTGCGCCAGGGGAATCACTTTAGCACAGGACTGAAATGTACACTGTTGCATAGACCACTTGAGATGTTGAAATTCAGTGGAACAGCTCAGAAACTGACCATCAGCAATCTTCACTGAATAGAGGGACTGAATGAGGTCTGTCCTTGTAGCCGAGCAGCAAAACTGGCACTAACAAAAGTATGTGACCTGCCCGAATCAAGAAGGATATGAGTAGGGATTCCCTGAACAAGCCCCTGGAATTGAATTGCATTAACAGCAGACTTGCCCGACAATGCGGATACTGAGAGAGCCAATAACACTTGTGCGTCAGAGTTGCCAGTTTCATCAGAAACGCCTTCCCTGGAATCCTCCGAATGATAGATATCCTAGAACTCCTGCAAAACATGGAGCTGTATTGTCTCTGAGCAACGGTGATCACGAGACCATTTCTCACCGCACTTGATGCAGAGACCGCGAGCACGACGGTAGTCACGTAGTGTTCGAAGCTTGTCATCCACTCCCCGGGGTCGACGATCGTCGCCGGGAGACGGATCAGCAGGTGCACGATCGATCTTGTCTCCCCGCGGTGGTAGCGGCAGAGGTAAAGCGCCCATGAGTGCTGGTTTGCCAAAGGAGTACGAATCAGGTCGGTGCAGCTCTTTTTTCTTGGTGGGGTCATGCAGCTCCTCCTGCAGCAAAGCGAAGACACTAGCAGTATCGAATGTTTGGGGACGCTGCATATGCACTGCATTGCGAATGTCATATTTGAGCCCATCAACAAAACACATGGCAAAGAAGACTGGATCAGTACCACGACCATATGCTACCAACAAATCGATCAACCCAGCGAAGCGATCAATGTAGTCCTGAACAGTAGATGTTTGACGGATACTAAACATTTGCCGGACCAAAGCTTCATACTGAGCCTTCCCAAAACGATCTAAGACCAAGTGACAGAACTCCTGCCAGGGAAGTTTTTTACCTGGGGATCAAGAGATTGTAACCAGCGCGCTGCAGGCGATGAATTGACAAAATTCATCGTTGCACACTTGATCCAGACAGCAGGATGAACAATGTATAAATCAAAGTAATCTTCGCACCAAGTAATCCACAACCTAGGATTCTCGCCATCAAACTTAGGGAAATTCATCTTAGGTATTTTGTTCCCCTGATGATGAGTGTCCCAAGGCGGTCTCGGCTCATGAAAGCCGGTTTGCCCACGCCATCCGCCAAGGTCACCACCAGCGCCCCCAAAACCCGCGGTCCCCAAAGCCAAGCTAGACAGAGAGCGATGCAATGGCGAGATGGGAATGGGGAGGGAATGCAATTGCGTACCCTTGACCGGGGAAATGGGTTCGAGACCCTTTCCCCGGTAACTTGATTCGACGCTGTGCCCAACTGGGCGGATGACGGAGCTGCCCGCCGGTGCTGGCGCAGTGAACGCGAGCGGTGGTGGCAGAACTCCTGTTGATGCGGCAGCCGTCGACTCAAGTGCAGTACGGCTGACGGTCTTGCGAAGTGCGGTCATCTCGGTCCGAATCCGCTCCACCGACTCGTCGGTCTTGCGGAACGCACCGATCTCGGCGCGCATCTCCTCCATGGACGCGTCCACCTTGGGCTTCCATTCGTCGAACACCTGAGCGGCGTCCTCCAACTTGTCGAAGCAGCCTGTGATGGTGCGCTCGATGGCGTCGATCCGCGAAGAGAGTCTGGAGTCGATGTTCGAGATAGAGGTCTGCACGACCTTGATCTCATCCAGGAGCAACTTGAAGTTGGGATCCATAGCGCCCTGCTCTTTGCGGAAGCGAGTATAGTGGTCGTGGATGATCTCGTGGGGTTCCAGCGTTGGATGCCCGCCGCGCCACCGCCAATCACACCAACCTCGGCTCGGACCTACAGGATTTCGACGTCGCCACCGAAGTGAAGCCGGAAATCAACCTGCCGACGGGGATCACGGTGCCGGATCGAAGCGGTGGTGAGGGGATAGAGATAAACCCGCGAATCGGTGGCTCTGGTACCAAATTTGTTAGCAGCCGGGGAAGGAAGCAGGGAATTCAGAGCAAAGGCAGGGAAGAACAGCAGTAGGTCGGGAACGGTAGATGAGCTCTTAGCATTAGGAAAGGTTTGTTACAATTTGGTTCATACCCCTCTCACAAGCCAACTCTCAGTTCTTATACCAGATATTCACTTGCATGCACACAGCTTCACGTGTTCCTCCATTCAGGGCCAAACACACGCCGGTTCATTGTCTTGGGCCGAGCCGGCCTTTTCTCCCGAGGCCCATCTTCCCGTCCTCCTTTTGCCAGACGTGGAACAGCTGTTCTTGTTGCCGGTCCAGTTGTCGTCGATGCAGTAGGGTTAACATTGTTGTTGGAGGTGAAGGCGGAGATGTCGACGAGGCGGCGCGCGGGCGTGGCGGACATGAAGAAGAGGACGCAGACGGTGGCCATGGCGGCACCCAGCACGAAGGACACCAGTGGGCTGACGCTGCTCATATCGCCGCCGTTCATCCTCGCTCGCTCACGAGGGACGACGGCGGACGGGGGATGCCGGTCGATCGATCATGAACTTCACAGAGTGGCTGGCTAACAAGCTGGGCTAAAGTTTTTCAACGGGTTTTGGCATCCTGGAGGTCGGGATCTCGCACTTCTTAGGGCCGCCATGACCCGGGGCAAGGTAATTTCTAGATTTGCTTCGAATTCCTCTTCGTTTATTGCTCGGATTCTGAGCGAAACGGTGTTTTGAACTTTTATTGCTGTGCAGATTGCTGAAGAGAAGGCGGCGATCTGGGAACGTGTGAAGGCATATATCATGGAGCAGAATGCCCAAGAAGGAGTGGGCGATGGTGGTTCCGGTGACATGGTGCCGCCTGCCACTCCTATAGTCCCGAATCCGGACGGTGAGAATGAGGCTGCTCCCGGCAAAAATGTTGCTGAAGATAGGGTAGACAACTAGGAGTTTGACGTGTGTAACTTTTGGGTAGCATTTCTGAACTTGGCTAGTTGTAAAAACAGTTTAAACTCACATGTGAACGAGGAGCCTGCACTACCCTTGGACATCTATCTACTTATGATTGATTGTAACAGGTTTTTCGTCGGGGGCGCGTTATGGTCTCGCCTTCACGAGAGGTTTCCTGGATCAAGCATGACTGGTTACTTGCTATCTCAATGGCGGCGGCACGTTAAGAAAGAAGATTTGCTAAATAGATTTTTCTATTCAGAGTTTGACCCGGCGATTTTAGAGGGGAGGAGGGCCCAGCGCGAGCAGTTTAAGTGAGAAAACAGGGGGGCCTCTAACCCTGGTTTATAGGAGCCGAAGAAGGAGCCCGTCGATGAAGAGCCCTTGGACCTAGAGAATCGTACATATAGCTTTTATCTTCACCCTACTGTGGATGAAGAGTAGAATGATGTAATTATGTGGTGCTACACCTTTGTAACTTAAACGATTTAAGTTTACGAAGGTTTCGGTTTTCCCTTTTTTACGTGGTGGTTGGCGTACTTATCTCGGCGAATAGGAAAAACACCGTCCCTCCAACCTCTTAGTTCGAGCAGGTGGGGCAAAAAACGAGGGCTCCTTTGCTAGCCCCTCGTCATGAGCATAGGCAAATAGAATTTAAACGCCGTCCCCCCAACCTTTTAGGGCGAGGGGATCGAAAAAGGTGTGCAAACACTCGAGTGGCTCCTTTGCTAGCCCCTCGTCTTGTGGCATAGGCGAATAGAATTTAAACGCCATCCCCATCAACCTTTTTAGGCGAGGGGATTGAAAAAGTGCGAAAACACTCGAGCGGCTCCTTTGCTAGCCCCTTGTCATGCAGCATAGGCGAATAGAATTTAAACGTCGTCCCCAACCTTTTTGGGCCAGGGGATTGAAAAACTGCGAAAACACTCGAGCGGCTCCTTTGCTAGCCCCTCATCATGTGGCATAGGCAAATAGAATTTAAACGCTGTCCCCCCAACCTTTTTGTTCAAGGGGATTGAAATTGTGCGAAAACACTAAAGCAGCTCCTTTGCTAGCCCCTCGGCATGCAGTAGGCGAATAGAATTTAAACGCCATTCCCCCAACCTTTTTGGGTGGGGGGATTGAGAAAGTGCAAAAATACTCGAGCGGCTCCTTTGCTAGCCCCTCGTCATGTAGCATAGGCAACCCTCGTCATGCAGCGTAGGCGAATAGAATTTAAACGTCGTCCCCCAACCTTTTTAGGCGGGGGGATTGAAAAAGTGCGAAAACACTCAAGCAGCTCCTTTGCTAGCCCCTCGTCATGCAGCATAGGCGAATAGAATTTAAACGCCGCCCCGCAACCTTTTTGGCCGAGAGGATTGAAAAAGTGCGAAAACACTCGAGCGGCTCCTTTGCTAGCCCCTCGGTGTATCGCAAAGGCGAAATGCTGGGTATGCCCTGGTCGGCGACTTGCTTGCGAAACGCTTTTCTTTGCTTCACTGGACTTAGGGTTACAAAGGTTGAACCAGGTTTCATTCGCCGTTACGTGCATCACTGGCAATCCCAAGTTATTTCTTGGTCTCGTTGGTTCCTAATGCGTTCCTTTTCGTTCGAGCGACAACTACCAACTTATTGCTGGTGTTTTGGAGGCAACGAGTTGAAGAACCCTAGCTATTTGTATTGAAGAAGGCCTCTTCTTCATTAGTCGATAGGTGAAAGGCCATTATTGCCATTGTATGGCCAGAAGGTCACCGACAGCTGTGGAAGATGGTGATTCTACCAAGTTGAAGAATTTGTTAATGCCTTTGTCTTCCCAGCGGCCTGAACGCGCGCTTTCGCGGCTTCTGCAAGGTTGCAAACAATGGGGCGCCGGATGTCGAAGGTTGTTGGGGATGGCAATTGTAAGAGGTTGGAAACTTTTTTTAGAGCTGTCGCTCTTGAGATTGCCGCAACCTGAAACACAGTGAACGCCCAGTTGAGGCGTGTATGAATGTTAATTTCATGATATGTGATTGCGAATGGCATTTTTGCCATTCTTGTTTCTGCCATTGTTTTGCCTGGTAGTGTGGCTGTCTTTTGACCTATTCGGTTGTTGCTTCTGCTCACACTCCTTTTTGGTGTGACATAGCATTGTTTGGGCTCGTCGGCCTTTTTGTCTTTTCGCTCACTCCTTTTTGGTGAAGCAAGAAGTTCATTACAGCCTATGGGCTTGCATGAGGTTGCTTAGGTACCCGGCGTGATTGTCTGCACGAGCGGTAACAGATGCAACCTGTTGATTTAGGGCTACGACCCTATCGATATCCAGAACCTGCCGAAATCAGGTTTTGTTTCAATGGCTGGTGCTTATACCTTGTTTGGGGGAGAACAAATTAAACTTTGATGGGGTACATAGGATCGCCTCATTAAAAAACCTCACGCCTTCTTGCGAAGGCTCCCCATGTGAGGAAAAAGAGTGCCGATCCTTGTTTAATGTTTATATGAAAGCGAGAAAGAAAATTACAACCATTTGAGGGCGAAAATGTTATGGGTTAAAGCACCGTAAGTTGTCGGCGTTCCAAGTGTGCGTTGTCTCAACTCCTTCATTTAGCAACCTGTATACTCCTGGCTTGACCATATTCTCTACGATGAAAGGTCCAGTATGCGACTGCAGTTTGCCTTGCTTGTTATTGTGTCAGATTAACACCATGTCTCCTGGGTTGATGTTCTTTTGCAGGACTTTCCTGTCTCTCCATGACCTTGTTTCTTGGTGGTAAGCATCCAGGTTGGATGCAGCTTGCAGTTTGGCATTCTTTGCTGCTTCGAGTTCCACATATCGCTGCACAAGAGTTGTTGCTGCGATCTGCATGTGAAAGGATCCTAACTTGAGCTCTTCTGATGTGATGGCTTCTTCGCCGTATAGCAGGCGGAAAGGAGTGAACCCTGTCGTTCTGGTGCGCGATATGTTGTGACCCCATACCGCGGTGATCAGCTCCTGCGACCATTTTCCTTTCGGCATATCAAATAAGGCTTTGGATACTAAGGTGAATATCAAGCCATTTGCCCTTTCAATTGCTCCATTGCTTTCTGGATGGTTAACGGATGCAAAAGCCAGCTTGATGCCCAGCTCGCTGCAAAAATTCCTGAATTCTGTGCAGTCGAATTGATTCCCGTTGTCTACTGTGATGTAGGATGGGACTCCGAAATGGAAAATGATTCTCTGCCAGATGAAATTGATCAAGGTGCCAGACGTAATCTTTGCTAGTGCCTGGGCTTCTATCCATTTCGTGAAGTATTCTAGGGCTACTGCAGCAAAGCGCAAGTTGCCTGGTGCTGTCGGTAGCGGTCCGACTATGTCAACCCCCCATCTCTGCAATGGCCAGGTCGAGACGATTGGCTTGGTTGGGTTGGCTGGGTTTCTTTGCTTTTTGGTGAACATCTGGCAATTTTCGCAGCTTCGGACTAGTTGCTTTGCGTCTTCTGCTACTGTTGGCCAATAGAAACCTTGCCTCATTGCTCTGTGGGCTATCTTGTGTGGTCCTCTGTGAGCTCTGCACATTCCCGCATGCATTTCGGTTAAGAGCTCGGTTCCTTGGTCCCGACTGATGCACTTCAGCAATGGTGCCACTATTCTGCTTTTGTATAGTTCCCCCGCTATGATGGAATACTGTTTTGTTCTGGAATTCATTCTGTCTATTTCGTGCTTGGCTTGTGGTTCATAAGTTCCGCTCAAATAAGCGAAGATTGGTGATCTCCAGTCTTTGCTTGCGATAGCATGTACTGCATGAGGTTGATCATCTTCTTCTTGTATTGCTTTGACTGTTAACTCCTGGTAGAAAACATCCGTTGGCATGGGTGCTTTTTGTGATGCTGCTTTGGCTAACTCATCGGCCTCGGTGTTTTCGCTTCTTGGAATATGGTGAAGAGTAAAACCAGCGAAATGCTTTTCCATCCTTCTTACTGCTGCTAGGTATTTAATCAATTCTGGTTCCTTGGCTGTGAATTCCTTCTCAATGTGTCCCACTATTATTTGTGAATCTAATCTTACTGAGCATCTTCTGACCCCTGGCTGCGTTGTTGGTCATCAGGAACTCCAACCTGGCTGCGTAGCGTAGTTTGGGGCCTTCTGGCGGCGTTAAGATTGCTGCTATTCCCGCACCGTTCATGCCCCAAGCGCCATCATAATGCACAATCCACTCTGGCTCTTCGAACTAGGTGGCAGCGTCAGGGACATGGTGCTGAAGTTGTTGATCAAAGGCCCCTACTCCCAGGAGCCGCCTGCCATGGGCGTCCAGGAGGGCTGTTGCTGAGGCTGCACAATAGCGTAGGCAGGCACCGGTGAGGGGATGGCCCCGTAGGGGAAGCCCAGGGGTGCACCATAGGAGCCCAGTTGCCCCTGCTGTGGATTGTAGTAGGGCTGGGGCTGCGCGGTGAGCGCCGGAGTCGGCTCGAACGGCGAGAACGGTGGAGGACGCGGTGCCGGGGCCAAGCTGGATGGAACGTCGGGACCATAAGGATGCGGCCAGAGCTGGAGGGTGCTCGCCCATGGGTTGGGAATTAGGGTGAGAGGAGGAGTAGGACCGGGGCGAGGTCCGCCGGAGCCGCCGTAGCTGCCGGTGCCGCTAGTACCAGGGGCAGCGGGTTTGCCACCGTGCCCGCAGAGACGTGTTGGTGCACTGACCGTCGCCCGTTGCACCACTAGGAGCAGCGCTAGAGCCGCCCCCAGCATGTCCGCCGGGAGGACACTGAGGCGCAGGAGGTGGCACGGTGATGAGGGCGGGCGGGGGTTCATCCATGGTGACATCATTGATGTCAATCTCTTCAAGGAGGAGAAGAGTGTGAGCCTGATCGAACATCAGGAAGGGGCGCTGCATTTTTAGGTTAGAAACCATGTGGCAGAACTTTCTGTTCAGGCCACGGAGTAGCGTCAGCACCAGGGTCCGGTCGCCGACGGGATCACCGAACTCAGTGAGGGTGCTCGCCATCGTTTCCAGGCACCTGCAGAAGTCGGTGATGGACAACGCCCCTGCTTGAACGTGCGGAACTCAGCGGAGAGAAGTAGGGTGCGTAACTCCCACTGGCTGAGGAACTCGCTGTCGAGGACGGACCAGGCGACGCGGGCGGTAGGTTCGCGAAGCATGACCTACTACTGTAGATCGGCGGCGATGGTGCCGAAGATCCAAGTGAGGATGGTGCAGTCCATATGCACCCATGCCGATCGCTCGGGGTAGGCCGCGTCAGTGAGGATGTGATTGGTGAGGGTGTACTTGCCGAGGATGACAAGGAAGAGATTGCGCCACCGGTTGTAGTTGTTGGCGGCGCGATCCAACGTGACGGGGATGAGCACCTTGATGTTGACGACGGCGAGGGCTTGGGCATGCACGGAGGTGTGCTTGGCCTCAAGAGCATCAAGGGTAGTGATGTGATCGGCCTCGGCCTTGGCGGCGGCCTCGCGCTGGAGGCGCTCCTATTCGGCCTCGCGCTCGCGCTGGGCGTCATCATCCATGAGGGGCGGCGCAGTCGGTTGCGACGCATGGGGGAGGGAGGTGAGGCCGGCGAGAGAATCTCGGTGATGGCAAGCCGGCTGGCGGGGGACTTGGTGGTGGCAGCTTTAGGGTTTGCGGAAGCGAAGAGGTCGCAGAAATGAACCGTCTCTTGATACCATGAGAGAGGATTGGGGTTTGGATAATACTCACATAACATTGATTAGTGACAACTATTTAGTACATATAGGCACGATGGGGAGCCGGGAACGGCAGGCCCAAGGCCCATGGGCTTACACTCTAACAAACATCACCTTTATGGAGCTTACTGCAGCCTAAAAAGACACATCACTTGGCTCCAAATTCAAGTTTATGGGAGTTGTAGGGGCGCAAATTTGGCCAACAAACACCCACAAACACATGAAGGGTATCACAATCAGGTTTTTGCTGGAATAGACATTCTGACAGGGTGCAGTCTTGGATGACATGACTAGGAACTCTACTGTTCTAATATGAGCATGTGAGAAAGGCTTCATCCCAAAACTTCAAGGGCATAGATGCATGAGACAGGAGTGATAAGCCTACTTCTACAATGTGACGGTGCTTTGTTTCTGCTTCCCCATCTTGCTAATGTGCATGGGGATAGGAGGAATCTTTCGATCAAAGAGTTTATCTACAAAAGAGTCTAAAATTCTTGAATTTTTTGGATAACTTCAAACATATATTTCAAAAATATAAATCTAGGTGAACTTTCTATAATAATCAATAAAACTCACATAGTATTTCTTTTTGCCAATTGATTCTTGTACAAGACCCCAGACAACAGAGAACACAAGTTCCAAAGGAAAAGAAGACACACTGGAAGATTTAGAATTAGGTAATTGATGGCTCTTGGATCGCCAACATGCATCACAAACTGGCCTACTAGATGACTCATCTAGACAAGGCAAATTATTGCTACTAACAATCTGCTTAACCACTGCTGATGCAGGATGACCTAGACGATTTTGCCACCGAGACAAGGGACTCTGGCTGCACCACAAGCTTGCTTTATTGGGTTTGAAGGAATAGGATACAACCCTTGTGACAGCTCAAGCTTGCTTTATTGGGTTTGAAGGAAGAGGATAGGGCCCCTTGTGACACCTACCTTCCCTTGATCAAAAAGGAAATTTGGATTAAAATTCAAAAAAGGTAGAATTATCAGAGGATAATTTATGAACAGAAACGAGATTCTTTTTTGCTTTTGCACATACAAGACATTTTTAAGATGAATATCAGGATTTGGGGTACGAACATATGCCCAATGTGGATGCACCGTTGGCGTTGTGGATCTGAACCCCTCCATGGTATGTACTAGTTCTAGAGATTCAGCTTCTCCAATTCTCCAGTGATATGGTCAGTGGCGCTAGTGTCGCTTTACCAGTTGGTGTCGACGGTGTAGGAGTTTTTGGATGCAGCAACAAGCTTTGGATCTGGAACATAATCCTCCTCAAAACAGTGCTAGCAATGATCTATGGTGTGACCCTTCTTGTAGCACACATGACAAAGAGAGTGATCATCATCACCTAAGTGAGCACACGATTAGTGTTGTTGTACAAACCACGGCGTCCTCTTCCCTTCTATGCAGTGTCGTTCCTGCGACCATGGGATGGAGAGCTGTTGAGGCCACATCCAAGCTGGCCTCCCTGCTGATCCCGACCTCCACCACATGCACCACCAGACCCCCGGCTGGCAGCGTTGACGGATCTAGACCCAGATCCTCCATAGAGGTCCATCCGGGACTCAAAGTTGAGGAGCTGTGAGTATAGCTCTCCAACATTGATGGGTTCAACCCTGGTGGTAAGGGCTGTGACAAGGGATGTGAAGTATTCTCCGAGGCCAATGAGAATGTATTTCACCAATTCCTCATCATTGTTCGTCTCCCAGCCACTGCCATTTCATCGCCATGGGCTTTCATTTTGGTGAAGTAGTCGGTAACAGCCGTGTTACCTTTCTTGGTGTTGGCGAGTGCAATGCGCAGATTCACAATACACGTGCAAGTTTGCAAGGCAAACATGCCTTAGATCTCTGTCCACACTGCTGCTACAATGCCGCATGCACGTAGTGTCCTTGGTCATCACTTCCTTGGATAGCAATGAGAGGAGGTAGCTAAGGACTTGTTGGTCTGCTGCTTCCCATTCTTCATAGGCCGGGTTTGGCCTCTTGACTTCGTTGCCATTGACAGTGGAGACTAACTCCTTTGGTGAAGCCTTGGTGTCGCCGGTGTCATGCCCTTGGAGCCGAGCACCATGTACAACCGACAAGACTTGAGCCTTCCAGAGGGCATGATTGAGTTTGCCCAATTTCTCCGCAACCAGATGGACGAAGAGAGGATTGCTTGTCGCTGAAGAGGATATTGCCATGGTTAGATGTTAAGAAATAATTAAAAATCTTGATCATGATCATCATTAAGCTTAATCATTAAGCATTAAGGCATAAATGTATTCCATGTTTCAATTTTACCATGTCAATGTTGCATATGCCATGTTTTACTTATTTCATGAATTGGCACAAATTTTGTGCTTTGAAATGGTACAACTGATTGTGATGTTTGAATAGTAATTATTCACTAATTAAATACCAAATTTGGAAATGAATTATTTATTAACCCTAAAGTCAAATTCAAAATTCAAAATCCTACTTTCAAAATTAATTGGAATTTGGAGTTGATCCAAAAATGAAAGTTGTAGATTTTTCAATTTTGAACAACTTTCATGTTGGAAGATTTTGAAGTTTCCATATATTCCTTTTTTTGAAGTAATTTGAAAAGGAGAGGAGAATGAGGTGGTTTTAGTCACCACAGTAGCCTGGCCATCAGGGCATCGCCACCTCCTGCTTCACCAGCGCCGCCGTCATTCCGGTCGCGTCCAGAAGTCGCCGTGCCACCTCCTGCTTGGCCGAAGCAGTGGCAAAGAAGTTGCTGGCACGTCCCTGTTCGTCGCCCGCGCCTATAAAGCCCAGAGCTGGCCGTCGTTCTTCTTTTTCTTCTTTCCACCGCTGCCGTGCATCCTTGCTTCCGTCATTCTTTTTCTTCTTTCCGCCTATAAAGCCCAGAGCTGGCCGTCATTCTTTTTCTTCTTTCCGCCTCGTCGTTGCGCACCTGTTGCACCCGCTCGCGCAGCCTCACTTCGCCAGGATAGTCCGCGCGCCGCCGTCTTCCTCGTTGACGACGGGAGTGCCGCCGCCTTTGCCCTCACCGTGTCCAGCTCTCCCTAGTAAGCCATTTGCTCAACCGTCTTATGTCCTAGCATCGCAGTGAGCTCCTGAACCTCACCATGCCAGCCGTTTAGTCTCTACTGCGTTGTAGGTGCCAGTCCACGTGTCGCCGGCGAGCCCTGCTCTGTTCCGCTGCTCCGCGAGTCGTCGTGTACGTTAGGAGCCTTGTTTCGTTCGATTAGCTGCTGGACCGTGTTAGCCTGAGTGAGGGGAAGCTGTTTATGCCTTCGCCGTCGCCGGAGAAGCCTCCGTTCGCCATCTTCGCCTCGCCGGAGCTGTGCCGAGCTGCCATGGCCGCCGCCGTGTCGTCTGCCTGCTTCGCCCATTCAACCGGTTAGCCTAGAGGATGCGCGAGGTCGCCGTGAAACTATAGGTGCAATCCGCACCGCCGGAGACCTCGCCGCCGGCGAGCTCTGGCCGGTCAAAATCGTTGCCGCCATGGTCAGCGCGGGAGCAGAGGCTGACCAGTGGGGCCGAGATGTTAGTGGCAGCAGAAGAGAGAAAATGATTTTTCCTTTTTCCAGAAAATACTTTTTAATGCTGAAAATTGTTTAATTCATAGTAAAATAATTATGGCGACTAAAATTATGAAAATTTTTGTGTAGCTTCTTGATGATGATGGATATCTAGGAAAAATATGAAACCTAGAAAATGGATAGTTTTGATATGACATAGAAATACCTCTTTTAATTAATAAATGCATGTTCCATGATTTTTGTAGGCTTAAATAAATATCCAATGCTTATGAAACTTTTTGTGTATCTGTGTTATGCTAATATTAACCTTCCCAAAAAGTTTAGGATTAATTTGATCATGTTTAATTATATCACCTTTTATATGCTTAATTAATTAATTAATAAACCCATGGTAATTAAGGCTAATCATAAAATGATTTGAGTGATCTTTGGATTGAACGAAGACCATGGAACACTTTCACCTCTATTGATCCATGGCAGCTTAATTACTTGTGTGATGTGCTCATGATCCACTTATGATAATAAAAACTAAAAATACTTTTTAGTTAATTAAGCCTTTCATTAGTGGATGCATGTATGTATGTTGTGACTGTCTCTTGTATCAAATTTCTTGGGTAAAAAGGTTAAGTTTTGTAGATGCTTTTTACGTCAAAACCTTGTTGGTCCATGTTAAGTAATTCTATTATGATAAACAACTAATCAACTTGTTTAGTAACAATTAAGACTTGTTTGTTAGAACTAAATTTAGCTATACCGTGAAGTAAAGTTGTACTCAAGTTAATCTTGTTATGTTATCACCAATGCACCTCTATGCATCATGTCATGCATTCTATCATGCTAAAGCATGCATCATTTGTCTACGTGTAGTGCAAACGTGAGTGAGAAGGTTCGTGTTGATCAATCTTCTTAGAAGGTCCATCCATCTGTGGTGTTGATTGCATGTCTAACTTCGTGGTCTCTCTCTATGGAACTAACCTTCTCTGCAATGCAGGCAAGCCCTGGAGCATACAACCCTATCCTTGTTATTTAAAATTACTTTTGTCAATTGTGTCCAATGAAATGTGCATTAAGTAAATAGGAATTGGAGGTATACCCAATTGCTGCATGATTACCTTGAATTTCAGATATCCTTCCTTGTAACCCCACTAGTATGCTTAGTAATGCTTAGATTTCGGTAGAAGTCGAATATCATTTCATCGTTTGTGAGAAATAGGTTTTACCTTGCTCTTCTCGGCTCTGCAGATGGGTCGTGAGAATACCATGATAAATGATAATGTTAAATGGAGACCGGGCGGGTGGCTTGCACCGTGAAATGTGTCGGTGTAGTGCTTCGCTTGTATTGATTGAGGACCGTATCTAACTATAGAGCAAGGAAGCTAATGCCCATCACGAAAAAATAGTACAAGCCAATAAAGTTTCTGCTGCACATAAGGTTAATTCATATACTTATTTCTATTCAAGAAAAAAATTCATATACTTATTTCTAGCAGCTCATACTTTGCGGAGATTGACTACTATTTATGATTTTATCATAGGCCAAATCAAACCAAAATGATATAAGATTGGACAAAAACAAGTATACTACAGCCAAGGTGATCAGTGTCATTTATTTTGTTATATGAATTTTATTAAATTGATGACCAGAGTATTATAATGAAACTAGCATATATTACAGGTTGTGGACCAGGAAATATCTTCCAATTGCTCAAATCATGAAGCATCTTATTTCCAGGTAAATAATCTCTTAGCAATATATTGATGCTATATGCAAATTTCAAATTATTAGCTAACCTGCTGTGACTTTTTATCTGCTCTAGAATAAGATGTCAACAGGAGCTAGTGCAGCTGTACTTGCCAATGTATAAGACACATCTTGCTAAAAGAATTTCTATTTTCTATTTCCTAACAATTTATGTAACTACAAACCAATATTACACGTAATATAATTTTTGCAGAAATATCAGCATGGTACTAAAATTTCGCCAGCTGCCAATTCATTGAAGGTATGAGTATCTAATTAATGTTTGTACTATGTTTCCATTGTGTTCTTATTTATTCACACAATTTTATATGTGAACTAGGTTGGCACAAAAGTATTCTTAAAGAGCATGAAAAACCAAAGCAAGGATGTTGCCTTTGCAACAGTAGTAAGTTGTGATCCAACACAGAAAATTAAGGGTGTTTAGCTAGGCAAAGAATATTTTATGGTGTGTGTTAGTATTGCATTGGCACAAGATGAACCATTGGTATGACCATACAAGAATTATAAGGCTATTGGAGATGTAACTGGAGCTTCTATAGCATGGCCTTCAACGTTTGTATGGTGTTATCCTGTTGCCCCATTAAATTTTATTTATCCTAATGTCGCATTAACATAATACTCTCATTTTCATTGTAGCTCGAGAAGATAAATGGATGAGATACACTGAACTGAGAATGGAGGGATGGACATGAGAATGGAGGGCTGGACAGTTGGTGGCATTCTATAGGACTTCTTTGTGTTTTATATTTTATTTCCATGTGTGAATATGTGTTCTGAATAAAAAAATATTCCATGGATTACGTGGATGGTACTTATTGTAATGCAACAATAGTTTTTAATATATGGCTTACTGTTGTTATTTCTTATGTGTGAGATGGTCTCTAATTTCCCAATTAATGTGCATGATCTCTTTATTTGGCCCCAAATTGAAATAATTTCCAATATTGTTTATTGTTGGTTTATTCCTAGCTACGCATATAGGTGTTGCAGCAATCCAAGTCTATATGTTGCTGCAGACTATAGAAGTCATTCATCCGCGATTGGTACAAACACATATAAGTGTTGCCATATCTCATAAATATCCGTTGCAAGTTTGCAACGGTTATTCCTAGGTGTTACTAACGCATATATAAGTGTTGCAACAAACTCTTGCAACGCCATTTTTGGCAACGCATAATTAATGTGTTGGTATAGACCCCACCAACGCATATATGGACTTTTGGCAACACATATATGTGTTGTAAAAGGGGTGTCATATTGTAGTGAAGTATCGAAAAGATGCTCGCGGATCCATTTACGAAAGGCTTACCACCCAACGTGTTTAGAGAACATGTAGCCGGTATGAGTTTAAGAGAAAGCCTATGATTTCTAGATAATTAAAAAGGCCCAAAGTTAAAGAATCTGTTTTATAATAGAGGCGTGCATTGTAGCTGTCAAATCTATCGGCAATTGACCGCAACGATAAAGCATGCTCTATGCACTAATCCATGATGGAACAAATAAAAGTGAAAGGAATTAAAGTTAAAGTATAAGTTGAGATCAAGGGGGAGAATATTAGATTGATCTTCACCATTTATTGGGCCTTTGATCAGCGCCCTGATCGGGGGTGCCTAGCCCATCCATGGCTGGTAGGCCCCCGTCACCTTGCGCTATATAAAGAGGTGGGGGCCGGCGACTCTTAGCACGAGGTTCGCCTGAGCCGTACTCCCCACCGAACAAACCCTAAACTCGATCCACGGAGGGGCGCAGAAAGTGACGGGAAGCACCGCCGCCGCTACTGCATTGCTCCAACATCTCTTCTCCGACCATCGCTGCCTAGTGCAGAACTTCACTGACGAACCTGATGGTGGGATCCGGCTCCTCCTCCTCATTCCTCAACACCTCCACTGGTCTGTGCTCACACCTCCCTCTCTGTCCCTCTGTTGTAGTAGTAGATGATATACTAAATGTTGATTCACAAGTATTGTCCCCAATGATCTACTGTGATTGATTCTACAGAAAACAACAGGATGCAGCCAGGGCCAGTGCGTGGGAGATGAGGGCCACGTACTGCTGCCTCCTCTTCACCGCCGCAGGGTTAAGTGCTCTTCGGCTCTGCATCGTCTGAATCTTCCATGGGTGTTCTGAGCAAAGAAGCTTTGATAGGAATTGGGAGCTGCGGAGCTCTCCCCAGAGCGACGGACGATACGGTGCGGGAGATAAACGAGTGGAGGAGGTCGTGCGTGAGGCTGTGGCCAATCTGTTTATGGTTCGATGACATTTGTCCCAGAAGATTGATAGATCGTGGGAAGTGTATGGGTGGGCTGCACTCCACAAAGATTCATGGGCCTGCGCAGCCTGCCACATGAGGATGCGGATTCCTCAACTCCAGCTCCCCGCAGAGAGTACATGCGGATTCCTCAACTTTAGCTCCCTCATATGTTTTTTTATTTGTTACAAAGTTTGTTTATAATAAAGTGTACACAAGGGTCAAGGGATACGTCTAAACATGGTGAGTGGACGTGAACGAGTGGGCCAGCGGTGGGCTACAGTGAAGGGACCAGACGAAAAAATGAGGTCAAATTTTGTCTTTTTATTATGAGCTATAGAAATGTCCCAACATTTGTGTTAAAAGTTTTTGAATTACAATGTTTTTGGATCTTCAAGTGCAAAAGTTTAGGTGCTAGGAATATAAAATTTATAGTGTCCTAATTCAAAGTTTATAGATTCGTAGGCAAGCTTTTATTTCAAACCAATGATTACATATTAAAGTGAATATATGAATTAAAATTGTAACTTAAACTATAGAGTTTAGTAAGCTCTGGATATTGAATCTGCAAGTTTCTTAATTCCAAGTGCAAGTTATGGAATGTAATTTGATAGCTAGATATGTCCAAAAATTTAGACAGGAGAAATATGAAATGTCAAATCGGCCGATTGGGGCTGGGCTTTTTGGGCCCAAAACTAGACATGGGGAAAGAAATCTGTTTCCCAGCCCATACATCGCAAGCGCGTCAACCAACCTCTGACGCATCAAGAATTCCCGTGCTCCTCAGGCACCCGCGGCTCGCGCACGCGAGTCCCGTTCGTTTTTTCCGCGCACGCTGCTACTAATTTTGGTGAGCGCGCGTCGTTTCCGGTAGGAGCGCACGCCCGGCTAGTTCATTTGGCCTAGAACAGAGACAGGAACTATTCCGGCTGGAGGGAACTTATACAAATTGGACACGCAATCCTGACTGGATTAGGGAGTGTTTAGTTGTCCCTGTAAAATTTTTAAAAGCACAGTAACTCTTTCGTTGGTATTTGGCAATTAGTGTCCAATCATGAACTAATTAAGTTCTAAAGATTCGTCTCATGATTTACAACCAAACTGTGTAATTAGTTATTTTTTATCTATATTTAATATTCCATGTATACGTCCAAAGATTCGATGTGATGAGAAATCTTGTAAAATTTTTGGAATTTTGAAGAAACTGAACACACCCTTAGTTTTGGGTCTTGATTCCCCAGGAACCTAAAAGGCCCTAAGTGTGACGCTGTCACATTTGGCTGTCGTCGTCTAGGCCTGTGGAGTGCGTGTCTGTGTATGAGCGGGAAACAATAGCTCTGACTAGGACGGCAGGAACGCACGCAGTGACAAAACTTCTGGCGCGGATTCAGGGATCATCCACCGCAACCAGCGTATCAACTCCGACTGCCGGCGGAACCTCCTGTTTAACAACGGCTCGCTGGGCAAGCAACTCTGTCGCTTGCAACACTTGCAGTCGAAAACAGATATAGCGTGTCGACAGGCGATGGGCACCTCGTGATCTATCTATATACATATACATACACTACAGGATAGCCAGAGCGGCAGAGCCACTGAAAGGGTGTGTTTGTGTGCGCGCGTGGTGAGAGACGGAGAGAGAAACGTACAGTGCAGCAGCTCCTATGGCTCGTGGCGTGGGCGCTCCGTTCCATCTCCTGGCCTCGCCACCATTGCTCGTGTTGCAACTGCTGCTGGTGTCCTCGTCGTGCGCCCTGTTGTGCTCGGCTTGCGGCGAGGACCTGCTGACCAAGGGCTTCACCCCCGTGGAGCTAGCCGAGGCGCAGTTCGAGGTGCAGAAGCCCTACGACGTGCCACTGCCCGAGCGCTACGAGTTCGTCGACGGTGTGCGGCAGATGTGGGTCTACGCCACCGACAAGCCCATCAGCCGCCACTTACCCCGGCAGCACGCGCACCGAGATCAGTCGACCTACGAACTTCTCTATACGCCTTCTGCATCATTCTAGATTTTCCTCTACGTCATTCACTAACATTGCGTGTGCATATGCTGATGTGATGATCTACAGCTCGGGAGTGTGGCAGTTCAAGGGCGACGAGTACGTGCCGTCGGGCACATCGGGCGTGTCCGTTATGCAGATCTTCGGCGCGGCGACGCACGCCACGACGCTGATGCTGCACGTCTACATCGGCCGGCTCACCTACTACCACGAGCTGACCAAGGTGGTGGCAGACTGCGTGTACGACCGGAGGATCCGGCTCAACATGGTGCACGACGTCACGGCCGGGAACGTCACCGTGTTCATCGATGGCGAGAGGCAGCTGGAAGCCCACGGCCACGGCGGGAAGGAGCACTACTTCAAGTTCGGCGTGTACAAGCAGTCGCAGCACAACCCGTCGCACCGCATGGAGTCGCACTAGAAGAACGTCGCCATCTACACCAAGCCGTGAACAGATTTGATGTCGTTGTCTCGCTCTTGATCTAGTTGTGGTGTGCGTGACGGTGACACATGATCAATGGAAACATGGATCCGATGTGTAGACTGCGACGGTGAAGGACCTCTCGAATGTGTCTCTAGCTAGAGAATAAGCTGCCAGTAACTGTTGTAACTGAGTAGTGGATATGCGAAACGTGTCTCAAATTTATAACTACAAACTACTCACATTGTGAACCATCCCAGTGTGAATCCAATGGTTCACAATGCGAGGGCACATGCCCTTGACGGCAAACTTCACTTTCTCAACATGGCAGGTTCTTCTTCTAGCTCATGCTCTCTGCTGTTGCTGCTGCTGCTGCTGGTGTGGCGGTGCTGTCCTTGCCCTACCCCGCCAACGCTGCCGGCTCGTCTCGTCACCTGACCACCGGCTTCAGCCGTGTCAAGCTGAGCGCTTCAAACTTGTCAAGCTAAGCAAGTCGTAGTTCGTGGTGCAGAAGCCCTACCATGTCCCGCTTGCTACAAGCAGTCCAGCGGTGTGCGCCGCATGTGGATCTTCGCCACCGACAAGCCCATCAGCTCCACCCACCCTGGGGCCACGCACACCTAGATCAGAGCCACCGTACGTCACTTCTCCACGGTAAGACTTCTCCTCGATCATTCCTGGTCTTCTTCCTATACTAACTCTGCATGCGTTCCGCTTTCTGCAGAAGGTGTACAGCTCCGGGGAGTGGCAGTTCGAGGGCAACGTGTACATGCTGTCGGGCACGTTGAACGCGTCGGTGATGCAGATCTTTGGCGCGGATCCACCGCAGGCGTCGAAGGTGATGCTGCCCGTCTACGACGGCCGGCTCACCTACTACCACGACCTGACCAAGGTGGTGGCGGACCGCGTGTACGACCGGTGGATCCGGTTCGACATGGTGTATGACGTCGTGGCTGGGAACATCACCGTGTTCGTCGACGGCAAGAGGAGGCTGGAAGCCCGCGGACACGGCGGGAAGGAGCACTACTTCAAGTTCGGCATGTACAAGCAGTCACACCACAACCCGTCGCACCACATGGAGTCCCACTGGAGGAACGTCGCCATCTGCACCAAGCCGTGAACACATTAGATGTCGTCGTAAAAGTGGAGGATTTCTCTGACCAACCGCATAGGTCAGAGTTTAGGTTCCGTGCATCGGAAGATCGTGAATTTGAGACTTTCCACACCAAAAATATTCTTAATGATACGTAGTAAAAACAAATCGGTTGATTCATCAACGACTTCCTAGATAGGAGGACTACCCTCTTTATTGACTTTGCGCTCTTGATCTGGTCGTGTGCGTGACAGTGACACACAATTGATGGAATGTTGGATCCAATGTGTGAACTGTGATGATGGAGGACGTCTCAAATGTGTCTCCAGCTAGTGAATAAGCTAGTAACTGTTGTGACTGGGTAGTGAATAAGCGAAATGTGTCTCAAATTTATAACTACAAACTACACAAAGTTGTAAATGAGTAGTAACTCATATTGTAACCATATCCTTTATTTGGTTGCAGTTGTGTTTGCGAGAGACAATGTAACCATGCCCTTTACAAGGGCCATGGTGTTCGGTGGTCTGAGTGGATCTAGAGGGGTGATCACGCCATGGCTGAGACCTGGAGGTGGGGGTTGGCGCCGACACCGAGGAACCCGACGCGAGCACCTACGCGGCGGCGGCCAGGGAGAAGCGGTGCATAGCGTGTGGGGGAGAAGAGATTTTGAGGGAACAAAATAAAATATAAACTTTTCACTGACAAGTGAGACCCATCTGTATTAGGGTTGAGTTATTTGTGATATGCAAAAGCACTTCCCCAATAATCTGAAAAGTAGCATTGGATCATCGCAATATTATCTTATTAGGGGAGTTGTATTCGAGAGCTGCTAGAGATGCTCTTATAGAATATTTTGTGGTGATACAAAAAAATATTAAAGAAGACGTAAACTTTTGCCATGTTCACACAAAGCCCAGGAGCCCAGGAAGCAATTTTGGTCTGGGCCTTGGGAGCAGAGCAGGGCACGCATGTCGTGCGTGAATCATGGGAGGGCTTAACGTCCGACTACATCGACACTAAGGTCGCTGATTTATTGTGAGAAAAAAATTGTTCGTTCATTGGAAAAGTACGCCTTATAAGGCAAGCGAACAGCGCCATGATTCTCTACTTAAACAATTGGTGACAATATATCACCATCAGTTCTCATTGGAACATTATGTATGACTTCACCTTTCTGCAACCTTGGCTCGTGGCCTTCAACGGCCCTGAGTCCGGGTCCTCACATATGGGATACAGAGGGCGCAAGAGGGTGCTTCGGGAATAAAAAAAAGGAAAAAAGAATTTTTGATATTATTATATTGGGTATATATATAGATGTATAGATTCCACTCTACATTTCTACCTTCCGTGTGTTTATTGCACGGGCGGTGATTATCACTGTACAACGACTTTCATCGAGGGGTAAAATACGGTTTTAAACCAGCAGTGTTGAAGTTTGTGTGACTGTGTATAGTATATTACACTAAGACGAAAACAACTATATGCAAATAAAGTTTCTTGTGTCCTACACTACTGGAGCCGGCGGCTTTGCCGAGGGCTCCAGGCTCTCGGCAAAACCTCTGAGACCCTCGGCAAAGCTGCCTCGGCAAAAACCCAGTCGGCAAAGCCTTCTTTGCCGAGAGCCGTTTATCGGGCTCTCGGCAAAGGCTTTGCCGAGAGCCAACGCGGCTCTCGGCAAAGAAAAGACGCCGTTAACGGCCCGCTTTCTTTGCCGAGAGCCCATTTGGCTGGCTCTCGGCAAAGAGTTTTCTTTTTTTTAGAAAAATTCTTTGCCGAGACCCAGTGCCAGGCTCTCGGCTAACATTTTTCTTTTTTAAAAAAAAATTTGCCAAGAGCCTGGCCAGACTGGCCCTCGGCAAAGAGTTTTCCAAAAAAAAGAAAATTCTTTGCCGAGAGCCAGTCTGGGCAGGCTCTCGGCAAACATTTTTCTTTTTTAAAAAAAAAGAAAAATGTTTGCCGAGAGCCTGCCCAGACTGGCTCTCGGCAAAGAATTTTCTTTTTTTTGGAAAACTCTTTGCCGAGGGCCAGTCTGGCCAGGCTCTCGGCAAAGCCTGTCCTTTGCCGAGTGAAACGGTCATTGCCCTCGGCAAAGCTGGGAAATGAGTATTTTTCCAGTTTTGTTCCCCAGCTTTACCGAGTGCAATGACCATTGCACTCGGCAAAGATAGCCTTTGCCGAGAGCAACCCTCGGCAAAGTGAGAAATTTTGGGTTTTTCTTTTGATTTTCCACTTCATTATACATATAAATCACATTCATCACGTATAAACACATTCATCACATATAAATCACATATAAATCACATTCATCACGTATAAACACATATATCACATCTACATATCACATTCATCACATATATGTCACGTTCACATACACCACGCATATAACACATTCATCACAATATTTGAACTAAACGAAAGTTAACCATTACAAGTTATCGTCGAAACATAATATGTTTTCATTCTAGAGTTCACAATCAACTAGAGACGACACTTTAAACACAGTCATGGCCAACCTTGCCCTGGCCACTCCGGAGAAGCAGTCCCGCCTTGACCCCCGGGCGTGTTCCATCCAGGCGCTTGCGGGTTGTTCGAACCCGCCGACGGAGGCTGCAAAAATTAGATGTCTATGTCAGACAAGCAAATGCAGAAACAAAACACTGAGAAATCGATACTCACAGGAGTAGCATCCGCGTTCTGAGACAGCGGTGGAGGAGCCATGAGCGCCGCGGGCACCTGCATGCCCTGGGAGGCCATGAACGTGATGAGATCTTGCATCTGCTTAGCTTGGGCCTCCAACCGGGCCTCCATCTGGGACCGCATCTGGGCCTCGGCAAGCTTGCGCTCCTCCCTTTCTCTTTTCAGGCGGGCCTGCGATAATACAAAGAGAATGTTAGAACAATACAAACATTTAAACATCAATGTACGACGAGTAAAACAAAAATAACCTCGAGCTCGGCAACCCACGACTGCGAAGGCGACGGGCGTGGGCGTATGGGGACGCTCCCGCTCGTGGTCTGTGCTCGGAGCTGGGACAGAGTGGGAGTGGAGGACGAGTCGATGACGCCGTCGCCAAGCCAATACCGCCCGTGCTTCTTTCCTCCTCCGATCCTCATCACGAGGCTTCCGTCCAGGTCCTCGCTGGCCGGATCAAAGTCGGCCCCATGGACCGCCCTTGCCGCCTCTGTGTAGTCAGTGAGGCGGGTGTGGACGCTGGAGTTAGAGTATGCCTCGGGGGGGTCGTCGGGGTTGTAGGAGGTCTTTGGTGCGGTGGCCTTGCCCTTGTGGGACATGGCGTATGCCATGAACGTGCTGCAAGGCTGGCCACCGTGTGACGCCGTCTGCGAGGAAGACAACAAGATGATTAGTAATTAGGTAACATTTGAGCGTTTCAATACATAAAGTGTTTCACGTACCCAAGCTTGTGCGTACTCGGCTAGGTTGCGGTTGCCCTGGTGGTGTGGTACACCTGGCATCTGCAGACGCACCTCCCGGGCCTCGGCGTGCTGGGCGGTCCACTCTTCAGAGTGCCACCGGTCCACGATCATCTCCCAGCACTCGGGAAACGACTGGCACCATTGGGGGACCATCTGCACATCATCAAGTATTTCACATATAAGCGTCAGATGAAATGAGCATAGCTTAATCTCAAAAGGAATCACTTACCTGAATGTACTGCGCCCGGCTCAGCGTCATGCCTCTCGCCTCGACCTTTGAGACCCTCCGTCCTTCGACCGTGGCGTTGTAGTTGACAATGGCCTGAAGTCTCGCCTCGTAGATGATGTCGGTGACGAGCTTCCTGCAGGACCTTGTACTCACCACCTCCGCCTCGGCCTCCTTCCCCTGCTCACACCTATAGAAGTCCTGCATACAGATGCAATACAAACTCTAAGTAATTCAAGAAAAGTACGATGAATGCGATGTTGTGTGACGAAGACTTACCCACAGCTCCGCTCTGACCCTCGCCGCCTTGTTTGGGTAGTCCGGGTCTGGGGCGACGGTGTAGTGGTCAAATGTATAGGCCGGCTCTCTCTTCCCGGCATACTGTACTATGCCGGGGTAGTGCTCGCGGCACAGGAGACCCAGGATGCCATTGGGTTTGCGGCCGCGACCCTCCACAAACTCCCAATGCCTGCACAAGTGATACAGAAAGATTATTAGTTTCTATTTCAATTTTAAACATATCATATGAACGAGTAGTTAAAACATGTACCTTTGTCCAACGGGGCGGATCACTGGGCGTTGGTGAAGTGGTATCGGTCGGGCCGGGAGGCTGGCGGGACCTCGCAAGTAGGGTGTGGACGCCCCTGAGGTAGCCGAACCCTCGTGTGCCTCGGCCGACGGCTCATCCTCCTGCTCGGGGTCCTCCTGCCCCTCGTCCGCCTGAGCCTCGGCCTCGGGCGTGGCCGGCACCTCGTCCTCCGGTGGAGTCGGCTCCCTCCGGCGGCGACCCCTCCTTTGCCGAGATGGCCCGTCGTCCTGCGAGGCCCGGTATAGGGAGCTCATCGACCTCTGACGTCCGCCTGGCATCTTGGCTCGACCTCCTGCATTTAAATAGAACAAACAATATTGTATTAGAAATAACATAATGAAATATATGCAAAATAAATAAAACCCTAGATCCTAAGAAAAAACGTAACAAGAGTAGAATATAACATAATATTACGTGAATTAGAAATAATCTGCATCATCGGGATTAGCCGGAGCATAAGTGTCATCATCGCTGTCAACCATGTCTAAGTACTCCTCAGTATCCGAAGACGGGAGGTTGTCTTCATTTGCTTCGCCTAAAAGGAATCGTTCTAGCATTTGTATGTCCTTCTCATTTACCACCTCATCACCAGCGTCCTCGTCATCATTCTCTACTTCCATTTCCATCGCTTCGGTTAAGTCTATCGTGAACGTCCCTTGTAGCCCAGCTTCTTGAAAGAACTCCCCATCATACATGTTTGTGTTGAAGTTATAATCCTCATCGTTGGGGAGAGGTAGTTTAGCATGTGGCGATATCTTGTGCACAATATACCAACCCAAGATATGCTCTTTGCTTTTGCACGCATATGGTGTGTAATAAACCTGCGTGGCCTGTTGAGCCACAATATACACATCGGCTCCTAGATAGACAGAATCCTGTCGAATTTCAACTAGCCCAAGATTTGGTGTGAGCCTCATTACTCTAGGGTCGAACCAATGGCATTTGAACATTACAGGATTCAGAGGCTTGTCACCGTGAAATGAAAGTTCATATATTTCTTCAATTCTTCCATAGTAGTCACGGTTGTCATTGCCTGGAGTACAAACTCTGCTGTTTGTGGTTTTCCGGGGGCCGACTCTGCTCGTATATCGCTGTGTGGAAGCGATATCCATTCACGTCGTAACCGTTAAATGACTTGACCCTACGGTCAAAGCCGTTTGCAACCCGTCTCAGCTCTTGACTCATAGACGCATCGGTCTGAGCCTGCAAGGTGAAGCAAGGTATAACGTTATTAAGTCCGAACGTAGGAGCAAGTTGGAATGTCGGACTAAGTATGACCTCGGTTGGACAGGACCTTCTGTCGGAACCAAGAATTGAAATCGGGCCTCCCTTGCCCCGCCCCGTTTGCAATTAGGGTTTCAGCTACCGGGTCAGAAGGAGGCCTTGGCCCATTCCAGAACTGATGAAGAAATTCCCTGTACGGAAGAAAAACAAGGGTGTTTGATGCAGAATAGTGTCGGTGAATTAAATGAACATAGTTGAGAACTTACCCCATGTACGGCTGCACCTCATCAAGGTTGGTAAGCATGTATAGCATGATCTTTCGCCACCCTTCATAGTTCAACTGCTTAACTGTGGATCCACTTGTCGCACCTTGCTGGCCTCGGAAAAGGCTAAGACTCGATTCATTTTCTCCAGCATTGTAACGAGGGGGTGCATTATGCACGCTAGGAAGGTTCTCGGAGTAGTATTGTTCAGTGAAGTTTGACACCTCCTCTAGAATGAATGCCTCTGCAATGGAAGCCTCAATTTTGGCTTTGTTTCTACATTTCTTGCGAAGAGTCTTAAGATTTCTCTCGACTGGATAGCACCAACGGCAATGCACAGGCCCTCCCATTCGAACCTCATTAGGGAGGTGTATGATCAAATGCAACATCGGAGTGAAGAAGCCTAGTGAAAAGATCTTCTCCAGCTTACAGATCAACAAAGGTGCAGCTTTCTCCAAGTCAGCAATGACGGACCGAGATATCTCCTTGGCACAAAGTTGGCGGAACAAATAGCTCAACTCTGCCAGGACAACCCACATAGGCTCAGGAACATAGCCTCGAACCATCGCCGGAAGAAGACGCTCGATCCATATGTGGAAGTCATGACTCTTCATTCCTAGGACTCGCAGACTAGATAAGTTGACTCCTCTCCTCAGATTCGCTGCATATCCATTAGGGAACGTCAATGTCTGGATCCATTGAAGTATTTCTTTCCTTTGTGGTCTGCTCAAGACGAAATCGGCCTTGGGCCGTGTCCATCTCCTGCCGGGTTGAGGAGACCGCATCTCTTGCTTTGGTCTATCGCACAAGAGTGCCAGGTCTAATCTAGCCTTAGGGTTGTCCTTGGACTTTTCAGTGTCCATGAGTGTTCCCCAAAGTGCCTCGGCGATGTTCTTTTCAGTGTGCATTACATCAATATTATATGGCAGAAGAAGGTCATCGTAATAGGGGAGCCTTTCCAAGCCTGACTTATGCGTCCACATATGTTCCTTACCATACCCCACAAAACGACCGTCTCTTTCATTGAACTTGAGAGCATCTACTTGAGCATGAACCTCGGCACCGGTCAGCATCCGGGGTGGAGGATCTGTCACCACGACCCCTTTGGTGAAGTTCTTGGTATCTTGTCTGAAAGGATGGTCAAGAGGCAGGAATTGTCGATGTTGGTCGAACACCGAATACTTGCCACCCTTCTTCAACTAGATAAATTTCATAGCTGTCTTGCAAACCGGGCATGAGAACTTGCCGTGGACACACCAGGCACAGAATATCCCATATGCCAGGTAGTCATGCAGTGAGTACTGGTACCAGATATGCATTATGAAGTTTGACCTTGAAGCTCGGTCGTATGTCAATACCCCTTCGTTCCAAGCAGTTTC
Source organism: Saccharum spontaneum (assembly GCA_022457205.1). NCBI lineage: Eukaryota > Viridiplantae > Streptophyta > Magnoliopsida > Poales > Poaceae > Saccharum > Saccharum spontaneum. The sequence goes on from CM039598.1 coordinate 14,032,942, forward strand.
CAATTCATCAATCAGAGGCTCCATGTACACACCCATGTTATTCCCCGGGTGTCCAGGAATTATCAACGACAAGAAGACAGTATGACGTTGAAATAGGACGCCGGGGGGAAGATTGAGGGGGATAACGAAGACGGGCCAACAGGTGTAGGGGGCAGCCATGAGTCCATAGGGGTTGAAATCGTCTGTAGCAAACGCAACACGAACATTACGAGCCTCTCTAGTTTTGTCATGATGAATGCGATCAAAGTGGACCCATGCTTCACCATCGGCGGGATGTACCATCTTCTCAGGACTGTATCATGTACCCTGTTTGTGCCATCTCATCTGTTTCGCGGATTCCTCGGTCATGTAGAGACGTTGGATCCTCGGTGTGAACGGCAGGTAACGCAGGACTTTCATGGGGATAGAAAGTTGTCTCTTCAGGCCTTCACCATCGTCTACCTCCATGTATCTCGATGCTTTACACTTCGGACAGTAACCTGCATCCTTGAGATCTTTTCTGAAGAGGACGCACCCATTTGGACATGCATGTATCTGCTCATACGGCATCTTCAGTGCACGAAGCAATTTCTGTGACTCGTACAGGCTCTTTGGCAATATGTGGCCGTCCGGAAGCATGCTACCAAATAGGGCCAACATACCATCGAACGCTTCTCGACTTAGGTTGAACTGGGACTTGAACCCCATCACACGGCCAATGGCATCCAGTTGAGAAACCGTTGTCCGATCATGAAGGGGTTTCTGTGCCGAAGACATCATGTCGTAGAACGCCTTTGCGGTCTTCTCCATCTCCTCCTCTGTACGTCCTGCAGCGTACTGTGCTTGTTGGAAGTCATCTAACAGGTCTGCTACCCCAGCATCAGCATCAAAGTCCTGCAGACATGGTCGCACCGCCTCCTCTCTCTAATGATGTACTTCACCATGGTAGATCCACCGGGTGTAGTCCGGCATGAATCCATGGTTTAGAAGATGTTTACCCATGTTCTCCTTGTCTTGCCTTCGCCGGTTCCCACATCTGCTGCACGGGCACAATACTTTCATCTCTCCTCGCAGAGCCGGGCCAAATGCATGGTTCAAGAAAGCATCTGTCTTGTGCAACCATTCATCACTGAAATCACTCTTGCTTCTGCGGCCCGAGTACATCCACTGACGGTCATCCATCCATGTACTTACATCTACATCCAAGTACTTACATCCTATTGTCATCTAATAGGTGAGGATAGGTCCTAATCCCACCTGCGGATACGTAGACGAGGCTAGTTCTCATTTTCTGCCCCAATCCAAGATAGAATTTCGGCAGCACCTCCCCGCTGTTCTCCCGATACACGTCCCTGTAGGGAGAGTGTGTATCCAGAGAACAACAGGGAGGTGATGCCGAAACTCTGTCTCGAATCAAGGCAGACCATGAGAACTAGCCTCATCTACGCATCCACGGGCTGTCCAAGTAACGTGGACAATCCGAAACAGATACAGTTATCGACATGCAGAGATCTGCATACCTCCAACTATATCTCTTTCGGACGGGAGACACCTAACTGGGTTCATGACCTACGACCCTTATCCGGGAGGAGAGGTTATTTATACCTAGGGTGGCGGTGGAGTCAGGCTAGCGGCGCAGTGATGAGTCGGTGCAGTGGTGAGGCGAAGCGGTGCAGGCAGACCTGCAGTGGACGATCCTGCAACTATTAGGTAGCTCCTAAGAAAGGAAATTGAAACACACACCAGCAGTCCATGAATAGATTCTGCCAATATAATGAATACCATGATAATATGAATAAACTTATCAACTCTGATTCATGAAATTCATCACATGCTAATGCAGAAACAGGTGTAGTCCGAGATAAACAAGTCAGATGCAGATTTTCCATTCTTGCATAAGGAGTAGGTACAATGGTCTCTGAACATTTCAGATCCAATTAATTTAGTGTATCTGTTATCAGTATTCGTGGCTGGGAGAGCACCTTATTGCTGCTGTCGATGCCCACATCAGTCACAAGTTACAACTATCTCCTCAAGGAGCCTGCTGGCCGACGGCACCCACCCCGGCACGACGATGTGCCTCGGGTACCCCTGGCCACTACACCACTATCCTCGTTGACCTCCCCTGATCATCCACGGGTCCGCGACTTGGCATATCTTCTCCTCCCCCGCTGCCACTCTAGGCCCCAATCCCCTAGCTATTGACCTCTCTACCCGATTGGATCGTTCTTTGAAGATCTCAGATTCAAGGCACAACGGAATCAGAAAGAACACCCCCATCACCTCGCCTTCCTCTCTAGCCGAGAGAAACCAAGATCTCCACATCCTCCATATCGCCACTATCGCCTCCGCCTACAGCATCTCTCCAAGACCACACACTGGTTTGACTGGTTGTGACGGTTCACACACTTCTAAACCAGGCTAACCTAACCCACTCCAGTTGCACCCGATTTTCAACCTTTAGTCCTGTTTTGGCTGGTTTGGTTTGCACCAGACCAGTGAACACACTTAGCCCACAGAAAACTTTGTATAATACAATATCAAGATAACAAACTTAGCCAAAGCATAATATCAGACAACAGGCAGCATTTATAACCATGATAGGCCAAGCACGTCCCGAAGCACATCCCAGTGACTGAAAACAAGTAATGAACTTCAGCACAAAAAGATGCCCCTAGGCAACATAAATACAACAGAAACCTGCCTTTAATAATCAACATGAATAGGTAAAAGCAACACACCATATTGTAACTTAATTCAAGGGTTCTAGCATGGATTGGACTACATATGACATTGCACTACAGGTGGTGATATGGCGTCACTTAGAAGATGTGACTGCATTCTTTTGTGGCAGGATCCTACTGTTAATGGGAAAGAGAACCATGGTCAAGAGGCAGTGCATGAGGAGAATACCAAGTCCTGTGAACATGAATATGGAAGTTACTGCCTCTGGTCTACTGAACATAGGGAAGTAATGAAGGATGCCATTGTCAAGAGGCTTAAAGATCAACTTTTTATGGCAAGAGCTCATTATCCTAGTGTTGCAAAATTGAAGCAACCGGAAAGATTTACATGTGAACTGAAGCAAAACATCCAAGAACTTGAACGCATGGTGAGTGACACCATCACAGAACCGGAAAGATTTTCATGCTAACTGACAGATCCTACAAAATTTCATGCTAGTCCAAAACCGAGTTCTTTCCCACCCACAAGAAAGTAAGCACAAGCAGATGGAACAAAGGTACGAGCCCCTGGTGCTTTTTGGGAGCACTTGGAGGTGGTCGTTATAGTAAACAAGGAAAATGAGACAAAGGAATACTCCGTTGTTTTGCCTAAAGTGGCTACAAGATGACTAGTTTGAACCTAAAGAAGAAGACCACTACTAGTTTGAATCGGAAAAGATGTCGGAAGGTGCACGTTATTAGCTGACTGGTCCTTTAGAGCATTGTTATACTAATGACTGTAGTACGTATTCCACCGTACGGCAGTGTATATAGCAGCTGATTTCTGAAGAATATACACGTACTGCATGTAGAGGTCAGAGCCATGCATTCATATGATTAGAGGTAGTCTAAACATGTTAGTAAGACACTGTGTATTGGGGGGTAATACTTTGTTTGTGCTTTTAACACTAGACAGCCTTTTGAGCTACATCCCTCTCCTGGACCTATACAGTCGAGTAGACAAGCAGTTTCACCTTTTGAGCTACATCCCTCTCCTGGACCTATACAGTCGAGTAGAGAAGCAGTTTCACAAGAATGTCATTCATCACATCTCTAGTTAGATTCACTACTAATCTAGTCCCGGTCATGTCATTCATCACATTTCTAGTTAGATTCGCTGCTACTGCTAACACTATACCTCTCCTGAACATTCTAGAAAGCTAGTAATTTGGATTCAGATGACTAATATAATGGAGGAAAGCAAGCACAAGGGAGAGGAGGAAGTACCCGAACGCCGGCACTCCGAGACGTGGACGGCGGCGGGGGCGGGGGCGGCTCCGAGCGGCCGGGAGGCCAGGCGAGGACACGGCCGGGCAGCCGGGCGAGGACGCGGCCGGGCGGCGGCGGCTCCCCTCCGTGGACGGCGGCGGGGGCGGGGGCAGCTCCGAGCGGCCGGGCGAGGACGCGGCCGGGCGGCCGGGTGAGGACGCGGCAGGGCGGCGGCGGCGGCGCTGGCGCGGGAATGGGGGCACAGGCTGGCGGGGGCGACAGGCGCGGGTGAGGGGCGCGGGTGCGGGGGCGAGAGGCGCGTTTGTGAGGGGTGAGGGGCGCGGGCGGCGGTTTTGATTCAGAGCCTCTTTGCCGAGAGCTAGATCAGGCGGCTCTCGGCAAAGAGTTTTTCTTTTTTTTTATTTTCTTTGCCGAGAGCCCTAGCCAAGGCTCTCGGCAAAGAGCCTCTTTGCCGAGAGCAACCAGGCCCAGGCTCTCGGCAAAGAAAATAAAAAAAATAAAAACTCTTTGCTGAGAGCCGCCTGACCTAGCTCTCGGCAAAATATATATAATTTTTAAAAATTTCTTAACTAGGTCAGACGGCAAAATATATATAAAAACTCTTTGCCGAGAGCTAGGTCAGGTGGCTCTTGGCAAAGAGTTTTTATTTTTTTTATTTTCTTTGCCGAGAGCCTGGGCTTGGTTGCTCTCGGCAAATAGGCTCTTTGCCGAGAGCTTTAGGAGGCTCTCGGCAAAATATATATATTTTTTTTGGTTTTTTGCTCCCAATTTTTTCTTGCAGCCTTGATATAGTACTAGGTGGCTATGTTTGAAATTTGGTGTATTTTCCATTCTTCTTCCTATATTTCGCGCATTTTCTTTATTTTCTTGATTTTTTCCACGAGACGCACGTTTGAAAGGCAGGTGCATGAAATAATGAATCTCAGCGATTTAAAAATGATATTCATTCTTCCGAGAGTATTTCAACACCATATCTAGGGACAGACGCGGAAACTCGACCATCTCGTGCACGAGACATAGCGACCAAGTTGTGTAGGATTTGATTTAAAAATATATAAAATGTGAACGGAGTCGGAAAATCATGAAAATAGACGGAAGGCCTTGACACGATACGTAGAGTTTATGGAAATAATTTGGGAATGTTTGGAGCAAGTTGTGACACAAGATGGTTGAAACCCTGAGATCTCCGCATGTGATATCTTGTTATCACATGTGGAGATCTTACAGCACAACTTGCTTCAAACATTTTCAAAATTTTTTTATAGCTTCTACATGCAATGTCAAGGCCTCCCGTCCATTTTCATGATTTTCCGACTCCGTTCACATTTTATATATTTTTAAATCAAATCTTACGCAACTTGGTCGCCATGTCGCGTGCACGAGATGGTCGAGTTTCCGCGTATGTCCCTAGATACGGCGTCGAAATACCCTCGGAAGAATGAATATAATTTTTTGAATCGCTGAGATTCATTATTTCATGCACCTGCAGTACAAATGTGCGTCTTGCGGAAAAAATCAAGAAAATAAAAAAATATACGAAATATAGCAAGAGGGATGGAAAATACACCAAATTTCAAATCTTGGCTTCTAGTACTATAGCAAGGCTGCACAAAAAAAATTGGGATCAAAAATCCAAAAAAAAATTGCCGAGAGCCTTGGCTGAGGCTCTCGGCAAAGAAAATATTTTGCCGAGAGCCTAACAGCAGGCTCTCGACAAAGATGACAGTGTAAGGGTGCCGTTTGTGGGGTTGAGGCTTTGCCGAGATTTTTTGTTTACCGAGAGTCGAGCTCTCGGCAAAGTTTGGCTTTGCCGAGAGCCAATCTTTGCCGAGAGTCGAGCTCTCGGCAAAGCTTGCTTTACCGCAAAGAATATGACGTTCGGTAAAGATATTGTTTCCGGTAGTGCTAGGAGTATTATTCTGTCCGAGGCTAAATTAGAATCTTGTGTTCATAGAGGCCCCGGCGACAATATATCATGCCACCATGCATCCCCTTTGAATTAAACACACAAGTTGCTCAAGGAAAAGGAAACTGGCGTTTTTACATTGTTTTAATGGCCAGACTATTGCTAGGCAGGTAAGCTCAGCTAAAGATCATTACCAATGAAGTTTAGCCGGTAAAAGATCTCCAGCACTGTAGTCTACATTGTCACTGCGGACGACAGAGCAGAGCCTTGCTCCTCGTGTTGTTCTCGACCATCCATACCGTCTCATCGTGTGCGCCATCAATGGAGTGGTGGTACTCGCAGACCGTGAAGCAGACGATGTCAGGATCATCGGAGCTCACGATGGGGAACTCCAGAGCCACGCGCGGCAGACAGCCGTAGTTGGGGAGCTGCCAGAGCTCGTTGCAGTCGAGCGCACCGTCCTTGACCCACGCCATTGGCTCTTTCCATCCTCAGGGCCAGCGTCCACGTCGTCACGTTGAAGGCGGAGCTGGAGCGCTCGCACGTGGTCGTGCCTGGGCCGCCGAAGCAGCAGCGTGGAGCAACGCTGGCGAACCTCACGGCGCTGGGGCTGGCGGCCGCCAAGTTGCCGCACGGAAATAGTGCATGTCAGGCCGATCGATGCTGCGGTGGCGCGTTTTGGGGGCCAACAGAGGCAACGGTACGTACCGGAGTTTGGGGTTCTCCTCAGCCATGTTGCACACGAGGAAGCCGCTGGTGTAGTCGACCCAGCACATGAAGCGGCTGCCGACGGGCATGGCGGCGTCCATCTCCGTCCAGCACCGCAGCTCGCCGTCTCCCTCGTGGTGTACGATGGGCACCCGCTTGAGCACCCAGTCGTGGCCGCCGGGGCGGAGCACGCAGAGCTCGGCCGTGTTACACGGCGCTGTACAGTGAGTTTGGCCGTGTTACATGGTGCTGTACAGCTCCGGCATCTCGAGCATGGCCATCAGGACCTCCCCCTCGCCAGGGCGCAGTATGCCGGTGTCGTTCCAGCGGTTTTTTTCACCGGTAGGAAAAAATTTTTGGTCCCCAGCGATAAATATGAAATTTCAAAAAATTTAGAAATATCGGGTCAAATTTAAATAAATTCAAATTGATTTTAAAAAAAATTGGCATCATTTCGCTAGAAAAACTCACTAATCCATCGTCCATCACAAATTTATATAAAATCGACGAAATAACACAATATATCACCACGGTAATACAACGGACTAACGGTGATTGAGCTGCATATGCTAGTACCATCGATTGTGTGAGTGAATTAAATAAATTTGAAGAAATTTAGGGCTTTGATAAGACTAGAGGATATGGAGAGTCATTTTAGTATGGTTTGGTGTAATTTTAGAGTGAAAGATGAATTTAACCGAAAAATTTTGACCGATATAAATTTTTTTTAGACCTCAGCGAAAAAGATGATATTTCAAAAATTTCGGCGATATTTTACCGAAATTGTAAACCTTGAATCCAGCAGGACAGGTCGCGTGCCTTGGGTGTCGCGGTAGGAACCTGGCGGGCGTCTTTGTCACGCTGGTACTGCATGGAAACGTAACAGCCGGGGAGCAGGGACAACGACGCCAGCCGCCGGCCAGCGCCTGCCTGGTACAGGAAATAATCAGACGTATCAGCTCAACAGCTGACGCTGAGTAGGAACCGCGTTCGCGCGGCATCATCTCGATGAGGACGGCGTCGTCGTGGGCTGCGATGATCTTGAGCTGGGGTTCGTTGGAGTGCTTGCGGTCGGCGAGACGGCGATGGCGTAGGAGCAGTAGGAGCAGTCGTCGTCGCTGCTGGAGTACTCGTCATCGTCGCTGGCCGGCGTGCCGCCTACGCTGTCGGCTGTCGCTGCCTACCCAGTGGCCGTGGAAGCTGGAGGCTGCTGGCGGTGCCGCGACGCTGAAGGAGACGGCGAAGGGTAGGCCAGAGGACGTGCAGGAGGCCGCCGTCGTCTTGGCGTCGGCCGAGGAGTCGCGGTCGTGTTCGCTGTACTGGTTCAGCAACACCCACCGTGGGCCGCCGGCTGCCGTCGAATCACTCGGGTCGGTTAGGATTTCAATGTTGCCGGAGCTTTGGATGAGATCGATCGATCGATGGATATGCATCACGAATTCACAATTCACGATGGGTAAAAACTGATACAATGCTTTTGATCGACCGGCCGCCCCCATTTATATAGGTCTACCTCGTCGTTCTTGTCGAGATCGCAACGGAGAAGAAGGCAGCCGACAACAGCATCTGGAATTTGCCTGCAGGTCGGGCTCGGATTAACAGCATCTAGACCATTTTTTTTTTCTTTCTGAACAACTCCAGACACATTTATTTTTATTGTGCAACAATTCCTGGGATATTAATAATCGACCAACCGCCGGGTCGATTTTACACGTACGAGAGATGCTTTGCCATTATTCCGTTCTATTCTACACCCAACAGCAGCAGTTTCCGTCCTTGCCGGTGGGGCAACTTCCGCCCTTGGGGAAGCCCGCGTTCAAGCACCAGTTGTTGCAGTACGGGAACAACCGCCAGCATGATTGGATGCAGATCGACCCGGCCGCCCCTGTATATATGTAACATAACAATTAGAACAATCCACTGTCATTACATGCATACAAAAGCGTTGTTGAGCATAGTACATATTTTAGGCATGCGTACCATAGGATGAAAGGGTAGCGACGACGATCGCGACGACAACGAGGATCCTGCAGACGGTGGAGGAGAATGATGCTGCCATAGACGAAGGCAGTGCTGCGCTTCCCTCAAAAAAAAAAAAAAAAAAGCAGTGCTGCGGACGTTTTGGATTGGAAATGGTGAAAGTAGATCTTGGGGGCTTTGGTATGATGGTCAACCCGGCTGTACGTGTGAGTTTATATATAAAACTCTGTGAACGAGATATTTAGCATCGATTGATTTTTAACGATCCTTGTGTTAAATCTTTGGAAGGGTTTGGTTAAGAGAGAGAATAAGATACAATCCTAGATGGAAAGCTATCAAGCGTTGGAACTACACACATTTGCCAAGGCTCAATAGTGATCTTTTCCTGTTCATATATTAATATAGCACGTAGTTACAGTATCAGTTTGTTGTATATATTCATGTAAATGAAATCAGGATTATTGAGCCTATATATGGCGTCTATATATAGGGAAAAAAATCAGTGCCGATGGGCCCCATGGGGCAGCTGTGGCACGTGTGTATATATATAATTATCTAACATATATGACTGCAGCATAAATTTAGGAGGTTTGGAGAAAATACGCCTCTCTCGTGTGTTGGATAATTGCGCATGGATACATGTCGTCATAGGTGTCCATGGTTGTTCCATGAGGACAACCCCTGCTGATTTTTTGACGGATCTTTCCTCGCCCCAATTAACACGAAAGAACACCACCGAGTGTCTTCGGCCCACCGCTCCACTGATATATTTTTCATGGTATAATCAGTGCAACAAAGAACTAGGCTGCAGTGTCGACCAATTTACCTTCCTCCTCGAACCCACATCATCCATGTTGTTGTCCAGGAGAAATAAACTCAAGGAGCAAAACTTTCAGCTATGGCTAGCACAAGTCCTCACCACGCACTACTATGAGTGTGATTTTTACTCATGGTTTAATGGAATTTGTAGAGGCAGTTATCGCAACCACCTTCATCTAATAAGGACCTCTAAAATCTCGAGGTTTTAGTACTGGGTATATAACCACCACTAGAAATTGATTCTTAGAAGTTGGTCACAAGTTTTTTTGAGATTACATAGTACATCATAGACACTCACAATGCACACACTCTCTGTTGATACCCAAAAGTGCCCAAAGTGCATAATAGACTCATCTATCATGTTTCTACCATCAAGATGGCCAGGAAAGATACTTAGATCATCGCATTTGTAGTCTGGGCGAAGGAAACGGCTTTTCCGAGGCCTGATCCAGCCTAAGTCAGCTATGCCGACTTTACCAACATCATCAAATGCCAGAACAGACATCACCATTGTGTTCCTCTCGTCGAGCTGATTGAAAAACATATATGGTTCACCTGATTTGAAGTCCAGATGAATTAATTACGAATTTTGGAAGAATTTTATGCGAAATTTCCTAGTGCCAGTCGGCTTAGCCGAGTCACCTAGTTGGCTAAGCTAACTCTCCCTATTTTCAGCCCAAAAACAGCGTCTCAGGCTCATGGAAGTCGGCCTAGCCGACTTTGTCAGGTCCAGAACGGATCTAAGCACATTTTGACATGATTTGGAAGGAATTTCGACTCCTTGAGCGATAAGACCACCCCCACCTTATAAATATAAGATAAGATCCACGGCTGATTGATGTGCCCAAAACATAATCATACAAAAAAACTAATCTACTACCTCCCTTTTACTCTATCTTCCTCTCTCTTCCCCTCTACTTCTCCTTATTCTTCGTTGGCACTGTATGGACGGTGGATCGATGATGGCGAAGCTCTAGAGCGGTCAGGCCAGTTAGAGCAGCCCATTGCCGCTGCACGCCATCAACGGGGTTCCTCCCAGGCATGTAGGGTTTGGGTCTCAAGAGACCTCACCGGCGTGTCTTGCGTATCGCGCTCCCGGTGAGGCTCCTCTGGCGACGTGTCTTGCGGATCGCGCTCATTGTTATAGGCACAAGGTCCAGGTGTGGACATCCCCTAGGCACCGGCCGATCCCTAAATCGGTTAGGCCCTACATCGAGCGATCTAGCTCTTTATCAAGTGTGGGATCTAATTTAGCGTTAACACACTTTTAGGCGACTCCGCTGGGGACGATTGGTTCGACTATCTTCTATAGCCGATCTTTCTGACCTAACCTATTTGTTGGTTCCAATATATTCTCATTGTGTTTACCATTAACGTTGCATATGGCCCAAAAGGCTGATAGCATCTGGTCTTAATCCCCTTTCATCAAGATATGGAACAACGATCGCAATGACGAGTTCACTAGTCCTATGGGTCAGGAGAGCGTTGTTGAGTCTACAATTATAGTTGAGGTAAAGGCACATGGGTCTACCTAAGATTCACTTCTTTCCCATGCTATGAATAAGATTATGTCTAAATTTGATGAATTAAAGGAGAGGATGGTAGGTGCTCCTATTGTTACTTTACCTCATGCTGCACGTACTAGTGAATTGGCCCTGGCTTTTAGTCAACCTCAATATGAGAGGCCGTTTCACTACTATCTTGATCAACATAGCATGTTTGTTTCTAAGAATCAATCCGAATTGGCCTCTTCGGCTGCTGAAACCGATAGGGCCAATTCCGGAAGGGTTGGCACTAAACTTCATGCTGAGAGAATGTATTATTTTGATCAACATGGCAGGGTGGTTTTAAAGAGTTAATCCAAATTGGCCTCTTCGGCGCCTGAAATCGATAGGGTCAACTTAGGAGGGGCTAACACTATACCTCATGCTAAGAGGTTGTCTTACTGTTATTTTGATCAAGATGGCAAGCTTATTTTTTAGGAAGAAACCTGAATTGGTCTTTTCGACATCTGAAACCGTTAGGACCAATTCATTAGGGGTTAGCAATATTCTTCCTACTACTACATACACACTGAATTCGGTTTGTACTTCTCAAACCGATGATGGGACAATAGCACCACATGCTTCATTGCCTCTTATTACGGTGTTGTCTGACTCTCCAAAGTCATTAAGCATGACTCCAATGCCTGAGGCTTCATGTGATGTCTCCCAAACCAATTCACAAAAATTTATTAATCGGTTTTAGAAATCAAAAGAGGCAAAATTGGACATGCAAGCTACGCATGACGGAGATGCACATCCTTTACCTTGCAGAAAGACACTTTCCATGGCTGAAACTTTTGGAGATAAATAATCCAGTCATCTTGATACGACCGGAGCAAGCCGATTCTACTATTGAAAAGAATGTGATAATTGGCGAGTCCAGAGAACATAAGAAGGGAAAGAAAGTCTTAAATCAAGAGATGGTGTTAGAAAAGTCCAGTGGCAATCCGGAGAGTCTCAAAATCATTATCAAATCTTCTAGGCTCGAGGGGCAAGCCCAAAGTCCCATGGATAAGTAGAAATCAGCCACTAACACTATTGTTCAAAGAGGATCGATTAGGCTGACTTTAAAAGTCGGCCAAACTAATTTTAATGTTAGTGGACAGAAAAATCAACAAGGGCGATTTCCCAAATCGGTCAAGCTACCTATAAACGAAAATTGCAGCACACATGTAAAGATGGAGTGTTGATTCCTTACCCATTAATACGTCAAAATCCTCACCAATGGTGGATGTGTGCTGATGTAACTCACAATCAGCAGCGGTGTTTCTCTCATAGCCGATTGAGCAATAGCCAATCGAACTCTAACAAGGGAGGACCGATTAAGCCAGTTTTGCATAAACTTGCTAATCAGGTCCAACGAAAGGGTAAATAATCAGCAAAGTAAGTGTATGTGTTGAGGGATAAAAAAGTTCTCATTAATCCCACAAGAAAGGCCGATGAGCAAATAGTCATCAAAATCGGCCTTGCAGGTGCTCCAATCAAATATAGTGAAGGACCGATTGTCACTGATAATCTGGACCAATCTAATGTGGAGAATATATCAAAGGGTGCTGATATTAATAATCATGAAGCTCGGATTAGCACATCGGCTCTTGAGAACTTTCCAACCGACATGGCGGCCTTCAGGTTTGTCGAGAACACAGAAGCGCAAACTGTAGCGTGCTCGTTGCAAGAAGTTCAAGGTAGAAGGGCTAACAATTATGGGAAAGCAAATCTTCAACAAGGATCCAATTTTCCCCCAATCAAGCAAGAAAGAGCCATCTGCCTACTCAAAGTCGGCTGAGGTGACTCCTGAGTCAGCTGAGCCGACTTCCCCTGTACTTGCTGCCCTGGCTGACCCTCAGTTGGCTAAGACAACTTTAGAGTCGGCTGAGCCGACTTTCTCAGGCCCGGGTGCCTCTAGGGTATCTCCAGTTGATTCAGTTCTTGCTGTTATTGACTTGGTCCCTATCGGGGTTGAGAAGCTTTCTGGAGGTCAAGCTATTTTCCAGAAGCCAACAGACCACGTGAATCACTTCAAGCCACTACATGTGAAGGGCTTTATTAATGGTAGACCGATCAACGATATGTTGGTGGATAGCAGAGCCAGTGTGAACCTAATGCCATATTCGCTTTATAAGAAGTTTGGTGGATTTGATGAGGAGTTAATTAAAACCAAGAGGACAGTCAAAGGTATTGGAAGAGTAAAACCTATTCTGGCCAAGAGAGTTGTTTTGACGAAGCTTACTATCAGGAGCAAAACGTTGGCCACCATCTTCTTCATTGCTGTAGAGGTGCAAGGGCTACAGTTTGATTCTTGGGCGCGAATGGATTCATGGCAATCGATGTGTGCCTTCTAGCTTGCACCAGTTCCTCATTTAGTGGGTGGATAATAAAGTTGAAATCATCCATGCAGACTCATCGGCTTATACCATGGCCGATGCCCCTTTGCTTAGGGGCATGATGATATGATTTGCTTGTCAAGGAGAGATCTTATTGGTTTTGAGTCAATAGAGGAGGCTTTGTTTCCGTTTCTCTAGAACCAATTGATGATCAGCTCCATATCATCATGTAGTATAAATTCTATTTGGACATGGAATTGCGTCGGCTAACCCATGTGAGCAAATTGGCATTGGGTTTGGCATTAGACTGCGGCCGACGTATGCAGGAAGAAATTTAGAAGCTAATTTAAATAGTTAATTGCGCTTTTCAAGAATTTTCTATCAACACCACCAGCTCTTCGTGCATCTAGGAGTGAAGCTCCATTCATATTATATGTTATTGCCAAAAAGAATGTATCGGTGTTGTATTGACTCAAGAAGACCAAAGGAAAGGATATGCTATCATCCATGTTGGTTGATGTCTTCTTGATCTTAAGAAAAGGTATACTCATGCTTTTAATGCTTAGCGTTGTACTATGCATGTGCTGAATTGAAACATTAATTGATTTAATACACGCATGATGACTTGCTAGGCCGATATAATAAAGCATATGTTATATCGGCCAATTCTTCGCGGAAGGATAGGAGAATGGGTATATGCACTAATTGACTGTGATTTGGCTCTTGAGCCATTGAGTATGTTGAAAGGTCAAATCCTCGTCAATTAGATTATTGAGCATGGAATTGATTTATGATATAAGATCAATTACCTGTTTCCTACCCCATGGAGGCTTTATTTTGATTAATCGGCTTGCAAATAGGGCCAAGGTATTGGCATAGTCATTATCTCTCACAATTTGCTATTTGAGACATCAAGCTGATTAAAAATACATTTACACCAACATTCAAGCCAAATGTGAAGTTCTTTTATTCAGCTTGGAAATATTGCATTCCATGGCGGTCAAACATGTTAAGGCCTTTGGTGATTCCTCGCTGGTGGTATAGCAGGTGGCTAGCAAGTTTCAATGATTAAAAGGGGGTCACCATTTTACATGTGTATTGATATGTGCCTTGATATTATCAATATATTTGCTGAATTTTAAATCCAGCATATTCCAAGGCATGAGGATTTGAAGGCAAACATGTTTGCTCAACAAGCATCTGGCTATGATGTCAGTGGACGTAATTTTCATATTCAAGAAAAACCGATGCATAAAAATTTCAGTTTTTCCCGTGCATGTGCAGACTAGTCGGCTCAGCCGACTCCCTCTCTGCTGAAGCCTAGTCAGCTCAGCCGACTTCCCTAGTCGGCCAAGCCAACTCCTCCAAGTCGGCTAAGCCGACTCTCCTGTGACCAGCTCAGTCAATTTGCCCGAGAAGCTCCCAAATCGGCCAAACGTAACTTTTAGTGATGTTGGGGCCGATTTAGATGATTGGAGAACTTCCATTATGGATTATTTAAGTAATCCAAGTGCTAAAGTTGATAAAAGTTTTCGGCAATTGGTATACAACAGTATCATGACCAATAATGATTTAATTGACCTTCTGCCGAATGCTTGCCTTTGAGATGCTTGAATTCAGGATGTTGATCAGTTGATGCCCTCTTGAAGCTTGCCACTTTAAGACATCCTATTGTCAAGTTATGGTGTTTGGGAGTTCAACCATTTAGTCTATTTAAGTAACATGGTGATTAGGACTTGTTGGGGGAACGAATTCATTAATTATATTCTGCTTTGGAAGGACACATAGGTTGGATGTTGGCTGCACCAAACCCAATTTCAGAATTAAGATCGAGAAAGATTATAGATGGTGACAATTGGTCGTTTGGTGTATATGCAAGCATTTGATGAAAACGGCTGAGGAAATCATTTTGAAAAGTTCAAGACAGCCAACAGAAGACATCAGTGAAGGCAGAAAAAGAATTTGTCATCTCAAACAGAAATTGAGTTTGGGCCCGATGGAGATGTTTTTTTGTATGCAAGCTTTACTAAAAATAGGGGGGCATATCTTGACACCCAAAAGTGCCCAAAGTGCATAATAGACTCCTATATCAAGTTTTTACTGTTAAGATGGCCAGGAAAGATACTTGGATCATCGTATTTAGAGCCCAGGCGAAGGAAGCGGCTTTTCTGGGGCCTGATCCAGCCAGAGTCGGCTAAGTAGGCTAAGCCGACTTGACCAACTTTCTCAAATGGCAGAACGGACTTCACCATTGTGTTCCTCTCGTCGAGCTGATCGAAAAAAATATGTGGTTCGCCTGATTTGGAGTCCAGATGAATTAATTACGAATTCTGAAAGAATTTCACCTGGAATTTCCCAATGCCAGTCGGCTTGGCCGAGTCACCTAGTCGGCTAAGCCAACTCTCCCTATTTTCAGCCCAAAAACAGTGTCTTAAGCCCATGGAAATCGGCCTAGCTGACTCGGGAGTCGGCTTAGCTGACTTTGTCATGTCCAGAATGGATCTAAGCACATTTTGACGTGATTTGGAAGGAGTTTCGACTCCTTGAGGGATAAGGCCACCCCCACCTTATAAATATAAGGTCCACGACTGATTGAGATGCCTAACACAAATAATCATACAAAAACCAATCTACTACCTCTCTTTTACCCTATCTTCATCTTTCTTCCCCTCTACTTCTCCACGTTCTTCGTCGGCGCTGCATGGATGGTGGATCGATGATGGTGAAGCTCTAGAGCGGTCAGGCTGGCTAGAGCAGCCCAATGCCGCTGCACGCCCTCACATGGTCCCTTCCGGGCGTGTAGGGTTTCAGGTCTCAAGAGAGCTCGCCGGCGTGTCTTGCGTATCGCGCTCCCGGTGAGGCTCCTCCAGCGGCGTGTCTTGCGTATTGCACTCATCGCTAGAGGCACAAGGTCCAGGTGTGGACATCCCCTAGGCGCCGACCGATCCCTAAATCGGCTAGGCCCTACATCGAGCGATCTAGCTCCTTATCGAGTGTGTGACCTAATTTAGTGTCAACACTCTCACCCTGATCAACGTATGCACGCAAACCTACCCTTATGAGCACCTTCGAAGACAGGCCGCCAAATCCTCGATACAAGATTGACGAAGTCACCAGGTACCTCGCTTCGACAGGTATGTCACCTACCACTGAAAGCACAAAGCCATTAAATCCTAGAATATTTGCTTTCACAGGGAGTCAAACCAAGATCTCGGCTACTGAGGCTCTAACCACTAGGCTACAATCCCTTTCGCAGCTGGCCACATTTTTTACTGCCTCAAGAAATAAATTTTGTGGATGCGTCTAGTAAGGTGGCCCGCCTCTAAAACTATTTTGGCATCCTAAAATTAGAAAAAAAATCTCTTAATTTTTTTGGAGAAACCAAATAGATACTATGGCAAGTCACATGTCCAGCAATTTTTTTCCTATAATTTTTTGTTTGTACCCTTCACATGAGCTCCTCCCGAGCTGGCGAGCTTGGCCTCCCCGACAGTCCTCTGCTCGTTCTCATACTTACCCGGCACTTGTAGGAGGATCGATGCAAGAGTGAGCGGACATGGGAGCACCTGGGGAGAGGGTGGAGAGAGAGATGTTGAACTAGAAAGAAAAATAAATATAAAGGAAAAGATGTGTTAATAACAGATGTGTCTCACGCATCATAAGAAAAGTACGAGCAATAAGAAAAGTAGGAGCCCTGGGAGGCTACTTCTGGAGCTGAGCCTAGAAAATAGTGCACCAAAAAGTAGAAGGAGCACCCAAACGAAAAATATAGAGCCTCTAATTTGAGACTATTGTTGGAGTTGCTCAGAGAGAGCATTTTACCGCCTAATCAGTGGTGAACCTTTCATTCTAAAAAAAAAAATCAGTGGTGAACCTAGGAATTTTTTAATATTGGGTTAAAGTCTAGTGGCCAAAACTACTCTATCTATATATCTGATAGCACTATTCAACGTGGCGCCAACCTAACCTCCCAATCTTGCATCCTAAAATTCATCTATGAAAGGGAAAAAAGCCTCCGAATCCCGCAACTGTAAAATTGCATCCTGCAACCGTAAAACTCATCTTTAAAAAAGAAACACATAAGCCTTAACCTGTGAATCCCCTCCCAAATAACAAACTTACCCCTTTTGGTGAATTTAATTGGTCGAACGGTAAGAAACTTGATTGGAGCAATCATTACAAGGCAACTAGTAGAGTAAAATTATGAAAGCAACTGTAATTGTTCAATTTCACTAAGGACGCATAAACCAAATAGTAATTATTTGAAATATACGACAATAACAAATATAGATTGTTAAAAGTATAATTTTAAATTGGTTGTACACAAGGATTTAAAATGAATCTGTAATAATTTCAGGGCATAATACCATTTATAAATGCAAAAGGTCCATCAACCGGCCATGCGGAGTGGATGAGGTATTTTTTGATCGGTACAACTTGGACGCACACAATTCACACACTCCACACTCACTCCACATTGAATAGATTGGAAGGCTCTCTAGCCTCTGGTGTGCCGGAAACATGCAGTACCACCGAACGCGCCATGTGTGTATCCTAATTTTTCTAGAGAAATTCCAGAAAAAAGGTATGACACCAGGGTTTGAACCCTGGTGGGTAGCGTCCTGCTGGACAGCTCTAGTGGACCACATGTATTGGGGATAGACTGAGTTAGTGAGAGGAAGAAGGTTGGTGAGACGAAGAATATAACAATGATACACTGTTTGATGGGCCATATGAAAACAATAGCTAACGTGTTAAATCTCAGTCCATTATATTTGACTAAATAATCCCACCCCAACAAGAGTAGAGGATCAATTCATTCCTCACAACTAAACACTAGTAGGACGACCTATATATGGAAACAGAGATAGAATCTTCCTCTCACATTTCTTCTCAAATCAAAGGCACGAATGTTTGGCTAATTTATATAACCTTTGATCAGATGAAACGATTCTTAGGTTAGCTAATTTATATAATCATTTTTTGAGATGAAAGAAGAATTATATTAGATAATAGCTATGGGTACATCAACACACTACAAGCACTATGCAATACACTACACATATCCAAAAATTGATTTTCATTTAAATTGTACCCACGATGTGAATAACTCATGATCTCAAAACCAAACCTATATGACGCTTTGTATGGATGACCGCATAGGCAAACACTCGGCAAAAGGTTTAAGAACAGATGCCAAACGAACGATGACCAACATTCTAGCAGGCGGACTTGAGAAACTTCTCCTTCTTGTGTCTTCCTTCTTCTTCTTTCTACCACCGAATAATGAGGAAGACTGATCTGAAACTTATTTTCTCTAGTCCTTCATTATGGCTAGATCTAACCACAACAAAACAGAAAAGAGAGCAGAGAAAATTATTCTATGGCGGCGACATCATCTCCATCTTGATGTCACCGTCTAGATAGAAAAGTCTCAATGTTGTCATGCCGATGAGGTTGTTGACACGGTAGTTGTAGCCCTCATCTTCGATAGCATCGCCATGGAAAATCCGGTTCCACCATACCCCCTCGCCATCGCTGGACAGGAGGAGGAGGAGATAAATCCCCAACACCAAGAAACTTGGAATAGAAAGACACTAACTCTAACGACTCGATCTACTAGAAAACATATTGAAAATGATGGATCCCCACTCCCTCCAGCCTCCAGCGAGATGCCAGAGGGGAAGGAAGGGGGACCAGCGGTGGAGGAAGGCGAGGGCGGCAGTGGCGGCTCTTAGGGTGAGTCGCAAGGGAGGGGCGAGCGAGTCGTTCCTAGGTGGAATCTGGGATAACCGAACGAACCCTAAAAGGGTCTGAGTGAGGAGCGGGCATGGAAACAGGTCACCGGCGACATCGACACTCCTGCTGTGCGGCAATTCGTAGTAGCATAATAATCGTTCGGTAGGCATGCCTTCATCAAAATTTGTAGCTTCTGTAAATCATGTGTGTTCAAAAAATGCGAAATCCTGCTTTTTTTCTGAAGCACACCCGTTTATTTTTATTCTGCATCTCCTGCCATATAAATGTCCCCAATGCCCATCAATTTTATTTTGTTTTACACAAGAGATGCTCAAGGATTATTCCGTTCTCCACTAGTACCAGCTACGTATAGCAGCAGCAGGTTTGTTCATAGTTGCGCTCGGGGAAGAGGACGCAAAAACCATGGCTGTAGCTCGCATTCGTGCACCAGGTGTTGCAGCCCGCGTTACCACCCATCTGCCAGCACGGTTGAATGCATGTTTGCTGATCAGCCGCCCCTGTTCCATAACAATTATAACAATCCGCTGTTACATGCATGCGTGGAGTTGAGAGTCGAAGCTATCAACAAGTGAAGTTGAATAAAATGCCCTCCATCTCAAAATAAATCAACTTGTAGAGGATTATCACAAGTTAATTAAATTATTTTAAATTTCACCGAACTCATGGAAAACAACACAAATGTCTATGCCCCCAAATTAGTATCACTAGATGTATTTTCATAATATACTTATTTGGTGTTTGATATAAATGTTATTATTTTTCCCTATAAAATTAGTCAAAATTAACATAGTTTGAATTAGGGTGGCTCTAAAATTGTTTTATTTTGGGATGGTGGAGTACATGTATACAAATGTTTTAGGCATATTTTAAATTTCAACGAACTTATGGAAAACAACACAAATGTCTATGCCCCCAAATTAGTATGACTAGATGTATTTTCATAATATACTTATTTGGTGTTTTATATAAATGTTATTATTTTTCCCTATAAAATTAGCCGAAATTAAGATAGTTTGAATTAGGGTGGCTCTAAAAATAGTTTTATTTTGGGATGGTGGAGTACATGTATACAAATGTTTTAGGCATACCATAGAACGGAAGGGTAGCAACGATGAGAGCGACGACGATAAGGGTCTTGAAAGCGGTGGAGGAGAATGATGCAGCCATGGATGATGGCAGTGCTTTGATCGCACCGTGGTTGTGCTTGGACTTTTTTGGTAATGCTGATAGCCAACCTTGGGCACTTTAGTATGAATGGTATGTCAATTTATATATGACTCTTGGTGGATGGATATTTAGCGCCCATTGATTTTTATGCTACGTCTAAATTTGTGTCCAACGCTTATCTATATTTGTTGGATACAAATACAATTCATTCATAAAAAGCATGAATTCATAAGTTATTAATTATTTTCCATCAAACCAATAAAAAGTATTACCTCTATTCTAAATTATTAGACGTTTTTATTTTTTTTAAATACATAACTTTTATTATGTACTTAGATATACACTATCTCTAGATACATAGTAAAAGCAATCTACTAAAATGTCTTATAATTTGGAATACAGGGAGTACATCATAATTATTAATGAATTGAGTGGATAAATTAAAATCAATTTCTAAAAATACACTGCTTTCATTTTGTTCCACTTGATCTCGAAGGACTGGAATGACGACCACGTGAGGGTGAAGAACTTTGACAGGTGACCAGAGAACAGTGAATGTGACTCAATTTTTTTCTCTTTTCAAGAATGAAGGAGCAGCCTATATCAAGAAACAACCCACAAACATTTCGGATAACGCTACCCTGTTCGGCTGCGAGAATAAGTGGCTGCGGCTTAAATAATTATAATGACCCTGTTCGACTACAAGAATAAGTGGCTGCGGCAGACCAACGAACCTGAGAAACTAGGCTAGAAAGATGCAGAAGCAATCTGAGGTGAAAGAGGACAAATTTGAGTATCGTCTGGCCAAAACCAGCTTAGTCAATTTCCAAAATCGGCTTAGTCGTTTTTTGCACTTTTTAGCCTGCAATGTTGGAAGAAAAATGTCAAAATCCAATCAAATGACCTTAAAAAATAGTGACTTCTTATAAAGGGGTTCACAATATCATAAAGAACATCTCCACCAAAAACCTGCCAGCTTAGCTAGTTTTCACAAAAAACAACAAGATCCTCTCCAAGAAAAATCCAAAATCAATCCAAATGAGCTAAAAAATATATATTGCAATGATGCCACCCTCTTCATTTTTGCCTATACAGCCCATGAATTTGGCCCAAATCTAACTAAACCCTTCTAGTATATATATTGCAATGATGCCATTATATGAATGTTAGTTTGTATCTTGTTGGAAGCTTGGAATGATTTATTTTTGCATGTGAATATTTGATATTTATATGTAATTCTCGGGTATGTTATCGGGTGCTGGTTACCTGTCGGGTAGAATTTATCCGTGCGGGTCTGAGTATGGGAGCATTTTTCTACCCGTGTGTGGTTGCGGGTAACCCGACGAGCACAACTTGGTGGGTGTGGGTGCGGGTGGCCACTACCCGTCGGATACGTACCCGTTGCCATCTTGAGAATTGTGTAATTTGGGGGGGGAGTGGAGTGACCTTAGAAAGGGTCCAATGAAGAAAATGGGCCACAATTAACAGTTTTTGAACCGAAAAGAGTCCACTTCTGCTCCCTCAACTTTCATGAAAGTCCACTTTTGGTCACTAAACTCCAAAACCGGGTAAAACACATCCCTCAACTCTGAAACCGTTCATATTACGTCCCTGGGCCGGTTGTGAGTGGTTTTAAAGGCGGTTTTGTCTTTTTCTTTTTTATTTATTTCGGCTGAATATTTGAAAAATCATAGTAAATCACAGAAAAATCATAAAATAAAAGGTCTAATTTTGTACATATAATATGGAATGCTTTAGTACAAAGCATTAGATTTATCATTTTTTATAATTAATTGGAATAATTCATAGCTGCAGTTTCTATGGTCCAACTGTGATAAAATTTTATGGTGAGCCAAGTAGTGTCTGCTTGTATTGTAATAAAAATTTTGTGCTTATTGGATCACGTAAAAGTTAGTTATAGATTTATTTAGGTTTATACTCATTAAATCTAAATAAATCTATAACTAAGTTATATATGATCCAATGAGTATGAAATTTTTACTATAGTTCAAACATACAATAATTAGTCCACCATAAAAAATTTATCACAATTGAAACATAGGAACTACAGCTATGAATTATTCTAATTAATTATAGGCAAGCATAGGTATAAAGCTACAACAAAAATATTGTACTAAAGCATGCTATATTATATATTCATGTGTAGATCTACTCATGTGGACTCCAATAAAATTGGATTTTGTATTTTATGATTTTTCTATGATTTTTCAAAGATTCAGCCAAAATAAATAAAAAAGAAAAAGACAAAACTGCCTTAAAAACCACTCACAGCCAGCCCAGGGACGTAATATGAATGGTTTCAAAGTTGAGGGATGTGTTTTCCCCGGTTTTGGAGTTCAGAGACCAATAATGGACTTTCGCGAAAGTTGAGGGACCAAAAGTGTACTTTTTTCTTTTGAACCCTACGACAACGTCTCCACTCCCGTGCCGCAAATTTAGAGGAGTTGAACGGGTTGATTCGCCAAGTCATATGGGCTAAAAAAAGGCCCAATGAAGAAAATGGGGCACAATTAACATTTTTTAAACCTCTACGAGAACGTGGCATTGTCTAGAAAAAAACAGTGAGAGGGAACATGACAATTTCCCTTAGAATGAACTGTTACATAAAATGAAGTGGTGGACATTAGTTGCCTAATCCTAAATCCTTGTTCCAATGCGAAGATATAATTCCAAAAACAATGCCATATTTTTCTTTAAAAGGGTTTCTAAAACATCCCAAAAAATACTCACAATTATTATTCTATATATTTCTTCAATGTGTTGTTCACGTCCAGGCGTTTGGACAGAAGCGCTCGTCCGGCAGCGGGGCGCACCTGCGAAACAGCTATGCGCGCGGGGTGACGCGTGGGAAAGCGCGTGCGGTGACGGGAAGCGCGGGAGAGCGCGTGCGTGGCGTCAGGATCTGGCAGCGGGCCCCACCAACTTTCAACTAACTAAAAAAGTTATAACTAACGAACCAAAAATCCAAATTAAATTCCGATTACACTATTGAATTTGCTATAATAAATTCTTCAAAACAAGATCCCACGTGTATATATTTAGATAAAATTTATTTACGAACATTTATCTTTTAAAGACAAATCATTTTACTTAAAACATGATAGAACATCGCTAAATGCATAATAGAACATCCCTAAATACATGATAGAACATTGCTAAAAATATGATAGAACATCGCTAAAAACATGATAGAACATCGCTAGAAACATGATAGAACATCGCTAAAAACATGATAGAACATCGCTAAAATATATGTTAGAACATTGCTAAATACATGATAGAACATCACTAAAATAAATAATAGAACATCACTAAAAAATTAAAATAAAATAAATTATAGAATAAGAAAAGAAAAATTAATAAGGAAGTAGAAGAAAAGAAAAAAATAAAATAATAATGAAAACATAGAAAACTAAAAAAAGAAAAGGAAGAATAAATAAAAGAAAGAAAGTAAAACAATACAAAAGAAAACAAAAAGAAAAAGTAATTAAGAAAAAATGAAACAGTGCACCTCTCACCTCTCGCCTCCCACGCGCGCTGTTCCCGTGCCTCCAGCCTCGTGTGCGCGCGCTTCGTTCAGACGAGGGATGTGGTCGGAATGTTCGGACCCCAAGAATCACGGAGTGGAATGACACCAGTGCCGCAAATTTAGGGGAGTTGAACGGGTTGATTCGCCTAGTCATATGGGCTTATAAAGGGCCCAATGAACAAAATGGGCCACAATTAACAGTTTTTGAACCTGTACCGGAACGTGGCATCGTCTAGAAAAAACAGTGAGAGGGAATGTCACAATTTCCCTTGAAATGAATTGTTATGTAAAATGAAGTGGTGGACCTTAGTTGCCTAATCCTAAATCCTTGTTCCAATGCGAAGATGTGATTCCAAAAACAATGCCATATTTTTCTTTAAAAAGGTGTCTAAAAGATCCAAAAAAAATTACTCACAATTATTATTCTATGTATTTCTTCGGAAATTAAATATGCATAAAAGCTCTTATTTGTCATGGTATTTTCTTTTGACAAAATGACCAAATTTGTCAGGACTTTACTCGAGGCAGGACACGCATCCGCACACCACTCCGCCCACACGCTTTCTCTTTCTTCTCCTCCCACACCGTCCTTTTTCTTCTTCCCGCACCCTCCTTCTTCTTCGCATGCTCCGGCATCGCCTCACCCCGCATAGCTCCGGCGACGGTGATGCGACCTCAACCTCCTCCAAATATGGCGACCTGACCTCTCACCCGCCTCCACCACCTCCTGTCACACCCCAAAATTTTTGATTTTGGGTTGTGCATAGAAAACACTAATTAAAATAAATGTTTTAATATTCGGATAAAATTTCCTAAGTTTAGTTTATGATTTCATCAATTAGTTATAAAAAAATAATATCTTTCTTCTCCAGCACGTCTTTATCTTTTTCCGCAATCAATATTCCTTGTTTCTCAGCTCGAGTTTTCATTGGGAGTTTCCTAAAATATTTTCTTTGTAACCCAAATCACTCCTTTCAGTTTCTTGTCCATCAATCAATCTCTACAAACTTCTCGGGAATTTTTCTGACTTTTTCTGTACCTTCTTTCCACTTGTCTGTGAGCATAATCTAATTTTTAGATGCTCCAAAATATCTTTTCATGAGCTCCAAATACTTTATTTGGGTTCCTCATGTTCCATAATGTCTCTAGAAAATTTCCATGAATTTTCGGAGCTTTCGGAGTATTTTTCGCGGCTTAGATAATAATTCTGGACTTTTCTAGAATTATTTTATCCACGAAATTAATTAATTCCGAAAATAATAAATATCTTATTTTCCACCAAAACCTGTGTGCAATAATCCTAAATGTCCATTCATTTATTTACTAATGGGCTTTAATAATTAATTAGGCCTATTAGTAAAGATGGAGGGTGCAACGTCAATTAGCACCATATCGCTAGTTGACATGGAGGTGGAGAGTTTTTCTCCCAATATATACGCACCTACCCCATGGGCAAAGCACACCAAAAACTACCGTGGAGGAGCCCCTAGTTTGGGAAATCTCTCGTGTAGTAAATCATATTTTTCTCATCCTTCTGTCGCCGTCGCTGTTGCCGCCGCTGCGCCAACGAGCTCGCCGCGGTCACCAACCGTGACGCCGCGACCGGCCTTGCCGCAAGCCTGCAGCGCCGCTTGCCTCGGTGTCCGCGAGCACCGCCGTCTTCTGTCCCCGTGGCCACGATGCCACTCCAAGACGTCACAGCGGCACCTCTGCGCCATGGCTTCTCCGCAACGTCAAGCCGACGTCGTGCTCCACTTCCGCCTCGGTTTCCTCTCCGCCCGCGCCAAGTGCCCAGCCATGCGACGCGCTGTCGACCGCGTCCACCTCTTCCTCCGCTACCAAGCCATCGCTGAGTTCGTCCTCGTCGATCTTGCGTCACGCCTCGGTCGTCGACAGCCGCGACCATGACCCCAAAGCTACGGCTGGACGATGGAGGGCGACGACTTCACTCCGGAGGGCGGCAAGCTCCCCGAGTTCAAGCTAGATGCGAGGCAAGCGCAGGGTTTCATCTCCTTCTTCAAGAAGCTGCCGCAGGATCCCCGGGCCGTTCGTCTCTTCGATCGCAGGGATTATTACACTGCCCATGGCGAGAATGCTACGTTTATTGCAAGGACATACTACCACACAATGTCTGCCTTACGTCAATTAGGTAGCAGCTCTGATGGAATATCAAGTGTTAGTGTGAGCAAGGCTATGTTTGAGACCATTGCCCGCAACATTTTATTGGAAAGGACTGACTGTACATTAGAGCTCTATGAGGGAAGTGGGTCAAATTGGAGGTTAACAAAGTCTGGAACACCTGGAAATATTGGTAGTTTTGAAGACATTCTGTTTGCAAACAATGACATGCAAGATTCACCAGTCATTGTTGCTTTGTTTCCAATGTGCCGGGAAAGCCAGCTGTATGTAGGGCTTAGTTTTTTTTTGGATATGACCAATAGGAAGCTTGGGTTGGCAGAGTTCCCCGAAGATAGCCGATTCACAAATGTTGAATCAGCTCTCGTTGCATTAGGTTGCAAGGAGTGTCTTCTCCCAGCTGGTCGTCCTTGTTTCCCTGCGGTGAGCAGCAGCCCCATGGCTTCCTTGCTGCGTACGTGAAGTGGATGAAAGCCAGGTACAAGATGAACTTATTACGATTTTACGGAATAGCAATATGTTATTCGTTATAATTCCGTTTTGTTTCATTCCGGTCGCGTTAGTTTCGTCACGTCGAGCTCTACACGATAGTACCAAAGTTTTTATGTCACGTGTTTTTCTATATATCGCTAAATATTATATTGATTAATATGTTTGTACTAGCTTTATGATTAAAAGCAATTTAGACTATATACCTACGGTTTCATAAATAAATATTAATTTAATTCATGTTAACATGTGTGTTTATGATTATAATATAGCTAGTATCGATGTTTTTCATGTCACTTGACCATGAATTTATTAACTTGAATGCTAATTAGATTAATATTTATTTAATAGCTTTTCAACTAAAAGCGATATAAGTTTAGTTCCGTTTTGGTTGTGGTACAGCTATGCCGACTATAAGCTACATATTAGTAGGAACGTTTAGCCTATCCCATCTCATTGGATTTTATAAGTTAGATATTAATTTGATTTATGCTTGTGCAATTGAGTTTTTAATTAAAAGCAACGTAGAGTTATGTTTTAGTTCTTGCTACTTTGAGACAGTGTCGACGCAAGCAATGTGTTAAGCCATGCTATTTTTTTTATGTCTCGTGTTTATAAGTTTAATCACATTAATTTGATTAATGTTAATCTAATGTCTTGTTCTTAACTAAAAGCAACTTAGCTTTATAGTTTTGGCCTTCTATAAGTAAAATGCCAACATGATTATTGACCACTTAGATATGTTTATTAATTATGATTATAATTTGCCTCATTTAAACATGATTCATATAAAGCCACATCAAATGCAATTTTGTTGATGTGTATTTATTGTCTTTTAACTTATTAAAAGCAACTTAGATTTATAATCTCGACATCTTGTAAATAAAATGCTAACTTGATAAATAATAACTTAAATATTTTATTTTTAATTATAACTTGCTTAAGCTAATCACGAAACATGATAAATCGATTAGTTGCCGTCACATGTTCTGTGCTTTCTAAATTTAAAATGTTTAAGTATCTTAAATAATATTAAGTGTTAACATGGTGAATATCAACGTTAATGTCTTTTCAATTATGGTTTGCTTAGTTCAACCATAAATCATAAATGTTTACATTTAGTCTTTGTCACATGTTCTACCTTTCTAAAGTATAATGCATAAATGACTTAAACACTATAAAATATATATATATATAAATAAAATATTGTGTGGAAATATTTATAAAATATATAAACCATGGTTAATTTCAACTCGGTGTTGAGTCCAAATATGATTTGTCTAATCTGAACTAATTACTTTTCTATAATCTTGTTAGCTAAAATAAATAAGTATGTAGTGGTTCCTTTTATAATATAAATATTCCGATAGTCTTTTTCTTTTTAACGATAGTTCCGTTATCGACGTTTCTTGTGTTCTCGTGACCGTAGCCGATAGCTCTCTTATAGTACGTCGTTTTAACTTGTGTGGTGTATTGTTCTTAGTTTTCTATGTTTGCTTCTTGCATGTTTGCTTATGCGTGATGTTCGCTACGAGTAGAATGAAAACCCTCTGTGAGTGTTGAAGATCAAGAGGGGATGACCAGAAGACAACTGAAGGTTCTTGGAGCAAGTTGCTTTAGGTGTAAAGCAAGTTAAAGGCAAGTATAACATGGGATCATTCTTGTTGTCCTATTCACTGAAATTATCATACATATGCATGTGTCCTCCTTGATAACCCTAGAGATTATAACTTAGCTATTGATATCTTATTTCCTTGTCTCCTATGGGACTTTGCATTGGGTAGCTTTTGCTAGCGCTGAACATAAACTATGATCTGGTAATATGATTAATGGAATATGCAACAACACTAAAAGATGACTTTTTAATTAATTGTTTAAAGAGGGCTAGAGCATGGGGTTGTTTTTGGTGCTCTAGTTTCTCTCCTTAAGGACTTATCTGTAAGCGAACATCCGGGACTTACAGTACAACTGTGAGGGCTATATGGCTCTGGCTTTAGCTCAGTATGAGGACCTTTTCTAGCTTGTTAGAGGTTACCCTTGTGGCGCAATTGGGGTAAAGCAGACCGTGGATCTCTGCGTGTGTATCACACGGACTGACTTCTGAAACCTAGCGGCCCTAACTTGTTAGACGAACCTTTGAAAGGCTTCATAGTGATTCCCTGCCTGCTCACCTTGGAAGTGTTTTGGGAGTCGCGATCCCGGGCATATGGGTAATCATGACTCACAGTGAAAGTGTACAACCTCTGCAGAGTGTAGAACTGTTATAACAGCCGTGCTCACGGTCACGAGTGGCCTTGGACCCTTACGGAATAGATGACCACTGATGACTATAAATGTGTTTTTGCTATTCATTATTCATATTTACATTGATCATATGTTTATTGTGGGATTAATGCAAACTTGATGCTACTTATGTAATAAAATTTTGACAATTAAAAGCTAAGTGCAGTCAAACCAGTGTCTAACCTTTTGAGCCTCATGAACCCCATGTTATATTTGTTGAGTTCGACATGGACTCACTCTTGCTATTTCCACCACACTCCAGTGTGTAGTAAGGTGCTACTTAGAAGAAGGATGAAGGTGTAGTGGAGTTTTCAGAAGTCTTTCAGAAGTGCTTGGTATACGGAGCCACCAGTCAGCCGTCCCTGAGAAGAATGGAGCCTAAAGTTTAGTCACCGTTCCGCGATACTCTGATGTAAGTGTTAATATAGCTATGTATACGTTATATAATGACATTGTTTCTGATACTTTTTCATTCTGACGTATGTGTGGACTTCCTGGGCACACATATGATTAGCCTGGTTTTGTTCTTTTGAAAACCGGGTGTGACAGAGTGGTATCAGAGCGGTGTTGACTGTAGGACGTATGCCAAGTAGTACTGGACGTATTCTAAAACTCATTTTAGTATAAAACTATTTTGACTCATTGACTTTGACTATTTCCTCTTCCTTGTCCTATTGTATCCCCTCCTTGATAGCTTCCTTTGAGCTATTATTTCTTACTCCCTTAGTTTTTATTTTATGTTGTTTTTACTAAAAGTTTTCTGATCTCACCTTTTCCAAAAGTTCGATGGCCTTTCATCATCCATACTTTTCCCTTAGGATGGCCACCATTGTTGAAGAAGCACGTGTAGTACCGATGATGTGATGTGTGCTTGTTGTGCTTGATGTGTTGCTTGTGTGTTATCCTTGTTCTCATGTTTCGAAGGTGGCCGGAAGGTTTTGTCTTGAGAAGTAGCTCGATCCAAGTTAAGTGGGGTAGTGTCATCTTCTATCCTACTTATCTTTTAATTGATCCTAAATCCTGCCATTTTTCTCTTACACTGTCCTTGCCTACCCTTGGTTGTCATGTTGCCTTCTTTATCTCATCTTAATGGAGGATCAACACATGAAGGACTCATCAATAGTAGTAAGCCTTAAAGAAAGTGTTGCTTTCAATGACATCGTCGGGTGGAACAAGATCTTTGTTAAGTGGGGTAGCGTCCGCCACCACCATCAATCTCAAGTCATGAGACAAGAAGACTCAAAGACCAATCACTGTCATAATATCATCTTTTGCTAGTCCTTGCCCCTTAACCAATATCACTTTCTCGCCATCAATCTTTATCTTTTCTTATCACCTTTTTGTTGATCTTCGATGGTCGTTCTTACACCTCATTAATCTCAAAACAATCTTAAAGAGCTATCTTCAATTTCTTTATCCAACTTTGTTAATCCTTAATCTCTATATTATATCTCGACAAAGGTCTTAGAACAACCTTGATAATCAGCTTTATCTTTCTTCCTAGTCTCTCCGAATCTCGGGACGAGATTCATGTTAAGTGGGGTAGAATTGTCACACCCCAAAATTTTTGATTTTGGGTTGTGCATAGAAAACACTAATTAAAATAAATGTTTTAATATTCGGATAAAATTTCCTAAGTTTAGTTTATGATTTCATCAATTAGTTATAAAAAAATAATATCTTTCTTCTCCAGCACGTCTTTATCTTTTTCCGCAATCAATATTCCTTGTTTCTCAGCTCGAGTTTTCATTGGGAGTTTCCTAAAATATTTTCTTTGTAACCCAAATCACTCCTTTCAGTTTCTTGTCCATCAATCAATCTCTACAAACTTCTCGGGAATTTTTCTGACTTTTTCTGTACCTTCTTTCCACTTGTCTGTGAGCATAATCTAATTTTTAGATGCTCCAAAATATCTTTTCATGAGCTCCAAATACTTTATTTGGGTTCCTCATGTTCCATAATGTCTCTAGAAAATTTCCATGAATTTTCGGAGCTTTCGGAGTATTTTTCGCGGCTTAGATAATAATTCTGGACTTTTCTAGAATTATTTTATCCACGAAATTAATTAATTCCGAAAATAATAAATATCTTATTTTCCACCAAAACCTGTGTGCAATAATCCTAAATGTCCATTCATTTATTTACTAATGGGCTTTAATAATTAATTAGGCCTATTAGTAAAGATGGAGGGTGCAACGTCAATTAGCACCATATCGCTAGTTGACATGGAGGTGGAGAGTTTTTCTCCCAATATATACGCACCTACCCCATGGGCAAAGCACACCAAAAACTACCGTGGAGGAGCCCCTAGTTTGGGAAATCTCTCGTGTAGTAAATCATATTTTTCTCATCCTTCTGTCGCCGTCGCTGTTGCCGCCGCTGCGCCAACGAGCTCGCCGCGGTCACCAACCGTGACGCCGCGACCGGCCTTGCCGCAAGCCTGCAGCGCCGCTTGCCTCGGTGTCCGCGAGCACCGCCGTCTTCTGTCCCCGTGGCCACGATGCCACTCCAAGACGTCACAGCGGCACCTCTGCGCCATGGCTTCTCCGCAACGTCAAGCCGACGTCGTGCTCCACTTCCGCCTCGGTTTCCTCTCCGCCCGCGCCAAGTGCCCAGCCATGCGACGCGCTGTCGACCGCGTCCACCTCTTCCTCCGCTACCAAGCCATCGCCGAGTTCGTCCTCGTCGATCTTGCGTCACGCCTCGGTCGTCGACAGCCGCGACCATGACCCCAAAGCTACGGCTGGACGATGGAGGGCGACGACTTCACTCCGGAGGGCGGCAAGCTCCCCGAGTTCAAGCTAGATGCGAGGCAAGCGCAGGGTTTCATCTCCTTCTTCAAGAAGCTGCCGCAGGATCCCCGGGCCGTTCGTCTCTTCGATCGCAGGGATTATTACACTGCCCATGGCGAGAATGCTACGTTTATTGCAAGGACATACTACCACACAATGTCTGCCTTACGTCAATTAGGTAGCAGCTCTGATGGAATATCAAGTGTTAGTGTGAGCAAGGCTATGTTTGAGACCATTGCCCGCAACATTTTATTGGAAAGGACTGACTGTACATTAGAGCTCTATGAGGGAAGTGGGTCAAATTGGAGGTTAACAAAGTCTGGAACACCTGGAAATATTGGTAGTTTTGAAGACATTCTGTTTGCAAACAATGACATGCAAGATTCACCAGTCATTGTTGCTTTGTTTCCAATGTGCCGGGAAAGCCAGCTGTATGTAGGGCTTAGTTTTTTTTTTGGATATGACCAATAGGAAGCTTGGGTTGGCAGAGTTCCCCGAAGATAGCCGATTCACAAATGTTGAATCAGCTCTCGTTGCATTAGGTTGCAAGGAGTGTCTTCTCCCAGCTGGTCGTCCTTGTTTCCCTGCGGTGAGCAGCAGCCCCATGGCTTCCTTGCTGCGTACGTGAAGTGGATGAAAGCCAGGTACAAGATGAACTTATTACGATTTTACGGAATAGCAATATGTTATTCGTTATAATTCCGTTTTGTTTCATTCCGGTCGCGTTAGTTTCGTCACGTCGAGCTCTACACGATAGTACCAAAGTTTTTATGTCACGTGTTTTTCTATATATCGCTAAATATTATATTGATTAATATGTTTGTACTAGCTTTATGATTAAAAGCAATTTAGACTATATACCTACGGTTTCATAAATAAATATTAATTTAATTCATGTTAACATGTGTGTTTATGATTATAATATAGCTAGTATCGATGTTTTTCATGTCACTTGACCATGAATTTATTAACTTGAATGCTAATTAGATTAATATTTATTTAATAGCTTTTCAACTAAAAGCGATATAAGTTTAGTTCCGTTTTGGTTGTGGTACAGCTATGCCGACTATAAGCTACATATTAGTAGGAACGTTTAGCCTATCCCATCTCATTGGATTTTATAAGTTAGATATTAATTTGATTTATGCTTGTGCAATTGAGTTTTTAATTAAAAGCAACGTAGAGTTATGTTTTAGTTCTTGCTACTTTGAGACAGTGTCGACGCAAGCAATGTGTTAAGCCATGCTATTTTTTTTATGTCTCGTGTTTATAAGTTTAATCACATTAATTTGATTAATGTTAATCTAATGTCTTGTTCTTAACTAAAAGCAACTTAGCTTTATAGTTTTGGCCTTCTATAAGTAAAATGCCAACATGATTATTGACCACTTAGATATGTTTATTAATTATGATTATAATTTGCCTCATTTAAACATGATTCATATAAAGCCACATCAAATGCAATTTTGTTGATGTGTATTTATTGTCTTTTAACTTATTAAAAGCAACTTAGATTTATAATCTCGACATCTTGTAAATAAAATGCTAACTTGATAAATAATAACTTAAATATTTTATTTTTAATTATAACTTGCTTAAGCTAATCACGAAACATGATAAATCGATTAGTTGCCGTCACATGTTCTGTGCTTTCTAAATTTAAAATGTTTAAGTATCTTAAATAATATTAAGTGTTAACATGGTGAATATCAACGTTAATGTCTTTTCAATTATGGTTTGCTTAGTTCAACCATAAATCATAAATGTTTACATTTAGTCTTTGTCACATGTTCTACCTTTCTAAAGTATAATGCATAAATGACTTAAACACTATAAAATATATATATATATAAATAAAATATTGTGTGGAAATATTTATAAAATATATAAACCATGGTTAATTTCAACTCGGTGTTGAGTCCAAATATGATTTGTCTAATCTGAACTAATTACTTTTCTATAATCTTGTTAGCTAAAATAAATAAGTATGTAGTGGTTCCTTTTATAATATAAATATTCCGATAGTCTTTTTCTTTTTAACGATAGTTCCGTTATCGACGTTTCTTGTGTTCTCGTGACCGTAGCCGATAGCTCTCTTATAGTACGTCGTTTTAACTTGTGTGGTGTATTGTTCTTAGTTTTCTATGTTTGCTTCTTGCATGTTTGCTTATGCGTGATGTTCGCTACGAGTAGAATGAAAACCCTCTGTGAGTGTTGAAGATCAAGAGGGGATGACCAGAAGACAACTGAAGGTTCTTGGAGCAAGTTGCTTTAGGTGTAAAGCAAGTTAAAGGCAAGTATAACATGGGATCATTCTTGTTGTCCTATTCACTGAAATTATCATACATATGCATGTGTCCTCCTTGATAACCCTAGAGATTATAACTTAGCTATTGATATCTTATTTCCTTGTCTCCTATGGGACTTTGCATTGGGTAGCTTTTGCTAGCGCTGAACATAAACTATGATCTGGTAATATGATTAATGGAATATGCAACAACACTAAAAGATGACTTTTTAATTAATTGTTTAAAGAGGGCTAGAGCATGGGGTTGTTTTTGGTGCTCTAGTTTCTCTCCTTAAGGACTTATCTGTAAGCGAACATCCGGGACTTACAGTACAACTGTGAGGGCTATATGGCTCTGGCTTTAGCTCAGTATGAGGACCTTTTCTAGCTTGTTAGAGGTTACCCTTGTGGCGCAAATGGGGTAAAGCAGACCGTGGATCTCTGTGTGTGTATCACACGGACTGACTTCTGAAACCTAGCGGCCCTAACTTGTTAGACGAACCTTTGAAAGGCTTCATAGTGATTCCCTGCCTGCTCACCTTGGAAGTGTTTTGGGAGTCGCGATCCCGGGCATATGGGTAATCATGACTCACAGTGAAAGTGTACAACCTCTGCAGAGTGTAGAACTGTTATAACAGCCGTGCTCACGGTCACGAGTGGCCTTGGACCCTTACGGAATAGATGACCACTGATGACTATAAATGTGTTTTTGCTATTCATTATTCATATTTACATTGATCATATGTTTATTGTGGGATTAATGCAAACTTGATGCTACTTATGTAATAAAATTTTGACAATTAAAAGCTAAGTGCAGTCAAACCAGTGTCTAACCTTTTGAGCCTCATGAACCCCATGTTATATTTGTTGAGTTCGACATGGACTCACTCTTGCTATTTCCACCACACTCCAGTGTGTAGTAAGGTGCTACTTAGAAGAAGGATGAAGGTGTAGTGGAGTTTTCAGAAGTCTTTCAGAAGTGCTTGGTATACGGAGCCACCAGTCAGCCGTCCCTGAGAAGAATGGAGCCTAAAGTTTAGTCACCGTTCCGCGATACTCTGATGTAAGTGTTAATATAGCTATGTATACGTTATATAATGACATTGTTTCTGATACTTTTTCATTCTGACGTATGTGTGGACTTCCTGGGCACACATATGATTAGCCTGGTTTTGTTCTTTTGAAAACCGGGTGTGACACCTCCCACCGCCCAACGCCACCAGCGAGCTAGGGTTTTGCTGGAGCTCCGCTTGGCTTCGGTGAAACCCTAGCTTGGTGTTGGCACCCCCTTCTCCCCCTCCCACCCTCCCGCACGGCCGCACCCCCTCCCGCATGCGGCCATGACAAACTGTGGCGAGCGCCACCGAAGTCTAGCCATGGCACCCTGCACCCCGACAAGGCCCAATCGCCCCTGCCATAGCCAAGGCACCCTAAACCGCCCATCGACCTTCCCCATCGCCTTGCCCACCTGCCTCCCCCGGCCAGCCGGCCATTCTAAATCCGCTGGAGTTGGTTCTTCTCCCTCTCCGGCGACCTCCTCCTTGTCGGAACCCTAGCTGCCATCGGATCAGGTGAAGAGAGAGGCACGGCTGGCGGCACGGGCACAGGCTTGGGTGCATTGGGAAAGAATACCATCGAACGGCCTAGGCGCGGCATCCAACAGCAGAGAGGGTGCACGTGCCGAGCGCCGCGAGCATGTGCGCTCGTTAACAAGCATTTCCGAATTTTAATTTATCCTTGCTAAGGAAAATAAATGTTTAGACAAAGAAGCACGATGTCCCACCTTGAGGGTGAAAAGACGATCATAGACAATATCTTGAGACATTGGAGGAGTATCTAAGCTTGTAGGTGCTAGGTGTAGGGGTTCATCCAACCGTCCCGGTTACCCGGTTCAATAATTTTGGATGCATATTTTCTTCCCTATAAAAAAACAAAATTTCCTCCTGTCGTTGTCAATGAGCAATCAGAATTTGTTTATTTAACCGCTAAGGGCACTGTCAATACTAATGCTACAATAGGTTTTTGTGCATTAATTGCACTGCTACGTAATTACGCTAATATGGCAAGAGACTTAACAAAGAGACGGGAGAACAAATAAGAAACGATTTCTACACAAACGAGAAGGCACGTTTGGTTTGTTCACCTGACAATGTATTGCCTTGCCAAGCAAAGTTTCTAAGCGAGCTTGTGAATTTGGTTGCCTTGTTTGTGTGTCTTGGAGCCCGTGATGGCAAGCTTTTGGCTTGCTGGTGTATGAGAGCAAAAACGGCCTGCTTGGCTGGGCAAGCTTTGCTTATATATGCCAGGAGAGCGATCGAGGCGAGGCTAGGCAAGCTACCACTGCGCTGGGAACCGTGCCCAAGTCTTCACGCACATTGATCCCCCTCCCAACGGATCTGCTGTACCCAAAGGTCCCTTCCCTGACGATGCTGATGATGCACCTGCGCCAAAACCCACCATGCCTTGCAGCATCCAGCGTTGTCGCCTCCTACCTCCTGCAAGGCCACAACTCACCCACTCACACAGTCACTCACACACAGTTTAGCCTATATACACACATCGATGTTGTAAAGTTTATTAAGCTAAAGTGAAGGATTTGAGAACTTTTGGGGGGATTAAGCGATCCCCACCTACTTTTCATTCCACATATGCCCGAGGGGGAACCCCCGGTTAGTGGAAGGGCATGGCGCCAATCCAAATACAAATAAACCCAAAGAAGTACAATGGGGAAGAGAGAGATTACAACAACACATCGACACCAACAACGTACTAGCAAGAGAAAGGAGAAACAAAAAGAAAACCCTAGGTTAAGTATAGACGCGAGTCGTGAGCCGCTAACCGATCGCTGATTGGCGCCACCACCGAGCAACATACTCGCCATTTTCACCGGAGCCTTTGTGCCCCGCACCACTCCTCGTAGCTACGCCGCTCTGCTGCTGCCCTCCACCTAAGAAGCAAAATGTGGAATGGGAACGAACAATGGAACGCGGACTAAGAGTGGTGACGGACCTGCAAGCCCAAGATCACCGGACACGGCGACCACCTTTAAGTTGATGGTGAGACTTACAGCACATCCGGGCCCCCGCCCGGCATAAGATTTTCTAAGCACCATCATGGAGAGCGTCGACGGAGCAGAGGTGCCAGAGGAGGACACTCATCGATACATTGGCACGAGCGATAGCCAGTGCTAGCCTCACCTAGGAGGAAGATAGAGCAAGATATGGAAGAAGAGCAGCCAAGGCAAGCACAAGGACACCCTCTTTGGCATGGGTGGAGGCAGAGGCAGGTGTGCATGTATCGATGCCTCCAGCAAGGGAGTGATGCCCACAGGCACCACCATCATAGATAGTGCACCGAGCTCGGAATGGCTTTCACCCTGAGACCTGCCGAACGGGTTCTACGAGCGCAGGGTGGTCAACAGCGATGCCTCCAAGGAGGTGGATGACGCCAACAGTGCCATCGTCGCTGGTCGGCCGGCCAGAGCACAAACCATACAGGGTTTTCACCCAGACCCAAAATGCCTGCGAGCCAGATGCACCTCCCAGGTCGGAATGTAGCGAGAGGGTCTTCAGCAACGCCTCCAAGGAGGGGAAACACGCCAGTAGCGCCGCTGTCGCTGTTCGGTTGGCCGGAGCACACACCAAACTGGGCTTTCACCCAGACCTGGGGTGCTTGAGGGGCATCGGTCTCGCCGGGCCTGAGCGCTCGGGCGATGACGCGCCTGCACACCCTGCGCAGCCGAAACCAAGGCAAAGCTTGCTAGATCTGGGCGTAGGAGCCACATGCTGCTCGATGGGGTTCGCACCCAAGCCCCTACCGGTCATCGGCTCGTCGTCACTCATGAGGCATGTGCGAGCCCAGGCCCAGCTGCGGACACTAGCCAGGCCATGCGAGCTGCCAAGTCCATGCAACCCACGCGCGCAAAGGCCGCGCCCCCGCCGATTGGCGGATCCTGGGCGGTAGGAGCTTCCGCCACCAACAGCGCGGCTGCTCTCGTGGGCAGAGGCTCTCCAGAGCGGGCGTCGTCCGCCACCATCACCAGGGCCAGGGTGGTAGCACCCTAGTGCCACTGGCTGTCGTGCCCTTGCCCGACATCGCGCCTCCGGCCACCCGCCGGGCTCGCCGCGTGCAGTAGCAGATTTGGGGTGGGGAGCACCGGATCCGGTCCCGAGTGACCCGGATCTGACTTCCCAGGCTCGCCGGCGGCTTCCCGTGGTGGTGGTTTATTCATGGGGTGGAAGAACTAGAGAGGAAGGTGGGGAGAGGAGAGTGGAGGGGGTGCTGTGGGGGGCCTTGTTGAGCTCCCATAGCATGGCCGCCGCCACCGTAGGCAAGGAAGGACGGCGGCGGCGGCCGGGAGGCTAGCGAGGCGGGACTCCGGTGGCGGCGGGCGATGTCGCCCCCCGAGTCGCCTAGGAGGACGACGCGTGGGGAAGGCTGTGGAGTTGTCTAGCACAAGTGAAGGATTTTAACATTAGCCAACTATACTTTAGAGTACGAGATTCAAACAGGCTCTAAACCTCGGGTGATAGCAAGCATAATAAGTTCAAAAAGAAAATGCAAGCAGTGCCTAAATCGAAACGTGTCTTATTGCCGGTTCTTTTCGATGTACCAGTAACACTAAAGTTTCGCTGGTAAATGAAGGCCTGATCTCCATGCTTCATTGTTGGTGTTCCAAGGGACAGCTGCCAGCAATGCCATCCTCCTCGTGTCGACCTGGATCATCCATATGTCTTGGTCCTTGTGGACCTTGCCAACCTTGAAGTAGACGACGTCGGGGTTGTCCAAGCTCACAACAGGGGACTGTAGGTACCCGCGAGGGATGCCCTCGTACCCCGGCATCGCCCAGAGCTCCTCACAGTCGAACACGCCATCCTTCACCCACGTTAGTGGCTCGTCCATTGTCAGGGTGAGTGTCCATGTAGTCACCGTGAAAGCATAACGGGAGCGCGCGCACGAGGTCCTCCCGAAGCGACCGCAGCAGCATCGGGGCTCGATGGCGACGAACCTCACAGCGCCATCGCCAGCAGCTCCCATGCCCTCGGAATCACTCAAAGGAGGAAGGTCATTGGTGTAGTAATTTGGATCATAGGGAGTAGCTGGCAGAGGTACGTGCCGGAGCACGGGACTCCCCTCTTCCGCCGCCATGTCGCACAGGATGAAGCTCTCACCATGGTAGCTGACCCAGCACAGGAACTTCTCGCCGACAGGGATGGCCATGCTGGCGCCCGTCAACCATCCCAGCAGCTTATCGCCTTGTTCATGGACGACGTGCACCGAGCGCTTGAGCTCCCACTGGCTCCTCCCGAGACGGAGGAGAGAGAGGTCGGCCATGTCCTCATGCTCAAACTTGCCGAGCTCAAGCTGAGCCACCAGGACCTCGTCGTCCCCTCGCCGCAGGACGCCGGTGTCCTCGTCGAGCAGCACGTGGCGGCAGTGGTGATCCCTCACCGGAATGCTCACGGCCGGGAGTAGAGACAGCGACGGCGGCCTCGTGGCGGTGCCTGCCCTGTACACGAAATGGTCGAACTGGCACGTCAACGGCGCGATGCGGCGGTGTGAAGAGCTACGCCGGCGCGTCTCCATTCGCAATCGCAAGACGATGGAGTCGCCGTGGGCTGCGATGACGGCAAGGTCAATTTTCTCGCCGTCGGCGGGCATGGTACCACCCACGTAATCGTAGTACAGTAAGGAGCTCGCCGGCGGCGCGGCGAGGCGGAACGAGACGCGCAGGCAGTGCTGCCCCGTGGAGGTGTGGGACTCTGCCACAGTTTTGTTGTCCGCAGCCATGGAGGAGGAGGAGTTCGTGACCCTGCGGCAGCCACGGCGGTTCAGCAGAACCCAGCTTGGGTCTTTGGCAGCGCCGGCGATCGCCGGAGAATCGTCAGATGGATCCCTCGGTTGTTGGCTGCAACTTGGGACGAGATGGATCGATCGCCGTAGGCCGAGGGAACCACCGCATCTGAAGGCGACGGCACCCAGAGCAGCAAGCCGCGACAGAAGATTCATACTGGTTAGGGATGGTTTGGTGGGAGCCGTCGGTGACGAAGCTGCTGGTAATGGAGCTCAATCACGAATGGCACATTGGCGGCTGCTTTCAACGAGATGAGCCCTAGCACAATAGGTTGTTCGTGATTAGGGTGGTGTGATTAGTTGGGCTCGAACAAAACTGTGTCAATTTGGCCGGCCCAGCAAAACGTGGCGGAAATCGTCTAGCCCATCAAAACCACTTAGCCCAAAATAATGAGAGACATGATGATACTTCAACATCATGGGAACCTTTCAAATAATGCACATCTTTCTTTATTTATTTTTCCATGTTCTAAACTATCTAGAAATTTAAACTGATTACTATCTCTGTAGTTTCGAATTAACAATGATGATGTGTTTGAGGCGGCCTGCATGCTCGCTTTGAAAAATCAAAACTGATTACATGTGAACACTTTTCCTATGGTAGTGCTAAGTAGCTAAAGCTATCTAAGCTAAACAAGTAGTATCCGTCAAAAAATTAAAACTAAACAAGTACTCCCCTCGAAAAGCAAATGCTAAACAAGTACTCCCCTATCCCCAAAAGAATAGAAATATAATTTCTAGAGGAGTCCAACACTTATAAGCTTTCCATTTCCTAAGAAAAAGGTATCAATATTTATATGTTTGAATATTTCTATTATGAAAATATCTTTCATAATTAATCTAGTGATATTTATTACACATCATAAATATTTATAGTTTTCTTAAGTATTTGATCAAACTATATTTAACTTCTAGGAAAGAGGGACTCATTATTTGTTTCAAACAGACAGCTATAGCCGCATCTATAGGTGGATTTCTCCTCTGGAAAGGCTAGGACCTAAGCCCACTTAAGCCGCTAAATCAGGACTCCATTTAACCCGCTAATCAAGGGACAAAACTGAACAAGCCGGGTTGCCGAACCAGTTGAGACTAGCACGGGTTAGTTGGTATTTGTAATATCTGGTGCTTCTTTTTGTGAATTTAGATGACTTTTTGCCGTGGTTTGCACGGTTTTCACGAAGGGTGTGGTTTCCACCTGATATGTTGCCTAGCAAATATGCCCGTGCGTTGCAATGGGAGAAGAAATAAACTATTAGACGTTAATAGGAAAAAAGGATAAATATTGTCATATATCTATTTATATTTTACCTTTTTTCATTAATTTTAATGGCTATACTTTATTTTATAATGGTCAGGACATCCATAACAAAGTTAATATCGTTAATAATATAACAATGTCCTATTACGAATTTAAATACTCCCGTTGTCCTGAATCGTAAGTTGTTCGGACTTTTTTTTAGATACATAGATTAACTACGCTTCTACGTATACATTACGTCCAAATACATAGTAAAAGATATATAAATCGAAAGGCTAGAACGATTTACAAATTAGAATAGAGGGAGTTGAACCTTGATTTTTTTCAATTGTAAGACACAGAAATATTTACTCGTAATATATCATAGCTTTAATCTATATCTATATGGATCCTAATCCAAATTCAAATCAAATAGAAAAGATAAGAATAGAAATTACCCTAATATAAAAACCATAAAGAGTTTATAGGCTCTTCTGTTTTTCTTACCAAGTTTCAATTTTTTTTCAGGGATCCGAACACAAAACACATGTCCTATTTTTTCATATTGGTTTTCCATCCATTGAGTCATGGTACCGTGTCCATCCCGATTTCATTTTTTTTCTTTCATCTGTTTTTTTTGCACGTAAGAGGGGCTGGTCTTTCCTTTATATACCAGAAATAATCGGCAAGGCAGGAGGATAGCAACACGGTTACTGTAATTGTTTTGCTCTTTCTCCTATTAGACTCCGACCTAGACTCGAGTCCTCCCATCAAGCCATACGTGCTAGTTCAAAGTTGGCCGATCAGGTGTCCAAGTTGTACTTTGCTTTTTCTATTTTCCAAAATTCCTTCCTGAAGCAATCTTTGTGGGTCTTCGATGGACTTTTAATCCATGCAAGCGGTGTTGTCCGGACCGTGGAGTCTAGAGACGTGATTTTCCAAATCCAATGCCCGGCATTTAATCCTTTCTTATTCACGTGATATTTTAAACAAACCGACTACAACACAATGTCGCAGCACCTTTTGGAAGCCGACTCCGTAAATCGTGCTAGACAAAAACTATTGGAAAAAGTCTAATTGACCTACCAACTATAGGGGTGGTCTAGTTGACCCCCTGAACTATGAAATGGTCTAATTTACCCCTTGAACTTTGCAAAACCGGCCAAATCACCCCCTCAGGCGGTTTTGGGCGGTGGTTTGCTACAATGTCAGTGGTTTTGCTACAGTAACAGCGGTTTTGTCTTTTTTCTTTTTAATTTATTTCGTCTGAATATTTGAAAAATCATAGTAAATCATAGAAAAATCATAAAAT
Source organism: Saccharum spontaneum (assembly GCA_022457205.1). Taxonomy (NCBI): domain Eukaryota; kingdom Viridiplantae; phylum Streptophyta; class Magnoliopsida; order Poales; family Poaceae; genus Saccharum; species Saccharum spontaneum. The sequence goes on from CM039598.1 coordinate 14,075,021, forward strand.
GGAAAATCTAATTTTGTTGGACTCCACATGAGTAGATCTACACAGTGAATATATAATATAGTATGCTTTAGTACAAAGTTTTTGCTATAAATTTTGATCTATTTTTTTTTCTATAATTAATTTGAATAATTCATACAACAAAAACTTTGTACTAAAGCATACTATATTATATATTCACTGTGTAGATCTACTCATGTGGAGTCCAACAAAATTAGATTTTTCATTTTATGATTTTTCTGTGATTTACTATGATTTTTCAAAGATTCAGACGAAATAAATAAAAAAGAAAAAGACAAAAACGCTGTTACTGTAGCAAAACCACCGCCCAAAACCGTCCGAGGGGGTGATTTGGCCGGTTTTGCAAAGTTCAGGAGGTAAATTAGACCATTTCATAGTTCGGGGGTAAACTAGACCACCCCTATAGTTGGGGGTCAATTAGACTTTTTTCAAAACTATTCTAACTCTTATGAGCACAAGTTATTATATATATAAATCTAGACAGAAGAAACTCTTAATTATCAGTAGTTAGGGAGAGGTGGACGAAAAAAATAGATGGTCAAAGGAAAATAAATGCACAACATTGTTGTCAGATTTGAGAAATCTATTTAGATTAGGATTCCTACTCCATATCTGTCTAGACGCGAGCTATTCTAACTCGTACGTAAATAAAGAAAGTGGTGCAAAATAAAGAACATAACTCTTATCCTTTTCTATTTATTATTAAGAGTTCTATTTAGAGTACTCAGGATCTGAGGAATCTATTTAGGTTAAGATTCCTATTCCATATTGGTCTAGACATGAGCTATTCTAACTCGTATAAGTACAAGTTATATATATAAGTCCGGACAAAAGAAACTCTCCATTAATCGGTAGTCAGAGGAAGATGAACAAAAAAAATGGATGGACAAAAAAAAGCCTGAAATTTTGCCTCTTTATTATTAGGTATATATATGTTTGAGCTTCAATGTTTAATATGTAGATGTTGAAGAATTAATACATGACACTATTACTAAATAGAGGCCCATTGAAGCTTCCACGTTAATTCTCACCAGACGCGTTAAGAAAGAAGGTAAATGTTATAAATTGTCATGTTAATTAGAAACATCCATCCATCCAATCAAAAGACCAGCCATTTATAACCATTAGATCTATTTTGTTTTCTATAAGAAATTAGCCACCTTTGCCATTATATGTCTATACCTAATAATAAAGAGGCAAAATTTCCGCCATGACACAGTGGCCTCCCTCTTCCCCTACCCCTCTCCCGCCACTGCTTTCTTGTCCAGCAGCTCGGGTTCAGTGAGGCGACAGAGGAACCACAGCGTGACGCCCCGGATGTACTCATTGGGGCTCTACAGGCTGTTGTGGAGGTTCTGGCAGATGAGGATCATCTCCGGGAGGACTCTTCCGGCGCTAGCGCTGGCGGTGTCGCGCTTGTCGACGGTTTCGAGGTAGAGGAGCAGCAGCTTCTAGACGGCGTGGTCGTCGCAGGACTACACGTAGTGGACCACAGTGATGAAGAGGTGCGGGAGCAGCTCGCCATTGAGGAGGAGCAAGATGGCATGCCACATCGCGTCGGCTTTCGTTAGGCCGTCGCCGGACTCAAGCTCGGACTCGATCTCGTTTGCCATTGACGGCGTGCCCTTGTCGAAGTGCACGTGGAATGTGCATGGCTTCCCCATTACCGCCGCCAGTTCTGCGAGGCACGCCCGTGGGCATGGATCTAGCCTGGCCTCCTAGGCGAAGGGAGGGAAAGGGGAGGGGATCGGATTTGGGGGACAGGACTGAAGGAGGAAGATGAGAATTGCGTAATTTGGGGGGGAGTGGAGTGACCTCAGAAAGGGCCCAATGAAGAAAATGGGCCACAATTAACAGTTTTTGAACCGGAAAAAGTCCACTTCGGCTCTCTCAACTTTCACGAAAGTCCACTTTTGGTTCCTGAACTCCAAAACCAGGTAAAACACATCCCTCAACTTTGAAACCGTTCATATTACGTCCCTGGGCTGGTTGTGAGTGGTTTTAAAGGCGGTTGTGGTTTTAAAGGCGGTTTTGTCTTATTCTTTTTTTATTTATTTTGACTGAATCTTTGAAAAATCATAGTAAATCACAGAAAAATCATAAAATAAAAGGTCCAATTTTGTTGAACTCCACATGAGTAGATCTACATAGTGAACATATAATAGGGTATGCTTTAGTATAAAACATTAGATTTATTATTTTTTATAATTAATTAGAATAATTCATAGCTGCAGTTTCTTTGGTCCAATTGTGATTAAATTTTTATGGTGGGCCAAGTACTGTCTGCTTGTATTGTAATAAAAATTTTGTGCTTATTGGATCATGTAAAAATTAGTTATAGATTTACTTAAGTTTATGCTTGTTAAATCTAAATAAATCTATAACTAAGTTATATATGATCCAATGAGTATGAAATTTTTACTATAGTTCAAACATACAATAATTAGTCCTTCATAAAAAAATCATCACAATTGAACCATAGGAACTACGGCTATGAATTATTCCAATTAATTATAGACAAGCATAGGTATAAAGCTACAACAAAAATAATGTACTCAAGCATACTATATTATATGTCCATATGTAGATCTACTCACGTGGACTTCAACAAAATTGGATTTTGTATTTTATGATTTTTCTATAATTTTTCAAAGATTCAGTCAAAATAAATAAAAAGAAAAAGACAAAACCGCCTTAAAAACCACCCACAACCAGCCCAGGGACATAATATGAATGGTTTCAAAGTTGAGGGATGTGTTTTTCTCGGTTTTGGAGTTCAGGGACCAAAAATGGACTTTCACGAAAGTTGAGGGACCAAAAATGGACTTTTTTCCTTTTGAACCCCTACAACAATGTCTCCACTCCCGTGCCGCAAATTTAAGGAGTTGAACGGGTTGATTTGCCTAGTCATATGGGCTAAAAAAAGGGCCCAATGAAGAAAATGTGCTACAATTAACGGTTTTTGAACCTGTACGAGAACGTGGCATTATCTAGAAAAAACAGTGAGAGGGAACGTGACAATTTCCCTTGGAATGAACTGTTACGTAAAATGAAGTGGTCCACATTAGTTGCCTAATCCTAAATCCTTGTTCCAATGTGAAGATATGATTCCAAAAACAATGCCATATTTTTCTTTAAAAAGGTGACTAAAACATCCAAAAAAAATACTCACAATTATTATTATATATATTTCTTCGGTGTGCTGGTGTGCTGTTGATGTCTGGGCGTTTGGACAGAAGCGCTCATCTGGCAGCGGGGCGCACCTGCGAAGCAGCTACGCGTGCTGGGCGACACGCGGGAAAGCGCGTGCAGCGACGGGAAGCGCGGGAGAGCGCGTGCGTGGCGTTAGGATCTGGCAGCGGGCCCCACCATCTCTATCTCATCTTTGTCAGTAGTCTAGCTCACCTACGATGACTACCGGAGTGAGTACTATCATTTACCAGCAGTATTTTAGTACTAACCAGAGAACAACTGGTACCGGTAGGCTGGTAAAATTAAACTCCCAGTTATTCAAGATAATAACGAGTATTGATTACCGGATCCAAGATAGTTAGTTGCAAAATTAAAAGTTTGAGCTGTTCATCCAAAGCATATATAATCATTTTTACATGGTTTATATCGCCGTGCAATCCAAGCATTTGTGTGTTGGTCATTTGGAAAAATAATGTCATTCCAGCAATTCCTTTTAAAAGTTCATACTTCCTATCTCACATTATTTCTTAGAACCACTAACATTTGAGGTAACTGATGATATATTTTTTCAGTAGATGGTGTTTGTCTAAGATTGGATTGTGATTAATGGGTCGTAGTTCTTGCTTTCCCTCCTAAGTTACAGTCTATGGAGCAATTAATGTGTATACAAGGCCAACATTTTAGAAGTGAAGTTAGAATTCCTTTTCTATTTTAGTTAATGGATTTGTCCATCTTTCAACGAATGCTAATAGGTTTGATATACATCCTGCTAGGGCTGCCTACTTACAAGAGCCGAGTAAACGAGAAGGAAGGGTTAATTTAACCATTTTAGGCCTTGTTTTGATGTATTCAGTTTGGTATCAATCAACATGTGTTGGGTGGATTGGAGTAGAACTTTAATTAAATTACACCCCAATCCACCTCAACGCATGTAGATAAATATATATTGTTTATTTAAGTTGTCATATAAAAGGTTTAAAACTAGGATATGTTAGCTTAGTATGGGATATAACAGAGTTAAGTTTAGCTCTCTTTAGCCCAACCCAACCCCCCTAAATATTTTTTCTCGATCCACCACACTGATATAGATAGGTTAATAGATAGATGAATATAGATATAATTGTTATTATTGTGTAAAATTCCCTTATATTTCATATGCCTTTTGCTCAGCTGCTACATGGGCTTACGTATATTGTGTAGTCTTCTTGGCCTCTGAGAAAGCTGACAATCTGCCAACGCGGAGCCCATGCAATGTTCTGCCAGCCCAATTTATGTACTCCTGCGATCCTATCTGGTACGGTATAAATCATCCTAATCATCGTAACATCGTTAACCTACTAGAAGGGCTGCTAGCACGCAGCCGCTATTATTGGGACAACCACGAAAATGCTGAGCCGGATTGCTGTGCATCGTTTTGCCGCAATGAGGCTCCTCACATGCATGGGCATAACACTAGGTCGTGTTAATACACAAGCTGGCAGGAAAATTTGATTTGGACAATAAAAGGGCCAGATGAAGCTTGCTTTAATTGGTTGTCCAAAGTTGAGACCATACAGCTGCACCGGATATCCTCCTAGGCTCCTTGAGCGTCACTAGAAAAAAACAGAGCCGAAGCTCATTATTATCCATGTCAGATACGAATCATCCTTCAGTCAGAGCTTACGCATCCGCATCCGCATCCTATGATGTGTTTCCACTCAGAGATGGAACCAGGGGGGCTAGTAGGGGCCGAGCACCCTCCCAAGCACAGCAAGTTTTCTTTAATACCTATATAAATATATGAATTTACAGCTAAAAAATATCAATTTTCACCCATTTTTTATTCAAATATTATGATTTGGTTATAAATAGTGTAAAATATTTAAAAAGTTGTTGAATCATGTAATTACGTATATATTAGCGTACTAAAAAAATATGATCATATTTGTTTGGCCCCCTTAATCAAAATCGCTGGTTCCATCTCTGTTTCCACTACGTAAACCGGAATCATATGTCCGCATTCAATACGATTCTTATTTATTGCTATAAATCCGTCGTCATCGTAAAGTGTCAACAAAATTTGTATTAGTCCCGGTGCAACGCACATGCATTTATCTATATCAATATATGTAAAAGAACTAATAGACTTACGACACTAGATAAGTGCACCACAAAAATATATTTCATAATGAATCTAATAATCTAATAATATTTATATGATATTGTAATTGTTAGTATTTTTTTATAAACTTGTTTAACTTTGGACAAACCTAAAACAACAATAATTATAGGACCGATAGCCCACGCAGTTATGTTGGGCTGCCCACACAGAGCCCATGCAGTTTTCTGTTTCCTGCAAGCCCAAATGCCCAAATATACATGTTCCTGTGATTCCTAGTATTTGGTATACGCAGCCATAGATCCCCTTAATCATCGTCATTAACCTAGTTAGGTAGGGCTACTTGCTAGCAAACCAAGAATACAGCCGCCATTAGTGTCTTCCACCATCGCCCGTAAGAAAATGCTGAGGCAGCTTCGTCTGTGCCGCGTTGATGCGGTGAGGTTCTTCGGATGCGGAACCTCCGTTATCCAACGAGGATTCCTCCGATCCTGCAGCAGCCACCAGAGTGTGCTTTCCGATTCCCCGGCGGCCGCTGCCAAAGACCCGCGATGGGTGATGCTGAACCTCTGTACCCGCCGCATGGACGACTCATTCGTTGCCGACGCCAAGACCGTCGCAGACTCCGGCACCCGCTTCACCGGCCGACAACGCCTACGCGTCTCCTTGGGATGTGCCCCGCCGCCGGCGAGCTCCTTCCTCTACTATGATTTCCCGGATAGCGTGCCTGACGAGGACGAGGACGACAACTATGACGGCATCAGCGTTGACGTCGTCGCTGCCCATACGGACTCAGTCCTCTTGCGGTTGGGTAACCATCGCTGTCCGTCTGCAACTTTTGAGGACAGCGACTACTTCGTGTACAATGCCGGCGCCGCCGGGCCGCCGTCTCTGTCTCTGCTCCCTGATAGAGACTTTCTGACGAAGACCGAGAGCGTCTATGCACACAGTCCCAGGCTGTACAGTAGAACAGGCCTGCTGCGACGACACGGGAAGGATCTCCTCGTCGTCCAGCTCGATCTGTGGTACAATCGCGATGCACGACAGAACATGGTTGAGTTCTGTGTGCTCCGCCCTTTCATGGACGTGCGCCAGTGGGAGCTCATAGAGCCAGTGCCCATTCTTCAGGACGACGACAAGGTGGCGCCACGGTTGTCAGGCGATGTCGTCATCACCGTCGGCGACCGTTACCTATGCTGGGTCGACTATGAGAAGGGCTTCTTCCTGTGCGATATGGCTGATGAGGCGAGCCCCAAGGTGCGCTACGTACCAGTGCCTGCTGAGGTGAGCCGCTGCTGCAGCTCCGGTGACCTCATCCCCGACTACGAACTCAACGACGATGTGTTTCACATCAAGTATTCCATGAAGATGGGCTCCGCGGGGGCTAGCAAAGTGAGGTTTGTCAGCATCAGCCCCCACTGCTGCTGTGGTGGCCCTGGCAGGAGCACATGTGCACACTCCCGCTTCGCCTTCACCGTCACGACCTGGACAATGGATCTCAGCATGGATGTGGAGTCGCCATTGACGTGGGTGAAAGATGGAGAGATCGACTGCGAGGAGGTCTGGACGCTTCCAGGATACGAGGGCCTCCCCCGAGCAAATCTCGAGTGTCCCGTCGTGTCCTTGGACGACCCAAACGTCGTCTGCTTTTTGGTCTCTAATCGTTACTTCGCCACCTACGAGGATCAGCAGGTATGGATGATTCAGCTCAATATCAAGACGAAGACACTGCTGTCAGTCGTCCTGTTCAGCAATTATCCCTGGAGAGCATACCATCATTTACCGGCACAACTTCAGTACTAATAACAGGTCGGAGATGACTTGGTAAAAGTGTCTAGTTACTCAAATAATCTCGACTATGAATTGAAGCTACTTACCTGCAAATTTTTAATATATTTTTTTGAGCTTGTCGCTGGAAGCATATATAATTCTTTTCAATCCTAGTCTGTTACTGCGGTAAACGTGCAATAGAAACTTTGTGTGCTAGAGAGGGTACTGCCTTAATTATATTTAGGGTAAAGTACACTTATCAACCTCCAACTTGCAGTGAAGTTCAATTTTCAACCTTCAACTATGAAACCGGATAACAAACACCCTCGAACTGTCAAAACCGAACACATTTGTTCCTCTGGCTGGTTTCGAAAGAGGTTTTGATACTACCCATTACTCGATTTCCCCCACGCCTCAAGCATAGCGGTGACATGGACAACGCCGCCGCCACGGGCCTCGTTGCCGCCTCGCGCCCTGCCGGCGCCCTCGCCTAGGGCTTCGCCGCCGTTCTGCGCGGCGCCTAAGAGGCTCCCTCTGTCGGCGCCCCCGGCGCAGGCCTAGTCGCCGCCACGTGCTCCGTCGGCGCCCTCGCCTTGGGCTTCGCTGCTGTTTTGCGTGGCGCTTGGGAGGCTCCCTCTGCTCCTTGGTGTTCCCTGTCGCACCTCCTCTGTCCTGTAAGTCCTTCCCTCTTGCATGCTCTTGCCTGCCATGGACATCTCTCTGGCTGCTGGCCTCCGTTTCCAGGAGGAGGTTTGGTTCACCTTCCGTTCTCCGATCTCTCGGCCGTCCTTGAGCCATGACTCTTTCGCTCTTGTTGCTGCCTTTGGCCCCTGCAAATTCAAGCTTTGCCCCTCTTGGGTTGGTTTCCTTCTCCAGGCGGCCATTGGTGGTCTGGCTGAACATTTTTGTGTCTTTGAGCTTAGTGACAGAGTTTTCAAATTCTTTGTTTCCAACAAGTCTGTGGGGTTCTTTGTCCATCGCCTTGGTTCTTTCTCGTGTGTGCAGTTCAAGGTTTCGTTTCATCTTTGGGGCAATGGCGGCCCTAATTGGAGATCTGAGTACAAGCTCTTCCTGGCTGAAGAAGATCTCTCTTGGAGCTCTGCTTCACGTGCTATGAAATCGTTCGCGGATGCTGTTCATTCGCCCCCTCTTTCAGGAGCTAACGTCGTCCCTGTGGGATCGGTGCGTTCTAGAAAGCACCCTAGCAGACTTGCCTTTCCTCGCCGGTCCGTCTTTGATCGGATTGAATTTCCTAAGGCTCATGCTAAACCTGTTTCTCCAGCTCAGTCATCTGTTCTTCCTGTTCGTTGTTCTCAATGCCTCTCTCCTAACCACTTGAGGAGCAGCTGTCATCAGCCTATCAGGTGTCACGCATGCCTTGGTTGGGGACATGTTGTTTGCGTCGTGCGCTGTGTCGGTCGCCCATTTGCAGAGACAAAATCCCGACCAGATCAAGGAGAAGGCAGCCGCTGAGATTAATGCCAAGGCACGCTGGTCTGATAGGCTTAAAGAGAAGGCTGCCGCTGTGGTTAATGCAAGCACACGCCCATTTGATTCAAATGCTACTGGGCCAACTTAGTCTTCTCCACCCATCTTTAAGTCGTTTGGGGAACTCGCGAAGGCTCTTTGGCCGTCTTGGGCTGCAACGATTGTGGAGCCTGAAGTAATTGTGCCTTGGACCTTGCCGTAGTCTATGATGGTGGGCCTGAACTCAGAAGCCGAAGGGTCACCCCAACATCTGAACCCAGTTAACTGGACTCTTAACACCTCTTCTTTCTCCCCCTCCCAGCACTGCGCGGTAAATCCCTCTGCTGTTGATGTGCATGAACGTGTTAACCCCACCACTGTGCCACAATCTTCTAGCTTCCAAGCTTCGCCTGCTGCATCCTCTCCGATCATGGTGTTTGCTCGGGCTGATCCACGCCCTTTCATCCCTAGAGGCCTTCAATGGGAGGAGGTGGAGAATCGGGTGCCAATGGTGAGAGCGGTGGCCTCCAGAACTCCTCCTGCGTCAAACGAGGACCTTGCCATCGTCACCTTCAATCCTCTCCCTGGTAATGCCATGAACTTCCTTGCTGTTAGGGATGTTCTGGAGGATTTTCTTGAAGAACGTGTGAGGGTTAGCTATAAGGAGATTCAACCTAGTCATCTGGGTCAGGCACTAGTCAAGTTCACTAATGTCTATGATTGTGATAATCTGATTAGGATGAGTCCGATTCCGTTTGGGGATGTTTCTGTTTCCTTTGTCAAACATAATAAAGGAAGAAACTGGCGTAGAGTTCTTTTCAATACAGAATGCTGGATCATGTTGTTAGGCTTTCCTGCTGATTATTGGGAAGAGGAGTTTGTTCAGAATGCTATTGGGTCTTTTGGGAGGATCACGCACTGGAAACCAGATAGAAGGTACCTGACCAAGTTAATCATCAGGGCTAGAGTGATAGATTTGCAATCAGTGCCACACTTCATTGTTTATTCTGAGAATCTGGGTTTTGAAGGGGAATCGTGGACAGTTCAATGTGAAGTCCTTCAGGGTGAATTGCTGGGAGGTGGGCCACAAAATGAGGATCCAGCTCCTGAGTTGCCATTGGCTGGAGCACCGTTTGATTTGTTTGGGCTTGGTCAGCCTGGGCCGGGGCCTGTGCAGAATCCAGATCAGGCTCCTCAGCATCCTCAACCATTGCCACAAGATTGGGAACTTTGGCCTGCTCCACAAGTGCAAGCCCAGCAAGCTTCTCTTGCACAAAATCTGGTTCAAGACCTTAATCTTCAGGCTCCAAATGAAATGGAGATTGATCTCAACCAGCCAGCACAGCAAGTTCTGATTGATGATCCACAAGAAGTGATAGTTAATCCTGCTCAGCCTGTACCTGCTAGATATTTTCTGGAACTGAATGACTTCATTGAAGAAGTTGTTGAAGAGGTTCAGGAGATTGCAGTTCAGCTTCCCCCTCCAATTCCTGAAGAAGAAAATTTGCTTGACTTGGCAAATCAAGTACAGAAGCAGGAAGTGGCACCTTTGCAATTCCCATTGAATCCAGTTAATGTCTGGGTGGAAGAAGTACCCCTTGATCAGCTTGTTGAGTTTGAGGATGATGGTTTTCCTAACCCTGATCAGCTAGTAGGACCAGGAGAAGAAGGCTTTCCTATTGAGCAAATGGAGGTGGAAGATGCCCACATTGAAGAAGAGGAATAACAAGTCTTTCTTCAGAACCTAAATATTGGCCTGGTTCTTCATAACCATTGGGATGTTGACCCTGCCTTACTAGATTGGGAGAAAGGAAAAACAGTAGAAGCTACAAGACTCTGGGCAAACTTCTTTTCCAGAGGTAATGCTAACCGCTTACATGTCAAAATTCCCTCTGCTTGGTCATTTTTTTTACTGTTACACTGCTCTCTCCAAATCAGTTCACCTGGTTAGGGAATTTTTATCCTCAAAAGCCCCTGCTCTTTTGGATACTAATCAGGGATTTGTGGATTATTTCATTCCAACTGCCTGTCCATCTGATAAGAACTTGGAATGTGCTTGCACAGAGGATAATAACCTGGAGGAAAACAAGGCAATGCTAGTAGAACTAGAAGAGGATGACATCCAGATTGCTCAAAGCACCCTAGCTATGGTGGATGACATCCAGTTTGCTCCAAGAAAATGAAGAAACGAAAGAGGACCCTAGCTATGGTGGACTCCAATCTGAGAAGAAGCCCAAGAATAAAACAGGTCAGTAATGGGTTTAAAAACTCAGTCTGTACAAATAGGAGGTGCTTAGTTTGCTCACCAAATCCTCCAACAATTCCAACTCAGGTCATCAGAGCTCTTGGTGCTGAGTTCTGCCAGCTGGATGAAGACAGCCTCACTGATGAGATCCTGATGAAAGGAGGGAAGATGAAGAGCCCTGTGGGAAAGAAGAAAGGTTCCAAGAAGAAGGCAGGCAATGAAGGAGAGAGCAAAAACTCAAGCAACAAGAATGAAGCCCTAGAAAGGGAGGAGGATGTAGATGCCTAGTTGCTCTCACCTTAGTATTTTGGCAAGCCCTTTTGGTCACCATGGTTGTAATGATCAGCAGAAAACTTTTGTTGAGTCAGTTACTTATGGTAGTCTTTGTTAAGTTAGTAAACTTCGTCTTAAGCTGGTTGTTGCTATGTCAAACTATGTGGACAATGTCCTTGCTGCTGTTATGGTTCCCTGGGTGTCAGTTAACTGATGACCTATGCTGCTTTCTGTGTACTCTCTTTATTCCATATGAATTAGTCACCTAATAGGCATTGTGTTGGAATGTGAGAGGTATCAACACCAGAAACAAATGGGATGCTATTAAAAACAAAGTAGTTGATTCCTTCTGTGATATTGTCTGTTTTCAGGAGACAAAAAAGAGGTGTTTGATAACAGTTTCTTGAAGAATGTGTGTCCTCCTTGTTTTCACAAATTCGAATTTCTCCCTTCTGTGGGAGCTTCAAGGGGTATGCTTATAGCTTGGAAAAGCAGATTTTTCAGAGGTCAGCTTGTTTTTAGCAACCAATTTGCCATCTCTGTTGATTTAGTTCTCTCCATAATAATGAATCTTGGATTCTCACCAATGTGTATGGGCCATGTGACTCTGATGGAAAACAAAACTTCACCAATTGGCTTAAGCAGATTGAAATGCCACAAGATACTAACTGGATAATAATGGGAGATTTCAACCTTATTAGAAAACAGGAGGACAACAATAAGGAAGGAGCAAACATCGCTGAAATGTTTCTTTTCAATGAAGCTATTAGTGCTCAGGGGCTCAATGAAGTGGTCCTCCAGGGGAGAAAGTATACCTGGTCAAATATGCAGCAGTCCCCACTGTTAGAAAAATTGGATTGGGTTTTCACCTCCAATGCTTGGACTATCTCTTACCCTGATACATCAATTAAAGCTCTTGACAGAGTCCCATCAGACCACTGTCCCTATGTGGTCAGCATCTCTACTCATATTCCCAAAACCAAAATTTTCAGGTTTGAAAATTATTGGCTTCAACATGAAAAGTTCTTTGAAATCTTGTCAGAAGTCTGGGCCACTCCTAATTCTCAAGTAGACCGTGCTAAGATAATCACTGCAAAAATGAAAAAGCTCAGGGGAGCATTGAAGGAATGGAAAGCCACACTCTCAAATCTGAAAACCAGCATTGCAAATGCAAAACTTCTAATTCAATTCTTTGAAGTCATTGAGGAAGTCAGAGACTTGAGTCTAGCTGAGTGGAACTTCAAAGGAATATTAAAGGAAAGGTTAATCTCTTTGCTGGAGCAGCAAAAAATTTATTGGAGGCAGCGTGGTGCTATTAAGTGGGTGAAATTTGGAGATGCTCCTACAAGTTTTTTTCATGCAAATGCTACAATCAGGCATAGAGGAAACCTGATAACTGAACTTGACAAAGTAAATGGTGAAACTCTCACCTCCACACAGTGATAAGGAGTTTCTTCTTTGGAATGAATATAAGGAAAGGTTGGGAACTTTGGATTTCTCAGGTTTCAACTACAACCCCTCTGTATTTTTGGAAAGAAATGAAGGTCTGAGTTTTCTTGAAAGCCCCTTTTCAAATGATGAAATTGATGCTGTAATCAAGGAGTTACCAAATGACAAATCCCCAGGTCCAGATGGATTGACCAATGAGTTTCTAAAGAGATGTTGGCCAGTCATCAAAGGGGATTTCTATAATTTGGTCAATGCCTTTTATCATAATGCTCTCTGTTTGCAAAGTATTAACTCAGCTTATATAACTCTCATACCAAAAGGGGAGGAGGTAGAAAGGTGAATGATTTCAGGCCAATTTCTTTGCTCAACACTTTTGTCAAATTGATCACAAAGCTCCTTGCAAATAGACTTTAGAGTGTCGTTCAGCAGCTGGTGCACAGAAATTAGTATGGATTCATCAAGTCAAGAACCATCCAGGATTGCCTAGCCTGGACATTTGAGTATTTACATTTGTGTCACCATTCAAAGAAAGAAATAGTAATCCTCAAATTGGACTTTGAAAAGGCTTTCGACAAAATTGAGCATCAAGCAATTCTTGCCTTAATGGAAGCTAAAGGTTTTGGACAGAGATGGCTTGACTAGATAAAACTCATCTTCTCTACTGGTACATCTTCAGTTATTCTAAATGGAACTCCTAGTAAGACCATCCATTGCAAGAGGGCAGTGAGGCAGGGTGATCTTGTCTCTCCACTATTATTTGTCTTAGCAGCTGATTTCCTTCGGTCATTGATCAATAAGGGTAAAGACTTGGGTTTATTAAAACTACCAGTGCCTATGGGCTTGAACTCAGATTTTCCAGTACTCCAATACGCTGATGATACCTTGATTATCCTGGAAGGGGAGCCTAGGCAAATTCATTTTCTGAAATCAGTCATCAATACTTTCTCAGAGGTTACAGGACTCAAGGTCAATTTTCAAAAGTCAATGATGCTGCCCATCAACCTGTCTAAGGAAAGATTGGATCTTCTTGCTGGAACATTTGGCTGCTCCAAGGGTTCCCTACCCTTCACCTATATTGGCTTACCTTTAGGTTTGACAAAACCAAAAGTGCAAGAGTTTCTTCCACTGGTTACTAAATGTGAAAGAAGGCTTTCTGGCATTTCATCATTCTTAAACTAAGCTGGAAGGTTGGAGCTAACTAATGCAGTTTTCTACTCACTCCCAACTTTTTTTATGTGCTCTCTTGAATTGCCTAAAACTATCATTAAACAGATCGACAAATTTAGAAAGCATTGTTTGTGGAGAGGATCATATATTAATGCCAAGATTCCCCCAAAGGCTGCATGGGAAATGGTTTGTAAACCAAAGGAGGAAGGTGGTTTAGGAGTAATTGATATTAAGAAACAGAATCAGGCCCTTTTCATGAAAAACTTGGATAAATTCTTTAACAGGTCTGACATTCCTTGGGTCGACCTTGTTTGGGATAGATACTATAGAAATGGGAAACTGCCAAACCGCACAAAGAAAGGTTCCTTTTGGTGGAGAGAAAATCTGAAAAACTTGTCTAATTTCAAAGAATTTGCTATGGTAGAAGTGAAAGATGGTTCCACAGTTATGCTCTGGCAGGATAATTGGCATCATCAGGTTTGGCAAGTCAGGCTACCAGAGTTATATTCATTTGCAAAGAATAAATCCATCTCTGTGAAATCTGCTTTAGAGCAAGGGGATATAAATCAATTGTTTTATCTGCCAATCTCAGAAACTGCCTTTGGACAACTACAAAGGGTTTATCAGGAAATGCAAGAAACTCAACTGAATGAAAACAAAGCCATTTGGAAGTTCATCTGGGGCTCCAGGTTTAAGTCATCAAAAGCTTATAAAGAATTGATGGGTCACTCACAGGTTCATGAAGCTTACAAATGGCTTTGGGGCTGTTTCTGTCAGCCCAAACACAAGGTGTTCTTTTGGCTTTTGATCAAGGATAGACTAAGCACAAGAAATATTTTGAAAAGAAAGAATATGGCTCTAGATTCTTATAACTGTGTATTGTGCAGTGAGAATGTTGAAGAAACTATAGAACATCTTTTTCTACACTGCTCTTTTGCCACCCAGTGTTGGAGCCTCTTGAATCTGGACATACCTAGCAACTCAACCTTCCCTGATATTGTGGTTCACTTCAAGAGCAGTTTGCAGTCTCAATTTTCATGGTAGTGATAATTTTGATGTGCTGGACAATTTGGTCAGCAAAAGCGATCTGATCTTCAAAGGGATTCCTGCAAACCTGGGAACTTCTAAAAGTCTTTTCTGTAAAGAGCTATTGCTCCTTTTGCACAGAGCCAAGCCGTCAGTTTCTGCAGTCTTTGAACAATGGATGCTGAATCTGGTGTAGATGCCAAGCTTCTGTTATTTTTCTTTATCTTTTTCTTTGTTTCTTAAGCTCTCTGCTTCTCTCTCTTTCCCTCTCACTTCTTCTTAACTGTGTACCTTGTATTTTTTATTGTTTTAATAAAATCTCTATAGGGGCTTTTTGCCCCTCCAGTTCCCTCAAAAAAAAGAGGTTTTGTATTTTCAGGAGACGCTAAAAATTTATAAATTATTTCTTGACACCTCCTAAACTTCAGGTAGATCGCACAACTACAGAAACTGTTTACCGTGGTGGTCGTTTTTCCTTTTCCGCAGCGGACAAACAGCCCCAACACAGACGCAAGGCCACGGTAAATCGCGAGAAAATTGCGGCGGACCCTCTGCCCGCCACGGGAAATCCATTAACCACGACAAGTGCCTGCCGTGGTTAATCTGTAAAAAAAAACAAAAAAACCACGAGCCCACAAGCGAGTCCATTCACGAGCCCGTCAGTGAGCCCGTTCGCAACACAGACCAATGACGCCCGCCGTGGACGTTGACCGCCGCCAAAGCCGGATCCAGTGCATCCGGCCTCCTCTTCACCAGATCCGGTCACGGCCAGCCTCCACTGTGCCAGATCCAGTCATGGCCAGCCTCCGACGGATGCACCTCCATGCCGCCAGATCTGGGCAAAACAAAGAGAGAGGGAAAGAAGAGCGAGGAGAGACGAAGGACCAAGACGACGAGGGCGTGGAGAGAGATCTGCACTTACCACCATGCCACGGATCTGGGCCTCCTCCATGCCATGGCCCCGCGCCCCACGCCCAAGCCGAGCTCCACATGCCACCGCTCGCCGAGCACCGCCTTGCCTCGCCTCGCGCCTTGCCTCGCCGCACCGCCATGCCTCGCACCTCCTGTAACACCCCTAGTGTTAGTTAGCCTCATAACACATTCATAATGCATGATCATAGCATCCTAATCTCATCTCATGAGCATGGCAACTTGTTTGAACTACTGCAACATCTCTGTTTCATTAATGAAACATGGGTGTTACTTTGTGTTGCCATGAGTGGTATGCTAGGCTTGGGTGTCACTAATGCTATTCCATGTCTTGTATGTGTGTAATTAGCTTAGTGATAATTGAAAATTATGAAACAAGGCCATGAAACATGTGAAACATGGGCTTACAACATTTGAGCAATTTGAGTGTTTTGTTGTTTCATTACATGTGATACATAGAAGTTGGTGTAGCACTTGTGTAGAGTGGTCAATTATGGTCTAATACACCTTAACTACACTTAGGGTGATTGATGGAACACTGTTCATGTTGGCCAAAATGACCAAATTGACCTCTAGGGGAGGTTTGACTTTAGGATGACCTATAGAATGATTCTGTTTGACTGATTAAAAAGTCTAACCTACAGACCTTGTATAGATGTGCACCCTTTACCAAAGTTGTAGCCAATTTATCAAGGAACAAAAGTCTCAATATGACCATCTCATGAAAATGGATAGAACATGCTCAAACAGGGACCACAAGTCAGTAGAAGTGATGTTTGACACTTAGAAAGATTTGGCTAAGTCCTCACTGGTTAACAGTTTGAAGTGCCCTACTTTGGGACCTTGTAACATGCAAACCAGACCCAACTAGCCCTAACCCATGTTGACATAAGTGTAGTGCTCACATAGCTCTATGATTTTGTCAATAGCACCATCACCTAGTTCTCACGGGTTAAGGAGGTAGAGAGCATCGAAAAACCGGGTTTTAGTCGGTTAACTGAAAATCAATTTTAGTTTCCATGTGACCTACTTTGTGGTGCTGTACCTCACTAACCAAGCCGAGTTAGCTCATGATCCTATTGTCAAACTTGGAGATCTCACTTAGAACTACAGTTTTGTCTTTAACACTTTGGCCTAGTTCGAACTCGTTCGTGAGATCTTGAGCTCCAAAATTGGCCTGTCAGTCGCTCCGATCAGGCGCTGGTTCAGGCAGTAGGCGCTGTCGTGGCGACCAGTTCAGAAATCGGCCACTGCGTGGCATCCATGCATGCCCATTCCTCCACGTCGCGAGCACATGCACAAGTGTGAAGGCCGAGCTGACACCTCACCCCTCACTCTCGCTCGCCATTCCTTTCCCTCTCTGTCTTCCTCCTCCACGCGAGCGCGTTGACCGGGAAGGCAGTGACCGCTGTTGTGCCAATCACCCAAAACCGAGGACCAATGTCCGATTCACCTAAACCACAGCACCACCGCGAGCCCCTCCACCTCCTCGACCTCACCGAACCACCATTTTCGCCTCAGGTAGGGTTCACCATGAAGGCAGCTCCATCGAGTCGCCATGTCTGCCGCCATCGAGCTTGCACGTGGCCATGCCGCTTGGGCCCCTTACTGCCCCCTCTTTCCCATGCTTTAGGTGCAGTTAGGGATGCTGATGCTCGTAGGGTAGGCCAATAGAGCCGTGATCCCATCGACTCACCGGAGCTGGCCGACCCGCGGCCGTGCGCCGCCATGGCCACCGCCATCCTCCCTAGGCACCGAGATTGTAGCAATTAAGGGTACCCCTAGGTGCGCACGGGTGAGGTGAACACGCTGGTACCCGTGGCCTCGCCGGAGCTACCACCGTCGCTCTTCTTCCCTCCCTTGTTCTCTCTCTGACTAGCGGGGCCGCTTGTCAGCAGCCGCGCGCGGGCGGGAGCTGATCGTGGGCCGCGCTAGTGCGTGTGCGGGCGCGCGCGTCATGGGCCGCAGAGGTTGCTGGGCTGGCCCGAGTGGGAGGATATATTTAGGTTTTGTGATTTTCTATTTATTCAATGTTTGATTTGTACTCAAACTTTTTAAATTCATATCTCATGTTCTAGAAGTCCAAATTAGTTGGTTCAAGTTGTGTTGTGCTCTCTGTGAGGTCTAGTTATTTAGAAAATATAATATGTGGTATGTTGGTTAATAATTTCTGAGGTTTGTAATTAATCTTGTGATGCACTTTATTTAAACATGTGTTTTTAGTAATTTTGTATCTCTCTGTGTATTAATCCAATTGCCATGAAGTTTTTCTGAGGTGCTAACCATTATATAAAGGTGCTCTAGTTAAATTTTCAGCCTTCTTGGAGGTCATTTGCTCTAGTTATGAAATTTCTTTGTTTTAGGCTTTATTAGCACTTATCTTTATGTTATTTTGATATCTCCTAAAACACTTGTCAAACTGAGCTCAAATTTTTATGGTAACCTTCTGGTAGTATGAGTGTGCTACCATAATTTTATTAGAATTTTCTGGATACATTTTATATGTGATGCCAATTATGCTTATGCACTCTAAATAAATAGAAAAGGATGATTAGATAATTGTTTATGCTAGTGCCATGACTTGATTTGGTGTTTCCTAAACATGGTCTAACTGTTAGTGAAGTTGGGTAGGTCATTTGTGATGTTCCCAACATCACTTAATATTTAATTGTACAAATCTACCTTTTATAGATAGATTTGGTGGTTAAGCAAATTAGGCTATGTTAATGATGTTTTCATGCTTGGTGATCTATAGCAAAGTTGTTGAGAACTTCATGAACTAGTTGCTGGTAAATTTTGGTAGCATTTGGACTTATAGTTTAGAAATGGCAGCTGTTCCAAGCTGGGTTCAGTTTTTGAAAGTGCTCTCTGTCTTCTAGAATAGATTATGTACATGTGCTATTTCGACCTGGTAAATGATGAAATCATGCTTATAGGTGTATAAATGAAATATAGACAATTTCATAACCTTTCCAGATTGTCCTCTTGCATATCATTTGGAATTGTGTAGCTCCTAGAATGAATTTATTTCTGAACTGTCCATGCTGATTAGAAACTTGAGCTTTCCTAATTAAGTGTAGTTTACTTTATATAAGCATGTTGTGATGCTTAAATTGATTAAGAAAGGTTTTGGTGCATGTGTTAGGCCTTTAACCGAAGATGAACACTTGTATCTTAGGTTATGCAAATTAGGTATGTGTAACCTTTCTCTTTAGAAGGAATTAACATGCTTGCTTTTAAAGTGATTTAAATAGAGCTATTGGTGCTCAGTAAACGAGTGTCCAGTAGTGTTTTGGGTTAAATACTTACTTGCTGCTATCCATTCATCATCAGCATCATGTCATTCCTTATGCATCCATGATATTTATCTTGTGCATATGCATGCAATAGGTGTACCAGAAGGAGTAACACTGCTGGAATTCGATGAGCCGAGCGAGGAGGAGCAAGTTCAGGAGGTGCAGCCTTCAGGAGAAGTGCAAGACGAGGTCACCGTTGAGTGCCTGGACCATCGTCCATGCAACTTTGTGAAAGGCAAGCCCCGGAGCATTAGAAGCCTCCTAATTTCTGAAATGTAATTAAAGTACTATTATTATATATATTGTTGCATTAAGTTTAGGTGTTGGATGAAAACACTTGCTGCATTGGTTATCCAATCCTTGTCCAGACATTGATACCCTGAATCCTAAGTAGCTCAGGCTCGTGTAGATGCTTAGCCCTGCTTTAATGCGGTAGAAGTCAGGTGATTTCCTGTCACCTGCGAGCTATAAGAATATACATATGACACGGTTGACTATATTTGCTATCGTGGAAAAGAATCTGTCTTAATTTGAATAAAAGACCAGACGGAGGCTTGCCAGTTTGTAGTGACTCCGTCTGTGTCGATTAAGGACCGATTCTTGGAGCCTTTCCTGTTCATGTTGAACGCATGCCTCTCTCTTAGTTTGTCGGGTATGGAGACCGACCACGAAGCCGAGTAGCTGAACTCATGCCGGGAGTCGGCAAGTATAAAGTGCGCCTCGGAAGGTAGCCGTAGGCGTGAGTCCAAGGACAAGTGATTTAAATGTCCTAATCGTCCTAGCAGAAGGGTAATCCCTGAGAGTGCTGGCGCTGACCGAACCCACAAAGTTGGTTCCTGAGTTGCACCAAAGGTGACCCACAACTACCCTTGCAAAGTATGCCAGGGTGAGAGTTTGGAATACCCCCTCAGCTGAGTTGTAATTCGATTTGAGTCGCCGTCTCTCACCGGTTAGTGAGAACTTGACGGGCTTATCTCCAAAGTAGATATACTAAATAACATAATGGTTCAGGAATGATGATATGATGATGACAGCCTTATTATACCTGCTATGGTTAATATTATTTACTCCTAATAAGTGAGTGCTCTAGTACAGGTGTTAATATAGTTGATAGGTTATTAATGATGAACTTGATGCTAAGTTTAAATTGGTTACTTATATTCATAAGCTCTTTTTATGCAACTGTGTCAAGCTAGCCCACCTTACAAGCCTTGCATGATCCTTGGTGTCCTTTATTTCTAGTTTTTGATGGGTAAGTCTAGCTGAGTACCTTCTCTTACTCATGGTTTATTTCCCACCTGTTGCTGATGATCAGTTCTACTTTGGTTGCTGCAAGTATTGCCTTCTCCCAGCCGGGTATGAAGACTAGACAGTTAGGAGCGGTCTCTACTAGTTTCCGTACCTAAAGATGCTTTTGTGGGACATGACCGTTACTCTAGCAAAGTATTTGAAACTGTGAAGTTATGTACTAAACTATGTTGCTTCCGCGAAACAAACTTGGTTTGTAATAATTTATTTTGAACTCCGATGGATGTAATCCGCATGCCACTTGTGAAATGTTGTAACGAATGATGTGTTTGTTGAATCACTATGATCTTGGTTTGTACAGTGCAAGTTGTTTAAAATCCTTCGAGATTTCCAGACTACCGGGATTATGGGAGCTTAAGTACAAGAATTTGATCAATTCGGTGATTGTTTTTTACTTACGTTCTTATAGTATGGTCGGTTCTGTTACACCTCCCACCGCCGTTAGGGCTTGACTCGCACCGCCGCCACATGCCACCATGGGAGCGGGGCGCCACCAGGGCTTGAGGCGCCATGATGGATCTGGCACCACAAGCATGCCCCCCTCTGCCTCCTTTGCTCTGGATCTCGTTGGTGCCGCCGCCGTCGTCCATGCCCTGCTCAAATCCAAAGAGGGAGTAGGGGAACCGTCCATGGCCGCGCAGATCTGGGCCCGCAATGGCCGCCGTTGCTGCCCACTCGAAGGCCGGATCCAACGCACCGCCATCGTTGGAGGAGGGGAAGGAGGGGCGTCGCCGCACCTTTGCTCCTCCGCTCCGCGCCTTCGCGCCGAGAGGCCGGCGTCGAGGCCGGGCCCTCCACCATCTCAGCCGAGAGGAGAGTGAGGGAGAGAAGAGAGTGGGAGAGAAGAGAGGAGGGAGTGGGTGGAGAGAGGGAGGCGGAGGCACAGCGCTGATGCGAGAGAGGGGGGCGAAGGCGCGCTCGGCTGATGCGAGAGAGGGAGACAGAGGCAGAGGAGTGGGACTGAAACCCTAGTGCAGTGTTTATATACGAAGATTGAAATATTGGGCCTCGGATTTTTCGTGGCGGGCTCTAAAGTATGCCTGCCGCGGTAAATAGATTTACCGTGGCGGACGTCTTAAGACGCCCGCCGCGGTAAATAGGGTATTTTCCGTGGCAGTCATTGCCCGCTACGGTAAATAAAAAATGCCCGCCGCGGTAAATCGTGGGATTTACCGTGACGGACACAAATATGAGTCCGCCTCGGAGGCCTTCTTGGGGGTGTCTTGGAAAATCGTTTTTGTAGTAGTGTCGGAATATTGATATTTTTTCAGTCTATATGATTTTTTGGTATAAATCTTGATTAGATTATGATTAACCAGTGATCATACACCTTCTTGCTTTGTATTAGCTACACTTAATTGCTTTGTATTGGAGTGTGGCAAAGCACTAAATCTTGCCGTAGAATATGCATCCAATGGTGATTGGGTAGTTGGATATGGACATATGGATGTATCGTGGAAAGCTAAGCAATGAGATAATATCCTCCTTCCTCCCTCACTACTCTCCCAAAATAGGGCATCCAGGTGAACAACGTTGCCCCAATGATCTTTACTGCAATACCACCGTGTTAATGATAGCCCTCTGCACAAACTGAGAGCCAAAACATCCGAGATCCAACACATGGAGCACTGGAGCATCACGGTCCTCTAGGGCACCATGATGGACATGCACTTATTTGTAGAACCGGCCTCCATGCCGGTTCCACTTCCACAAAGATGGATTTCCCAACAGCAAGGGAAGACACTATGCTTCATCAACTGGTGTCACTCCTATTTCCACCAGTAGCACATCGTTGAGTTAAGAAGGTTTGGATTGCATCATTCAACCTCGACGCTGTTGCGTAGATGTAGTTTAAGTTATTCATTAGGCAAAGGTAATGAACAAAACATTGGACAAAGTGAGCAATGCTTTATCAAAGGCCCGCAAATACTACTCCCTCCATTCCAAATTATTCCCCTATTCACTTTAACTTATCAGACTGGCTTATCAGCCATGGTACAGTGTTTTTACTCTCAAAACAAAACAGCAATAGCTGGGTTATCAGCTGCAGAAACCATCAGCCAAACAACCCGTATAAGATGTTTTGGCTTTTCAAAATTCATAGCTTTCGCTATGCATTTAGATATATGTCTCATAGAAACAAAACTGTATTTTTTGTGACTCAGAGAAAAATAGACCGATTCTCGCATATACGTGCGGGAAAGAGATATTAAAATCGGAAATGGGAAGATGATTAAACTTTATTTTATAAACCAATGTATACAGATGCACCAATTCTTTTCTTACCTGGCTCATTAAATGCTATGCTCAACTAAAGATCGTTAAGTTACCAGCAAAGTTTAGCCATTATCGATCTCTGATGCCGCTTTGACAAGTGTTGATCTCTGGTGATGCCACTAGGGACGACAGAAAGCAACTTCTTGCTCCTGGTGTTGATCTCTACCGCCATGCCTTCCACCTTAAAATAGATCACGTCCGGGTCATCAGAGCTCACCATGGGGTACTCCAGATGCTTATCACGTGGGAGGCACCCGTAGTTTGGGAACCACCACTTCCAGATCTCGTCGCAGTCGAGCACAACGTCCTTCACCCACGTCGTGGCGTCTTCCGTGCTCAGGGTCATTGTCCATGTCGTAACGTTGAAGGAGGAGCTGGGAGGACGACTAACGCTGACGAACCTAACCGCGTCGAGACCAGCGGCGCCTAGGGTGTAGTGGCCGCTGTAGCTATCGTGCTGCATTGTCGGCAGTGGCACATACCGTACCTTGGGGGTCTCCTCGTCGGCCATGTCGCACACGATGAAGGCGGTGTTGTAGTCGACCCAGCACAGGAACCGGTTGCCGACGGGCACCGCAGCGTGGATCCAGATATGCTTCTGCCAAGTCCAACGCCATGGCTGCAGCTCGCTGCGTCCCTCGCGGTGCTCTACGATGGGTACCCGCTTGACGATCCACTCGCGGTCGCGGCCGAAGCGGAGGATGCAAAGATCGGCCATATTGTAGATTGGCGGGTCACACGTCTTCTCAAACTGGCACACCACCAGATCGTCCTCGCCACGGCGCAGTATGCAAGTATTCTCCATGCCCAGGCTGCGAAATCTGGGAGTAGGATCACGGTGGTTCCTGTAACCTTTCTGCACGGGAACGTAGAAGCCAGGGAGCAGCGACAGCGACGGCGGCCGGGCGCCGCCCGCTGCCTCATACAGGAAGTGGTCGTCGAACGTCTTATGCAGACCACGGCGCACCTTCATCCTCATCTGGATGAGGAGCGCGTCATCGTGGCCGGCGATGACGCGGACATGCACAGGAGGCTCTGACTTGGTGTGCTTGCTGTCGCTGTCACGGGGCGCGCCGCCGCCTAGCCAGCCAAAGTGCAGGGTGCAGCATGCCGGCGGCGCCGCTATGCCGAAGCAGATGCTGAAGGGTTCGCCTAAGGAGGTGCAGGAAGCCACCTTGGTGTTGGCATCGGCAACGGAGGAGTCGCCGCCCTCGTCGTCGATGCAGCTGTTCAGTATCAGCCAGCGGGGCGCTGCCGCCGGTGGGGAATCAGAACGTCGTTGTCTCTTGTTGGTAAGGGTTTCCTTGTGGCCGCCGTGTTCTCTCTTGTTATTTAGGGTTTCCATGTCGCCGCAGCTTGCTAGCTTTGCACCAGATCGATCGTGATAGACCTGGAACCTTTTGAGTTTTGATGCGAGACATCCATTTATTAAGCCAATTCGAGATGGAAACACACACGCATAGCATCTGGTGGGCCGTCCGCTCTACTGGGCCTCTTCATTTTGGTCTGTCGTATTCTCAAGGGATGTCTCATTTTTCCACATTCTCATTTAAATTTCATCTTACGATATATATACTGTTCACTACCGGAAACAGTATCTTTGCCGAATGTCATATGCTTTGCCGAGTGCCAAATATCGGGCACTCGGCAAAGACATTCTTTGCCGAGTGCCGCTCTCGGCAAAGATTTACACTCGGCAAAGATCACTTTGCCGAGTGCCAGACACTCGGCAAAGAAATACACTCGGCAAAGAAATTCTTTGCCGAGTGTCCAGCTCTCAGCAAAGATTTACACTCGGCAAAGACGTACGCACAGACGGTGAGCCCGAACGGTGATCCTTTGCCGAGTGCCTGCTTTGCCGAGTGCCTGCTGTTAGGCACTCGGCAAAGTTTTTTTTATTACTTTGCCGAGTGCCAGAAGTCTGACACTCGGCAAAGAATTTCTTTGCCGAGTGTCAGAATCTTGGCACTCGGCAAAGAATTTAATTTTTTTTTCTTTTTGCACCCAAATTTTTTGTGAAGCCCTACTATAGTATTAGGAGTTATATTTTAAAATTTGGTACATTTTTTATGTTTTTTTGCTGCACTTAGTTAATTTGTATCATTTTCTTGAATTTTTTCGTAAAAAGCAAATTTAAACTGTAGGTGCATGGAATAATGGAATTTAGCCATTCAAAAAATTATATTCATACTTTTGAGTGTATTATGAGGCGCTATCTAGGAACACACCCGAAATTTTAAACATCATGTTCACGAAACATGGGCACCGACTTGCGGGCGATTTCT
Source organism: Saccharum spontaneum (assembly GCA_022457205.1). NCBI lineage: Eukaryota > Viridiplantae > Streptophyta > Magnoliopsida > Poales > Poaceae > Saccharum > Saccharum spontaneum. Next base: position 14,099,822 of record CM039598.1, read on the forward strand.
TTTTAAATTCTATTAAATACAAACGAAGTCCGAAAATCATAAAAATTACCGAGATGTCATGATATCACATGTAGAGGCTATGATAAAAAATTAAGAATGTTTTAAGGAAGTTGTGACGTACGTTGCTTGAAACCCAGACAAACCACATGTGATATTGTGATAACACATGTGGAGATGTCTGGGTTTCAAACAATGTACGTCACAACTTTCTTGAAACATTCTTAATTTTTTATCATAGCATCTACATGCGATATCATGACATCTTGGCAATTTTTGTGATTTTCGGACTTCGTTTATATTTAATAGAATTTAAAAACAAATCGTACGCAAGTCGGTGCCCATGTTTCGTGAACATGATGTTCGAAATTTCGGGTGTATTCCTAGATAGCGCCTTATAATACACTCAAAAGCATGAATATTATTTTTTGAATGGCTAAATTGCATTATTACATGCACCTGCAATTAAAATTTGCTTTTTACGAAAAAATTCAAGTAAATGATACAAATTAACTAAGTGCAGCAAAAAACATAAAAAATATATCAAAATTTAAAATGTAGCTCCTAATATTACATTAGGGCTGTAAAAAAATTTGGGTGCAAAAAAAAAATCTTTGCCGAGTGCCAGCATCCTAGCACTCGGCAAAGATATTTTAAAGAAAAAAATCAAAAAATCTGAGAAATTTAAAAAAAAAAATTAAAAAAATCTTTGTCGAGTGCCGACAATCTGACGCTCGGCAAAGAAATTTTTAAAGAAAAAATCTGAGAAATTTAAAAAAATTTTTTTGGCAAAAAAAAATCTTTGCCGAGTGCCGGCGATCTGGCACTCGGCAAAGAAATTTTTAAAAAAAAATCTGAGAAATTTAAAAATATTTTTTGGCAAAAAAAAATCTTTGCCGAGTGTCGGCGATCTGGCACTCGACAAAGAAATTTTTAAAAAAAATCTGCGAAATTTAAAAAAAAAATTTTGGGAAAAAAATCTTTGCCGAGTGCCCGCGATCTGGCACTCGGCAAAGAAATTTTTTAAAAAAATCTGCAAAATTTTAAATTTTTTTTGAAAAAAAAAATCTTTGCCGAGTGCCGGCGATCTGGCACTCGGCAAAGAAATTTTTTAAAAAAATCTGCAGAATTTAAAAAATAATTTTGGCAAAAAAAATCTTTACCGAGTGCCGGTGATCTGGCACTCGGCAAAGAATTTTTTTAAAAAAATCTGCGAAATTTAAAAAAAAATTTTGGCAAAAAAAATCTTTGCTGAGTGCCGGCGATCTGGCACTCGGCAAAGAATTTTTTTTAAAAAAATAAAATCTTTGCCGAGTGCCGGCGATCTGGCACTCGACAAAGATTGCTGACTGCAAAATACAGTCGATGACCCTGAGTGCAGAGTACACCCGAGGGCCTTCTTTCCCTTTGGCTCTTCTTGCCACTGCAGAGTCCCGAGCTCCATTTTCACGCCACTGTGCCGTGAGCTGCCTCTGACGTGAGCCTGGCCGCTACTGCACCGTCCGCGGCCGCTGCTCCCCCGTCCACGCACTACAAGAAATGTCTTGGTTTTTGACAAAATGTTGATGAAACGTGCGTCACAAATCATGCGTCTTATTCCATGGTTTGTGACGTTTATATGTTCATGTCACGTCGTTTGTGACGTTGACATGAACATATAAACGTCACAAACCATAGAATAAGACGCATGGTTTGTGACGCATGTTTCATCAACATTTCATCAAAAACCGAGACATTTCTTGTAGTGACGGTAGCTGCTCCCCCGAACATCTTCATCCGCCGCGCCGGGATCCAGGTATTACTTTTCACAAGTATTACTAGCGCCGGGATCCAGATATTTAACCGTGTGCGATTAGCTGCATTGTGATTAGCAGCCAGGCACCGGCAGCAAAGTCATCCGCTCATCCTAGCCGCAAAGAACAAATAAAATAATCAGTACTAGTGCATGCAGCACCGCTTCATAGTTCTAGCTCGTGCATGCATGCAGCATCCGTCCGGCGGAAGTAATGACCAAGCCCATTGATATTCCAGCCCGCCTCCTATTACGGCCGAAATGAAAAACGCTTGCGCGCCAGGTAAATAGGACCGGAGGGAGTATTACTTTGATGAAGCGAAAAGAGATACAGCAGAGATTGGAAGCAAAAAAACACCGGGCGCACATAGGAAAAATTTAGAGATATATACAGCAGCTAGCGATTAACCAATCCCTATAAGCGTGTACGTATTCATACTCCATAAAAGCATGTACGTATTCATACTACTCCTTATAAAAAATGTACTCTCCTGTGAAGAAAAGTATATGGATATACTCTGAGTATAAATGCATACATGCTTCTAATAGTATGAACACATACTCTAATTAATCTAGTGATACGTGACTGTATGCATGCATACTACTATAGCAGTACGTATGTACGCATACTCAACAAGTATGCATCCATACATACTAGATGTTTTCACATGGATGCATATATATACGGTAGTAAATAAAAAACTAGTATATAAAGTATGCATCCATACTAGCTGTTTTCACATGGATACATATACGGCAGTCAAAAAACTAGTATATACAGTATGGAAAAAATATACATGTTTTTTTGTAGGTATTCGAAACTTCCCGTGCAGGAGAGGTTCTGCCAAAATTTTTAATTAACAGTATTATTTTTCTTTTTCTTTTTGCAGAGAAGAGCCCGTTGAAGCGGAGTCGGAGTACGTCGATCGTCTTCCTCGGTTTTGCGGGTCTGCCTGCACCGCGTCGCCTCGCCACTGCACCGACTCGCCACGGCTCCGCTATCCTGACTCCACCGGCACCCTAGGTATAACCCCTTTCTTTGTCATAGTCGTAGCTCGCGTAACTCGGTTAGGCGTCTCCCGTTCGAAAGAGATACAGTTATTGGTATGCAAATCTTTGTATATCTATGACCGTATCTATTTCGGATTGTCCACGTATTTTGGACAGCCCGTGGATGTGTAGATGAGTTAGTTTCCTTGGTCTGCTCCAATTCGAGACAGGGTTTCGGCATCATCTCCCTGTTGTTCTCCGGATACACACTGCTAGGACGTGTATCGGGAGAACAGCGGGGAGGTGCTGCCGAAATTCTGTCTCCGATAGGAGTAGAGCAGGGAAAGTAACCTCATCTACGCATCCGCGAGTGGGATTAGGACCTATCCTCACCTATTAGATAGTACGAACGACATGTAGCTGCAATTGATGATTACTTTGCTCGCTGGTATATATGTTAGAGGATGGATGACCGTGAGTGTACACGGGTCATTCAAGTCAGAGTGATTTCACCACTGAATGGATGATGAAGACCAATGATTTCTTGGAACTAGCATTTGGCGAGTCTGCTAAAGGAGCATTTCTAGTTTTGTGTCCCTACAAGAGATGTGCAAATAGAAAAAGGAAAAACAAGGTGGATATGAGTAAACATCTTTTGAAGAATGGATTTACGCCGGACTATACTCGGTGGGTCCACCATGGTGAAGCCCATCGTCTAAGAGAGGAGGTGGTGAGACCCCGCGTCGAGGATTTTGATCCTGCTGCCGGGGTAGCAGATATGTTAGATGACTTTCATGAAGCACAATACACTAAAGGACGTATGGAGGAGGAGATGGAGGAAACGGCAAAAGCGTTTTATGACATGATGTCTTCAGCACAGAAACCCCTTCACGACCAGACAACAGTTTCTCAACTGGATGCCATTGGATGTTTAATGGGGTTGAAGTCTGAGTGTAGCATGAGTCGAGAACACTTCGATAGTATGTTGATCGTGATTGGCAGCCTGCTTCCGGATGGCCACATTCTGCCAAAGAGCATGTACGAGTCACAGAAACTCCTTCGTGCACTCAAGATGCCATATGATCAGATACATGTTTGTCCGAAGGGGTGCGTCCTATTTAGAAAAGAACACAAGGATGCAAATTACTGTCCAAAGTGTAAATCATCCAGGTACCTAGAGGTAGACTCTGGTGATGGCCAGAAGAGGCAGCTTACGATCCCTGTGAAGATCCTATGGTACCTCCTGTTCATACCGAGGATCCAACGGCTATACATGACCGAGGAATCCGCGAAACAGATGACATGGCACAAAAAGGAAAAATGATACAATGCTGACAAACTGGTACATCCATCTGATGGTGAAGCATGGACCCGCTTTGATTGCATTTATCGTGAGAAAGCAGATGAGGCTCGTAATGTATGTGTTGCGCTGGCAACAGATGGGTTCAATCCTTATGGATTGATGGCTGCCCCATACACATGTTGGCCCGTGTTCATTATCCCCCTCAATCTCCCCCCGGCATATGCTTTCAAAGACAAAATATATTCTTGTCATTGATAATTCCTGGACATCCAGGGAGTAATATGGGTGTGTACATGGAGCCTGTGATTGATGAATTGGTCAGTGCTTGGGAGGAAGGCGTATGGACATACGATCGAGCTACAAAGACAAGCTTCAAAATGTACGTTTGGTACCACTACTCTCTGCATGACTTCCTGGCCTATGGGATATTCTGCGCTTGGTGTGTTCATGGAAAGTTTCCATGTCTAATATGCAAGGAACGTCTGAGGTTCATTTGGTTACAGAAGGGTGGCAAGTATTCGTCGTTCGACAAACATCGTCAATTCCTCCCTCTTGACCATCCATTCAGACAAGACATCAAGAACTTTATGAAAGGTGTCATAGTGAAACACCCTCCACCGCAAATGATGACTAGTGCCGAGATTCATGCTCAGATAGATGCTCTCGTGCCCAATCAAGAAGGTGGTGGTTTTGTGGGGTATGGTGAGGAATACATGTGGACTCATAAGTCGGGGTTGACGAGGCTCCCCTATTTTGATGACCTCCTTCTCCCACATAACATTGAGGTAATGCACACTGAAAAGAATATCGCCGAGGCACTTTTGGGGAACCATCATGGAAACTGAAAAGTCAAAAGGCAACCCTAAGGCTAGAGTGGACTTAGCAACGTTATGCGATAGACCAAAACAAGAGATGCAGCCTCCTCGAGCCGGCAAGACATGGAAAAGGCCTAAGACCGATTTCGTCTTGGTAAGGAAATACAGGAGGGAAGTACTTGAATGGATGCAGACGCTAATGTTTCCTGATGGGTATGCAGCGAATCTGAGGAGGGGAGTGAACTTATCTACTCTGCGAGTCAACGGGATGAAGAGTCATGACTACCACATATGGCTTGAGCGGCTTCTTCCGGCAATGGTTCGAGGCTATGTTCCTGAGCATGTGTGGCTAGCGCTGGCAGAGTTAAGCTACTTCTTCCGCCAGCTTTGTGCTAAGGAGTTATCTCGGACCATAATTGATGACTTGGAAAACGAGGCACCTGTGTTGCTCTGTAAGTTGGAGAAGATCTTCCCACCCGGCTTCTTCAATCCGATGCAGCATTTGATATTGCACCTCCCGTATGAGGCACGAATGGGGGGGCCGTGCAGGCCCGTTGGTGCTATCCAATCAAGAGATGTCTAAAGACTCTTCGCAAAAAATGTAGAAATAAAGGGAAAATTGAGGCTTCTATTGCAGAGGCATACATTCTGGAGGAGGTGTCAAACTTCACAGAGAAATACTACATCGAGAACCTTCCAAGCGTGCATAATCCACCCCCTCGTTACAATGCTGGTGAAAATGAATTGAACCTCAGCCTTTTCCAAGGGCAACTCGGCTGCGCAAGTGCATCAACCACTAAGACCTTGACACATAAAGAGTGGTGCTGTATCATGATATATGTGTTGAGCAACCTTGACGAGGTGGCGTCATACATTGGGTACGTTCTCAACGAACTTGTTTCAATACGCCATCACTGTTCCTCATCCAACCCCTTATTTTACGTTGCTACAGGGAATTTATTCATCACTTCTGGAATCAATCAAGGGATCCTACCCCGCAGGAAGTTGATACCCTTCTTTTAAAGGGTGCGGGAACAGGGAGGCCCGATTTTATTTCTTGCTTTGCCGAGTGTCAAGAAGAAGACACTCGGCAAAGAATTTAAAAAAAACTATTTTCTTTGCCGAGTGCTAGCCATAGGGCACTCGGCAAAGAATTTTTTTAAAAAAATGTTTTTCTTTGCCGAGTGTAGCACTCGGCACAGAATTTTTTTTTAAAATATTTTTCTTTGCCGAGTGCCAGCCATAGGGCACTCGGCAAAGAATTTTCAAAAAAAATGTTTTTCTTTGCCGAGTGTAGCACTCGGCACAGAATTTTTGTTAAATTTTTTTTTCTTTGCCGAGTGCCAGCTATAGGGCACTCGGCAAAGAATTTTCAAAAAAAAAATTTCTTTGCCGAGTGTGGCACTCGGCACAGAATTTTTTTTAAAAAAAATTTCTTTGCCGAGTGCCACTCGGCAGGCACTCGGCAAAGAATTTTCAAAAAAAAAATCTTTGCCGAGTGCCAGCCATCGGGCACTCAGCAAAGAATTTTTTTTAAAATTTTTTTTTCTTTGCCGAGTGCTGGGCTGTGGGACACTCGGCAAAGAAATTTTTTTTTTTAAAAAAATCTTTGCCGAGTGCCCACCTGTGGGACACTCGGCAAAGCACCCGTTAACGTTATCTCCCCCGTCACGGTAACTTTTCTTTGCCGATTGCTGTCGTGGCACTCGGCAAAGCCTTTGCCGAGTGCCCGACAAAAAACACTCGGCAAAGAGGTCTTTGCCGACGAATTTTTTGCTGTGTACTCTTTGCCGAGTGCGGCACTCGGCAAAGCCTTTGCCGAGTGTATTTATGGCTTTGCCGAGTGTCCTAGACACTCGGCAAAGCGCCTGATTCCTGTAGTGGTTGACTAGTACTAAATTGTAGTTTGTTTGACTTTTTTAACCCGAAGTTTGACCACTCGTCTTATTTAAAAAAAATATGCAAATATAGTCAAATTTAAGTGATTCTTAAAGAACTTTTATTAATAAAGCATGCCACAACAAAAGAAGTGATGTTCCTATAATTTGGAACGGAGGGAGTTGATCTCGAATTTGGACGGTTAAGACTACTGTTGACTGTTGCTTCTAAAATTAGGATAGTAACACAGGCATAACTTGGGATTTGGTTCTCATATGTCGAGTAGTTAAAAATACGTATCAAAATTAAGATAATAACACATAATTCTTGATTGGATTATCAAAATTGTTGAAACTTTCGTACATATAGTATATACAAAATATATTTCTTTTATCTCGTCCTTAGGCCCGCATGACATGAATGCATGGCAGCGTGCTATGCATCGTGCTTGGATCAAACAAGCAAAGACTTACCGCGCTATACCATGCTATACAGTCCCACGTTGCCTGGTGTATGTGCCTAGAGGATGACCTGAAGCGGCACAAAGCACGTGAGAGGCTTGATATGCCGTCACGGTCCCAAGTCCCACCTCTATTTTGGAGGATGTATACATACAGTTTTAAGATCAGCTCATGCACCTTCTATGATTTGCAGCATGTAACTGCATGCACTCGGATATGTGGACAGTTCAGAAAATACTTTCAAAATACAAATCCACTGGTGCGATCTTTTTCAGAAAATCTATAGTGGCCAAAATTATGGAACCTGACCTTGGCATGAAGTAAGACTAGTTCTAAGACAATATAGCAAGTATTATTAGAAGAACAACATGTCCTATGCTCCAACAACTTACACAATTCAAGAACCTTCTGAACTTAGGTGCACGCTTCCGGCCAATGACAACAGTGACTCCACGGCACACCTCCTTCAGAACTTCACCAAGAGAATACTTCGGAGGGTTGCCTCCCAGCTCTTGCCTCGTCCTACCGATGGAGCAACCACTGCCGCTACGCCGGTCCTCCCAGTATTGGAGCTGGCTGATGCTGAACATCAACGGATGCTGCGCTGACGACTCATTCGTCGCGGACGCCAGGACCGTCGAGGAGTGCCGCACCTCGAAAGGCTGTCCCCTTCGCGTCTCCTTCGGACCACGTGCCGCGCCGTCGGCGAGCTCCTTCCTCTACTTCGATTTTTGGCGTCGCACGCCCAACGTGTTTGACTGCATCAGCGTCATCGCCGCTCATAGGGACTCGTTCCTCTTGCAGTTGAGTAACACACGCATCCCGTCTGATTACGAGGACAACTACTTCGTGTACACCGCAGGCGCCGCCGGGACGGCCATCGCTGTCTCTGATCCCCGTCCGAGACTTTCTGACCAAGTGCGATAACGTCTATGAACACTATATTGGGCGCCGCTCCTTCTGCCCCACGCTGGACAGTGGCAACACAAGCCTGCTGCGACGTGGCGGCGAGAAAGATCTTCTCGTGGTCCAGCTCGATGTGTGTGACTGTATCGATGCACGGCAGCGGCAATGGCACAATTTCGATGCACGTGAGCAAATGGTCCAGATCGGTGTGCTCCGCCCCGGCACCGACATGCGCCAGTGGGAGCTCAAGCTGGTGCCCATTCTTTAGGACGGTGACGAGGTGGTGCAACGGTCGTCAGGTCGTGATGACATCCCTGTCGGCGACCGGTACCTATGCTGGGTCGACTACAAGAATGGCTTCTTCTTGTGTGACATGGCTGACGAGGCCAGGCCCAAGGTCCGTTACTTACCTGTGCCTCCTGAGTTGAGCCGCCCCAGTCGCAGCTCCGATAGCTTGTTCCACGACGCGTTAATCATGGTTCCTGATAGGAAGATGGGTGCCACTGGGGCTACCAGTGTGAGGTTTGTCAGCATCGATGAATCTCAGCACTCCCGCTTCGCCTGCACCACCGTCATCAGAACCTGGACGATGGATCTTAGCATGGACGACAAGCCACTGGCGTGGGTGAAATACGGAGAGATGGGGTGCGAGGAGATCTGGGCGCTCCCAGGGTATTAGACCTCCCACCAACAAATCTCCTGTGCCCCGTCGTGTCCTTGGATGACCCTAGATTGCGCTACCTGCATCCTGCACCGTGGAGATGGCGAGGACGACGACCTGGTCGTGTGCCAGTACGAGATGACGTGTGACCCGCCAATCTATGATATGGCCAAGCTTTGCATGCTCCGTATCGGCCACGACCGCGAGTGGAGCGTCAAACGTGTACCCATCGTAGAACACCGTGAGGGAAGCAGCGAGCTGCAGCCATGGCGTTGGTGGCAACGTGATCTCGTCGCCGACGCTGTGGTGCCAGTTGGTGACCATTTCCTGTGCTAGGTAGACTACAGCACTGGCTTCATCATGTGCGACATGGCGGAGGAGATCTCCAAGCTACGTTATGTGCGGCTGCCGGCAACGAAAAACAATGGCTACTGTGGGCACTACCCGCGCGAGATGCGGGCTTACCGCACCCTAGGCACCACCGATCCTAACGCAGTGAGGTTCGTCAGCATTAGTCCTCCGCGCTGCTGCTGTGGCGACTTCCAAGACAAGACGTCATGTGAGGGTTCCAGTTCCTCTTTCAGTGTCACGGCTTGGACAATGACCCTGAGCACGGAGGAGGTGATGACGTGGGTGAAGGACGTTGTGCTTGACTGCGACGAGATCTGGAAGTGGCGGCTCACAAACTACGGTTGCCTCCCACGTAATAAGCACCTGGAGTACCCTATCGTGAGCTCTGATGACCCGGACGTCATCTATTTCAAGGTGGAAGGCATTGCAGTAGAGATCAACACCAGGAGCAAGAAGCTGCTTTCCGTCCTCCCCAATGGCGGCACCAGAGATCAGTAACGGCTAAACTTTACTGGTAACGATCTTTAGTTGAGCATGGCATTAATGAGCCAGGTGGAGCAAATGATTGGCGGCTTAGGCCTTGTCTCGAGTGCCTGCCCTCCAGACGAGGTGAGGTCCTCATCATGCAGGGTTTGGGGCTGACCACAGTACTACTTTCCACGCCATCCACATTTAGAAAGAAAGCTTACGTACGGACATCTTTGAGGCAGACCCCACTGGTTCTAATGCTGCAGCGTTGGCCGTCCGGCACCGGGTAGTGGCAGCCAAGAAGCAGCGACGACAAAAGGCCATTGCCTGAGTTCAAGCCCCGTGCACGTTTAGGTTGTTTCTTTTATACCTCCTAGGGCGCTCACGACGCGTGAACTTTGTATTCGAGAAAAAAAAAACAATTCCAGAACCTCTCAAAGGTAATGCAAATTTTTATTTTAAAATTTATGCCAAGTTCTAAAGTAGATAGAAACATTATTAAGAAACATTATTAATGCGTGAACTTTGTATTCGAGTAAAAGAAGATAGAAACATCATTAAGAAATAGTGGTCGGCTTCTAGTAGGCTGTTTAGCATGGTTCCTCCTCAGTCCTCATCAAGTGTTTGTTCGGAGGAGCCAGAGCACACAGGAGCCACAACTCGAAATGCCTCGTCTTCTTTTTTTGACCTCAAAAGACTGTGGGGGAGTTCCCCACAGTTACGAATTTACATTAATTTAAAGGAAGAACGTACTTACATACAGAGCTTAACTGAAAGCATCGAGCCAAACACAAAAGGATAACCGCAGGTCATCTTTAAACCTACCGGTTTCCACTGATCTCTGGTATCTGAATCATATGGTACTGCCTGTAGCTGTGCTTGCAGATCCTCCAGTTCTTCAAGTGCTTGGTTGGATAGTGGCAACATGAAGAGGGTGTCCAGATCCTCAGCCTCCATGACTTCAAGGACAGAGATGCCATCTTTTCTAGCAAATGAGACCAATATTGGGTATTTGAGAGCCAAAACATCATCTAACCATAAATCATCCCAAAAGCACACTGAGGCTCCACCACCCAACTCACATTTGGTCACCGATCTAAAGAGAACATTCAAACGCAACACATCCTTCCACCAAAATGATCCTATTTCTCTTGTTACATGAGGCACTTTATTAGTGTATTATTTATCCCAGACCAAGTGTACCCATGGAATGTCTTCGTGGTTGTAAAACTTACTCAAGTGTTTCATGAGTAGAGCATCGTTCTGGAGTGTTAGGTTAACAATGCCTCGTCTTCTTCAGCTTCTTTACTATTATTCCCAAAAAATGGCACTTTCCTTCTAAAGTGTCTGGTATGGCTTTTGTGGCTGTTCTGCTGAAGTTGCTGGAGTCAGACTCTAATCTATATACTTAATAATAAAGAGGCAAAATTTCTCACCCTCCATTTTTTTCGTCCGCCCTCCCCTAACTACTCGGCATCACTCTTCTTAGTTTGGAATTGAAAAACCACTACTCAACATCACTCTTCTTAGTTTAGAATTGAAAAACATTATTCGCATCGCCTCTTTATTATATTATTTCTTTATTATATTATTAGGTATAGATTTATAGCCACCTAATTAAACCGAGTCAATGTCTTCTTGATTTTCCATACGGGACAAATAATTTAGTGTAGATATTATTTATTAGTGTTTAATCGGCCCAATGCGTAAACAGTCCAGTCCACTCCACCCATAAGGAAAGACAAAATTTCTCTCCATCTAATTTTCGTCCGGCCCATTCTTTTGGCCCAACGGCCAAACATTGCAGCCTTCCGCTCGCTCAGTCGCTCTTGTCTAGCGACTCCAGCCCTCACACCCGCCGGCCTTTTGTCGTGCCCTTGCTACTTCTGGAGGGCAATCCGCTGGGCGGCGCGGAGGCAGACGTCAATGCTTGGCCTCAGGCCTGCTGGAGCGTGACCCACAATGGCAACCCGGAGCCCAGACAAAGCCGCTCGGACTCAGACCTGTCGGAGCCTAACTCGTCGACGGCTGCCCGGAGCCAAATGCCATGCACGGTGTCTCACTACTCCAGTCGCCGCGCTCGCCCAGGAGTTGCCCTCGCCGAGCCTGCCGCAGTCGCCAACATCTGTGTGCTCGGACCCAGATGCTGCCGCTTGGCCTCAAGTCCTTCCCCGTGGAGAAAAACTGCGTGCTCAGGCCCCAGATGCCGCAGCCGAGGCATTGAATCTGCCATTGTCGTGCAGCAGGTTCTACATGGTTCGTATGCTGATCAAATGCTTCGATGATGGCGAGGCTGAGTCCTGGATAGTAACAGCTCTTGGAGTCCTACGTACACAAGGAGGACAAGTCCTTGTACTTCTGACACGGACTCCTAAACATAAATCTTTCTCTGTCTGTATAAATAGCAGAAGGTTCTGATTAAATTTCGTAGCGGATTGCTTTTAGTTCTTGTCGTTGCCAGCACAGATCAGGGCTAGCAGCCTAGCAGGATAACAATGATCAACTATTCAGTTTGATTTCTATGGTAGTTCAAAGCCAGGAGCTATTCTGCACGTCCCCACGGTTAAGATTCTATTGATGCAAGGCCTGTGCGAATATGCACGCGTTGCTTTTGCTGTATTTTAGATAAAATATTTGTATGCTCAGTTCCTGTTTTAGCTTGCCCACATGCAAATATATGTGTCCTAACTTGTATTGTTTTTTCATCTCCAGATGCTTTCAGGTACCCCCAGTATGTAAGGCCTGAAGCATGGTTCTTGCTACTGGAATGCTATGGCAAATAAGTGACTGCAATTGCGAGCTAATTTGTGCTAGCATTGCGGAGTAGGTGGCTGATGGTTTGGGAGGCCTTTGGGACTGCTACTTCCAAGCACCAAATGTGCTTAGTTTTAGTAAAATAATGTATATTCATTTTTCTGCAAAAGCAAAATCAAGAGATATGGCAAGCTTTGGTTAGAAAAAACCATACAATTGAGCCTCTGATCAAGAACATATTACCCGCCTCCACCACCTCCCACCGCCCAATGCCGCTAGCGAGCTAGGGTTTTGCCTGAGCTCCGCTCGGCTTCGGTGAAACCCTAGCTTGGCGTTGGCACCCCCTTCTCCCCATTCCACCCTCCCGCATGGTCGCACCCCCTCCCGCATGCGGCCATGACAAACTGCGGCGAGCGCCACCGAAGTCTAGCCATGGCACCCCGCACCCCGACGAGGCCCAATCGCCCCTGCCATAGCCAAGGTACCCTAATCCGTCCATCAACCTTCCCCATCGCCTGGCCCATCTGCCTCCCCTGGCCAGTCGGCCATTCTAAATCCGCTGGAGTTGGTTCTTCTCCCTCTCCGGCGACCTCCTCCTTGTCAGAACCCTAGCTGCCATCAAATCTGGTGTAGAGAGAGGCACGGCTGGCGGGACGGGCACAGGCTTGGGTGCGTTGGGAAAGAATACCATCGAACGGCCTAGGCGCGGCATCCAGCAGCAGAGAGGGTGCGCGTGCTGAGCATCGCAAGCATGTGCGCTCGTTAACAAGCATTTCCGAATTTTAATTCATCCTTGCTAAGGAAAATATATGTTTAGACAAAGAAGCACGATGTCCCACCTTGAGGGTGAAAAGACGATCATAGACAATATCTTGAGACATTGCAGGAGTATCTAAGCTTGTAGGTGCTAGGTGTAGGGGTTCATCCAACCGTCCCGGTTACCCGGTTCAATAATTTTGGATGCATATTTTCTTCCCTATAAAAAAACAAAATTCCCTCCTGTCGTTGTCAATGAGCAATCAGAATTTGTTTATTTAACCGCTAAGGGCACTGTCATTACTAATGCTACAATAGGTTTATGTGCATTAATTGCACTGCTACGTAATTACGCTAATATGGCAAGAGACTTAACAAAGAGACGGGAGAACAAATAAGAAACGATTTCTACACAACGAGAAGGCACGTTTGGTTTGTTCACCTGGTATTGCCTTGCCAAGCAAGGTTTCTAAGCGAGCTTGTGAATTTGGTTGCCTTGTTTGTGTGTCTTGGAGCCCGTGATGGCAAGCTTTTGGCTTGCTGGTGTAGGAGAGCAAAAACGGCCGGCTTGGCTGGGCAAGCTATGCTTATATATGCCAGGAGAGCGATCGAGGCGAGGCTAGGCAAGCTACCACTGCGCTGGGAACCGTGCCCAAGTCTTCACGCACATTGATCCCCCTCCCAACGGATCATCTGCTGTACCCAAAGGTCCCTTCCCTGACGATGCTGATGATGCACCTGCGCCAAAACCCACCATGCCTTGCAGCATCCAGCGTTGTCGCCTCCTACCCCCAGCAAGGCCACAACTCACCCACTCACACAGTCACTCACACACAGTTTAGCCTATATACACACATCGATGTTGTAAAGTTTATTAAGCTAAAGTGAAGGATTTGAGAACTTTTTTTTTGGGCGGGGGAATTAAGCGATCCTCACCTACTTTTCATTCCACATATGCCCGAGGGGGAACCCCTGGTTAGTGCAAGGGCATGGTGCCAATCCAAATACAAAGAAACCCAGAGAAGTACAATGGGGAAGAGAGAGATTACAACAACACATCAACACCAACAACATACTAGCAGGAGAAAGGAGAAACAAAAAGAAAACCCTAGGTTAAGTATAGACGCCAGTCGTGAGCCACTAACCGATCACCGATTTGCGCCACCACCGAGCAACATACTCGCCGTTTTCACCGGAGCCTTTGTGCCCCGCAGCACTCCTCGTAGCTACGCCGCTCTGCTACTGCCCTCCACCTGAGAAGCGAAATGTGGAATGGGAATGAACAATGGAACGGGGAGTGGTGACGGACCTGCAAGCCCAAGATCACCGGACACGGCGACCACCTTTAAGTTGATGGTGAGACATACAACACATCCGGCCCCCACCCGGCATAAGATTTTCTAAGCACCATCAAGGAGAGCGTCGATGGAGCAAAGATGCCAGATGAGGACACTCATCGATACATCGGCACGGCCGACATCCAGTGCCAGCCTCACCTAGGAGCAAGATAGAGCAAGATATGGAAGAAGAGCAGCCAAGGCAAGCACAAGGACACCCTCTTTGGCGTGGGTGGAGGCAGAGGCAGGTGTGCATGTATCGATGCCTCCAGCGAGGGAGTGATGCCCACAGGCACCACCATCGATAGACAGAGCACCGAGCTCGGAATGGCTTTCACCCGCGAGACCTGCTGAACGGGTTCTGCGAGCGCAGGGGGGTCAACAACGACACCTCCAAGGAGGTGGATGATGCCAACAGCGCCATCATCGCTGGTCGGCCGGCCAGAGCACAAACCATACAGGGTTTTCAACCAGACCCAAAATGCCTGCGAGCCAGATGCGCCGCCCGGGTCGGAATGTAGTGAGAGGGTCTTCAGCAATGCCTCCAAGGAGGGGAAAGACGCCAGTAGTGCCGCCGTTGCTGGTCGGTTGGCTAGAGCACACACCGAACAGGGCTTTCACCTAGACCAGGGGTGCCTGAGGGGCATCGGTCTCGCGCGGGCCTGTGTGCCCACACATCCCGCGCCAGGCCAGATCGCTCGGGCGACGACGTGCCTGCACACCCCGCGCAGCCGAAACCAAGGAGAAGCTTGCCAGATCTGGGCATAGGAGCCACATGCTGCTTGACGGGGTTCGCACCCAAGCCCCCACCGGTCATTGGCTCGTCGTCACTCGCAAGGCAAGCGTGAGCCCAGGCCCAGCTGCGGACACCGACCAGGCCGTGCGAGCTGCCAAGTCCAAGCAACCCACGCGCGCGCAGAGGCCGCGCCCCCGCCGATTGGCGGATCCTGGGCGGTAGGAGCTTCCGCCACCAACAGCGTGGTTGCTCTTGTGGGTAGAGGCTCTCTAGAGCGGGTGCCGGCCGCCACCATCACCAGGGCTAGGGCGGTAGCACCCTAGCGCCGCTGGCTGTCGTGCCCTTGCTCGACATCACGCCTCCGGCCACCCGCCGGGCTCGCCACATGCAGCAGCAGATCTGGGTTGGGGAGCACCGTATCTGGTCCCGAGTGACCCGGATCTGACCTCCCAGGCTCGCCGGCGGCTTTCCATGGCGGCGGTTTATTCATGGGGTGGAAGAACTAGAGGAGGTGGGGAGAGGAGAGTGGAGGGGGTGCTGTGGGGGGGGCCTTGTTGAGCTCCCATAGCATGGCCGCTGCCACCATAGGCAAGGGAGCATGGAAGCGACGGTCAGGAGGCCGGCGAGGCGGGACCCCAGCGACGGCAGGCGACGTCACCCCCCGAGTCGCCTAGGAGGACGACGCGGGGGGAAGGCTGTGGAGTTGTCTAGCTCAAGTGAAGGATTTTAACTTTAGTCAACTATACTTTAGAGTATGAGATTCAAACAGGCCCTAAACCTCGGGTGATAGCAAGCATAATAAGTTCAAAAAGAAAATGCAAGCTGTGCCTAAATGGAAACGTGTCTTATTGTCGGTTCCTTTTCGATGTACCAGTAACACTAAAGTTTCGCCAGTAAATGAAGGCCTGATCTCCATGCTTCATTGTTGGTGTTCCAAGGGACAGCTGCCAGCAATGCCTTCCTCCTCGTGTCGACCTGGATCATCCATATGTCTTGGTCCTTGTGGACCTTGCCAACCTTGAAGTAGACGACGTCGGGGTTGTCCAAGCTCACAACAGGGGACTGTAGGTGCCCGCGAGGGATGCCCTCATACCCCGGCATCGCCCAGAGCTCCTCACAGTAGAACACGCCATCCTTCACCCACGTTAGTGGCTCGTCCAACGTCAGGGTGAGTGTCCATGTGGTCACCGTGAAAGCATAACGGGAGCGCGCGCACGAGGTCCTCCCGAAGCGACCGCAGCAGCATCGGGGCTCGATGGCGACGAACCTCACAGCGCCATCGCCAGCAGCTCCCATGCCCTCGGAATCACTCAATGGAGGAAGGTCATTGGTGTAGTAATTTGGATCATAGGGAGTAGCTGGCAGAGGTACGTGCCGGAGCATGGGACTCCCCTCTTCCGCCGCCATGTCGCACAGGATGAAGCTCTCGCCATGGTAGCTGACCCAGCACAGGAACCTCTCGCCGACAGGGATGGCCATGCTGGCGCCCGTCAACCATCCCAGCAGCTTATCACCTTGTTCATGGACGACGGGCACC
The DNA here is from genome assembly GCA_022457205.1 of Saccharum spontaneum. Classification (NCBI taxonomy): domain Eukaryota; kingdom Viridiplantae; phylum Streptophyta; class Magnoliopsida; order Poales; family Poaceae; genus Saccharum; species Saccharum spontaneum. The sequence continues at coordinate 14,116,564 of CM039598.1, forward strand.
GAGCGCTTGAGCTCCCACTGGCTCCTCCCGAGACGGAGGAGAGAGAGGTCGGCCATGTCCTCATGCTCAAACTTGCCGAGCTCAAGCTGAGCCACCAGGACCTCGTCGTCCCCTCGCCGCAGGACACCGGTGTCCTCGTCGAGCAGCACGTGGCGGCAGTGGTGATCCCTCACCGGAATGCTCACGGCCGGGAGTAGTGACAGCGACGGCGGCCTCGTGGCGGTGCCTGCCCTGTACACGAAATGGTCGAAGTGGCACGTCAACGGCGCGATGCGGCGGTGCGAAGAGCTACGCCGGCGCGTCTCCATTCGCAATCGCAAGACGATGGAGTCGCCGTGGGCTGCGATGACGGCGAGGTCGATTTTCTCGCCGTCGGCGGGCATGGTACCACCCACGTAATCGTAGTACAGTAAGGAGCTCGCCGGCGGCGCGGCGAGGCGGAACGAGACGCGCAGGCAGTGCTGCCCCGTGGAGGTGTGGGACTCTGCCACAGTTTTGTTGTCCGCAGCCATGGAGGAGGAGTAGTTCGTGACCCTCCGGCAGCCACGGCGGTTCAGCAGAACCCAGCTTGGGTCTTTAGCGGCGCCGGCGGTCGCCGGAGAATCGTCAGATGGATCCCTCGGTTGGCTGCAACTTGGGACGAGATGGATCGATCGCCGTAGGCCGAGGGAACCACCGCGTCTGAAGGCGACGGCACCCAGAGCAGCAAGCCGCGACAGAAGTTTCATACTGGTTAGGGATGGTTTGGTGGGAGCCGTCGGTGACGAAGCTGCTGGTAATGGAGCTCAATCACGAATGGCACATTGGCGGCTGCTTTCAACGAGATGAGCCCTAGCACAATAGGTTGTTCGTGATTAGGGCGGTGTGATTAGTTGGGCTCGAACAAAACTGTGTCAATTTGGCCGGGCCAGCAAAACGTGGCGGAAATCGTCTAGCCCATCAAAACCACTTAGCCCAAAATAATGAGAGACATGATGATACTTCAACATCATGGGAACCTTTCAAATAATGCACATCTTTCTTTATTTATTTTTCCATGTTCTAAACTATCTAGAAATTTAAACTGATTACTATCTCTGTAGTTTCGAATTAACAATGATGATGTGTTTGAGGCGGCCTGCATGCTCGCTTTGAAAAATCAAAACTGATTACATGTGAACACTCTTCCTATGGTAGTGCTAAGTAGCTAAAGCTATCTAAGCTAAACACGTAGTATCCGTCAAAAAATTAAAACTAAACAAGTACTCCCCTCGAAAAGCAAATGCTAAACAAGTACTCCCCTATCCCCAAAAGAATAGAAATATAATTTCTAGAGGAGTCCAACACTTATAAGCTTTCCATTTCCTAAGAAAAAGGTATCAATATTTATATGTTTGAATATTTCTATTATGAAAATATCTTTCATAATTAATCTAGTGATATTTATTACACATCATAAATATTTATAGTTTTCTTAAGTATTTGATCAAACTATATTTAACTTCTGGGAAAGAGGGACTCATTATTTGTTTCAAACAGACAGCTATAGCCGCATCTATAGGTGGATTTCTCCTCTGGAAAGGCTAGGACCTAAGCCCACTTAAGCCGCTAAATCAGGACTCCATTTAACCCGCTAATCAAGGGACAAAACTGAACAAGCCGGGTTGCCGAACCAGTTGAGACTAGCACGGGTTAGTTGGTATTTGTAATATCTGGTGCTTCTTTTTGTGAATTTAGATGACTTTTTACCGTGGTTTGCACGGTTTTCACGAAGGGTGTGGTTTCCACCTGATATGTTGCCTAGCAAATATGCCCGTGCGTTGCAATGGGAGAAGAAATAAACTATTAGACGTTAATAGGAAAAAAGGATAAATATTGTCATATATCTATTTATATTTTACCTTTTTTCATTAATTTTAATGGCTATACTTTATTTTATAATGGTCAGGACATCCATAACAAAGTTAATATCGTTAATAATATAACAATGTCCTATTACGAATTTAAATACTCCGTTGTCCTGAATCGTAAGTTGTTCGGACTTTTTTTAGATACATAGATTAACTACGCTTCTACGTATACATTACGTCCAAATGCATAGTAAAAGATATATAAATCGAAAGGCTAGAACGATTTACAAATTAGAATAGAGGGAGTTGAACCTTGATTTTTTTTCAATTGTAAGACACAGCAATATTTACTCGTAATATATCATAGCTTTAATCTATATCTATATGGATCCTAATCTAAATTCAAATCAAATAGAAAAGATAAGAATAGAAATTACCCTAATATAAAAAACATAAAGAGTTTATAGGCTCTTCTGTTTTTCTTACCAAGTTTCAATTTTTTTTCAGGGATCCGAACACAAAACACATGTCCTATTTTTTCATATTGGTTTTCCATCCATTGAGTCATGGTACCGTGTCCATCCCGATTTCATTTTTTTTCTTTCATCTGTTTTTTTTTTTTTGCACGTAAGAGGGGCTGGTCTTTCCTTTATATACCAGAAATAATCGGCAAGGCAGGAGGATAGCAACACGGTTACTGTAATTGTTTTGCTCTTTCTCCTATTAGACTCCGACCTAGACTCGAGTCCTCCCATCAAGCCATACGTGCTAGTTCAAAGTTGGCCGATCAGGTGTCCAAGTTGTACTTTGCTTTTTCTATTTTCCAAAATTCCTTCCTGAAGCAATCTTTGTGGGTCTTCGATGGACTTTTAATCCATGCAAGCGGTGTTGTCCGGACCGTGGAGTCTAGAGACGTGATTTTCCAAATCCAATGCCCGGCATTTAATCCTTTCTTATTCACGTGATATTTTAAACAAACCGACTACAACACAATGTCGCAGCACCTTTTGGAAGCGGACTCCGTAAATCGTGCTAGACTAAAACTATTGGAAAAAGTCTAATTGACCTCCCAACTATAGGGGTGGTCTAGTTGACCCCCCGAACTATGAAATAGTCTAATTTACCCCCTGAACGTTACAAAACCGGCCAAATCACCCCCTCAGACGGTTTTGGGCGGTGGTTTGCTACAATGTCAGCGGTTTTGCTACAGTAACAGCGTTTTTGTCTTTTTCTTTTTTATTTATTTCATCTGAATCTTTGAAAAATCATAGTAAATTACAGAAAAATCATAAAATGGAAAATCTAATTTTGTTGGACTCCACATGAGTAGATCTACACAGTGAATATATAATATAGTATGCTTTAGTATAAAGTTTTTGCTATAAATTTTGATCTATTTTTTTTTTCTGTAATTAATTTGAATAATTCATACAGCAAAAACTTTGTACTAAAGCATACTATATTATATATTCACTGTGTAGATCTACTCATGTGGAGTCCAACAAAATTAGATTTTTCATTTTATGATTTTTCTGTGATTTACTATGATTTTTCAAAGATTCAGACGAAATAAATAAAAAAGAAAAAGACAAAAATGCTGTTACTGTAGCAAAACCACCGCCCAAAACCGTCCGAGGGGGTGATTTGGCCGGTTTTGCAAAGTTCAGGAGGTAAATTAGACCATTTCATAGTTCGGGGGTAAACTAGACCACCCCTATAGTTGGGGGGTCAATTAGACTTTTTTCAAAACTATTCTAACTCTTATGAGCAGAAGTTATTATATATATAAATCTAGACAGAAGAAACTCTTAATTATCAGTAGTTAGGGAGAGGTGGACGAAAAAATAGATGGTCAAAGGAAAATAAATGCACAACATTGTTGTCAGATTTGAGAAATCTATTTAGATTAGGATTCCTACTCCATATCTGTCTAGACGCGAGCTATTCTAACTCGTACGTAAATAAAGAAAGTGGTGCAAAATAAATAACATAACTCTTATCCTTTTCTATTTATTATTAAGAGTTCTATTTAGAGTACTCAGGATCTGAGGAATCTATTTAGGTTAAGATTCCTATTCCATATTGGTCTAGACGTGAGCTATTCTAACTCGTATAAGTACAGGTTATATATATAAGTCCGGACAAAAGAAACTCTCCATTATTCGGTAGTCAGAGGAAGACGAACAAAAAAAATGGATGGACAAAAAAAGCCTGAAATTTTGCCTCTTTATTATTAGGTATATATATATGTTTGAGCTTCAATGTTTAATATGTAGATGTTGAAGAATTAATACATGACACTATTACTAAATAGAGGCCCATTCAAGCCTCCACGTTAATTCTCACCAGACGCGTTAAGAAAGAAGGTAAATGTTATAAATTGTCATGTTATTTAGAAACATCCAACCATCCAATCAAAAGACCAGCCATTTATAATCATTAGATCTATTTTGTTTTCTATAAGAAATTAGCCACCTCTGCCATTATATGTCTATACCTAATAATAAAGAGCCAAAATTTCCGCCATGACACAGTGGCCTCCCTCTTCCCCTAACCCTCTCCCGCCACTGCTTTCTTCTCCAGCAGCTCGGGTTCGGTGAGGCGACAGAGGAACCACAGCGTGACGCCCCGGATGTACTCATTGGGGCTCTACAGGCTGTTGTGGAGGTTCTGGCAGATGAGGATCATCTCCGGGAGGACTCTTCCGGCGCTAGCGCTGGCGGTGTCGCGCTTGTCGACGGTTTCGAGGTAGAGGAGCAGTAGCTTCTGGACGGCGTGGTCATCGCAGGACTACACGTAGTGGACCACGGTGATGAAGAGGTGCGGGAGCAGCTCGCCGTTGAGGAGGAGCAAGATGGCGCGCCACATCGCGTCGGCTTTCGTTAGGCCGTCGCCGGACTCAAGCTCGGACTCGATCTCGTTTGCCATTGACGGCGTGCCCTTGTCGAAGTGCACGTGGAATGTGCATGGCTTCCCCATTACCGCCGCCAGTTCTGCGAGGCACGCCCGTGGGCATGGATCTGGCCTGGCCTCCTAGGCGAAGGGAGGGAAAGGGGAGGGGATCGGATTTGGGGGACAGGACTGAAGGAGGAAGATGAGAATTGCGTAATTTGGGGGGAGTGGAGTGACCTCAGAAAGGGCCCAATGAAGAAAATGGGCCACAATTAACAGTTTTTGAACCGAAAAAAGTCCACTTCGGCTCTCTCAACTTTCACGAAAGTCCACTTTTGGTTCCTGAACTCTAAAACCAGGTAAAACACATCCCTCAACTTTGAAACCTTTCATATTACATCCCTGGGCTGGTTGTGAGTGGTTTTAAAGGCGGTTGTGGTTTTAAAGGCGGTTTTGTCTTATTCTTTTTTTATTTATTTTGACTGAATCTTTGAAAAATCATAGTAAATCACAGAAAAATCATAAAATAAAAGGTCCAATTTTGTTGAACTCCACATGAGTAGATCTACATAGTGAACATATAATAGGGTATGCTTTAGTATAAAACATTAGATTTATCATTTTTTATAATTAATTAGAATAATTCATAGCTGCAGTTTCTTTGGTCCAATTGTGATAAAATTTTTATGGTGGGCCAAGTACTGTCTGCTTGTATTGTAATAAAAATTTTGTGCTTATTGGATCATGTAAAAATTAGTTATAGATTTACTTAAGTTTATGCTTCTTAAATCTAAATATATCTATAACTAAGTTATATATGATCCAATGAGTATAAAATTTTTACTATAGTTCAAACATACAATAATTAGTCCTTCTTAAAAAATTCATCACAATTGAACCATAGGAACTACGGCTATGAATTATTCCAATTAATTATAGACAAGCATAGGTATAAAGCTACAACAAAAATAATGTACTCAAGCATACTACATTATATGTTCATGTGTAGATCTACTCACGTGGACTTGTACTCAAGCATACTACATTATATGTTCATGTGTAGATCTACTCACGTGGACTCCAACAAAATTGGATTTTGTATTTTATGATTTTTCTATAATTTTTCAAAGATTCAGTCAAAATAAATAAAAAGAAAAAGACAAAACGGCCTTAAAAACCACCCACAACCAGCCCAGGGACATAATATGAATGGTTTCAAAGTTGAGGGATGTGTTTTTCCCGGTTTTGGAGTTCAGGGACAAAAATGGACTTTCACGAAAGTTGAGGGACCAAAAATGGACTTTTTCCTTTTGAACCCCTACAACAATGTCTCCACTCCCGTGCCACAAATTTAAGGAGTTGAACGGGTTGATTTGCCTAGTCATATGGGCTAAAAAAAGGGCCCAATGAAGAAAATGTGCTACAATTAACGGTTTTTGAACCTGTACGAGAACGTGGCATTATCTAGAAAAAACAGTGAGAGGGAACGTGACAATTTCCCTTGGAATGAACTGTTACGTACAATGAAGTGGTCCACATTAGTTGCCTAATCCTAAATCCTTGTTCCAATGCGAAGATATGATTCCAAAAACAATGCCATATTTTTCTTTAAAAAGGTGACTAAAACATCAAAAAAAATACTCACAATTATTATTATATATATTTCTTCGGTGTGCTGGTGTGCTATTGATGTCCGGGCGTTTGGACAGAAGCGCTCATCTGGCAGCGGGGCGCACCTGCGAAGCAGCTACGCGTGCTGGGCGACACGCGGGAAAGCGCGTGCAGCGACGGGAAGCGCGGGAGAGCGCGTGCGAGGCGTTAGGATCTGGCAGCGGGCCCCACCATCTCTATCTCATCTTTGTCAGTAGTCTAGCTCACCTACGATGACTACCGGAGTGAGTACTATCATTTACCAGCAGTATTTTAGTACTAACCAGAGAACAACTGGTACTGGTAGGCTGGTAAAATTAAACTCCCAGTTATTCAAGATAATAACGAGTACTGATTACCGGATCCAAGATAGTTAGTTGCAAAATTCAAAGTTTGAGCTGTTCATCCAAAGCATATATAATCATTTTTACATGGTTTGTATCGCCGTGCAATCCAAGCATTTGTGTGTTGTCATTTGGAAAAATAATGCCATTCCTGCAATTCCTTTTAAAAGTTCATACTTCCTATCTCACATTATTTCTTAGAACCACTAACATTTGAGGTAACTGATGATATATTTTTTCAGTAGATGGTGTTTGTCTAAGATTGGATTGTGATTAATGGGTCGTAGTTCTTGCTTTCCCTCCTAAGTTACAGTCTATGGAACAATTAATGTGTATACAAGGCCAACATTTTAGAAGTGAAGTTAGAATTCCTTTTCTATTTTAGTTAATGGATTTGTCCATCTTTCAACGAATGCTAATAGGTTTGATATACATCCTGCTAGGGCTGCCTACTTACAAGAGCCGAGTAAACGAGAAGGAAGGGTTAATTTAACCATTTTAGGCCTTGTTTTGATGTATTCAGTTTGGTATCAATCAACATGTGTTGGGTGGATTGGAGTAGAACTTTAATTAAATTACACCTCAATCCACCTCAACGCATGTAGATAAATATATATTGTTTATTTAAGTTGTCATATAAAAGGTTTAAAACTAGGATATGTTAGCTTAGTATGGGATATAACTGAGTTAAGTTTAGCTCTCTTTAGCCCAACCCAACCCCCCTAAATATTTTTTCTCGATCCACCACACTGATATAGATAGGTTAATAGATAGATGAATATAAATATAATTGTTATTATTGTGTAAAATTCCCTTATATTTCATATGCCTTTTTGCTCAGCTGCTAAATGGGCTTACGTATATTGTGTAGTCTTCTTGGCCTCTGAGAAAGCTGACTATCGCCAACGCGGAGCCCATACAATGTTCTGCCAGCCCAATTTATGTACTCCTGCGATCCTATCTGGTACGGTATAAATCATCCTAATCATCGTAACATCGTTAACCTAATAGAAGGGCTGCTAGCACGCAGCCGCTATTATTGAGACAACAACGAAAATGCTGAGCCGGATTGCTGTGCATCGTTTTGCCGCACTGAGCCTCCTCACATGCCAAGCCTCCATTACCCTACGCCCAATAATCAATCGATATTTTGCCCCAACATGCAGCCACCGGAGGCTGCTCTCGAATTCGCCAGAGGCCACTGCCGCAGCCGCCGCCGCCAAAGACAGGTGCTGGGTGATGCTGAGCACCTATGGGCGCCGCCGCCGCCTCGATGACTCGTCATCCATTACCGACGACGTCAATACCGTCGCCGAGTCCTGCACCTCCATGGACCGACGCGTGCGCGTCTCCTTGAGATGCGCCGCGCCGCCGTCGAGCTCCTACCTCTGCTATGACTTTCCGGAGAGCGCGCGTGTTGACGAGGGCGACCAATACCGAATCAGAGTCGTTGCGGCTCACGGGAATTTGTCCTTTTGGAGATGCATCACTGTGGATCAACTAGTTTTGTGGACCACTTCGTGTACAGGCCGGCAGGCCCCCGCCGGCCGCCGTCGCTGTCTCTGCTCCCCGTTCCAGATTTTCTCACCAAGTCCGAGAGCGTCTTTCCACTTGATGTACCCGATCTGTTCCCCATTCCAGATTTTCTCACCAAGTCCGAGAGCGTCATTCCACCCGACTTTAACCCTCGCATCCGCCCAATCCTGGACTCTGGGAGCATCGGCCTGCTGCGGCGATTACCATGTTGGACGATTACCATGCGCGAAGGCAAACGGTTGAGTTTTCTGTGCTGCGCCCAGGCGTGCGCCAGTGGGAGCTCACGGATCCAGTACCAATTCTTCATGGCGAAGACGAAGGCCATTGGCGGATAATGCTGGGGACACTCAAAGACGTCATTTGCGTCGATGACCGGTTCCTATGCTGGGTAAACTACAGGTACGACTTCTTGCTGTGCGACATGGCAGACGATGCAGGCCCCAAGGTCCGTTATGTACCTCTGCCCCCGGAGGTGAGACGCTGCAGCTACGGCAATGACAACCCCATGAGGGTCGGACGCATGGGCGCCGCCGGTGACGACAGTGTGAGGTTCGTCAGCATCCACCCATACAGTTGCATCCGGGACCACAACGACTTGTGCTGCAGAGACGACTCCGACTGCTGGTGCATTGTTTCCGATAGGACGACAGCTTCAGCACCCCAGCCATTGGAGTGGATGGAAGATGGAGAGATGGACAGTGAGGAGATCTTTGCGCTTCCGGGATACCAGGGCCTCCCGCAAGCAATTCCCGAGTGGCCCGTCGTGTGCTTGGCCCGTCTCCAATTATTACTTCACCAAGGACGACGAGAAGCTATGGATGGTGCAGCTCAACATCAACACCAAAACGCTGTTGTCAGTCATCCAGTTCACCGATACGGAAGACTGCTGGTACTGGAAAAAATACCATCATTTACCGGCAGAAATTCAGCACTAAACCATAGAACACCTAGTGCATGGTAGGCTGGTAAAATTAAGTTCCTAGTACTGAGCATCCCATGTATAATCTTTTTTAGTTAAAATTTTTGAAATATGAGCTGGTCATCGGAAGCATGTATAATCTTCTCTACTTGGTTTGTATCGCCGTGCAATCCCAAATTTGCATGGGGTCGAAAGATACTTCCACTCCACCGATTCCCAATGTTTTCCTAAACGCTAAATGGTAAACAGTCGGTCATCCTTCGTTTAGCGTTTAGGCCGTTTAGACGGTGTTTAAACGGAGTTAAACGGCCTAAATGGTTTTGTACAATAACAATAATATATATATATATTTATATAGGTAAAAATAAAATTTGCTAGAACCCATACATATTTACACATGTAAAAATCAAATATTCTACCAAATAATCTTGTTGGAAGAAATCTAAATCTCACAACACTTTATATAATTACAATGTTAATTAGTTTCACATTGATTGTAATAGACGTAGTCCTTTAATTCACTTAATTATAGATTAAATGGTTGTTTAGCTCATTTAAGCATGCTTAATCTGATTTTGTTTAGACCGTTCAGACGGGATTGAACGGTTTAAACAGGTTTAAACGGCCCAACCGTTTAATTCACCGTTTAGGGCCTAAACAACACGGTTGACTTCTGTTTACCATTTAAACGGTGTTTAAACGGACTAAACGGCCGTTTAGGCGAACAGTGCCGATTCCTTATAAAAATTGATGCATTGTATGTTACATTATTCCTTAGCTTTTTCTCAGTTACATGCTGTAAAAAAATTAATGTGTATACCAATACAACATTTTAGAAGTGAAGTTAGAATTCCTTTTCGTTTTTAGAAAGGATTTTTTCTTGATTTTAAAGAAAGTCAATAGGGTTTCATACAGATCCTCTAGGGATACCAGTTTGCAAGACCCAAGCAAACGAAAAGGAAGGGTTAACCACTCAAGGTAAAGCTCATCTTCAATACCATCTTCTGTTGGTCCTCCCCCTTTAGGAGTATATGCGCTACTTTTGCAGAAGAACTTGCATTATGTAAATAGGGAACTTATTCTCAGCTGCCATCTTGTTTCTCACCGTCCAAATAAATAGAGTAATCAACTTCGTACCATTGGAATTGAAGCAAGGATAAACCCAATGAATATAAAGATTGTGCAAACTATATTAGGAACGCTGATGCACCCTATGGCCTTTCTAAAGATCTGTCACAAAATGAGATAACATGCATCTTAGGATATATGATCCACTGTTTGCCTTGCTATACACCGGATACAGATCATATATATACTCTCTTTCCACTTTTCTTAAATTGAAAACCCCCTATTTGAAGTCGGTTATCAAATGCTAGCCAAAGGAAAAATTTGAGTTTAAGTGGCACCTTATTCTTCCATATATAACTTGTTTAATCTTTGATAAGCTAGTGAACCCACCAAAGTTTAGCAGTCTATACAAAGATCTTGAGGCGTAATGTAAGTTCCATACACCTGGGATGCTACACGTCTATTTATATTTTCCCCCTTAATATGAAACTTGAGAACTATAATTTATTTTATGATGACTGTGGCATCCATAGTTTGACAATTTCCCATCGGAGAGACTAGATTTCTCATCTTAAACATGCAGGATATTTCAATTCGACAAAGAGAAACCACTTGCCATGGAAACCTATGGCAATAACAAGTTGCATATGCAGGCGCCAGTGCCTACTACACCGAACAAGTCTTATCCAAGATTCCTTTTTCAAGTTTTGGCAGTAAATCACTAAATTTTTGCCCGTATACGAAGGTGCGTTCTCCATCTGGGTTGGTCTAGGTCCACTGCACTGCTGCCAGAAGCGCCTTCCTCCTCGTGTCGACCTGGATCATCCATGCGTTTTGGTTCCCACGGTGCATCCTGCCGACCTTGAAGCAGATGACGTCGGGGTTGTCCAAGCTCACGAGCTCAGAGCTCCTCGCAGTCGAGCACACCCTCCTTCACCCACGTCATTGGCTCGTCCATGGTCAGCGTCAGTGTCCACGTGGTTACCTTGAAGGCAAAGCGGGAGCGCGCGCACGAGCTCCTCCCAAGACGACCGCAACAGCAGCGGGGCTCGATGGAGACGAACCTCATAGCGCAACGGCCAGCAGCGCCTATGCCGTCGCAATAACTCAGGGGAGGCAGGTCATTGGTCTAGTAGCTTGGATCATAGGACACCGGCAGAGGTACATGCCGGAGCTTGGGGCTCGCCTCTCCCGCCATGTCGCACACGACAAGGCCTATGTCATAGTTGACCCAGCACAGGAACCTGTCACCCACAGGGATGGTCATCGAGGGGCTTGCCAACGATCCCATCAGCTCCTCGCCTTCTTCATGAGCGATGGGCACTGCACGCTTGAGCTCCCACTCGCTCCACCCGACAGGAAAAACACAGAGGTCAGCCAGGTCCGGTCGATCATCATGGTGCCCGGTGTCAATCTGAGCCACCAGGAGGTTGTCCTCTTCCCGTCGCAGAACGCCAGTGTCCTCGTCGAGCAGGAAGCGGGGGCTGCGGTACTTCCTAGGAAATCTCAGGCCTGGTAGCAGAGTCAGCGACGGCGGCCTCATGGCGGTGCCGGTGCCTACCCTTTACACGAAATGGTCGAACGTTGGAGGCACCACGCGGCCATTGACCACCGTATGCCGCTGCCTCGGCATCATTCGCAGGACGATGGAGTCGCCATGGGCTGCGATGACAGCAACTTCATGGTTGTTCTCGTCATCGGGTGGCATGGTACTAGCGTAATTGTAGCAGACGGAGGAGATTGCCGAAGGTGCTGCACAGTGGAACGAGATGCGCAACTGGTGCTTCCCTGTAGAGGTGCGAGACTCTGCCAGGGTTTTGTTGTCGGCAGACATGGACTCGTCGTCTTGGACGAGCCTGCGGCAGTTACCGCTGCTCAGCAGAACCCACAGCTTGGGTCTTTGGCCGCCGGAGAATCATCAGATGGCTCCCTCGGCTGGCCCAAACATGCGACGAGATGATGCCGCTGTAGGCCAGGGGAACTACCTTGGGTAGTGACAGTGGCGAATCCAGCTTATAAAATGACCTAGGGTGAACTTATATCATAAAATTTTGGCTAATCAACGATAACATGCATGTTAACGGAAAAAATTGTAAATCAACCTATTAGAACCAAAATGTTACCTTTTAATTACAGAATTATCAATAATTCAAGTTTCAATTGAGAAATACAATACAAAACCTATCAATTTTGAAGACAAGTCAATTAGAAAATGACATTAATTAATCATAAAAGCCTTCAAAAATATGAAAAAGTCATCTAGACATACCTCACCTAAAACACTAACAACATCTCCAGCTTCATCTACTCTGCGCTCCTACCGACAATGACTTCATCTGCTCCCCAGTCCATCAAATGACCAAATCACCGATATACAAAATACTGCAGAGCTAAGCACAACTGCACAAAGAGCACGAGCTGGTCAGCTGGAGCCTGGAGGTAGGGACTGGCCGGCTGCCGATTGGGGCAGCCAGGCAGGCAGCACTGCAGTAGGGAGCTGCAACTGCCAAGCAGGCCAGAGCGGGAGTTGGGCCGGCCGGTGGCGAGCGGGAGCTCCGAGTGGCTGGGGCGGGAGGGGCGCAGGGCAAGGCCACTGGGCGGCCGGGGGGAGGCGGGTGAGCGTAGAGGACTAGAGGTCGTGGCGGCGCGTCGCAGGAGCTGGAGCAGGCGAGCGTTGCCACCTGCGCTTAGGCCACCTGGCCTGGGCTGGGTGTGCTGGTGTAGGGTGCCTGTTCGGCCACGGCGCAGTATCAGGCGGCCAGACCCATGAAGCTCCGTCTCTCATCTCCGCCTCGTACTAGAGCAGTGCCGACATCGTCTTCAAGCTTCAACCTTGCCTCCTCGGCCTTGCCAGCGCCAGCTCTAGGAGATGGGGAAGGGGTGCACAGCCACAGGGACCTAGGGCGGCTGCCCTAGCTCGCCCTAGTGGTGGCTCCGCCTCTGGGTAGTGAGGTGCCTACATCCATAGAGGCCACGCAGAGCAAGTTGTGTCACAAGATTCATTCTGACTAGGCAAGGTTTGGGTGTAAGCCGGCGGTGACGAAGCAGGTAATTGTGCTCGATCATGAATGGCGGTTTGGCGGCTGCCTTCCAACGAGGTAAGCCCTGCCCTAGGGTTACGACTTATTAGGGAGTGATTAATTGGGCTGGAACAAAACTGTGTCATTTTGGCCGGCCCAGTAAAATTTATGAAGGAAATCGTCCAGGTCGTCTAAACCTCTTGCCCAAACAGCGACTCTGGTGAAGCCAGTTTATGTTTTCGTCTTTTTTTTCTTTTTTTTTCTTTTGCGATATGAATTACTCCGTCTGTTCCAAAAATTACTCTTGTTTTTGGTTTGCTCAAAGTAAACTTTATTAACCAACAAATCTCTATCCTATCTTACACAGGGCAGAACCAAAACAATCCGAAAACCACCAGCAAACAAAATCAGAATCCGATCCGATTGTCTGCGCGCCCTCAAAACTGTGTCTGTGAATACGCACATCTCTCGAGTCTGCTCGGAATCTTTGATCTTCCATAAGTTGCGGCAACTGAAGCATACCAATCCTGCCAAAAACCAGCTGCCACTGCCCCAAGCACTGGTCGACGCACTGGAATCATGTGTCCGCATTCAATACGATTCGTATTTATTGCTATAAATCCGTCGTCGTCGTAAAGTGCCGACAAAATTTGTATTAGTCTCGGTGCAACGCACATGCATTTATCTATATCAATATATGTAAAAGAACTAATAGACTTACGACACTAGATAAGTGCACCACGAAAATATATTTCATATTGAATCTAATAATCTAATAATATTTATATGATATTGTAATTGTTAGTATTTTTTTATAAACTTGTTTAACTTTGGACAAACCTAAAACAACAATAATTATAGGACCGATAGCCCACGCAGTTATGTTGGGCTGCCCACACAGAGCCCATGCAGTTACCTATGCTGGGTCGACTATGAGAAGGGCTTCTTCCTGTGCGATATGGCTGATGAGGCGAGCCCCAAGGTGCGCTACGTACCTGTGCCTGCTGAGGTGAGCCGCTGCTGCAGCTCCGGTGACATCATCCCCGACTACGAACTCAACGACGACGTGTTTCACATCAAGTATTCCATGAAGATGGGCTCCGCGGGGGCTAGCAAAGTGAGGTTTGTCAGCATCAGCCCCCACTGCTGCTGTGGTGGCCCTGGCAGGAGCACATGTGCACACTCCCGCTTCGCCTTCACCGTCACGACCTGGACAATGGATCTCAGCATGGATGTGGAGTCGCCATTGACGTAGGTGAAAGATGGAGGGATCGACTGCGAGGAGGTCTGGACGCTTCCAGGATACGAGGGCCTCCCCCGAGCAAATCTCGAGTGTCCCGTCGTGTCCTTGGACGACCCAAACGTCGTCTGCTTTTTGGTCTCTAATCGTTACTTCGCCACCTACGAGGATCAGCAGGTATGGATGATTCAGCTCAATATCAAGACGAAGACACTGCTGTCAGTCGTCCTGTTCAGCAATTATCCCCGGAGAGCATACCATCATTTACCGGCACAACTTCAGTACTAATAACAGGTCGGAGATGACTTGGTAAAAGTGTCTAGTTACTCAAATAATCTCGACTATGAATTGAAGCTACTTACCTGCAAAATTTTAATATATTTTTTTGAGCTTGTCGCTGGAAGCATATATAATTCTTTTCAATCATAGTCTGTTACTGCGGTAAACGTGCAATAGAAACTTTGTGTGCTAGAGAGGGTACTGCCTTAATTATATTTAGTATACATTATTTCTTGACATCTCCTAAACTTCGTAGATCACACTACTACAAAAACTGTTTACCATGGCGGCCGTTTTTCCTTTTCCGCAGCGGGCAAACAGGCCCGACACAGACGCAAGGCCACGGTCAATCACGAGAAAGCGGACCCTCTGCCCGCCACGGGAAATCCATTAACCGCGGTGAGTGCCCGCCGCGGTTAATCTGTAAAAAAACAAAAAAAAAACCACGAGCCCACTGGTGAGCCCATTCACGAGCCCGCCAGTGAGCCCGTTCGCAGCACAGACCAACGACGCCCGCCATGGACGTTGACCGCCGCCGAAGCCGGATCCAGGCGCATCCGGCCTCCTCTTCGCCAGATCTGGTCGCGGCCAGCCTCCACCATGCCAGATCCGGGCGCGGCCGGCCTCTCACGGATGCACCTCCACGCCGTCAGATCTTGGCAAAACAGAGAGCAAGGGAAAGAAGAGCGAGGAGAGACGGAGGACCAAGACAATGAGGGCGTGGAGAGACGTTCTGCACTTATCTCCATGCTGCAGATCTGGGCCTCCTCCATGCCGTGGTCCCGTGCCCCACGCCCAAGCCGAGCTCCACGTGCCGCCACTCGCCGAGCACCGCAGCGCCTCGCCTTGCAGCGCTGCCACGCCTCGTGCCTCCCACAGCCGCCACGGCTCGACTCACACCGCCACCACGTGCCGCCATGGGAGCACGGCGCCACCAGGGCTCGAGGCGCCGTTGTGGATCTGGCGCCGCAGGCATGCCCCCCTCCGCCTCCTTTGCTTCGGATCTCGTTGGTGCCGCTGCCGCCGTCCATGCCCTGCTCAGATCCAAAGAGGGAGTAGGGGAACCATCCATGGTCGCACGGATCTGGGCCCGCCATGGCCGCCGTTGCCGCCCGCTCGCCGGCCGAATCCAACGCGCCGCCATCATTGCAGGAGGGGAAGGAGGGGCGTCACCGCACCTCTGCTCCACCGCTCCGCGCCGAGAGGCCAGGCGTCGAGGTCGGGCCCTCCAGCATCTCAGCCGAGAGGAGAGTGAGGGAGAGAAGAGAGTGGGAGAGAAGAGAGGAGGGAGTGGGTGGAGAAAGGGAGGCGGAGGCGCGCGCGGCTGATGCGAGAGAGGGAAGCGGAGGCAGAGGAGTGGGACTGAAACCCTAGTGCAGTGTTTATATACGAAGACTAAAATATTGGGCCTCGCTTTGGGCCTATTGGGCCTCAGATTTTCCGTGGCGGGCTCTAAAGTATGCCCGCCGCGGTAAATAGATTTACCGTGGCGGACGTCTTAAGACACCGGCAGCGGTAAATAGGGTATTTTCTGTGGCGGGCAAAAGTGCCCGCCACGGTAAATAAAAAATGCCCGCGTGCAGTAAATCGTGGGATTTACCATGACGGGCACAAATATGAGCCCACCTCGGAGGCCTTCCGGGGGTGTCTTGGAAAATCAATTTTGTAGTAGTGTCGGAATATTGATATTTTTTCAGTGTATATTATTTTTTGGTATAAATCTTGATTAGATTATGATTAACCAGTCATCATACACCTTCTTCCTTTGTATTAGCTACACTTAATTGCTTTGTATTGGAGTGTGGCAAAGCACTAAATCTTGTCGTAGAATATGCATCCAATGGTGATTGGGTAGTTGGATATGGACATATGGATGTATCGTGGAAAGCTAAGCAATGAGATAATATCCTCCTTCCTCCCTCAGTACTCTCCCAAAATAGGGCATCCAGGTGAACAACGTTGCATGCCCCGATGATCTTTACTGCAATACCACCGTGTTAATGATAGCCCTCTGCACAAACTGAAAGCCAAAACATCCGACATCCAACACATGGAGCACTGGAGCATCACTGTCCTCTAGGGCACCATGATGGACATGCGCTTATTTGTAGAACTGGCCTACATGCCGGTTCCACTTCCACAAAGATGAATTTCCCAACAGCAAGGGAAGACACCATGCTTCATCAACTGGTGTCACTCCTACTTCCACCAGTAGCACATCGTTGAGTTAAGAAGGTTTGGATTGCATCATTCAACCTCGACGATGTTGCGTAGATGTAGTTTAAGTTATTTGTTAGGCAAAGGTAATGAACAAAACTTCGGACAAAGTGAGCAATGCTTCATCAAAGGCCCGCCAAATACTATTCCCTCCGTTCCAAATTATTCCCCTATTCACTTTAACTTATCAGACTGGCTTATCAGCCATGGTACAATGTTTTTTCTCTCAAAACAAAACAGCAATAGCTGGCTTATCAGCTGCAGAAACCATCAGCCAAACAACCCGTATAAGATGTTTTGACTTTTCAAAAATTATAGCTTTTGCTATGCACTTAGATATATGTCTCATAGAAACAAAACTGGATTTTTTGTGACTCATATAAAAATAGACCGATTCTCCCATATATGTGCGGGAAAGAGATATTAAAATCGGAAATGGGAAGATGATTAGACTTTATTTTATAAACCAATGTATACAAATGCACCAATTCTTTTCTTACCTGGCTCATTAAATGCTATGCTCAACTAAAGATCGTTACCAGTTGCAAAAAAAAAAAGATCGTTACCAGCAAAGTTTAGCCATTATCGATCTCTGCTGTCGCTTTGACAAGTGTTGATCTCTGCTGATACCACTAGGGACGACAGAAAGCAGCTTCTTGCTCCTGGTGTTGATCTTTACCGCCATGCCTTCCACCTTAAAATAGATCACGTCCGGGTCATCAGAGCTCACCATGGGGTACTCCAGATGCTTATCACGTGGGAGGCACCCGTAGTTTGGGAACCACCACTTCCAGATCTCGTCGCAGTCGAGTACAACGTCCTTCACCCACGTCGTGGCGTCTTCCGTGCTCAGGGTCATTGTCCATGTCGTAACGTTGAAGGAGGAGCTGGGAGGACGACTAACGCTGACGAACCTAACCGCGTCGAGACCAGCGGCGCCTAGGGTGTAGTGGCCGCAGTAGCCTTCGTGCTGCATTGTCGGCAGTGGCACATACCGTACCTTGGGGGTCTCCTCGTCGGCCATGTCGCACACGATGAAGGCGGTGTTGTAGTCGACCCAGCACAGGAACCGGTTGCCGACGGGCACCGCAGCGTGGATCCAGATATGTTTCTGCCAAGTCCAACGCCATGGCTGCAGCTCGCTGCGTCCCTCGCGGTGCTGTACGATGGGTACCCGCTTGACGATCCACTCGCGGTCGCGGCCGAAGCGGAGGATGCAAAGATCGGCCATATTGTAGATTGGCGGGTCACACGTCATCTCAAACTGGCACACCACCAGATCGTTCTCGCCACGGCGCAGTATGCAAGTATTCTCCATGCCCAGGCTGCGAAATCTGGGAGTAGGATCACGGTGGTTCCTGTAACCTTTCTGCACGGGAACGTAGAAGCCAGGGAGCAGCGACAGCGACGGCGGCCGGGCGCCGCCCGCTGCCTCATACAGGAAGTGGTCGTCGAACGTCTTATGCAGACCACGGCGCACCTTCATCCTCATCTGGATGAGGAGCGCGTCATCGTGGCCGGCGATGACGCGGACATGCACAGGAGGCTCTGACTTGGTGTGCTTGCTGTCGCTGTCACGGGGCGCGCCGCCGCCTAGCCAGCCAAAGTGCAGGGTGCAGCATGCCGGCGGCGCTGCTATGCCGAGGGAGATGCTGAAGGGTTCGCCTAAGGAGGTGCAGGAAGCCACCTTGGTGTTGGCATCGGCAACAGAGGAGTCGCCGCCCTCGTCGTCGATGCAGCTGTTCAGTATCAGCCAGCGGGGCGCTGCCGCCGGTGGGCAATCAGAACGTCGTTGTCTCTTGTTGGTAAGGGTTTCCTTGTGGCCGCCGTGTTCTGTCTTGTTATTTAGGGTTTCCATGTCGCCGCAGCTTGCTAGCTTTGCACCAGATCGACCGTGATAGACCTGGAACCTTTTGAGTTTTGATGCGAGACATCCATTTATTAAGCCAAATCGAGATGGAAACACACACGCATAGCATCTGGTGGGCCGTCCGCTCTACTGGGCCTCTTCATTTTGGTCTGTCGTATTCTCAAGGGATGTCTCATTTTTCCACATTCTCATTTAAATTTCATCTTACGATAAAAATTTAAAGGCCATATATAGAGTATTTCTTAACTAGTACTAAATTCATATCAAATTGTAGTTCGTTTGACTTTTTTAACCTGAAGTTTGACCACTCGTCTTATTCAAAAAATTTGTGCAAATATAGTCAAATTTAAGTGATTCTTAAAGAACTTTTATTAATAAAGCATGCCACAATAAAAGAAGTGATGTTCCTATAATTTGGAACGGAGGAAGTTGATCTCAAATTTGGACGGTTAAGACTACTGTTGACTGTTGCTTCTAAAATTAGGATAGTAACGCAGGCATAACTTGGGATTTGGTTCTCATATGTCGAGTAGTTAAAAATATGTATCAAAATTAAGATAATAACGCATAATTCTTGATTGGATTATCAAAATTGTTGAAACTTTCGTACATATATTATATACAAAATATATTTCTTTTATCTCGTCCTTAGGCCCGCATGACATGAATGCATGGCAGCGTGCTATGCATCGTGCTTGGATGTTCAAAGCACCCGTGAGCCAGGCTCGGGAGGGAAGCTCGATTTGGCCTTCGCTGGGGAGCCAGGCCTGCTCGGACTCCAATGCGGGTGCAGGTGGGTTGGTGGGTATGGGTGACATGTGGGTCCTCCAGTGCGGTGCAGGCAAACAAACAACAAGCCCGTCCCAGCCAGGCCCAGTTGGGAAATGAAACAAACAAGGTGCCTTGCACCAGTTGGGTGGAATAGCTCTGTAGAAAGATGGAAACTGTACCATAGAGTAGCCTCTCATAGCTGCATCATGAACCTCAGGCTTCTCAAATCTCTTCTGGAAAACTCCCAAAGTGGCAGGAACTATTGAGGCATGATTATGGATTCTTCATGCGGTGCATAATCCTCTTGACAGCTTCAATATGAATATCCTACAGTATGCTAATACAGAACTTTGAACTGTCAACAAAAATTCGTAGTACATTAAGCAGAGAAAGCGAGTTGGGACCTTGAATCCTGGTGCGAACATCAGTTACCATTGCAAGTAACTGCATAAGAAAATTAAAATGAGGAGGCTTATATCAGTACTATTAGCCTGCAGCCCTGCACTGTCACAAGCAACAGTCATGTACTACATCAAACAATGCAACATGTATATAGAAATTGGCTACCAGGTAGGCAATTAAAAATTTATGCTGAACTACCAAACAAATTCCATCATAGAAAGCTGAACAAATAGTGCAATTTTCAGTACATCAAAAAAAAAATTGATCTGGATACTACCATAATAGTTCCATCGTCGTGCCTTCCTCGTCACCCAGCGTGATGTACTGATGTGCACCTGATTCATTCATTGTACTGATGGTCGGCATACATTCATCGTAAAGATTCAATCAATTTTTCTTTTCCCCAATCGGAGAGGCAAGCAGAGTAGCCGACAAGGTAAAGATCTAGAAATAGAGATGGGCACCTATTGCGGCGCATTGTAGCCTGGCGGCATGTGGAAGACGTCGGCATCCAGCGCGTGCCCTGCCCTGGCCGGATTGGATCGCGGGCTGCGGCCTGCCCTGGCCGGCGTGGTGTATGTCACGCGGGCGCCTACCCTGGTGACCGACTGCAGCCTACCCTAGTGTCGTCAGCGCATGCTCTAGTGGCCGGTTGCACCTGCCCTGGCATCATGGCTTCCTCGCCGCCCCTAGCCGATCCCACACTTGTGCGTCCCCTGCACGGCGCGCAGGGTGCCGAGCCCACGGCCAGGCACAACCGCCAGCCACCCCGCACAACCCTAGCCTCGCGGCTGGGCGTCGTAGTCGGCACGCGCGCGCCGAGGACCACGACGGGGTGGTTCTGGTGGGCGGGGAGCAGAGTGAGGAGAAGGGGAGAGGCGGGGATCCAGGCCGCCGCGCGAGGGGAGAAGCGGTGTTGGGCGGCGCGACGAGGCTTTGGCGGCGGTGAGGATGGCTAGAAGCACGCCATGGGTTCGATGTGGGTTGTCGCGAGTGAAACCTGGGAGGGGTGCGTTTGAAGCCGCGCGTGCGTGGGTGGAAGGGCGCCGGGGGCAGGGTGGGTATGCAGCTAGCCAAAGCAGGAACAAGTGGCAGCCGCGGCTGCTTCTGTCGGTAGAGTGAAGGAAAAAAAAGACAAAGCGACTCTAGGGGAGAGGAGAGAATGTTTAATTTTTTCAGAAAAAAAAAGACAGGAGGGATCGATCCCTGCCCGCAGACGTAGGGGCCTCAGGCCGAGGCGGGGGCTTCAATGCGTTGAAGCCTGGACGCGGGGGTGAGAAGCCTCCCATCAAACGCTGTCTCTCCAACCTTAGATCTAACGTAGTTGTTTTGTGAGCCCTTGATTTTAATGGTGGTAAATTTCTGTGTGTAATTTTTTGGGTGTACAATGGTTGGACTACTCAGTGGGGACGTTTAAGTTGATAGACCTAAAATAATTAGAAGATTTCAATTATAGTAGAGATTTGCCGGCACAATTTCAGTACCAACGAACACCTGGTACAGGTAGACTAGTAAAATTAAGCTCCCAGTTATTCAAGATAATAACGAGTACCAATTATCGGATTCTAGATAGTTAGTTGCAAATTTGAAGTTTAATTGAGCTTGTCATCGGAAGCATGTATAATCATTTTTACATGGTTTGTATCGCCGTGCAATCCAGACTTTTGCACCTGGTCATTTGGAAAAATATTGCCAGTCCAGAGATGCCTTTTAAAAGTTTTTTTTTGATAAAAATTCCATTTAAAAGTTGACGTGCTTGGTATCTCACATGATTTCTTAGAATGACTAACACTTCAGGTAATGATATATTATTTTCTCAGTAGATGGTGTTTGTCTAAGATTGGATCATCGAACTTGCTCTCCCTCCTTAGTTACAATCTATGAGAACATTTAGCATATATACCACTACAACATTTTAGAAGTGAAGCTAGAATTCCTTTTCTATTTTAGTTAATGGATTTTTCCATCTTTCAAGCTAAATAGATTTCATAGAAATCCTTTTAGGGGTGCCTACTTACTAGAGCCAATCGACCAAACGAGAAGGAAGAATGGTTTGTAAAATGCTTTGTCAACAGCCTTCGCCATGAGTCATGACATCAAACACCAGCTCAGGCCTCTCCATCTGTCCATGACTGTTGCGTATTGGCCGGGCAAAGACATGGAACACAGTGCCCCATATAAGAAACAGTTTTCTTCATATCAGAGAAAAATCACTGCTGCTCCCCCAACCAGAACATGCTACCACCACACCAGACAAGAACAACCTGCGGCTCCCCAAATGCAACAACAGAGAGCTAGAAAAGCTGGTGAATGCTAGAGATGTGGTGAGAAATGGGTCTGCCTTCACAAGTGCAAGTTAATCCTTACTATCAATGTCATTCAGGAAACTTACATACAAAATTCAAGATAATAACGAGTACTGATTACCGGATCCAAGATAGTTAGTTGCAAAATTCGAAGTTTGAGCTGTTCATCCAAAGCATATATAATCATTTTTACATGGTTTGTATCGCCGTGCAATCCAAGCATTTGTGTGTTGTCATTTGGAAAAATAATGCCATTCCAGCAATTCCTTTTAAAAGATCACACTTCCTATCTCACATTATTTCTTAGAACCACTAACATTTGAGGTAATTGATGATATATTTTTTCAGTAGATGGTGTTTGTCTAAGATTGGATTGTGATTAATGGGTCGTACTTCTTGCTTTCCCTCCTAAGTTACAGTCTATAGAACAATTAATGTGTATACAAGGCCAACATTTTGCAGAGGCTGGGATATTTTTAATATATTCCCTTTTCTATAAAAATACAAGGTCAACATTTTAGAAGTGAAGTTAGAATTCCTTTTCTATTTTAGTTAATGGATCTGTCCATCTCTCAACGAATGCTAATAGGTTTGATATACATCCTGCTAGGGCTGCCTACTTACAAGAGCCGAGTAAACGAGAAGGAAGGGTTAATTTAACCACTTTAGGCATTGTTTTGATGTATTCAGTTTGGTATCAATCAACATGTGTTGGGTGGATTGGAGTGGAACTTTAATTAAATTACACCCCAATCCACCTCAACACATATAGATAAATATATATTGTTTATTTCATATAAAAGGTTTAAAACTACGATATGTTAGCTTAGTATGGGATATAACTGAGTTAAGTTTAGCTCTCTTTGGCTCAACCCAACCCCCCTAAATATTTTTTCTCGATCCACCACACTGATATAGATAGGTTAATAGATAGATGAATATAGATATAATTGTTATTATTGTGTAAAATTCCCTTATATTTCATATACCTTTTGCTCAGCTGCTAAATGGGCTTACGTATATTGTGTAGTCTGCTTGGCCTCTGAGAAAGCTGACAATCTGCCAACGCGGAGCCCATGCAATGTTCTGCCAGCCCAATTTATGTACTCCTGCGATCCTATCTGGTACGGTATAAATCATCCTAATCATCGTAACATCGTTAACCTACTAGAAGGGCTGCTAGCACGCAGCCGCTATTATTGAGACAACAACGAAAATGCTGAGCCGGATTGCTGTGCGTCGTTTTGCCGCACCGAGCCTCCTCACATGCCAAGCCTCCATTGCCCTACGGCCATTAATCAATCGATATTTTGCCCCAACATGCAGCCACCGGAGGCTGCTCTCGAATTCGCCAGTGGCCACTGCCGCCGCCGCCGCCGCCAAAGACAGGTGCTGGGTGATGCTGAGCACCTATGGCCGCCGCCGCCGCCTCAATGACTCGTCATCCGTTACAGACGACGTCAATAACGTCGCCGAGTCCTGCACCTCCAAGGACCGACGTGTGCGCGTCTCCTTGAGATGCGCCGTGCCGCCGTCGAGCTCCTACCTCTACTATGACTTTCCGGAGAGCGCGCGTGTTGGCGAGGGCGACCACTACCGAATCAGAGTCGTTGCTGCTCACGGGGAATTTGTCCTTTTGGAGATGCATCACTGTGGATCAACTAGTTTTGTGGACCACTTCGTGTACAGGCCGGCAGGCCCCCGCCGGCCGCCGTCGCTGTCTCTGCTCCCCGTTCCAGATTTTCTCACCAAGTCCGAGAGCGTCTTTCCACTTGATGTACCCGATCTGTTCCCCATTCCAGAGACCGTCATTCCACCCGACTTTAACCCTCGCATCCGCCCAAGCCTGGACTCTGGGAGCATCGGCCTGCTGCGGCGAGGCGAGAACGACCTCCTTGCCGTCCAGGTCAAGCTGTTGGACGATTACCATGCGCGACGGCAAACGGTTGAGTTTTATGTGCTGCGCCCAGGCATGCGCCAGTGGGAGCTCACGGAGCCAGTACCAATTCTTCATGGCGAAGACGAAGGCCATTGGCGGATAATGCTGGGGACACTCAAAGACGTCATTTGCGTCGATGACCGGTTCCTATGCTGGGTAAACTACAGGTACGACTTCTTGCTGTGCGACATGGCAGACGATGCAGGCCCCAAGGTCCGTTATGTACCTCTGCCCCCGGAGGTGATACGCTGCAGCTACGGCAATGACAACCCCATGAGGGTCGGACGCATGGGCGCCGCCGGTGACGACAGTGTGAGGTTCGTCAGCATCCACCCATACAGTTGCATCCGGGACCACAACGACTTGTGCTGCAGAGACGACTCCGACTGCTGGTGCATTGTTTCCGATAGGACGACACTTCAGCACCCCAGCTTTGTCTACACCATCAAGACCTGGACCATGAATCTCAGCATGGATGAGCCATTGGAGTGGATGGAAGATGGAGAGATGGACAGTGAGGAGATCTTTGCGCTTCCGGGATACCAGGGCCTCCCGCAAGCAATTCCCGAGTGGCCCGTCGTGTGCTTGGACAAACCTAACGTCGTCTGCTTTCTGGTCTCCAATTATTACTTCACCAAGGACGACGAGAAGCTATGGATGGTGCAGCTCAACATCAACACCAAAACGCTGTTGTCAGTCATCCAGTTCACCGATACGGAAGACTGCTGATACTGGAAAAAATACCATCATTTACCGGCAGAAATTCAGCACTAAACCAGACAACACCTAGTGCATGGTAGGCTGCTAAAATTAAGCTCCTAGTACTGAGCATCCCATGTATAATCTTTTTTAGTTAAAAATTTTGAAATATGAGCTGGTCATCGGAAGCATGTATAATCTTCTCTAGTTGGTTTGTATCGCCGTGCAATCCCAAATTTGCATGGGGTCGAAAGATAGTTCCACTCCACCGTTTCCTTATAAATGTTGATGCATTGTATGTTACATTATTCCTTAGCTTTTTCTCAGTTACATGCTATGAAAAAAATTAATGTGTATACCAATACAACATTTTAGAAGTGAAGTTAGAATTCCTTTTCGTTTTTAGAAAGGATTTTTTTCTTGATTTTAAAGAAAGTCAATAGGGTTTGATACAGATCCTCTAGGGATACCAGTTTGCAAGAGCCAAGCAAAGAAAAGGAAGGGTTAACCACTCAAAGTAAAGCTCATCTTCAATACCATCTTCTGTTGGTCCTCCCCCTTTAGGAGTATATGCGCTACTTTTGCAGAAGAACTTGCATTATGTAAATAGGGAACTTATTCTCAACTGCCATCTTGTTTCTCACTGTCCAAATAAATAGAGTAATCAACTTCATACCATTGGAATTGAACCAAGGATAAACCCAACGAATATAAAGATTGTGCAAACTATATTAGGAACGCTGATGCACCCTATGGCCTTTCTATAGATCTGTCACAAAATGAGATAACATCTTAGGATATATGATCCACTGTTTGTCTTGCTATACACCGGATACAGATCATATATATACTCTCTTTCCACTTTTCTTAAATTGACAACCCCCTATTTCAAGTCGGTTATCAAATGCTAGCCAAAGGAAAAAATTTGAGTTTAAGTGGCACCTTATTCTTCCATATATAACTTGTTTAATCTTTGATAAGCTAGTGAACCCACCAAAGTTTAGCAGTCTATACAAAGATCTTGAGGCGTAATGTAAGTTCCATACACCTGGGATGCTACACGTCTATTTATATTTTCCCCTTAATATGAAACTTGAGAACTATAATTTAGTTTCTGATGACTGTGGCATCCATAATTTGACAATTTCCCATCGGAGAGACTAGATTTCTCAGCTTAAACATGCAGGATATTTCAATTCGACAAAGAGAAACCACTTGCCATGGAAACCTATGGCAATAACAAGTTGCATATGCAGGCGCCAGTGCCTACTACACCGAACAAGTCTTATCCAAGACTCCTTTCTCAAGTTTTGGCAGTAAATCACTAAATTTTTGCCCGTATATGAAGGTGCATTCTCCATCTGGGTCGGTCTAGGTCCACTGCACTACTGCCAGAAGCGCCTTTCTCCTCGTGTTGACCTGGATCATCCATGCGTTTTGGTTCCCACGGTGCCTCCTGCCGACCTTGAAGCAGATGACGTCGGGGTTGTCCAAGCTCACGATGGGGGACTGCAGTTACACGCGTGGGAGATCCACAGTTGCATCGCCCAGAGCTCCTCGCAGTCGAGCACACCCTCCTTCACCCACGTCATTGGCTCGTCCATGGTCAGCGTCAGTGTCCACGTGGTTACCATGAAGGCAAAGCGGGAGCGCACGCATGAGCTCCTCCCAAGACGACCACAGCAGCAGCGGGGCTCGATGGAGACGAACCTCATAGCGCAAGGGCCAGCAGTGCCTATGCCGTCGCAATAACTCAGGGGAGGCAGGTCATTGGTCTAGTAGCTTGGATCATAGGACACCGGCAGAGGTACGTGCTGGAGCTTGGGGCTCACCTCTTCCGCCATGTCGCACGACAAGGCCTATGTCATAGTTGACCCAGCACAGGAACCTGTCACCCACAGGGATGGTCATCGAGGGGCTTGTCAACTATCCCATCAGCTCCTCGCCTTCTTCATGAGCGATGGGCACTGCACGCTTGAGCTCCCACTCGCTCCACTCGACACGAAGAACAGAGAGGTCAGCCAGGTCCGGTCGATCATCATGGTGCCAGTGTCCTCGTCGAGCAGGAAGCGGGGGCTGCGGTACTTCCTAGGAAATCTCAGGCCCGGTAGCAGAGTCAGCGACGGCGGCCTCGTGGCGGTGCCTGCCCTGTACACGAAATGGTCGAATGTTGGTGGCACCACGCCGCCGTCGACCACCGTATGCCGCCGCCTCGGCATCATTCGCAGGACCATGGAGTCGCCGTGGGCTGCGATGACAGCAACTTCATGGTTCTTCTCGTCAACGGGCGGCATGGTACTGGCGTAATCGTAGCAGACGGAGGAGATCGCCGGCGGTGCCGCACAGCGGAACGGGACTCCGCCAGGGTTTTGTTGTCGGCAGACATGGACTTGTCGTCTTGGACGAGCCTGCAGCAGGTACCGCTGCTCAGCAGAACCCACAGCTTGGGTCTTTGGCCGCCGGAGAATCATCAGATGGCTCCCTCGGCTGGCCCAAACATGTGACGAGATGATGCCGACGTAGACCGGGGGAACTACCTTGGGTAGTGTGAGGTGACTATATCCATAGAGGCCACCCAGAGCAACTCGTGTCACAAGATTCATTCTGACTAGGCAAGGTTTGGGTGTAAGCCGGCGGTGACGAAGCAGGTAATGGTGCTCGATCACGAATGGCGGATTGGCAGCTGCCTTCCAATGAGGTAAGCCTTGCCCTAGGGTTACGACTTATTAGGGAGTGATTAATTGGGCTGGAACAAAACTGTGTCATTTTGGCCCGCCCAGTAAAATTTATGAAGGAAATCGTCCAGGTCGTCTAAACCTCTTGCCCATGAAGGCTTTCATCGCCGCATGTCCAAGGTCGCCGACGCCTTGTGTCTAGGCGGTTGCGTTTGTGTAGCCACCTACATTGCCCGTCTTAGTTAATACAGTTGCTGAGCAGGCTGCCTTGCTATGAATAACCGGGGCAGGCAGGCGGCCCAAACACCTCGTAGATCCAAAGCCAAACGCCTCCTAAAAGAATTTGAATTTCTGCAGTAGTGTGATTGGGGGCGCTACCGGCCATGAGACACCGCCCAGAAGTGAGCCCCTCGTGCCGGCCAACCAGAGCATGTGATCGGGCACGCATCACAATCTGGGGCCACTCCCGGCCAAGTGCTGCCGACCCTGGCAACTCGGTGGCCATCCGACGGAGTGCCCATGGCGAGGCCAGCATGGAGGGAGCCAGGTGTGCGTGGACAGGCCTGGCTCTAGGGGGAGGGCAGCCGGTGCGACCGCCGGGGGCCCATGAAGCTAGGGGGCCCAAAAGCATATAGGTAATAAGTAGATATAATTTCCTATTTGGCATAAGCCTTCTAAAGCCTAACAAACATCAGCCCATGCCGTACCGTACCACCTATATTCCTTCTACCACGCAGGCTGTGGATCAAGCGAGGAGATAGCATTTCGTTTTCCGTCGGCGCTGGAGCTTCCTATTCTCGATCATCGTTGCGTTATAAAGACCTTCATGAGCCATAACACTAGGTCGTGTTAATACACAAGCTGGAAGGAAAATTTGATTTGGACAATAAAAGGGCCAGATGAAGCTTGCTTTAATTGGTTGTCCAAAGTTGAGACCATACAGCTGCACCGGATATCCTCCTAGGCTCCTTGAGTGTCACTAGAAAAAAAAGAGAGCCGAGGCACATTATTATCCACGTCAGATACGAATCATCCTTCACTCGGAGCTTCCGCATCCGCTTCCTATGCTGTGTTTCCACTCAGAGGTGGAACCACGCCCCCCCTCCCCAAGCACAATAAGTTTCTATTAATACCTATATAAATATATGAATTTACAGCTAAAAAATATCAATTTTCACCCATTTTTTATTCAAATATTATATTGAGAAGAATATTTTGGACCACATTGATCTCTATATTGTTCTTGAAGATTTTGCATCTAGAAATACCTAAAGAAGGTCTTTTTACAAGGCACTAAAGCATTATATTTTTATTTGAGGTAATCATAATAGTTATTGTTCTTTTATTTTTTTTGATGTACTATCATTACAAACTAAATATATTTTGCTTAACTTATATTATTCATACTATATATATATATATATTAGTCTTTATTAACAAATTAGTTCGACGGACCCTTATTATCTTGCTTGCCCAAGGGCCCTTAAAATTGTTGAGCCGGCCCTGTGCGTGGACCCCTTCCCTACCACTGTGCGTTAGAGCAAGAGCGCTGACTACAACTCCCGTTTTGGCGTGAGGTGAGATAAGTATCGAGTCATGGAGGATGAGTGTGATTGTGCGTGCATGCGGTGGAGATGAGAATGAGGATGCGTGTGGTGGATATAAAGGCGATGTAAAAAATGAAAACTAAATAAGAAAAAATAAAGGTGGGTGAAAATCAAAATCAAAGGGTGCTATTGACATTTTATCATTTCAACAATTAGAAGAAGCTACTATTACAATATAAACGCTTTTCTAAAATAGTTTGCTCTCCACTGGCCACCAGCCAAAGAAAAGGGAAGCAGAGTTATAAAGACCTTCATGAGCATAACACTAGGTCGTGTTAATACACAAGCTGGAAGGAAAATTTGATTTGGACAATAAAAGGGCCAGATGAAGCTTGCTTTAATTGGTTGTCCAAAGTTGAGACCATACAGCTGCACCGGATATCCTCCTAGGCTCCTTGAGTGTCACTAGAAAAAAAAGAGAGCCGAGGCACATTATTATCCACGTCAGATACGAATCATCCTTCACTCGGAGCTTCCGCATCCGCTTCCTATGCTGTGTTTCCACTCAGAGGTGGAACCACGCCCCCCCTCCCCAAGCACAATAAGTTTCTATTAATACCTATATAAATATATGAATTTACAGCTAAAAAATATCAATTTTCACCCATTTTTTATTCAAATATTATGATTTTGGTTATAAATAGTGTAAAATATTTAAAAAGCTGTTGAATCATATAATTACCTATATTTTAGCATACTAAAAAATATAATCATATTTGTTTGGTCCCCCTTAATCAAAATCGCTGGTTCTGTCTCTGTTTCCACTATGTAAACCGGAATCATGTGTCCGCATTCAATACGATTCTTATTTATTGCTATAAATCCATCGTCATCGTAAAGTGTGGACAAAATTTGTATTAGTCCCGGTGCAACGCAAGTGCATTTATCTATATCAATATATGTAAAAGAACTAATAGACTTACGACACTAGATAAGTGCACCACGAAAATATATTTCATATTGAATCTAATAATCTAATAATATTTATATGATATTGTAATTGTTAGTATTTTTTATTAACTTGTTTAACTTGGAACAAACCTAAAACAACAATAATTATAGGACCGATAGCCCACGCAGTTATGTTGGGCTGCCCACACAGAGCCCATGCAGTTTTCTGTTTCCTGCAAGCCCAAATGCCCAAATATACATGTTCCTGTGATTCCTAGTATTTGGTATACGCAGCCATAGATCCCCCTTAATCATCATCATTAACCTAGTTAGGTAGGGCTACTTGCTAGCAAACCTAGAAGACAGCCGCCATTAGTGTCTTCCACCATCGCCCGTAAGAAAATGCTGAGGCAGCTTCGTCTGTGCCGCGTTGATGCGGTGAGGTTCTTCGGATGCGGAACCTCCGTTATCCAACGAGGATTCCTCCGATCCTGCAGCAGCCACCAGAGTGTGCTTTCCGATTCCCCGGCGGCCGCTGCCAAAGACCCGCGATGGGTGATGCTGAACCTCTGTACCCGCCGCATGGACGACTCATTCGTTGCCGACGCCAAGACCGTCGCAGACTCCGGCACCCGCTTCACCGGCCGACAACACCTACGCGTCTCCTTGGGATGTGCCCCGCCGCCGGCGAGCTCCTTCCTCTACTATGATTTCCCGGATAGCGTGCCTGACGAGGACGAGGACGACAACTATGACGGCATCAGCGTTGACGTCGTCGCTGCCCATACGGACTCAGTCCTCTTGCGGTTGGGTAACCATCGCTGTCCGTCTGCAACTTTTGAGGACAGCGACTACTTCGTGTACAGGGTAGGCGCCGCCGGGCCGCCGTCTCTGTCTCTGCTCCCTGATAGAGACTTTCTGACGAAGACCGAGAGCGTCTATGCACACAGTCCCAGGCTCTACAGTAGGAGAACAGGCCTGCTGCGACGACACGGGAAGGATCTCCTCGTCGTCCAGCTCGATCTGTGGTACAATCGCGATACGCAACAGGAAATGGTTGAGTTCTGTGTGCTCCGCCCTTGCATGGACGTGCGCCAGTGGGAGCTCATAGAACCAGTGCCCATTCTTCAGGACGACGGCAAGGTGGCGCCATGGTTGTCAGGCAATGCCGTCATCACCGTCGGCGACCGTTACCTATGCTGGGTCGACTATGAGAAGGGCTTCTTCCTGTGCGATATGGCTGATGAGGCGAGCCCCAAGGTGCGCTACGTACCAGTGCCTGCTGAGGTGAGCCGCTGCTGCAGCTCCGGTGACCTCATCCCCGACTACGAACTCAACGACGACGTGTTTCACATCAAGTATTCCATGAAGATGGCTCCGCGGGGGCTAGCAAAGTGAGGTTTGTCAGCATCAGCCCCCACTGCTGCTGTGGTGGCCCTGGCAGGAGCACATGTGCACACTCCCGCTTCGCCTTCACCGTCACGACCTGGACAATGGATCTCAGCATGGATGTGGAGTCGCCATTGACGTGGGTGAAAGATGGAGAGATCGACTGCGAGGAGATCTGGACGCTTCCAGGATACGAGGGCCTCCCCCGAGCAAATCTCGAGTGTCCCGTCGTGTCCTTGGACGACCCAAACGTCGTCTGCTTTTTGGTCTCTAATCGTTACTTCGCCACCTACGAGGATCAGCAGGTATGGATGATTCAGCTCAATATCAAGACGAAGACACTGCTGTCAGTCGTCCTGTTCAGCAATGATCCCCGGAGAGCATACCATCATTTACCGGCACAACTTCAGTACTAATAACAGGTCGGAGATGACTTGGTAAAAGTGTCTAGTTACTCAAATAATCTCGACTATGAATTGAAGCTACTTACCTGCAAATTTTTAATATATTTTTTTGAGCTTGTCGCTGGAAGCATATATAATTCTTTTCAATCATAGTCTGTTACTGCGGTAAACGTGCAATAGAAACTTTCTGTGCTAGAGAGGGTACTGCCTTAATTATATTTAGTATACATTATTTCTTGACATCTCCTAAACTTCGTAGATCACACTACTACAAAAACTTTTTACCATGGCGGCCGTTTTTCCTTTTCCGCAGCGGGCAAACAGGCCCGACACAGACGCAAGGCCACGGTCAATCACGAGAAAGCGGACCCTCTGCCCGCCACGGGAAATCCATTAACCGCGGTGAGTCCCCGCCGCGGTTAATCTGTAAAATAACAAAAAAAAAAACCACGAGCCCACTGGTGAGCCCATTCACGAGCCCGCCAGTGAGCCCGTTCGCAGCACAGACCAACGACGCCCGCCATGGACGTTGACCGCCGCCAAAGCCGGATCCAGGCGCATCCGGCCTCCTCTTCGCCAGATCTGGTCGCGGCCAGCCTCCACCATGCCAGATCCGGGCGCGGCCGACCTCTCACGGATGCACCTCCACGCCGTCAGATCTTGGCAAAACAGAGAGCGAGGGAAAGAAGAGCGAGGAGAGACGGAGGACCAAGACAATGAGGGCGTGGAGAGACGTTCTGCACTTATCTCCATGCTGCAGATCTGGGCCTCCTCCATGCCGTGGTCCCGTGCCCCACGCCCAAGCCGAGCTCCACGTGCCGCCACTCGCCGAGCACCGTAGCGCCTCGCCTTGCAGCGCCGCCACGCCTCGTGCCTCCCACAGCAGCCATGGCTCGACTCACACTGCCACCACGTGCCGCCATGGGAGCACGGCGCCACCAGGGCTCGAGGCGCCATTGTGGATCTGGCGCCGCAGGCATGCCCCCCTCCGCCTCCTTTGCTTCGGATCTCGTTGGTGCCACTGCCGCCGTCCATGCCCTGCTCAGATCCAAAGAGGGAGTAGGGGAACCGTCCATGGTCGCACGGATCTGGGCCCGCCATGGCCGCCGTTGCCGCCCGCTCGCCGGCCGAATCCAACGCGCCGCCATCATTGCAGGAGGGGAAGGAGGGGCATCACCGCACCTCTGCTCCACCGCTCCGCGCCGAGAGGCCAGGCGTCGAGGTCGGGCCCTCCAGCATCTCAGCCGAGAGGAGAGTGAGGGAGAGAAGAGAGTGGGAGAGAAGAGAGGAGGGAGTGGGTGGAGAAAGGGAGGAGGAGGCGCGCGCGGCTGATGCGAGAGAGGGAAGCGGAGGCAGAGGAGTGGGACTGAAACCCTAGTGCAGTGTTTATATACGAAGACTAAAATATTGGGCCTCGCTTTGGGCCTATTGGGCCTCAGATTTTCCGTGGCGGGCTCTAAAGTATGCCCGCCGCGGTAAATAGATTTACCGTGGCGGACGTCTTAAGACACCCGCAGCGGTAAATAGGGTATTTTCTGTGGCGGGCAAAAGTGCCCGCCACGGTAAATAAAAAATGCCCGCGGCAGTAAATCGTGGGATTTACCATGACGGGCACAAATATGAGCCCACCTCGGAGACCTTCCGGCGGTGTCTTGGAAAATCAATTTTGTAGTAGTGTCGGAATATTGATATTTTTTCAGTGTATATTATTTTTTGGTATAAATCTTGATTAGATTATGATTAACCAGTCATCATACACCTTTTTCCTTTGTATTAGCTACACTTAATTGCTTTGTATTGGAGTGTGGCAAAGCACTAAATCTTGTCGTAGAATATGCATCCAATGGTGATTGGGTAGTTGGATATGGACATATGGATGTATCGTGGAAAGCTAAGCAATGAGATAATATCCTCCTTCCTCCCTCAGTACTCTCCCAAAATAGGGCATCCAGGTGAACAACGTTGCATGCCCCGATGATCTTTACTGCAATACCACCGTGTTAATGATAGCCCTCTGCACAAACTGAAAGCCAAAACATCCGACATCCAACACATGGAGCACTGGAGCATCACTGTCCTCTAGGGCACCATGATGGACATGCGCTTATTTGTAGAACTGGCCTCCATGCCGGTTCCACTTCCACAAAGATGAATTTCCCAACAGCAAGGGAAGACACCATGCTTCATCAACTGGTGTCACTCCTACTTCCACCAGTAGCACATCGTTGAGTTAAGAAGGTTTGGATTGCATCATTCAACCTCGACGATGTTGCGTAGATGTAGTTTAAGTTATTTGTTAGGCAAAGGTAATGAACAAAACTTCAGACAAAATGAGCAATGCTTCATCAAAGGCCCGCCAAATACTATTCCCTCCATTCCAAATTATTCCCCTATTCACTTTAACTTATCAGACTGGCTTATCAGCCATGGTACAATGTTTTTTCTCTCAAAACAAAACAGCAATAACTGGCTTATCAGCTGCAGAAACTATCAGCCAAACAACCCGTATAAGATGTTTTGACTTTTCAAAAATTATAGCTTTCGCTATGCACTTAGATATATGTCTCATAGAAACAAAACTGGATTTTTTGTGACTCATATAAAAATAGACCGATTCTCCCATATACGTGCGGGAAAGAGATATTAAAATCGGAAATGGGAAGATGATTAGACTTTATTTTATAAACCAATGTATACAAATGCACCAATTCTTTTCTTACCTGGCTCATTAAATGCTATGCTCAACTAAAGATCGTTACCAGTCGCAAAAAAAAAAAAAGATCGTTACCAGCAAAGTTTAGCCAATATCGATCTCTGGTGTCGCTTTGACAAGTGTTGATCTCTGGTGATACCACTAGGGACGACAGAAAGCAGCTTCTTGCTCCTGGTGTTGATCTTTACCGCCATGCCTTCCACCTTAAAATAGATCACGTCCGGGTCATCAGAGCTCACCATGGGGTACTCCAGATGCTTATCACGTGGGAGGCACCCGTAGTTTGGGAACCACCACTTCCAGATCTCGTCGCAGTCGAGTACAACGTCCTTCACCCACGTCGTGGCGTCTTCCGTGATCAGGGTCATTGTCCATGTCGTAACGTTGAAGGAGGAGCTGGGAGGACGACTAACGCTGACGAACCTAACCGCGTCAAGACCAGCGGCGCCTAGGGTGTAGTGGCCGCAGTAGCCTTCGTGCTGCATTGTCGGCAGTGGCACATACCGTACCTTGGGGGTCTCCTCGTCGGCCATGTTGCACACGATGAAGGCGGTGTTGTAGTCGACCCAGCACAGGAACCGGTTGCCGACGGGCACCGCAGCGTGGATCCAGATATGTTTCTGCCAAGTCCAACGCCATGGCTGCAGCTCGCTGCGTCCCTCGCGGTGCTCTACGATGGGTACCCGCTTGACGATCCACTCGCGGTCGCGGCCGAAGCGGAGGATGCAAAGATCGGCCATATTGTAGATTGGCGGGTCACACGTCTTCTCAAACTGGCACACCACCAGATCGTTCTCGCCACGGCGCAGTATGCAAGTATTCTCCATGCCCAGGCTGCGAAATCTGGGAGTAGGATCACGGTGGTTCCTGTAACCTTTCTGCACGGGAACGTAGAAGCCAGGGAGCAGCGACAGCGACGGCGGCCGGGCGCCGCCCGCTGCCTCATACAGGAAGTGGTCGTCGAACGTCTTATGCAGACCACGGCGCACCTTCATCCTCATCTGGATGAGGAGCGCGTCATCGTGGCCGGCGATGACGCGGACATGCACAGGAGGCTCTGACTTGGTGTGCTTGCTGTCGCTGTCACGGGGCGCGCCGCCGCCTAGCCAGCCAAAGTGCAGGGTGCAGCATGCCGGCGGCGCTGCTATGCCGAGGAGTCGCCGCCCTCGTCGTCGATGCAGCTGTTCAGTATCAGCCAGCGGGGCGCTGCCGCCGGTGGGGAATTAGAACGTCGTTGTCTCTTGTTGGTAAGGGTTTCCTTGTGGCCGCCGTGTTCTCTCTTGTTATTTTGGGTTTCCATGTCGCCGCAGCTTGCTAGCTTTGCACCAGATCGATCGTGATAGACCTGGAACCTTTTGAGTTTTGATGCGAGACATCCATTTATTAAGCCAATTCGAGATGGAGACACACGCATAGCATCTGGTGGGCCGTCCGCTCTACTGGGCCTCTTCATTTTGGTCTGTCGTATTCTCAAGGGATGTCTCATTTTTCCACATTCTCATTTAAATTTCATCTTACAATAAAATTTAAAGGCCATATATAGAGTATTTCTTAACTAGTACTAAATTCATATCAAATTGTAGTTCGTTTGACTTTTTTAACCCGAAGTTTGACCACTCGTCTTATTCAAAAAATTTGTGCAAATATAGTCAAATTTAAGTGATTCTTAAAGAACTTTTATTAATAAAGCGTGCCACAACAAAAGAAGTGATGTTCCTATAATTTGGAACGGAGGGAGTTGATCTCAAATTTGGACGGTTAAGACTACTGTTGACTGTTGCTTCTAAAATTAGGATAGTAACGCAGGCATAACTTGGGATTTGGTTCTCATATGTCGAGTAGTTAAAAATATGTATCAAAATTAAGATAATAACGCATAATTCTTGATTGGATTATCAAAATTGTTGAAACTTTCGTACATATAGTATATACAAAATATATTTATTTTATCTCGTCCTTACGCCCGCATGACATGAATGCATGGCAGCGTGCTATGCATCGTGCTTGGATCAAACAAGCAAATACTGTATACCATGCTATACAGTCCCATGTTGCCTGGTGTATGTGCCTAGAGGATGACCTGAAGCGGCACAAAGCACGTGAGAGCCTTGATATGCCGTCACGGTCCCAAGTCCCACCTCTATTTTGGAGGATGTAAACATACAGTTTTAAGATCAGCTCATGCACCTTCTATGATTTGCAGCATGTAACTGCATGCACTCGGATATGTGGACAGTTCAGAAAATACTTTCAAAATACAAATCCACTGGTGCGATCTTTTTCAGAAAATCTATAGTTAGTGGCCAAAATTATGGAACCTGACCTTGGCATGAAGTAAGACTAGTTCTAAGACAATATAGCAAGTATTATTAGAAGAACAACATGTCCTATGCTCCAACAACTTACACAATTCAAGAACCTTCTGAACTTACGTGCACGCTTCCGGCCAATGACAACAGTGACTCCACGGCACACCTCCTTCAGAACTTCACCAAGAGAATACTTCGGAGGGTTGCCTCCCAGCTCTTGCCTCGTCCTACCGATGGAGCAACCACTGCCGCTACGCCGGTCCTCCCAGTATTGGAGCTGGCTGATGCTGAACATCAACGGATGCCGCGCCGAAGACTCATTCGTCGCGGAAGCCAGGACCGTCGCGGGGTGCCGCACCTCGAAAGGCCGTCCCCTGCGCGTCTCCTTCGGACCACGTGCCGCGCCGCCGGCGAGCTCCTTCCTCTACTTCGATTTTCGGCGTCGCACGCCCAACGTGTTCGACTGCATCAGCGTCATCGCCGCTCATAGGGACTCGTTCCTCTTGCAGTTGAGTAACACACGCATCCCGTCTGATTACGAGGACAACTACTTCGTGTACCCCGCAGGCGCCGCCGGGACGGCCATCGCTGTCTCTGATCCCCGTCCGAGACTTTCTGACCAAGTGCGACAGCATCTATGAACACTATATTGGGCGCCGCTCCTTCTGCCCCACGCTGGACAGTGGCAACACAGGCCTGCTGCGACGAGGCGGCGAGAAAGATCTTCTCGTGGTCCAGCTCGATGTGTGTGACTGTATCGATGCGCGGCAGCGGCAATGGCACAATTTCGATGCGCGTGAGCAAATGGTCCAGATCGGTGTGCTCCGCCCCGGCACCGACATGCGCCAGTGGGAGCTCAAGCTGGTGCCCATTCTTCAGGACGGTGACGAGGTGGTGCAACGGTCGTCAGGTCGTGATGACATCCCTGTCGGCGACCGGTACCTATGCTGGGTCGACTACAAGAATGGCTTCTTCTTGTGTGACATGGCTGACGAGGCCAGGCCCAAGGTCCGTTACTTACCTGTGCCTCCTGAGTTGAGCCGCCCCGTCGCAGCTCCGATAGCTTGTTCCCCGACGCGTTAATCATGGTTCCTGATAGGAAGATGGGTGCCACTGGGCTACCAGTGTGAGGTTTGTTAGCATCGATGAATCTCAGCACTCCCGCTTCGCCTGCACCACCGTCATCAGGACCTGGACGATGCATCTTAGCTTGGACGACAAGCCACTGGCGTGGGTGAAAGACGGAGAGATGGGGTGCGAGGAGATGAGAGCCTCCCACCAACAAATCTCCTACCAGCGGATGGCCGAACATGAAGCTCTCCTGCTTCGAGGAAAGGATGGTGAGCGAATCCTTCTGCGACTACCTCCTCCCCTGGTGAGCTAATCTCCTCTCCCTCCCCCGCCCCATGGCTGTCAGCGCCATGTCCTCCTGCTCCGTTCCTCCACCTCTGAAGGATGCGGCGAAGGGGGATCTGTTTGAAGCTTTCATTCAAGAGTCTCGTGGAGTTCCTGTTGCTCCAGCTTCCCCTAGTGTTGGCTCCTCCTTGCTTGTTGCTTTTCGCCGTTGCTGCTCCCGTCTGGATGTCTCTTTTGTGGCGAGCTGCTTGAGCTCTGTTCTGGTGGACCTGCTTCTTCTTTCCGTGCCAGTCAATTTGAAGATCGGATTTTCTTCTTCCTGGTTTCCAATAAGTGGGTTGGATTGGAGATTTACAAGATTAAGAGTTTTGCTTGTGCGGAATTTGAAGTTTTCTTTCATCTCTTCAATGAGAATGGTCTTTCTCGGGCTCGTTCCCATTCAAGCAGTGTCCCGTCTTTTCCATGGGTTGAAGTGAGAAGCAAATCATATGCCCAAGCTGTGAAGAAGAGTGCTAATCTGCTCACTGGTGCCAACAGCATTCCTGTTAATCCTTCCAGGGGCAAGCTGGTTCTGAATCCTCATTCCAAAAGCGCTCATAGCTCTGTGCAGAATGCTCAGCTCAAATCTGCTATGAACAGTATCTTTCAATCCAGCAAGCCTCTCTATGATCGATTCCGGCAAAATTTTGTTCATGGGAATAAATCTATAGTTGATCAGCAGCATTGTGCAGATAACAGCATCCATCATCACGATAATTTGGAGGTTCAATCCCAGGTCCCTGTTTTGGAGGCCTCCCATGTTCCTCCTCAGAGTTCACCCTCACAACGGTCAGAGGGGCCTGATCAAATTTCAAATATTGATTTGAATCTTCGCTTGGGGAATAATTCTTCTACTAATCAATTGAACTCATTGGGCTCTATGCTTTGCCGGCGCTGTCATTCCTCCTCACACTCGAGAAAAGAGTGCACCGCCCCAATTAAATGTGATGCCTGCCTGGGTTGGGGCCACATTGCAGTGGACTGTATGGAGAAGTGGAATCGACTGTAGTCCAACTTGAAGGGGAGGAGACTGGATAACTTTGCCAGAAATTTTGGAAATAATTTTGACTACTCAACTTGGTTTAACAGGGAGAGTATGACAGTGGGGTCAGTGGGTCGTAGTGCCCCCTCGTGGCTCTCACCCTTCCCCGATACAACCATTGGTGCTCCGGCTTCCCGCGGCCCTCCTTGGCAACTACAAAACCAGTTCATTGCCAATGATCAAAGTCTAGTGCCACCATCTGCTTCCACTGATACTCCATCATTTTCCTCTCTAGCACTTGGTGAGAACTCAGCGATGGCGTATCGTCGGGCCGATCCACGGCCCTTCATCCCCCGTGGCCTTAATCAGATTGAAGTGCACAATCGCAAGCCGATGGAAAGGGTAGTGTTGATGAAGCCGAGACCGGAGCATCAGAATCTTGCCATCGTATCCATTGATTTGATGCCTGAGCATCAGGTAACCTTTAATGCCATCAGAGATGTAGTGACTGATTTCCTGAACAATGCTCTTCATGTGGAATTCACATACATGCAACCTACTCATCTAGGTCAGGCCTATATTCGCTTTAGAAATGTCTATGATAAGGATAGATTGATTCAGGATAGTCCCTATCAGTTTGGAAATGTGTCAATCAGTTTTGTGGATCACAACCATGGTAGAAACTGGCGCGCAGTGAATTTCAATAGAGAGTGCTGGTTAATGCTGCTTGGTTACCTGCCGGATTATAGAGAGGATGAGTTCATTGTCAACACAATCAGTTCGTTTGGTACAGTGATTTCCTGGGTAGATGATGAGCGACACCTCTCCAGGCTGTTAGTCAGGGCCCGTGTAATTGACCTTGAATCTGTACCTCAATTCTTGGTGATGACTGAAGGTGAGGGCTTTCAAGGGGAATCATGGACAATCCAGTGCGAAATCCTTCACGGTGAGCTGCTAGGTGGATTGCCTCAGAATGAAGACCCAGCGCCAGGGCCAGGTGCCTTCCCTCCTGGTGGACCTTATGATCACTCTGGCTTTGGTCAGAATGGACCTGGCCCTATTATCTAGCCTGGTCAGAACAATCTGAATGCTGGTTTTGGTGGGGGCATTCCTGGCCACAACTTTGCTCCTGCTGATGATCAAGGTGATGGCCCAACTGAAGGCATGGTTGGGCAGATGGGTGCTGCTGGGGACAATGCTCAGGATAATGCAAGATGGAACGACTGGTCTGCTGTTAACAATGTTGTACCTGATCTGAATGTTCAGGCTGCACCATAGAATTTGTAAGATATTGACCCCAATGCTCCTATGGATGTGGAGGAGATGATTATTGATCCTGTCATGCATGGCCCAATGCCACAGGAGATGTTCCTAGAACTCAATGATCTACTAAACCTAGTTAATGAAGATGAGGAGGAACATTTGGCAGATCCTGATAACTTGTTTCCAGTCCAAGATGAACTGGCTAGCCTCATTGATCAACCAGAGCCTGTGGAGGTCAACATACCAGCCCTGAATAACCCTACAGTCGATGCTTTGCACCTTGAGATTCCAGAGGATGATCTCATGAATGATGATGAAATTCAACAGCAAATCAATGAGGAAGCAGCTGAAGTCAACCAAGCTATACAGAACAACATCCAAGTGGGTTTTGCTCTGATAGCAGATGCCCCCATGCCTCTATTCCCTGGACTCTCAAATGGTCTTGCTGGCTATGCTGGTCCTTGGGCCAAGTTCTTCTCTCCACCTGCTGGTTCCACACCACAGTTCTTTGTCCCAATGGATTGGGTCAATTTCTTTACTGCTGCTCTGTTGACCCCAATGCACTTTGACAAGGCCAAAGAACTGCTTGGATCCAACTCTCTCCTGGCCAATATCAGTAATGAGAAGAGCATCGGTTTCAGTATTCCCAACAAGTGCCCCTCCAAGACCCCTCCTTCCTGTGATATCTTGGAGATGGAACAGGAAATCTCTGATGTGGACCCCCTTGAAGCCCCCCTGTTGATGCAGATGGCAAGTCTGTCAAGAATAAAGGCAAAGGCAAGGTCATATTAGTTGAAAGTGAAGTCAGGAGAATCCCCAGACTCCAGCAAAGCAAGAAGGGGTTCTATAATCCTAGTTGCAACGAAAAGCAGTGCCTAGGATGCAAGGCTAAACCACCTACCATGTCTTCTAAGGTCATTATAAACCTCTGCTCTTCTCTGTGTGATGTTGATGCAACTTTGGTGTCTGATGAAGCCCTGAACAAGAAAAGAAAGAATGAAGCCCCAGGAAAGAGCAAGATGAACAAGAAGGCTGTTGCAGCACGAAGCAAACCCAAGAAGAAGGCAACCCCTGAGGAGCCTGAACCTTCCAAGATGGTGGACAAGGAGGACGATATCAATGATGACTAAAACCATGGTGGCTTCTGCTGGTGACTGTTGTTACAAACTTTTCTATGGTCGAGGCACAAAGCCCCATCCTTTTGTTTCCTTCTTTTTAAGAACTCTTAAGTCTGTTAAGTTGTGGTATCTTAGTACTTCTTGGCTCTGTGAGCATGAATGGCACTGTATTACTGAAACCCCTAAATTTCTAGTTAAGTACCTGCTGTTGTGGGTCTTTTGCACCTCTGCTATGCACTGTTGTGCTCTCCTTCTCCCCACAGTTTCTTATGGATAATCCCTCTAGCAAAAGAGATTGGAAAGTCCTCTGCTGGAATATTAGAGGAATCAATGCTGAAGGGAAATGGGAGTCACTTAGAAATAAAATCCTAGAAAGCAACTGTGACATTATCTCCATTCAGGAAACCAAGAGGGATTTTTTTGACATCTCTTACATTAGAAAATTTTGTCCTGCCAGTTTTGATGATTATTGCTTTCTCCCATCTGTGGGTGCTTCTGGTGGGATCCTAGTTGTTTGGAAAAGTGCTATCTTTAGTGGAGTTGAGATCTTTCAGAATAAATTTGCAATTTCTATGGAGTTTACCTCAACCCATAATCATGATTGTTGGATTCTGACCTCTGTCTATGGGCCCTGTGACTCTGAAGGCAAGGAGGCTTTCTTGAGTTGGTTCAGTGATATCCAAATGCCAGACTCAGTTGAATGGCTCATCATAGGGGACTTTAATCTTTACAGAAAGCCTGAGGACAGAAATAGACCTAGTGGTAATGTTATGGACATGCTCAACTTCAATGATGCTATCAGCTCTTTGGCATTGTAGAGATTCCCCTGCATGGAAAAAGGTACACCTGGACAAACAAGCAAACCCCCCTTTGCTTGAAAGACTTGATTGGTTCTTCACTTCTCAAACTTGGACTACCAGCTATCCCAATACTGCTGCCCACTCTCTAGTGATGGAAACTTCAGACCACATGGGCCAGCCTACCACACATGGAATTTAGTACTGCCTGAAATTTACTCTAAACCCGGCCGCCATGGACAGTCCGACAGTAGGTTATATATATGGCCTACCATGTGTTAGTCGCTATGAGGCAAGAGAGAGTGTGTTGGTGAGAGCCTTGCATTACATATACACTGAGCGCAGTTACACAAATTGAGACATACACTACTAGCAGTGGAGATAGATTAATGTTGCATCCGACGTTTTTATGTAGATGTACTATTATGTTTAATTAGGTTATTTGATGTACGTGGTTTATCCAAATTGATATTATATAATTATGTGGTTCATTATACTTTTTCATATCAGCAACAAAAACATGCAACTAGTTTTTCATATCAGTAGCAAAACCTTGCAACTAATTTATAAATTTTGAAATTCAACTTTTGCAAAGCACCTCGGATGGAGAAACTACCAAAATGAAAGTTGTAGATCATAAAAAGTTATACAACTTTGTAGTCTACAATTTCTTTGTTTGGAGTCATCTTTTCAATGAAATTTCTGTTTGAAAATTTATATTAAAAACAATGAAAAAAGAGTGGGAAACGAAACTGTCGGGAGGCAGCAATTTTGGGCGCGCGCCAAAAGTGGCCTTTAGTCTCGGCTCCAATTACTACCTGGGACTAAAGGATCTGTCCCGGCTCCAATTAACACCCAGGACAAAAGGCTCCGGGTATATATCAGGCTGCTTCATCCTTCTGACTGGCTGACATCCCTATAGTTCGGAACTCCACCGAAACGTAAGCCACCCTCCCTCAGTTGCCTAAGCTCTGTGGCCGTGTAAGGTGGTGGTGGACCACATCGCTGTCCTTTGCTAATCCTACCCCATGAATCATAGGGGGTATCATCCTCCGACAGATCATGGATTAGCCTACCCTAAGTTGGCATGGCATGAAGAACCTCAACTGGAACTCGTGTGGGCATAGCACGAATAGGTATTGGCATGGGAGCAACAGGGGGTGCTATGTCATCATCATCTGATTCGTCTTCGCCTGTTGAACTACTAACTGCATCACTGAGTCTGTCCTCCTCCTACTCCGTCTCTTCCCGTTCAAACTCGTTCACATCGAAGTCATTACTTATGGAGCCTACTGGGCCTGCATGAAACTGCTCCTGAGTCTACTGACCATTCAAATCCATGTTACCCTGAGTTTCTTCCCCTTCGACCCCAAATTGTTGCTCGTTGCATCCAAGACCGTCATTGGACAGCCCGTCCTCATCATCCTGCAGCCGGTACCCATTCTCCACCACCACCTCAGCCATCGGCACATTAGAACCTTGCATGACCCTATTGTATCGAGACCAGTGACTAGGGTCGCGCAAGGGCATCAGGACATAGTGTGCCCTGGACTTCCCACTGTCAAACCTCCCCTTCATTGTGAAGTCACCCCCAAACTTGCTACTCAAACAGACACAAAGGTCATTGAAGCTAGGAGGTCCATCAAGCCATTCCAATTCCTCATCCATATCCTCAAAAATACCATCTTCTTTCCTAACACTTCCTCCATAAAAAATTCGGACACAACAATCCATCTACAAAACCATTGGGGAAACTTTATCATCTCATCTGACTTATGATCAACTATGTAAAATAACTAATCTAACCTATAGAGACTAAAATAAGTTTATATAA
This sequence comes from Saccharum spontaneum, assembly GCA_022457205.1. NCBI lineage: Eukaryota > Viridiplantae > Streptophyta > Magnoliopsida > Poales > Poaceae > Saccharum > Saccharum spontaneum. Next base: position 14,160,922 of record CM039598.1, read on the forward strand.
TAAAATAACTAATATATTCACTGTACTTTACTAACTAAAATAAGTAATACCCTATGTACTATACTAAAATAAGTAATACACTATATAAACTAACTATATATACTAACTAATATGAAATATATATTTACTAAGTAATATATACTAACTAACTAATATATACTAACTATAGTTTACTACCTATATATTTATTAATATATACTAACTACACTTTAATAACTAAACTAATAAAATATACTAACTAAGCAATACCAAACCTTAATTCCTAAGTGCTAATCAATAACAGTTCAATAGCAATAATGAATTTCTTCAAAATTTAATCGGAAAATTCAGGGACTACCTTAGCCCTGCGGAGAGGTCCTAGAGTCAGCCCTGTTGGAGAGGGAAGCTGATGACGGTGGCGGGTGCCCTGTCGGCCACCACGGTCGACGGCGAGGGCAATGCAGGTGGGCCAGGGGCGGGTGGCCGCTCCCGGACCGACGACGACGGCGGTCGCCCTACACGGGCAGGGGCTGGGAGTCGACGGTGGCGCCCCCTGCCTAGATGACGATGGTGGCGCTGCTCGGGGCGGCGGCTTGCGATGGCAGGGCAGGGGCGGGGGCGGTGCGTCGACGGTGGCACCCCTGCTCGACAAACGACGGTGAGGGCAGGCGCGGGCGGGGCCGGCTCCTGGCGAAGGCAGGGCACAGGCGGGGGCGGCGGGTCGGCAGTGGCGCCCCTGCTTCGGCAAACGACAGCGAGGGCAGGCACGGGCAAGGCCGGCGGGCCAGCGCCTGGCGAAGGCAGGGCATGGGCGGGGACGGTGGGTCGGCGGCGGTGCCCCTACTCGTTCACGGCACCTCCGGGTCGAAGGGCAGGGAATGGGGGCGGCGGATGGGGAATGATGGCGGTGGCGGCGGTGTTTTCAAATAGAAACGAAGTGAAAAGGAAAGAAGGGAAGAAGTAACGGTTTCGATCCTGCCGCGCCATAGCGCCATGATCTGTGGCGTGGCAGGACCCGCCATGTCGGTCAGCCACGTGGCCCGGGTGGCCACGTAACCGGGCTTGCCGCGCCACCATGCATGGCGCAGCAGTAGTCAATTGCAACGCCATGCACGATGGCGTGGCCAAACGTATTAGTTTCAAAAAAAAATTGTTTCGGTGTGGGTTGGTTGGAACAACTTGTAAGTACAGAAATATGTCAGTAATACGTAGGTAGCCTAAAAATGCTTCAGCAAGGTCCGCACATTGGCAATCTGATCTAAAAGAATAGAATTTTATGGGACCGGCATAGAATGCACATTGATCTCGTCCCATGCGAAAAAAAGAAAATCCAAAGAATTACCCATGTGAGTTCCACCTTATCGCAAAACAGGGACCCCCTGTCATAAATTTCTAGAAAAAACAAAAAACTATACCGTTATATTGATCATTCTTTCACGTGACCAAATAAATTATAGTAAAGGAACAAAATATTAAACAACTACCTGGAGCCTAATATCAGTTCCAGCAGGTACAGAATATGAGAATACAAACAATCTCTGCACTTAGAAGATAGAAGTTTAAGCATAAACCAACAAATTGTATGCTGGACAGGTGTTCACTGTTTCATAATTTACCTAACAAATTTCGAAAGCATGCTCTGCTAGTCAAGGATTTATTTCACACAAAACGAAATTGAAGGTTTGAGAATTTGATCGTCCATATAATAGTATTATTGGCATTCTAATGCACTATATATGTAGAATGAATTTTTTGAACTGAAAACGTGGGGAGCCCCCCGGCAGATATGTATAATGAATTTGCCAAAGTATTAGCAAATAGATGTTCTCTGCATACTATGCTACTTGTCTATCACATACATTACACTTACAATAGTACTAACCAAAATCATGATACCGAGGTCCAAACAATATAGTCCTAGTGAAATGCTAAGCCAATGATCAATACCTAAGCTTTACAGAGATTTCAAGTACATATTTTGTAAACAAGACCGTACGAACCAACCCACGCTCCGATCCTTGACAACTTGACATACATGATTCTGTGCAAAAATGAAATAAACCAAAGTAAAGATCACCATATTATCACCTTAGGAAAATAATTCGTCCCAACCTCTCCAAGCAGTGTTATTTCGAAATGCTCTTTACAAACTAGGAATTCCACACACTGGAATATAATGAATTTCGAAGATTCTCACCAACCTTTGCTATCTACTACCCATCAAATGGTGTCTTTGCTAGCTAAGCATCTAGTGAGTTTATCTGAATAGTAGAGATCTGTGTATATACATGACCCATTTTTGCAAATTTTGTTTAGCACAAACACCATGAAGATGAAAACAGACGCCTTCAATTCTGGAGTTATTCACAGTACACGAAATCATGAATATGCCCAACAAAACCAACTGTATTCTAGGAGCTAGTAGATATCAGCAGGCAAGAAATAGTGTGTATAAATTCCTAGCTCGTCTTTGATGCTGGCAAAGTGGCAATGCAGAAATCGACCAGAATCATTACAACCAATGAAGATTAGCAGGTAAAAGATCTCCAGGACTGTAGTATTTCCTGTCACTGACGATGACAGACAGCAGCACCTTCCTCCTAGTGTTGACCTCCATCATCCATACCGTGTTATTTTCGGGATTCATGTAGTAATTGTTCTCACAGACCCTGAAGCAGACAACGTCAGGATCGTCAGAGCTCACGATGGGGCCATGCGGGGCAACACGCGGCAGGCACCCATAGTTGGGGAGCTGCCAGAGCTCGTCGCAGTCGAACACACCGTCCTTAACCCATGTCATTGGCTCCTCCGTCCTCAGGGTTAGGGTCCACGTCGTCACGTTGAAGGCGGAGTTGGAGCATTCGCAGAAGGTCTTGCCTGGGCCGCCGCAGCAGCAGCGGGGAGCAACGCTGACGAACCTCACCGCACTAGGGCCGGCTGCGGCCAAATTGCGGCAATACTGCATGTCAAGCCAATCACTGCTACGGTGATCCGTTTTGGCCGGCAACAGAGGCAGCGGTACGTACCAGAGTCTGGGGTTCTCTTCCGCCACGTCACAGAGGATGAAGCCCCTGTGGTAGTCGACCCAACACATGTAGCGGCTGCCGACGGGCACGGTAGCGTCGATCTCTGGCCGGTGCTGGAGCTTGCCTTCTCCCTCGTGGTGCACGATGGGCAGCCCCCCCTTGAGCACCCAGTCGTGGCCGGGGCCACGGAGCACGCAGAGCTCAGCCGTTCTGTAAGGCGTGTCATACCCCACCACCTCGAGCTGGGCCACCAGGACCTCACCCTGGCAGTGGCGCAGTATCCCAGTGTCCTTGGAACATGACAGGTTGCGCGCCTGGTCTCTGCGAGTAGGAACCTGGTGGGCGTCCTTGTCTCTTTGGAACTGCTTGGAAACATAGCAGCCGGGGAGCAGGGACAGCGTCGGCGGCGTCCGGCCGGCGCCTGCCTCGTACAGGAAATAATCGAGCCTAACACAGAGGCGGAAACCACGTCGGGGCACCGGCTCCCTCGCCTGGATGAGGACGGAGTCATCGTGTGCCGCGACGACTTCGAGATGTAGATTCTTTCCGGCGTCCTTGTCATCGCCGTTGGACGGCGTGCTGCCTACGCCGGCTACCAAGTCGTACAGGAAGCTGGAGCGTTCCGGCGGTGCCGCGATGCTAAAGGAGACGCTGAAGGGTATGCCAGAGGAAGTGCAGGAGGCCGCCATGGTCTTGGCATCGGCGGCGGAAGAGCCGCTGTCCTTGAGGATGTTGCGGTTCAGCAACACCCAACGGGGGACGGCTGCCGTCGGATCAGAGGGTCCTCTAGGGTTGGTTAGGGTTTCCATGTTGCCGCCGGAGCCTTTGGATGGGTCACGATCGAGGAGAATTGGATCGATTGTGTTTCATCAGCACCTGCATATTTATATCGGGTGATTTGTCATCGTTCGTAGTGGTTCTGCACGAGTCCTGAACGATGTAGCGGAGGATCCACCCATCCGGCCCACTCCACGCCTTGATCTTCTTATTTCAAGTTTGTGAAAAAAGTAGCCCGCGGCTCAATATAGCAAGCCATTTTAACGCTTACTATTTCCCCTCAAAAAAAATCTAACGCTTACTATTTCTTTTCCTTTTGCTTTCTCAAATTTCATTTTGTTGTGTACGTATAAAAACATACCATTGCATTGCAACGGAACTCAAATATCATGGAATTGTACTTCATACTATTCCTGGCTATGGGTTGATCTAACTCATATTAGCACGGATTGTGACCTTAGGGCTTAGGCCTCCACACGGGACAAGGTGAGCGTAAGGGCTGGATCATTGTATCGGATTTGAATTAGATTTATTTACGGGCATGTTGTGGATGGACCCCAGGTGACTTTGTAAAAGCAACAGAAGAAGGAATTTTTGCTCTTTAATATCAGATTATATATTTGAGTTGTTTGTCAATCAAACACTAACTGTATGTGTCCATAGTTTATTCTATTTTCAGGTTTTTGTTTTCAGTAATTATCTAATTATTCATTCCATCAAATATTAAAATTGTCTTAAAATATTTTTTTAACTTTGTATCAAATAGTGTCCCTCTTCGTGTGCTATGGGCAACCGCTTGAGCACTACCTCTAATTCTAGTTGAGTCTCTACTCGATCCGCTACCATATATACTCCCTTGCTGTCCCTCCCACACCCAAAGGAGTCTAGAATAGATGTGAATTAGAGATAAGTCTAGGTTTGAATAAATGCCCGTGCGTTGCAACGGGAGAAAAGATATAGTGTTATCCAAAGCCTTTGACATGTATGTGTTGGTTGCCTTTAAAGCTATAATTTTTTATTTACATCATTATATTTTTATTGCAATCGACATTATGCTAAAAAAACGTACGCAAATAATTTTGAGTCAATATATTTTATTCTACTTAAGTAATCAATTACATCTACGACATAGGGTCGCACGTTTTCACGTGTACTTTCTCTTATAACATCAAAGAATCAACAAATGCAATTCTACTTACCAGTGAATTTACTTGGGGTATAAACATTTCATCCTGCAACTTTTGTTAAGAAGCCGATCTAGAGCAATAACACACAATTAATCTAGAGGAATATCACCGGTGAAGCATCTTTTTTACTTCAACTCGGTACTGAAAAAAGAAAGACGTAACATGGAAAATAGTATTTAAAAAATACATCAAATAGGAAAAAGACTATCTGAAAAATATATATATAAATTGACAACATATATGGAAACAGGAAAAACCTCATGTCCTCTCGTTCATGACGGACAGTGTCCAATAAGGCAAAAAAAACAGAAAAGTCTGAGCGTTTTTGGAAAGAAACAAGAAAGAAAATAAAGATAGAAGAGAGGGAGATATTCTTTCCTATTTGGATTAGGATTTCTATTCCTACTTAGATAAAGGATTCTATTTGAATAAGGATTTCTATTCAGATTACTCAAAAAGCCTTGTGTGTTTATATACGTATGAGCACGGGTTATATATATACGTCTGAATGAAAAAAAAAACTCTCCATTATCTAGTAACTAGAGGGAGATGGACCAAAAAATAGATTGACAAAAAAGTGGCTAAAATTTTGCCTCTTTATTATTAGGTATAGATTAGCCTAGCTAACATGTCCGTGCGTTGCAACGGGAGAAAAAAACTATTAAACGTTTAACTTATTTGCTTTATCTTTTTGCACAAATGCAGCAGACACAATAACTTAACTTCTATAGTTGTCCACGTCTATAGCAATGCACGAAACCTTAAAATATTGATTTTACATTTTTAATACTAATTGTAATTTATTCTATAAGTTTACATTGATTTGACTAATAAATTTTTTGCATTAGAAGTCCTAAACTATTTTCAAATTAATTCAGGTTTTCTCTTTTTTTCTTTTAGTTATTTATTAACTGGAATCAGAAATCCTAAACTATTTTCGAATTAATTCAGGTCTTTTTTCTTTTTGTTATTTATTAACCGGAATCATATTCTCTTTCTATCTACTCTCACATCTTTGTCCTCTTTTTCCACTCAGAGCACGGTGCGTTGGAACGGGAACTTAATAGTAGCACATAATTTAAGTTCGAATGTGCGGTGTGCCATTTAACAAAAAAGAAGGGGTTCTAGAACAATTTATGATCCAAACATCAGGCAAATGTGCACTTTGTTTTTTTTGTAGTACAGACACTTGGTTTGGGTCTCTTTTTTTCTTTTTTTGCCATAGAGAGATTGTGTCCTCGTTGGTTTAGGAGGAGTCTTACCACGATAAGTTTCTTTAGTTTGGATCTTTTTCTTTTTTTCATAATTGCCGACTCTTTTTTTCTTTTTGCCGTAGAGATCATCTCTTTCCATAAACGCCGAGTTTTTTTTCTTTTTATCATAGAGATCATGTCCTCATTGGCAACAAATTTTTCCTTTTTTTTCTTTTTTGCAGTACAAACTCTTGGTTTGGGTTTCTTTTTTTTGCAATAGAGAGATTTGGATCTTTTTTTCCATAATTGCCGACTCTTTTTTTCTTTTTGACGTAGAGATCATGTCTTTCCATAAACGCCGAGTTTTTTTTCTTTTTGTCGTAGAGATCATGTCCTCATTGGCCACAATTTTTTTTTTCTTTTTTGCAGTACAGACTCTTGGTTTGGGTCTTTTTTTTCTTTTTCTTTTTTGCCATAGAGAGATTGTGTCCTCATGGTTTAGGTCTTACATCTGTAATCTTAGTTTAGGAGGAGTCTTACATCTTACATGTAGGTGAAAAAAAATTTTGGCGAAAATTTTGCCTCTTTATTATTAGGTATAAAGGTATAGATATAGATATAGAAGAAAAATAGCTAGGGTCCTTTTGGAATACAGTAATTTTATAGAAATCGAGCAGGAATTTCAGAGAAACCAGTTCAGTTTCACATGAAAGACCAGGAAGCAAGAAAATTTCCTTCCTTCCAATGGGACCTCACAATGTACGAGTCCAAACAAAATTTTATTATATATTGTCACGCTTTATCGTACTGCCGTGGTCTAATGTTTTACTCCTGTTGCAATGCAATGACATGAACCAAGTACTCTAAAATGGGTATGGTTTATCTTTTAGAGACACGGAGGACACCAAAATACAGAATTATCTTCTTAACCTTAATTTGTTGATGAAAAATGACCAACCAAGCATCACAGTAAAAAGGTATGCTTTAACACAATGTTCAGGTCAGACGTAATAAGCCTGGATAGTTTTTCAAGAGAAAATTGCAAACAATAAGAATGGCAAGACGAAACAGAAAGCAAAAATACAAAAATTGATGAGACGCCTCCTTCTTGCCTCCCTTGCATCCAAAATCTCGCTGATTACACCCTTGATGACAGATGGGCTGCTTCTTGCTAGAATCTCGAGGCCGTTCATCGCCATGACCACGCTTGTGTTCCCGCAAGAACCGATGAACCCTAGGCACATCTTCTTAAACTTGCAGCACTTGTAGTGCTCTGCTAGCCCCAACATCGGCAAGACCGTGCTCACGCCGACATGATTTCACATCTTGTTCTCAATCAGCAGCTTCAGATCTTTCAGCTTATATCGATCCGCAGCGGCAAGCAAATCCTCAGGTAGCACCACGCCTTCTTCCAGCGAGTTCATGGCCATCTCCGGCAGCAACGTGTCGGTGTACAGTACAGGTAGTGCAGCATAGCCTCGAACGCCTCGAGATGCACGTGGGGGATGATGCACACGTAGCTGGTGTCCTCCTCCTTCGCTGGCCCGAAGAGTTCCTCCATGAAAACTGGCGACCGGGCAGCGAGAACTGACTTGTGCGCCGCGAACACCTTGCCCCGCACTTCCAATTCCATGTCTGCTCCTTCCTTTGTCGCTAGGAGGCACCAAGGTCGGTGGGCAGCCCAGAGAGTGGCGGCGCCGTGGCCCTCTGTACCACCGAGACAGATTCTTACATTCACCCCTGCGACGAGTGGTTCTGGGTTGACAGACAGCGGCGGCGCAGTCGACATTGCGACAGATGGCGCCGGTGCAGCCGTCACCACCAATGGTTTTGGTGAGGCAGCTGGTGGTGGCATCCTCGCCCTCACAACAGATGGTGTCGGCGTCGATGGCGGCGCAGACGGTGGCACAGGCACCACGGATGGTTTCGGCGAGGCAGGTGGCGGCGGCGCCTGGACGACTGATGGATCCGGGCGGACAGTGCTCGACATCTGGACGGTGGTCCCTTTACTACCCGTCGGAAAGATGGTGAGGCAGCACTGGATCGCGAAGCGATCCCACTTGAAAAGCGCCGTCTTCTCGAAGTCGTCGCCTGAGACGAAGCGCTCGAAGCCATGCGCGTTGCTCCACCTGCTGAAGGCGTTCTAGTTCTAACCTTTGGCAAGCTATGCTAACATTGTTCTAATGGGGACGTACCTAGGAAAAGACACCAGCTGAGAATGCTTCACCTACGCAACCAAGTCCTACCAATCCTACAAATGGGAGGAGGATACCAAAGGATCAACGAGGCTATATGAGTCACCCTCGCGATCTACCATCTATCCAGAAAGTAGGAGGATATCTACGAGCAACCGCGTCTAAGCACCATGCTTACACACAAATTACTACTCTAACCCAATAGAAACAAAGGATTAAAGTACTCAAAAGAATCGCAAACCGAAGAACAATAATAACAATATACTTACTAGTATTAGAAGTTGAATTATCGAAGAATCTCAGAAGCAAACCCCGCAAAGAGCTTGATCCCGCAGGTACAAGCGAAGAGGAGACACCGATAGGGCGGCACTTCCCCCAACTTCTCCTTTACTCTATCTCTGTAAATCTAGAAGACTAGTCCTAATCTCTTGGAGGACTAAAAGACTAATCTCTCTTGAACGCTAGCTCTAGAGAAGAGGTCATCCATTCATGGGACACCTCTATCTGGATCCTGACTGAAAAATATGAATAAAGAATTGAGGATTTGCCTGGCCCCGGGGGTCCGACTCTGTTTATATAGGGGGTAGGATCCACCGGAGCCCTCAGATCAAACCGACCTGGATCAACGAAGAAGATTAATCCTCAAAGTCAGTTTAGCATTGACGTTGAAGCGAAGGCTGAAAGGTGGTCCCACCAGGGCGGGCGCCCTAGCCTCCAGGGTGGCTGCCCTGGCCTACTGCCAGGTGGCCCCCACCTTCTGGGGTCTGCCTTCCCGAGTCTTCTAGATTCTTCTTTTGTACACGTATCCTTTATATCTCTTTGTAAACCTGACATGTGGGTCCCCTTTGGGTATTTTCCTATTTAATCCCTGCAAAACACAGATTTACCAAAACTCATGGAATTTGTCAGTAAAACCCCTAGTTCTATGTTGGTGTTTCTCTTATTGCACTTTTCTAAGTTAAGTTGATGATTAATTTTAGGAGTTATCTATCGTCAACAAGCTCCCCCATACTTAGGCTTTTACTCGTCCTCGAGAAAAGGATGGATTACCTTAAGACATAATCTCTAAACAAGACATCAGCATTATATTATTCCTTAGTCATACTCGTACTGCGGGATTCAAAGTGTCTACCATAATACCTTGGGTAGTTGAAGGATGGAACAGCTTGAAACAGTGTTCCTTTCTTTTTTTAGCCCTGCCACTTTTGAGTTTTGCATATTTGCAAAGAAAACATAGCTTACCTTCTCCTTCATGTGGTGCACTCAGATCACTCATTGTATGTAGTATTTATGGATTCTCACTGAGGCATACATGATGACTACCTTATTTCTCATCCTACGCTACAGCTTATATGGAGTTGAAGGTAGTTCAAGGATGTAGAATACTTACCTTGCATGTATTATCCAGTCAAGTTTGGATCCTCGGAGGGGAATGTCATACTCCTAGATCAAAATGTGCATGTGTATGGAAATATTTGGTGGCTTTCTTAATTCTACTTTGCTCCTTAAAATCAGGTATCTCTCTTTTGATACAATGAAGACCTAGGTCAGGCATAGAGATACTTGTCCATTTTTTCAATGCTTGGATACTTGTCCATTTTTTAATACTTTATTTTGCATAGCCCCATGTCTCATGCCTGTATTACAATAACTTTGAAAGAGAGGAATTAATTTGCAAACTTGGAGCATTTATTCTTAGAATCTTTTTGTTCTACTCCCAGAGTAGGAGTAGATTTTTAGATGGAAGGTATGTTTTTGCGTACTTCTAGTGTAGGAGCAGCACTTATATGTGGAGTGTATGTGATCTTGATCTTGGGGGCATGACTATCCTCTCAACAAGGGTCACAAAGTTTGACCAAACTCAATATAGAGTAAATAGCTTATGTGCTAGTATTTTATAATTCTATGGCTCTACTCGGCAGTGTTTCTACCACAGAGGAGAAGCATAGCTAAACACTTTAATGATTTTGAAAAGAAATTCTCTTAATGAAAAGACGTTAAGAATCAGGTTCTCATTATTCTACTATTTCATATTCCACAACCACTTAGGTGTTTATGGGGACCCTAATAAAAAGTTCCTAATAGTAACAAGATTTCCAGGAAAAATCATGGTGCAAGTCTATCTTGAGATGATGTTTTAAAGCAATCTACCTTTTTTATTTTATTTCTGAATGATTTTATAAAATGATCTTCAATACGAATCAAATCGGGAAGAGATTTAAACAGAATTGCATTATTTGAGAGGCATACCTGACCATGGATGAAGCTTGGAACCTGGGGGGCCCACAGCAGGGCGGGCGCCCTGAGGAGGAGGGCGGGCGCCCTCTCCTGGCCACCTTCTTGGCTTTGCTTTTTCATGCAGGGCCATTGCGTTATATCTTTCCGAGATTTGTAACTTTTGCGGTTGAGTCTGTTTGCTATGTCGAGGATCTCCTCCACACTTGTTTCCTATTATCCTTCATTCAAAGCATGGTGGAGACCAAAATGCACACATATATATAATAATAAACTCTTTATTTCAATCTCATTTAAGGCACTCTGTTACAATGCTCTCAAATACTTGAAAGAATTAACTAATCGAACTAAGAATGAACTAAGCAAACTCGAATCTAACTCGACAGCCCCTTATTGATTGATCTATCTTATTCTTATCTAATTCATCCTACGATGGACATTCTCTAACTCATTGTCTAGCCTCTTGCTCTCGCTCTCCACGAAGTCTACCCTTTTGCTTGTAGAGATGACCGTTCTACCTAGGACGTGATGATTATGCTCTACCAATTTGATTACATCGTGGAGGAGTTTCAACTCCTTCTCTAGATCTGCTACAGTCTTGCGACGTTTGGGAGCATCTGCTGCTGCTAACGCCCTCTTAGGTGCTTCCTTCGGCAGGATGAACTTGACTTTGCTAGGATGAGCGCGGACTCCTTCAAAGTAGGGGCAATCTCCTGTAGTGTACTTGGCGCACACTATGTCTCCTTTACGATCTCTCTTCACTCCCAACAGCTTGACGATGGGTCCCGTTGGTGGTGCATCTTCTAGCAAGAGTGGTTGAGACGGAGCAGGAAGGACTGATCGAGCGAAGAAGGCTTGCTTGAAGTTGTTGATCTTTAATGGAGGAATGGTGGCGAGGGGGCGAGCATCAATGACTGGGATGATGGCTTTGGAGTCGTCGGCTGGGATCTCATTGAGGTTGATCCCGTAGGGGATCATCCTCCTCTCGCTATTCTCGTTGTTGTTGTTGGCCATGGGAGATTTTGGAGAAAAGACAAGAGAGCTTCTAAGCAGAAGAGAGGAAGGCTTTGATGGAATGATGAGGGGTGACGTCAAGGGCTGTTTATATAGGGGTGTTCAACTTGGATGAGGGGCCGAGAATGGGATCCCGAAGGCATATTTCGTCAGAAAATGGTCGAATAAACAGGGAATATCCAATTTCTGGACGAAGAGTGTAGAAGGATCGCGAGGCAAAAAAGCGGCGGCAGGCGGGGCCAGCACCAGGGTGGCCGCCCTAGCCTTGAGGGCGGGCACCCTACCCCCGTGCCCGTTTCATGAACTTTTTTACGTAATGTTTTATTATTGTATTATTTCCCCGAAAAATAAATAAGGGCCCCGAAAGATGAAATTTAAAGGTTCGGGCCTAAAAACTATTTATTAAATAAAACAGAAATCAATTACGTCTATTTCTACTAGATCTTTATTGGGCTCTTAAAATAATTTAAGGCGTTGTCCATTTATTTTGAATAACGTACCTTCGTCGTTTTGAAGTGTCACCACTCCATGTGACGACGCGCTTATTACTTTGAACTGTCCTTCCCATTTACTCCGGAGTTTTCCATGTCCGAAGAGTTTCACCCTGAAACTAAAAAGTAATACTTTATCTCCTAAGGCAAAGTTTTTCTTGATTCTCTTGTCATGCCATCTCTTGGTTCTATCTTTATAGATCTTGGAGTTGTGATACGCTTTTTTGTGCCACTCTTCCAATTTTGAGATTTGCATTTTCCTCTTTTCTCCGGCAGCTTCAAGATCCATATTCCATCTCTTGATTGCCCAGTGAGTTTTAAATTCTAGCTCAACAGGCAAGTGACATGTTTTTCGTAGAGAAGCTGATATAGTGACCTTCCAATACGTGTTTTGTAAGCTGTTCGATATGCCCATAATGCATTGGGTAGGTTGTCCTTCCATGCCGTTCCCATCTTATTCACTGTCTTCTACAGAATATTCTTGATTTCCTTGTTTGATGTCTCTGCTTGGCCACTTGTCTGAGGGTGATAAGGAGTGGCAACATTGTGACATATTCCATGTTTTGATAGGTATTGCTCAAAGCGTCTTTCAATGAAGTGAGATCCTCCATCACTTATCACCATTCTTGGGACTCCAAATCTTAGAAATATTATCTCTTCAAACATTCTCTTGGAACTTATGTTGTTGGCATTCTTGCAAGGCATTGCTTCGACCCACTTGGAGACGTAGTCTACTGCCACCAGAATGTATTCCTATTTCTTTGACTTTGGGAAAGGTCTCATGTAATTAATTCCCCAGACATCGAAGAGCTCGATCTGAAGGTTATTGGTTAGTGGCATAGCATCTCTTGAATTGATATTACCGTGCCTCTAACACGGTCCACACCATCAGACAAAGTCTCTTGTGTCTTCATATATTGTTGGCCAAAAGAATCCACACTGCCAAATCTTTGAATGTGTGCAGAATGCTCCGTAATGTCCTCCATATGATGATGAATGACATCGTTCAATAATCTTGATTCCTTCTTCAGTTGGTACACATCTCCTGAGCAGTCCATCTGAATAGACTCGGAAGAGGTATGGTTCATCCCATATGTAGAGACGACTCTCCTGGACAAGCTTCTTTCTGTCTCCTCCTGGGGGTACATAACATGAAACCATAAAATTGACAATATCTGCGTACGAGAGGTCCGATCGGGTGATCCCGTAGAGAGTGTCGTCCCAGAGTGAATCGTCGATGGGTAGTTCTTGTGGACTCTTAAAATGCATTCTAGACAAGTGGTCGGCAACAAAATTTTCTACTCCCTTTTTATCTTTTATTTCTAAGTCAAATTCTTGGAGTAGTAAAACCCATCTTATCAAGCGAGGTTTAGTATCTTTCTTAGTGAGCAAATATTTCAAAGCAACATGATCAGAGTAAATAATTACTTTAGCCCCCACTAAGTAAGATCTAAACTTATCAACAGCAAACACAACAGCAAGGAGTTCTTTTTCAGTTGTTGCATAGTTAAGTTGTGGTCCTATGAGTGTTTTGCTAGCGTAAGCTATTGCATGATGCCTCTTATCTTTCGTTTGTCCCAAAAATTCTCCCACAACATAATCACTTGCATCACACAAAATTTCAAAAGGCAAAGACCAATCAGGGGGTTGAATGATTGGTGCAGAGATGAGTACTTTCTTTAAGATTTCAAAAGATTGCATACATGCATTATCAAATTCAAAAGGAGCATCCTTGGCCAGCAGTTCAGTTAATGGTCTAGCAATGTATGAAAAGTTTTTTATGAATCTGCAGTAAAAACCAGCATGACCAAGAAAACTTCTAATTCCTTTTATATTCACAGGTGGAGGTAGTTGTTCAATGACTTTAATTTTAGCTCTGTCTACGTCAATTCCTCTTTCAGAAACTAAGTGTCCTAGCACTATCCCTTCTCTAACCATGAAATGACATTTTTACCAATTAAGGACTAAATGTTTTTCCTCACATCGTTGCAAAACTCTATCTAAGTTTTTAAGACAATCATTAAAAATTTTTCCATAAACAGAAAAGTTGTCCATGAAAACTTTCATAATCTCTTCAATCATATCGGAAAATATAGACATCATATATCTTTGAAAAGAAGCTGGAGCATTACATAATCCAAAAAACATTCTATGGTAAGCATAAGTTCCTTATGGACATGTAAAAGTGGTTTTGCTTTGGTCATCGGGATGAATAGGGATTTAGTGATATCCAGAATATTCATCAAGAAAACAGAAGAAAGAATGCTTGGCTAGTCACTCTAACATCTCATCTATGAAAGGCAACAGAAAATGGCCTTTCTTTGTGGCTTTATTAAGTTTTCTATAGTCTACGCACATACGCCGACCCGTGACGGTTCTTTGAGGGATCAATTCGTTCTTCTCATTCTTGACGACAGTCACGCCTCCTTTCTTAGGCATAACTTGGACAGGGCTTACCCACTCACTGTGTCGCATAGGATAGATAATCCCAGCGTGCAATAGTTTCAAAACTTCTTTCTTCATTATCTCTCTCATTGCATTATTAAGCCTATAGGGATGCGATGGGTCTATAGGGATGCGATGGGTGCGAAGAATAGGACTTATTCCTTTTAGGTTTTGGAGTGAGTAGCCAAAGGCCGAGCGATGTTTTTCTAAGACAATCATTAAGCGTAGAGTTTGTTCTTCAGAAAGCTTATCACTAATGATCACAGGGGAATCTGGATCATTATTAAGGAAAGCATATCTAAGACCGGCAGGCAAAGGTTTAAGCTCAACAAGAGGTCTAGGTGGTTCTGCGAACTCTTCTAAAGGCTCATGTTCAAAAAAGTCAGCTTATTTTTCTGTGAAGAATTGAGCATTATCTTCTAAACCAGGTTCATTCAAATATTCTAAAGAAGCAGTTTTAATTTCCTCCATCAGGTCTGGTTCAAGATAGGATTCGGTCTTAGCATTTAAAGAATGAGCAATGGACAATAGGATTTGAAAGTTTTTCCCAAAATGGATGGTTAATTTCCTAGTTTGTCCCTCTTGGATAAGCTTTTTAAGAGGTTGTCCTATCAGAAGGTCAAAGTCTGATATATCGAAGATATAAAAGCTCAACTGGACCATGACTCCTTCTACTTGGATAGGAAGAACGTAGAGAATTCTCAAACTAGGGATGATGTGTCCTAGTGGTTCTTTCATCAACTTTGCTGTTGGGGTTAATGACATATGTTTTATTAAATCATGTGCAAATGAAGCAGACATGATGTTAACACTCATGACAGGATTATAAAGAGCTTGGAAAGGTCCTGAGTCAATTTGGTAATGGAGTGGGACATAAGGTGCATCTAATCGGATCAAGTTAGAGGAAATTTCTGACTCTTCTAGCCACTCATTGCTAATGATTGACAGTAACTCTTTTGCAGTCTTTTTGTGGAAGGTTCCCTCCGAAGGGTCTAAAGAATTTTCATGGAGTATATGGTTGTGATGCTTCTGGGGCCTTCTTCTAGAACAATAATTCAAGATGTTTCCATATTCAACAAAAAGACCACTCTCGATGTCGAGCATAAAATCAGGAAGTAGAATTTCTTCCTTTTCTATTAGCTCTAGACATGGGATAGCTGATGTCGATGATGTATCAGGCAAAGGATTAGGTTCAGCTACCTTAGGTTTTTCCTCTAAAATTTCTACTTCTGTTTTTTCATCAGATTCATTGGCTAGAATTCGATCTAGGATCATTCTTGCCTTACTCGAAGGAATATGCAAGAACGACCCTTCAGAAGTTAGATTAAGTAACGCTAAGGTTTTCTTATTAAGACATTTATAAAAATGTTGAAGAAGAATAGGGTCTTGTAAATTAAGATTTGGGCTAGATTCTAAAAGAGTAGTGAAACGATCCTAGGATGAAGCCAGAGATTCATTTTCTTTTTGTTTAAAAGTTAGCACTCTACTCTAAGGTCGGCGACTTTGGAGATAGGATAAAAGTCTATGCAAAAGGTGGAGCGTAACGATCCCCAATCTCCTTGTTTCTTACCTACGGTTCGAGCATACCATTGTTTAGCTCTTCCTTTTAAAGGAAAAGGAAATAGCTTCCAGCGTAAAGTTTCATCGGACATGCCCTCTATTCGGAGGCAGTCACAGGTCAATTCAAATTCTTGGATTTGTAAGTAAGGATTCTCGTCTTTCTTTCCTAAAAAGGGTTGGCTTTGGATCATTGCAATCAACTGCAGACGTAACTCATAATTAGGGGCTAAGATTGGCTTAGACGATTCCCATGGTCTATGGATGGTCTTCGTAGGTGCATAGAATCTGAGGATAGCAATGGAATTTGGGTCATCCATAAGGATAGAAAAAAGAAAAGATAAGGTAATGGAAAAGGATAAAAAATAAAAGTATACTACAAGGTTAAGCCAGGCTTGAAGTTATCTCAGCAGACCGTCTTTCTCCCCGGCAACAGCGCCAGAAATGCTTGTTGGTAATTTTAACGCCACAGAAGAATCAAGGAGAAATAATCCGCAAGCGCACGGATACCGGTGAGCACTTCACCCGGGAGATGTTCCTGAGTATCGTATTTTTATCCACAAGGAGAAAACGTGCGAGACTAACCAAGACTATACTTAACCCGTGAGAAGCAATCAAGGACGGTGATGATAGGGATATAGAGGAGGTCACTAAGGCGTTCTAGTTCTAACCTTTGGCAAGCTATGCTAACACTGTTCTAATGGGGACGTACCTCGGAAAAGACACCAGCAGAGGATGCTTCACCTACGCAACCAAGTCCTACCAATCCTACAAATGGGAGGAGGATACCGAAGGATCAACGAGGCTATATGAGTCACCCTCACGATCTACCACCTATCCGGAAAGCAGGAGGATATCTATGAGCAATTGCGTCTAAGCACCACGCTTACACACAAATTACTACTCTAACCCAATAGCAACAAAGGATTAAAGTACTTAAAAGAGTCGCAAACCGAAGAATAATAATAACAATGTACTTACTAGTATTAGAAGTTGAATTACCGAAGAATCTCAGAAGCAAGCCCCACAAAGAGCTTGATCTCGCAGGTACAAGCGGAGAGAAGACGCCGATAACCCGGCACTTCCCCCAACTTCTCCTTTACTCTATCTCTCTAAATTTAGAAGACTAGTCCTAATCTCTTAGAGGACTAAGACTAATCTCTCTTGAAAGCTAGCTCTAGAGAAGAGGTCATCCATTCATGGGACACCTCTCTCTGGATCCTGCCTGGAAAATATGAATTATTAACTGAGGATCTGCCTGGCCCCTGGGGTCTAGCTCTGTTTATATAGGGGGTAGGATCCACCGGAGCCCTCGGATCAAACCGACCTTGATCAACGAAGAAGATTAATCCTCAAAGTTGGTTTAGCACTGACGTTGAAGCGGAGGCTGATAGATGGTCCCACCAGGGCGGGCGCCCTGGCCTGCTGTCAGGTGGCCCCCACCTTCGGGGGTTTGCCTTCCCAAGTCTTCTAGATTTTTCTTTTATATATGTAGCCTTTATATCTCTATGTAAACCTGACATGTGTGTCCTCTTTGGGTATTTTCCTGTTTAATCCCTGCAAAACACAGATTTACCAAAAACTCGTGGAATTTGTCAGTTAAACCCCTAGTTCTATGTTGGTGTTTCTCTTATTGCACTTTTCTAAGTTAAGTTGACGATTAATTTTAGGAGTTATCTATCGTCAACAATTAGACGCACAAGTTGCAAAAGGAAACAGAAACTGGCCTTTTTCGTATTGTTAATGGCCAGACAATTGCTAGGCTGGTAAACTCAAATAAAGATCTTTAGCAATGAAGTTTGGCCGGTAAAATATTTTCAGCACAGTTCTTCATTGTCACTGCGGATGACAGACAGCAGCGTCTTGGTCCTCGTGTTGATCTCAACCATCCATACCGTCTCACCGTGTGCGCCATCAAGGGAGTCGGGATACTAGGTGACCGTGAAGCAGATGATGTCAGCTTCCTCGGAGCTCACGATCGGGTTCACCGTGATGCAACTGATTAGCAGAAAATAAACGGTCCGTGCTTCTTTATTTTTTTTGCTCCGATGCCTAGTATGATCCGACCCCACCCGCTTCGCGCTCGCGCCGACCGTAGGCACGGCTTCGCCGCACCCTTGCGCCGGCCTCGGTCTAACCTGCCCCGACCCCGGCCAACCCTGCCTCATGCTCGAGCATCGAGCTCACGCCAGTCGCGCCGGCCTCGGGCCTGGTCACCCCTACCTCATGCATGGCCGCGGCGAGCCCCTCCCGTAGCCACGCTG
Organism: Saccharum spontaneum; assembly: GCA_022457205.1. NCBI lineage: Eukaryota > Viridiplantae > Streptophyta > Magnoliopsida > Poales > Poaceae > Saccharum > Saccharum spontaneum. The sequence continues at coordinate 14,179,285 of CM039598.1, forward strand.
CCCAAGTCTGGCCCCTCGCTCGCTCTGCCGCATGATTGAGGAAGAAGATGTTTTTTAATTTAGCCCTTATTTATGTCTCAAAAATTATAAATAAGTCCATCTTAGAGTTAGAGCACTACGTACCAAACGGTTTGGTGGGAACTTAGCTCCACGCCAGAGCTGCGTCACGGTGGAGTACCTACTCTGGAGCTGTGTTTTCAGAGCTGGAGCTCTACCAAACAGGCCCTAACTAGCAAAAACAACTAAACTTAGGCAACTATCCCAAAGCGTTGATGTGGAGTACCACAAACAAAACCACCTGAAGCACCAACACGGCCAGAGCGGAGCAGGAATGGAGCAGCAGAGCGGAGCAGAAATGGAGCAGCAGAGCGGAGCAGAAACTGAATGCCTCACGACGCCTTCAGGAAGGACATATGGCCAAAGGCGCTGACGTCGCAAGCACGCACAGGGAGGTTTTCACCCACAGATCTTACATGGGCAGGAGGAGTGGTACCAGAAGGACACCTCTATGGAGGAAGCGATGTCACTAGTTACGCCGTCCAGGCTATCGCCAGGACCTCAGTGCTCTCACTCTCACCCACCACCGCCCGCCATTTGCCACCCCAAAAGGAGACAGTCACGAAGCGAGGGACCATTGCCGTCCCTCCAACACCCGCCGCAAACGGCCAATCTCTACGCTGACCTTGGCAGATTGGCTTTCTCAGTGTACTTGCCAACGCCAAAAGGTACTTCTTTGTCAATTCATGATTTCTTCGTATTCTTTTTTGGCCAGGTATGTTCCAGGTCGATTCTTGATTTCTTTGCATGGTTCACGCAGATTTTAGGCATAACCGCACAAGCTGGCAAGCCGCTGGACGCGTGCTGTGGCAGTGGCGGTTGTAACGCATAACGGTGTCGTGCGGGCTGCGGCATCTGCCCGTGACCTCGCTGGACGCCCATGGCTACCACGGCTTGTTCCGCTTCGGCGGCGCACAGCTCCGTGTGGTACGTGGAGATGACGGCGAAGCAAGAGAGGAGCACGACGCAGGCGGAGCATAGTGGCGGTTCACACACCAGAGCCCCTTCTCGGTGCTATGCTGGAGCGGCTGCGTGCTCTGCATTGGGGTGGTCGCGTGCTCTGCCTCTAGGAGGGCGGCATGGGGGGTCTTGGGGTCCGAACGCTCGGCACCAGGCCCCACGCCGGCACCTGCTCAGCGTACGCGCGGGAATTCCCGGCCACGTGAAGCACGCCCGAGGGAAGCGGATCTGGTGGGGGCGGAGCCTGGGGCCCACCTAACATACAATTTTGACACAAACTAAAACAAGTTATATCTCACAAACCAAAAACCAAATTAAATTTCAATTACACCATTTAATTCGTTGTAATAAATCCTTCATAATAGGATCTCACATGGACATATTTAAAAAAATTATTTATGAACATTTATCTCATAAAGATAAATAATTTTTAAAAAAAAACATGATAGAGCATCGCTAAAAACATGAGGAAACATCAATAGAAACATGATAGACATGGATAGTAACATGACAGAACATCGCTAGTAACATAACAGAACATCACTAGTAACGTGACAGAACATCGCAAGTAATGTGACAGAACATCGCTAGTAACATGACAGAACATCGCTAGTAACATGATCGAACATCGCTAAATACAACATAGAATATCGTTAAAAATACATGTTGGAACGTCGTTAAAATACATGATAGAACATCACTAAAATAAATAATAGAACATCGCTAAAAAACATAGTTAGAGAAAAGAAACAAAAGAAAAATAAATAAAAAGAAAATGAAAGAAAGAAAAAAATAATAAATACATGAAAAAATAAAAATTAAAAAAGAATATAATAAATACAATGAAACATGAAAAATGAAGCACGAAGAATGAAATAAAAAGAAAAAAGAAAAAAATAGAAAACAAAGGAAAAAGAAAAAAATGTGTGTCACACGCGCGGGAGGCAAAGGCGGGCAGGCATGCGCGCGTGGGCGGGAAATGCGGGTGGCGCGCGCACGAGTGGTGGAAAAGCACGCGGGCAGGCATGTGTGGGAAAGCATTCGGCGAGTGGCTGGGTTCCAAGCAATTGGACCCCAAGATTTCCGGGGCGGCATGCCTCCGTGGCGAGCAGCCTCGAGAGCGGAGGTCCAAGGCACAGCGACGCGAGCGCGGCGAGGTGTCTGTGGGCAGGTCGGTCTGATGGACGAGACAGAGACTTGACACTCGTATGCATTCCTGTAGAATACGTGTATGATGCTGGGCCCTTGTACGCTGCAGGCGTATAAAATTAAAATGGCATAGATGGAGGAGAACTAGAATTATAATGGCATATCTCCGAATATGTGAGTTGTAATGGCGTTTCTCCAACCACGAAGAACTGTTATAGCTTTAATGAAAATACCCCTTTATTTTTGTTGTGCAGTTCCGCGGATATTAATAATTGACCAACCGCAGAGTTGATTTTACACGCACGAGATGCTTTATTACCATTATATATATTCCGTTCCACACCCAACAGCAGCAGATTCCGTTGATGCAAGTCCCGCCCTTGCCGAAGCCTTCACCCAAGCACCATTTGTTACAGCCACGGCAATCAAGCCGTGTGAAGCAGATGGACTTGGCCGCCCCTGTATGTCGTGCCATAACAACTACAAAAATCCGCTTACATGCACACAAAAGAGTTGTTGAAAATGTAAATTTTAGGCATGCGTACCATAGGATGAAAGCATAGCGACGATGAGCACGACGACGACGAGGACCCTGCAAACGGTGGAGGAGAATGATGCTACCATAGACGAAGGCATATCTATGCACCGTCCGTGGTACTTCTTGGATGATTTGGATTGGAAATGGTGAAAGTCGACCTTGGTGGGCGCTTGGCATGGTTCATCCCGTCTATGTGTTGAGCTTATATATAGATCTCTTTGAATGGAATATTTGGCATCCTTTGATTTTTAACTATCCTAGTGCTATGGAAGGGTTTTGTTAAGAGAGAGAGAGAATGAAATACACTCCTGGATGGAAAGCTATCATGCGTTGTAACTGAATACATTTGACATTGCCTGGTACTTCTTGTAATTGTAACCATATTCATGCAAATGAAATCAGGATTGTGGATCCTTATATATGGGGCCTATAGATAGAGAAAAAAAAATCAGTGCCGATGGTTCCCCAAGGGACGGCTGTTGCACGAGTGTGTAACACAATTACCTTACACATTACCGCAGCATAAATCACTAGTAGAGAAGAGTACAACACCGACGCCCCCTTTTTATATCACAGGCAGTTTTAGTTATCACGCGCCTGTGGTATAAAAAGGGCGGTCTCAGAGCTGCCAACCGTCTGTGAAGATGCGTTACCACAGGCAGTTGGCTTCACAGGCCTTAAGCCAACCGCCTGTGTAAATGAAACATTTACACAGGCGGTTGGCTTAAGGCCTGTGAAGATGCATTACCATAGGCGGTTGGCTTATCCAACCGTTTGTGATTTCTCTGGGTGTAAATACCACTTCTTCCTCCCCGAGCAGCACTGTATCTCGCAGCCACCTTCCATTGGAGGCGATTTTAGAGGTCCAGATTTTACAAAATACAAGGGGGAGGTTTTGATCTTGATTTCTTGGAAGGAGGTTGCCAAAAAAGGTTAGTTTATGTCCCAATTGCCTCAATTTGCTCATTAATGCTCAATTAGAGCCACTTTTTGGATCTAGGGTTTCACCATGAGTGTGGGAGAAGAATAGCTAGCTTCTTGTCTTTATTTCTTAAGATGGTTAGATGAGATTGCTTAAGATGGTTGGATAATGCCTCTCCTCTCTCTCTTTTCATGTTTGCTTCTTAATTTTTAGCTAGTTTATGCAAGATTGAATTATGGTGTGTTCTTGTATATTTATCTAGAGAGAGAAATGTAGATTTTTTATTTTTCAATTATGTGGTACTTTGGTTTTTTACTTCAATATCTCTCCTTATTTCTCAATTTATTTTTTCCACATCTATACATTTCTAATGAATTGTGTGTTTCTATAATTATGCTATATACTTAGATTTTTTTAATTATGCAACTTAGGTTTTTTCCTTTAATCCCAAGCTAAACCATAAACCCTATCTAAACCCTAGATCATGAATGGTGTTTTACAGGTAGTGATGGAGAGGTCATTCTAGATGTATAATTTATCAAGACTAGATCCATCATACATAACTGAGGTCTAGAGGTTTATTGATGCTGCTAAGAACCATGCTTCAAGAATAAGAAAGACGCACATACATTGTCCATGCATGGATTGTAGAAATTTTGCTGTATCTAATGACATTCAACAAATCCTTACTCATCTGGTCCGTCGAGGATTTATGAAGGATTACTTGATTTGGACAAAGCATGGAGAGGGTAGCTCTGCGCCTTATGCAACTAGAATTTCTACGAACATCGATACCGATGGTCCAGAAGTGCTTGTTGACGGGTTTGAGTTCATACACGAGACACAACAACCTGACACCAATGGTCTAGCTACTGAACATGTTGTGCCAAATGTTCCTGATCATGGTTTCGCTGGAGGAAATGAAGATGGCACCGAAACTAATATGGCTGCGGAAGATGCAGAATTTCTAGAGGCAATGTTGCGTCGTCATGCGAAAAATCCATCAGTGTTCTTCATGAAAGGTATGGAGACCCTGATGAAGGCAGCAGAAGAGCCTTTGTACGATGAGTCCAAGGGTTGCACCAAAGAGATCACGACGCTGCGGTCTGTGCTAAAGTTGTTGGTGTGCAAAGCTAGATATGGTTTTTCTGATGCTGGCTTCGATGCGTTCTTGAGCATTATCGCAGACATGCTTCCTAAGGAGAACAAAGTGCCTGCTAACACGTACTATGCAAAGAAGCTAATCAGTCCACTCACGATGGGTGTTGAGAAGATCCACGCTTGTAGAAATCATTGTATCCTACGTCGAGGTGATGATTATAAGTACTTGGACAGCTGTCCGAAGTGTGGTGCGAGTAGGTACAAGACAAATAAAGACTACATAGAGGAAGAGTGTGCTGCGTCCGTGTCTAAGGGAAAAAAACGAAAGAAGACCCAACAAAAGACCTAGAAGAGTAGTTCAAAACCCACCGGCAAAGAAAAGGAAGAAGTACACTATTATGCGCAGAAAAAGATTTTTGCTTTGGTGATGTGGTACCTTCCTGTGGTCGATCGATTGAGGTGTTTGTTCGCTAACCCAGAGGATGCCCAACTTATGAGTTGGCATGCTTCTGATGAGCACAAAGACGATGGGAAGGTTCGGCACCCAGCCGATGGCCAGCAGTGAAAAGATTTCAATGAAAACCACAAGGACTTTGCAAGGGAACCAAGGAATGTTAGGTTCGCATTGAGTATTGACGGAATGAATCCATTTGCTGAGAGGAGCAGCAAGCACAGCACATGGCCGGTGATCCTCACCATCTATAACCTTCCTCCATGGTTGATGCAGAAGCGAAAATACCTTTTGCTAACCATCCTTATCTCTAGATCTACACAGTCTGGAGTTGATATGGATGTTTTCTTAGAGCCCTTAATGCAGGACATGAAGATACTATGGGAAACATGTGTTCAAATGTTGGACGAGTACCACAAAGAATCATTCACGCTCTGAGCAATTATCTTTGTTATGATCAATGACTACCCTGCTCTCTTTACATTATCAGGGCAGTTCAAGGGAAGCTTGGTTGCATGGTATGCATAGATGACACCGCTTACATGTACCTTACTGCATCTAAGAAGATAGCGTACATGAGGCACAGACGCTTCTTATCGAAAGGACACAGGTACCGGCAGAAAAAGATGGATAAGTACTTTGACAATAATAGTGAACTACAGTCTACTACTCCATCAGGTAACAGTAAAGGCAAAAAAAGTTTTCAGTATAGTTAGCAAACTCAAATTTATTTTCAGGAAGAAGACAAAAGACGAAAAACCAAGAAAGAATGTCAAACCAGCTCCAGGGGCTACATTCAAGAAGAAGTCTATTTTCTTTGAGTATTTGGAATACTTGCCAGAGTTAGACGTACGCCACACGATCGATGGTATGCACGTTCAGAAGAATGTGTTTGAAAGTCTAATTGGCACCTTGCTAGACATGAAGGGCAAGACAAAGGAAGGACTAAATTCATGCATGGACATGGTACAATTAGGCATAAAAAAAGAACTTCACCCTGTTCGGCTAGAAAATGACAAGTACCACCTCCCTGCAGCAAGCTACAACCTTAACAATGATGAAAAACATGCAATGTGTGTGTGGTTAAAGAAATTGAAAGTTCCATCTGGATTCTGCTCTAGCATACGGAGTATTGTGTCAATGAAAGACCTTACACTCACCAACTACAACTCACATGATTGTCATGTCATGCTAACTACTTTCCTCCCTATTGGCATCAGGGCTATAAACCCAGTGTGGATAAATGTTGCAGTCACACGGTTCTGCTACTTCTTCAACAGGATCTCACACAAGGTGATAGACTGTGATGAGTTGGCGTCTCTTAGGAATTTGCAGTGGAGACAGTATCACAGTTTGAGATGTGTTTCCCCCAGCATTCTTCGATATGATGGTTCACCTTGTGGTGCACTTGTTTCCACAAATAGAGGCACTGGGTCCCATGTACTTGTATGAGATGTGGACGTATGAGCGTTTCATGTCAATACTAAATGGCTATGTATCAACTCGTGCTCGTCCAAAGGCATCTATGGTAGAGGGGTACTTAACCGAAGAGGCTATTGAGTCCGGAGGTCCATTCTACAACAGGGTCCTAAAAGACCAGGTTGCAATAGGTCTACCTCCATCACGACATGAGGGTAGGCTGACTGGAAGAGGGAGGATGGGAAAGAAAACATTGCTCCCAAATGATTACAATATAGTTCTCGAGGCACATCACAGTGTCCTACATCAGCTATCGATAATGGAGCCTTTGATCAACCAACACATTAAAGAGGTTTGCGAATATAATCATGGGCGCACGGAAAAATAGTTAATGAAGGAACACAAGAATCGATTCACTTCATGGCTAAGGGAGCAGGACATACCAAATGGGGAAACACTCGAGGAACGCACCATCAAGGTGTTAGCATCTGGACCATCACGCCAGGTCAGGACATGGCAAACCTATGACATTAGTGGGTTCACGTTCTGTACCAAGTCCAAGGACCAAAAGAGCATGGCACAAAACAGTGGGGTTCGATGCGACGCCATAGACTCTAAAACTGGTGAGGAAACTACATACTTTGGCTTCGTTGAGGACATATGGGAACTAGACTATGGTACATTTCAGATCCCTGTGTTTCGATGTCAATGGGTTGAAGACAAACATGTCACAGTGGACAACTATTGTAACACCCTGGTGTTAGTTAGCCTCATAATGCATTCATAATGCATGATCATGGCATGACATTACCATAAGCATCGTCATTTCATGTGCATCCTTGTTTGAAACATGACCTTGCAACATTGTGGTTTCTATGTGCTTCTTTCTGTGTTGCTAGGGTTTTGTGTAGATGACACATGTGATGCTCTAACATAATCTCTAGTAGCTTAATTTTGCTTAGGACACCTAATGGATCAATGTTCATGTTGACCATCTCATCCAATTAAGCCTCTAACCCATAGTTGACCTTGTTTGACCCACAAACCTCTTTTGCTTCCTAGTTTCAAAAGTGTTACCAAATGTTGTTTAAAGGTTGGGCAACCTTTAACAAAGTTGTAGCAAACTTGATAAGGAACAAAAGTCTCAATATACCCATCTCATGAAAATGGCTAGAAAATCCTCAAACAGGGCCCACAAGTCAGTGTGCAGTGCTGTTTCAACACTTAAAATTTTCTAAGTCTAGAACTGCAGTACAGTTTCAAGGTACACTGCTTTGGAGCTCTTTATCTTGCAAACCAGGATGTTTCAGCTCAAACTCTTATTGACATATTTGTAGTACTCACATAGATCTATGATTTTGTCAACAGCACCATCACCTAATTCTCACTGGTTTAGGAGCTAGAGTGCTTCAAAAATCAGGGTTCAGTCGAGCCTTAACTGAAACTTAGTTTCAGTTTCTAGGTGACCTACTTTGGCAAGTTGTATCTCACTAACCAAGCCGAACTAGCTCAAGTCCATATTGACAATGTTGAAGCCCTCACATAGCTCTACAAGTTTGTCAATCACACTTTGCACTAAATCGATCTAGATTGGGATTTCTAGGGATCCAAACTTGCTCCATCAGTCGGGTCGCAAGGGGGGTTCAGAGTTCAGTTCAGAAACTGAACTTCGGCCGTGGCCGACCGAGCTCAGGGATCCGGCGCCGCGTGGCCTCCACGCGTCCGTGCTGCACTGAGCTCGCCCTCACGAAGACGCCATGCCGCCCCTCCTGCTGCCCACTCTCTCCATTTCCTCCCTTCTGTCTCCACCGAAGCGTAGAGCTACGCCACCATCGCCACCGCGAGCTCCGCCGTCCTCGTGTGCGCGCGCCGTGGCACCGCGAGCCGCCAAAGCTCGCCCACACCTCCGCCACCACCTTCTCTGCCTCGGTTGCCCCTCCGACGAGCCGGTCAAGACAAGGCGAGGGCGAATTTCGCCGGTCCGTCGTCACCGTCGCGGGCCGACCTCGCCGGAGATGGGGCTCCTCGTGGCCGGGGTACTTAGGGGCTTCTTTTTCCTCCCCTTTCTTCACCTTTGGCTTCACCTTGACACCGGAAAGCTCATCCCGAGCTCATCTCGGCCAAAGCAGCCTCGCCGTCGGCACATCGCCGCCGCGACATGGCCGCCAGCCGCTGCACTCGTTGGCAGTGGGGTTAGGTTAGGTCTAGGGGTGCGTTTAGCACATCTTTCGGCGCGGAATCGCTTGGGGAGCGTGTAGATGCCCTCGGACTCGTCGGAGCCGTCACCGGCGGCGAGAGATCGCCGGCCGGAGCCGCTCCCCTGTCCGGTGTCCCTGACGGGCGGGGCCCGCCTGTCGGCGCGCGGGATCCCCCCCCGGTGTTGTTGCTTGGGCCGTCGTGGGCCGAGCCACGTTGCCGGGCCGCGCTAACGCGGGTGCGTGCGTGCGCGTTGCGGGCCGCAATGGTGGTCTGGGCCGGCCCGAAGTAGAGTAGGGTTTTTGTTTTAGATTTTATTTATTTGATTGTTGAGCAAACTTCAAAAATGTATATCTCCTGTTCTAGAGGTCCAAATAAGGTGCTTTAAATTTTGGTGTGTTCTACATAATGTATAGTTTATTATAAAAATATAATATGTGACATGTTTTGTGATGAATTAAATGGTTATTAATTATATCTTTTATGCATGAAGAAAAAGGAGAAAATGATATCTCTTTGTGTGAAGCTCCAAATGTCATGAAAATTTTATAGTGAACTGCTCATACCATGAATAGCTTATGGTTAAATTTTCATGCAATTTGGATGTGGTTTGGTGGAGTTATATAATTATCTATTTTGCTTGAATGGATCTTGTGTGAATTTTCATAATTTTTCTATAGATCCAGTAAGGGTGAAACTTGGTGAATGTTATTCTTATGTTAGAAAGATGCTAGGAAAAATATGAAATCTGTTGTTTGATACTTTTCAATAGGGTTTCCTATTTATGCTAGAAATAGACCTGCCATATGTTATTTTTGATATCTCCATATTTTCTTGTCAAAATGAAGTGAAATTTTTATGGTAGCCTATGTGAAGCATTAGGTATCTACTGTAATTTTTGTAGATTTTTATATATAGTTTTACTATATGTTTCTTTAATCACCTAATTAACTAAATAAATTACAAAAGAATATGAAATAATTTATTTAGAAGTTGGCACTATACTTTCTGATGTTTCTTTGGTATGCACAACAAGTTGGTAAACTTGGTTTGGTCCAATTGTGCTTTTGAATCATCAGTAATTATTGAATTTAGTGATTCTGCCATTTCTGGACAGAATTGCTAGTTAAAAGAATTAACCTATGATAATGATAATGATGTTTTCATGCTTGGTGATCTATAGCAAAGTTGTTGAGAATTTCATGAACTAGTTGCTGGTAAATTTTGGTAGCATTTGGACTTATAGTTTAGAAATGACAGCTGTTCCAAGTTGGGTTCAATTTTAGAAGTACTCTTTGTCTTTTAAAACAGATTCTGTATGTATGCTATTTTAACTTGGTAAATGGTGAAATCATGCTTAGATGTTTATAAATGAAATGTAGACAATTTCATAAGCTTTCCAGAATGTCCTCTTTCAGGTCATTTGGATTGGTAGAACTCCAGTTGTGAGTTTTCTTAGCTACTGTTGATAATAGGTTGGAAACACTAAATTTCTGGAATCTTGTTATGTGTGTGTTTAGTCTTAACCTTGTGGAACTTAGTGGTTTCTTAGAGGTGTTCAAATGTGTTAACACCAGAGAGGAAATTTGCACCTAAGTTTGAAGTGATTTGAATAGAGCACCACATAACTTGGTTTTGTGCTTACAACGTTGCAATGTCATTGCATTCATCTTCACATCATTCATGCACGTCCATAAATCATCATGTCATTTTGGATGCATACATGAATTCATTCGATGCATATACATGCAATAGGTGTGCCAAGAATCGTGTTACGAGTGAAGTCCCGCTGGGCGTGGAAACCGAAGTTGAAGTCCGTTCGAGAACCGGAGGTCCAGTCCGACGAAGCCGGAGAAGACGTGGAAATCGTTCTTGAAGCCAAACCTTGATCTCTCTTCTTTCGGTTAAGGCAAGCCCCGGAGCATTATAAGCCTCCTACTTTCAAAGCAATTATCTATCTATACAAGTTATATGTATTGTTGCATTACGTGATAGGAGTTGGTTGGAAACCCTTGCTGCATTGATAACACTCCTTGTCCAGCAATTCGAACCTTGAATCCTAAGTAGACAGGATCGTATCTATGCTTAGCCCTGCTAAATTAGACCGGTAGAAGTCGGGTGATTTCCTGTCAGCTGCGAGATATAGGGCCTTATCGGGTCACGGTTGGCTATACTTGCTATCGTGGAAGTGAACCATGTGTTAATAAAATGAAATGAGACCGGGCGGGATGACGATAGTGAAGCAACAAGGCATGGAGGTCTTGGGTGTGGATCTATCCCCGTCTGTGTCGATTAAGGACCGAGACCTGGAGCCTTCTATGTCATTTTGAACGCATGCCTGACATTTAGCTGGCCGGCCTGAGGTTGCCGACCGCGAAGCCTAGTAGCTCAACTCAGGCTGCGAAGCCGAAAAGTGAAAGTCGCCTCGGAAGGGAGCCAGAGGGTCCAAGGGCAGGTGAGTTAAAAGTCCTGAGCATCCTGGCCACTGGTATCCCTGAGAATGCGGCGCTGTTCGGGCCCACCCTGAGTTGTACCAAAGGTTATCTACGGCTGCCTTTAGCGGGGTTTGCCGGGTGAGTGTCAGGAATACCCCCTCAGCTGAGTTGGAATCGATTCGAGTCGCCGTCTCTCCCGGATAGTGAGAAACTTGACTGGTTATCTCCAGCGTAGATACACTAATTATAATGATGGTTCGGAATTGATGATAATGATGATGATAGCCTTATTATACCTGCTATGGTTAATATTGTTTGCTCTTAATAAAGTGATTGCTCTAGTACAGGTGCTAATCTAGTTTTCAGGTTAATGATGATCAACTTGATACTTAAAGCATATATTGGTTACTTATCTGTATTAAGCTTTTCTGCAAATGAGTTAAGCTAGCCCACTTATAAAGCCTTGCATAATCCTTGGTGTCACCTTTGTTTCTGGTTTTTGACGGGTAAGTCTAGCTGAGTACCTTCTCGTACTCAGGGTTTATTCCCACCTGTTGCAGGTAGCAGATTCGTACTTGTTGCTGCAAGTATTGTCTTCGCCATGTAGGCGTGAAGACTAGACCATATGGGCATGGTCTCTGTAGTATCTCTTCTGGTATGCTTTTACAGGATGTGACTATGTACTGGCAATATTTGACTTAAAATGGTTTCAGAAATTATGTTGCTTCCGCTAATCTTTACTTTGGTTTTGTAATAAAAATATTTGTACTCCGATGTATGAGATTACTTTCGAACTGTTGTAACAAGTGTTGTGTTATGTTGAATCATTACGATCTGGTTGCTCTCGGTTTGGTTTGAAATCTCTCGCGATTTCGTGGACTACCGGAGTTATATGGGCTCAAGTGTGAGAATTTGATCACTTCGGTGATTGTTTTTATACTTGTGCTCTTATAATTTGGACGGTTCCGTTACAGCTGGTATCGGAGCAAGATTCAACAGTAAACACATCATTTGTGTATTTAAACAAAAGCTTTTGTGAAAAATCTTAATTTTAATCTAAAGAGTGCCAGTGGTCATATCCTATATGCCCAAATAAGGACTATTAGGTGGCTTACTAAGATACTAACTTGGGGGTTCTTGCTTGTTTTCTATTTCGTTGTCCATACGGCGTGCTATTGTATGGATGCCATCCGCTTGGGTGGTAATGTATGGATCAAAATACCTCTACGCCCTGGTAAGTGGGAGTTGTGAGAGCATGACCGTCCAACCGTCGGTCTAGGGGAGAGTAGTTGTGGTTACTAGCATACTTACATGTTTAATCATGTGATTATGAGAGTACTTAATTGTGGGTATATCCGTCGGGTAGCTTTGATACTGAAGTATATACATCGGGGGATGTATGTATGGAAAGTATTTAGTTTACTGCTTTCTTCTGTGCTATATTGGGAATTGTTGGGCTGAAATGCAATTTTCTGCAGGTACACTAACAACGTTTCCTGTAGAACGACTAGTTATCGTTATTGAGAGAACGTGTGTATGCCACCGAACTATACGCTAGAATTTTGAAATTTTTCCTAGGTTTGTGAGGACGTACGGTTCGTGCATGCACCATGTTCGCATCATACAATGCATTCTGCATTACTCCCTCCCTTATAGATTGCTTATCCCATTCTTTTAAAATTCTCTTCCCTCCGAACAGTTGTTCCGTAAATAGTTGCATTTCTTTCGTGAAGAATTGGGGTAGTCAACCAACCTAGTGGAGTGGTCAGTGGTGTCAGCCTTGAAGCCCAATTCATACCTGGCCCGTGAAGGAAAGCAAGACGAATTCGAGATGTGTCTCCTCGAGTTGGGATGTGTTTTGATCTACAACTTGTCTCTCCATTGCTTCTACCCTTGTATCCATCCTTGTTTGCTATCCCTCTTTGGATAATACGGTTTCTATCTGCCTAATTCTTAAACGTGAGGATTCCTCATGGGTGTGTGTTCGGTGATGGTGTTACGATTAGTACTCCATGGTGCCGCGACGAAACCGGGAGCCTCCTGTGGCGCGCGACACAAGGTTGTGATGCTCAGCACGCGCAGGTATCAAGGATTGCTAGTCATGATCCATTATGGAGCTACACCAATGTGTTATCTTCTCGTAAACCTTTTCCCTTGTATATCATTCCCTATCTTGTCAGAAGATCAGTACCTCAAACCAAGAGATTTCCTTCTTCTGAGATTGGAATTTGGATAGTTGGATATAATCTCTTCCTCCTGCCTATATAATTCGTCAGCAGCCTTCCAACGTCATCAACGCTTACTAGTTTCAACTACTTGCAGATGTCTCGTCAGCTTCGCTCTAGCAATCGGAGTCGTGGCAACACAGGACCGTCATCGTCTCCTCCGCAACCTACCTCTGCTGAGTTGCTGCAAATGCTTGCCGAAAGTCAGCGTGCCTTGGACGAGAGTGTCAGAAACCATGTCCATCATGAACCTGAGCCTGCCCAGTACAGCAACTATAAAGGTTTCTTGGATACAGAGCCTCCTATTTTTCGAGAAGCTGAAGAACCACTTCAAGCAGACGAATGGTTGAATACTATCGAACAGAAGTTCCGTGTGCTCAAGGTGGCAGATGATATGAAAACAGAATATGCTTCGCAACAGTTGCAAGGACCTGCAGGTGTTTGGTGGTGTCACTATCGGAACACCCTGCCTGAGAATATGGAAGTAGTTTGGGATCAGTTCAAGGAAGCATTTCGGGGACATTACGTTCCTGCTAGTCTCATGGCAATCAAGCACACCGAGTTTATGAAGCTCACCCAAGGAGACAAAAGCGTAACAGAATATCTGCATGCTTTCATCAACTTATCAAGATATGCTCCAGAATTTGTTAATACGGAGGTAAAGAAGATCGCAAGTTTTAAAAGAGGGTTGTGTCCCAAATTGATGAAGGCCATGTGTAATAGCAAGTGTGTCACTTTCAACGAGTTTGTCAGTGATACTATCCTTCAAGAGAACTGTAATGCTGTGTATGCTGCTTCTAAGAGCCAAGAGAAATCTCATGAATCTAATGCACCTACGACCAATACTCTTGTGGTGATTACACCTCAGTATTATTCGCCTGGCATATCTACCAGATATCACCCATATCAGAAACAGGATCCGGTCAAGAGGAGCAGTATTAAGAAAGGAAAGCCTAAGGCACCGCCAAGTAATCGGCCATGTTGGAATGGGCCAAAGATTGTCCTCTTCCGCAGAAGAAATCAAATGATAATAATGTAGATGTATGTAAAGGGTATGTTCGTTACACCACGGTGGAATCCATTCCTACGGGTGAGATTATCACTGACGGTGCATTTTTAGTAAACCAACATCCTGCAATTGTGTTGTTCGATTCAGGTGCTTCCCACTCTTTTATCAGTTCAACGTTTGCAGCCAAGCATGGTATGAAGGTCGTTACTTTAGATAATAGTGGTTATAATATTAGTGCTGCCGGGAATAATATTTCAACCAATCAGTTGGTTTTAGGAGCAAAGATTGAGATAGAAGGACGTCTGTATAATCTAGATCTCGTGGTATTACCAGGATTGGGCCTAGATGTTATCTTAGGTATGAAGTGGATGAGTGGAAATGGTGTTCTGATCGATACCTCTACGAGAGTGGTTATGATGAGAGATCCAAAAGATCAACAAGCTTTTCTAGTGCAACTTCCTAGAGACATCAGTCCTCAGACTACAGTTAACGCTATGATAGCAAAAGCAAAAGAGATTGCAGAAGTCCCGATAGTGTGTGAATTTCCAGATGTTTTTCCCGATGAATTGCCAGGATTACCTCCAGATCGTGATGTAGAGTTTAAGATTGAGTTAATTCCGGGTACCGCACCAATTTCCAAAAGACCGTATAGAATGCGCCGAAGGAGTTAGCTGAACTCAAGAACCGTATAGAATGCCGCCGAAGGAGTTAGCTGAACTCAAGACCCAACTTAGTGACCTTTTACTGAAAGGGTTGATCCGTCCTAGTTCTTCTCCGTGGGGTTGTCCTGCTATATTTGTGAAGAAGAAGGACCAGTCTCTGCGTATGTGTGTAGACTATCGACCACTCAATGCAGTCACTATCAAGAATAAGTATCCATTGCCTCGTATTGATATCTTGTTTGATCAGTTGTCTAAAGCAAGGGTATTCTCGAAGATTGATCTGAGATCTGGTTATCACCAAATTAAAATCCGTCCGGAAGACATACCAAAGACCGCTTTCTCTACCAGATACGGGTTATATGAATATCTTGTCATGTCTTTTGGTCTGACCAATGCTCCTACTCATTTCATGTACCTGATGAATTCAGTATTCATGCAAGAGCTGGACAAGTTTGTGGTGATATTCATTGATGATATTCTCATCTATTCTGAAAATGAAGAAGAACATGCCCAGCATCTGAGAATCGTTTTATCCAGATTACGTGAACATAAGCTTTACGCCAAGTTCAGTAAATGTGAATTCTGGTTAAAGAAGGTACCTTTCCTCGGACATGTGTTGTCTGGTGAGGGAATTTCAGTAGACCCGACTAAGATACAGGAAGTTTTGGATTGGAAGGCACCAACTACAGTGCATGAAGTTTGGAGTTTTCTTGGATTGGCTGGCTACTATCGTCGTTTTATTCAGGATTCCTCTAAAATAGCTAAGCCTATGACTCGACTACTTGAGAAGGATAGGAAGTTTGATTGGACTCCGGAGTGTGAACAAGCTTTCCGCACTCTATGGACTTTGTTGACATCAGCTCCTGTATTAGCGCAACCTGACATTGAGAAACCGTTTGATGTGTATTGTGATGCTTCGGGTACTGGTTTAGGTGGCGTACTTATGCAGGGAGGCCGAGTTATTGCGTACGCTTCACGTCAGTTAAGAAAACATGAAGTTAACTATCCGACTCATGACTTGGAGTTAGCTGCTGTCGTCCATGCTCTGAAAATCTGGAGACACTATTTGCTTGGAAATATATGCAATATTTATACAGATCATAAGAGTCTTAAGTACATATTTACTCAACCTGAGTTAAATATGCGCCAAAGAAGATGGTTAGAGTTGATTAAGGATTATAACCTCCAGGTGCATTACCATCCGGGTAAAGCAAATGTGGTTGCCGATGCCTTGAGTAGAAAGTCTCATTGCAACTCTCTGATAGAAGAAGATTTTCATTTGTCTCACCTCTTACATCCTATTGTGATCCATCATATCACTGTAGATTGTTCTTTGAGAAGTAGCATCATTGAGTTACAAAAGACTGATACTGGTGTATTTCACATCAAGAGAAAGATGAAAGAGCAAGAAACTAAGTACTTTCGAGTGGATGACAAAGGAATTCTCTGGTTCAAAGATAGACTCGTTGTGCCAAAAGATAGAGAGCTCAGAAATCAAATCTTATCGGAAGCCCATTCTTCTAAGATGTCCATCCATCCTGGTAGTAGTAAGATGTATCAGGACCTCAAGCCGTACTATTGGTGGACCAAGATGAAAAAGGAAATTGCAGCCTACGTCGCTAGGTGTGATAATTGTTGTAGAGTTAAGGCCATTCACCTGAAGCCTGGCTTACTCCGGCCTTTGTCTGTTCCAGGCTGGAAGTGGGATGACATTGTTATGGACTTTATTGTCGGATTACCAACCACCCAAAAAGGTTTTGACTCTATTTGGGTTATAGTTGATCGTTTGACAAAATCTGCTCACTTTATCCCTGTGAAGAGTAACTATCACCCACAACAATATGCTGACATTTACTTCCAAGAAGTCGTACGTCTTCATAGAGTGCCTGGGTCTATTGTCTCTGACAGAGGACCACAATTTACTGCTCGTTTTTGGGAGCGCCTACATCAGAATCTTGGAACTAATTTGGTCCGTAGTTCTGCTTATCATCCACAGACGTCGAGGCAGACTGAGCGTGTGAATCAGATTCTTGAAGACATGCTTAGAGCTTGCATCATCTCTTGTAATAGCTCCTGGGAGAAATGGTTGCCTCTCGCTGAATTCTCTTACAACAACAGTTATCAAGAGAGCATCAGAATGGCTCCTTTCGAAGCTTTATATGGTCGCAAGTGTAGAACTCCTTTGAACTGGGTGGAACCAGGAGAAAGAAGATTCTATGGTATTGACTTTGTAAAAGAAGCCGAGGAACAAGTTCGTGCTATACAGAAAAATATATCAGCTGCTCAGGCTAGACAAAAGAGCTACGCAGATAAGAGGAGGAAACCTATTGAGTTTGAAGTAGGTGACCATGTCTATTTGAAGGTGTCCCCTATGAGAGGAGTAAAGCGTTTTGGGATCAAAAGAAAACTTGAGCCTCGATATGTTGGACCCTATCGGATTATTGAGAAAAGTGGAAGAGTAGCCTATAAGCTCAATCTACCTCGTGAAATGGGAACTATCTTTCCAGTCTTCCATGTTTCTCGAATAAAGAAATGTCTCCGTCTACCCGAAGAAAGAGTAGATGTGAGACGCATCAAGTTGAAATCCGATCTTTCTTATGAGGAGAAACCGGTATATGTTCTGGATACTCAGGAAAGGGTGACTCGAAATCGAGTAGTCAAATTATACTGGATACTCAGGAAAGGGTGACTCGAAATCGAGTAGTCAAATTATACAAGGTGGTTTGGAGTAATCACGGTGAACGTGATGCAACTTGGGAAAAAGAGGATTATTTAAAGGACAACTATTCCGCTTTCTATGAAAAATGGTACGACTTTCAAACTTCGGGACGAGATTTTTATAAGGGGGGAGGGCTGTAACACCCTGGTGTTAGTTAGGCCTCATAATGCATTCATAATGCATGATCATGGCATGACATTACCATAAGCATCGTCATTTCATGTGCATCCTTGTTTGAAACATGACCTTGCAACATTGTGGTTTCTATGTGCTTCTTTCTGTGTTGCTAGGGTTTTGTGTAGATGACACATGTGAGTCTCTAACATAATCTCTAGTAGCTTAATTTTGCTTAGGACACCTAATGGATCAATGTTCATGTTGACCATCTCATCCAATTAAGCCTCTAACCCATAGTTGACCTAGTTTGACCCACAAACTCTTTTGCTTCCTAGTTTTCAAAAGTGTTACCAATGTTGTTTAAAGGTTGGGCAACCTTTAACAAAGTGTAGCAAACTTGATAAGGAACAAAAGTCTCAATATACCCATCTCATGAAAATGGCTAGAAAATCCTCAAACAGGGCCCACAAGTCAGTGTGCAGTGCTGTTTCAACACTTAAAAATTTTCTAAGTCTAGAACTGCAGTACAGTTTCAAGGTACACTGCTTTGGAGCTCTTTATCTTGCAAACCAGGATGCTTCAGCTCAAACTCTTATTGACATATTTGTAGTACTCACATAGATCTATGATTTTGTCACAGCACCATCACCTAATCTCACTGGTTTAGGAGCTAGAGTGCTTCAAAAATCAGGTTCAGTCGAGCCTTAACTGAAACTTAGTTTCAGTTTCTAGGTGACCCTACTTTGGCAAGTTGTATCTCACTAACCAAGCCGAACTAGCTCAAGTCCATATTGACAATGTTGAAGCCCTCACATAGCTCTACAAGTTTGTCAATCACACTTTGCACTAAATCGATCTAGATTGGGATTTCTAGGGATCCAAACTTGCTCCATCAGTCGGGTCGCAAGGGGGGTTCAGAGTTCAGTTCAGAAACTGAACTTCGGCCGTGGCCGACCGAGCTCAGGGATCCGGCGCCGCGTGGCCTCCACGCGTCCGTGCTGCACTGAGCTCGCCCTCACGAAGACGCCATGCCGCCCCTCCTGCTGCCCACTCTCTCCATTTCCTCCCTTCTGTCTCCACCGAAGCGTAGAGCTGCACCACCATCGCCACCGCGAGCTCCGCCGTCCTCGTGTGCGCGCGCCGTGGCACCGCGAGCCGCCAAAGCTCGCCCACACCTCCGCCACCACCTTCTCTGCCTCGGTTGCCCCTCCGACGAGCCGGTCAAGACAAGGCGAGGGCGAATTTCGCCGGTCCGTCGTCACCGTCGCGGGCCGACCTCGCCGGAGATGGGGCTCCTCGTGGCCGGGGTACTTAGGGGCTTCTTTTTCCTCCCCTTTCTTCACCTTTGGCTTCACCTTGACACCGGAAAGCTCGTCCCGAGCTCATCTCGGCCAAAGCAGCCTCGCCGTCGGCACATCGCCGTCGCGACATGGCCGCCGGCCACTGCACTCGTTGGCAGTGGGGTTAGGTTAGGTCTAGGGGTGCGTTTAGCACATCTTTCGGCGCGGAATCGCTTGGGGAGCGTGTAGATGCCCTCGGACTCGTCGGAGCCGTCACCGGCGGCGAGAGATCGCCGGCCGGAGCCGCTCCCCTGTCCGGTGTCCCTGACGGGCGGGGCCCGCCTGTCGGCGCGCGGGATCCCCCCCCGGTGTTGTTGCTTGGGCCGTCGTGGGCCGAGCCACGTTGCCGGGCCGCGCTAACGCGGGTGCGTGCGCGCGCGTTGCGGGCCGCAATGGTGGTCTGGGCCGGCCCGAAGTAGAGTAGGGTTTTTGTTTTAGATTTTATTTATTTGATTGTTGAGCAAACTTCAAAAATGTATATCTCCTGTTCTAGAGGTCCAAATAAGGTGCTTTAAATTTTGGTGTGTTCTACATAATGTATAGTTTATTATAAAAATATAATATGTGACATGTTTTGTGATGAATTAAATGGTTATTAATTATATCTTTTATGCATGAAGAAAAAGGAGAAAATGATATCTCTTTGTGTGAAGCTCCAAATGTCATGAAAATTTTATAGTGAACTGCTCATACCATGAATAGCTTATGGTTAAATTTCATGCAATTTGGATGAGGTTTGGTGGAGTTATATAATTATCTATTTTGCTTGAATGGATCTTGTGTGAATTTTCATAATTTTTCTATAGATCCAGTAAGGGTGAAACTTGGTGAATGTTATTCTTATGTTAGAAAGATGCTAGGAAAAATATGAAATCTGTTGTTTGATACTTTTCAATAGGGGTTTCCTATTTATGCTAGAAATAGACCGTTGCCCATCTGTTATTTTTGATATCTCCATATTTGCTTGTCAAAATGAAGTGAAATTTTTATGGTAGCCTATGTGAAGCATTAGGTATCTACTGTAATTTTTGTAGATTTTTATATATAGTTTTACTATATGTTTCTTTAATCACCTAATTAACTAAATAAATTACAAAAGAATATGAAATAATTTATTTAGAAGTTGGCACTATACTTTCTGATGTTTCTTTGGTATGCACAACAAGTTGGTAAACTTGGTTTGGTCCAATTGTGCTTTTGAATCATCAGTAATTATAGATTTAGTGATTCTGCCATTTCTGGACAGAATTGCTAGTTAAAAGAATTAACCTATGGATAATGATAATGATGTTTTCATGCTTGGTGATCTATAGCAAAGTTATTGAGAATTTCATGAACTAGTTGCTGGTAAATTTTGGTAGCATTTGGACTTATAGTTTAGAAATGACAGCTGTTCCAAGTTGGGTTCAATTTTAGAAGTACTCTTTGTCTTTTAAAACAGATTCTGTATGTATGCTATTTTAACTTGGTAAATGGTGAAATCATGCTTAGTGTTTATAAATGAAATGTAGACAATTTCATAAGCTTTCCAGAATGTCCTCTTTCAGGTCATTTGGATTGGTAGAACTCCAGTTGTGAGTTTTCTTAGCTACTGTTGATAATAGGTTGGAAACACTAAATTTCTGGAATCTTGTTATGTGTGTGTTTAGTCTTAACCTTGTGGAACTTAGTGGTTTCTTAGAGGTGTTCAAATGTGTTAACACCAGAGAGGAAATTTGCACCTAAGTTTGAAGTGATTTGAATAGAGCACCACATAACTTGGTTTTGTGCTTACAACGTTGCAATGTCATTGCATTCATCTTCACATCATTCATGCACGTCCATAAATCATTATGTCATTTTGGATGCATACATGAATTCATTGGATGCATATACATGCAATAGGTGTGCCAAGAATCGTGTTACGAGTGAAGTCCCGCTGGGCGTGGAAACTGAAGTTGAAGTCTGTTCGAGAACCGGAGGTCCAGTCCGACGAAGCCGGAGAAGACGTGGAAATCGTTCTTGAAGCCAAACCTTGATCTCTCTTCTTTCGGTTAAGGCAAGCCCCGGAGCATTATAAGCCTCCTACTTTCAAAGCAATTATCTATCTATACAAGTTATATGTATTGTTGCATTACGTGATAGGAGTTGGTTGGAAACCCTTGCTGCATTGATAACACTCCTTGTCCAGCAATTCGAACCTTGAATCCTAAGTAGACAGGATCGTATCTATGCTTAGCCCTGCTAAATTAGACCGGTAGAAGTCGGGTGATTTCCTGTCACCTGCGAGATATAGGGCCTTATCAGGTCACGGTTGGCTATACTTGCTATCGTGGAAGTGAACCATGTGTTAATAAAATGAAATGAGACCGGGCGGGATGACGATAGTGAAGCAACAAGGCATGGAGGGTCTTGGGTGTGGATCTATCCCCGTCTGTGTCGATTAAGGACCGAGACCTGGAGCCTTCTATGTCATTTGAACGCATGCCTGACATTTAGCTGGCCGGCCTGAGGTTGCCGACCGCGAAGCCTAGTAGCTCAAGCTCAGGCTGCGAAGCCGAAAAGTGAAAGTCGCCTCGGAAGGGAGCCAGAGGGTCCAATGGCAGGTGAGTTAAAAGTCCTGAGCATCCTGGCCACTGGTATCCCTGAGAATGCGGCGCTGTTCGGGCCCACCCTGAGTTGTACCAAAGGTATCTACGGCTGCCTTTAGCGGGGTTTGCCGGGTGAGTGTCAGGAATACCCCCTCAGCTGAGTTGGAATCGATTCGAGTCGCCGTCTCTCCCGGATAGTGAGAAACTTGACTGGTTATCTCCAGCGTAGATACACTAATTATAATGATGGTTCGGAATTGATGATAATGATGATGATAGCCTTATTATACCTGCTATGGTTAATATTGTTTGCTCTTAATAAAGTGATTGCTCTAGTACAGGTGCTAATCTAGTTTTCAGGTTAATGATGATCAACTTGATACTTAAAGCATATATTGGTTACTTATCTGTATTAAGCTTTTCTGCAAATGAGTTAAGCTAGCCCACTTATAAAGCCTTGCATAATCCTTGGTGTCACCTTTGTTTCTGGTTTATGACGGGTAAGTCTAGCTGAGTACCTTCTCGTACTCAGGGTTTATTCCCACCTGTTGCAGGTAGCAGATTCGTACTTGTTGCTGCAAGTATTGTCTTCGCCACGTAGGCGTGAAGACTAGACCATATGGGCATGGTCTCTGTAGTATCTCTTCTGGTATGCTTTTGCAGGATGTGACTATGTACTGGCAGTATTTGACTTAAAATGGTTTCAGAAATTATGTTGCTTCCGCTAATCTTTACTTTGGTTTTGTAATAAAAATATTTGTACTCCGATGTATGAGATTACTTTCGAACTGTTGTAACAAGTGTTGTGTTATGTTGAATCATTACGATCTGGTTGCTCTCGGTTTGGTTTGAAATCCCTCGCGATTTCGTGGACTACCAGAGTTATATGGGCTCAAGTGTGAGAATTTGATCACTTCGGTGATTGTTTTTATACTTGTGCTCTTATAATTTGGACAGTTCCGTTACAACTCTGGGGTCAAAGTTCTTGATCTAAGTAAGGTAGGCTACAAAGATTATCTATGGATAATGGCTAATCGCTCTGCATAAGTCTTCTATGCTGAACAGATCCTGTCTCCTAATGATCCAAAGAAAAGTATCGACAAGCCAAAGCATGTAGTTTTCCCTGGAAAGCAACAAGCCATAGGAGTTGATGGTGTATCTGACCTGGATGAATTTAACCAGTTCAGCGACATGTCTCTCTTTGTAGACGATCATCCAGTAAAGATAAGGAATGTTGAGCGACGCATTCCACAGAGCTCGTTGCCCTGGGTGTGTCACGATGGACAAGCAAGAACAGTAGCTGCCTAGATTTTATTTGTCATTTTCCATGTAATCCATTTATGATAAAATGTGTACCTTATGCTATGTGTCCTTCTCTATTTCTACATGTAAGACCCTATGCTTATTTCACCTTCATGAAATCCTAAGTGAGAAAAATTGGATGAATGGCTTGGTCACTAAGCTTTGTTGAGTCCATGAGCATTCCGATGTTGTATTGATCTCAAACTTTTTCTAAGGCTTACTAGTGCCATTGATGTTCAACCCACCAAGTTTGGGATTTTTCTGATGTGGTTTGGTACTTTATCCGGTTTAATTGAATTTCTGCGCGACATCACCCGGTAATTAGCGCTTGAACTGAGTCTACCCTTGAAACGACTTCAAATGGTGCCAAACTTCTCCACAGGGTCTCATCTACCCTAGGAAACAAAACTTTGTTGCGGTTGATGGAAAAACCTAGTGGGATCTAGGTGTAGTCCACCATTTTTCATCTCATTTAACGCGAAGAAAGAAAAATTTATAAATATATATATATAGGCATAAGATACATGCTTCACATACGTAGAAGAGCCCTTCCACCAAACCATGAATACAAACATATGGGTTCCTCAGCTTTCTGATATTGTCACGATAAATTACACCAAGGACTATATTTTTTGTAGCATTTACACAAAACAATAAAGCTAACAAAATTGGATTCATATTTTTCTGGTATTCCTAGAATTATTTATGTATTAAACAAGATATTAGGCACATATTCAATTTAAATCATTTTAAATAAAGCTGCATACAAAAGTACCTCAAACATGAAATTTCATATTTTTAACATGTATATCTAGTCAAGAGGAACACAACAAAAGTTTTTTTCACTAATTTAGGACAAATATTTTTGAAGGAATGATTTTTTTGAATCATTTAAACAATTTCTGAAAATATATATAAGGAAAACTTAAAATAAATTGAAAATAATTTCTACAGACGGTTTTCTTTGGGAACCGCCTGTAGAAATGCGTTTCTACAGGCGGCCCTCATAGTGAACCGCCTATAGAAATGCATTTCTACAGGCGGCCCTCGTAGTGAACTGCCTGTAGAAATCATTTCTACAGGTGGTGGTCAACACCAACCGCCTGTAAAAAATGCCCCCTTAATATATTTCAGCTCTTCCGCCCGAAATTTTTCTAAGTCTCTAGCGCCCAGTTCATTTGAAACAATGCCCGTGCCCTCTCTGTTATTTTGTGCGTACGGTTCCTATGATTATTGAGCATGAGCTTTGCCTCCTTTGTGTCCTCTCTGTTAGGTTGACTAGCAAATATGCCCGTGCGTTGTAACGGAAGTAAATAAGCTATCAAATATTTATAAAAATTGAGAATAAGAATGCTGAGAAAGTAAAGCTAAAACACCCACTTGCCTGACCTCGTTCCACAAAGCGAGTCAAGCTTCCACAGGGTGTTCACTTCTCTTGCAGACACTCGTCTTGCCTCACACAAGCTGCTCATGTCGAATTCGATTCGAGGCCAAGAATCCACCTGCTCAGTTGAGCTCTGCTCCTCTCTTCCCATCTATCCATGGATCCGGCGGCAAGGGCTGCCGACAACATGGCCCCTGTGGAGGTTTGCTCCTGCTACGGGCACCGAGCCAACGACGGATTGGACCTAGGTGGCACTCTTCCTTGCCGTGTACGCCACACTACTGGTCTGGTCTGGGCACACCTCTGTCCGCACCTAGCACTACGCCACCTCCTCCGTGGCTCCACCTCCCCTCGGTGGCGCCCGCTTGGCCGCCATGCTCTACACCTGTGTCACATACGACTCCGTCTTTGGCCTGCTCTCCATGTGCGCCATGCTAGCCGTCATGTATGGTGCGGTGTTCGGCCTACTCTCCACTCCACGAGCTCCATGCTCACTGTCGCCACCCCAACCATGCTCAATTCGAGGGCAGTGAGTTCGACTCGATCGAGTATTTGATTTGCTCGAGTAATTTTATAGTTTGGATGGAGATGTATTATTTTGAGTAAAAAATATTTATATTTTTTATATTTATATTTATGTAGTGTGTTTCGGTGCAATGAAATTTGAAGAGATTTTTTTCCAGAATTATCTTACCATCGTGGATGTAGCTATTTCGTCCATTGTTTTAGTAGATTATTGCTTGAAGATTATGCTTGTGCTAACGATGTGTTTTTTCTTGTCGACATAATTAAACTGGAGAAGAATAATTGATATAATTGATATAGTCATTCTTTTTACTTGAGTTTGGGTAGCCAGCCAGATTATCCATGAAAAGAAATCGGACATGAAAACTGTAACATGTAAACCGTAACCGAGTCAATCTCTTAGTTAGATGAAAGATTTTGGTGGATATAAATTTTGCCTCTTTATTATAGAAGTCATAGATAAGGATAGAGGTATAGATATAGATATATATTTCTATTATTTTTCACATAATTTATAAGTTTGTTGTTTTACCATAAAAGGGAAAAAAAGAAAAGGAGCCAAGCCATGACTTGGTCCAGTCCACTGGTGCAAAAGGGCGACGAGGCGGATTCTAGCCCAGTAATAGGAGGCCCAACGTAGACTGAAATTTTACATCAAGAATCCTCAAGTTTCTCAAATTCAATTTAGATCCTTCCACCTTTTCTTTCTCTCTTGCAGTTTTGCACCTGGAACCCTGCTTATTTTCTGTCTTTTTTCTCATCCTAAACCCAGACCACCGAACCTCAGAACGTCGCAGACCCGGACACAGACAGGATAGTGCGGACAGAATTTGGCGGATAGAAACCCGGAATCGGACAGGATAGTGTGGATAGAATTCGGCGGATAGAAACCGGCAGATTGAAATTTGTTTCTTTTATCGGTAATGATATAGTCAGGGCGTCCAGACGCCTCCGGACGGCCCGACCACTCGCTCGTTTCCTCCCCTCCCCACTTGCTCGACTCGCTTTCTCCGTCTTTCGTCTTCTTCCCTCGCCTCACTCTCCCCACCGCGTGACCGCGCGCTGCATCATGCGACTCCCCTCCCTTGCGCCCTCCACGCCGCACCACCGGCGAGCCACCCCTCCCTCCCTTCCTCTCTCCTGCTTCCCCCCTTCCCCCGCAGCGACCTCTGCTCCCTCCGTGTCTCATCGCTTCCTCCACTGCTCCCGTCGGCGACCTTCATGGACCGGAGTTGAGGGCGACAGCGTCTCGCCCCGTGGTGGACCTCCCCCCCCCGTGGATCCATGGAGCATCGCCCTCCCCGTGGTGGATCCATGGGAGGCAATGCAGATCCAGCGGCGTGGGGGTCTCCTCCACCCTGGCGTGCCCTCCCCCACCATGACGGCGGCATGGTGGGCTCCACCATGGCGGATCCACGGTGCACCGGGCTCCCCGTGGTGGATCCATGGAGAGGCGATGCAGATCTAGCGGCGTGGTGGTCTTTCTCCACCCTGGCGCGCCTCCCCCACCTCGACGGCGGCATGGGGCTTTCCCCGTGGTGGATCCCATGGAGTAGCGGTCCCCCCTGGTGGATCCATGGGGGTGATGCAGATCCAGCGGCGCTTTTCCTCTTCTTCTCCCCTGTTGCATTAGCATGTTTTTGTTGTTTCAGACGCTCCAAAGGTATGTTTCAATAGAATTATATGGATGTTGGAGAAGCAGATCGGGGCATGTTGTATGAGCTCTCCTCCCTCCTCCTTCGTTGTGTTGCAATGGGAGCTTTTCGTTGTTGAAGTAGGCTTCGGTAGATGTTTGAGTGTGTTTGAGATTTTATTTCAGTTTTTTTTGCTTCAACCACATGTTGAAGTAGGTGTTGCCCATTGTTGTAGTAGGTGTTTGGGGTTGTTGCAGTAGTTTTCATGCTTTTGGTGTAGCAACGGCAAAGGGAGGGTGCCGAGCTGGGGGGCGGGGAGGTGGGGGGCGAAGGTGCTTCGGGGCAAGCGAGGTCGGGAGAAGGGGGGTGGGATCCCCATTCGTGCGAGGGCCGAGATGGGTTCGATCCGCTCTCCCCGCGCGCGTCATGGCAGTGCGGGTTGCTGTTTTTCATTATCATTCTTCTATGTGTGGTGCGGGGTGGAAGCGGGGGTGGGGATATCCTCCTTTTTTGCATCGTGTCCGGACGCTAGCGCCCAGATCCGGACGTCCGGGAGCTTGCAGTTCCGTAATTTTATTATTTGGGATAGATATCCTACTAGGCTGGCCCCATGGCCAACCTGAGCGGCTGGGCCTTGAACTCATGCCCTAATCCGAGACACCCAGCCCAATACAAGGCTGGTGGGCCGCGTCGCACATTGCTATATAATGGAGGTGGGGCCTGGGGCTCTAGGTACGAGGTTTGTCCGGGCTGCCACTCCCCACTGACATCTAATCCCTAGACCGATCGAGAGGGACGCACTATGAGCGACGCGACGCGCCACCGGCTTCTTCACTGCCACCACTGGACCATGCCTCACTGCACTGCTACTTCCCCATTGACTGTCGCCGGACTTCACTGTCTCGGACTGCTACTAGCTGTTTTTTTTTTGCTGGAATCAAACTCTTTCCTATACGCTGCATGCTATGCTAGGGATGAATGTAGAAACGTTGTTGAACTAGGAGCCAAATATATGAGAAGTTTTTCCCGACAATAAAGAGCAACTGGAAATGGTAAATGGAGACTAAACAGAACCTGCAATTTCACATACACTAGTAGAGAACGGACTTTTCGTTCAGGGCTTCAGTCCTGGACATTTTTGGGCCTAGGACTAAAGAACGACTTAGTCCCGGTTGGTAGATCCAACCGGGAATAAAACCCCCTGCCCAACGGCTATGGCAGCAGTCTTTTGCAGGGGGTTGACAGGATGGGGCCTTTAGTCCCGGGCTGTAGAAACAACAGGGATTAAAGGTCTTTTATCCCGGTCTATAGTACCAACCGGGATTATATCTTGAGCCTTTAGTCCCGGTTGGTTTTATAACCCGGGACAAATAATCCCACTATAAATAGCCGACTCTTCCTACCCACTGTCTCCCCGTCCGGGATAATCTTGGTCTTTGTTTGTGCGCGTGTTCATCCATGTTCGTGCTTGGGGGAGCAAGTTCTTCGTCTTCACCGTCGGCTCTCATTCAAAAGGTTAGCAACTTCATCTAACTAATCTTCTAATGTTAGCTATAATGTAGATCATTCCATGTTTAGTAATAAACATAGAAATATGTGTGTTTCTAGTTTAGGAATGTGAATGGTGGATTTATTTTTATTTATTATACATCATTCCTACATTAATGTTTCTCTAATATATATTTATACATGATTCTTGCTCTAATGTACACCATTTCTCTATTATTATTATTATTATTATTATTATTATTATTATTATTATTATTATTATTATTATTATTATTATTATTATTATTATATTATATATGTGTGTGTGTGTGTGTGTGTTTTGGTTTAGGAATATGAACGGTGTGGATTTAGTTTTATTTACTATACATCATCTCTACATGAATGTGTGTATATGGTGGCCAAACGTATATTTATAATATGGGTGTGTTCTCTATATTTATTTGAAAATATTTCTCTGTTTTTTAGGTATGATGAATGGACGTGGACTTCCCACTCCACAAGCCCCATGTTTTTACCCTGGTGATCTGCCTTTCGCGCCATCGCCAGATGGGGTCGTTCCGCGTTTCCCAGATCTATCTATAGTATAGAATCTTTTAATTACATGCTAGCTAAATAATATGATATATTTATATTCATTCATAATATGATTGATGCATATGTCATAGACTATATCTCCTGTTGAGTGGCTGGAATCAGCGCTATGGGTGCTTTGGGTGTCGGGTATCTTCGAGGATACGACCAGTCAGGTTGTGAATGACCAAGGTGATGAGTTATGGACGTGCAATATCGCCTTTAACATCCCTATTAGGTACAATCAAGAAGTAGAGCAAGATATCGTACAGAGGGGACTTCAGTATCCAACTTAGATAGGCGCGCAGATGAATACCGTGTTGCATTGTTTACAGAGTATTGAACACATTGGGTACTTTGTGCCTGATTTTTCATACCTAAAGATGCAAGCTTTATGTGAGCGTCATCTAGATACCCCGCAAGTAAGCGAAAGGGTGGTGAGAAATAACCGAATGGATGTGGTAAGTCATCTATGATATCATAGTCATATGTTTATTTATTCTTATGATTATATGATCGCTTTGTAAAATGTAATTATGTTTCTACGCTTGCAGAATTTGCTCCATAATTTTACCTATGCTGCAGCTAGCATTCAGGATATTCTTTCTCAAGCTCTTCAACAACTGGGGTACGACTGGGACTACGTGGACCACATGGGCCAGCCTACCACACATGGAATTCAATACTGCCTGAAATTTACTCTAAACCCGGGCGCCATGGATGGTCCGACAGTAGGTTATATATATGGCCTACCATGTGTTAGTCGCTATGAGGCAAGAGAGAGTGTGTTGGTGAGAGCCTTGCATTACATAGACACTGAGCACGGTTACACAATTCGAGACATACGCTAATGGCAGTGGAGACAGATTAGAGTTGCATCCGGCATTTTTATGCAGATGTACTGTTATGTTTAATTAGGTTATTTTATGCAGATGTACGTGGTTTATCCAAATTGATATTATTATATAATTATGTGGTTCATTATACTTTTTCATATCAGCAGAAAAAACATGCAACTAGTTTTTCATATCAGTAGCAAAACCTTGCAACTAATTTATAAATTTTGAAATTCAACTTTTGTAAAGCACCTCAGATGGAAAAACTACCAAACTGAAAGTTGTAGA
Source organism: Saccharum spontaneum (assembly GCA_022457205.1). Classification (NCBI taxonomy): domain Eukaryota; kingdom Viridiplantae; phylum Streptophyta; class Magnoliopsida; order Poales; family Poaceae; genus Saccharum; species Saccharum spontaneum. The sequence continues at coordinate 14,209,203 of CM039598.1, forward strand.
TCATAAAAAGTTATACAACTTTGTAGTTTACAATTTCTTCGTTTGGAGTCATCTTTTCAATGAAAATTCTGTTTGAACATTTATATTAAAAACAATGAAAAAAGGGTGAGAAACGAAATTGCCGGGAGGCAGCAGTTTTGGGCGCGCACCAAAAGTGTCCTTTAGTCCCGGCTCCAATTACCAGCCAGGACTAAAGGACCTGTCCTGGCTCCAATTAACACCCGGGACTAAAGGCTCCGGGTATATATCAGGCTGCTTCATCCTTCTTCCTCCTCTGTCTCCACCGCGCCCGATCTCCCCAACCCTAACTCTTGCCGCCGCACCGATTTGACCCCAGCCACCGCGCGCGCTGCCACCGCCACACTGCTCCGGCCCCCCACATTCAATCTCTGCATGCTGCTCCGGCCAGGCCCCGACATTGATTTCCTCCGCACGGCACGCTGCTCCGGCCCGGCCGCCTCGACGCCACCGTTTTCCTCCTCCGTCTCCGCCGCTCCCGATCTCCCACACCCAACTCCATCATCTGCGCCAATTCGACCCTAGCCACCGCGCACGCCACCACCGCCATGCTGCTCCGGCACCCACATTCGATCTTCGTGCGCTGCTCCAGCCCGGCCGCCTCGAAGCCACCGTCTTCTCCTCCACGCGCAGTGGTGCCCTGGCCCGGCCGCCTCGGCCCCGACACCCTGGCCACGATGCCCCCGCCTTGGCGCCACCATCTTCTCCTCCACGTGCTGCTCTGGCCTGGCCCCCTCGACACCACTGTATGTCTTCTCCTCCGCGCGCGCTGCTCCGGCCTGGCCCCCTCGACCCCATACCGTCTTCTCCTCTGCGCGCAGCTCCGGCCAGGCCACCTCGACGCCACACCGTCTTCTCCTCCGCACGCAGCTCCGGTCCGGCCCCCACATCGAGCTCTGGCACGGCATGTGAGATACTCCCTCCGTCTCAAAATAATTGCACATCTCGTTTCTTAAGAAGTCAAACTCTTTTAATTTTGACCAAGTATATAGAAAATAATATCAATGCCTAGATCTCCAAACATATTTGTCACAAGAGTATGTTCCAAAGTCAACCTAATGATACTTGTTACACATCATAAACATGATTATTTTTTTGGGGCATAGACAATTGGTGAAATTTTGAAAATTTTGATAGAAAATCTGAACTCCAAATGTATGACTTGATTGGTGTTCTAGAAGAGATGGCCGATGAGCTACCTTTGCCTCAACTGCCAGACAATTATGTATTTCATTTGGGCTTCCAACCAACATTGCCGAGGCAATTGTTCCCATATCCAAGCATAGTAAGCAACTACCTCCCCCAAGTTGTTTCCACATCTATACTAGTTTGTTCTGATATATGTAATTGTTACATGTAGACAATTCTACCCATACCATGGTTGAAAGATACATTGAGTTTTTTCTCGGCTGATATGGTGCGAGATGATACAATCCCTACAGCAGATGGAAAATTTCAAGTTCAGATTGGTTTCGCAATTCGTGCTAGGCTGGGTAGACAGCAAGGTCAGATCATATACATCACTAGGACGGGCAGCGCTCAACCTGAATATCTTAGCGCCCAAAAATATGCTGTTGTCGAATGTATAAATGCACTTGAAAATATTGGGTACAAGGTGCCTACTTCCAATTCCATGAGGATGGAAGCTTTGGATGTGAGTCTCCACCATGATATTGGGACCTATTGTGCTTCTATTGCTGACAACAACATGAATGATGTGGTCAGTCTTATAACTTATATTAAGATTCAATGTTATGTCTATATATATGCAAGATTCTGATGATTAACACCATATTTTTTTCTAACGACTTGCAGATTCAGCGGTATGACTTAACATACGCAAGTGCTAGCTTTGAATCCATCTTATTTCAGGCCCTTTATCAATTGGGTGGTTTTAGATGGTCTTATGGTGACCCTGTTTTGTGAGCGAACTTGTGAAGCAAAGGAGAGTGTCCTAGTACATGCATTGCGCTATATCACTTATGTTCTAGGATACGAAATTTATGACCCGCACTTAGCCAAGTATGCAGTGAAACGTCATCAAGTTTTAGGAGGGTAGAGCAGCAGTGGTTGTTTTTGTAATAATGAACTATGTTTGCAATTGGCATTGTGGACCTCTTGTGTGTATATAATGACTTGGTTTAAATTATGGTGTGTATGAACATTATGAAGTGTATGTAGTGGACAATCATTGTAATATATAAGCTCCTTAATTAGTTTCACTCCTAGTATGTGCATCCAATTAACAATGCAAAGGAACTGTAAAAGAAAAGAAAATAAACAATACAAAGGAACTGTAAAAGAAAAGAAAAGAAAAAAAATTGGTTTTGTGCTAGGCCAGAGACTCTTTAGTCCCGGTTGGTAACAACAACCGGGACTATAGAATAGGCTTTATTCCCGGTTCCAGACCCGGGACTAAAGGGGTGGGGCCTTTAGTCCCGGATTAGCAATCCCGGTTGGGCAACCGGGACTAAAGGGGTTTCCCAATTGGGAACAGAGCCCATTCGTGCACTCTAGTGATAACTAGAGTACCTTCTCACACAGTAGCTCTAACTTTACACCCAACTGAGGTTCTGATCACAAACTACGAACAAGCAATCTGACAAACACTGGGAAAACCTGCAAACTAGTACCACTTCTCCATTCAGATTACATCAGTGCAATCTAGGTAGATCCAAACAGTCATATGTAAATATCACACATGAGCACAACCAGATCATGCTCTCAGACTTGACTTGTCTGCTATCGCAACTCTACCAACACTTGCATTCAGACCGAAATTAAGCTAGTTGCAGGCAAGAACTTGCATTCAGAATTTCAGATCGACATCCAGGCAAACACAGATCAAAATCAACTACTTGCACAAGCACAGATCGACATTCAAAGATGAAATCAACAACTTGCAGAGATATGGCCATCAGACCTTTTCTTACTGTCTACATTGATGAAATCAACAACTTGCAGAGATATGGCCATCAGGCGGTGATGGAGCAGACGACGACGTCATCTTCAGTCCGAGCTACCTGCCCCGGTGCAGTTTCCCTCCTCTGCCGGGTGCGCGCCGCCGGGAATCATCAGTCGGCGGCGGGTCCATGGCAGCTGTACGTAGGGGACAAGAACGCTGGCAAGGAAGACGAGAAGAGGATGTGCCCGTAGGGGAAGGTGAGGAAGAAGAGGACTACCAGGGGGGCTGCAGCCACGCGACCTCAGAGGGCCACCGCCATGAGAGCTTTGCGGATCCGTTGCGCGAGTCCGGGGTACGCTGCCACGTGACCTCCGGGAGTCTGGGGAAGGGCCACCGTTGAGGAAGATGGGCGCCGAATCGTCGAGCGTCGGCGGCAAAGCAGTAGCGCGCGGGAGGATTGGGGTGAGGCGTGGCAGAGCAGTAGCGGGAGGATTGCGGTGGGGCACAGTTGCGCGGGAAGCAAGCGGAAGGTTGTGGATGAGGCGCGCACCAAATCCAGATCGATGAAACTTTTCAGCTCAAAGGGTGTTTCACACGGTTTCCAAGACATTGGAAACGCCACTCGGTCGTTTCACCACGATGAAACATTTGCTGTCTCTCTCCTCATTTCATGCAAAGATTTAATTTTTGCTGATGTGTCATTGTATTTAATGTGCATGAAAGACCCATGAAATGCCCATTGAGACTGGCCTAATTAGCGAGAGCAATTTTCGCTATTACATATAAATTAATCTCGGCATCCTCGATTTCATGGACCATACTGACACAATTTGATGTAAGACAAGTACTACTCCTATATCACCACTGGAAACAAAACTTGCCCTGTGGCTACCAGTTTTTTTTGTCAGTTTCAAAAAATCTCGACACAGATATCGTCAGATTCGAATAAGAAACATATCTGGGTTTTTTTTTTTGAAACCAACATATCTGGTTCTTGGTCTGCTTGACATTTTGAGTACCCCCACTAGTGTGGTACTAACTAAGAAGAGAAATCATACCACAGGGTCCATGTTTAGCCACAGACTCGGTCCACTCGAGGAGAGAACTTGTGTCCCGATGGCTCACCCTAAAGAATTTTTGTTGGTAAGTGCCCCTGCTCAGTTTAGACACAATAACTAGCCAGAAGCTGCATGTAGCGTTACGATTTTTTGCCTGCAGCTATGGAATTGATATGATTATTTCCAACAGTGTGCCATAGCAAGATTGCGAGGCTGAACCACTTAAAAACCTGTTTTCATGGTGATTAAGATAGAAACAGCAGTCCAGTCCACTCTCCTTCAAGCATATAACAAACAGCTTTGGAGCAATTACTGAAACAACATTTGCATAAAGCCATAGTGGCACACATGTCAACATGATGTATGACATTGAGAAGTCAGGCAACAATTTTTTATTTTTGGAAAAAAGGAAAAGTTCGTGCACCTTCAATGCATTTTTTAGAAACATCTTTTCAACATACATTGGAGCAAATGCATCTGTTATGTGATCGATATGTGAAACATTCAAACATTTGATAAACATTAACCACATACACCAGATCTGCAAAAGAACGCTTGTACTCATTGACAGTGGAGCCTCAAGATGTGAAGAAGGTTTCATTATTTTCCGTCAGTGATTCAGAGAATTGGATTAAATTGCTCTTGGTTTTTCATGCTTTGAGAGCTTGCCGTTCAGCACCGAAGTTTCACTGCTATATGGCTGTTCGACGCCCAACTATCTGTGTAGGGGACGACGGACAGCAGCACCTTGCTCCTTGTGTCTACCTTGACCATCCACGCCCTCCTATCAGAGAACTTAGCATAGTCCTGAACGTCCTCGGGGACCACGAACCAGATCACATCAGGGTTGTCTAAGCTCACAATAGGTAACTTCAATGTTACCTGCGGCAGACCCTTGTAGGCTGGGAGTGCCCAGAGCTCGCTGCAGTCAAGCACGCTCTCTTTCACCCAATGTAATGGCTCGTTCATGCTGAGGCTTAGGGTCCAGGTAGTCACGGTGAACAAGAACTGGCCGCGTGCGCACGTGCTCCTACCATGGCCTCCACAGCAGCAGCGGGGTTCGATGCTGACGAACCTAACCACACCAGCACCAGCGCCGGCCAAATCCCTGCAATATCTCTTGTAAGAACGGCCGTCCCAGTAGTCCATATCTTTGGGAGGCAGCACCGGCAGCGCCACGTACCGGAGCTTAAGGCTTGCATCATGTGCGGCCATGTCACAAAAGAGGAAGCCGACGAGGAAGTCGACCCAGCACAAGAACCGGTCTCCAACGGGAACGGTCGTGTCTGTCAGCCACCGCCACATCACCGTCACCGCGTCGCCATTGCTGCCCTGGTGATCGTCAAATATGATAGGCACCTCTTGCTTGAGCTCCCACTCCTGACCTACGCGGAGGACGCAGAGGTCCGCCACGCTGTCCCAGGATTTTTTGTTGTTCACCTCGAGATGGGCCACCAGCAGTTCATGCTCGCCGCAGCGCAAGAGGCCAGTGTCACTTACACTCATGAGGCGCTGGCTCTCCTTGTCATCGTAGCAGCCCGGGAGCTTCAACAGCGACGGCAGCCACGCCGCCGCCGTGCCTGTCTCGTACACGAAATAGTCCGAAGTTTTTGTGGAACCGTATCGGTGCTTTTGGGATGACCTCACTTCGAGGAGAACAGCGCCGGCGTGGGCCGCGAGGACCCAGAGGGAATCGACCTCCTTCCCCTCCCCGTCTTGGCCGGACACGATGTGATCCGACAAGCCGTAGTGCAACCAGGAGTTCGCCGGCGGCGCCGCCAGGAGGAGGGAGACATGGAAGAGCAGATTCGTCGAGGTGCAGGAGGCAGCCGCGGTCGTCTTGGTCTCCACCACGATGGAGTGCTGATGACGACAGTAGTGGTTCAGCATCACCCAGCGAGGGCAGGAGGCGGCGGCCTCCGCCGGTGGCGAAGGTGAACCAGTAGATCCGTTTTCCATCTTGCAGCAGTTTCAATCGAAACGTAGGAGAAACGGACGGCCTATACTTCGTGGCGGCGCTGCCTGTGTTGCTTTTTTTTTACTGGTCGCCAACGATTTGGAATCATTTTATGAGTAATGATATGGATGAAGAATACTTCCGTGTCCCTTTTAGTTTTTGCAATATATCGTTTTCTATTCGGTTTCTATATAACAGCAAAACTGCCGATCAAATCGAAAGAAAAAACAGCTAACCTGGATGCAACACGGTTAATACCAGGTGGATACAGATACGGTTTTAACATATGTGGCTAGAATTTTGTAATGCCCCCCCCCCCCCCCCAAATTCATAGATTTGTTATTCCCTATGTTTCAAATTATAAACCGAAATGGTGTCCTTAGGGCATCTGCAGTACTGGGCCTGCCAACCAGCCCAATATACATGCTCTCCTCATGACCTAAACAGAACCTGGATGTCATTTCTCCAGTCCTCCACGCCAATCGTGGCCTTCTCCACCGCGCCACCTGACTGCCACGCCCGTCTCCGCCGCGCCGCCCGCTGCTCAAATTCTCCCACCCGCTAGCATAACCCACCCACCGCGGCGCCACTTCGTGGCATCAACCTCCTTGCCAGCGTCCAGCTCCGCATCAACAAGGCTCCGTTCGGCCAAGTAGCAAGTAGATCTTGAATTTGAAAGGGCTTGTTGCAAGCAATGTTTGAAGTGTTTTAGAGGTATTTTGAAAGTGTTTCATATGGATGCTACAAAAGTAGGTCATGATGTAGCATATGTTACAACGGTTGTATACATATGTTGCAACTATCTATTTCAAATATTTCATCTGTTTTTTCACGTATGTTACAAGTGTGTTTATCTAGATGTGCATGTGTTTTATCGTTGCATATGTTTTCCAATTGCTTTTCAAGTGTTTTGGACGTATATGTTGCAAGTGATTTATCCAAATATTGCAAAAATAGATCTAGTGTTGCTGCTTAGGACCAGCCTGCTATAGCCACCTGTTGCATGCATCTGCTAAGGCGCCGTCGATCATGCGCAGATGTAAGGGCAGGCGAAGCAAAGGGGGCACGAGTGGATCCCACGAGGTGTCGGGCAGCACATGCAGACCCCTTATGGGCTTGCAAAATAGAGTACGTGCAGTCACGGGTGACTAGGTGCTTGCGTCCATCCGCACGTCCGCGCACAAGCACTTCCGAATTATAGAACATTTTGGTTTCAATACGTGTGCGCTACCGAATTATAGAGCATGCATAACTTTTACAACGCATTTGGATACATATAATGTTAGATAATAAGTAACATTGTGTCTTAGAAAATCAAAACATCTTAGTCAGCAATGGAAGGAGTATTTTGTTTGTGAAGATAAAACATCATAAAAAATAAAGAAAGCAAGCCTAGCTAGGTGACCACAGTGGAACACATGTATAGCAACATATATAGCACACACACTGCTTAGAACAAGAGCTATGCCTCCTAGTCCCCTCTCTTGTGATTAATAGTAAGTTGCTATACCTGTTAACTAGAAGAACACATTTACTAGGCCAGATCGAGGCATGTGATCTTATGATGTACCATATGACCCGAGTGGCAATCCATGAACTGGTTTTTTATGGTGGTCAAATATGACGATGTTATGTGTAGAAACCTAGATGCTGAGCCCTCTAGGACCTATGTTGCTAAAAAGCAGACTTTTAATTACCATAGTTTCGTAAAACCATTTGTCAAGGTCAACTGCATGATCATGTACGTATGATTTATTTGAGCAAGCTGAACATACTACTGTTCCACAATAAACACAGGCTACAAGGTATGATAAGCAATTCTAGATAGTCCTTAGAGCTCAAAAAGGATCAAACAACTCTAAAACGAAGCAAACTCAAAAAATTTAAATCTACCCAACAGCGTACTACTAGCATACAAGTAAGATTAAGGCACCCGCAATGCAACAAACAACAACTTTATGGCCTATGATTAAGTGATTTAATTTAGAAAATATTCCTGCACTAAATTTTGAAACATATTTATTTACTAAAAATTGGAAAACAAATTTGCCAAATTATTGATTTAATTGTGCTCCAATTCACATCCCAAAATTCAAAATTTCTGTGGTGTCACGTTTTTACTATTGTCAGGTGAATGTATTTTTAGGCCAAGTTGATCATCTTTCCTATAGAACAATTTTTGTCCATGTTTTAGTTCTAACCTTTTTTTTTCTGATATAAGTGCAGTATGAACCGTTGCTCATGGTGATAGAAGGTGAGGTGTTTGATTTTTTCTATTTGAGTTTCTATGTATTGGCGTGGGACATTTGGAACTCTTCACCTTTTTTTGCGAGCTAACTCTTTGCCTACTACATGAAACTTTTAGCATGAGTCATCTTTCTGAGATGTTGTTTTTCAATCAGGTGGTACGGTGTTGTGGATCACATTGGATGCCTGACATTAACAATGTGTTTTTTTTTTGAGGGAAACAGGAGGAGCGCACCCCTACTGAACTTTTATTTTAAAAAAGTACAGAAAGTCTTTACAATGAAAATCATGAAATGAAAAAAGCAACAGAGAAAATGAGCAAGATTACACATAAGCTTCTAGTCATTGTTGAAACAAAGGAGCTAATCTAGATCTTTCTCTAAGAATAACTTGAGCAAATTCCCTTCTGAAAATTGATTTGCAAAGTTCAATTGATGGTTGCATATGCCTGAAGATTGCATCATTCCTAACGGTGACATCAACAATGTTAAAAGCCAAAAAAATTCCAACGAATGAGAAAAAAATATTCTAAAATTTTTAAGAAAAATAATATTTCTAGCTTAACTAAAAAAAAGTTCCAACTACTCACAAAGATTAAGTAAAAATGTTCAAGATATAAATTGTAGCATGCACATATAGAATAGAAAATTGTATGTCACATAACAAGGCATTTGGGTTTCAAGATTGGAGCACAGGGATCCAAAACTTGACTAACTCAACTGCTACAGCTGTGGATCAAGGTTGCCAGCCGCATGGTTGCCAACCACAGATCTATCAGAGGGAGAGATGGTTTGGGAAATTGAGTCTAGAGCAGGGGAGAGATAGGATTAGGGGCTTACCATGGTGGTGTGAAAATTGTCATCTGTGCTTGTTTCGATGCCACTGCGCCATGTCCTCGGCCTGACGTTGTCTCATTGACCCATGCCACCACATCGTCGGCCTCCTTCACACTGCCTCCTTAGCCCGTGTGCAAGATCCGCTCCACCACGCACTCAGACCGTGTCGACACATTCTTGGCCTACATTGTCACATACCTGACCCAATGCAGTGGAGGAAGGCCCCCACATATTCTCCGGGCAAGGCTGGCCTCTAGGTCGGTGTGCCTACAACCCCAGAAAGGCTAGCGCCCCGCCAGCTTCCAAGTCCATACTGGGTCCTCTTAGATGGGAACTTCCCCTTGCTGGATCTGTGTGGAGAGAGTTCAAAGGGCAGGAGATAGTGGGCCAAACGGCAAGGCGTGAGAGCAGATCAATTGGTGGAGGGGAGAAATAGAGGGAAGAGCTCGATGAGGGGGAGGCGCCATGGCTGTGACCTATGCAAAAGAAAAAGAGAGTGGTTGGGAGTGGTTGGGGTGCATTAGGTGATTTACATAGACAAAGGATTTGAGCACTTGTCTCCCAAAATCCATTTTATAGAAGTGATGATCTACTCAGAAAATATAAGAGAAAAGTTTAACCTATAAATCGTGGCATGCACATATGACATATACAAAAGAAAAATTTAAGTCACATTACAAGGGATTTGCGTTCAACGAAAGAGATCCATCTGGATACTTTGATTCAAATCCAAATGTTCAACGTGTATGACTTATTACACCTAACCAAAAAGACACATGGAGATTGGCATTTTGCTGCCTTGCTGCCGTGGAGTTTCCACACTAGCTAGCTTGAGGGTTGAGACTTACTACTCAGTACAGAATTTTGGCTGGAAAAGCACCGTATCTTGGGTGATGAATGTCACTACCGTTGTATGGGACAACAGAGCGCAGCACCTTCCTCCTGGTGTCAACCTCGATGGTCCATACCTTTTTGTCGATCACACTATCCATGCCGTAGTAGTGGTAATTGGTGTCGATGACAAACCAGATGACGTCGGGGTCGTCGTTATTCACAACAATGGGATACTCCACGGGGACTCCATTGGCTCGTCCATGCTGAGCTCAAGGGTCCAGGTCGCCACAGTGAACAAGAAGCGGCCGCGCTCACAACTGGTGCTGCCAGCGTCACCGCAGCAGCAGCGAGACTCGACGTCTACGAACCTCACTGAGCCATCGCCGACTGGTGCCCTCGTCGTGTTCCGGGTTCCCGGAGGGTCAGGGTGGTACCACGGGCAACGGCACGTACCGGAGCTTTGACTCGGCCGCTGCAATGTCGATAAAGAGGAAGCCGCGGAGGTAGTCAACCCAGCACAAGAACCGGACGCTGACGGCAAAGGCCGCCTCCGTGCGCCACCACCGCAATGGGCCTTCATCGTACGTGTCTTGCCTGTCGTCCCTGCTGCCATTGTTGTTGTCATCATTGACGACGATGGGCACCCTCGTGTCCAACTGCCACTCCCGGTCGCAGCCAGGGCGGAGCAACCAAAGCACAGCTGCCGTCTTTTCCGGTCTCTCCAACTCGAGCTGGGCCACCAGGATGTCGTCGTCGCCGCGCCGCAGGAGGCCAGTGCTGTCTCGGTCCATGTAGCGCGGTTTAGGCGGAGATGATGCCCTACCTTGGTTTTCATACTCCCTAGGACGACTGTAGCAGGGCGGCAGCAGCAACAGCGACGGCGGGCGTCCTGTGGCCGACGCCTGGTACAGTAAGTAGTCCGGTGGCGGCCGCGGCGACAACGACGACATGGCGGTGGAAGACGTCGTTACCTGAAACAAGACGCAGTCTCTGTGAGCAGCGAGGACTATGGGACACTGACCATGGCGGTCGTTGGCATCCTCGTGCTCCCAGCCATAGCAAAAGCTGGAGATCGCTGGCGACGGCGCGAGTCCAAAGGAGACGCGGAAGCGTCGGCCCGTGGATGTGCAGGAGGCCGCGGAAGTCGTCTTGTCGTCGGCGACGACCGAGATGTCGTCGGTGCGTTTGCCGTAGCGTGGCAGCAGCACCAAGCGGTGGCAGCCGGTGGAGTCAGCGCCGGCGACAGCTGCGGGCAGATGAGAAGATTCTCTCTGATCGGTTAGGGATTGGCAACGCCGCCTCGATCGCGATCCATCGTGGTTGAGGGAGAATCAGGGCAGGGACTTTATACGGGTTCTAGTTGTATTCGACCAGATCTATTAGCTAGTAGAGGGTTAGCAGGGCCTACAAACGCCTTTTTTCATCATATATAAAAGGCCTAGGTTCTAGTTCTATTTCAACCAAATTTGTCATCTATCCTAGTAGAGGGTTAGCGGGGCACATAAACGCCTTTTTTTCATATAAGCGCCTTGATTGACGTATATATCAAAGGCACTTACTGTCCAAGGCCTTATATATCAAACACTGGCTCAACGGGTTCTTTTCCCACTCTTACTTTTACAGTTCTGATAAATATCAGATGCTTGAATTTTAAAAGATTTCACGTAATACTCTTCTTGTACTACCAACTTGTACAAGTCAATTATTACTTTTATGATTTGTTATATGTCTTTGTGTTATACTCCCTGCACCTCAAGACATAAGGTATCGCTACTACACAAATGATTTTAGGAGGCAAATGCCCAAATATTAACTAAGGCAGTCACAAAATCCAACCGTCTCCGCTAATGCTTACGATTAACGGAGGCAGTAGTTTTTTTATTTATGGAGGCGGTTACAAATACTCGTCTCCTAAAATAATTTACGGAGCCGGGCATCTTAAAACAACCGCCTCCGAAAATAATATATTTTCAGAGGCTGTTGACTTAAGGGCGCCTCCATATATCGATTTTTGGAGGCGGTCCTATTATAGTGCCCGCCCCAAATCAGCCTAGACGGCCCATTACGGGGTTCCATATATATACCTATATCACTTCAAACCCTAGCTCCCTCAGTCACTCATCCACCCTCAGCCTCCCTCTCCTCTGACCCGCAAGACTAGGAAAACCAGCTCATATGCTAATTGTTTTGTATTGAGTTTGATCAACCCGTGCAAGACCCTTGTCGAGAGGTTCATCATGCTCCCAAGACCAAGATCACGTACACTCCACCTAAATATGCTACTTCTACCCTAGAAGTACGCAACAACATGTTTTCCACTTAGATCCACCAAAAATGTTCCATTCCTACCCTGGAAATAAACAACAAAAAATATTCCATTTTTTCCATTTCATCCATTAAACCTTGTCAATGTCATTTATTAAATTGCTCCAATAGTCCTTGTTATTTATCTCTTGATGTGTACTACCAAAAGAAGCTTGGGTTCTAGTTAAAAAAAGAAAAAAAGAAAGAAAAAAAAAGAGAAAGAAGAAAAAATATTGAGCCCAAGTATTCTTCAAAGTTTTCAAAGTTCAAAAGAGAGAAGTATCCCCTTAAGGAGCAAAGTAAGATAAGGTTTCATGTTTTCACCCTCACCATGTTACACCCTGTATCACCATTGTTCTACTATATATCCACCACCACATACATACCCATTCCACATATATAGGTCCACACACATGCACATCATGATCTAAGGGCATGATTTCTCCTCTGAGGATCCTGGTTTTGATAAGGCAATACATACCAGGTAAGTATGCTACATCCTTAAAATACCTTCAGCTCTAGATAAGCTTGATAGTTATAGGGAGAGAAGAGGGATGGTATGATGCTACTCTGCCTTATGCCAAAAATACCACAAATCTTGAGAGGAGAGAAGGCAGAACACCATTGTTGTCTTAGAGAGGAATCCACAAATACCACATATGAGAGATTTGAAAGGATCATATGAAGGAATCTCTGAGTTTTATTTTGAAAACCTTGCAAAACTCCGAAATAAAGGTGATCGAAGAGCTTGAGACATAGTGCTTGACTTGATCATTCTACTTTTCAACTACTCAAGACCCAAGTGAAGGTTACAAGCCCCACGATTGAAGGTAATATGAGTAAGTTGGAAGTTGAAATGGTTTATTCTAACTCGGAGGAGAGTTTTTGTTTGAACATCTGTGTACTTTTGAGGTGTGAAAAGCATTGTAGCAACTCTTGATCCATCATATTAAACCAAACCACTATTTGCCAAGGGACTAGCAAAGGGTAAGCTTGGGGGAGTTTATTGACATTAATTAACTCCAATTTTTAACCATCAACTACTTCAGGAAAATGTCTGAAATAATGTGTGAAGTAGGGTTATAGGGGTTTATTCTAATGAGTTCCGCGAGTTGTGTTGTTCTCACTTGTTTTGCATGATATTTGATATTTTGCCATATAAAAGTATCTCAAGTGAAGAATCTGAGCACACCATTGCGGAGAGCTTGTCGAAACGATCTAGACGAACATATCATTTGCCATATTTGGAGCACTAGAGAAGAAGTCCTCGATGGGTAGGACTTGGAAGACTCTAGAAGACCCTAGAACCATCATCATCACAAGACTAGGGACTAAACTGACAAGATTCCACAGCTTTGAGAAATAATCTTTTCTAGGGTTTTATCCAGAGGCTGGGAAAGGAAGGAATCCACCCAAGACACGACTCATTACACGAACGGATCGGAAAGTGGAACTAGAAGGATGTAGAAGACACCAGAAGGCACGAGAACGAAGCGGAGGCTCGGCGGCTGCCAGGTGGGCCCGGCCGGCCCCACATGTCAGGCTAGCCGGCCTGGCTCCCCTACTAGGTGAGGTCCCCCTTCGCATGGTAGCCTCCAACCGACCTCTACGACGTATCTTGACCATTGTTTCATGTCAGTTTGATCCGAGGGCTGCGGTTCATCCTACCGGGCTATATAAGTAGAGGTAGACCCCCCTGAGAAAATCATCTCATAATCATTCATCATTGTTCAGTTCATGGTAGTCCCTCAAAAGGATAACCTAGAGCTCCACCAGCTAGGGCATAGCTAGAATATAAGAATAGGAATTAGAAGAGGCAAGCAATGCTTCGATTCCAGATCTAGTCGTGAGGAGGCTAGGTATAGCCTTGTAGTTCTTTCTTGTATTCAACATTATTAATCTATTTGTGCGATTTGTCTTCTAGTTCAATGTGTTCATCTTCTAGTTTGTCTACTTGTTCTTCTAGTTCATCTTGTTTATGTTACAGTTCATCATATTCTCGTCTAATTCATCGTGTTCTTGTCTAGTTCGTGTTAATCCTCTAGTTCTTGTTCTAGTTTGTGAGTCGAATACTTGAAAGGACTTGGTATAATTCTAGATTCATAATTATAATGTTCATTGCCTACGTTGATTATATGTTTAGTATAGTTGGAGTAGTTTTGTGTTTATACTCTTGTTCATATAGAGCTCATTTCGATGATCAAGGAGTGGGTGGTAGAAGTTGTGTAAGCATGATGCTTAGACAATATCTATCTGCGAGTGCTCCCTATGTTCCAGGCCATGTGGTAGATCACGAAGGTGACTATTACCGCTTCATTGAGTCCTCTGTAGTCCAGTCCCCGAATATACGATTAGTAAGGTTGAGTTGCGGGGTGATATCTTGCTCTGTTCTTGATCCACCTTAGCAATGTCCCATGAGTATGAATATGAGGTTACCTTGACCTTGATTGCTAAATGTAATTGCACTAATCGATGTAGGTCAATGACCTATAGTTAGAATAACCCTAGGAGTTAGTCTCTATTTTCTAGTTCTTTCTAGAGTCATGCCCAAGTAGGAAAATGCTCGGTGGAACCCCTTCTAGGATTATTATGATCTATTATTAATTATCTTTTATTATGATATGATTGATCCCTGTTTTGAGACTGATCTAGTGGAACTCTTATCACAAGTGTAAGATATAGCTTTCATTCTTTATACCTCCAAGTGCCTTCCTAGTGGTAGAATTATAAATAACGATACCTGGAACTTTCCTTGGTGAAATGCTACAACGGGTGTATTTTTATGTGTGCGCTTGCAGATAACCTTTATTTAAATTTTATAAGTGCTATTGTGTTGGGATGACCACATCTTTTGGTATTGTGTTGGGATGACAACCTGGCTTAAGCAATGCTAAGAGATGTCCCGAACATTTCTAATGCCTTTGCTAAGGAAGGATTTGACCTACCTTATTTGTAATTGTGTTAGAGATGTCAACAGGAATCATCTGCACGACATCAAGTATATGAAGTATAAGATGAAATGAAGCCTAGTTAATCTCAAAAGGACTTGGTATTAATGTTCTATACTTACTGCAATGTACTGTTCCTGGGTCAGCGTCATCACACGTGCGTCAGCTTTGCTAACCTTCCTTCCTAGGCCGGCCTAGTAGTTTATGATGCGCTGGAGGCACGCCTCGTAGTGCATGTCTGTCACGAACTTCTGGAGGTGCGCCTCATAGTGCATGTCTGTCATGAACTTTTTGCAGCGATTGGGAGCCACCACATCCACCCTAGCCTCCAATCCCGGCACGCACCTGAAGAAATCCTGCATACACACAAGTTGTATCCATTCATTATTTCAAAATTGTCGAATGAATGCGATGTATTGAGCAATGTGTTGCGAGGAAGACGTACCCACAACTCTAGCTTGACCCGCTCCGCCTTGTTGGTGAATACCCTACCGTCCCGATCTTACACATCAGTGGTGACGGCGTAGTGGTCAAATGAGTAGGCTGGCTCCGTCTTCCCGGCGAAGTCAACCAGGCCAGGGAAGTGTTCCCTACACAGAAGACCCAAGATGCCATTGGGTGGGGAAGTGTTACCTACACAGAAGACCCAAGATGCCATTGGGTGGGTGGTTGTGACGACTGCTAGGCATCACAACTATCTAGTTCCTACACAAGTGACTAAGAATAATTAGTACTTTCAATGTATCATATGAAGAAGTAGCGAGAACATCTAAAGTTACTTACCGATGCCCCTCTGGTCGAATCAGCGGGCATTGATGCGGAGGTATCGGTCGCTGAGGTAGTCATGCAGGACCTCGCAAGTAGATACTAGACGAACCAGAGGAAATGGATCCCCCTGTAGCCCCCTCCTCCTCATTGTCTGAAGGAGCAACCCCGCTATCCTCCTGCACCAGAGGTGCCTTGTCCTCAATCGACGATGATGAGGCAGGCGTTGATGACCTCCTGCTCCTGCCCCTCCCCCTCCTAGTCCTAGTCCCAGATGGCTCCTGCTACTGCTCATCCTCCTACTCCTCCTCCTGCTCCTGCTCTGGTTCCCTCCTTTGGTATACCGACTGCACCCTCCGGTGACGACCACCTGCCATCTTGTTCAATAACCTGCAATTCAGAAGAGTAAACCAATAAGCACAGATATTCAATAACATAGTATTACATGTATTCAAAAGATATGCAAAAAACAAAATATTCAACAACATAACTACAAAATAACATAGTATTACATGTATTAGAAATAATCTTCTTGGTCAAGATTAGCTGGATCATAGGTCTCATCATCACTATCAACCATGTCGAAATTATCAACACTATCGGAAGGAGCAATGTTGTCATCATTGTCATTGCCTAAACATAATCTTTCAAGTAATTGTAGGTCCTTCACATTTTGCACCTCATCTCCAGCGTCCTCGTCAACATCCATATCACTATCTACCTCCATTTCAATCGCTTCGGTTAAGTCTATCTCGAAGCGACCTTTTAGCCCTCTTCTTGATAGAACTCTTCAGCATATGTGTTTGCGTCAAAGTTGTAATCTTCATCGTTTGGGACAGGTAGCTTAATGTGTGGTGACAGCTTCTACACAATATCCCAACCCTTAAGACGGGGGTCGGTTTGGCGCGCATATGGGAGATAATAAACTTGCATGGCCAGTTGAGCCACAATATAGACATCATCTCCAGGTAAGACAGAATCCTGTCGAATTTTGACTAGCCCAAGATTATGAGCGTGTCTCGTTACTTCAGGATTGAACCAATGGCATTTGAATATGATAGGATTAAGAGGTTTGCAACCATGAAAATTGAGTTCGTATATTTCTTCAATTGTTCCATAGTACTCGGTATCATCATCCTCGGGCATGAAAACTCTAGTACTTGTGGTTCTTCGATTGGGCCTACTCTGCTCATATGTTGTTGTGTGAAAGCGATACCAGTCATGTCATAACCGGTATATGACTTGACCCTATAGTCAAAGCCATCCGCAACCTATCTCAACTCGGCAGTCATAGATACATCCCTTTGGGCCTACAAGGTCAAGCAGGATAGATCAACTAAGGATGAGCAACTTGGAATGTCAAACTAAGGACGAGCTAAATTGGAATGTCAAACTAAGGACGAGCTAAATTGGACGTTACATTCTATTTCAACCACGAAATGAAATCGGGATGTCCATTTCCCACACCCTGTCTAAGAAGAGTATTAGATTCCTGCCGGGAAGGTGCCCTTAATTGACGCTAGAATTGACGATGAAATTCCTTGTACCAACAAAAAACGAGGGGGTTGGTTGCAGTATTGACGAAGAAAGCGTATTTAGCTCATACAGGTTGGTCAACATATATAGCATGATAGCGTGCAACTCTTCAATTTTCAAGGCCTTGCGGGACCAGCCACTTGTGCTTGCGAGTTGTCCTTTGAAAAGACTAAGGTTTGATTCATTTTCACCAGCATTGTAACGAGGGGTTGGATTATGCATGCTAGGAAGGTTGTCACCATAGTATGCCTCTGCTATGGAAGCCTCGATTTTGCATTTATTTCTGCATTTCTTTCAAAGAACCTTTAGACATCTCTTAATTGGATAGCACCAACGCCCATGCACCGGCCCCCATTCATGCCTCATACGGGAGGTGCAAAATCAAATGTTGCATTGGATTGAAGAAACCAGGTGGAAAGATCTTCTCCAACTTACAGAGCAACACAGGAGCTGCTTTTTCTAAGTCTTCAATCACTGTCTGAGATAACTCCTTGGAACAAAGCTGGCGGAAGAAATAGCTCAACTCTGCCAGCACTATCCAGACTTGCTCAGGGACATAGCCTCGAACCATCGCCGGAAGAAGCCATTTAATCCATATGTAGTAGTCATGACTCTTCATCCCTAAGACTCGCATAGTAGATAAGTTCACTCCCCTCCTTAGATTCGCTGCATACCCATCAGGGAACATTAACGTCTGCATCCATTGCAGTACTTCCCTCCTTTCATCCTTTTTCAAGATGAACTCGGCCTTAGGCCTTCTCCATGTCTTGCCGTTTCTTGGAGGCTGCATTTCTAGCTTAGGTCTATCGCATAACGTTGCCAGGTCCGCTCTAGCCTTAGTGTTGTCCTTTGACTTATCAGAAATGTCTATGATGGTTGCCCAAAGTGCCTCGGCGACATTCTTTTCAGTGTGCATCACATCAATGTTATGTGGAAGGTCATCAAAATATGGGAGCTGAGTCAAGCCCGACTTATGAGTCCACATATGTTGCTCACCATATCCCACAAAACCACCTTCTTTATTTACCATGAGAGCATTTATCTATTCATGAACCTCGGCACCAGTCATAATATGGGGTTGAGGGTCTATCACTACAACACCTTTGGTAAAGTTCTTGATGTCTTGTCTAAATGGGTGGTCAAGGGGGAGGAATTGTTGATGCTTGTCGAATGACGAAAACCTACCACCCTTCTTCAACCAAATGAACCTAAGACTCTCCTTGCATATTGGGCATGGGAACATCCCGTGAACACACTAGGCGCCGAATATCCCATACGCAAGGAAGTCATGCAGGAAGTAGTGGTACCAAACATGCATTTTGAAGTTTGTTTTTGTAGCTCGGTCGTTTGTTCATACCCCTTCATCCCAAGCACGGATCAATTCATCAATCACAGGCTCCATGAACACACCCATATTATTCCCCAGGTGTCCAGGAATTTTGAACGATAGGAATACATTGTGGCGTTGAAAGCATATGCCAGGATCGAGGGAGATTGAGGGGGATAACCAACACGGGCCAATATATGTATGGAGCAACCATCATTCCATAAGGATTGAACCCATCTGTTGCTAGTGCAACACATACATTATGAGCCTCTTTAGCTTTCTCATGATGAATGCCATTAAAGCGGGTCCATGCTTCACCATCGGGTGCATGTACCATCTTGTCCGGACTGTATCGTTTGTCATTTTTGTGCCATGTCATCTGTTTCATGGATTTCTGGGTCATGTATAGCTGTTGGATCCTCGGTATGAACGGAAGGTACTGTTGGATTTTCTTAGGGATATTAAGTTTCCTTTTTTGGCTGTCGCCAGAGTCTACCCCCATGTACCTAGAGGATTTACACTTTGGACAGTACTTTGCCTTCGCGTGTTCTTTCCTAAATAGGACACACCCCTTCGAACAAGCATGTATCTGCTCATACGACATCTTAAAGGCACAAAGGAGTTTCTGTGACTCATACATGCTCTTTGGAAGAACGTGACCTTCAAGAAGGAGGCTGCCAAAAACTGTCAACATACCACCGAAGGCGTCACGACTCAGGTGGAACTGTGACTTGAACGCCATCACACGTCCACTAGTATCTAGTTTAGAAACCGTTGTGTGGCCATGAAGGGTTTTTTGTTCCGAAGACATCATGCTTTGGCATAGTCATTTAACATGCCCCCTACCCTAGTAGCATCATCAAAATCCTCCAAGTGTGCTCTCACCACCTCCTCTCTCATACGATGGGCTTCACCGTGGTGGACCCACCGAGTATAGTCCGGCGTAAATCCATTCCTCAACAGATGTTTACTCATGTTGACCTTGTTTTCCCTTCTCCTGTTTGCACATTTGCTGCATGGACACAAAACTATACTCGCTCCTTTAGCAACCTCGCCAAATGCAAGCTCCACGAATTTATTGGTCTTGTTCAACCATTCATTCGTGTAATCCCTATGACTTGAGCGACCCGTGTACATCCACTCATAGTCATCCATCCTCTAACATATATATATCGATTAGTGAGTAGTTTAACCATCAATTGCATCTACATGGTGCTCCTACTATCTAATAGGTGAGGATAGATTCTAATCCCACCCGCGAATGCATAGATGAGGTTAGTTTCCATGCTCTACTCCTATCCAATATAGAATTTCGGCAACACCTCCCCGTTGTTCTCAAGATACACGTCCTGGGAAGGGAGAGTGTGTATTCAAAGAACAACAGGGAGGTGATCTCGAAACTCTATCTCGGATCAAAGCAGAACATGGAAACTAACCCATCTACGCATCCGCGGGCCGTCCAAAAAAGATGGACGACTTGAAACATGTACGGATACAGATATGCAAAGGTCTGCATACCTCCAATCGTATCTCTTTCAAACGGGAGATGCCTAACTCGGTTACATGATCTACGACCATGATACGGAAAAGAGGGGATATACCTAGGGTGGTGGTGGAGTCAGGCTAGTAGGGGCGTGCCTGGTTGGTGCAGTGGTGAGGCGACGTAGTGCAGGCAGATGATTGGGGTCGATGAGGTCTTCTCCTGCAAAAAAAGTGACAAAAGCTTGTCACTTGAAAATTTCGGCAACACCTCCCTGCACGGGGAAGTTTTCAAAACCTGCAAGAAACAATGGCACGATGGCCGACAATGCCACCACCACCAACACCGCCATCTCCACACCACCACCGCCACCGCCGCCACCACCACGCCACCGCCACTGCCACACCACCAACACCGCCACACCACCGCCACAACCACAACCACAACCACCACCACCACCACCACAACCACAACCACACGACCACCACAATGTACACATGCACAATAGGAAGGGGTGCGAGGGCATACCTCATGCGTTGGTGGGGACGGGGTGCCGAGGACGGCAGCGTGGCATGGGGCGGGCTCCGAGGACGGGGATGGGCACCGGGGCACCTCCTCTTTCTTCTCCTTCTCCTCCTACTTCTCCTCGGCCTCCTCCTTCTTTTCCTCTGGCGGACTCCTTCTCCTCCTCTGAATGCATGGGGCAGGGTGGGGCGGAGGCGGCCAGAGGTGGGGCGGCGCGGGCGGCTGAAGGCGGGCGTGGGGACGGGCGCGGGCAGCGCGGGAGCGGCCAGAGGTGGGGTGGGTGGCGTGGGCCGGGGGTGGTCGGAGGTGGGGTGGAGTGGCCAGAGGTGGGGCAGGTGGTGTGGGCCAGCGCCGGCCGGAGGTGGGGCGGGGCGGACGAACGAGCGGTGGCGCGGGCGGTCAGAGGTGGGGCGGGTGGCGCGGGGATGGGCAAAGCCGGCACAGATGGCGTGGGGGAGGCCGGAGGTGGGGCGGGTGGCGTGGGGACGGGCGCGGGCGGCGCGGGGGCGGCCGTAGGTAGGGCGGGTGGCGTGGGCGCGGGAGGCAGCGACGACACGGTCAAGTGAAAGCAGCAGCGTGAGTGAAAGTGACTGGCCGTGTCGATTTCGCTAAGTCATATGTTACTTCTTTGTTGAATGCCTGCGATCCGGGACTCGGCAAAGGCTTTCCTATTTTTTTATTTTTTTCAAAAACTTTGCCAAGTGCCACCCTGATCCGGCACTCGGCAAAGAACCAGGTTTGTTGAGTGCCAGTCGGTACGACACTTGGCAAACATAAAATTGGTTTTTTTGTTTTAATTTTTTTTATTTTTGAAAAACTTTGCGGAGTGCCACGTGGACCCAGCACTTGGCAAAGAGCCAAGTTTGCCAAGTGCCACTTGGACCCAGGCACTCGGCAAACCTAAAAAGGAAAAAACAAAATTGTTATTTGTCGAGTGCCCTTTTGGAGGCACTCGGCAAAGTGGTTTTTAAAAAATTCTAAAAATACCAAACGGATCCAAAAAATAACCAAATTTTCACACGAGAGAATATATGTTGTGTATTGTTTATACAAAAAGTTTTGAAGTCAAATCCCAAGTTGTGTTCTCTTTGACTCCAAATCTTGCCGGTTCCTTCTCAACTCTCTAAACTTCTTCGGAGATTCTTCGATTTGAAAGCAGATGCTGAACCAACTTGCCTGAAACCTTCTCAAATTTTTATCATGGCGTCAGCATATGATATCATGACATCATGACAAGTTTCAAGATTTTTAGACTTGGTTTTCTTTTTATATAATTTAAAAACAATTCTCTCGCAAATAAGTGGTCATGTTTCGTGAACATGATGTTCAGAAATTTCTCGTCTGTCCCTGACGCAAACTCAAAATAGACTAAATAACATGAATATCATTTTTTCATTGAATTTTTTCCATTAATCGAATGACCTGCAGTTCAAATTTGAATTATCCAAACAAAATCAATTAAATGAAATAAATTTACAAAATATAGCAAACGCAATGAGAAATTTGTAATATTTGAACATGTAGTCTCATGTACTGTAGGAAGACAGTAGAAAAAGTTTCAGTGCAAAAAGAAAAAAAATATATAAAATCTTTGCCTAGTGCCGGTGTTGGGCACTCGGCAAAGATTGCCTTTGCCGAGTGTTGTGGCCTAGCACTTGGCAAACCTTAACGGCAGGCGACAGGCCTCGGCCGCCATCAGGTGTTTGCCGAGTGCCAGGGTTTACCGAGTGCCTGGCACTCGGCAAAGATGCCATTTGTCGAGTGCCAGACATTACCGAGAGCCTGGCACTTGGCAAACACCACCTTTGCCGAGTGCCAATCACTCAACAAAGGAGGCTTTTGCCAAGTGCCTGCCTTTGCCGAGTGCGGCACTCAGCAAACCCTCTGTTTGCCGAGTGCCCGTGTTTTGGCACTTAGCAAAGTGCCAAGCACTCGGCATACCTCTTGTCTCCGGTAGTGGCATGTTTCTTTAGCAACATATTTTCACCGTACGTTGGAGCAAATGCATCTCTTATGTGATCAATATTGGAAACATTCAGACATTTGATAAGCATTAACCACATACACCAGATCTGCAAAAGAAAAGCTTAACTCGTTGACACTGTAGCCTGAACATCAAGAAGGCTTCATTATACATCTTCATCAGTGATTCAGATAATTGGATGAAAGTGTTCTTGATTCAGGGAACATCAAGAAAGTTTCATTGCTATATTGCTGTCCTGCCTCCAACTATCCGTGCAGGGGACGATAGACAGCAGCGCCTTGCTCCTTGTATCTACCTCGATCATCCACACCCTCCTATGTCCTATCAGCAAACTTGGTATAGTCCTGCACGTCCTCGGGGACCACGAACCAGATCACATCGGGGTTTTCTAAGCTCACCACAGGGAACTTCATTGTCACCCAGAGCTCATTGCAGTCGAGCACGCCGTCTTTCACCCACTCCAATGGCTCGTCCATGCTGAGGCCTATGGTCCAGGTCGTCATGGTGAACAAGGAATGGCCACGTGCGCACGTGCTCCTACCATGGCCGCCGCTGCAGCAGCGGGGTTCGACGTTTACGAACCTCACCATGTCAGCATCAGCGCCAGCGTCGGCCAAGTGCCGGCAATATCTCTTGTAAGGACGGCCGTCCCAGTATTCCACATCTTTTGGAGGCACCACCGGCAGCGTCACGTACCGGAGCTTAAGGCTCGGGTCGTCGGTGGCCATGTCGCAAAAGAGGAAGCCGAGGAGGTAGTCGACCCAGCACAGGTACGGGTCTCCTACAGGGACAACCCTGTCTGCCTCCCACCGCCGTGGCACAGCCACGTCGCTCGTGCTGCCCGGGCGACCACCAAATAGGATAGGCACCGCTCGCTTGTGCTCCCACTCCTGACCGACGCAGAGGACGCAGAGGTCTGCCCTGTCACAGGGCTCGTCGTCAGAGTAGAACACCTCAAGCTGGGCCACCAGCAGGAACTCGTCGTTGTTACGACAGCGCAAGAGGTCAGTGTTACTAACGCTCATGACGCGCTGGCTCTCCTTGTCAGGCTCGAACAGACGGGGAAAGTAGCAGCCGGGGAGCTTCAATATCGACGGTGTGGCCGCACCATGCCTGTCTCATACAGAAAATAGTCCCATGTTCTATCAGCACAATCGTATGGCCCGCGCTTCTCGGATGAATTCACCTCGAGGAGGAGAGAGCCGCCGTGGGCCGCGATGACTTCGACGCAGCGGAGGGCATTGCTCTCCTCCCCCTCTGTGTCTTGGCTGATCGAAGCACTGTCCCACCTGCCGTAGTGCAACCAGGAGTTCGCCGGCGGCGCCCCGAGGAGGAGGAAGACATGGAAGAACAGATTCGTCGAGGTGCAGGAGGAAGCCGCGGTCATCTTGATCACCGAGGGAGGACAGGCGGCGGCGCGGCCGCCGGTGGCGAACCAGTAGATCTGTTTTCCATGTTGCAGCAGTTTCAATCGAAAGTTCGAAACGTTGGAGAAACGGATGCCCTACTTCGTGCCAGCGCTGCCTGCGCCCCTTTTTGTTTTCTCAATATCTATTCGCTTTCTATATATTTTATGGAAACGACTAATGCACGCCCGTGCATGCGTTAAGCAGGCCACACACAGTCCATATTAGGAAATCCAATAGATATCTTTTCCGCTTCTGTTCCTAGTCGGGAAGAAAGCAGAGGAAAGAAGCAGCGAGAGCGCGCGCGCGAAGCGCTACAGTAAGCGCGCTTCCTAGACAAGGTCCACCAGAGGCTAGGCCCATGCCCCTGCCTGGAAGCTTCTTCCCCCCATGCCCTGATTTGCTTTACTCTTTCAACATGCAAAGCGGAGGTCTCCAGGCGCCGCCGCCACCATGGGCGGCCGGCAAATTCATCCAAAAAAAAGACAGGCAAATACATACAAACAGTAGGTACGTATAATTTTGCAAGATCAGAATCACTAGAAGCAATTCAATTCTTCTCATACACTAGAAGCAAAAACCAAAACTAAAACCAGATCACATAAAAAAGCAATTCAATTCTTTTCCATCTGCATCACCTGATATCAAAATAGCACTACTGTTTGTACTGCATAAAGCAGATGTGATCCAAACAGATAAGCAATTCACTATTTTTGCGTAAGCAATTTAATTGTTTTACTTAAGCAATCCAGTTGTCTTGCATCACAAAAAGTACTGCAGTTCCTACTACATTAGCAGATCTGAGCCTAACTTGGATATGTAAATGACTAATGTTCTTACTGCATATCTAACTACCAGATGGTGTATGCACCACTCCTATAGATATACATTTTGATGCATTAAACCTTCTTGTGTAAGCTGCTGCACATGGTTACTCCTATGCATTGAACTTTCTTGTGTTAGCTACTGCGTATGATTGCTGCACATGTTCATTCTGATGCTTCATGGCCTCACACCTGCAATTAAATAGAAAGTACATGATAAGCACATAGATGAAAGTGAGATTTGCGAAAAAAAATGTTTAAACGAGCAAGCCTCAGAATTCAACTTTATGTAAAAAGGGGGAAACACAAAGAATAGTAGATTCATTAACTTGCAAACTAAGAACACAAAAAACAAAGAAAAAGACTAGAGAAATATATAAAAATTGCCTAATGATTTGAATTAATTTGCCTTGATCACAATATTGTCTGGTCAGAGCACATTTAGTTGCTTATTCTAAATAAAATTCAGTAACTAATCAATGCACATGTACAGTTTAGTTGCTCCAAAATGCTAATTATTGACACTCACATGCACTAGTATTTCAGATTATGGAAAACAACAGTGGAATGACTGTAGGCATTGAGATAACTCTCACATGTTCAGACAGAAGCATTCATGTGAAAAAAACTAAAACTTAACATTACAGCAGGTAGTATTCAGGTATCAAGTATCAAGTAGTAGCATTCAGGTATCAGATAAATGGAATAAAACTAAAACTAAGACACATCAACACAATAACTAGTAGCATTCAAGTATCAGGTAGATCACAACATGAGGTAGTTCAAGAAATGCATTGAAACATGAGGCATTGCATAAACTTGTGGTTTTTTTGGCTAATTCATTATAGTATTATTGCTTAATGAGTTTGACTAAGTTGCCTACAATTCATGATATTGCAGCACACATCTATTGCTTTGCATGCAAAATAAAAACGGATAGCCTAAGTTGCCTAACACACACCTATGCTTGTTGTGCATGCAGTTCTCAAATATGGATCTTAACAGGTTACCACCAGATTTGGATGAAGATTCCTTGGATGCATTTGGTTTGGATTATGTGACCGGCAACCCCACCTTCTGTACTCAAGTGCCTGCAATTTCTAGAATTCCTCAGCCTAATGATGAGCATGTGAACCAGCGGATTTTGCATGTAGTTTTAGAACAGGTTCTTCATACCGTTTCTGAGATCAGACTGTCATTTGAACAGGCAAGAATAGAGGATGAGAACGAAGGTTCAAGTGCTAATCCTATAGCTGTTGATAATGAATCGAATGGTCCTGGAAATGAAGTAGCAGAAGAGAAGGAAGAGGTGTGGTCTACTCCTCCAATGCCACACAATGGCATGTCTTTTGCATCATTGGACGAAGCAAAAGGGTACTACAACTCTTATGCAAAGAGAAGTGGATTCTCGGTTAGAACAAACACGTCATGCCGTTCTGCAATCACAAGAGAAATTCATAAGGTCTAGTTCGTGTGCAATAAAGAAGGCTTTGGCAGGAAAAGAAGAGTTGCTGCTCAGCTTATTGATGCTATCACTTGCTACTCAGACAATGATGAAGCTGAAGAGGAGGATAGCGTACTAGGAGAAGAGGATGATCAAGGAGAGAAGAGGAAGAAGCTTGATGGATGTAAGAAAGGAATAGGGAGAAAATGTTATATACAAACTGCAAGGCTAGGATGGTGGTCAAAATGATTGGTTCTAGGTGGCAAGTCATCTATTTTCTAGCTGAGCACAAGCACGATCTTATGGTGAGGTCGTCGCTCAAGAAGTTCCTAAGGTCACACGGAGGGATACCAAAGCCAGAAAAGGATTTTACCATTTTGCTGCATGGATGCAACTTGAGCATGGGAGAATCATGCAGTTGATGAGTGAGTTCTATGGCTCGGCACAGCTAGTGTCATACGAGGGCAAGCAAGTTTCGAACTTTCGCTCCACCATTCATAAGATAGAAAAATTCAAAGATATGCAGGAAACTTTGGATTACTTCAGAGCTCTGAAAGAAGAAGACCCTGATTTCTTTTACAAGATAAAGCTCGATGACAACCATAGGGTTGATAACCTGCTTTGGGTTGATTCAGCTGCAAGGTGAGCTTACAAAGAGGCATATAGTGACTGCATCTCATTTGATGCTACCTATATGACCAACATCTATGAGATGCCTTTCACGTCGTTCATTGGAATCAACAAACATTGCCAAACTTTTTAGCTAGGACGTGCCTTTATAAGGAATGAGAAGACAACTACCTATGAATGGTTGTTTGTCACTTTTATGGAGGCAATGGATGGAAAGGCACCCCTAAACATAATCACCGATCAGGACGCTGCGATGAGAGCCGCAATTTGCACCATTTTTCCAAACACGACCCACAGGAATTGCAGGTGACATATCATGGACAAGTTTTCGGGCACAATTGGACCAATTCTTGCTAAAAATGATGAACTAAATGAGGAGTTCGTGGATTGCTTGAACCACACCATAAGTCCTGAAGATTTCGAGTCAAGGTGGGCTGCTATGGTTGAGAAACACGGTTTGCAGGGGAATGAGCATTTTCAGCACCTATACCGCATCAGGCAAAGCTTCATTCCAGGCTACTATATGCATAGCTTCTTCCCGTTCCTCCAGTCGACTCAAAGAAGCGAGGGGTTCAATGCATTGCTCAAAAAGTATGTGAACCCAAACTTGTCCGTGCTACAGTTTGTGAGACAGTACCAAAAAATACAAGAGAAGTGTTTGGTAGCACAAAATGGGCAAGACTTCAGGACCGATGAGAATGAACGAAGACGCTGGTCAAGGCATTCGCTTGAGAAGCATGCTTCCATTGTGTACACAAAGAACATGTTCTACAAGTTCTCCAAAGAGTTTGAGAAAACTGCAGAATATGATGTGAGGCCTGTAGGGCAGTTCCAATATTGGGTGGAGCACAATGACAGCTTTGTTTATGGGTATGGAAAAAGGAACTACCTTGTTACAGCAATAGAAGAGGAGGAAAGCTACTGCTGTGAGTGCAGCAAGTTTGACAGGGATGGAATCATTCGCTGCCACATTATGAGGGTTATGGTCAGGATGGGGGTGAAATTGATACCAGAAAGTTACATCCTTAAAAGGTGGACGTAGCAAGCAATTACTAGTGATACAGATCAGGTCCAAAATGTGCAGGCACCAGTGGAACTTTTAGCCCGTGGGATGCCATTGACCGGCCAGAAAACTTTGAGATTCACCAACGCATCCACCGCATTTGCAGCACTAGCAGTTGAGGGTTGTACAAGTGATGAAAACTATGATGTTTTGGAGAAGCACATCAAGGAGATGCGAACTGAATTTGAAGAAATCAAGAAAAGGAAGATGGCGAATAGGCTAAACACTGGTGCTACAAAAGGTGGTGCCACAGAAGGTGCACAAGACCCTGGTGCTACACTGGTGCTACAGAACACTGGTCCAGGTGCTTCTACTCCAACTGGACCTTCACTGCGAACTGCAGGTTTAAAAACTAGACCCTGTGTTCTGCTTTACTTCATCCTAGTACAACTGTACTTGATTACTTAGTTGCTGACATTGCATTTCACCCCATAGATGTAGTGGCTGGTCCAAGCTCATCAAATGTAGGGAACCCCCAAAGTCAAAAGCCAAAGGGCACAGGAAGGAGAAGGCGCACAAAAAGGGGATGAATGGTCAGGCGAAGAGGAAGAATAGGTGCAGCGTTTGTAGATCATATCATCACAATGCATAGAGATGTCCAGACAAGCCCGGAAGAGAAGTTCAAAATCAAGAAACAGTTTAAATTAAGAAATAGTGTTATTGAAATGTACTCGAATGTATTTGTGTGAAAATTGTGTTGATAGACCCGTTGTACATCTTATATGTTAAGACTCAAATGTTAATGTGCATTGCCTTTCCTATTTATTAAGTTCAGAGTTTAGCCTATTGCTTGATTTTTTAAAACAAAAAAATAAATAAATTACAAAATTTTGATTCATCCTATACTTCATCTTTTTTTCTGTGTAGTTTCTTCCGCGCCTAATTTTGACTTGTGTAGTAGTATGTTGATTCATCCTTTTTTCTAGAGTTCAGCTTAGCTTTTCAGGAATCCCGTGATGGCCTTGCCTTTCATGAATCCTGTGTTCTTAATATCCTCATTTTAGCATCTTCGTATTTTCTTAGGCAATTTAAGTGTCATTCGTTAGGCAACACTGTCTTCCTGAATAGGCAATTTAGCCTATTCTTACTAGTCAAAAGGGCCATCCCTTTTGTTGCTTATATGGTTGCTTAACTCTACTTGTTCCCCCATTCGTGGGCCTGATAAACACAAGCTTCTATGAATCTTGTGGAGGCCCATTCCACTTGTTCACTTTCACTCCTTTTTTTTGGGTTCTGTCCAAAATTTGTGTGCATGGTTTCATTCTATTACTTACACCTGTTTTTTTCCTCTTCTTTTGTCCTTTGCAGAAAAAAGTACGCTCAACACTGCGGTTAGTCAGTTCTGCTCTGGTTTCACAGAGGTTGTAGGCACATTTTTGGTGTTGCCGTGTTGGACACACATAATTGCTACCAGAATACTAATAACTTGCCTGGCTAATGATATTAAATTGCTTACCAGACTACTAATAAATTGCCCAACCCATAACTTGCCTCACACACATAATAAGTAGTGCCTGATCTCAGTCTGGTACATACCAGCTGTAGCTAGTAGTGGCTATAGTAGTAGCAGGTGTACTAGATGTAGTTAGGTATAGTTGTCTAGAGTTGTAATATTAGGCTTTACAGTTTTTTGGAAACATTGCAGCATAGGCATTAATTACAGGAAACCATTTCAAAAATATTTACAGGCTTTACCACTTATAAATGCAGCCTGTCTTTCCAATTCTGCACAACATTATCTTTGTGAGTTACCCACGCCGAAGCGGGCTGCGCATGCGTGGACACGGCGGGGCGGCCTCTGCGCAGTGGGATTGAGGCAGCGCGCCGGTGGCGGCCGTGAGTGCTGGTCGGATGCGGAGGAGGTCCGACCGTCGTGCTCGCCGCCTAATCCACTCCTCTCACCATGCGAACTGAGAAGTTGACGGCGACTTCTACACCCCCCTAGATCCGGAAGAGCTTTGAGTTAGAGGGGGGAACAAATGCAAATCCAATTGCGTCGGTTGCAAGTATCGGGGCGGATCCAACTTACCTAGGTCCAGGTCGCCGGCGGCGAACTCCAGTAACCGGCAGAATCGTCGGGTCCCCGCCTGCCCACAGAGACGAAGCGAGCGGGGTTGAGACGGAGACGAAGCGAGTGGGAGTCGGAAGAGAGAGAGGCCGCGTGAGTCCCAATGTATGAACAATTACCCCTTCCCTCTCTATGACTAGTGGGCCAGGGTGTCACGGGTGGGAGGAAAACGCCAGAACGCTGCCCAGGCTATGATACATCGATGGCGGAGGGAGTGTGCGTGCGCGCAGCACGCACGGCTGGAAACAAGTCTTTACCATATTTTATATATACAGGGAAACTGGATGCTACACGTATAATAATACTACAAGGTGGAGACAGATATGGTCTGGATACTGATGTGGCTAGAAATTTGTAATGCCCAAGTACACGGTACAAGCGGATAGGGTTTTGGATACTGATTTGGCTAGAACTTTGTAATGCCCAAAGCCCAAACTTCAAAGATTTGTTACTCTCTCTGTTTCAAATTATAAAAAAAAATTTGTTTTTTTACAGACGTTCATAATTTTTACAACACATTTAGATGTATATTATATTAGATACTAAGTAAAACTATGTATTAAAACATCTTATAATTTAGAATGGAAGGACTATCTATTTGTGAAGAAAAACATTATAAAAAATATAAAGAAAACAAGCGTCCAAGTGGCACACATGTACAGCAACAAATATGACACGCACATGGATAGGCCACGCCAAGAGCCATGCCCCCCAGTCCCCTATCTTGAGTTTAGTAGTAAGTTGCTATGTCTGTTAACTATAACACATTTACTAAACCAGGGGCATGTGACCTTATGGATGTACCGTATGACATGTGTGGCACTGCAAGATTTCTGCGTTGACATATATACATCAATGAGCCAAGTTCCCGCTTCTAATTTAGTACAAAACAACTACCCGCCTGAGCGCTTCATCCGTGATCGAAAAGAACTCCAAAACCAGATAGTTGTAGCAACATGCACCAAAAAGACGTTGGACTAACATGCACGAAATTTGAAAGTTGTTGTATGATGGGTCTAAAATTTACTCTATACATTACGTTAGATACTAAGTAAAATTGTGTATAATAAAAAAATAAAAAATTCTTATAATTTCAAATGGGAAGTGCATTTTAATTGTGAAAGAAAAACATTATAAAAAATATAAAGAAAACAAGCATTGGTTACCACAGTGGCACACATGTAAAGCAACATATATATAGCACACACACGGGTAGGCCTAGAACCATACCCTTAGTCACCTCTCTTGTGTTTGATAGTAAGTTGCTATGCCTGTTAACTAGAAGAACACATTTACTAGACTAGAAGAACATATTTACAAGGGTACGATAAGCGATTCTAGATAATCCATAGAGCTCAGGAATGATCAAAACAACTCTAAAACAAAACAAACTGTATGGAAAATGGACCCTATTAGGCCCATTTAGTTTTGATATTGGTGCTTGATGATCAACATGACTAAGTTGGACTAATATGTTTGCTAGTTTTTCTTTTACAATCCCATAGGATGCAAACGTGGATTGGACCAAGTTTGTATGTGAAGAATATGATCAACACACAAAGGAACGCATTGGAGAAGGTGCAGACAACCTAGAAGTGAAGCTAGAAGTCCAAGACGAGGAGATAAAGAAGCCCAAACAAAGACACACAAAGAAATGAAACAAGGGATGCTGGCCCAGGCAGCACCAGACTCGGGGGCGAAGCTATGTAGAGTGCAGTGGGTGCAAATGCACCACCCAAATTTTGTGAAAATTATGTTTGTTTCTAAAATTTCACCATATATGCACCCTCTATAGCATAGCCCTATGCATGCACCCACAAGGCAAGTGCACCACCCCTAATTTTGCTCTAGCTTCACCACTGACCGGACTGTCTGCCAGTGGACACTGCACTGTCCGGTGGTCACTGCTAGGGGGCGTGACCGTGCACCACCCTAATTCTCAGAAGGGCTGAGTTTTGAAACTGGCACCGGACTGACCTGTGGTCACCACCAGAGCACGATGGTGACACCGCCCTGATTTTCCAGAGGGCATGGTATTTCGGAGCTGGCACTGGACTATCTGAGCATATTATCCGGCGTTCAACAAAGACACACAAATTTCACCGTACTATCCGGCGTTCACAACAGAGTTCCAACGGTCGGCTGTCAGATAGGCAACGGATATTGACAGTGGGGCACTGAACTGTCCGGTGGGTGGCACCGAACAGAATCTGCACCTTGCCTCCAAATTTTAAAATGAGCTGATGTGTTTTTTAACATAGTTGATGTGTTTTTTTATATTAACTTTTCTACAACACATTTAAATTTTAAAATGAGCAATAATTGAAGAAAATATAAGTGCGGAACAATTTAAAGAAAATCATCACATGGAACTTTTGAAAGGAACTAAACAATATGCCCACACATTGCATTGTTTACGTAAACACTTAGGTAATCATCTAAGCCTGCCATGGCTAGCAAGCCCACTGCATTCCTACCTCATAGTCATGTATGTGTACGAAGAGGGGAACGATATTGAAGCACAAGGATCCAAATCAAAATCAACGAACTCAATGGCTACAACTCTGGATCTAGCCCACCAGTCGTCAATTTACGACAAGGAGAGACACTGAGAGAAATTGAGGCTTCAAGAGGAGAGAGAGAGAGAGAGAGAGAGAGAGAGAGAGAGATGATGATGATGAGGGGCTTACCTCGGTGGTGTGGATATCGTTATCTGTGGGTGTTTCAACGCCACAGCACCACGTGCGCTATGTCCTCATCCTGCTACCTCCTCAGCCCATGCGCAAGATCTGCCACACCATGACATCAGATTGGATTGCCTCATCCTTGACCAGTATTGCCGCATACTCGGCCAAATATGGAGGAATACTCCCCATGTCCTACCCGCGACAAGGCTGATCACTAAGTAGGTTGGTCGGTGTGTGGCCCACTGGCAAGGGCAGCGCCACGCCAATCGCCAACTACCATGTCCTGAAGTCTGTGCTCCCAACATTGGTCCTTTTCCATTGGGGCCCCTACTCGGTGGATCTGTGTGGCGAGAGGTCAAAGGCAGGAGATCGAGGGCCGAGGGGCAACTCAGGGGAGATATTGAGGGCTGAGGCATGGAGAGAAGCCAGAGAGAAAAGAGATTGATGGGGGAGAGAAGCGAGTGTGGCGGTGGCTGTGGCGTTTGAGAAAGAAAAAGAAAGGGGTAGGAGTGATTGGTGTGCCCTGGTCGATTTACATAGGTGGAGGATTTGGGGGTCCACCTCCCACCTCTAGCAAATTTACACTAGTGTGGTTATACATACACCCATCATCTCAATAAATGAGATGGATTTGTCTCCCAGTGTCCATTTTATAGTAGTGATGATCTACTCAAAAAAATATAAGAAAAAAGTTTAACCTATAAGTTGTGGCATGCACGTATACAAAAGAATAATGTTAGCCACATTACAAAGGATTTGGGTTCAAAGAAAGAGATTCATAAGGATGGTTTGATTCAAATCCAATTGTTCAACTTGTGTGACTTATACAACACCTATAAGAAAAAACAATACTTAAGTCACTTACACGGAGTCTGTCATTTTGCTGTCTTGCTGCAGTTAATTTTGCACCCTAGGTTAAGGGTGGTGACATAGTACATACTACTAGTATTTAGTGTACTGAATTTTGGCTGGAAAATAGGATGTTGGATAACCGTCACTACCATTGTATTGGACGACAGAGCGCAGCACCTTCCTTCTGGTGTCAACCTCGATGGTATATGCCTTCCTTTCGGTATCGACCGTGCTGTAGCAGCCGTAGTCGGTTCGGACGACAAAGCAGACAGCGTCAGGGTCGTCGGAGCTGACAACAATGGGATACTCCACGGTGACACGTGGGAGGCCCATGTATCCTGGCTGCGCCCAGAGCTCGTCGCAGTCGAGCACGCCGTCCTTCACCCACTCCATTGGCTCGTCCAGGCTGAGCTTCAGGGTCCAGGTCGTCACGGTGAACAAGAAGCGGCCGCGCTCGCACCAAGTTCTGCCAGGGTCACCGCAGCAGCAGCGGGACTCGACGTTTACGAACCTCACTGAGCCATTGCCGGCTGGTCCTAAGTTCCCGGTCCACTTCATGTTTGACCGGCCGCCATCGGGGTCATACGGGTCCTCAGGCACGACGGGCAACGGCGCGTAGCGGAGCCTGAGACTGAACTCGTCCTCTGTCATGTCGACAAAGAGAAAGCCGCGGAGGTAGTCGACCCAGCACAGGAACCGGTCACCGACGGCGAAGGCCGCATCAGTCCACCACGAACTCAGTGGGTCATCATAATCTCGGCAGTCGTCTCTGCTGCCCTTGTCGTCGTCGTAGACGATGACGGGCACCCTCTTCAACTGCCACTCCATGTCGCGGCCGGGGCGGAGCAAGCAAAGCTCCGCCGCCTCCTCTTCCATTCTATCTACCTCGAGCACGGCCACCACGATGTTGTCCTCGCTGCGCCGCAGGAGGCCAGTTTCACCGTGGATCATGTTGCGCGCCGTAGCTTGCAGTTCAGGCGGATACGCCCTGCCGCGGCGATCATAATACCTGGGAATATAGCAGGAGGGGAGCAGCAACAGCGACGGCGGGCGTCCGGCGGCCGACGACGCGTGGAACAAGAAGTAGTTCGGCGGTGGCCGCGGCGACAACGATGACATGGTGGTGGAAGGCGTCGTCACCTCTAACAAGACGCAGTCTCCGTGAGCAGCGAGGACAAGGGGACGCTGGACGCGGCGGTCGTCGGCGTGTGGATCTGGATCCTCCCAGCCGTAGGAGAAGCTGGAGATCCCCGGAGACGGCACGAGTCCAAAGGAGATGCGGAAGCGTCGGCCCGTGGATGTGCAGGAGGCCGCGGAAGTCGTGTTGGCGCCATCGGTGACGACCAAGAAGTCGTCGGTGCGTTTGGCGTAGGGCGGTAGCAGCACCAGGCGGGGGCAGGCGGAGGAGTCGGCGCCGGCGACATCCGCCGGCAGATTAGAAAATTCTCTCTGATCGGTTAGGGATTCCATGGCACCGCCGCCTCGATCGAGATGATCCATCGTGGTTGAGACAGAATAAGGGCAGGGACTGTATTCAGGTTCTAGTTCTGTTCTACCAGATCTATTAGCTGGGCCTATAAACGGCTTTTTTTTTAATGATGTTACTTGTTTGTTTTGTGCTGAAGAGGAAACTTGCCAACATCTCTTCTTTGATTGTGCTGTGGCTAGTAGATGTTGGGTTGTTATTTCTGAGTTGATAGGTTTGCAAGTAGGTGTAGATATTATCAGCATTGGTAAATTTTGGTTAAGCCACAAGAAATATAGTTTGATAAATATGATTACTGCTGCTGTTCTTTGGTCCATTTGGAAACTCAGGAATGAGCTTTGTTTTCAGAGAACTGGGTGGCAAAGTATGGATGTTCTTTTTTACAAGATTCATGGGCTTCTTCAGAACTGGAAAGTTTTGTGCCCGGTGGACAAGAGAGAGCTTCTGGCAACTTTTCTGAAGGACTTGAAGATGGCGGTAAAGAGGGTTTCCTGGCTCCCAGACACCCCCAGATGCATGAAGCGAAATACTTCAGAAGCATGAGGAGCAGTTATCCAGAAGACGCCCCCCAGATGTCTGAAAAGCTTTTCTGGGTGAAGCCTCGGAGCCTGCCTGAAGTGGGGTTCTGATGTGGTGCTTAAGGCGGCGGTGCTGAGTTTTCTGAGCTTTTCGTTTAGTTAACGTGGGAGCGAGTTGCTAAACCTGTTCTGTCGTACTTGTTTGGTTGCTGGGTCTGTGTACCCTTCTGTGCCCACTCCGGTTGGAGTTTGGGAGGTTCTTTTATGTTGGAACTGAGCTGTAACGGATTTGGTCTTTTGATATATTGAAAGGCCGGGGCCAATGGCCCTAGAACTCTAAAAAAAAAATAAACGGCTTTTTTTTTTGCCCATAAAAGACCTATGTTCTAGTTGTATTCTACGAAATATTCACTAGCAGGCCCACAAACGCCTTGATATCCTAAATCCTAAACGCAAACT
This sequence comes from Saccharum spontaneum, assembly GCA_022457205.1. NCBI lineage: Eukaryota > Viridiplantae > Streptophyta > Magnoliopsida > Poales > Poaceae > Saccharum > Saccharum spontaneum. Next base: position 14,245,364 of record CM039598.1, read on the forward strand.
CTAACAAGCGACACGTCGCGCTCACACGGCCTGGCCTGCTTTTGAGTGACCTGCACATGCGCCTGGCCTACCAACGAACCTTCGCACGTGGCCTTGTTTGTCTAGCGATTCTGCTCGCCGAGCTTGCGGTGGACATCGGGGTGGTTGCTACTGTCGTCATCGTCTTTTTTCAGTTTTATTTTTTGTTTCATTTTGTTTCCATTATTTCTTTTAGTTTCAGTTTTACGTTAGTTTTTTAATTATTTTTATTTTCATTGCTTTTAGTTTTTAGTTTTATTTTTAGTCAAGTTTTTTTAATGTTTTTAGTTTTAGATTTCCGTCACATTTTTAGGTTTATATATCTTCCTAAACACTGCATAATTAGTTGTCACACCTACCACGTATAAGTTGTTAGAGCAAGTCCAAGAGTGTTGCTAAAAATGAATGGCTAAATCCATGATTTAGCTATTCTCAAAATCTCTAAAATAGAAACCTCCTCCAAAGAGCAGAGTACTGCAACAGTTCATGTAAATTTCCCTCGTCTATATTTGAAACTTGCCACGCCAGCATTCTTCAATCGACTGCTTGAAGGATTCGCATCGTTATGCACCACCGTGTAGACAGGGCCACAACGTTCTGCAGCCGGCTGAGCAGGCAACAAGCTACTACAGCCTGCTGCTCCCTGGTCTTCTTCGTTTCCTCTCTTGCTCTCTGTCTCCTTCGTTCAGCAGACAGCGAGCCACGCCGTGTTCTTCACCCTGTTCTACCATTGGTTGACGTAGCTTGTTGTTTGATCGAGCTCCAGGAGTTTCTGACGACGACGACGACATGAAGACAGGAGCTGCGGCGGCGTCCAGGTCCACCAGCGGCAGCAGGTGAGGTGTCTAAATGAAGCCCCATGGAGGCCGTCAGGCCAACGAGCACTAAGAAGCAGGTGCCTGTGGAGCACGGCGCCAACGTTGGGACTTGGGAGAGTTTAAAGCTGTAACAGGTCTCGCCGCGGCTACTGCTTTTTCTATTTCCGTGCCCGCACACCACTTCTTCCTGCTCTCCGATTCGTCTTCCTCCACAACACAGATCTCTCTGACTGCCGTCTCGTTGTCAGCCAAGCAGCTCGGATTCTTCCTCCACCAGTCCACCTTGACGAGTCCCTCCTTCATGCCATCGATGATGCGTAGGACAGGCCAACACGGGAGGGAAGAGCGCCACGGGTACCAAGCATTACCTCCGGCGGCAAGACGAACGCGTGCAAGAAGCTAGCAGACACGCGGGAAGTCAGAAACCGGCGCGGGAGGTCCCGTTTGGCGAGCGGCATTCGCTGGCTATCTTTGGCAGCCGAATTTCACGGGATAGCCGATTTGCTATTTTGGAATGCAGGATACGATATCTGTTGGAGTCTATTTTATGCCCCAAAAATCTAAAATAGATTCAAAGCTAGGAATATCATATGTGTTGGAGTTGCTCTTAAAAAAAGGGTAGCCATTTAAACATAAGTTGCCACAAAAGAATTTGCTCCTAGTTTTAGTTTTTGATCTAGTTTTTTTTTTCAGTTTCATCCTTCAGTTTCGTTTTTCTAATGTTTTTTAATTTCAGTTATTAGTCACCCTTTTAGATTCGAATATCTTTTTAAGTTCTGCATATTATTTGCCTCACTTACACTATATAAAGGCATATTTTTAGGTTTTCATTCTCTTTTTCGTGTTTTTTGTTTCATTTCTTAGTCTTTTTTATTTTCTTTTAATTTCAGTTTTCAGTCACCCTTTAGGTTCGAATGCTTTCTTAAATCTACATATTAGTTGTATAATAATTTACACATAAATTGCTATAAAATAATTTACACATTTATACGCATAAATTGTTATATAATCTCCTAGCACATATTTACACATATATTGCTATAATAAAATATTTAAAAAAACATAGACAACTAGGGTCTAGTTTTGTTCATCTCGTTGCGTAGAAAACATCAGTGCAGACGGAATTAAAAATAGATACACCATTTAGAAATTATAGCAATTAATTTTTTTTTTGTTGCGTGAACATGATGTCAGGATGAAAGCGACGTTTGCATGTCCCGCTGTAAATTGAAGGAGGTTGCGTGAAGGGGACGGGTAGTGGGTCCGTTGCACGCTGTTGAATGAAAATGGAAAGAGATAGGGAGCACAGTGTGCCCGATCGCTCGCATGCAAGTGGAGAGGGGGGTCGCGCACTCCCCGTACAGCGCGACCCGTCGCTCGATAACGCCATCCATCCTAAACAGATCCACGCACGCACAACAACCGTCCAAGGCGTATATATCAACAATGGCTCAGCGGGTTCTCTTCGAACTCACTGTTACTTTTAAAATTCTGCTATATTTCAAGTGCCTCAATTCAGTCACCAACAATAAGAACACAAACACAACACCCATACCATGGTTTGGGTCTCCAACAACATAGAATGCAAATCAGATCCAAGTGGCGCTCCTCCCTCGCCGGCAGCGCCCCTTCCTAGCGGCGTGCTCCTCCCTTTCGCTCACCACATGATGGCAGATCCAGCCCGATGAACACCGCTTCCTCCCGCGCAGTTGCGGTTGTGGCTCCACGTGTGCCAAGGGGAGGCCAAGTCGGACACGCCAGTCGGGATGGCTGGCAGTGTGCGTGGCTGCGCATGGGCCAACGGGGCCTCGGTCGGGGAGGTGCAGGCGCCGACAGCGCGGGATGTGGTCGGCAATAGGGTGGAGGTCGAGCTCCCACTCTCCTACGCCAATAGTGGCTTGCAGCGGGACGGGAGCAAGAGAGGCCACACTGAGCCGACCATACTCCGGCATGGACTCGCTCCGCCGGCCGCCCTCCACCCTGATGCCACTACAGACCCACTACCTCCTCTGCACGAGTTTTGCATCTTCCCTCTCCCAAACACTTTTTTGTGTTCCAGTTGGTGGGGAGCGAGGAAGTGCCAATGGAAGCAACGGCGACGACGTTGCGAGCTCCACGGCTATCCATGGTGGCCGCAGCCGCGCGCAGCTGCAGCAGCACGGGCGCACGGCAAGGAAGAGAGCAAGCGAGAAAGCACACAGAGGCCGTGGTGGAGCCGCGTCTCTGGAGCACACTTGGCGCGGAGCTTGCCGGTGAGGGTGCTACTGGCTCGCTCGGCCTCACTCCTCAGCATCCATGGCCAGGGAGAGAGAGGTTGGCGTGTAGGGCCTACCTGTAGGGCAAAACTGACATAAAAATGCTTCTATTAACTGCTGTTGGAGGAAAACTGACAGCAGTGGCATGCAAGGGTGAGAAAATTTGAAGCAGTGGTCAATGGCATTCTGGGTCTTTTGTGCAGTACCCACTTTCCTGGCCTAGTTGACTACGCTGGGAAGAGGGAGCCAGCCTACACCTTTGACCACTACGACAACGCCCCCGACGCGGAGGCTGAGAACAAGATGGTGCGGGTGAAGCGAGACTTTTGGGTAAGTCTTCATCGCACCACATTGCTTAATACATCGCATCACATTCATTAGACTTTTCTTGAAATAATGAATGGATACATCGTGTCTATATGCAGCTTTATTACAGATGCAAGGAAGGATTTGAGGCCACGGCGGAGGCGGTGCTTACCAAAGCCTGCAAAAAGCTCGTCGTGGACATCCATTATGAGGCGCGCGTCCAAGCTATCGTCACTTACCACAGGTCGATCCTTGGAGAGGATGTTAAGAAGCCACAAGCAAGAAGCATGACGCTGACCCGGGACCAGTACATACAGGTAGATAAAGAACATTAATATTGATTCCTTTTGACATTAAGTACTCGTAATTTGTTCATCTTATATGTCAAATACTTGATGACGTGCAGATGTGTCCATGGTGGTGCGCCGCGTATCCCGAGTGCTGGGAAATGATAGTGGACAGGTGGTGTGGCCCCGAGTGGACCGAAGCACACAACGTCTCAACATGTGAAGAAGGTTTCATTATTTTCCGTCAGTGATTCAGAGAATTGGATTAAATTGCTCTTGGTTTTTCATGCTTTGAGAGCTTGCCGTTCAGCACCGAAGTTTCACTGCTATATGGCTGTTCGACGCCCAACTATCTGTGTAGGGGACGACGGATAGCAGCACCTTGCTCCTTGTGTCTACCTTGACCATCCACGCCCTCCTATCAGAGAACTTACCATAGTCCTGAACGTCCTCGGGGACCACGAACCAGATCACATCAGGGTTGTCTAAGCTCACAATAGGTAACTTCAATGTTACCTGCGGCAGACCCTTGTAGGCTGGGAGTGCCCAGAGCTCGCTGCAGTCAAGCACGCTCTCTTTCACCCAATGTAATGGCTCGTCCATGCTAAGGCTTAGGGTCCAGGTAGTCACGGTGAACAAGAACTGGCCGCGTGCGCACGTGCTCCTACCATGGCCTCCGCAGCAGCAGCGGGGTTCGATGCTGACGAACCTAACCACACCAGCACCAGTGCCGGCCAAATCCCTGCAATATCTCTTGTAAGAACGACCGTCCCAGTAGTCCACATCTTTGGGAGGCAGCACCGGCAGCGCCACGTACCGGAGCTTAAGGCTTGCATCATGTGCGGCCATGTCACAAAAGAGGAAGCCGACGAGGAAGTCGACCCAGCACAAGAACCGGTTTCCAACGGGAACGGTCGTGTCTGTCAGCCACCGCCACATCACTGTCACCGCGTCGCCATTGCTGCCCAGGTGATCGTCAAATATGATAGGCACCTCTTGCTTGAGCTCCCACTCCTGACCTACGCGGAGGACGCAGAGGTCCGCCGCGCTGTCCCAGGATTTTTTGTTGTTCACCTCGAGATGGGCCACCAGCAGTTCATGCTCGCCGCAGCGCAAGAGGCCAGTGTCACTTACACTCATGAGGAGCTGGCTCTCTTTGTCATCGTAGCTGCTGGTCCAAATCAGATCACAATCACACGGATATGAGCGTGGCTAGCCTATGTAATTGATCGGAAACAAGAAGAACGAGAAAGAACGCAAGAACACAGAGATGGCGATGGCAACTTCCCCGGATGACGACCGGGAGACAGTGCCCTTTTTCACTCTTGATAACAACGAGTACACACACTGATACAAAGTGTTCTCAGACGCTAACCACACCTTATCACACACACTACTTATCCCTGTAGCTAATGACCCTCTCTTACATAGAGAAACTGACATACGCACACAATACAAGTTGCTACTCTGCAACTGACTCAACACGCACGAACTCTGGACGCGGTCACCACGGCAACTGCTGCTCCACCCGCGCGCTCTCTAAATTCAAACTCGTCCAGCTTCAGCTTCCCGCGTCAGCTTGACTCCAGCTTCATCAGCTTCAGGATTACACCAACAATCTCTCCCCTAATCCTGAAGCACACTGAGATCACGAACTCCCAGTAGATGTATCATGACAGCAAGCTTACCAACAGGTAGAGGCTTCGTCAGAGCATCTGCTTTCTGTCCCTCAGTGCAAACTCTCTTCACTGCTATCTGCCCTCTCTCCACGCACTCCCTGATAAAGTGATATTTGATATCTATATGTTTGCTTCTACCATGGAAAACTGGATTCTTCATCAAGGCTATTGCAGAGTTATTGTCAACAAACAATGTCACTTTCTTGGGCTCCCTAGCGGTGATTTCAGACATCAAACTCCTCAGCCACAGTGCTTGCACTGCTGCTAATGTGTAGCTGCCATGAATTCTGCCTCACAAGAAGACAATGCAACAGTCTTTTGTTTCTGTGAGCACCAAGTGATCAGGCTTTCCCCAAGATAGAATGCCATTCCAGCAGTACTCCTTCTCCCCACCAGATCACCACCCACATCACTGTGAGTATAGCCTACTAACATTTCTTCAGATCCTCCTTGAGTGTACACCAGAACAAGGTCAATTGTACCCTTTAAGTACCTGAGAATCTGCTTGACTGCATTCATGTGCAGCTCTGTGGGCTTCTCCATAAATCTGCTGGCAATCCCCACTGAATATGCCAGGTCAGGTCTTGTGTGCAACAAGTACCTCAAGCTCCCAATCACCTTTCTGTACTGTGTGGCATCAACTGGTTGTCCACCCTTATCACTATGCAGCCTTGCCCCTGGATCCATAGGGAATTTAGTTGCATTACACTGTCCCATGCCGAACTGATCAAGAATCTTCTTTGCATAACAAGTTTGCTTGACAGTAGTAAAATCTTTGTACTGACTCACTTCTATTCCCAGATAATAAGACAGTAGACCAAGATCACACATTTCAAATTCACTTGTCATTTGCTTCTTGAATTCATTGATCTCTGCTGGGTCAGCTCCAGTAACAACCAGATCATCCACATAAACTCCAAGAATGATTGTATTCTGCCCCTCACCTCTGATGTAAACAGCCTGCTCACTTGCACATCTTCTGAACCTGAGTTTTTTCAGGCTTTTATCCAGCCTAACATTCCATGCTTGGGGGGCCTGTTTTAAGCCATACAATGCTTTGCTCAGCTTTAGAACATACTGTTCTCTCCCCTTCTCCACATACCCTTCAGGTTGTGACACATAAACTTCTTCCTCAAGCTCACCATGCAAGAAGGCTGATTTTACATCAAGATGATGCACTTGCCAACCTCTATTAGCTGCCAATGCTAGGATAAGTCTCACTGTGTCTAATCTTGCAACTGGGGCAAAGAATTCATCAAAATCAACTCCCTTTTTCTAAACATACCCCTTTGCAACCAATCTGGCCTTGTGTTTTACGACCTCACCATCTGAATTTTTCTTCAATTTGTAAACCCATTTCAAACCTATGGGCTTGTGACCAACTGGTAGTTTGCACAAGCTCCATGTTTTATTTTTCTCAATGGACTGAATTTCTTTATCCATAGCATCAACCCATTTTGCATAACCTGCAGCTTCAGTATAATTTGTTGGTTCTTCCATTTCAACCAACAATGCCTCTCCATCAGAATCATACATCAATTCTATTTCTGAAGTATTTTGATAGATATCTGATAAATCTCTATATCTCTCTTCTTGTTCTTCAGAACTATTCCCAATTGATGCACTAATGTCAGTCAATGAACCCTCCTGCTCAAACTGTGGCTGCATCACTGGTGTTGATGGATTTTTAGAATACAGGGCTCTTGTCGGATTTCTGTCAGTACTGGCAGCTGAACTCTGCAAATTGTTTCCATTTGCAGATTGATTCCCACGTGACTGTGACTCCTCTGGCCCATCACCTTCACTGTTGAAAGTCCCATGTGATTGATCCTCTCCACCTCCTGCATCTGCATTTGGTTCCTGATCATTCACAATTACTCCACCCTCAACAATCCCACTGCCTTCACAGTTATCATCCAACACCTGAAATTCCCACTCCTCTTCACCCTTTTCTTGTACAGTCCACTTCCACTTGACATTCTCCTCAAAAACCACATCCCTACTCACAACAATCCTGTTGTGGTGTGGATCATACAATTTGTGAGCCTTGCACCCTTCATCTGTTCCCAGGTACATCATTTTGTGGCTCCTGTCTTCTAATTTCTTTAGGTGAGGCCCTGCTGTCCTCACATGAGCTGTACATCCAAACACCCTTAGGTGGCCAAGATGTGGTTTCCTTTTGTTCCATGCTTCATAGGGGGTGGAATCTCCCATTGCCTTTGTTGGCAGACGATTTAGCAAATAGACTGAATGTCTGACAGCCTCTCCCCAAAGCTTAGCAGGAACTCCCATGCTCTTCATCAAGGACCTAGTCATCTCCATTATTGTTCTATTCCTCCTCTCTACAACCCTGTTTTGTTGTGGATAATATGGAGCAGTAAAATGTCTCTTGATGCCTGCACTCTCACACACCTCTCTGAATGCACCTGACAGAAACTCTCCTCCTCTGTCAGACCTGACACACTTGATCTTGAGCCCTATCTTATTCTCGGATTCAGACTTGAACTTCACAAACATCTCACAAGCTTGATCCTTTGATTTCAAGGCATACACAGCCATCCAATGTGTGCAATCATCAACTACTAACATAAAATATTTATTACCTGCTGCTGTGGATGGAGTGATGGGGCCACACAAGTCAATGTGCAGTAGCTCCAAAGGTTGAGTTGCCCTCCACTGAACTGTCTGAGGAAATGGTACATGTGCTTGCTTCCCTGCCAGGCACGCATGACACAACTCCTCTGGGTGAGTAATTTCTGGCACACCGCCCACCATAGATTTGCTCACCATCTGCTTGATTGATCTGAAGTTGACATGTCCTAGCCGCCCATGCCAAAGCCAAGACTCCTCAGTGACACTTGCCAACAGACACACTGGTGTTGTTGGTTTCAGATCAATCTTGTACAGATGATTCTGAGATCGCTTCACCTTCATAATCAGGGTTGATGTGGTCTTGTCATGCACCTCTAGAACATTGTCATCCAACTCAATCCGATGTCCTGTCTTCGTTAATTGACCCAGGCTAATAAGATTGCTCTGGAGTCTTGGAATATAATAGACATCCGGGAGCGCCCACTGATCGCCTGTTCTGCACCTGAACAAGATCGTCCCCTTCCCCTTGATCTCCACTGATGAACCGTCCCCGAATCTCACCTTTCCAGTAACACCTTCATCCAGTTCAGTGAACTTATGCAAATCCCCTGTCATATGATTGCTAGCGCCATTATCAAGGTACCAGCAATTACCGGTCTGCTCGCCGCCCCCGGTCAAATGGAGTTTAGGGAAAACTCTAGCTTCTGTCAGATCGATCGCTCGCCGCTTTTCATCTGACTTCACCTCCTCCAAGACGGCGAGCATGAGCGCTTGGGGTTGCCCAACGCCCTCCGTCTTCGCATGATGCGCCTCCTCTCCCTTCTGCTCCGGCGATGGGCACCGATTAGCATAATGCCCATATTTGTGACAGCGGAAGCATTGGATATGGCTTTTGTCCTTGCCACGTCCAGCGCCTTCCCTGCCTGCTGACGCTTCTCCACGTCCGCCACGACCACGGCCGCCGCCGCCACGGCCTCTCCCTCTTCCACGGCTTCCTCCATCCTGCGCCTTTCCTCTCCCCGAGGAATCTCCGCCGCTGGATTTCTTGTACCATGCTTCCCATTCAGCCTGCGTGAGCAGCAGCTGATTGCCTTCGACCTTCGGACTCACCGCTCCCCGCCGTGTCTGCTCCTCAAAAGCTTTCAACCGCCCCACGACTTCATCGAATGCCAGCAGTTTGAGATCGAAAAACTACTCGATCCCGGCCACCACGTTGAGGTAGCGCTCTGGCACCGTGTCAAACATCTTCTTCACCATCGCCGTGTCCTCCAACGATCCACCGAGATTGCTGTATCTCACTGACATTGCTGTCAGTCTCCCAGCAAATTGATCGATAGTCTCCTCCTCTTTCATCTTCATGGCATCAAATTCGGCCTTCAGTGTTTGCAGACGAGCATCTTTGACTCTCTCTGCGCCCACGAACCGTGCCTTCAGAGAATCCCATACTTCTTTCCTTGTTTTCTTCTTCGCGACTTGCATCAATAGGTCATTGGACAAACACTGAAACAAGTTCGCCCGTACCTTCCTGTCTTTGCCAGCCGCCTTCTCCGTCAAAGCACCCGCCGAATTCCCCTCCGGCGGTTCCACCACTTCCCACCACTCCTGCTCCTCCATGATTGCTTGCACCCTGATGCTCCAGCTGGTATAATTTGACGCTATCAGCGTCGGGAACAGCTGGTGATGACGGTTTCCGTTTCCCCGACTCCCATCACCATCCTCCGGCGCCATGGATTTGCTTGTGGTATTTCACCGTGTGAAGGACCGGCTCCGATACCAGATGTTGGTCCAAATCAGATCACAATCACACGGATATGAGCGTGGCTAGCCTATGTAATTGATCGGAAACAAGAAGAACGAGAAAGAACGCAAGAACACAGAGATGGCGATGGCAACTTCCCCGGATGACGACCGGGAGACAGTGCCCTTTTTCACTCTTGATAACAACGAGTACACACACTGATACAAAGTGTTCTCAGGCGCTAACCACACCTTATCACACACACTACTTATCCCTGTAGCTAATGACCCTCTCTTACACAGAGAAACTGACATACGCACACGATACAAGTTGCTACTCTGCAACTGACTCAACACGCACGAACTCTAGACGCGGTCACCACGGCAACTGTTGCTCCACCCGCGCGCTCTCTAAATTCAAACTCGTTCAGCTTCAGCTTCCCGCGTCAGCTTGACTCCAGCTTCATCAGCTTCAGGATTACACCAACAGTAGCAGCGCGGGAGCTTCAACAGCGACGGCAGCCTCCCCGCCGCCGTTCCTGTCTCGTACACGAAATAGTCCGAAGTTTTTGTGGAACCGTATCGGTGCTTTTGGGATGACCTCACTTCGAGGAGGACAGCGCCGGCGTGGGCCGCGAGGACCCAGAGGGAATCGACCTCCTTCCCCTCCCCGCCGGACACGAAGTGATCCGACAAGCCGTAGTGCAACCAGGAGTTCGCCGGCGGCGCCGTCAGGAGGAGGGAGACATGGAAGAGCAGATTCGTCGAGGTGCAGGAGGCAGCCGCGGTCGTCTTGGTCTCCACCACGATGGAGTACTGATGACGACAGTAGTGGTTCAGCATCACCTAGCGAGGGCAGGAGGCGGCGGCCTCCGCCGGTGGCGAAGGTGAACCAGTAGATCCGTTTTCCATCTTGCAGCAGTTTCAATCGAAACGTAGGAGAAACGGACGGCCTATACTTCGTGGCGGCGCTGCCTGTGTTGCTTTTTTTTTTACTGGTCGCCAACGATTTGGAATCATTTTATGAGTAATGATATGGATGAAGAATACTTCCGTGTCCCTTTTAGTTTCTGCAATATATTGTTTTCTATTCGGTTTCTATATAACAGCAAAACTGCCGATCAAATCGAAAGAAAAAACAGCTAACCTGGATGCAACACGGTTAATTCCAGGTGGATACAGATACTGTTTTAACATATGTGGCTAGAATTTTGTAATGCCCCCCAAATTCATAGATTTGTTATTCCCTATGTTTCAAATTATAAACCGAAATGGTGTCCTTAGGGCATCTGCAGTACTGGGCCTACGGACCAGCCCAATATACATGCTCTCCTCATGACCTAAAGAGAACCTGGATGTCGTTTCTCTAGTCCTCCGCGCCAATCGTGGCCTTCTCCACCACGCCACCTGACCGCCACGGCCGACTTCACCGCGCCGCCCGCCGCTCCAATTCACCCGCCCGCTAGCATAACCCACCCACCGCGGCGCCACTTCGTGGCATCAACCTCCTTGCCGGCGTCGAGCCCCGCATCGACAAGCCTCTACTCGTCCAAGTAGCAAGTAGATCTTCAGTTTGAAAGGGCTTGTTGCAAGCAATGTTTGAAGGGTTTCAGAGGTATATATTTTGAAAGTGTTTCATATGGATGCTACAAAAGTAGGTCATGGTGTAGCATATGTTACAACGGTTGTATACTTATGTTGCAACTATCTATTTCAAATATTTCATCTGTTTTTTCACGTATGTTACAAGTGTGCTTATCTAGATGTGCATGTGTTTTATTGTTGCATATGTTTTCCAATTGCTTTCCAAGCGTTTCAATTGTTTTGGACATATATGTTGCAAGTGATTTATCTGAATATTGCAAAGATAGATCTAGTGTTGCTGCTTAGGACCAGCCTGCTATAGCCACCTGTTGCGTGCATCTGCTAAGGCGCCGCCGATCATGCGCAGATGTCAGGGCAGGCGAAGCAAAGGGGGCATGAGCGGATCCCACGAGGTGCTTGCGTCTATCCGCATGTCCGCGCACAAGCACTTCCAAATTATAGAACATTTTGGTTTCAATACGTGTGCGCTACCGAATTATAGAGCATGCATAACTTTTACAACGCATTTGGATACAGATAATGTTAGATAATAAGTAACATTGTGTCTTAGAAAATCAAAACATCTTAGTCTGCAATGGAAGGAGTATTTTGTTTGTGAAGATAAAACATCATAAAAAATAAAGAAAGCAAGCCTAGCTAGGTGACCACAGTGGCACACATGTATAGCAACATATATAGCACACACACTGCTTAGAACAAGAGCTATGCCTCCTAGTCCCCTCTCTTGTGATTAATAGTAAGTTGCTATACCAGTTAACTAGAAGAACACATTTACTAGGCCAGAGGCATGTGATCTTATGATGTACCGTATGACCCGAGTGGCAATCCATGAACTGGTTTTTTATGGTGGTCAAATATGAGGATGTTATGTGTAGAAACCTAGATGCTGAGCCCTCTAGGACCTATGTTGCTAAAAAGCAGACTTTTAATTACCATAGTTTCATAAAACCATTTGTCAAGGTCAACTGCGTGATCATGTACGTATGATTTGTTTGGGCAAGCTGAGCATACTACTGTTCCACAATAAACACAGGCGACAAGGTATGATAAGCAATTCTAGATAGTCCTTAGAGCTCAAAAAGGATCAAACAACTCTAAAACGAAGCAAACTCAAAAAATTTAAATCTACCCAACAACGTACTACTAGCATACAAGTAAGATTAAGGCACCCGCAATGCAACAAACAACAACTTTATGGCCTATGATTAAGTGATTTAATTTAGAAAATATTCCTGCATTAAATTTCGAAACATATTTATTTACTAAAAATTGGAAAACAAATTTGCCAAATTATTGATTTAATTGTGCTCCAATTCACATCCCAAAATTCAAAATTTCTGTGGTGTCACGTTTTTACTATTGTCAGGTGAATGTATTTTTAGGCCAAGTTGATAATCTTTCATATAGAACAATTTTTGTCCGTGTTTAAGTTCTAACATTTTTTTCTGATATATGTGCAGAATGAAAACATATATACACATAAACACGAAGCTCCGTTGCTCGTGGTGATAGAAGGTGAGGTGTTTGATTTTTCCTATTTGAGTTTCTATGTTTTGGCGTGGGACATTTGGAACTCTTCACCTTTTTTTGCGAGCTAACTCTTTGCCTACTACATGAAACTTTTAGCATGAGTCATCTTTCTGAGATGTTGTTTTTCAATCAGGTGGTACGGTGTTGTGGATCACATTGGATGCCTGACATTAACAATGTGTTTTTTTAGGGAAACAGGAGGAGCGCACCCCTACTGAACTTTTATTTTTAAAAAGTACAGAAAGTCTTTACAATGAAAATCATGAAACGGAAAAAGCAACAAAGAAAATGAGCAAGATTACACATAAGCTTCTAGTCATTATTGAAACAAAGGAGCTAATCTAGATCTTGCTCTAAGAATAACTTGAGCAAATTCCCTTCTGAAAATTGATTTGCAAAGTTCAATTGATGGTTGCATATGCCTGAAGATTGCATCATTCCTAACGGTGACATCAACAATGTTAAAAGCCAGAAAAATTCCAACGAATGAGAAAAAATATTCTAAAATTTTTAAGAAAAATAATATTTCTAGCTTAACTAAAAAAAGTTCCAACTACTCACAAAGATTAAGTAAAAATGTTCAACATATAAATTGTAGCATGCACATACAGAATAGAAAATTGTATGTCACATAACAAGGAATTTGGGTTTCAAGATTGAGCACATGGATCCAAAACTTGACTAACTCAACTGCTACAGCTGTGGATCAAGGTTGCCAGCCGCATGGTTGCCAACCACAGATCTATCAGAGGGAGAGATGGTTTGGGAAATTGAGTCTAGAGCAGGGGAGAGATAAGATTAGGGGCTTACCACAGTGGTGTGAAAATTGTCATCTGTGCTTGTTTCGATGCCACTGCACCACGTCCTCGGTCTGACGCTGTTTCATTGACCCATGCCACCACATCGTCGGCCTGCTTCACACTGCCTCCTTAGCCCGTGCGCTAGATCCGCTCCACCACGCACTCAGACCATGTCGACACATTCTTGACCTCTAGGTCGGTGCGCCTACAACCCCAGAAAGGCTAGCGCCCCACCAACTTCCAAGTCCGTACTGGGTCCTCTTAGATGGGAACTTCCCCTTGCTGGATCTGTGTGGAGAGAGTTCAAAGGGCAGGAGATAGTGGGCCAAACGGCAAGGTGTGAGAGCAGATCAATTGGTGGAGGGGAGAAATAGAGGGAAGAGCTCGATGAGGGGGAGGCACCATGGCTGTGACCTATGCAAAAGAAAAAGAGAGTGGTTGGGAGTGGTTGGGGTGCATTAGGTGATTTACATAGACAGAGGATTTGGGCACTTGTCTCCCAAAATCCATTTTATATAAGTTAGAGGCGGAGCTCCCCATTAGGCACACTGGGGCGGCTGCCCCAGCTACCGTCGGCGTGGCCCCCTACCCCCAGCTTCTCCTTCCCAATCTGCAGTGTCCAGCGCTGTTTCTTGACTCCAGCACAAGGAAGACCGAGACTGAAGGGAAGTGCAGTGAGGGACTGAGGCTTACGAGCCTCTGACTCAGAGCCTCAGCCAGCGATGCCTGCTGGTCCTGGACCATGGCCCAAGCCCAATAAACGGATAACTCCTAAGTGGCCAAGTCCCAACAGATAATACCAACAATATCAAAACGTCTGAACGTCTAGTTGAGAAACACACACGAAAAATGAATATTTGTGTTTTTAATATCCTGCTGTGTTCTTCATCTTGTTGAGAAATTCTTCCGTCTTCTTTTGGAAATAAACCTCAATGCACAAAGTTACAGAAACCGATTGCAGATGACCAAGTTTATTGTGCCGCAAGCGAAGGCCAAAGAGAAACAAGTTTATAAAGCTGATACTTGTTCAATCAGCACGCATGAAAGAAAGAAAAGGCCATCAGGTTCATCACATCATTGTGAGTGAACAAACTAAAGCTAATTATGACTGTCATAATTTTTTTAAAAAAACAACAATACTCTTGTGGGGATCGTGGAACTCCTTTAGTTTTAAATTTGCCATTTATTTGACACTTAAACTCTCATTTGTGTGATATCAATAAAAATATGCCTACGATCACGTGTGTCCGCGCCCCACCTAAAATTTCGTGTGAGCTCCGCCATTAGAAGTGATGATCTACTCAGAAAATATAAGAGAAAAGTTTAACCTATAAATTGTGGCATGCACATATACAAAAGAAAAATGTAAGTCACATTACAAGGGATTTGCGTTCAACGAAAGAGATCCATCTAGATACTTTGATTCAAATCCAAATGTTCAACGTGTATGACTTATTACACCTAACCAAAAAGATACATGGAAATTGGCATTTTGCTCCCTTGCTGCCGTGGAGTTTCCACACTAGCTAGCTTGAGGGTTGAGACTTACTACTCAGTACAGAATTTTGGCTGGAAAAGCACCGTATCTTGGGTGATGAATGTCACTACCGTTGTATGGGACAACAGAGTGCAGCACCTTCCTCCTGGTGTCAACCTCGATGGTCCATACCTTTTTGTCGATCACACTATCCATGCCGTAGTAGTGGTAATCGGTGTCGATGACAAACCAGATGACGTCGGGGTCGTCGTTATTCACAACAATGGGATACTCCACGGGGACACGTGGTAGGCCCGTGTAGCCTGGCTGCGCCCAGAGCTTGTTGCAATCGAGCACGCCGCCCTTCACCCACTCCATTGGCTCGTCCATGCTGAGCTCAAGGGTCCAGGTCGCCACAGTGAACAAGAAGCGGCCGCGCTCACAACTGGTGCTGCCAGCGTCACCGCAGCAGCAGCGAGACTCGCCGTCTACGAACCTCACTGAGCCATCGCCGGCTGGTGCCAGGTTCCGGGTCCGCGCCATGTTCGACCGGCTGCCCTCGTCGTGTTCCGGGTTCCCGGAGGGTGGTACCACGGGCAACGGCACGTACCGGAGCTTTGACTCGGCCGCTGCAATGTCGATAAAGAGGAAGCCACGGAGGTAGTCAACCCAGCACAAGAACCGGTCGCTGACGGCAAAGGCTGCGTCCGTGCGCCACCACCGCAATGGGCCTTCATCGTACGCGTCTTGGCTGTCGTCCCTGCTGCCATTGTTGTCATCATCATTGACGACGATGGGCACCCTCGTGTCCAACTGCCACTCCCGGTCGCGGCCAGGGCGGAGCAACCAAAGCACACCTGCCGTCTTTTCCGGTCTCTCCAACTCGAGCTGGGCCACCAGGATGTCGTCGTCGTCCCCGCGCCGCAGGAGGCCAGTGCTGTCTCGGTCCATGTAGCGCGGTTTAGGCGGAGATGATGCCCTACCTTGGTTTTCATACTCCCTAGGACGACTGTAGCAGGACGGCAGCAGCAACAGCGACGGCGGGCGTCCTGTGGCCGACGCCTGGTACAGTAAGTAGTCCGGCTGGTGGCGGCCACGGCGACAACGACGACATGGCGGTGGAAGACGTCGTTACCTGAAACAAGACGCAGTCTCTGTGAGCAGCGAGGACTATGGGACACTGACCATGGCGGTCGTTGGCATCCTCGTGCTCCCAGCCATAGCAAAAGCTGGAGACACGGAAGCGTCGGCCCGAGGATGTGCAGGAGGCCGCGGAAGTCGTCTTGTCGTCGGCGACGACCTGCCGTAGCGTGGCAGCAGCACCAAGCGGTGGCAGCCGGTGGAGTCAGCGCCGGCGACAGCTGCGGGCGGATGAGAAGATTCTCTCTGATCGGTTAGGGATTCCATGGCAACGCCGCCTTGATCGCGATCCATCGTGGTTAAGGGAGAATCAGGGCAGGGACTTTATATGGGTTCTAGTTGTATTCGACCAGATCTATTAGCTAGTAGAGGGTTAGCAGGGCCTATAAACGCCTTTTTCTCATCATATATAAAAGGCCTAGGTTCTAGTTCTATTTCAACCAAATTTGTCATCTATCCCGGGTTAGCGGGGCACATAAATGCCTTTTTTTCATATAAGCGCCTTCATTGACGTATATATCAAAGGCACTTACTGTCCAAGGCCTTATATATCAAACACTGGCTCAACGGGTTCTTTTCCCACTCTTACTTTTACAGTTCTGATAAATATCAGATGCTTGAATTTTAAAAGATTTCACGTAATACTCTTCTTGTACCACCAACTTGTACAAGTCAATTATTACTTTTATGATTTATTATATGTCTTTGTGTTATACTCCCTGCACCTCAAGACATAATGTATCACTACTACACAAATGATTTTAGGAGGCAAATGCTCAAATATTAACTAAGACAGTCACAAAATCCAACCGTCTCCGCTAATGCTTACGATTAACGGAGGCGGTCGTTTTTTATTTATGGAGGCGGTTACAAATACTCGTCTCCTAAAATAATTTATAGACCCGGGCATCTTAAAACAACTGCCTCCGAAAATAATCTATTTTCAGAGGCTGTTGACTTAAGGGTGCCTCCATATATCGATTTTTGGAGGCGGTCCTATTATAGTGCCCGCCCCAAATCAGCCTAGAAGGCCCATTACGGGGTTCCATATATATATATATATATACCTATATCACTTCAAACCCTAGCTCCCTCAGTCACTCATCCACCCTCAGCCTCCCTCTCCTCTAACCCGCAAGACTAGGAAAACCGCTCATATGCTACTTGCTTTGTATTGAGTTTGATCAACCCGTGCAAGACCCTTGTCGAGAGGTTCATCATGCTCCCAAGATCAAGATCACGTACACTCCACCTAAATATGCTACTTCTACCCTGGAAGTACGCAAAAACATGCTTTCCAATTAGATCCACCAAAAATGTTCCATTCCTACCCTAGGAATAAACAACAAAAAAATATTCCCTTTTTTTCCATTTCATCCATTAAACCTTGTCAATGTCATTTATT
The DNA here is from genome assembly GCA_022457205.1 of Saccharum spontaneum. Taxonomy (NCBI): domain Eukaryota; kingdom Viridiplantae; phylum Streptophyta; class Magnoliopsida; order Poales; family Poaceae; genus Saccharum; species Saccharum spontaneum. The sequence continues at coordinate 14,263,013 of CM039598.1, forward strand.
AAATTGCTCCAATAGTCCTTGTTATTTATCTCTTGATGTGTACTAGCAAAAGAAGCTTGGGTTCTAGTTAAAAAAGAAAAAAAGAAGGAAAAAAAGAGAGAAAGAAGAAAAAATATTGAGCCCAAGTATTCTTCAAAGTTTTCAAAGTTCAAAAGAGAGAAGTATCCCCTTAAGGAGCAAAGTAAGATAAGGTTTCATGTTTTCACCCTCACCATGTTATGCCCTGTATCACCATTGTTCTACTATATATTCACCACCACATACATACCCATTCCACATATATAGGTCCACACACATGCACATCTTGATCTAAGGGTATGATTTCTCCTCCAAGGATCCCGGTTTTGATAAGGCAATACATACCAGGTAAGTATGCTATATCCTTAAAATACCTTCAGCTCTAGATAAGCTTGATAGTTATAGGGAGAGAAGAGGGACGGTATGATGTTGCTCTGCCTTATGCCAAAAATACCACAAATCTTGAGAGGAGAGAAGGCAGAACACCATTGTTGTCTTAGAGAGGAATCCACAAATACCACATATGAGAGATTTGAAAGGATCATACGAAGGAATCTCTGAGTTTTATTTTGAAAACCTTGCAGAACTCCAAAATAAAGGTGATCGAAGAGCTTGAGACATAGTGCTTGACTTGATCATTCTACTTTTCAACTACTCAAGACCCAAGTGAAGGTTACAAGCCCCACGACCGAAGGTAATATGAGTAAGTTGGAAGTTGAAATGGTTTATTCTAACTCGGAGGAGAGTTTTTGTTTGAACATCTGTGTACTTTTGAGGTGTGAAAGCATTGTAGCAACTCTTGATCCATCATATTAAACCAAACCACTATTTGCTAAGGGACTAGCAAAGGGTAAGCTTGGGGAGTTTGTTGACGTTAATTAACTCCAATTTTTAACCATCAACTACTTCAGGAAAATATTTGAAATAATGTGTGAAGTAGGGTTATAGGGGTTTATTCTAATGAGTTCCACGAGTTGTGTTGTTCTCACTTATTTTGCATGATATTTGATATTTTGCCATATAAAAGTATCTCAAGTGAAGAATATGAGCACACCATTACGGAGAGCTTGTCGAGACGATCAAGACGAACATATCATTTGCCATATTTGGAACACCAGAGAAGAAGTCCTCGATGGGTACGACTTGGAAGACTCTAGAAGACCCTATAACCATCATCATCACAAGACTAGGGACTAAACTGACAAGATTTCATAGCTTTGCGAAATAATCTTTTCTAAGGATTTATCCAGAGGCTGGGAAAGGAAGGAATCCACCCAAGACACGAATCATTACACGAATAGATCGGAAAGTGGCACTAGAAGGATGTAGAAGACACCAGAAGGCACGAGAACGACGCGGAGGCTCGGCGGCTGCCAGGTGGGCCCGGCCGGCCCCACATGTCAGGCTAGCCGGACTGGCTCCCCTACCAAGTGGGTCCCCCTTCGCGTGGCAGCCTCCAACCGACCTCTACGACGTATTTTGACCATTGTTTCATGTCGGTTTGATCCAAGGGCTGCGATTCATCCCACCGGGCTATATAAGCAGAGGTAGATCCCCCCTGAGAAAATCATCTCATAATCATTCATCATTGTTCAGTTCAGGGTAGTCCCTCGAAAGGATAACCTAGAGCTCCACCAGCTAGGGCATAGCTAGAATATAAGAATAGGAATTAGAGGAGGCAAGCAATGCTTGGATTCCAGATCTAGTCGCGAGGAGGCTAGGTATAGCCTTGTACTTCTTTCTTGTATTCAACATTATTAATCTATTTGTGTGATTTTTCTTCTAGTTCAATGTCTTCATCTTCTAGTTTGTCTACTTGTTCTTCTAGTTCATCTTGTTTATCTTACAGTTCATCATATTCTCGTCTAATTCATTGTGTTCTTGTCTAGTTCGTGTTGATCTAGTAGTTCTTGTTCTAGTTTATGAGTCGAATACTTGAAAGGACTTGGTATAATTCTAGATTCATAATTATAATATTCATTGCCTACGTTGATTATATGTTTAGTATAGTTGGAGTAGTTTTGTGTTTATACTCTTGTTTGTATAGCGCTCATTCCGATGATCGAGGAGTGGGTGGTAGAAGTTGTGTAAGCATGATGCTTAGACAATATCTATCTACGAGTGCTCCCTATGTTCCGGGCCATGTGGTAGATCGCGAAGGTGACTATTACCGCTTCATTGAGTCCTCTATAGTCCACTCCCTGAATATACGATTAGTAAGGCTGAGTTGCAGGGTGATATCTTGCTCTGTTCTTGATCCACCTTAGCAATGTCTCATGAATATGAATATGAGGTTACCTTGACCATGATTGCTAAATGTAATTGCACTAATCGATGTAGGTCAATGACCTATAGTTAGAATAACCTTAGGAGTTAGTCTCTATTTTCTAGTTCTTTCTAGAGTCATGCCCAAGTAGGAAAATGCTCGGTGGAACCCCTTTTAGGATTATTATGATCTGTTATTAATTATCCTTTATTATGATATGATTGATCCCTGTTTTGAGACTGATCTAGTGGAACTCTTATCACAAGTGTAAGATATAGCTTTCATTTTTTATACCTCCAAGTGCCTTCCCAGTGGTAGAATTATAAATAACGATACCTAGAACTTTCCTTGGTGAAATGTTACAACAGGTGTATTTTATCTGTGCGCTTGCGAATAACCTTTATTTATATTTTATAAGTGCTATGATCATAAGTACAACCACATCTTTTGGTATTGTGTTGGGATGACAACCTGGCTTAAGCAATGCTAAGAGATGTCCCAAACATTTCTAATGCCTTTGCTAAGGAAGGATTTGACCTACCTTATTTGTAATCGTGTTAGAGATGTCAACAGGAATCATCTGCACGACATCAAGTATATGAAGTATAAGATGAAATGAAGCCTAGTTAATGTCAAAAGGACTCAGTATTAATGTTCTATACTTACCGCAATGTACTGTTCCTGGGTCAGCGTCATCACACGTGCGTCAGGTTTGCTAACCTTCCTTCCTAAGCCGGCCCAGTAGTTTATGATGCACTGGAGGCACGCCTCGTAGTGCATGTCTGCCGCGAACTTCTAGAGGCGCGCCTCGTAGTGCATGTCTGTCATGAACTTTTTGCAGCGATTGGTAGCCACCACATCCACCCTAGCCTCCAATCCCAGCACGCACCAGAAGAAATCCTGCATACACACAAGATGTATCCATTCATTATTTCAAAATTGTCGAATGAATGTGATGTATTGAGCAATGTGTTGCGAGGAAGACTTACCCACAGCTCTTGCTTGACCCGCTCCGCCTTGTTGGTGAATACCCTGCCGTCCCGATCTTACACATCAGTGGTGACGGCGTAGTGGTCAAATGAGTAGGCCGGCTCCGTCTTCCCGGTGAACTCAACCAGGCCAGGGAAGTGTTCCCTACACAGAAGACCCAGGATGCCATTGGGTGGGCGGTTGTGACCACTGCTAGGCATCACAACTATCTAGTTCCTACACAAGTGATTAAGAATAATTAATACTTTCAACGTATCATATGAAGAAGTAGCAAGAACATCTAAAGTTACTTATCGATGCCCCTCTAGTCGAATCAGCGGGTGTTGATGCGGAGGTATCGATCGCTGAGGTAGTTGTGCGGGACCTCGCAAGTAGATACTAGAAGAACCAGAGGAAGTGGATCCCCCTGCTGCCCCCTCCTCCTCGTTGTCTGAAGGAGCAACCCCGTCATCCTCCTGCACCAGAGGCGCCTTGTCCTCAATCGACGATGATGAGGCAGGCGTCGATGACCTCCTGCTCCAGCCCCTCCCCCTCCTAGTCCTACTCCTAGACGGCTCCTGCTGCTGCTCATCCTCCTGCTCCTCCTCCTGCTCCAGCTCTAGTTCCCTCCTTTGGTATACCGACTGCACCCTCCGATGACGACCACCCGCCAACTTGTTCAATAACCTGCAATTCAGAAGAGTAAACCAATAAGCACAGATATTCAATAACATAGGGTTACATGTATTCAAAAGAGATGCAAAAAAAATTCAACAACATAACTACAAAATAACATAGTGTTACATGTATTAGAAATAATCTTCTTGGTCAAGATTAGCTGGACCATAGGTCTCATCATCACTATCAACCATGTCGAAATTATCAACACTATCGGAAGGAGCAATGTTGTCATCATTGTCATTGCCTAAACGTAATCTATCAAGTAATTGTAGGTCCTTCACATTTTGCACCTCATCTCCAGTGTCCTCGTCAACATCCATATCACTATCTACCTCGATTTCGATCGCTTCGATTAAGTCTATCTCGAAGTGACCTTGTAGCCCCTCTTCTTGATAGAACTATTCGGCATATGTGTTTGCGTCAAAGTTGTAATCTTCGTCATTTGGGGCAGGTAGCTTACTGTGTGGTGACACCTTCTACACAATATCCCAACCCTTAAGACGGGGGTCAGTTTGGCACGCATATGGGAGATAATAAACTTGCGTGGCCTATTGAGCCACAATATAGACATCATCTCCGGGTAAGACAGAATCCTGTCGAATTTTGACTAGCCCAAGATTATGAGCCTGTCTCGTTACTTCAGGATTGAACCAATGGCATTCGAATATGATAGGATTAAGAGGTTTGCAACCATGAAAATTGAGTTCGTATATTTCTTCAATTGTTCCATAGTACTCGGTATCATCATCCCCGGGCATGAAAACTCCAGTACTTGTGGTTCTTCGATTGGGCCTACTCTGCTCATATGTTGTTGTGTGAAAGCGATATCTAGTCACGTCATTACCGGTATATGACTTGACCCTATAGTCAAAGCCATCCACAACCTGTCTCAACTCGGCAGTCATAGATACATCCCTTTGGGCCTGCAAGGTCAAGCAGGATAGATTGACTAAGGATGAGCAACTTGGAATGTCAAACTAAGGACGAGCTAAATTGGAATGTCAAACTAAGGACGAGCTAAATTGGACGTTACCTTCTGTTTCAACCACGAAATGAAATCGGGTTATCCATTTCCCGCACCCTGTCTAAGAAGAGTATCATATTCCTGCCGGGAAGGTGCCCTTAATTGACGCTAGAATTGACGATGAAATTCCCTGTACCAACAAAAAATGAGGGGGTTGGATGCAATATTGACGAAGAAAGCGTATTTAGCTCATCCAGGTTGGTCAACATATATAGCATGATAGCGCGCAACTCTTCAATTTTCAAGGCCTTGCGGGACCACCCACTTGCGCTTGCGAGTTATCCTTTGAAAAGACTGAGGTTTGATTCATTTTCACCAGTATTGTAACGAGGGGGTGGATTATGCATGCTAGGAAGGTTGTCACCATAGTATGCCTCTGCTATGGAAGCCTCGATTTTGCATTTATTTCTGCATTTCTTTCGAAGAACCTTTAGACATCACTTAATTGGATAGCACCAACGCCCATGCACCGGCCCCCATTCATGCCTCATACGGGAGGTGCAAAATCAAATGTTGCATCGGATTGAAGAAAACCGGGTGGAAAGATCTTCTCCAACTTACAGAGCAACATAGGTGCTGCTTTTTCTAAGTCTTCAATTACGGTCTGAGATAACTCCTTGGCACAAAGCTGGCGGAAGAAATAGCTCAACTCTGCCAGCACTATCCAGACTTGCTCAGGGACATAGCCTCGAACCATCGCCAGAAGAAGCCGTTTAATCCATATGTGGTAGTCATGACTCTTCATCCCTAAGACTCGCATAGTAGATAAGTTCACTCCCCTCCTTAGATTCGCTGCATACACATCAGGGAACATTAACGTCTACATCCATTGCAGTACTTCCCTCCTTTTGTCCTTCTTCAAGATGAACTCGGCCTTAGGCCTTCTCCATGTCTTGCCATTTCTTGGAGGCTGCATTTCTAGCTTAGGTCTATCGCATAACGTTTACATGTCCGCTCTAGCCTTAGTGTTGTCCTTTGACTTATCAGAAATGTCTATGAGGGTTGCCCAAAGTGCCTCGGCGACATTCTTTTTAGTGTGCATCACATCAATGTTATGTGGGAGAAGGTCATCAAAATATGGGAGCCGAGTCAAGCCCGACTTATGAGTCCACATATGTTGCTCACCATATCCCACAAAACCACCTTCTTTATTTACCATGAGAGCATCTATCTATTCATGAACCTCAGCACCAGTCATAATATGGGGTTGAGGGTCTGTCACTACAACACCTTTGGTAAAGTTCTTGATGTCTTGTCTAAATGGGTGGTCAAGGGGGAGGAATTGTCGATGCTTGTCAAATGACGAAAACTTGCCACCCTTCTTCAACCAAATGAACCTAAGACTCTCCTTGCATATTCAGCATGGGAACATCCCGTGAACACACCAGGCGCCGAATATCCCATACGCAAGGAAGTCATGCAGGAAGTAGTGGTACCAAACATGCATTTTGAAGTTTGTCTTTGTAGCTCGGTCGTATGTCCATACCCCTTCATCCCAAGCACGGATTAATTCATCAATCATAGCTCCATGAACACACCCATATTATTCCCCAAGTGTCCAGGAATTATCAACGACAGGAATACGTTGTGGCGTTGAAAGCATATGCCGGGAGGGAGATTGATGGGGATAACGAACACGGGCCAACATGTGTATGGAGCAACCATCATTCCATAAGGATTGAACCCATTTGTTGCCAGTGCAACACATACATTACGAGCCTCTTTAGCTTTCTCATGATGAATGCCATTAAAGCGGGTCCATGCTTCACCATCGGGTGCATGTACCATCTTGTCCGGACTGTATCGTTTGTCATTTTTGTGCCATGTCATCTATTTCATGGATTTCTCGGTCATGTATAGCCGTTGGATCCTCGGTATGAACGGAAGGTACCGTTGATTTTCTTAGGGATATTAAGTTGCCTTTTTTGGCTATCGCCAGAGCCTACCTCCATGTACCTAGAGGATTTACATTTTGGACAGTACTTTGCCTTCGCGTGTTCTTTCCTAAATAGGACACACCCCTTCGAACAAGCATGTATCTGTTCATACGACATCTTAAAGGCACGAAGGAGTTCCTGTGACTCATACATGCTCTTTGGCAGAACGTGACCTTCAGGAAGGAGGCTGCCAAAAACTATCAACATACCACCGAAGGCGTCACGACTCAGGTGGAACCGTGACTTGAACACCATCACACGTCCAATAGCATCTAGTTTAGAAACCGTTGTGTGGCCATAAAGGGGTTTTTGTTCCGAAGACATCATGTCATAGAACGCCTTTGTGGTTGCCTCTTCCTCCTCCTCCTTAGGTCCTTCACCGAATTGTGCTTTGGCATAGTCATTTAACATGCCCCCTACCCTAGCAGCATCATCAAAATCCTCCAAGTGTGCTCTCACAACCTCCTCTCTCATACGATGGGCTTCACTGTGGTAGACCCACCGGGTATAGTCCGGCGTAAATCCAATCCTCAACAGATGTTTACTCATGTTGACCTTGTTTTCCCTTCTCCTGTTTGCACATTTGCTGCATGGGCCATGTTTAGATTCCAAAATTTGGAACCAAACTTTGCATAGTAAGCGTCACATCACACTGTAGCAATTTTGTTTTTATTTGGTAATAATTGTTCAAATATTGATTAATTAGGCTTAAAATGTTCGTCTTGTAAAGTACAACAAAACTGTGCAATTAGTTTTTGATTTTATCTACATTTAATACTTCATATATGTACCGGTATTTTGATGTGACGGAGAATCTTCTTTTTGCATAGTGGAATTTGGGGAAGAATTCTAGAATCTAAACAAGGCCATGGACACAAAATTAGACTCGCTCCTTTAGCAGACTCGCCAAATGCAAGCTCCATGAATTTATTGGTCTTGTTAAACCATTCATTCGCGTAATACCTGTGACTTGAGCGGCCCGTGTATATCCACTCACGGTCATCCATCCTCTAACATATATATCGATCAGTGAGTAGTTTAACCATCAATTGCATCTACATGGTGCTCCTACTATCTAATAGTTGAGGATAGATCCTAATCGCACCCGCAAATGCATAGATGAGGTTAGTTTCCATGCTCTACTCCTATGCAATATAGAATTTCGGCAGCACCTCCCCGTTGTTCTCTAAATACACGTCCTAGAAAGGGAGAGTGTGTATTCAAAGAACAACAGGGAGGTGATCTCGAAACTCTATCTCGGATCAGAGCAGAACATGGAAACTAACCCATCTACGCATCCGCGGGCCATCCAAAAAACGTGGACGACTTGAAACTGATACGGTTACAGATATGCAAAGGTCTGCATACCTCCAATCGTATCTCTTTTGAACGGGAGATGCCTAACTCAGTTACATGATCTACAACCATGATACGGAAAAGAGGGGTTATACCTAGGGTGGCGGTGGAGTCAGGCTAGTAGGGTCGTGCCTAGTTGGTGCAGTGGTGAGGCGACGTAGTGCACGCAGACGGTTGGGGTCGACGAGGTCTTCTGCAAAAAAAGTGACAAAAGCTTGTCACTTGAAAATTTTGGCAGCACCTCCCCTGCATGGGGAAGTTTCCAAAACCTGCAAGAAACAATGGCACGATGGCCGACAACGCCACCACCACTAACACCGCCATCGCCACATCACCGCCGCCACCACCACACCACTGCCATCGCCACACCATCAACACCGCCACTACCACCGCCACACCACCGCCACAACCACAACCACCACCACCACCACCACCTCCACAACCACACGACCACCACAATGTACACATGCACAACAAGAAGGGGTGCGAGGGCATACCTCATGCGTTGGTGGGGACGGGGCGCCGGGGACGGCATCGTGGCATGGGGCAGGCTCCGAGGACGGGGATGGGCGCCGGGGCACCTCCTCTTTCTTCTCCTTCTCCTCCTCTTTCTCCTCAGCCTCCTCCCTCTTTTCCTCTGGTGGACTCCTTCTCCTCCTCTGGATGCACGGGGCGAGGGTGGGGCGGGGGCGGCCGGAGGTGGGGTGGCGTGGGCGGCCGAAGGCGGGCGCAAGGACAAGCATGGGCGGCGTGGGAGTGGCCGGAGGTGGGGTGGGTGGCGTAGGCCGGGGGTGGCCGGAGGTGGGGCGGAGCGGCTGGAGGTGGGGTAGGTGGTGTGGGCCGGGGCCTGTCGGAGGTGGGGCGGGGCGGACGGACGAGTGGTGGCGCGGGCGGTCAGAGGTGGGGCAGGTGGCACGGGGATGGGCAAGGGCGGCACAGATGGCGCGAGGGAGGCCGGAGGTGGGGCGGGTGGCGTGGGGACGGGCGCGGGCGGCGCGGGGGCGGCCGGAGGTGGGGCGGGTGGCGTGGGCGCGGGCGACAGTGATGGCGCGGGCGAGTGAAAGCAGCAGTGTGAGTGAAAGTGGCGAGTGAAAGTGATTGGCCGTGTCGATTTCGCAAAGTCATTTTTTTATTTTTTTTCAAAAACTTTGCCAAGCGCCACCCTGATCCGGCACTCGGCAAAAACTAGGTTTGTCGAGTGCCACCCAGTACGACACTCGGCAAACATAAAATTGGTTTTTTTTGTTTTAATTGTTTTTATTTTTGAAAAACTTTGCGGAGTGCCACGTGGACCTGACACTCGGCAAAGAACCAAGTTTGCCAAGTGCCACCTGGACCCAGGCACTCGGCAAACCTAAAAAGGGAAAAAACAAAATTATTAAGTGGTTTTTAAAAAATTCTAAAAATACCAAACGGATCCAAAAAAATGACCAAATTTTCACACGAGAGAATATATGTTGTGTATTGTTTATACAAAAAGTTTTGAAGTCAAATCCGAAGTTGTGTTCGCGTTAACTCCAAATCTGTAGGGATATGGGGATGCTACGCTAGCCGGAAAACAAAATTTTTCGACCCCATAAACCAGGAACTAGTGCTAGTTACAGGTTACGGGATTACCACTAGACGCGCAGGTGCAGCGGAAGCGACTCGATGTAGTCGAACGCGTCGTAGCAGTGCCGTGCAGTTGCGTGGTCGTCCGTCACGTCCACCCTCCGCTCGTGGATCGTCCCTCTCGCGCGGTTCGTCCTTGTGCTCCAGATGCAGCACCTCCAAGGTATCCCACACGTACGGGGAGGAAGCGTTGCTCCTCCGGACTGCTAGGTCCGCGAGGAACAGTATGCGTGAGCGTGGGGAGGGTGACGGCGGCGGCTGCTCAATGGCGTGAGTCATCTAGCCGTGCCCCCTCCCTCTCTTATATAGGCGTCTCTAATCAGCCCCAAGTTGGACGTCCAATTAGAAAACCCTAAGTCTAGTCAAATTCGGGTCTAACCCGAATTGGGCTTCCAACCCCTTAAGCGTGCGACCCTATGGGTTCATATACAAATAGACATGGCCCGAGGACTCCTACTCGGCCATTAGTTGATAGCGGTCTCTAGCAAGACGTGTCAACTCCTATGTGTACACGAAGATCATATCAGACGAACCACAATAAACCATATACATGTCATTCCTTTTGCCATACGATATTTGGTCCAACTCATAGTTTAACACTTAACCTAAGCACGGCTATGCATTTATTGATCCAATCATTAGTCTTCCATTGATATCTCTCTCACATAGAGAGGGGCAAATTCCATCTTGATTGTCTATGTCTCACAGCATGTTTCTTGACAAACCCGAAGACCACCTTTATAACTACCCAGTTACTGAGTAGCGTTTGATAATCTCTAAGTAGGTCATTTCACATCTTGAGTACATACAACAATCTCAGGTCTGAGGACATAACGTACATGATGTGAATCGAGACAATAACAACATCTCGTGTTGGGTCAGTCCAGCCTACATGTCACACATGTGCCCACATTATTAGTTTGACATCTCTATGTCTATGACTTGTGAAACATAGTCATCAACTAATAATGTGCTTATCTAATATTCATGTGCGTCCTAACATGAACTCCGATCAGGGACCATTCTAGAATAACCATACAAGTAAAAGAGTTTCACAAACAATTCACATAATTGCTAATCGATACAAGTTGTCTTTAATGGATATTCTATGGACTCATAAAATGTCACGGATACAAGGCAATACAATCATCTCTATGATAACCTCTAGGGCATACTCCCAACAAAATCTTGCCGGTTCCTTCTCAACTCTTTAAAACTTCTTCGGAGATTCTTCGATTTGAAAGCAATCGCTGAACCAACTTGCCCGAAACCTTCTCAAATTTTTATCATGGCGTCGGCATACGATATCATGACATCACAACAAGTTTCAAGATTTTTAGACTTCGTTTGCTTTTTATATAATTTTAAAACAATTCTCTCGCAAATAAGTGGTCATGTTTCGTGAACACGATGTTCAGAAATTTCTCGTTTGTCCCTGACACAAACTCAAAATAGACTAAATAACATGAGTATCATTTTTTCATTGAATTTTTTCCATTAATCGAATGACTTGCAGTTCAAATTTGAATTATCCAAACAAAATCAATTAAATGAAATAAATTTACAAAATATAGCAAACGCAATGAGAAATTTGCAATATTTGAACATGTAGTCTCAAGTACCGTAGGAAGACAGCAGAAAAAGTTTCAGGGCAAAAAGAAAAAAATATAAAATCTTTGCCGAGTGCCGGTGTTGGACACTCGGCAAAGATTGCCTTTGCCGAGTGTTGTGGCCTGGCACTTGGCAAACCTTAACGGCAGGCGATGGGCCTCGGCCGCCGTCAGGCGTTTGCCCAGTGCCAGGGTTTACCGAGTTCCTAGCACTCGGCAAAGATGCCATTTGCCGAGTGCCAGACGTTGCCGAGATCCTGGCACTTGGCAAACACCACCTTTGTCGAGTGCCAATCACTCAACAAAGGAAGCTTTTGCCGAGTGCCGGCCTTTGCCGAGTGCGGCACTCAGCAAACCCTCCTCTTGTCTCCGGTTGGCATGTTTCTTTAGCAACATATTTTCACCGTACGTTGGAGCGAATGCAGATGTGATCAATATTGGAAACATTCAGACATTTGATAAGCATTAACCACATACACCAGATCTGCAAAAGAAAAGCTTAACTCGTTGACACTGTAGCCTGAACATCAAGAAGGCTTCATTATACATCTTCATCAGTGATTCAGATAATTGGATGAAAGTGGTCTTGATTCAGGGAACATCAAGAAAGTTTCATTGCTATATTGCTGTCCTGCCTCCAACTATCCGTGCAGGGGACGATAGACAGCAGCGCCTTGCTCCTTGTATCTACCTCAATCATCCACACCCTCCTATGTCCTATCAGCAAACTTGGTATAGTCCTGCACGTCCTCGGGGACCACGAACCAGATCACATCGGGGTTTTCTAAGCTCACCACAGGGAACTTCATTGTTACCTGCAGCAGGCCCTTGTAGGCTGGGAGCGCCCAAAGCTCATTGCAGTCGAGCACGCCGTCTTTCACCCACTCCAATGGCTCGTCCATGCTGAGGCTTGTGGTCCAGGTCGTCATGGTGAACAAGGAATGGCCACGTGCGCACGTGCTCCTACCATGGCCGCCGCTGCAGCAGCGGGGTTCGACGTTTACGAACCTCACCATGTCAGCATCAGCGCCAGCGTCAGCCAAGTGCCGGCAATATCTCTTGTAAGCAGGGATGAAAACGGTACGGATATTTTTCGACCGTATTCGAGACCGAATTCGTTTAGAGGGGTTTTAATTCGTCCGTATTCGAGTTCGGATATTTAACATCCGATACCGTATTCGTATCCGAATATTTAAATCACATATTTATGATGTCGATATCCAATCGTATCATATCCGGCATTTTTTATACTATCCGTATTCGAATCCGAATCCGGACATAAATATGAAAACAAATATGATATCAGTGATATCCGTCCGTATCCAATCCGTTTTCATCCCTACTTGTAAGGACAGCCGTCCCAGTATTCCACATCTTTTGCAGGCACCACCGGCAGCGTCACGTACCGGAGCTTATGGCTCGGGTCGTCGGTGGCCATGTCGCAAAAGAGGAAGCTGAGGCGGTAGTCGACCCAGCACAGGTACGGGTCTCCTACAGGGACAACCCTGTCTGCCTCCCACCGCCGTGGCACAGCCACATCGCTCGTGCTGCCCGGGCGACCACCAAATAGGATAGGCACCGCTCGCTTGTGCTCCCAGTCCTGACCGACGCAGAGGTCTGCCCTGTCACAGGGCTCGTCGTCGGAGTAGAACACCTCAAGCTGGGCCACCAGCAGGAACTCGTCGTTGTTACGACAGCGCAAGAGGTCAGTGCTACTAACGCTCATGACGCACTGGCTCTCCTTGTCAGGCTCGAACAGACGGGGAAAGTAGCAGCCGGGGAGCTTCAATATCGACGGTGGCCGCACCATGCCTGTCTCATACAGAAAATAGTCCCACGTTCTATCAGCACAATCGTATGGCCCGCGCTTCTCGGATGAACAGAGAGCCGCCGTGGGCCGCGATGACTTCGACGTAGCAGAGGGCATTGCTCTCCTCCCCCTCTGAATCTTGGCTGATCGAAGCGCTGTCCCACTCCCACCTGCCATAGTGCAACCAGGAGTTCGCCGGCGGCGCCCCGAGGAGGAGGAAGACATAGAAGAGCAGATTCGTCGAGGTGCAGGAGGAAGCCGCGGTCATCTTGATCACCGAGGGAGGACAGGCGGCGGCGCGGCCGCCGGTGGCGAACCAGTAGATCCGTTTTCCATGTTGCAGCAGTTTCAATCGAAAGTTCGAAACGTTGGAGAAACGGATGCCCTACTTCGTGCCGGCGCTGCCTGCGCCACTTTTTGTTTTCTCAATATCTATTCGCTTTCTATATATTTTATATATACAGGGAAACTGGATGCTACATGTATAATTATACTACAAGGTGGAGACAGATACGGTCTGGATACTGATGTGGCTAGAAATTTGTATGCCCAAGTACTCGGTAGAAGCGGATAGGGTTTTGGATACTGATTTGGCTAGAACTTTGTATTGCCCAAAGCCCAAACTTCAAAGATTTGTTACTCTCTCTGTTTCAAATTATAAAAAAATTTGTTTTTTTACAGATGTTCATAATTTTTACAACACATTTAGATGTATATTATATTAGATACTAAGTAAAACTATGTATTAAAACATCTTATAATTTAGAATGGAAGGACTATCTATTTGTGAAGAAAAACATTATAAAAAATATAAAGAAAACAAGCCTCCAAGTGGCACGCATGTACAGCAACATATATGACACGCACATGGATAGGCCACGCCAAGAGCCATGCCCCCCAGTCCCCTATCTTGAGTTTAGTAGTAAGTTGCTATGTCTGTTAACTATAACACATTTACTAGACCAGGGGCATGTGACCTTATGGATGTACCGTATGACATGTGTGGCACTGCAAGATTTCTGCGTTGACATATACATCAATGAGCCAAGTTCCCGCTTCTAATTTAGTACCAAATAACTACTCGCCTGAGTGCTTCATCCATGATCGAAAAGAACTCCAAAACCAGATAGTTGTAGCAACATGCACCAACAAGACGTTGGACTAACATGCACGAAATTTGAAAGTTGTTGTATGATGGGTCTAACATTTACTCTATACATTACGTTAGATACTAAGTAAAATTGTGTATAATAAAAAATCAAAAATTCTTATAATTTCAAATGGGAAGTGCATTTTAATTGTGAAAGAAAACATTATAAAAAATATAAAGAAAACAAGCCTTGGTTACCACAGTGGCACACATGTAAAGCAACATATATAGCACACACACGGGTAGGCCTAGAACCATACCCTTAGTCACCTCTCTTGTGTTTGATAATAAGTTGCTATGCCTGTTAACTAGAAGAACACATTTACTAGACTAGAAGAACATATTTACAAGGGTATGATAAGCGATTCTAGATAATCCATAGAGCTCAGGAATGATCAAAACAACTCTAGAACAAAGCAAACTGTAAGGAAAATGGACCCTATTAGGCCCATTTAGTTTTGATCTTGGTGCTTGATGATCAGCATGACTAAGTTGGACTAATATGTTTGCTAGGATTTCTTTTACAATCCCATAGGATGCAAACGTGGATTGGACCAAGTTTGTATGTGAAAAATATGATCAACACACAAAGGAAGGCATTGGAGAAGGTGCAGACAATCTATAAGTGAAGCTAGAAGTCCAAGACGAGGAGATAAAGAAGCCTAGACGAAGACACACAAAGAAATGAAACAAGGGATGCTGGCCCAGGCAGCACCAGACTCGGGGGCGAAGCTATGTAGAGTGCAGTGGGTGCAAATGCACCACCCAAATTTTGTGAAAACTATGTTTGTTTCTAAAATTTCACCATATATGCACCCTCTATAGCACAACCCTATGCATGCACCCACAAGGCAAGTGCACCACCCCTAATTTTGCTCTAGCTTCGCCACTGACCGGACTGTCCGCCAGTGGACACTGGACTGTCCGGTGGTCACTGCCAGGGGCGTGACCGTGCACCACCCTAATTCTCAGAAGGGCTGAGTTTTGAAACTGGCACCGGACTGATCTGTGGTCACCACCAGGGCACGATGGTGACACCGCCCTGATTTTCCAGAGGGCATGGTATTTCGGAGCTGGCACTGCACTATCTGAGCATGTTCACCATACTATCCGGCGTTCGACAACAGAGTTCCAACGGTCGGCTGTCAGATAGGCAATGGATAGTTGACAGTGGGGCACTGAACTGTCCGGTGGGTGGCACCGAACAGAATCTGCAGCTTGCCTCCAAATTTTAAAATGAGCTGATGTGTTTTTTTAACATAGTTGATGTGTTTTTTATATTAACTTTTCTACAACACATTTAAATTTTAAAAGAGCAATAATTGAAGAAAATATAAGTGCGGAACAATTTAAAGAAAATCATCACATGGAACTTTTGAAAGGAACTAAACAATATGCCCACACATTGCATTGTTTACGTAAACACTTAGGTAATCATCTAAGCCTGCCATGGCTAGCAAGCCCACTGCATTCCTACCTCATAGTCATGTATGTGTACGAAGAGGGGAAGGATATTGAAGCACAAGGATCCAAATCAAAATCAACGAACTCAATGGCTACAACTCTGGATCTAGCCCACCAGTCGTCGATTTACGACAAGGAGAGACACTGAGAGAAATTGAGGCTTCAAGAGGAGAGAGAGAGAGAGAGAGAGAGAGAGAGAGAGAGAGAGAGAGAGAGAGAGATGATGATGATAATGAGGGGCTTACCTCGGTGGTGTGGATATCGTTATCTGTGGGTGTTTCAACGCCACAGCACCACGTGCGCTATGTCCTCATCCTGCTACCTCCTCAGCCCATGCGCAAGATCTGCCACACCATGACATCAGACTGGATTGCCTCATCCTTGACCAGTATCGCCGCATACTCGGCCGAATATGGAGGAATACTCCCCATGTCCTACCCGCGACAAGGCTGATCACTAAGTAGGTCGGTCAGTGTGTGGCCCACTGGTAAGGGCAGCGCCACGCCAATCGCCAACTACCATGTCCTGAAGTCTGTGCTCCCAACATTGGTCCTTTTCCATTGGGGCCCCTACTCGGTGGATCCGTGTGGTGAGAGGTCAAAGGCAGGAGATCGAGGGCCGAGGGGCAACACAGCGGAGATATTGATAGCTGAGGCATGGAGAGAAGCCAGAGAGAGAAGAGATTGATGGGGAAGAGAAGCGAGGCTGGCGGTGGCTGTGGCGTGAGAAAGAAAAAGAAAGGGGTAGGAGTGATTGGTGTGCCCTGGTCGATTTACATAGGTGGAGGATTTGGGCGTCCACCTCCCACCTCTAGCAAATTTACACTAGTGTGGTTATACATACACCCATCATCTCAATAAATGAGATGGGTTTGTCTCCCAGTGTCCATTTTATAGTAGTGATGATCTACTCAAAAAAATATAAGAAAAAAGTTTAACCTATAAGTTGTGGCATGCACATATACGAAAGAATAATGTTAGCCACATTACAAAGGATTTGGGTTCAAAGAAAGAGATTCATAAGGATGGTTTGATTCAAATCCAATTGTTCAACTTGTGTGACTTATACAACACCTATAAGAAAAAACAATACTTAAGTCACTTACACGGAGTCTGTCATTTTGCTGTCTTGCTGCAGTTAACTTTGAACCCTAGGTTGAGGGTGGTGACATAGTACATACTACTAGTATTTAGTGTACTGAATTTTGGCTGGAAAATAGGATGTTGGATAACTGTCACTACCATTGTATTGGACGACAGAGCGCAGCACCTTCCTTCTGGTGTCAACCTCGATGGTATATGCCTTCCTTCCGATATCGTCCGTGCTGTAGCAGCCGTAGTCGGTTCGGACGACAAAGCAGACAGCGTCAGGGTCGTCGGAGTTGACAACAATGGGATACTCCACGGTGACACGTGGGAGGCCCATGTATCCTGGTTGCGCCCAGAGCTCGTCGCAGTCGAGCACGCCGTCCTTCACCCACTCCATTGGCTCGTCCAAGCTGAGCTTCAGGGTCCAGGTCGTCACAGTGAACAAGAAGCGGCCGCGCTCGCACCTAGTTCTGCCAGGGTCACCGCAGCAGCAGCGGGACTCGACGTCTACGAACCTCACTGAGCCATCGCTGGCTGCTCCTAAGTTCCGGGTCCACTTCATGTTTGACCGGCCGCCATCGGGGTCATACGGGTCCTCAGGCACGACGGGCAACGGCGCATAGCGGAGCCTAAGACTGAACTCGTCCTCTGTCATGTCGACAAAGAGAAAGCCGCGGAGGTAGTCGACCCAGCACAGGAACCGGTCACCGACGGCGAAGGCGGCATCAGTCCACCACGAACTCAGTGGGTGATCATAATCTCGGCAGTCGTCTCTGCCGCCCTTGTCGTCGTCGTAGACGATGACGGGCACCCTCTTCGACTGCCACTCCATGTCGCGGCCGGGGCGGAGCAAGCAAAGCTCCACCACCGCCTCCTCTTCCTTTCTATCTACCTCGAGCACGGCCACCACGATGTCGTCCTCGCTGCGCCGCAGGAGGCCAGTTTCGCCGTGGATCATGTTGCGCGCCGTAGCTTGCAGTTCAGGCGGATACGCCCTGCCGCGGCGATCATAATACCTGGGAATATAGCAGGAGGGGAGCAGCAACAGCGACGGCGGGCATCCGGCGGCCGACGACGCCTGGAACACGAAGTAGTTCGGCGGTGGCCGCGGCGACAACGATGACATGGTGGCGGAAGCGTCGGCCCGTGGATGTGCAGGAGGCCGCGGAAGTCGTGTTGGCGCCATCGGTGACGACCGAGAAGTCGTCGGTGCGTTTGGCGTAGGGCGGTAGCAGCACCAGGCGGGGGCAGGCGGAGGAGTCGGCGCCGGCGACATCCGCCGGCAGATTAGAAAATTCTCTCTGATCGATTAGGGATTCCATGGCACCGCCGCCTCGATCGAGATGATCCATCGTGGTTGAGACAGAATAAGGGCAGGGACTGTATTCAGGTTCTAGTTCTGTTCTACCAGATCTATTAGCTGGGCCTATAAACGGCTTTTTTTTTGCCCATAAAAGACCTATGTTCTAGTTGTATTCTACGAAATATTCACTAGCAGGCCCACAAACGCCTTGAAAATTCTCTCTGATCGGTTAGGGATTCCATGGCACCGCCGCCTCGATTCTGCTCGCCGAGCTTGCGGTGGACATCGGGGGTGGTTGCTACTGTCGTCATCGTCTTTTTTTCTGTTTTATTTTTTGTTTCATTTTGTTTCCATTATTTCTTTTAGTTTCAGTTTTACGTTAGTTTTTTTAATTATTTTTATTTTCATTGCTTTTAGTTTTTAGTTTTATTTTTAGTCAAGTTTTTTTTAATGTTTTTAGTTTTAGATTTCCGTCACAGTTTCAGGTTTACATATCTTTCTAAACACTACATATTAGTTGTCACACCTACCATGTATAAGTTGTTAAAAAAAGGGTAGCCATTTAAACATAAGTTGCCACAAAAGAATTTGCTCCTAGTTTTAGTTTTCAATCTAGTTTTTTCAGTTTCATTCTTCAGTTTCATTTTTTAATGTTTTTTAATTTCAGTTATTAGTCACCCTTTTAGATTCGAATATCTTTTTAAGTTCTGCATATTATTTGCCTCACTTACACTATATAAAGGCATATTTTTAGGTTTTCATTCTCTTTTTCATGTTTTTTGTTTCATTTCTTAGTATTTTTTATTTTCTTTTAATTTCAGTTTTCAGTCACCCTATAGGTTCGAATGCTTTCTTAAATCTACATATTAGTTGTATAATAATTTACACATAAATTGCTATAAAATAATTTACACATTTATACGCATAAATTGTTATATAATCTCCTAGCACATATTTACACATATATTGCTATAATAAAATATTTTTTTAAAAAAAACATAGACAACTAGGGTCTAGTTTTGTTCATCTCGTTGCGTAAAAAACATCAGTGCAGACGGAATTAAAAATAGATACACCATTTTAGAAATTATAGCAATTAAAAAAAATTGTTGCGTGAGAATGATGTCAGGATGAAAGCGACGTTTGCGTGTTCCGTTGTAAATTGAAGGAGGTTGTGGGAAGGGGACGGGTAGTGGGTCTGTTGCATGCCGTTGAATTAAAATGGAAAGAGACAGGGAGCACAGTGTGCCCGATCGCTCGCATGCAAGTGGAGAGGGGGGTCGCGCACTCCCCGTACAGCGCGACCTGTCGCGCGATAACGCCGTCCATCCTAAACAGATCCACGCACGCACAACAACCGTCCAAGGCATATATATCAACAATGGCTCAGCGGGTTTTCTTCGAACTCACTGTTACTTTTAAAATTCTGCTATATTTCAAGTGCCTCAATTCAGTCACCAACAATAAGAACACAAACACAACACCCATACCATGGTTTGGGTCTCCAACAACATAGAATGCAAATCAGATCCAAGTGGCGCTCCTCCCTCACCGGCAGCGCCCCTTCCTAGCGACGTGCTCCTCCCTTTCGCTCACCACATGATGGCAGATCCAGCCCAGTGAACACCGCTTCCTCCCGCGTAGTCGCGGCTGTGGCTCCACATGTGCCAAGGGGAGGGCCAAGTCGGACACGCCGGCCGGGATGGCTGGCAGTGTGCGTGGCTGTGCATGGGTCAACAGGCCCACGGTTGGGGAGGTGCAGGCGCCGACGGCGCTGGATGTGGTCGGCAATAGGGTGGAGGTCGAGCTCCCACTCTCCTACGCCAGTAGTGGCTTGCAGCGGGACGGGAGCGAGAGAGGCCACGCCGATCTGACCATACTCCGGCATGGACCCGCTCCGCCGGCCGCCCTCCACCCTGATGCCACTACGGGCCCACTACCTCCTCTGCACGAGTTTTGCATCTTCCCTCTCCCAGACACTTATTTGTGTTCCAGTCGGTGGGGAGCGAGGAAGTGCCAACGGAAGGAACGGCGACGACGCTGCGAGCTCCACGGCTATCCATGGTGGCCGCAGCCGCGCGCAGCTGCAGCAGCACGGCAAGGGAGAGAGCAAGCGAGAAAGCGCACAGAGGCCGTGCTGGAGCCGCGTCTCCCGAGCACACTTGGCGCGGAGCTTGGCGGTGAGGGTGCTACTGGCTCGCTCGGCCTCACTCCTCAGCATCCATGGCCAGGGAGAGAGAGGTTGGCGTGTAAGGCCTACCTGTAGGGCAAAACTGACATAAAAATGCTTCTGTTAACTGCCGTTGGGGGAAAGCTGACTGCAGTGGCATGCAAGGGTGAGAAAATTTGAAGCAGTGGTTGAGGGGGAAGATGAAGTTTGTCGGTGGCTCACAAGGAAATTGGATCTTTTATAATGGTTCTCGAGGAATTCTTCTGCCATTTAAAATCATATGACATTTTAACCTTCCTAAATATAATTTTTTTTACTACACACTTAGATATACATCCTGTCTAGATGTATAATAGAAAACAATGTATACAGAAAAAGCCAAAACATCTTTTAATTTAAAACCGAGAGAGCATATTAGTAGAATTTTGATCCACACGTCCTCTCGAAAAGATTACACAAATTTTAAAGAAGTCGTGTAGTTTATTTAATTTAATTCGTTTTGGGTATTGTGTGGGCCGTCCCTACCGAGCTGCAATTGCAAGCCCCAGTGTCTTGTTGTATAAGCTAGCCTTCACAGATATTGGTTGGAAAGTTTTGCTTTATAACTCAACAGAAGACTCAGTGTTGTTGCAAAAGAGAGAGAAATTAAGATGGCTAGTACTTCTTAGTTTACTTCAATGACATATGCTTTATGGGCTTTTGCAGTGTCAACCATTCAAAAATCTTTTTCACAGTGAGAATGGAATGTTCTTCAGAAAGATAAAAACAGCCGTCGAAATATTCAGGGCTTCAGGGCATAACACATGACAGAGCTTTGATTGTAAAAGATGACTGTAACTACATATGCATAAAGACACACAAACATGTGAACAAGATTTATCTCAAGTAAGGCACAACTTTATTTCTTTAAAGAAAAATAAAGTTTCACCATTCATGTGGGAGCAAATGCATCTCTTATGTGAGTGATATATTTGATATATATACATTGGAGACACATCTTCTCACCATATATACCAGATGTGCAAAGAAAGCTTCATCACGTTGACAATGGAGCCTCACGACCAAGGATTCATTATTTTCCATCGTTGCTTCAGAAAATTCGATGAAATTGCTGGGGGCTTTTTATGCTTTGAGCTTTCAGAGGTTGCCAGTTAGCAGGGGCACCAAAGTTTGACTGCAACATGGCTGTCCATCAGTGAAGCTTCATTGTAAGGGACGACGGACAGCAGCGCCTTGCTCCTTGTGTCAACCTCGACCATCCATACCCTCCTATCAGCCAAGTTGGCATAGTTGTGCTCGCGGACCATGAACCAGATCACGTCGGGGTTTTCTAAGCTCACGATAGGGAATTCCACTGTTACCTGCGGCAGGCCATCGTAGGCCGGGAGCGCCCAGAGATCCTCGCAGTCTAGCACGCTGTCTTTCACCCACTCCAATGGCTCGTCCACGCTGAGACTCAGGGTCCAGGTCGTCACGGTGAACAAGAAGCGCCCACGTGCGCGTGCTCCTACCATGGCCGCCGCAGCAGCAGCGGGGTTCGACGTGGACGAACCTCACCGCGCCACCGTCAGCGTCACCAAATCCCCGGCAACATCTCATATAAGGACGACGGCCATCGAAGTAGGACACCCCCTCATGAGGCAGCAGGGGCAGCGCCACGTACCGGAGCTTAAGGCTGGCGTCGTCGGCGGCCATGTCACAAAGGAGGACGCTGAGGAGGTAGTCGACCCAGCACAGGTACTGGTCTCCTATGGCGATGGCCACGCGAGGATTTTTTTACTGGTAACAAAAAATTTCGGTCCCTAGCGATAAATATGAAATTTCAGAAATTTCGGAAATATCAAATCAAATTTAAATAAATTCAAATTGATTTTTAAATAAATTTGGTATCATTTCACTAGAAAACTCTCTAATCCATCATCCATAACAAATTTTTATAACATCGACGAAATAACACAATATATCACCGCGGTAATACAGCGGGCTGACCGTGGGTGAGCTGCATATGCTAGTGCTATCGAATGTGTGAGTGAGAAAATTAAATAAATTTGAAGAAATTTAGGACTTTGATAAGACTAGAGAATATGGAGGGTCATTTTAGCGTGGTTTGGTGTAATTTTAGAGTTAAAGATGAATTTAACCAAAAATTTTTGACCGATATAAATTTTTTTCGGGCCTCAACAAAAAAAGGTGATATTTCAGAAATTTCAGCGATATTTCGCCGAAATTGTAAACCTTGGGGCCACGTCCGTCTGCCACCGCCGCACCACCACATCGCTCATGCTGCCCTGGTGGTGGTCGTCAAAAATGATAGGCACGGCCTGCCTGAGCTCCCAGTCTTGACCGACGCGGAGGACACAGAGCTCCGCCGTGTCCCGGGGCTGGTCATCGTCGTACTGGCACGGCAGCTCCTGCTGGGCCACCACGAGCTCGTCGTCGCCGCAGCGCAGGAGGCCAGTCTCACATACGTTCATGGTGCGCGCGTCAGGCATGAGCATGAGACGCTCCTTGGCGTAGTGATGCCTGGGA
Source organism: Saccharum spontaneum (assembly GCA_022457205.1). Lineage (NCBI taxonomy): Eukaryota > Viridiplantae > Streptophyta > Magnoliopsida > Poales > Poaceae > Saccharum > Saccharum spontaneum. The sequence goes on from CM039598.1 coordinate 14,285,999, forward strand.
AAATAGCAGCCTGGGAGTATCAACAGCGATGGCGGCCGCGCCATGGCCGTGCTTGTCTCATACAGGAAATAGTCCAACTCTGACGTGGTAGTGGCACCGTATGCTCGACTCCTTTGTGACCACGACCTCACCTGGAGGAGGACAGCGTCGCCATGGACCGCGATGACTCTAAGCTCATCGATCTTTTTCCCTTCCCCGTCATCTTGACAGGACGCGCTGTCCGACCGGCCGTAGTAGACCGGCCGTAGTAGAGCCTGGAGCTCGCTGGCGGTGCCGCCAGGAGGAGGGAGACATGGAAGAGTAGATTCGTGGAGGTGCAAGCGGCAGCCGCAGCATGGGCCTCTGCTGCAACAATGGAGTCCCGTTTGCAGCCGAACCTCTTCAGTATCACCCAGGGAGGGCAGGAGGCGGCGGCCGCCGGCCGCGAATCAGAGTATTCTTTTTCCATGCGGGCACGGCAGGTGTGAGAATCGGAGGATGCCGGCACTAATTCGTGGTGGCGGCGCCTGGGGTTCTAGTTTTTTTAGGGGAGCCTGGGGTTCTAGTTCTACCAGCATCAAGAGGCGTAGACTACAAGAAACCGGGACTTTGCCCAGTGCTTAAATTTTTGCCGAGTGCAAAATATCGGGCACTCGGCAAAGGCCACCCTTTGCCGAGTGCCGTACTCGGTGAAACTTGGCACTCAGCAAATAGGGTTTTGCCGAGTGTCTGGCACTCGGCAAAGCCAAACTTTGCCCAGTGCCAGACACTCGGCAAAGTTGGGCACTCGGTAAAGAGGCGTCCGGGGATAACGGTATCCAACGCCGTCCTCTTTGCCGAGTGCCTTCTGTTTGGCACTCGGCAAACTATTAGGTTTGCTGAGTGCCTAGAGTTAGCACTCAGCAAAATAAAAATTATTTTTTGTTTTTTGCCACCAACTTTTTTTTCTTAGATTTGTATTTGTACCACGAACAACATGTTCAAAATTGGCACAATTTCATTGTTGTTTGCTATATTTCTTCACTTTATTTCGTTTTCTTGCAATTTTCCGGAAAATGCAGGTTTGAACTGCACGTGCATCGAATAATAGTTTTGATCCATTCCAAAAATGTTATTCTTGTTTGTTAGTGTCACTTTATGCTAAATCTAGGAACTGTCTCCAAATTTCGATCAACGTGCTCACGGGGCAATGTCGCGAACTTGCGTGCGAGTGGTTATTTAATTCTATAAAATTCAAACGAATCCCAAAAATCATGAAACTAGGCGAGATGTCATGATATCACATGCATGTGCGGTGGTAAAAATTTGAAAACGTTTGGAGGACGTCATCACGTATGGTGTTCACAAACCAGGATATCATCACATGTGATATCAGATACCACATCAACCACTCGTGCGACGTCCTTGGTCGGTACCCGGGGAAGAGCGAGGCCAGGACCATGACACTCACCAGGGAGCAGTACTTCACAGTAAGTTATAAAACATTGTTACTGACTCATTTCATGAAGAATAGGTAGCCTTCATTTTATATTCTAACATTTCTAATACTTGATGGCATGCAGATGTGTCCTTCTTGGTGCGCCACCCACAGAGACTGTTGGGCGGCCATCATGGACAAGCGGGTCTCCGATGAGTGGAGGGAGAGGCACGCCCTCCGTCGGGTGCCGCCTGCAGATGGGTGGGCCGGCGCACCACCAAGGCAACCGGCCCCTCAGTTCGTACGCCCAGGCCTGGGTACATGCTATGCACTTATTTATTTATTTGTTCTAACGCTCAATTCTCATTGCTTCTAATCGTCTTTGTGTTTTCCTCGCAGTTCCAGTCGCATGATGGCCAGGAATGCAACGAGTTCATGGCGTACGCCATGGCACACAAGGGCAAGGCAACAGCCCCGGACACCGTCTACAACCCAGAGGATGGGCCCGACGCGTACAGCAACACGAGCGTCCACAGCAAGCTCACCGACTACGCCTCGGCGACCCATGAGCGGCATGGGGAGGACTTCGACCCCGCCACCTAGCCCCTTGATACCGACCTCGTGATGAGGCTCGGAGGAGGGAAGCAGCACGGCCGGTACTGGATGGCCTCCAACATGGTCGACTCGACCTATGTGCCCAACCTCGCCCAGATCCGAGCACAGAGCACGAGCTCCTCCGTCCCCATTCGACCTCAGCAGGCGAGCACACTGCAGTAGATGGCGGCACTCCAGGTTAGTTCTATTTCATTCGCCGTTCATTACTTTTACACATGTACCTTGCCTTTGCATTGTTTAAACGTTGATGATTGAATATTGCAGGCCACTGTGGAGAGGATGGAGGCCGAGAGGGTCGAGAGGGAGAGGGAGAGGGCCCAGAGGGAGGCGTCGAGGTGGAGACTAGACGGCGTCTGCGCGTCCTCTGGACGGACAACAGCGGGGAGTTCACCTCTGTCGAGTTCGAGTCCTACTGCGCCGACCGCGGCGTTGAACGACAGCATACCGCACCGTACATGCCCTAGCAAAATGGCGTGGTTGAGCGGAGGAATCAGACAGTCGTTGCCATGGCGCGGAGTCTACTGAAGGACCGTGGCATGCCGGCGACGTTCTGGGGAGAAGCAATTGCCACCGCCGTGTACATCCTGAATCGGGCGCCCACCAAGGCCGTTGATGGCATGACGCCGTATGAGGCCTGGCACGGTCGCAGGCCCGACGTCCACCACTTCCGCACTTTCGGCTGCGTCGCGTTCATCAAGGAGACGAAGCCGAACCTGAAGAAGCTGGACGACCGCGGGACGCCGGTCGTCTTCATCGGCTACGTGCCCGGCGCCAAGGCAAGGCATTTCTACAACCCGGCATCGCGACGCGCCGTGGTGTCCAGGGACGCAGTCTTCAACGAGCCTGCAGTATGGACCTGCGAGGACAAGGACATGGGCGTTGCAGCAGACTTCGCCATCGAGTACTGTACTCTGGAGCCAGAGGCTGATCAGTACACCTTCGACCCGGCTTCAGGCAACGCATCACCCTCCCCAGGCCCTGGCACACCAGCTGAGGGCACTCCAGCACAGCCACCTGCTGCCCCAGCTCCCAGTACGCCTGCACCACCAGAGTCCCTGCCGCCGGCACCGGAGTTCATCTCACCACCTCAGGATGCAGAGGAGTATCTGGATGCCGACGCCGATGACGTCGAGCCAAGGTACCGCACCATTGACAACGTCATCGGGGCAGTGACTCCACCAGGCTTTGCCGCGCGCCAGGTAGCTGCAGAGCTCCATCTACAGATGGAGGAGGAGCCTGCCTCCTTTGCAGAGGCTGAGAAGCACGCATGCTGGCGCCAAGCCATGATGGAGGAGATGGACTCCATCGAGAGCAACAAAACCTGGCGCCTGGTGCCCCTTCCGCCTGGGCATCGACCCATTGGCTTGAAGTGGGTTTACAAGGTGAAAAAGGATGCTGCCGCCGACGTTGTCAGACACAAGGCCCGTCTCGTGGCGAAGGGCTATGTGCAGCAGCTAGGGATGGACTTCGACGAGGTCTTTGCGCCCGTCACCCGCATCGAGTCCGTCCAGCTGCTCCTTGCGCTAGCTGCCCAGGAGGGGTGGCCGGTGCACCATATGGACGTAAAGTCCGTGTTCCTAAACGGGGAGCTGGTTGAAGAGGTCTACGTCAGGCAGCCTCCCGGCTTCACCATCGTTGGGCACCAAAACAAGGTGCTGCGCTTGGACAAGGCGATCTATGGTCTCCGTCAAGCACCGTGCGCGTGGAACGCCAAACTCCACGAGACGTTGGTGGCGCTCAGCTTCAGCCACAGCACATCGGAGCACGCCGTGTACGCCCACGGCAAGGGAGCATCCCGGCTGTTGGTGGGGGTCTACGTCGATGACCTCATCATCACCGGGAACGACGCCAACGAGATCGCCAAATTCAAGCAGCAGATGTCTTCCAGGTTTAAAATGAGCGACCTTGGCTTGCTCTGTTTTTACCTGGGAATTGAGGTGCAGCAGGGGCGCGATGGGATCAAGCTGCTGCAATCAGCTTATGCGTGCAAGATCCTGGAGCGCACCGGCATGGAGAGCTGCAATCTGTGCCACTCTGATGGAGCATCGCCTGAAGCTGTCAAAGCTGTCAAAGGCGACTGAGTACAGGGGCCTGGTTGGCTGCCTGCGTTACTTGGTGCACACAAGGCCGGACATCTCCTTCACCGTCGGCTACGTCAGCCGCTTCATAGAGCACCCCACCGTTGAGCACCTCAACGCGGTGAAGCGTATCCTGCGGTACATTGCAGGGACACTTGATTATGGCTGCCACTACAAGCGCGGTGGCCAGGAGCTGAAGCTGTTGGGTTACAGTGTGACGCCGACATGGGCGGCGACATTGATACAAGGAAGAGCACCACTGGTGTCTTGTTCTTCTACTGCTCCTGTCTAGTGACTTGGCAGTCACAGAAGCAGAAGGTCGTTGCTTTATCTTCCTGTGAAGCTGAGTATATAGCAGGGACGACGGCGGCCTGCCAAGGTGTTTGGCTGTCAGCTACTTGCTGAGCTGAAGAGCGAGGTGGACAGCCAATCGGCTATTGCCCTCAGTAAGAATCCCGTCTTCCATGAACGTAGTAAACATATTGATGTGAGGTTCCATTTCATTCGGGAGTGTGTTGGAGACGGGAAACTGGACATTGAACACGTCCGCACTGAGGAGCAGATCGCTGACATTCTGACGAAGCCGCTGGCACGAGAACGGTTCTGTGAACTCCGTGAGAAGCTTGGCGTCGTCAAGATCAACAAGGAACGTCAGGATTAGGGGGTGAAATGTAAGCGTCAATGTAATCCTGCGTTCAGTTCAGTTTTCCTTTCGCATTCAGCTAGCGTTGAGCTCGGCCTGGACAATCATATCCTCCCGAGCGCGTCGTTGTAATGGGGCCACAGCGTGGCGTTTTGGACGTGTCGTGGCGTTGCCTGCCACAGCGTGCACGTGGTGCTCTGGTGCGTGGGATGGCACGCACAGGTTGGGGCCATGACGAGCATGGCGTGCATGGCGGAGAGCTGAGGTTAGCTCAGCCGCTCCTTTTTTTTTTCTCTTTTGCAGTTAGAAGCTCATGTGTATATGTAGGAGCACCTTAATCAGAAAACCGCTGACACGAGTTCGTGCTTGGCACAAAAAAGTTCTTGTGTTCATTCGTTCTTGAATTCACAGCGAGTTTGAGAGCACGCCGGAGAGAGTCTGGCTGACATCATGCAGGCTGGTCAGCAAACTCCATAATCCAATCATGGTCCTCAAGGTGGATCTTGCAAAAGGCCTTCGAATCGGTTTCATGGTCCATCTTGTTGGAGGTTCTGCAACATGCTGGTTTCAGCAGGCGATGGACAAACTGGATAGCACTCCTCCTTTCCTCGGCCAGCGCCAGAATTTTGCTAAATGGGAGGCCAGGTCAGCACATCTGTCATTCCAGGGGTCAGCGGCAGGGAGACCCGCTGTCGCCTATGTTGTTTGTTCTCTCAATAGAGGTGTTAAACGCACTGATTACTGGGGCTGAAAATGATTGCCTCTTCTGGCCGATTGGTCATGATGGGATTGCACTCAGAGCATCCTTCTATTCTAATCATATGGTAACTTTCATCAAGTCGGCAAGGCAGGAAATTCTGTTGCTTCTAGCCATCTTGAATGCATTCGAACAGGCGTCACGACTAAAGACCAACCTGGAAAAAAAATAAGGCCATCCCAATTAAATGTTCAGCAGAGGGCATCCAGCTCGCCTTAACAACCTTTGGTTGCTCCAGAGAAAGTTTTCCTTGTCGATACCTTGGTATCCCTCTATCTTTAGGAAAACTTGTGCATTCTGATGAGCAGCCTATCATTGATGAAATATATACTGACATTGTCACAACAACTGTTGGACTGCAAGTCGCGGGAATAAGAGGGGTCTCGAGGAGTGCGACTTATGCGCCCTTCGCCATCAGGCACCAGGGACAATGAATCATCTACTTGTTGACTGCGTCTACACGCAGGAGGTCTGGGTGAGGTTGCGTTGTGCAATCACGATTGGGCAGCCCGCGCAGGTGGAGCAAATGGCTGTTGATCTTTTTCTCGGCGTATCATTGTATTATAGAGAGAAAATAAAGGCCCAAGTACATTACCAACTCATGCCGGTACCATACGTGAGAAGGAAATGGCTGTTGATCAATGGCTGATCGAAAGGAAGCTGCTGTGGAAGGAACTATGTTGGGGTTTTGATGCTATTTTTTGTCCTGGTGTTATGGCTAATATGGAAAGAGCAGTTGGAATGTTGAGTTGTTGAGCAGTGGTGATGAGCACATGATGGAGTGCGGTGGGGCATGAACATGAAAAATAGCTAGACTGCCAAATAGTGAGCTTTTGTCGGCTTCTACTTCTTCAAAAAGCTAACTTGTTAAAAAAGCTTACTTGTTGCAAAAGCTACTTGAAATTAAGTTGTTCTGCTTCTACTTCTTCAAATAGCTAACTTTTCAAAAAAGCTTACTTCTTGCAAAAGCTATACAATAGAAATTAAGCCGTTCCAAACAGCGTGTATGACCAGACCTAACCCATCAAACAGCCCATAGGAAACTGGGTCAGAAAGTCAGTACAGGCTGGTTTGCTTCCTGTTCAAACCATTAAACCCGTTTCATTCAATGCGATGGCCACATTACCATGGAACTAACTGCCACGCAACGGAGAGTGGTTAGAGGAGCTAATACAGATACGAGGACACATGTCACAGGTTTGAATCCGGCCGGTGCACCCTCGAGTATTTTCACATGAAAAATCTCATGACTAAAGAAACTTGGAGGAGGTGGGTGGGCTTTATAGGATAGGATTTAAAGAGGTGGGTATCTAGGTTCCCACCTCCATTAATATTTTCAATAATTTTAAAACTAAATATGTACTTTGGATTTGGATAGTAGCAACATAGTTTCAAATATAATTAAAACTAGAAGAACGCCCGCATGTTGCTGTGGAAATCACCGGTGAAATTGTACTACTTAAATTTACTAATATGATTGAATAAATGTAACAACCCAGGTTTTCAAATACCCAAAAATCACAACTTAAAAAGTTTTCCAAACAAAGCCCATGCATTGGTGAGTGTACATGTTAGGAAACCACCTTTGTAGTTGCACAAGTAGATCCCAAAGTAGTATATGTTGAGCATTTGCATTTAAACAACATGTGAGTTGCTTCTTCTTGATTTTATGTGATGCAACAAAATCAACCAAATCTTTGCACTAAGCTTGTTGTGTGTGTTGCCAACCCTTGGCATTGACCCTAATACCCTAGTTGACCCCTGGTGGACCTCATAAGGGGGTATACATGCTTGCCAACACATGTATACACACATAGGAGCCCAAGGCTTAGAATAGAAAATAGAAAAGGGTTTAGGATGGGGAAAGAATTGGAAAAAGGAAAGCAGCCCAGCAGTAGTAAGCGGCCCAGACTTGGCCAGTGTCCCCGCTGGCCTGCTTCGCCCGCACGGCCCAGCAACTGCAGCCCAGCAGCCGCCGTGGCCGAGCACCTCGGCCGCACTCACACGCAGACACACGCACGGATGCATGCCACATCCGCGATTTGTGGCATCCGTGCTTGCCCCCAGCTTGCACCCGCACCGCGTGACATCGCCGCCATGGCCCTTGTTGCTGACGCCACCCTATCCTTGCCTTGACCGCCAGGGATTCGAATTGGGAGCGCCCGTGACCTCCCGCCGAGCTCCAAAACCCTAACCTAGAGCCCCTATCCACCCTACAAATGGCCTTCCACCTCTCTCCACCGTCCTCGCCGCCTAGCCATGGCCGCGCCCGCCTATAAAAGGTCTCCTCTAGAGCCCTAGTGCCCTTCCTTCACCCCCGCCACCACTCTGTGGCAACCCACGAACCACACCAAGCCGAGGAGCAGAAGGGAGAAGGAGAGGAGAAGGAGGACCATGCTGCTAGAGTCGTTCGTGGTCGTTGGAGATGAGGACGGTGTCGATCGTCTTCTTCCCCATCGTGGCTCGACACGGCACTGCTTCATGTCGCCTCGGACACGACTCGTCACTACACCGCTAGCCTATCTCCCATGCCACCATGGCGAGCACGCAAGACCCCCCTTCTTGCTCACCGTCACAAGCTCGCCATGGGTGCCGTCACGTTCTCTCCACCTGGGGGAGTTGGCAAAGGCTGAGCCCTTAGCCTCCGCACCACTACACACACACTAGGGCACATACACGGCCAAGAATCAGCCTTGCTAAGCCCCGGACACTCAGGAATGACGACATCTTGCGATGCGCACCCACACGATCACCATGGCCGGAACCCACGATGACGCCACCTTGTTCTGGCCACCTCGAGACGGTAGAGGTTCCCAAGACCCCGTGGTTGTGACCACCTTGCTGTGTGACACGTAAAGCCGTTGTCTTTTAGTAGTAGAATGCCCTAGAGCTGCTGTTGGTGTCTACCTCGTCGGCGCAGCTGCGCACCAGAGCGCCGCCATGTCACGAGCGTTCTCGCGGATTCCGGCCACCTCATAAGATGAGGAGAGGCCGATGACGTTCGCCATCACTCTGCTAGTCCGTCGCATAGTTGGCTTGCCCTAGGACCCATCTTAGCCGCTGGAGCTTCACCGGGACCGCTGTGTCGCCGCAGACTCTACCGAGTCCTTTGGTCACCGCTATTAGGTTAGGTAACTTGCTCGTGAACCCCATCGGGGGAAAAGAGCCTCCTTTGGCTCCTTTTGGCCATGAAACCACCTCGCTATGGCTTGCCGTCGCCGTTGGGCCGCCGCCGCTGTGGCTAGACACGCCCAAGCCACTGTAGCCACGCCTGGAGCCGTAGTCACGCCCACCGAAGCGCAGGGAAGCCAGCAAAGCCTGCTGGAGCTTCCTCGACGCACCGAGGGACCTCACCATTGAGCTCGCACCATTGCCGACAACTGTGGAGCCTACGCTGGATGCGGGAGACCCCAAGGCTTAGCCTTTAGCCCACTGGTGAACCCGTTGTGAGCCCGTGCAGTCATAGAGCCCTTTTGCCGCCCCGTCGGATCGTTGAAACATGCAGCCACACAAGCTCGCCGCTGCGCCCCCGTGCCAATCGGTGCACCTGGTGCACTGTGAATCGAGGGAAGGAGAGGGAGCAGACGCGGTCCACCATGGACCGTGACTGCGGTGCATGGACCCATGCTACACAATCCACCATGAGCCGCGCCCGTGGACACAAGCCCGTTAGCAGCCTGCCAGTGCCACGTGGATGGCCAAAGAGGATGACATGTGTCTAGGTCCAACCTGGCCCAACTCGGCCCAATATCCAACCCGTTAGGCACAGTCCGAGACGAGTCAACGTTGACCGGTCAGCGCTGACCGTTGACTGACCCCACCTATTAATGATCCGTGCTGTTTCGACCAACCAGAGCACGCCACGTGTCAACCTAGGGTTAATTGTCTTCTTTTTCTTTTTCTTTTTCTTTTTCTTTTTCTTTTTCTTTTTCTTTTTTAGGCCTCAGAAAAATGTGAAACCAGAGTCCAAATTTTTCTAAAAATAAGCTCTACATCTTAGGCTTGTGTTTGTGTGCATTTGGATCTTTCTTGCTTCTTTGTGATTGTCTATAGGAGTCGCTTATCTCGGCTATATGTCTCGTTCGACAGACCCGGAGGAGCCGTGGACTGAGGAGGAGGACTATGACTACACTGACGAGCTGGGAGTCGACCTACCGCAGGTGCCACGTCCCACCCAACCTCGTAGAATCCTATTAGATATGCAATAATGTTTCTGCTAGTGCTTTATTTTATGCAATTGAACTGTGATAGGTTGCGTGGTAGAATTGCTTGAAGCCTTTACCTTGACGCAACCTTTACCCCTGCACACCCGCCGTTAGGATAGATGCTCGCTTTTACTTACTATTGCTTCTACTACGTATTATATCTGTGATGTGATGATTGGTGGAGGATTGTTTGTGAGTGGCTAAGGCACATGGTGCCATTTAAACTGGTAACAACTTAGAGAGATCTTGGCATGCGTCTTGGGTGTGTGGTGAGGGTTGAGTCAACCGGACATGATTCTACGACAAGTCATTTGACGAGTCTTGCCAAGGGGATGCGACCTGGGCATTCCCTACTCGAGGTGCCTATGGTGGGTACATGTGAGATGAGGAGGTCCCGGGGTGGAGTGTCTTCGTGGGGACGAAACTCTGGGATGGAGGTGCTATTGAAGCACGGGGTGTTGGTTATCCCCATTCGAGAAGATGTCTTATCTAGTCCTCCTAAGGACTGGTATGTCGAGAGAACTAGATTGTAGGACCTTTTGTACACGCCACTCGTCCTTGTTTGGGTGGGGACGGACGTTGACCTGCTAGAGTGGTGCCACTACTGTTGGATTGTTCGCGGATAGTGTAGGGAGGTGCTAGTGTGATGGCACACACCCTCCTAAGACAGCGTAGTGACCTTCAGCGGCCCAGAACTACGTTTCACAGTCTTAGTGTGCCGGTGGACTCCGGGGTGGCCCAAGGCTAAGTGGTAGGGTGATATCGCACTATGGAAGGCAGCTCGATATTAGCCTAGACGGTCTACGCGCCAATGATGCTGATCTTGTGGATTTCTAGGTGTACACGCTTTGTAGAATTGATCGATCTATACGTATAGCCGCGTCCGCGGATATGGACATTACTATGACCTATGCTTGCCTTGATTAGTGAGTGGAGTCCTTTAATTTCTCTTATTCCCCGTGGGTTTCGTTGGTTTTCGGCTATTAGCCGTTAAGGCAAGCTACGAGAGGGAGTTGTCCTTGCCGCCTAGAGAGCGAGAATGTGGTGAGATGTGTGTGATAGGATGGGAAAGCGTGTATGGATGAGATGGGTTAAAACTTGATGAATTATTATACAATTTGATTACACTTGCATAGGAAAAACTACAGCCTAAAGTAGGTCTTTTGCTCTACCCTCGCACTCCACTACCACAAAGCAAACGCAAAGCGTAGGGTGGGAGCCAATGTGGCCAGTACAAATCATACTGATAATTGTCTGGCAGGTGACGAGCCTAAGTACGACTACTAGGGACATGATTGGGTGGATTAGAGGTCTTGTTTTTCGCTCGAGTTTGGTTCGTGACCATGGTGTCGTCGTCCACTGCTGTTCTACCTAATGCTGTTCCAGATGCTACGTGCTTTGAGTGATTCCGCCAAGTGGTGATGTAATAATGAGTAAACCTTGCTATTTGTACTCTCCATAAGACAGGTATTTGATGTATGACTATGATATTGACTGTTATTCGATAATGTGATGGAATGATCATCTAGGACTATCACATTATGTTTCGTATCTGTGGATTTCCCTTCGTGGAAATCGGGATCATTTCAATAAATATCATAATACATGTTAGTGGATGATTTTTTAGCATTCACAACTAAATATATGCTACTAATTGATATGGTTTGCTAATGTGAATAGCTTGAATGAAGACGTAACGACATGTGTTAGTGGTTGCTGATGTGGACACTTTACTTGGTGAGATAGTTGAATGTGCTAGTGTGATGTTCTAGTGGACGCTGATGTGGATACTTTGCATGTGGCAAGATAAATTACTAGTGGGGTTTGTTTACATTCTCACAATTTGATAAATCTCGCGTAAACTCATCATTTTTCAAAACTCTTTTTACATGAATATCACATAACCTATTATTTATCAAACACCTTTCACACGGATATCACATAACCTATTACTTTCCAAACACTTCTTTCACAGATAATCTCACATAAACCGAACACTTTTGCATAAATCAAACACTTAGGGGTAATATGATTCAAATATGAACTAGAATATTTCACAGTACCATTATAATGTATTACAAAGCTGGATTCATTACACATGGTATCATTTCGCTGCTCCTACTGTCTTCCCCTCTCCATCTTTGCGAACCCACAGCATCATTTTGATCCTGTTGAAGCGGGCTTCGATAAGCTTGATCTTTTGTGGATAATCGGTAAAGATTATGGACCGGTTTAGTCTTCAGGACTATCACGCTATCAACTCCTACGACTCTCTACTTTACGGAGATAATTGTTCCTCTTGTCATTTCCCGGACATGGCATAGCCCATAGTAACATACTTGCACAACACGGCATAGTACTAGTGGTGGTGTTGTCACTAACCTTTTTACCAGGAATGTAGAATAAATAAATTTATTTTTAAGTTCAATCAATTTCAGAAAAATATTATCAATATTATGTCTCCAAATAGAGTTACAATCAAAAGTATATTTCATATTTGTTTTGACGGAGAAGTATATTTCATAGTTAATCCATGATACTTGTTATCACTGTTGTCTCTCCTCCTCCCGAGCGCTCCCGTGGGGCAACTCGGGAGGCGACCGCCGCGGCGTCACCAAGCCCTCCCCCGGCGCTCCCCTCCGGCCGCCGCCGTCGCCCATTGGCGTGCGACGGCGGCGGCCCGCGGTGGCCCGAAAAAAGGCACCCACCGTGGCCTTCCCCCCTCCCCCGCCACCTTCTCTCTTCTCCCCCGCTCCTCCACCAAGTGGCTTCTCCGGCGGGCCAGCATCGCGAACGGCGGCGGCCGGCGGCGGGATCCAGTTTGCCCGGGCCGGATCTGGCCCCCTACGTGCCGGATCTGCGGCGGCCTGGGGCTGCTGGCTCAGCCCCGAGCGGCACACTCCTCCGGCGAACATGGCCGGCGGCGCAGCTTCGCCTGGCTCGGCCCCGGGCGGCGTGCTCCTCTATCGAGCTCATGACGCTGTGGCCGGCGGTGGGTTCCTCCGGGCGGCGTGCTCCTCCGGCGAATGTGGCCGGGTCCGAGCGTCGAACGCCGGCGTCGGGTGGCGGATCCGGCTCCGGGCCCCCTCCGGTGCATGCTCCGCCTTGGGTCGGCCCGTGGCCTGGACGGTCGGCCGCGCCCCCCTCCCTCTGGTGGCTACCGCGAGACTGGCTGGATGGCTGGGGGCTCCTCGGCAGGGCGCTTGGGCCTCTTGGTGAAGGGGCTGCAGTCCTGGGGCGGGTTCCGGGCGAAATCCCGGTCCGGCCTTACCGGGCGGACGACGGTGACGCCATGGGCACCACAGACCTCCTTGGAGGCGTCGCTCCTGAACCTTCCTCCTGCGCCCACTTGCTGGATTCTGGGCAAAAGCCGAGCCTTAGATGCATATAAGGCCAGCGACGATGGCGTCCAGGGTCGCGCCCTTGGGCGTCACCTCCTTCTTGAAGGCGTCGCTGTTGAATCCCTCTGGCCCATCGCTTGCCCCCCTTCCCCGCTTGTCGTCGCGGTCACTGTGCTCCCGGAGAAGTCCCCGCTGTGCCTGTGTGTGCCTTGTACTACCGCAATGGGTCATCCTACTGCACCTGACCTCGCCGGCGTCGTTACTAGCAGATGCTTTGCCACTAGCGCTTTCGTGAGGAATGCTTGGCCGTCGTTGCTGCTACTGTTGCTGGCCCCTCCTTGTCAGATGCTTTGCTGCTTGGAGTGTCTTGGCCGCCCCCCGCTACGGATGCTTTGCCGTAGGGGGTGTCTCGTGTGGATCCACTGGCGGATGCTTTGCCACCCTTGACTATTCGGCCCCCTATCTGGCAGATGCTTTGCTGCCGAAAGTGTGTTGGCCCGTCGCTCGGTTCGTTGGCGGACGCTTTGCCGCCGTGCTCATTTATCTCGGTGGATGCTTTGCCACCGCGGTTTGGTCTTTTGCGTAGGAAACCATTATGTTCTTTTTTTCGCAGGTGCGGTCTGGTGTTGAGGGCAGTCGCTCTCCCTTTGTATCTTTTATGTTTCAGTGTTTATCCCAGGTTACTCACTACTGTCTCAGTGGTCTGTAATCTGTGCTATGAGGGTTCTCTCATAGCTGACTTGTAATTCACTCTACTTAATGAAAAACGGGCTATATCCCCCGATCTCGAAAAAAAACATCATAAATATACTGTTTTTATATGGATTTGATTAAATTGAAAATTGTTTGACTTCTTGTTTTTTCCCTAAGAGCAACTCCAGTGGAGTCCCTAAACAGGCCCCTATTCTAATTTATAGGAGTTTAAGAAAAAAAACAACTCCAGTGGGCCTCCTATTTGGGCTCTCATTTTAGGGGCACTCCCAAAATATAGTTTTGGACCCCCAGAAATCGGAGGAACCTATCCTCCCCCGATCCCTCCCTCCGCCGCTCCTCTTCCCGCACTCGGCCGCCGTACTCCCGCCGCCGCGGCCGCCGCTCCTCCACCGTGCGGGAAGAGGAGCTCCCGCACGCCGCCGCGGCCTTCGCCACCCTCCCGCCTCTGCGGCCGCCGCTCCTCCCCCGCTGCTCCTCTAGCGCCGCCGCGACCGCCGCTCCTCCACCGGCTATGGACGGCAGCGCGTCAGGAGGATTCTCCGGAGGCGGGCTGCCTCCCCGTCCGACGGCGTCCACCACGCGACGTCGTCCTCCATTCGTTGCGCCGCATTCCCGTCCTGCCACGTCGTCTTCTCTCGACGCCAACCTGCCTCGTCGCCAAGAACATCCTTCTCCCGGCAGCGGCAACGGTGGCAGGATGCCTTCTCCCGGCGGCGACGGCAGCGGCAGCAGGATGCCTTCTCCCGGCGGCGGCTGCAGTGGTGGCAGGATGCCTTCTCCGAGCGGCAGCGGCGGCATCGGCGTACCTCGTCGGCTCCCCAACGCCCAACCTCCACTAGGCCCTCGCGCGTTGACCTTCACAGAGCCTCACGCCACCACCTGGGACGCCGGCAGAATCACAACACCACCAGAAGTCTACGAGGTCGCCGGCGATGACTTTAGCCCCAACCATTGGACGCCTGACTACTCGGTGAGTTGAGCTTTCTTGAGTTGACCTTGTCAATCGCAATCCGCATATCATTTGTTTTTGACATTGTCGCACTGATAAAAGAAAACATGTAAAGCTATGGTAAAAAATGATGTCTGGATCATTACTTGAAACAAGGGCGCCATTGTCTTCATTATCATATACTACAGCAGCCTTGAATCCAGCATCCTGTGCATGTCTGGATCATTACTTGAAACAAGGGCTCTGTTTTAGTCGAAATGTTTATGATTTGGTTCCTGGTTTGTTGAATTGATATCTGGATGCAACAAAACTAGTAATCATCAGGTTAGTTGTTTTTTTATTTGTTATCCCGGGCAAGGAAATGCAACAGGAATTAAGTTGTTTGCTTAATCTGGTTGAAGTACTGGAGTTCTAGTTTTCTTTGATAGGTAAGGTGGTATAATCATCAGAGTTTGCACCCTTGGACATTGTTCTTGACTCTCTTGCTTGACCACCATTAATTACTGTCTCAAACTTTGTTTAATCCTCTCTGATTGTCATGAGAAGATTAAAAGGATTAAATCTTGTTTACCCAGTCCAAGGTTCCTGAATGCTGGTACCAAGAAGAGGACAGTACTGGTTAAGCTCTGATGTCCTTTTAGAATTTCCAACTTTGAAAAAGAGAAGAAACTATCGTGTTCAGGCCTTGGGGTGATGTGGATTGTGGACTATGAATTTTAAAAAGAATTTATTATCATCATCTACATATCATGAATGCATGAAAGTTGCTGCATCAAGTGTCTGTCTAGACAGTTATGGTTTAAATGATATCAGTTCATCTATTTGACCTCCATCAGGTTCAAGTTTATCCATGCAGTGTCACTGTCTGATGACACACTGAAATTATCTCTTATCAAAATGACTCACCTGATGTTATCCTAAATTAATTCACAACAATTCATGCCATTTGTACTGAGAATCCCAGGACATGAAAGTTCAGTTACACCATTACTGCTCTCGGTAATTTGCCCACTTAAAAGCTGCTAGGTTCTTTGTTCATGGCAAGAGGAGTAGGTGTGCCTGTTGGCGCTGAACCTGACATGCTGGAACTATTGTGCCATACATTTATTATTCTTGGTTGACACTAAAGCACCACCATACCCTCATTAATTAATTTCGCTACCGTAAGCGCATAGCAAATAGGAACGAATTATGAATTCCTAAGATAGCACAACTTCTCCAAATTCAATTCTGACCTATGTTTCTTTGCTGGACATCATCTGTCACTGTCAAGAAATCTGAGTTTGTTTTCACTTTTGTAGCATCTATCTATCTATATATATTAAGTAATGAATGAATTCATCTGTTCAAGGTTGATCATTAGTTTCAAAATATAAATACAAGTTATTGGAAAACGGAACCTTCACATCTCACTCTGAACTACATATATG
This sequence comes from Saccharum spontaneum, assembly GCA_022457205.1. Lineage (NCBI taxonomy): Eukaryota > Viridiplantae > Streptophyta > Magnoliopsida > Poales > Poaceae > Saccharum > Saccharum spontaneum. The sequence continues at coordinate 14,302,127 of CM039598.1, forward strand.
AGCTTATAATGCAGAGTTACCTGTTTATTGCACTGCATGTTCATGAGACTGTTCAGCCAGAAAATCATGAAGAACCTGGCACCTTTTCCTTGAGCTTTTTTCTGTCCTACTATTTTATCAGGCTGAATTTTATAATTTGGCTAAAGTAACCAATGACACTTACTGAGTGCACACTGTAGATGCTGTCAGGTTTATCGTTGCTAGCTAATAAATTTCACTTAGTTTACTTTTCCACATTTGAGGAGCATTTTTTGCTATTCAATAATTTCTGTTCTTCATTGACACTTTACTCATAATATTTGGGTGATCACTACAGTTATTCTAAATACTGATAGTAAAGGGAAGGGAAACTGTGGGAGAATGTTGCTTATGACCTCTTTGCCTTTGTATTTTTCCTGTTCTATGACACATGTACTTCATTATATTTGTTTGCAGCAACCAAGGGCTTCAAGTGCAGCAGGAACTGGATATTTCACAAATATTTTGACACAGGAAGAGGATGATGATTTGGAATTGCTGAGGCAGCAGAATGCCACTCCGAGTACCGGCGGCAAATCCAAGCGAGGCAGCAACTACACTAATCTGGAAGATATCCAACTTTGCAAATCTTGGATTCATATCAGCAATGACCCTATCATGGGGAATCAGCAGCCAGGAAAAACTTATTGGGAGAGGATCGCAAATGATTTCCACAGGAACAGAGACTTTGAGTCCGATAGGACTCCCAATTCACTCGAGCATCGCTTTGGGATCATACTAAAGGAGTGCATGAAATTCCAAGGCTACTACGAGGAGGTCGAGCGTCGTCATCCAAGCGGCATTCCACACCAAGAGCATGTAATTGATCTTCCACTTGGTTCATCCCATATCTTGTCATTGCTATATATCTAATCATGCACTTGATCTTTGCTGCAGCTGCTGGAAGCCCAAGCAAGGTATGCCAGAAAAGCGAATGGCAAAAATTGTCAATTCGAACATTGCTGGCTCACGTTGAGGCACACTCAGAAGTTCGAATCAACGCTTGAAGGCAACAAGAAGCCGGCCAAGTCCAGAGAGCTCAACCTCCCGGTAGGAAGTGAACAAGAGGACGATGAGTCAACCGCCCAAGGCCAAGAAAGCTCCTCAATCCCTTCATCCAAGAAAGCCCGACCTCCGGGTAGAAAGCAATCCAAAGAGAAGCTGAAAAAAAATGAAGGAGATGACGAGTACAAGGATATGATGCAAAATTTGTTGGTAATGAAGACCGAGGAACATATGATGAAGAAAGAAAGGTGGGAGAAGGATATGATGCTTGAGCAACGCAGGCTTCAGATGGAGGAGGAGCGGCTGCAGTGGGAGCAGGAACAAAAAATTATGTTTTGTGATTTGACCACCATGGACGATGATCAAAGGGCATACGTCAAGGCGAAGAGAGCGAAGATTGTGAAGGCGATGAGTGCTAGTGTAGGCGAGACGGCTAGTGGTGAGAGTGGAGTGTAGGTTTGGTGAGAGTGGAGTCACTTATATCTGGTAGTGGTAGTTTTCTGAGAAAGGATCTTGTTTTATCCCTGTGTTGCGGCAGTGATGTAGCTTAATCTCTTTCATCAACATTGTATTTGTTGCGGCAGTACATCTGTAGTAGTTAAGTTCATTTGGCATGTGCCACAGTGTGTTGGTGAACCTCTACTTATCATAGAACCAAGTACAAATCTGTTGCTATTTGTTTGTTTCACTTCCCTGAAAGTTTCATCAGTCATCAGTATGGTTCAATATGGGAGTTCCTGTCTGAACGGAGCAAGACTGTCTGGGGCTCCCTACTTGGGAATGAGGCATGTTTTGTGAACTTGCCTGTGTTGGCATCATTGAAAAATGACTGGTTAGGTTCAGTTCAGTTTCAATATGCCAGATTGGCATGTATTTGTATATGCCAGTTTCAATATGCCAGACTGGTTACTTCCAACCGCTCTATGAGCGAGAATCCAACGATGCTAGAACTCTATTTTTTCTAGAGTTACATGGATGATGGGTGTTGCTTTTGCTACTGAATCTGACTGAAGCTCTGAGTTCATCACAATTCACACCTGCACATGTGAGCATAAGCCAAACGTGCATAAAACAAGCTTCCAGTTCCAGGACAAGAATAGCATCCGAATCCTGAACAAAGTCAAGGATAGTAGTAGTCCTTTTAAAACCAGTTGCAGGACTGTCTCAGATTGAGGGCATTCTAGGTGTCCAGAACTGAGAAGTTTTGGATCTGATGTCAAAACTGGAAACTCACAAGTTGAGTCATTGCTGGTGCTAGGAACTCAACGAAGTTACCATGTTTCTAAAGTTATCACCGTAAATGAAGTGCAAATGAAGTTAGAATTTTCAAATAAAAGTACTGAAACATGAATATACCATTCCATATTGTAAAGCATGATTCACGATAAAAATAAATTGTCATAGCATGACCACAGGCTATAAATTCATGGTAGAGTGGTAGTTAATAATAGACAAATACACCACTCATCAGATTGGCAGTTTCAATATACACCACTCATCAGATTTCTGTTCACATCGGGGAATTGCTACCTGGATCTCTGAATCATGATTTTTGCCTTTTCACCAAATAATTTCTGGACAGACATAATTTTGAATTTGGAGGCTTTCCTTCCCCAGTAAGTAGTAAAGAATCACTGTCCTGTATATGCATATGGCACTCAAGGCATCTGAACTGATTAGCCAGAAGCCTGGAATATTTACTGAACACTGGAATTCAGTAAGTAGTAAAGAATTACTGAACACTGGAATTCAGTAATGGCTAATAAAAATAAACTAGAACTAATATTGAAAAGGTGAAATATTTACTTCATCAAGTTTCAGTAGTACACATCAGTTATTGGTAAAAAATAAACTGGGCAAAATGATTGTATGCATAAATCTGGAATCCTTGGCACCTGCATAAAGAAACTCTTTTACAGACTGCTGCTGCAAAAAGGTGCAGGAGGCATATGATCGAGACAGATGAATTCTTATCAAGCAATAATGACAGCCTTCTTACAGACCCTATGACTATATCTGCTGCATATATTCTACAATTTCAGCTAACTACCTAGAACTATGAATTGCCCACAAGTGCTCTACAAGGTCATCACGAAGTCGCTCATGTGAAGACCTATCCTCAATCTCGTCGTGTATCTTCAGGAAGTCCTCTAGTACAAGAGGATTACGGCGTTGGTAGTCCACAGGTTGCAACACAGGGATACCCTCCTGATGGTAGTTAAAGTCATCTTCCTCATCTCGCTCATCCTCAATTATCATGTTGTGCAAGATTACACAAGCTTGCATTATGTACCATAGATCTTCCTTGTGCCACATTCTTGCAGGACCCCGCACTATTGCAAAGCGAGCTTGGAGTACCCCAAACGCTCTTTCGACATCTTTCCTCGCTGCTTCTTGAGCCATTGTGAAGTGGATTTTCTTGTTTCCCTGTGGTCTTTGAAAAGCTTTGACAAACGTTGCCCAGGCTGGGTATATCCCATCGGCAAGATAGTACCCCATTGTATACTTGTTTCCATTGACCATGTATTCCACTTGTGGCGCCGTCCCAGAAGTCAGACTTTGGAAGAGTGGAGAGCGGCGCAAAACGTTGATATCATTTAGTGAACCTGGAAGGCCGAAGAATGCATGCCAGATCCATAGATCTTGTGATGCAACAGCCTCAAGGATCATGGTCGGCCCATCTTCTTTCCCTTCATATGCTCCTCTCCAACCTACTGGGCACTTATCCCATTTCCAATGCATGCAATCAACGGAACCAAGCATACCTGGGAACCCTCTTGCACTATTAATTGCCAACAGCCTGACTGTGTCCTGGGCATTGGGGGCCCTCAAGTATTCTTCACCAAAGACCTCGACGACAGCCTTCACAAAATGCTTCAGACACTCAATGATGGTGCTCTCTCCCATCCTCACATACTCATCCAAAAAGTCAGCCGAAATACCATAGGCAAGCATCCAAACGGCGGCAACAACCTTCTGTATGGGAGAGGCGCCAAGAGTTCCGATGGCATCGGGCTTCTGACGGAAATAGTCATCATGAGACTCCATTGCATCCACTATCCGCAGAAAGAGGGATCTGGACATCCGAAACCTCCTTCTGAAATGTCTCTCACTGTATACACACTGGTCCGCGAAGTAGTCCAGGTAGATGCGATTGTGACCTCCCGAAATGTCCCGTGGCACTTTGCGGCGACCCGGCAACGACCCACGAAACTTTTTCTTGCGCTTGTTTCTCTTGGAGCCCTCAAGAAGACCAGCAATGATGAAGAGGTCGTCAACATCAGATTCGTCCTCTTCATCCCACCATCGACGAACTCTAGTTCGAAACCTTGACATCTGTCATAGCAACAAAAAAAGACATTAATAAAACAAGAACAAGAAACTTATTTTGATGACATGACACATTAGCTTACAACAGAACTTAGCCCAACAAGTGCCCTGAGAATAGCAGCTCAATATGTTAATTCAGACTTCAAGATAGCTAATACCTACATAAGCCCCGTAAATGCAACACCTCCAATGAAACACAGTCAAAAAATAAATAAAAAAACTGCAGAAGTGTTAAACTATACCATAAGAAGCATTAAAAAATTATTCCAAGGATACAAGCTAACAAGCTTGCAAGTGGACTCCATAATATGAAAGAAGACTAGACCAGATTACCTTTGATCTCTTGATGTGAATACTGAGCACTGGGGATCTTGTTCTTCTTGCTTAAAGGAAGTTGTGGACTCAAATCCAGTGCTTTCCTCCAGAGTAACAACCTAAAACTAAATCATTGTCAACATAGAGGTGCAGTTCATTTAGTTGAGTTATATGCTAAAAAGTTCACAGTATCAATATCTATCTATCTATTTATACTAAAAGGATGAGTTTCCAAGGATTATAACTATCCAGCTAAGAGATTCACTGGCTCAACCTCAAATTCAAAGTTCTCCCCCACCGTAAGATAATGCTATTACCATCAAATACAGTAAAAACCAATAAATCCCTGACCAAGTCTTATAATGTTCCAATTTCAGACTACAGTACTATGGAAACATGTACTTCACATCTCCACAGACATCAACTAGTTGAGTAAAACCTAAGAAAAGAGTCTGCAGCTGTGCACGTTATCTCCCTCTGTTTATTGATAAAAACACACAAAAAAAGCACATTATGAATGTGTGATCTACTTTGAGAACATTAAAATCAGATAAACAAATGCCAAAACAAGATAAACAAATCAAGATAGCTAGAAAAAATTAATTTTTGCAATGATAAGTTAATGGACAATCAAGATAGCTAGAAAAAATTTATTTTTGCTAATACCTTGACTTTGGCATGAACGAAGAGGCCAAGAACGCCGAGCAGCAGCCGACGCGGCGCTGGGAGGAGGAGGCGAAGGCAGAGGAGGTGGAGGCGGCACTGGGCGGAGGAGGTGGAGGCAGTGCCGGGCCAGCTCGGCGGGTGGCACGTCTGAGCGGGCACGGCGGCTGGGGCAGGGTGCGACCACGACGGGCAGCACGGAGGCCGCGGCCGCGGCGCTGCAGGCGCTGCAGGCGACGGGCGAGACGGGGCAGCGGCGGCTGGGGCGGACAGGACGAGAGGAGATGATTTGTTTCGCTGACATGTGGGTCCCGCTGATTTGCAGGCCGAGATTTGAGAGGCCCGCTGGAGTTGGGCTTTGATTTTGGCCCTCAAATTTTACAGGCAGGCTCCAAAGTGGAGAAATTGGGGGCCTGATTTAGGGCCTGTGGCTGGAGATGCTCTAAGAGAACACGAGTACAGGTCGGTCTTTTTTTTGGACAAGTACATGTCGGTTACAAAGTTTGCGTTTGCAATACACGGAAAACGGACCCACCATTTTACTTATTATTATATGTGCAGGCCAAGCCCACCGTTGACGCACCGACCCTCCCCTACCATATGGTCAGAATAGCTAGGGCACACAACTGTTCAGCGGTGATGACGGCGGCGGCGACCATGGAAGCACAAACGGCGCAACCTCCCTCCGATCCTTCCTCTGCCACCTACCCGCGGTGGGTGATGTTCGAGCAGCACTTGAAGATCGAGGCCGAGGGCTCCTCTTGCTCCACGTCCGGCGACGCCAGCAAGACATTGGCGGCCGCCCGCACCAGCACCATGTCTCCCGATCCAAGTCTCCCTCCGCCTTGCAGAGCCCTCAGCAGTTTCATGCGTCTGCCTCCAGATTCCTGACGGCCTTCATGCAAAGGATTCTGAGGTCCTCGCGGCGCACGGCGACTCCGTGCTCATCGAGGTTTCCATCGAAGACGAGCATGACTACACGACAGACTACTTCATCTACAATGCAGGCGCCGCCGCTGCGGACCCCCCGCGGCTGCCGTCGCTGTCTTTGCGGACCCCCCGCGGCTGCCTCGTGCGCCGTGGCGAGGACGAGCTTGTGGTGGTGCAGCTCCAGACGGTGTCATCGGCGAGATCAGAACCAGGCACGCCAGAGCTGATGAGGGTGGCCGACCTCTCCTTGTTCCGTGCTGGTGAGTGGAGCGTCAGGCGTCTGCAGATCAGGTTTCGCGACGCCAGTGAAGTTCGGAAACTTCCATCGTTTTGGAGCGCCGTCGTACCTGTCAGCGACAGGCTGCTCTGCTGGGTCGACCTACGGCGCCTCGGCGTTGTGCTCTGCGACGTGTTCGAGGAGACACCGAGGTTGCAGTATCTACCACTCCCCAGGGATAACATATGGGGGCAGCCATCAAACCGGAACGTGTGCGTCACCGCTGGGGGCAACATGCTCAAGTTCGTCAACGTCTTTCCCCGTTGCTGCTGTGGCGGCGCTGGTGCCTCCCACTGCGAACGTTCTCGCCACGCCTACCATCCACACCTGGACGATGAGGATCGGCAATGATGACGACATGGAGTGGGTGAAGGACGGCATGGTTGATGCCACCGAGCTCTGGGCGCTCAACTCCTACAAGGGCCTCCGGAGTTTCCCACTTGACCACCCTGTCGTGAGCATGGACGACCCTGACCTCATCTGCTTCTGGTTGCACGAGCTCCCAGTTGATGGCTATTGGGAGTATAGAGACCGATCCGTAGATCTGCTAATGGTCAACATGAGAAGCAAAACAATACATTCAGTCTCACGCTATGAAGATGGGTTGTTACGCATGGGAGATGATCATCTGATCCCCACCAGCGTATCGTATTTCTTCAATTTTTATCCTTGTAGTGGGAGTTATGGTACATTGACAGGACAAAGGAAGAAGGGCATTGAGAGGCCACCGTCAGACATCGTTGACGAGGAGCTAATAAGAGTTAAGAGGCGATGTTGAAGCATCACTACCAATCCAACACTGCAACCTGCTTCGTGCGCTGAGCCTTCTGTGCAAGCATCAGAGATCTTTGAGGCATTTCAAGAGATACCGAGCTATGGATTAGATCATGATGAGATAATAAAAGCATATATATAGTATTCTTAGCCGTGACAACTGCCGCCGGTTCAGTTCTTTTATAAGGTTACCAAAGAATGTGAGGAAGGATTGGTTGTTGATGGAGATTAAGGCCAACGAAGAGTGATCCCTCAACACTTTGTTTCTTAATTTATCCCCAAAACAATGTTCCTAAGGTCGGACAAGATGTGTGTGGAGTACAGGGAGGTACTGCGTTTTGTCTCAAAATCAACTAGGAATAGCTGTGTTAAGTGTGATTTATTTTCGTTCTAGCACAATGCTTTCTGATGTTCATTTTGGATTGTGCTCATTTATTAATTTTTTTTTGAAACTGAACCGGCAGGAGAGCTGCCTGTTATATTAAAAAGAGGAAGGTCCGGACGGACAAGTACAAAATAAAAATACTGTACAAGTCTAGATACACACGCAAGATGGATGATTTCAAAAACGTTGTACAAGTCTAGCTAAGTGTTTTGCATCCGCCGAGATCCACAATTGTGCCTCATCTTTGATTTTCTGCAAGAGGAGATGATTCGGCGTTCCGAAATGCTTGAAGATCCTCGCATTTCTTTCCTTCCAAACTTCCCAGCACACTAAAATTATGAGAGATCTCAACCCCTGTTTGGCCACACAGATGGTGTGGTCCAGGGCGGACCACCAATCTGCGACCGAGTCACTCGCCACCCAAGCATCTGGATGAAGATTTATATTGCCAAGCCAACATGCTATTTCCACCCAAATCCGCTTTGTAAATCTGCAGTCTTGGAAAAGGTGGATGCCAGATTCCGGCCGAAGATGACACAAAGGGCAGATTTGTGGGTTTGGCCATCCGCGCGCCTGTAGTCTATCAGATGTCCAAATTCTATTCTGGATAGCAAGCCAGCTAAAAAATTTACATTTTGGTGGTGCCCAAACTTTCCAGATGAGGAGGTTGAAGTTGGTTGGCGTTGATCCCAAGAATTGAGCACGGTAGGCTGACCCAGTTGTGTACTTCCGATCATTTGTTAGCTTCCAGGAGATGGTGTCAGGGGTGTTCGGATGGAGCTGCACTTGGCTAATCTCCCGCCAGAGGTGGATGTATTCAGTGAAATGTTGGGTGCTGAAATTGCGGTGCTGGAGATTGATGTCTCTAATCCATGCGTTGTTTTCCAAAGCTTCATGCAAGGAACGTTTCTTCTTTCTAGAGATCGTGAAAAGGTTTGGGGCAAGGTCACAAGGTCGCTGACCGTGAAGCCACGCACTGCCCCAGAATGAAGTTTTCTTGCCGTCGCCTATAGCAATGGAGGTTGCTGCCGCAAAGAGTAGTTTGTCAGTCATGTTGCACGGAATGTCAGGACCAGTCCACCATTTATGCTCTTCATCCCACTCAAGCCACAACCATCTTAATCTCAGCGCTCTTGCAAATCTTCCAAGGTGCAAAATTCCAAGCCCCCCCAAGTCAGTTGGTCTTGTCGACCTTGGCCAATTAACTTTGCATTTGCCGCCAGTCAATGCCTCTGAACCAGCCCACAAGAATTGCTTCCTCTTACCATCGATTTCCCTTAATGTTGCTTTTGGAGCCCTTAGAGAAGTAAGACAGTACACAGCTTGAGAGGTGAGCACTGCTTTGACGAGCGTTAGCCGCCCAGCATGGTTGATATGACGTCCATTCCAATTTGTGAGCTTGGCGACAACCTTATCGACAAGAGGTTGGAAGTCCACTCGTCTTAGCTGCGTGTTGGATAAAGGCAGCCCCAAGTATTTAATCGGGAAGTGCGATCTTGCCGCCGGGAGGTCTTGAAGAATGCCATCCAAGTCCACACCCTCACAACGGATTGGGACAACAGTAGACTTTTGGAAATTGGTTTTTAATCCGGAGGCATCACCAAATTTTTTGAGGATGTCTACAAGTGTAGCAATGTCTTGTCGTGTTGGCCTGATGAAGATTGCCGTATCATCGGCGTACATTGAAACTCTCATAGTCACTGCACGTCCTCTTAGTTTTGAAAGGTATCCCAAATCAGTCGCGAGGTCAAAAAGCTTTTGCAGGGGATCAATTACTAGGACGAAGAGGAGTGGAGATAGTGGGTCACCCTGTCGTAGCCCTCTTCCATGTTTTATTGGTGCAGAAGGCACCCCATTGAGCAAGATACGAGAGGACGAAGTGAACAACAAGGTTGCAATCCAATCCCTCCACCTTGTTGGGAAGCCGAGCTTTGCCAAGTGTTTGTCGAACACTACCTAACACTTTATAGTAAAATCTATGTCTGCGGGAGGATTGGCGCTCACTGAGGCCATTCGCTAGTGGCCTTTCAAAGCATGGCTCCGCATTAGTGTTTGCCTTCTCCATCTGCTCTTTACTGCATAAGATTTTGGACCCTTCTTTAGAAGGAGGAGTACTGCCAAATAATGATGATGGGATGCAGGAAAATTGAGACAGCCGTAATGGAGGTGTTTGCAAGAAACGGTTGGAGATTCGTTAATAGAATTACAGTTTAGATGTTTCTTCGACAGACTTTTCCTTCGTCCTTTTTGGTTTAAAACTTTGTGTTTGAGATTGCTTGAACCTTTGTGCTTCAGTGTGTAATAAGAAATAGCTATATGCATTAGTCGATGCAGAAGCTAGGATATTAATATATTCTCTTTTCTAAAAATCTGCTCTTTACGCATGGGTTTCGTATCAGCGGTATATTGTATTTTTGTTAGGCTAAGACTGGCCGTGACAATACATTCTTGAGAACTGCTCCCATACTCTTTTTTTCTAAAAATTGCACTGCTCTTAAAGCAGTCCATCTAACTAATTAACTTTTTCTTTGACTATTTTCTTACTTGGATCCTGCATCGGACTGGCCCATCGAAACACACCTCGTGTCCAGCTCTGACCCAAATCCAACGTCACTTATTTCATTTCCTAGCTACGGAGACCAGCCTAGATCACGCTCTTCCCAGCTTCCTGCATGCCGCTGGGAGCCATCGCACGTGGGCAGCGTCGTCCTCGCCAAGAGGAGCGGCACCGTCATGCTCTCTGTTCATCGCTGCGCACTATGGTGACAGACTGTCATTCTTCCCCTGACAAAAGTGGAAAATCATCCAATGAATTGGGCAAATGGAAATCTGCTGTTGGATGTATCAATCCGGGAGAACATATATTAACAATGGACTTTTAGCAATATGATCATAAACTTTGATGCATTAAAGGCAGAGTGAAGGCTCAGTGTGCTGAGATGCATCGGTTACGCTGTGGCAAGATCCTCCATGGCGCGAATTGGGTATGGGGAGCAGACGAACGTTGCCGTTTTTTAGCCTCTGAACGACGCCGCGATGACAAGAACACCGCGATGACGAGCGGAACCTGTCAGCTCTCGCCAAGGCGAGATCTGCGCCCGTCTCTGTGAACATTGAACCGAACAAGCAACTACAGCTTTGGGTCAGGTCTGGCCTTCGACGGGCTAGGCCCATGCGGTACCCAAGAGAAAAATAATAAAGAAAAAAAATAACAGTTAGATGGGCTGCTTTAAGATCCGTTCAATTTTCAGAAAAAGAGTATTGGAGCAGTTCTTTTTGGATAGTTTCAGTTTTCACTTAAGGTCCAATAAAAGTGATTAGACAGACGAGTAACAATATATAGGACTCTCTCGAGGTAGTATGCTGGAAGCTTAACAAAAATGAGGCTGTACTGCGACTGTGAGAATGACTATGTCACTATGAGCTGAGCTTCTTTGCCCGTTTACCGTGAAAAAGACTTCTAGACCTTTGGAAGACGATCTGCTTTGCCTGTTTGCCTGTGGGCTGCAAATGGTCTTTGCTTTGCCTGTATTTGGTCACGTTTATTAGGTGCTTTCTACACTTCAACTTCACGTATTGTACTGATGGGCGGTATCGAGCAGCCATCTTGGTACCGGCCCTGTATATATATATGCATATATGGAAGTGCGTCTTTCATGATATACTAGAATCATGCCCGTGCAATAACTCTACGTAATTTAAGTTTAGATGTCCTTATTGATATTATATATTAAAAAAGAAGGGATTTGTAAATGCGAACTAAATGTCAATCGAACGTTTGGATGCAGTCATGTTTTTAGAATTTTTTTTGCATTTAAAATATTATTTATGATGTTAGCATAAATATTTGTGATGCCGTCAATATTTTTTGGTTCATAGGGAGCCTTCGGTTAACGTGTGACGGGTCGCGCCACAGCAAATCGTGCGACTCCCCTGGCTGCCCTTTCCTTTTCGGGTCCACCCGACCATGCCACTCCTTTCCATCTGCATGATGTCTGCCAACGTGTCTAGAAACTTAAGTCTAAAGAGTGCAGTCGCATTCAGTATGACATCAGGGTGACACAATAAAAAAAAGCGAATCATTTTATTTAAATTGCTATAACTTTTGAATGGTGTATCCATTTTTAATTCCGTTTATACTAGTATGTTCTACGTGACAAGACGAACAAAACTAAACCCCACTTACTTATGTTTCAAAAAAATTTATTTCAGTAGCAATTTATGTGTAAAAATGTGCTAGGAGATTTATGAAATGAGTTCCTACCATGTAATACTAAACTTGCTACTCAAAAATATACTAAAGATTTTACATAGTATGCACATCGATTGTTACCATGGAAATATAATAAATTTGTTTATATAGTATTTATATAAAGGTACTAACCACTAAAGAGAGTAATAGACCAAAACAAAACAAGCTACAACATGAAGAGGCAAATTATTTAATAAACATTGCATAAGTTGCCAACTAGGAGGGCAAGTTATTATGCAACAAATTACAAAAAGCCAGAAATATGACTTGTTGCTAACTGTGAGCATTTATTAAAAAATGAGGGTAGCGATATAAAACAAGACAAGCTACAACCTAGGGGCAAATTATTAGAACAAACATTGGATAAGCTACCAACCTGAGGAACAAGTTATTATAAAAACCCACTATATGAACGGAGAAACATGACTAGCTGAAAATTAGAAGGACATTTATTAAAAAGACAAGAGTAGCGACCCAAAATAAGACAAGCTGCCCCCTAAGGAGCAAATATTAGAAGAAACATTGTATAAGGTGCCAATTTAGAGGGTAAATTATTATATAACTAATATTTAGGATTTAGGAATACATTCGAACCTAAATGGGTAACTGAAAACTGAAAATAAAAAACTTGACTGAAAACTAAAAAAAATAACTGAAAACTGAAAATAAAAAAATTGAAAAAACATAACTCGTTTAACTAAAACTAAAAGACAATGAAAAATGAAATAATGAAACTGAAAAAAGAATACATAATGAAAAAAATAATACTTGTAACTGAAATTGACAAACACAAGAAACATAAAAAATGCAAAGAATACTAAAAACAAATAAAACAAAAAAGGAAAAAAATTTGCAGCACAAACGAAAAAAGAAAAACACAGTGTGGCCAGGCCAAGAGTGTCGCTCGTCCCGTGGGGCAGGCCGCGTGCCGCAGGAGCGCGACCCTGCGCGCAATAACGTTTGCCGAAACGCCTGTTTCCTGACGCTGCCAAGTGCCAACAGCAACTCGATGAGTTGAAACAAAAACTCGATGAGCTCTGACCCGTTGCAGTCATTGAGACGAATGGTACTGTGCATTGCTTTGTAGTTTTCCTTGTGTATTCCTGATTTTGTTTTACATGTGAAAATGAGGTATACGACGTCAACATGATGTCATACTGACATCACGTTGTATAGCAGGGCAGAGCTAAGCCTGCCCTACTCGACTGGCGTTCGGCGCGGTGCCGCGGCGGCTACCTGGCAACCACGACGGCGTCAATTCGCCAGCAACGGAGCTCCATAGAGGCGAATTTTACGAGATGATTGATGACGTTCATGGAGGCGCGGCTGCGGCAACTGTTGGAAATAATAGTAATTTAGTGACGCATAAATTAATCCGACAATAATAACAACAATATATATCCAAGGTGAATGATTTATCACCAGCACTAAGATCTGAGACAAAGTGCTAGTAATAGTAGGAACATAAGAGCGAGCAATAGAGAAAGAATAGACATTCTTATAGTAGAGTTGTCGGCGCTAACAATAGCGCAACAGAAGACGAGGCAGACTGTCGATGGAGATCAGCGAACACTAGCGTAGCGGAAAGAAGACGTCGAATGAGCAGTTGTGACGGCGCTTCCCAAAAACCTAATATGCTCCCTATATGTGCAGGGACATGAGGAGACGTAGGCTTCGGAGATCCGCTCTCCCGGCACCGATGACACGTCAACGGCGGGATGGGGAAGAAGGCAGCAGTGCAGCACAGTGGCAAAAAGGAGAAGATGAATTCTCTGTGTTCTGAGGACGACGTCTCGTCCCAGTCATGGATAAGGAAAGTAATTAGAAGCACAATCACAGCACGAACGTGATTGACCTGCCATTAATCGACTAGAGCAATCACCATTAATGTGAGAATAATTACTTGCCAAAATAAGCCAGTGCAATTTTCTCCATGTATGCAAAAATATCGAGTAGCAAAAGGAAGCCGTGCACCCGCAAGGTTGAGGGGGAAATCGTTGGACCTTTCAAGCGCATGTCGCATGCCCACACCCACGCCCATGCCCCACCCTGCCCGGCGAGGCGAGCGAGCACGCGTGTTTCTTCTTTTCCTTTCACCGATAGTTTCAACTAGATGGAGACAGCTCAACTCTTTGAATTGGCCTCACTCCTCCTAAAGTAGCAATATGGGACTAAAGTTCCCCACCATATCATGCATGTGTGAGTGGGCCTTTGGGATTTATTTGGAATTATTATTTGGGCCAGCCCAAATCTTCTAACAATCCCCCACCACATCCCAGAGGTACGCTTCATCCTCCCTGTACCAAAGTATGGTTGATATACCAGCTGATCAGTGGAGACCGATTAAGGTTGAACATCCGCCTAGAATGACATGATAGACTCATCCACAACTGCACAATGAACTAGGCCTTGAATTGGCAGTTTGGTGTGAATAAGCTTCACTTGGCGTCTTGACTGGTACTAGGATGCCGTGCCTACCTCGCGGGCGGAGCGTATAGGTCATACTCCTGCCTCAATTCATGAGCTTCTTAAAGAATACCTAGTTCTTACAAACTACGACTAACAATTAGGCTCACAAAGGTGTGTTCTTACAAGAATACTCTGTAGGACAGTATCTCGCTATAAAGCCTCAGAACATATTAAGATAAAGTCGGCCTTCCTTATAGAAAGGAGAGTATTGCATCTCCAATGGAGTGGGTTAAAGGTGGATTGTACTCTCCCGTAAACCAACAACTTGTTCATCCCTGTCCTAATTCACGGGATCTCCGATCACATAGGTTGGGTTATCACTGAGGTTAACTCACATGGGTCTCAATCCCATCTCATTCGATGCATTGTCAATCATGGTACGTGGTAGTTCCTTAGTAAAGGGGTCTGCCAGGTTCTTAGCTGTTTGGATGTAGTCCATAACTATTACTCCAGAGCTTCTTAATTTCCTGACAAACTTCTGTCTGTGCTTCACATGTTTGGTGGACTTCATATTATCCTGACTATTCTTCACCTTCATGGTAACCGTTTGATTATCACAGTTTATGAGAATAGAAGGGATTGGTTTCTCAACCACAGGTAAGTCCATCAATAGTTCTCTTAACCACTCAGCTTTAGAAGAGGCTAGATCCAGAGCCGTGAGCTCTGCCTCCATGGTAGATTTTGTAAGTATTGTCTGCTTACAAGATCTCCAAGAGACAATATGTATCCACTAGTGGCCTTTAGCTCATCAGCATCTGTAATCCAATTTAAATCACTATATCCTTCAAGTACCCATAGGTACCCTAAATAGTGAATTCCATAACTCATTGTACCCTTCAGATAGCGCATTATTACCCAATCAATGCCACACCAATGATCATTTCCTAGATTAGAGGTGAATCTACTCAACTTCTTACCGCAATGAGATGTTAGGGCAGGTTGCGCTAGCTAGGTACATCAGAGAGCCAATAATCTGGGAGTACCTCATTTGATCCTTTCCTAACCTTCGATTCTTTTGAAATATTAGACTAGAATCATAGGGTGTTGGAGAAGGTTTGCTATCAGTGTTGGAGAAGGTTTGCTATCAGTATAGCCAAAGCGGCTCAATACCTTCTCCACATAGTGGGACTCCAAAAGAGTAATCCCATTCTCACCCTTATTAAGTATGATGTTGAGGATCACATCAGCTTCCCCCCATATCTTTCATGCAAAATTTAGGGATAAGAATTACTTTACATCATTTATTTCATCGATACTTGTCCCAAAAATCAATATATCGTCAACATACAAGCATAGGATTACTCCTTTGCCACCACCATAATTGTAATACACACTAGTATCAGCTTCATTTACTACAAACCTAGTAGATGTTAAAGTCTTATCGAACTTCTCATGCCACTACTTGGCGCTTGTTTTAAACCGTACACGGATTTGAGTAACTTGCACACCTCTTTGTTCTATAAATCCATCAGGCTGATCCATATAAATTTCCTCTTCTAGTTCTCCATTAAGGGAAGCCATATTCACATCCATCTGATGGACAAGACAACCATGGGAAGCATACAAGGATAATAGCACTTGGATTGTAGTTAGTCTGGCAATAGGTGAGTGGGTATAGCCAAAGCGGCTCAATACCTTCTCCACATAGCTAGACCATTCACGCGCATGTCGCCCGCCCACGCCCGGCACAAATCTCAATACCTTCTTCCTTTTTCTCTCTCCAATAGCTTCAACTAGATAGAGATAGCTCAATTCTTTAAGTTGGCCTCACTCCTGCTAGAGTAGCAATGTGGGACTAAAGCCCCCCAACATATCATTCAGGTGTGAGTGGACCTTTGAGATTTATTTGGAATTATTATTTGGACCAACCCAAATCTTCTAACAGCAATGGTGTGCAGGTTCGTGGTCATGGCTGGCCAAGATGGATGAGGGCCAGACGCGGCGGCGCCACATGCACGGACATGGCGAAGGAGGTGCTCGTGCAGGCGGAGAGGGAAGAGGTGCGACGGTGGCAATGGGCACCACATGGGGGGAAGGAGATGGCTGAGAAAGCACATCACGTTGTATGGCTGGGTAGAGCTAAGCTCGCCCTACTCGGCTGGCGTTCGGCGCGATGCCGCGGCAGCTACCTGGCAACCACGATGACGTCAATTCGCCAACAACGGAACTCCATAGAGGCGATTTTTACAAGACGATAGATGACGTTCATGGAGGCGCGGCTGCAGCAATGGTGTGGGGGTTCGTGGTCGCGGCTGGCCAAGATGTATGAGGGCCCAACGCGGTGGCGCCACACGCGCGGACACGGCGAAGGAGGTGCTTGTGTGGGCGAAGAGGGAAGAGGTGCGATGGCGGCAACAGGCATGACATGGGAGGAAGGAGATGGCTGAGGAAGCGAGGCGCCCGATGCTGGCGTCCGTGGCTAGGGGTGTAGCGGTGAGGGGCCATGGCCCGCGGGGTGGAGGATGTGGTTGGCTCACCTGTGTCTGCACGGGGGAGGGGCCGTAGGGGCTGGGCAAAGGAGGATGCACAGACGATACCCATGGGGCACACGCGTTGTCGCCTGGGTTCCCCGGGCGAAGGGCGAGCCAGATGCGCATATGGTGCTCGCGAGCGAGTGGAGGAGGTTGATGGACGAGAGCTCAAAGTCCCCCACGACGATCCTGGCGCCGTCGGCCGCCGCGATGGTGGTGAGCGCAAAGCCGAGGAGCTAGTCGTCCAGCACCGTCCTGGCGTAGATGCGCATCCACAGCTCGCACGCTGCACGTACATGGTCCCCGGCGAGCCTAGATTTGGGAGGTTGTCAGGGACCTCCTCAATAGCTGTTCTAGACAGATCGACATCCTCCAATGCTATAAGATCATCATTAAAGTTGACAGATTTGAGCTTGCTGCACCCACGCAAGGACAGGCACCTTACCCATGGTCCAGAGAGTAAGAAGGTTCTCAGATTAGGGTGCCCAAGGATCTTGATATCTTCCTGAAGGACCGAAGACGGCGACTAGAGGGGGTGTAAATGGGAGCCGTAAAATTTCTCGTGAAATATTCGGCCGCTGTCCCAAAATTCACCGCCAAACACACGAAGCAACCAACGTGATGTCTACGACCCAAATGAGTGGGTGGATATTCCCTAGGAACACAGCGAGACACCACAAAGCTAATGCAAAAGACGGAACTCAAATCGGATCACAAACGTGCAAACCACGGACGAACAATATTGCCGGGCCAGAAACTCTTGGTCGCTGGACAGCAGCCTCACAAACAAAAAAGCACTGGACTCCTTCAGTTGATTTGAGGCGAGTGCAAGCCTCTCTGGACCTCCAGACCTGAACACTAATTGGTGAACAACCAACTGAACTGCTCAGCAGAACAGATCGAGCAAAAACACAGAGAGGGAGAAAAACACACGGCACAGCCAGGGTCCAGTACTGAGCTCTGGCTCCACGAGCAGCCCACCAAGGACGAGCACTGCTGTGCTTGTTTGCTCGGCGGCGGTCCTGCAGAAAGAGCAAGGAAGAAGTTGCATGAACAGAAAACAAGCCAGAACGGGAGCAACAACTAATTGGCCATAGTCTGCTCTGCCACGTGCTAACAAGCTCCGGTCTGCTCTGGTCTTCATGGTGGCCTGATTAGCGCACTAGACCTGCACGGCAACCACGGCTGCTCGGCCAGGAGCGCTCGGCTCTGAAGCGGACTGGCCTGCAGGAGGCGCTGCTCAACGAGCACGCACGACGCCGGAACGTCGGCGCTGGTAGCGCTGCTGCCCTGCCCTATGCACCTGCGCCATCACCCAGTGGGGAACAGGAACCCGACGAGCTCGAGCAGAAGGAAAACGGACGCATGAGCAGAGAACGAAGAGCTCCAAAAACTTCGATCGAAACTCGATCAAATCACAACGAAACGTTCCCAAAATTTGTACAGGAATTCGCAAAGGAGATGGAAAGCTACTCCTAAGAGATCATTGCTCAATTTAAACTGTAACTCCGTAAATCAAAGAAATTCGAGCAAGAACGAGTTTTCCCCTAAAAGTGAAATCGGTCCAGTTCTCGATGCACGAGTAGAATTGATTCAAATTACTTGGAGGTCTTGTTCATCACTCGATATAGCATCAATTGAGCCGACCAAAAACAACAGAAAAACTTGAACTCAGCAAGAATTGAGAAAAGGAGAAAACAGGAAACACACCTCGCAAGAGGAGCACGAACAGCTAGCACCAAAACGCGAAATAAAAAATCACGAGCACAGATGGAATCCCGGAGGGGACAAGCAGGGTCTCCATTCCCACTCCAAATCACAAGAAATACACCATAAATTTTTAGTTTATGTGACCTCTCTCATGAAACAGGCCTAACCCTAGGTAGAAGAGGGGAAAATAAAAAGTAGGGGAGAGAGATGAGGGAGATGGGGGCTCCTTCATCCTATTTAATAGGGCTATTACACAATCCCAGTTTTAACTCTGGATACAATTGAGTCGAACCAGCCCTATAGTCCAACCCGGTGTCATCTTCATCCGACGGCCACCACGCTTCCTTATCAGTAGTTTCGCCTCGACGCGAACTCTCCGATGCCGCCACGTGCCGTCCGTTCCTCCTCGGAACCTCCGCTCGGGTTTTGAACCCGTAAACCCGCCACCGATGGTTTTGAGGTTCAAACCACCAAACCCGCTCGCGAGTAGCATACTCCATACGCGTCCCCCACCATTCGACACGTGTCACCGCTGTCCTCTACCAGCCGGCACGCCAAGTCCTTTGAGCCTCGCTCAACCCGCACGTCCGCCGTCTTGACTCGGTCAACACTATCACTCCCATGTCTTCTTACACTTATTGATGTCCCAAGCCTCACGTCCGTCCTTCACCGCTCCCAGTCCGTTGGCACGGCACGTCCGCCTTGACCTTCACCTCGCCGTCGACCACCGCATCCGAGCTCCACACCTTCACAACACAAGCCAAAAGACATGTCGCACACATAGCTTTCACCATGGTAGGGTTAGTCACGACTCAACCAACTTCGTGGATCACATTGACAATCACTCATTACAAAACGAACACACAAGGATACTTGTCAACCTTGTGTTCACACTTCCAAGCCCTCCCATGTTTGTATATACAGATTTTCAAGGAATGATAATAGTTCCCAGGGAGCCTGAAGCCTTAAGCTAATGCAATTAGAAACATGTAGCTCTTTGAGGCATTTAGCTTTAGACAGTGAGGACGAGAGTGACCTTAGGCTCATGCAGTTACAAAGATGTACAACTTCAAGGCTGCTGGCCTCAGACAGGGACATTGGGATTGACATCAGTAACATGTTGTTGATTAGCTTGAGTGTATGCAGGCTTTGCATTTTTTGGAACATGTGCTCTGGGAAAGAGGAAATCTGAGTCCCCTCGACATGAAGAACCAACAGATTTGACAGTTGAGCCATGGAAGGAGGTAATTCTTTGAGGTTGGAGCAATTACTGAGAATGAGCGCCTCAAGGCTTGACATTTCGCTGAAGAATTCAGAAGGCAGGGTGGTGAACTTTGAGCCTGACAGGTCAAGGTAGTGCAGATTGCTCTTGTTACTGCCATCTTGTTGTGTTAGCTCAAGCAAGGGAACTGCATTCATATCTAGGACTTCAAGGTTCTGGAGATGAGCAAGTGGTGATGTTTGTTTATCTGAAGTAGATGATGGTGGAGACAAGGTCTTTAGCTGAGTGCAGCCTCTGAGCGAGAGCGAGTTGAGATTCAGTAGACGGGAAAATGATGGCGGAAGTGAATTTATCGGTGTGTGGAACAAATCAAGGACACGGAGGTGTGGGGTGAGCAGTTCATGAAGAGGAAATGCTGACACATTCGAACAGCCTCTGAAAATAAGGGTTGTAATATTTATATCTCCTCTGGTTTCCCTCAGCTTCCAATCCCAGCTGACATGCCTACCATCATCATTCGTAAATGATACCCATCTTAGTTTGTTGTTCTTCGAATGAGTAGTGAGCTCATATTGTTTAAGACGTGGGACATCCTCAGATAACTTCGAATGAGCAGTAGTTTCCTCACTTGATGAAGTGCTTACTGTTGGGTTAGAAACAGAGTAGATTGGCAGTAACGAATATTCTTGTAAGGCTTGAATGACGATCTTTCCAGCTTCATATGCAGACCTATAGTAACGAATATTCTCTGTTTTTGGCTGGTAGCTGCTCTTGTTGAGAAAAGCAGGTCCTCAGCCACCCAACAGCGAACTAGCTCATCCGAGGTAACAGAGGAGGCCTGACGTCCAGAAGCTCCTTGTCCTTGTAGCGGGTGGTAGAGGATAGCATAGTACAGGCACTGCTGAGCTACGTGGAGCCAAAACTCCTCGTCTCCTTTTTTCTGGACTTGGAACGTGATATAAATGGATCTGGCTGCATCCTGTAAGGCCTCTTTCATGGAAAGGCGGGGCATAGTAATATTCTGGAGTTAAATGGAATAACCAGCCAGTAGCACCTTCAGTGCCTCTGCTTTTTTCATGGACATCCTTGGAAGTGGTTGAAACGAGCCACCGCCGGTTATTGGATACCGATGGCCACCGCGTGCCCATGGTGAAAACCAATACGTCCAATGAGATGAGAATATGTAGGTTTTCCACAAGCAGAAGATGCCTTTTCCCTCCCAATGCTTCTCTGATCCTTTCTAGTATTGAAGAATAAACAGGTTGACGATTATAGATAGGCCGGGTCCAACCATGTGGATTGATCTGTCCGAAACCAGCTAATGTACTCCTGTCCAAAAGCCTGGAGCATCAGGTTCTCAAAGAGATTGCCGTAGCCAAAGTAGCTCTCTTCTGCAGCGAGCTGCTTGATGTCTTCCGGCAGCGGTGTCTCCAGGGTCGTTGCCAATTCTGTGAGGACATCAAACGCCAACCGATGGTGAGCTGTAGTGTTGCCAATTCTGGCCCTGGCGGATGAAAACCTCATGCGTATAATCTTGTCGTAGGGACCATAGCTGTCCTTGGTTCGCTCCAACAAGAGCCTGGTAAGAGTCGGCAGAAACGAAGCTGCAGGTCCAATTCCGACGTTCCATATCACCAGGTGTTCCTTGCTCCATTCCATTACCTTCTCTTCCATGGCTGCTAGTTGATACCATGGAACGTAACGCCCGAACCTCTCAGAGGCTACGTATTCATCCGTCCTGCAACATAAGGGTTGGTCAGTGCTTGCTAAAGATGTGCTTATAAATGGGCTTATGAGCCATTGATTAAATTAGATCGGATGGTTAGAATCATCAATTGCTTCCTCTGAGGTAATATGTGATAAATATTTATTTAATTTTAAATAAATAAGGAATGTTTTAGGTATAAAGATCTTTTTTAGATCTCATTGATGCATAAATGATTTAGGTAAATCTTTTTATTTTGTAACTTTGAGTATATGACATAATCTAATTAGCGTAGAGTCATAAACTACCTATTTTTAATGTACACCCTAGGTGCTCAACACATACGTTTTACGTACGTGTGTCCATCTTATATATGTGCCCAACAAAACCGTACTTCAAATTTTACATGATCATTTACGTGCTCAATGTATGTGACAGCTACGTATTTATTACACACTCAATTATATTACATAGTTTCAGTCCAGTTAGCATAATATATATATATATATATATATATATATATATATATATATATATATATATATATATATATATATATATATATATATATATAAGTCAAAATTGAACTGAAAAATACTGAGTACTACTGAACCACGTTCAGTATCAGTCAGTACTACACCCAACACCTCGAAAATACTGAACAATACTGAAACACGAGTACTGAACAATACTGAATTTTGTTCAGTATAACAGCTTGGTGTAGAATACTATTCTACACCTAGGGTGTAAAATAGCGCGATTCTACACCTAGGGTGTAAAATAGCGCGTGTATATATATATATATATATATATATATATAGGACCATACTAATTAACAGCCAGCCCTATGAATAACAATCAACGCCCGCCACCGTAACCACCGGAGTTTGAATTTTGCTCCGGCGAAAACGGATGCAAATCCCATGCATGTCGCTCTTTTAAAGCATGGCGTGCATGTTAACAACTCCTGGAAAATTGACTATGAAATTAAATGGTCCAGGTTAATTACCGGCGGCCAAAGGTGCAGTAAACTTGGATGGAATTATTTAAAGAAGAAAATAATACTATTAGTAATAAAAAAAATTCCAATCAACTATATTTTATTATTGTTAGTAACATTGTGTCCAAGAAAATAAATCCGTCCTTTCTCGTGAATAATAATTCTACATGGACCCGTTAATAATAAAATTAACTTTGATATTCATCGGGACGTCTGGTCTTTCAGGGACGTCTGGTCTTTCATCAGGGTAGTTTTTATTACTATTAACATCTTTTGCTTCTATAAATTATTACTTCTAGGACCATAAGAAGTAAAATTAGCTCCGATGTCCGGGGCATCCGGTGACCATTCATGTTATTTTTTATTACTGTTAGTACCATTTTGTTAATAAAATAATTCCTTCCATTTTTATTACCGTTAGTATCAGATTGCTAATAAAATAACTCCTTTCTTTCCCATGAGCTGTAAATTAACCATGTGCTAATCTCCGGAGCACCGGTAACCGCTCATGCAATTTTTTTATTACCGTTAGAATCAGTTTTTTATTACTAATAATATCATTTGGGTGTATAAATAATTATGTTTAGGCCGCGAGTAGTAAAAATTGGTTGTAATAGTTACAAGGGTATTTTTATTACTAATAATGGTATCATGGTCTATAAATAATTCCATCCGATCGCATGAGTAGTAAAAGTTGGCTGTCGTGGTTACCAAGACATCTATCCCATGAGCAGTAAATTAACCATGTGCTAATCTCCGGAGCACCGGTAACCGCTCATGCAATTTTTAATTACCGTTAGAATCAGTTTTTTATTACTAATAATATCATTTGGGTGTATAAATAATTATGTTTAGGCCGCGAGTAGTAAAAATTGGTTGTAATAGTTACAAGGGTATTTTTATTACTAATAATGGTATCATGGTCTATAAATAATTCCATCCGATCGCATGAGTAGTAAAAGTTGGCTGTCGTGGTTACCAAGACATCTAATCTCCAGGCAAGGCATTTCTTTATTACTAATAGTATCACTTAGGTCTATAAATAATTCTGTCCAGATCCGTGAGTAATAGGCAAAGAAAAATCACCGAAAGGTTTCAAGGACGAAGTTTTTTTTTTCTAATTATTTTTTTATTTGTTTTCAAATATGACTCCTGGCGTGGACCTAGAGTGGTAAAGGGAGTTTATAAATGTGCTTTTACCTTAGAATGGTAATAATTGATGAAATACTCAAGTGGTAATTAATTGTTTTTTGCAAACATAATTAGTGCTTTAAAATGTTGGAATAAAGAAGTAATTTGTTAGATCGTATATCCATGAACAAAAGTATTTGAATCCATTTCAACTAGCTTCGATTCATAAAAGAAATATTAAAAAATCCATCCAGATTCATCAATCTAGTACTAGCTGTTCGTTGTCGCTAAAGGAGCTGTCTTAGACAAAATTGTTTGACAAATTGTTCAAAACTTTATAAAACAAAATTAATCTATTGGGAACCAATCTATTGCTAACCATCAGTTCAAAACTTTATAAAACAAAATTAATCTATTGGGAACCAATCTATTGCTAACCATCATACATGGAGCCTCAGTCATCGTCATATACTCAATTTACTCAATTTAATTCCTATGGAACTACACGGATAAAAAAAGAAAAAAAAATCGAAGAAGCTCTCTTCCACAGCTTGGTCCGTGCGTCCCCCGTCTCTCCTCGGACACACGTGCCGCCGTGCCGGTGGCTGCACAGCCCACGCGATGTGTCGCCGCTTCCTGGCCCTCGCGACGTTGCCGCAACGTCGGGGAACCACCAGCGGCAGGGGAGAATGTCGCTATTGCGCGCACAGTCGACTTGACGAGGATCCTCCGACTCCGAGTCGCCATTCAATCAACCAGCTAGCAAGACGCAACGACCTCTTCCATGCAGTCAAGTACTCATTCATGATGGCCAACAATGCCTGCACGGGTCAAAAATAGGAGATGCATTCAGGAAAGGAGGCTAATAACCTGCAGATCACGGGGACATCACCAATTTGATGAACCATCGGAAGGAAATAGCATCGGATCTGCCTTGAAGGTGTGGTCGCCGCTGCGGCCGCCGGTGGAATGGGCGATAGCTCCGATCAGATAGATGATCCGTTGTCGTCGCCGACGATGACGACGCAGACAAACCCGACGCCGTTGCCCGCCGCGTCAAAGCCGCTGGTGAGGGGAGGGCGCGGCTGCAGCCGCCGCCGCCGTCGATGGAGCCCCTGTGGACCGCCGGTTAATGGGGATGGATACGACGAGAGAGAAGATGACGGGTGAAATGAAAGACAAGGGTTTGGGAATTATTTATAAACGACGACTTATGAAGGAGGTGTGCATGCGTGTGTAATAAATGGCGTGATTGCCGCGATCTTTTTACATGTGCTAGTAATAAATGACGTGTATTAATAAATCATTTGGTGTTTTTGAGGGATGTCGTCGGAGCAGGGCGGTGCTCCGCCGGAGCGCTCATTAGAAATCAACGCCCAGGACTCAGAATAGTAGCAACATATATATATATATATATATATATATATATATATATATATATATATATATATATACACACACACACACAAACACACACACACTCAATTATGTAACATGTTTTAGATCGTCAATGTTCACAACTCAGTTGTGTTAGTTGTTGATATTTTTTCAAGTATATGACATAATTTTTAATTGAGTATGTGAATTAAGAAAGTGAAAGAATGTGAACACTTGTATAATAGATGTATTGATTGGTACATATAGATGTGCCGAAGCACTCATGGCGGATGGTGCCCAGTTTCCATGCCAATAAGTAAGGAGAGGGATCCTGTGCACTAAGACCAGGTCGCTACCAGCTCACTCACACTAAATATAGTCTAAGAACCCCCGCAGTCACAGCGGGAGTGCCGCAGACGGTGAGGCTGTA
Source organism: Saccharum spontaneum (assembly GCA_022457205.1). Lineage (NCBI taxonomy): Eukaryota > Viridiplantae > Streptophyta > Magnoliopsida > Poales > Poaceae > Saccharum > Saccharum spontaneum. The sequence goes on from CM039598.1 coordinate 14,327,591, forward strand.
GAAGAAGTCAACTGACATCCTCCCGTAGTCACAAGTTGGCGTGGTGCAGACGCTGCGACCGGAGAGAAAACATGCGAGGACTCATGCAGATAATAGCCCTTTGTGCCGATGTTGACGTAGCCGAGCGTGAGGGCGCATGAGCTATAGTCGAAGAAGTTGTGCTAGTGGTAGCTGAGGTCGACGTAGTTGTGGTCGGGTTGCCGTGTCGATGGAGCTGCAGGCGCACAAGAGGCGCCATGATGATGACGGAGACGCATCGAGGCCGTCATCATGGGAGGTGGCAATGCCAAAGTTGACACAGTCAAGGCCATCGAGAATATAGAAGAAAGGCGACGATGCAATCAAGGCAGACGGGATGGGAACGGGAGGGTCGAGGCCGAAGTCGATGCAGTCAAGCCGCCTAAGTCAAGGCGTGGCAGGGTTCACCAGACCCAGCAACGCATCGGGGAAGAACACACGCATCGGTGTTGCCAATACCGGACGTATAAGGCAGAGGGCCCCAACCATGCATAAGCGTCTGAGGGACCAGCAGAGAAGGTCTTGATGATGATTGCAGCTCTGTGGGGACGAGATGGCGGTGTTGATGGCGTGGTTGTGCTGGACAAAGAAGAAGCAATGCGAGAGCGGACGCATCGGCGAGTAGGCTCAGCGACGACACGATGGGGATGCCGGTGAGCAGGGCTTAGCGATGGCACGGGTAGCAGCTGCTCAATGACAAAGACCCGATCAGCAGGACAAAGACCTTGTGCAGACAGATGGCACGACAAAGATTGCGAAGCACAGTCGTTGATGAACAGGGGACGACGATATAGATGCAACGGTGAAGCTGACATGGGTGTCGGTGCTGTGGCCTGACGAGGTGACACAACAGCATGCCAGCAGCCCTGTTGCTCGAAGAAGATGTGCGTATAACTCGACGGTGGACATCACAGGAGCCGGGTGGATCGCGCATAATTGGTTGTACGGATCAAGTACGCGCGAGGTGCAACAACGATGGAAGAAGTCGGTGGAGACGTCCTGATGTGTGGTGGCGATGACGAACCGATGATGTAGACGTGTAGGCCGTATGACCAAGCAGAGATGCAGGAAGGTGTCCCTTCAACATCGTAAGCCTCGGCCAAGCTGCACAGTCGAAGATGTAGATGTTGCCAGAGTAGTATGCACAAGGTCGATGGGTGGTGGACAACTCAACCCTGATCAGCGATCAGGAAAAATAGAAAAGGATACAGTAGTAGGGGACTGGGTGTACTCAGTGAGACAGCACAGCGGCAGCGCGCGTGGCCCGATCGAGCGGCAACCCCGGTGACAGCACGGCTCAGCGCGGCTCGTCTCAGAACACGGCGCGAGCTGCTGAAGTCGGACGGGGCGGCGCGACGCGGAATGCACGGCGGGTCGCAGCTGTGTGGGGTCACAAGAGGATGACGCATAATGACCGGCCGCCACCATGGCGGCTCGGTGTTGGGGTCGACCTGGCCCGAGCCACCTCAACAGTGGCGCGGGATGAGGTGACGCCTAGTGTCCTCCATGGCGAGCGCGGAGAGATCGACGTGGTGGTGCGGCATCACGAGAAGGCACGGTCTGCTGCTGATGACGACGAGGATGGCAGTGGGATCAATATGATCGGGCATCTAAATAGTGGCATTGCCCTTGGCGGAGATCGATCTCTCCCTGGGGGCGCGTGGTGCAGAAACGACAGTGGCCAGAGTTAGGATCTAAACCTAGGCAAATGATGCCATGAAAGAATGTGAACACTAAGTATAATAGATGTATTGATTCATCAGTGTGCGCAGGTACGTATAGATGTGCCGAAGCACTCCTGGCCGATGGTGCGATCTCTCCCCTGGGGCGCATGGTGCAGAAGCAGCGGCGGCTAGAGTTAGGATCTAAACCTAGGTGATTTGATACCATGAAAAAATGTGAACACTAGTATAATAGATGTATTGATTAATCAGAGTGCGCAGGTACATATAGATGTGCCGAAGCACTCCTGGCCGAAGGCCGATGGTGCCCAATCTCCATGCCTACAAGCAAGGAGAGGGATGTGCCCAATCTCCATGCCTACAAGCAAGGAGAGGGATCCTGTGCACTAAGACCAGGTCGCTCACACTAAATATAGTCTAACAGAAAGGATTGTTTGAACTCGCATTTGGATATATGCTTTATTGAATATTTTAGTAGGACAAAAACAAAATACTTACATAGGCACAGTCACGGAAAAGAAAAGGAAGGTTGCGGAAAAGGGGCCACATGCGCTTGTATCTCACGGAAAAGAGAATAATTATGTCTTCTTTTCTTAGGCTAGTTAAATTATTTATTTATTTTAAAATCTAAAAAGTCCATGGCTCAGATTTGTTTGAGGTATTATTACTTCCTAGTACGTACAGGGAGTACCAAAGCATTGCTCCTTATAGAGTCGCAAAAAAAAGAGCATTGCTCCTTATATAAACTAGTAGACACGCATGTGTGACGCGCACATGCCTATCAAAAAAATTAATCAAACAATAATAATAACAATGAAACTTTGGAGAAGTCAACATATATCATGTAAAAAAATAAGCATAATTATCAAAATCGTGATTCTATTGTTTGAGTCGAGTTTATAAATGTATTTGGCCTATCCGTCCCTCTGCAAACATTTATCATGGGAACGTATTAGTTAGACAAGGGTGTTTTTGGCAAGACTTCACGTCCGCACGCTTCTTCGCTGGAGCAGTAAATCGTGGCTTCATGTCTGCACATGAGAAGGGTTCCCGCTCCTCCGAACACGCATAAGTGCTTGTCTTACGGCTCTGGTGCTGAATCTGTTGGCAGAACCAGAGACGGAACGCCACCAAACAGGCTGAAAGTATTTGAGCACATTGTCACATCCATATCAGCTTAATACTCCAGTCCATAGCTAGGAAGAGAACATCAGAATTCAGTCACATATGAGCTTCAACATGGATAAAATGGTTATTAGAAATCAACAAGGCCACTGCAAGCAGAAAGATTCAGTGGCATTTGGATTATATTGCTATATGAATGTCGTACAACGATGGAAAACTATGGGTTATCAGCATTTAAATTTTGAATTGCTACATAGGGGAACCTCTAGCCAAAATACAAAACATAATTGATACATCCTTCCCTCCTACATGAGGATATCTTCCATGTGTTTTGCTTATCCTCAAATGTGCAAAATCAATTTCCATAATGATCAATTATGGCAGTTAGCAATATTTCTATTCATGGTTGCATCATAAAAAAATTAACAAGATTAAACGATCACACATACTAATTAAGAAGTTGAGGGAAGAATAAAGATAAAAAACATCCTTGCTATAAAATACATTTTCCATTCAAATTCGAAATTGCAAGATGGGAAAAATCACCTGTCAGAAAATTGCCCTCCACTTGCCTTTTCGGTCAATTTGGCTTTTTTATCCATCTGAAGAAAGAATCTAGAACTCAGCAAAATTTTAAAATACATTCTGAAAGTTGCCATTTACTTGTGATTTTCATTCAATTAGTGATAGCTGCAGCAGAAGGGATCAAATAACTGAATAGAAAGTTGAGCAATCCAATACAAGAATTGCTACAGTTTTTCCAAGTCTAACACTGTAGACCATTTCAGCTGACATTCGACATGTGTCAATCTAGGTTCATGTCCACTACTGTAAGAGGTCTGAAACTAACTCAGGAGGAACTTTGTTTCACAACTCATATCTTGTGACTGGGGATTGTCTCCATCCTCTGGTTTCTAAGAGGGAGGGCAGACAACGGTCTTCTTAATAGCATTCTCTTCAATGTTTATTCAGTTTCTTTTAAGATGCACATCTTGCATTGTACCAACATGTTCTTAAGAGTGCAAGATCAAGCCACTGCAAATACAGTGTCAAGAAGACATAGTCAGGCATACACGTCTGATCTTAATCCATTAATGCACATCATTCTCTGAACAACCTAAACTCCAATAAATATTGGCACAGGGTCGCTATTTACCTACAGTGTGTGCCTGACCAGCTATTAGAAAGAAAGTTCCAAGACCATTCACCCTTCTGAAATCATCTCTCGTTCGTCTGCACAAAAATAGATACAAAACCATCTGTTTACCCAACAACTTATTTTTCCGAGCTTATCATGAATGTAAGACATAACATGTCCCCATGTGGATCTAATACCATGAAGTTAATGCAATCAGATTTAGTGAAGATATAAGAGTATTAGGCAATTCGGAGAGGAGCAAAATAATGGTAAAGAGTATTGAATCGAAAGAAAATGAGTAGGCAACATCATTAGAAACTGAGCAGTCTTATGAGCCATGATGTAGAATAAGAATATGTGAATCTGCTGAATGTATTAATAGAACTGCCATAGCAATAGCAGATTGACATACAACAGAAGAGCTCCAAAACTTTTCCTATAGCTAAAATGAAACAAGGACCGGAGACCTTGAAATTTGTTTGAGACAATTAGAAGTCACTATATATAACACATTAGTATTTTGTATCCTATGATTTGAAACAAAGCATAATCACTTGATGAGAAGTAAACCAAATAGTAACTTTAGACTTTTAGCTGATAACTTTTTTTTTGAACCGGAGATAACCCCATTTCCATTATCACTAACGGAAACACAGCATTCTTTAGAAAGTTCAGAATAATAAAGAAACAGGATATAAAGCAGACTTACGACTGCAGGCTTAATCCGAACACTTTCCATCTAGCCAAATGAACCAGAAAAAACAGGTTTATGGCATTGCATAGAACAGACTCCCAGATTTACATCCCAAAATGTCACATAGCCATATTGTATGCAGACAACGAAGCAGATGGTTTCTTCAGCCCTTCTTGTTGTTGTCATCTCCATCCTTTAGCAGCAGCTGTCCGCCCTTTCCCAGCTTCTTGCCCAGCAACTTGGCAGCAATCTGCAACATGCAAGAACAACTGGAATATCTAAAAAATTCAGTAGCCACCAAGAGGAATATCATTAAATTCGGCCTCTCTATGGATCAATGCCATGCTTAAGTTGTATCTGCTACTTGCTACGTATCTTGTAAACAATGGCTATGAGGGCTTTAGGTGTTGTGGTTGTGGGTACCAAATTGCTACAGACGTCATTTGGATTCTTTGTGTATGCTTTGACCTGAGTTTAGTGTAGTGAAGAACCAAATAATCGTATAACACTGAATGATATATGTTACGTGATTTACAGCAAAGCAAAATCACCAGAAAGTCCACCAACAAAAGACAGACGAAATGAAGACATGAAGACATTCTGGCAGATGACATGTACGGAAGTGCAGTAAGAAGAAGGGAAACAAACGACACAGCGGAAATCAAATCTGTGGGTGAGGTTCCTCAAGATCTAGAAGCGATAGGGCTCAATGCCATACCTTCCACTCCCGTTTCTGATCTGCTTGCACGGCCGGGAAGCAGGGAGAAGAGGCCGCGGAGCGTTAGGATCCTCCGGCGCGAGAAGTCTACCCAGAGGAAATTCCTTCCAGCGTTGCCACACCCCGTGTACAGGACTCAGCGGCCTAGTTCGATGCACCTGGAGGCCGCCTAGTGCATCCTGCATCGCTCGTGCTCTGTCTCCACGGGGGATGGAGCCATGGAGGTGGGGATCGAAGGGCGTGATCTCGTGGAATCGCAAAATACTGCACAGATAGGGGTGGGGATAGGAGAGGAGGATGGATTGGCAGGGTGGAAGTGAATCATGGAAGGAACATAGCCGGAGGATGGTGAGGAGGAGATCGGAGCGGTTGTCCTCGTCACCCGTGCGACCCTATACACCAAGAGCGGCGTCCGTCGTCCTCGGCACCGGCGCGTCCACCCGACCACTGGGTTCCCCATGCGACACAGCGACGAAGGGCGGCAGTTGGCGCGAGGGTAGGCGGGTAGAGTTTGGGTGGGTAGAGTTTTACGTGAGAGCAGCGACGCTGGAGATATGGGTACGGCGGGCGCAACTTTTGCGAAGGCGTAGGGGAGGCGGCGGTTTTGCGAAAGCGGAGGAGACGCTGCGGGTGTGTCTATGGCGTGTGGGTAAAGATTTCGCCGTTGAAAAAAAACAGGTGTGGGAAGCCGACGCAACACACAGAAACGTGTCAATGTAAAGAGTTTCCGATGAGTTTCTGACCTAGGTCCACTTGTCAGTTTAGGGTGGGAGATTTAGATATGTTGGATTTGAGTTTAATGTAGATCTAAGGGACAAGAATCAAGGTGGGTATGAAATTTGTAGATAATATGATATATATATATATATATATATATATATATATATATATATATTTATATATATATATATATATATATATATGGAGAGTATACTCTATTGCTAGCTACAGAATAAGTTATTCTGTAGCCACCTCTATTTACGATAATTTTATATACTAATTTACGACAATATCAGTATATTTTTATGTATAGTTGAATTACTATAACATATGGGGGATACTTACCATAATGTTATAGTAAATCACATAATAAGGAGTTACTATAATCTCGTAATTTAGCACAGCAATTATCGTAACTCAAAGTTGCTACAGAATAAGTTATTTTATAGCCAGCTGTAGGGTGATAGTTATATATATATATATTATATTATATATATATATATTATTATACTATATATATATATATATCTTATTATATATATATACACACACACACACATATATGACACTAGTACTGATTTCTGTTGATGTCTCTATTTTTTTTCTACTGGCGGTTCGAAAGAGCTTACGCCACTACAAACTAAAATGTGGGCCCATATCCATGAACCGCCAGTATAAATCTATTTTTACCGGCTGTTTTTCTAAGTCTACCGCCAGTATAAATAGATACATTTGTACTGACCGTTGTCTTAAAGCGCCACTAGTAAAAATAGCAATTTTTAGAGGCCGTCACTTAAGACATCCGCCACTAAAAATACACCAATTTCTAGTGGCTGGCGATTTAAATGACCGCGTCTACAAATTATATTTTCAGAGTTTGATATCTTAGCCTACTGCCTAAGAAAAAAATCCAAAAAATTTTCACTGCACGCTCCTGTCATTCAAACCGCAGCAGCCTCATCTGTTCCCACACTATCTCCTCTCTTACCTTTTACTCAAAGCACCGAGACTGGACTTCACTTTTCTATTCTCGTCTCTCTAGCTTCTTTCTCCCCTTCAACTCTTCCTTCAACTGCGCATGATGGATGCAGTCACGCTTTCTCCCCTTCAACTCTTCCTTCAACTGCGCATGATGGATGCAGTCACGCAGCCATGGTGGCACTATTTACTTTTTACTTGCAATGCTGCTCAATCTTCCCTTGTCGGCACCACCAGCAGGTGCTCGCCGGTGTTGTGCCGCCAACGCCGGTGGTGGACTGCCGGCGAGGATGAGGCACGTGCGTTGGTGTGGCGGCAGCGGACCACCGGCAAGCATGGCAGGCACATGCGTTGGCAAGATGACACAGGCGAGCACCTGCATTTTTGTTGTTGCCATAAAATCATTTGCACTGACGTCAATGTAATCGTCCTGTCAGTACAAACACATTTACAGTGGCACCCGATATAAGACAACTGCCACTAAAGATATGTATGTACAGGCGGATTTTAAACTGACGCCAGTAAAAAAATTTATTTGTACTGGCCTTTGCCATAGGTGGTTGAAACAAACGCCAGTAAAAATCTAAAATCTACCGCTAGTGATGATGTCTAGTGTACTAGTGTGAAAAGTTTTGGAGAAGGTAATGTCCAATTTCTATTATATCAATTTGTTTCTCTAACCAACCACATAGAAAATTAATAAGTTGTTTTCACTGTGCGAATCATATTGCTTTTTTCTGATTATTTGGATCACTGTTTAGCAATTAGCAAAATGATTCTGAACGAACTCGTCTATTTCTGGTCATTACTCAATGTTAGGTTCTGGTTAACCGGAATAGGGACATGGGTACAAGCAGCAAGAAAGGGGCTGGGATTAGTTCAATCCCCATTCAATCCCTCCCTAAGGGGAATAATGGGTAAATCCAAACTAGCCCTTAGGGAGGCAGTTCGTGTTCGGCCATGTTTAGATCGTCAATTCGGTGCACAAAATTACTGTGCTAAATCACTGTAGCATTTTGTTTTTATTCAGTAATAATTGTCCAAACTTTGATTAATTAGGCTCAAAATGTTCATCTCGCAAAGTATAATAAAACTGTGCAATTAGTTTTTGATTTTATCTACATTTAGTACTCCATGTACGTGCCGACATTTTAATGTGATGGGGAATCTTCTTTTTGCATAGTTTTGGGAATAATTTGGGAATCTAAACAAGGCCTTCTTTTTGTTATTCATCCCCCCTTCTTACAAAGCCTGCTCTGCCATATATCTAGCAGAGGATGGCACACACACCGACACAAGCACTCCGCACAGGACGACGCCCCGCAGTACAACTCAGTTCTCTCTGCCTATGTCCATAACACTCATTAGGGAAGTGGCGACAACAAGACTCCTCCAGACACTAGCGATGTATATAACGAGGGACACATGTTGATTTGCATCCTTGTAATCGTGTCATGATCAGTATCCATGTTACGTGCATTTAGTTTAGTTCATTTTCATTTGAACATGTTTTGTAATCACGCGTAGAATTATAGGTGTCACGTTGATTGCACACGTGAGCACGCCGGGACCGCGTCCTCTGGCCCTTCTCCGCCATGGCTGGCATGCCGTGCATGTCACACGGGTGAGCACAGAATAAGCCACACCGTGCAGCGGCTAACCGTGGCGGGGGAAGTGGATCGTGGCCAACAAAAGGCCAAGTTGAATGCATCGGTGAAGCTGCGCCATTCACAGTGAAACTAACTCGCCATCTCTCGCGCTCTGTCTCGTGCTCTTGTGTTATCGTTCCTAGTGATCGTGCTCCGGGCACCGCCGGCAGCAGCGAGCTCATAGGTCCGGCGAGCCGCCGGTCCTAACAACACACAACATATATTTGGCATGACCATACATACTTTACCAAATGCGTACAAGGAACTACACATATCGAAACTACTGATGGATAGACGTAGTGGCTTTAACATCATATATATCATGATGCTGAATAACCGAAGGATTTGTCCTGGCATTTGGGGTTCTTAAAGCCCATCTTCTGGGCTTTGATCCGCAGAGTTTGGCGCACTTGACTGTCCACAACAACTTTGGGCTGGCTATTCTTTCTTCCTTTGGCAGAGACAGGAATACTGGCAACAGGTGTGTCTGAGTTGTCTGGCCGCAGTTCCTGTTCCATTTCATTCTCCATTTCAGATGGAGTAGTATCTGTTTCAATTTCCATCACCTGGCATGAGGGTGGAACTTTTGCAGGACAGGCAGGAGGGAGGGAGAAGCCAACATTAGATTGGTCCCCCCAAAGCTGCAGTTAGTTTGGCCGAGCTGAGGATATATCTTTGGTTGTGCCAAACATCATAGGAGAGAGTAGGGCATAGAAAGCGGGTGGACTGTTCGAGACCCCTATAGGAGCATACCAGAGTTATAGCTCGGTCTTCGAGGACAAGTCTTAGGTCTTATTTGGATCTAAAAAATTATTGAACCTGGCTTCTAGAAGCCAGGTAGGGATCCGAACATATCTTGTTTGTGTCTACCTTTTACAATCTAGTGTAGTTGAAATTCCATAATCTAGCTAGTAAGCTGAGGAACCCTAGCTTTTTCTAGCTTCTAGACTTCACATGAGCAGTCTTTTCTTCTGTTATTTACCGACCTGCACTGCCATAGTTAAAGAGTGAGGGTATTTTTTTTGAACCTTTTCCTTTCAAAGGTAGGCCTTCTAACTTTTACAATCTATAGATCCAAACATCCACAAACCCAGATTTGGTAATCCAGCTTTTTAATAATCTAGCTTTGACACCCTAGCTTCCAAAATCCAGAAGAATACAAACACAACCATACCTTATAGTAAGAGGCCGGATAAGCCTGAGGATATCTGGGGTGGGTTGAGTTATCTAAGCAAGTGTTTGTGGCTTAAAAACCAAGCCAAACAATTATGCTAGTACCTTTATGCAAATATTGAGTTGTACATATTGGTTTTTACTGCCGGTTTGGCCCTCGGTTGTGAAAGTTTGCAGTAGTAATCATTCTCACCACCGCTTGTTTGAAACAGGCAGCGACAACGATAGTTCTATTTATATACAAATTGGCGGTTAGAAATTTAGTATTTCTACCAGTTCCTTAAACAAGCCAGTGGTAGTAATAAACTTATCACCACTGTCTCATCAAACAAATTCATGGAGATATGTTTAATAGAGAAACTGCAGTGATAATTATTATCACCATCGATTTTAGTAGCCAGTACCCCTACCAACTTCAGAACCGGCGGTGAAACACACCCAGTTTGCCTAATGCTGTTGCAAAAACTAATTCTATAATAGTTCTTGTAGCATATACATTAAACAAAATGAACTTACAATATTATGGAAGGAAAAAGTCTACTTAACCTCCTAAACTATCAGCTAGTGTCTAACTTACACCCCAACTATAAAACCGTTTGTTTTACACCCTGAACTTTTCAAAACCGTTCAAATTACACCCTGGAGCGATTTTGGACGACGGTTTGCTACAGTAACTGTGGTTTTGCTACAGTAACATCGTTTTGACTTTTTCTTTTCCTATTTATTTCCGCTGAATCTTTGAAAAATCATAGTAAATCACAGAAAAATCATAAAAATAGAAAATCTAATTTTGTTGGACTCCACATGAGTAGATCTACACAATGAATATATAATATAGTATGCTTTAGTACAAATTTTTTCTGTTGCTTTAAATTAGTTAGAAAATCAAATTTTATTTGTAATTAATTGGAATAATTTATAGCTACAGCTTTTATGGTCCAATTGGGGTTAAATTTTTATAGTGAACTAATTATTGTATGCTTGAACTGTAGTAAAAATTTCATACTGATTGGATCATGTATAATTTAGTTATAGACTCATTTATATTTAACAAGCATAAACCTAAACCTAAACCTAAACCTAAATAAATATATAACTAAGTTATATATGATCCAATAAGTATGAAATTTTTACTATAGTTCAAACATATAATAATAACTATATCATAAAAATTTCACCATAATTGGACCATAGATGCTGTAGCTATGAATTATTCCAATTAATTACAGATAAAATTTGATTTTCTAACTAATTTAAAGCTACAGAAAAAATTTGTACTAAAGCATACTATATTATATGTTTATTGTGTAGATCTACTCATGTGGAGTCCAACAAAATTAGATTTTCTATTTTATGATTTTTCTGTGATTTACTATGATTTTTCAGAGATTTAGCGGAAATAAATAGAAAAGAAAAAGTCAAAACCGACGTTACTGTAGCAAAACCATAGTTACTGTAGCAAAACCGCCGTCCAAAACCGCTACAGGGTGTAATTTGAACGGTTTTGAAAAGTTCATGGTGTAAAACAGATGGTTTTATAGTTGGGGATGTAGGTTAGACACTAGCTGATAATTCAGGGGATTAAGTAGACTTTTTCCTATTATGGAAGTAGTATCTAAAATGTTTTCTACTTGTTACTTTTATGTCAATAACATAAGTATTTTTCTTAAAAGTACATTTTTAGTAAAAAAATAGGTTTAAAATCCTATAAATTGACATGTATTCCGGCACACAGTAATAAATGGAGAGGCCTCTTGTTTAGTAATGTGGAAATATGCAAGGGGAAGAGTAAATGATAATAAGACCCAAAGAAACCTCGTTCAGGTATATAAAGCCAAAAACAAAATGTAGTTTTGGCGACGTGCATGTTCGTGAAGAATCACCAATAATATATAATGTTTTCATGCATGTTTTGTTTCTAGGCATTTTAAGCATTAACTAAGGTAGTGAGGTGATGGTTTGAGTAGCAACCCTTCCAAGGGTTATATCATCATTGCTTCATATTGGGGGGAGCACCTCCGGCGTGCCGCCACGGCAAACCCTCGACCGATGACAGGACTCCGATATTATTTACCTTGCACCGAGGCAAAGGTCAGGGACGTCTTGAAGGCGAAGGAATCAAGGCCCATCGGCGGGCTAGTGCGCGAAGGTTTTCTCCCTATGGTGGGGATTCATGATGCACCATGCGGCGGGTAAGGGGGGACGGCACCCAGAGAATGGTGACGGATAGTGGTGTCATGAGAGTAGTTGGCGGGGGGACGAGAAGTTACCATCTTGCCCCTTGTCGTCAAGCAATTACTGTAGTCTGGGTGTTCCGCCCTTATGTAATTTCACCTCGCCCCTGGGTATGTCCTATATATACCCTGTGGGAAACCCTCGCCCCCCACCCCCCTCCCCAATCTCCAATGAGGGTGGGACTCCAGGAGTGACCCCACACTTTATCAGGGAGACAGGCACAACTGAGAAAATAAATAGATGAGTGTGAGATCACGCACAGGCTATATTTAGGATAATTGATGAGACGGTCAACCAATGTAAAGACACTATCCATTTATGCCTAGTCCTGTCGTCCGGTCGGGCGTGTGGATGCAGTCCAACCTGAAACATGCAACGCTGTAATAATTTGTTTCTTGATCTCAACGAAATGCATTCAATGATCAACGGAATCATGAATTATTTAATACTATTGGAAAGACACAAATGGTGGGTTACGTTGTATATATATGTGCTAGTTGGAAATTAAGAACGCTATGTATATATACACTACCCAAACTATGATCATATTTTTTGTATTACCTATTTGTTTGTATAAAGAAATAGATTAACTATGATCATATTTGTTTGTATTACCTATTTGTTCATAATACCACTATTTGTTATTATTGTAATAAATTAGCAAACTATTTGTTTTTGTTAAGGGGACTAGGATTATTAATATATTACATACCATACCACGCTATTGCAGCAGCTAAAAACAATTACGGATCACTATAGCAGCCCACTCAAATAGGGGCCGCTAAGTTCCAATTTGCTAAATCCATCATAGGGGTAACATAGGAGACCGCTACCGCTATTGCGGCCATTGAACTTTTAAAGAAAAGATTATACAATTGTTTCCAGCCTTTGTTTTTTAAAATGTTTTCAGCTAATCAGCTGATAAAATATAAAGGAAAAGAGGACACAAACAAATTTAAACATTAATAACACATACCAATGAGAATATCAAGGATGCTAAAGTTTTTAAAAGGTTTTGGGTCATTGAATATATAATTGTTTAGCACATTTTGAAGTTGCGAGCTATCCATACCTTGTAAAAATAAACCAAAGAAGCAGCAAGCCAAATGATAAATCCATAGTTAAACAGGCCACACACAGCAAGCCACAAAGCTCCCCATAATTTCTGGAAAATCAAAGATCCTTGAGGCACACGGATGGGCCTATTCTGCAAAGAAAATAGAACAGAAATTCAGTCAACGCAATGTAGTTAGCATAGGAAATCAAGTTCTCCCATTGCATCGGTCATTCTCATTGAGGTTCACGCCCATGTGTTATCACTAGTAATGCAAGTACCTATAACACTAGCTCTAGAGACAATACTGTATGACACGATAATTTAACAAAGTTTCATTGAAAATGTACCTGGTTTCTGATGAGCCAACATCGTGCGTTTCAGTTGAGGAATCGGAGACTGCCAATATTATAATGTGAGATGTGAATGCCACAGCCCACAGCGTTGAGAGATTGCAACAAAAACAAGGACCAGCCTGCTTGTACAGGAATCGTATATATATATATATATATATATATATATATATATATATATATATATATATATATATATATATATATATATATATATATAACCATATCGCGGATGCTTTTCTTATCGTACAGCTGGATGCATGGACAAGTAAGGAATGACGTTCCATTTCTATTAAGAAAGCTCGACATGCATGCCATCTTATGATGCGATGATGCAGACCACAAGCAAAGGAACAGAGGACACTGCTTTTCATCTCATCACCAGTCAGGCTCTAAAGGGAAAGGTAAAGAAACGCTCAAACAAAGACCATGTACGAAGTTGAATGAACAGGTAAAACGACGTGGATGAAAGCAAAGTCGATTAAGGGACCTTAAAAGGTGCGATGGGATGGATGCTGGGCAAGGGCTGAACGGCACACTGGAGTGCAAGGGAAGGAGAATAATTGCTTTCACTTTGTAACCAAATCCCTCCTAAGAAAACAGTGTGAACATATATATCAGTGAATCAATATCTAAATATTTGTTTGATTCCTTCTCTGTGCACGGGAAACCTCAGTCAATTGTCACCGCTCTCTCGATCTGCTCATCACGAAGACCAGACCTCGCAGCGACAGTGGTGGGTTCCCAAATGACGCAGCTATGTTCCTTCTGCTTTATGGGCCAGCGCCACCTTGATATACATTATTAGAAGATAACGAACACACTCTTCACAAAGCAGGATACAATACAATTCACTCAGATGCTGATCCTAAATTAGTTTGGGTCGATGTACTTGGCAATGGGTCACTGAGTTGTTTACCACGAACAAGTTGTTTTGAAACATAAATTAGTGTGGATCGATGTTGATCATCATGAACCAGTTGAATTTGACGTCAAATATTTATCCATTATTACAGACCACTCAACGATGCATGGATGGATGTTGCTGTGTGAAGCAGTCATGGCAGTACATTTTCTCAATGCAAATCACGCATTGGTTACTTGGCATGGCACAAGAGCCAAATAAATAATAATGTATGTTCGGTTGGTAGGAAGTTAATCCCTTGGATTATGACCTGCACAGACAAATTAAATTTATTCCAAGTCAACAGGGGCCACCCACAATTCGTCCAAAGCACCGCAAAATAAATGGTAATGCTACGGTGTGGGCGTCCGTCTACCAGGATGCAACTTGGTGGGCCGCGACGCCAGCCCAACAATCCCCTTCCATCTCCTCGGAGTTTCTCAAAAAAAAAATCCTTTCATCCAGTCCTATCCTCTCGTCCACTCGTTCCTATCCGCTCCAAAGCACTGGCTCTCACCACACCACACCTCCGGAGGACCCTGCTGTCGCAAAGTCCCATAGCAGGATGCTCTCTTCCCCTACTCCAGTGTCTCTCCTGCATGACCGGCCCCTCCCGCACTGCTCCTTCCCCCAAGGCACCCGGCTCTTCCCCGCGCTGTTTCATGCGCCCGAGCCGTGCCCCCATCCACCTCGCCTGTCGAGGAAGGAGCAATAGGGGAGGCCTGTGCCTGCGCCTCTGGAAGCCTATGCCTACGCCTGCGCCTCCAGAGGCCTATGCCTGCACCTGCGCCTCTGGAGGCCTATGCCTGCACCTGCGCCTACGCTCCCATCCACCTCACGCCGTCGACATTAAGGGGAGACCAGCGCCACTTCAGTTCCCAACCATGATACATAGTCCGTGGCCACATGGGCGAACATGGTGTTTTCAAGTGTTTCAGGTGTCTCAGATTTATGTTTCAAGTATTTCATCCTATCTTGCAAACGTCAATCTAGGATGTTGCATACGTTGCAAAGGCACCATATGCATGTTGCAAGCCTATGTTTCAAGTGTTTTAGACATTTGTTTCAAATGTTTCATCTGGATATTTCGAAAGTATATCTTGGTGATGCACATGTTTCAATGGCTACACACTCATATTTCAAACGCATATTTCAAGTATTTCATCTATGTCAGACTTATGTTACAAATGTTTTATCTGGATGTTTCAAAGTAGATCTTGGTGTTGCACATGTTGCAGTGGCTACACACGTATGTTTCAAGTGTTTCATCTATTTTTAGATTTTTGTTGCATATGTTTTATCTGGATGTTTCAAAAGTAGATCGGGTGTTGCATGTCGTCGTCCACCTGCTACTACTGGTGCACCGCCAAGGTTCACGTGCCTGCACCTGAGGCCTGCAGACGCCTCCGTGGCGCATCTACAGGCGGGGCAGGTGGGCGCGGGCCTAGTTTCACCATGCGGGTGTGGGGCGTGGTTCCACATGCAGACGCTGGATGGGCGCGGGGGCGGGTTCTGCCATGCAGGGCACGGGATGGGCGCGACCATGGTTTTCGGACGCTGGCGCTAGTTGGGAATGGAATGGAGCGTGTGGGATGTGATGCAGACATAGAGGCATGGGGAGCTGCGTCCGGACGTGGGCCTGGACCGGGCATATGGATGCTAGCAAACCCGGAAATTAAACTGAGCCCATAATGAAGCATAACTTACCATGTTTATATGCATTGTTGGGGATGGGGTGAGAATAGAACTCGCCGCGACCAGCCGACTCTAACCTGCAAATAAGGTGTTTCACTTGTGTACTGCATAATTTTGGTGCAGTAGAACCATAGCAGTTTAGGGAAATACTTAGTGAAATTTTACAGTGCTTGGAAATAACCAGAGCCATCCATTTGCATACATCAGATGACTATATAATAAGAAGAACCAATGTAGTGGAACTTAAGTAGTGTTAGCCTAAACGTTAAACAGTGAACGGTCGGTCACCCATCGTTTAGTAAAAAGTCGGTATACACGGCCGTTTAAACGGCCTTTTAAACGGTCGAAATGGTTTTGCACGGATTTACACGGCTAATCGGCCTACATGGTTACCCATCGAGTAGCGTTTACACGCCGTGTAAACGGCCTACACGGCCGTGTAGGCGAACAGTGAACTTAAGTTGTGGACCGGAACCAGAAATATGTGGGTCCGGAACCAAAAATATATGAGCAAATAATTATTTTCATAATAAATTTAAAGGTTAGAATAGTACCTTCGCGTAGCTTCTGCCTCTTATCTCCTTGTGCGTGCTCTCGTCTCTCCTTTTATGTCTCCGAGCGTGGGCGGCGTGGCTCACAGTGCTCAGGGGCTGGCGCGGAGGCTCCCCGGCGCATGGGCCCCGCAACTCCCTCTCTCTCATAGCACGGCAGCACTGTCAGAGGGATGGAGGGGCGCACCGCCATTGCTCTCGGCTTCTGCCTCTGCCATGGTCGCACCATCGTTGGAGAGGAACTTCGCGATGCCGTTGAGGTCACGCCTCCATGGGAAGCTCTAAGCCACCCCCGCTGGCCGTGCCAGGACTCGAGCTGGAAAACAGCTTGTGGTGGTTCTCGGAGAGAGAAGAACTCAGGCATGTTGCTGATTTGTTCTTGCCACGTACACGTCTTTTCCAGAGGCTTTTACCTGTGTACCCTTAAAAAAGATGCCACACTCCTGCGTACCCTTCAAAAGTTGGTCGTCACCTACATGCCCTCACTCGAACTTTTCTTTTCCCTTATGCCATTCCATCGGCATTTGCTCCTAACGGTGGGTAACGGCTCTGGAGAATGACTCAGTTGCCCTTGGGCTTGTATGAGCGTCTAAACTTTTTCGTTTCCTCTGTGCCATTGTCAGGCCAATTGGCTTTGGTGCCAAGGTTTCCACACTTGGAGCAAAACACCGGTTTAACCAGGTGTTCGATGTTATTGGCATCGTTTATTGCTTGTTCGATTCCATTGGGATCGTCTCCAGAAGGGGGATTAGTGCTTATTGCTTACATTGCCCATGGATCGTCCACCTATTAGAGAGAGCAACCAGAAGAGAGAGGAAGGAGAGGGTGATACGAGACAATCTGCATATGCAACCCAATAAAAAGCTACGAGACAATCTGCATTCTCTATCCCTGTTCTAGTGTCCTGTCTTCTTTGTGCAGGATTCGTTGAAGTTAGAGGCTAGCAAAAGGATAATAAGTTTTTTGATGGCATCATCATGCTTTAGGAGGAGAGCTGGAATATACCAAGGTCGATTTTGCAAGTAACTAGTTCTTTTGATGCTACCAATTAAAGCTGCAAACACAGCCTAGTTCGCTGGAAAGTTCGAAGTGCAAGCAAGTATACATCTTATCATGTCATATATTATATAGGAACTGCCATCCTAATCCTTAGGGTACCCTGTCATCAGTGCTGCAACATTCCTGTCCACCAACTGAACTACTTTTGCCCCCCTATATCCCCTATATCGTTCTTGTACTGAAATTGATGTACTGAGATTAGATTGACAGCAGAGCCTGCAACTATCAAAAAAAAAACGCCCTCTGTTCGATCAGCAGTTACAAGCCATGGATAGCGAGAGACGCATGAGCCCGGCGTTGTACAAGGCGGCGACGCAGGGGAAAGTGTCGAGCCTGAAGCAGCTGGTGGATCCGGAGGAGCCCAGTGTCCTCAGCGCCACGACGCCCCAGCTGAACACGGCGCTCCACCTCGCCGCGTTGCACGGCCACGCCGAGTTCGCCGGCGAGGTCCTGGAGATCAACGAGGAGCTGCTCGTCACCCGGAACAACAACGGCGACACCCCGCTGCACCTGGCGGCCAAGGCGGGCAAGCTGGAGGTGGCCAAGCTGCTCGTCAACCGCGCCCTGGCGTGGCCGCAGGACAAGAAGAGCCCTCTGATCATGATCAACAAGGCCGGCGACACCGCGCTGCACGAGGCGGTGCAGTACCGCAGGGGCGCCGTGGCGGTGGTTCTGCTGGATGCCGACCCCAACCGCGGCCATGACCTCAACGAGCGGATGGAGTCCCCGCTGGACTTGGCCGCCCGCGAGGGCCTCGTCCAAGTCGTCCAGAAGATCGTCAACCCCCCTGGGTCGCCTAGGAGTTCTTGCCCTCCATCTCCCTCAGCGGCACGGCTCTGCATCAGGCCGTGCTGGGCACCCATCACCGTAAGCACTGGCAAAACTTTCAAATACACAGCACTGCTACATATTTCTCTCTTCTCCGGTTCTCCCGTACAGTCGTGCCCGCATCAATAATTGTCCCCGCTGCACGTCGCCGCGCGGTACGGCTCGACGGATGCCATCAAGGCGCTGCTCCGGCTCTGCCCGGACGTGTCCGAGATGGCGGACATCTATGGCCGCAACGCCTTCCACGCCTCCGTCGTCTACGGCAAGGTGGACGCGCTCAGGTGCCTGCTCCGCCGCGTCCGTCCCGCGGAGCTGCTCAACCACGCCGACAACAACGGCGACACGCCTCTGCACCTCGCCGCCAAGATGAGCCACGTGCACTCCGCGCTGATGCTTCTCAATGACAGCCGCGTCGACCCCGGCATCCGCGACAAAGACGACCAGACGGCGCGCAGCCTCGTTGAGAAGAAGCAGCACACCAGCGAGACGGATGCCCACGAGATGTACCTCTGGAAGCAGCTCAAGCACCAGGAGTCCAAGAGGTGCCGCAAGCAGCTGCTGCCGCCGCGTCCTCCCGCGCTCGGGTGAGAGAGTGAGGAACGAGAATGGGGAGAGACTGAGAGAGAGGCTCAGGTAAGACTGAAGGAGATGCGCCTAATATGTCAGTGCACCGGAGGGTAAGGAGGACATTTTTCCAGCCCGGTCCCACATGTCAGAGCCGCCAAACGGCCAAAACCTAACAGAATGCCGACGGAATGGCATAAGGGAAAAGAAAAGTTCGAGCGAGGACATGTAGGTGACGACCAACTTTTGAAGGGTATGCAGGAGTGTGGCATCTTTTTTAAGGGTACGCAGGTAAAAGCCTCTCTTTTCCACTCCTCCATGTCTCTGAATAGCAATGTATCGTACCCTCTGAAATGCAATGCAATCTAATGGTAGTGCTGTTCTCTGAATATGTAATGTTTGTGTGCTCTCTGAAATTGTAGTGCTGCTCATTTCTGAATTAATGCATGTTCAGTTTTATTTTCGGCAATTATATATGCATGGTCAATGTCTGAATATCACTCGTTCCATTCTACATTCAGCAGCCAAACCCTTCTTGAATGGCATGCTATCATCCTCTCTACTTGACATCAGTTATATGCTGTCAAATTGAGATTATCATAGTTCTGAAAACATCAGTTACGTGCGGGCAGCGGCGAGACCGTGGCATGACGGGAACCGGCGGCGCGAGCTCCTGGCAGGCGTGCGGGCGGCGGTGAGCCAATCCCTACTGCATCTGCCGCGACAGAGCAAAATAGATTGGATAACCCTCATGTAATGAATATATTAAAATTACTAAACTATCCTTGATTATAATTAATTTTCCATTTTTTCAATCAATGTTTGACAAAAATTCCAGTGGAAGGAACCTGTGGTTCCTGTCAATGTCAAGCATAGTAAAAAAGCTCACTTACTTAATCCTCCGTAGATTGTACGTGGGATGGAGGTGGATGGCAACGATTATATAGTACACAAAATTTATCATGTGGCAGCGAAACCCAAACAAGAAAATTCGGCAATAATACCTACACGCGCATATGGTGGACGGAGACTGGTATGTTTTTCCATTCCAAATAGCAATCGAGGCAATAATACCTACAAGCGTTGATGGATTGGAAGTTCGCTTGAGCCGAGCGGAGACCGAGAGACATCGTCCATGTGCCATGCGGCTGGGGCATCCAATCAGGCAATCACCGAACGTCCGACCTACACAGCTGATTGGTATTTTCCTTTTTTATTTATTATTACATATATATGCCGGGTAATCCCATGACTGTAGCTAGGCCAGGGTATGGCAGGAACCACCCAGCATACCTTGTAGGTCGACTTACGATTCCTTCGTGCCGTCGCCTCCGCCGCCAACGGAGAGAGACGAGGTTATTACGGTTGACCCACGTTCTAGTCTCATTAGAGATGACAAAAACAATCTCTCCCGTAGTGGCCACGTTATGGATCATAGAATAAAAAACCTTGATCCACTGTCTGGACTATCAATTTAGTACTCCTACTAGTTAGTTTTATAATATGGGCTGAGCTGGGCTTGGCTCTGTAAGTGGGCTGATGACATATCACAGGACAGGAAAGTGAAGTTGAGTAGATTGGCATTTTTTTAAAAGTTTTATTAGGTTGGCAAAAATTAACCAACCAACTGACATTGGCTCCCTAGGTAGGTAGCCTCAGACGCCTAATACGAAATGCCATGAAATGAAATGAATGGGCAGATGCGAGTTACGGTAGGGTACCCTTTTTATTTTTTGCGAAAATTTGCAGATAAAAAGAGCCAAAATATTGTGTTTATCAGTGGCGGTAGAGTTAACTCATGTAATCAGACCAGGAATCGTGTTGCTGTAGCCTCCATCAATGTGCTCAGCATGTTGATTAATTTGAGCTTGGTCACTATTTGCCTGTGCCTATAAAAGTATTGCGCCGTGATGGGGAGACTCCTAGGCTCCGTGTTAAGGAGGTGCCTTGCTTCGAATGGTTACATATGTTCAAAAATCACTTCAAATTTATGCTCTGTCCAGAAAATTACATGGATGTATCTTATCAGCAACTTATTCGTTGCCTACAACTTATGATCATCAGATAACAGCTAGAAAGGAGACTGTGTTCTTTTTTTTTTTGCGAATAAGGTGACTCTGTTCTTGATTCTACTGGACGCTCAAAAAGACTCTGTTCACAGCTATGGGCGGCGCATTAAACTATTTATATTGGTAATAATTAGAGCTCGTGAAAGCCATCCATTGTCAATGTGAAATGTGACAGTATGGTTACTGTGTTGGGAACGACACTGTACACATGGTTTTGCGCAAGGTGTGGTGGCAGCAAGCCAGCAAGAGCACAGTTCAACAAGGTACCATCATGTGTCTAGATAATTCACATCGAGTAGTATACAACATCAATTGTTCAAATCATAGCTTTCAATTTGCTAGCAGGCCTACGACCGTCTATAGTTTGTCAAATAACAGGCACTTACAAAGCAAAAAAAATAAATCTCCACTATGAGGCTGTACTGGACTCCAGCCAACCAAAAAAGGTTGGAGACGAGAAAATATAATTATATTAACCACCTCAACTTATTCGTTGCCTACAACTTACGATCATCGGATAACGGCTACCAACGTGGACTCTGTTTTTGTCAACACAAGGATGATACATGCCCTTGTAGTTCAGATTTGTGATGAGGGATTGTCATCATGATTCACGTCCTGGGTTGAGTTTGTGAACTAACTGTGGCGTAAGTTGGGTTGTGTGACATGTCTCTTGGCTTGTGGTGCGCAGGTGTGGAGCTCGGAGGTGGTGGTTGATGGCGAGGTGTAGGTCAAGGAATGTGCCATGCCGATAGACCGAGAACGGTGAATGACGGACGTGAGCTTAGACTGAGGGACCAGGAGGCCGGTGACCAGCCGTGATGGCTGACATCAGAGGACATCGACAAGCACAAGTGTATATGGTGGAGTGACCGTGTTGACTGAGTCAAGACGGTGGTCGAGTGAGTCGAGTGGGACTCTGGAAGACTTGACGGCCGGCCAGTCGAGGATGGCGGTAACATGTGTTGAGTGGCGGGGGAGGCGTATGGAGTACGCTACTCGTAACAGTTTGGTGAGTTGAGCCTCAAAACCACTGGGTGACGGTTTCGCGGGTTTGGCCTCAAAACCTGGGTGGAGGTTCCGAGGAGAAACGGTGCGGCACGTGGCGGAATCACAGAGGTTGCGTCGAGGTGAAGCAAATCTGTGCAAGAAGCGTGGTCGTCCGATCAACAAAAATCGGGTTAAACCATAATGCCCTCAGGCTAGGTGGTTCGCCCTAAAATATCTAGGGGTACTAGTAGAATTGTATAATAGGCCTATAAATAAGATGGGGCTACCTCCAGCCGTCCTTACCTCTCGCATTTTCATTATTCGTAGCCCTAGGTTTTCCCCTCCTAACGTTCTTGTTCTTGAAAGTGGTCCACAAATTCCAAAATTTGTGTAATCAAACATGCATTCGTATTGGGAATGGAGCTCTGAATCCTCCAGTTATCCTCCGGGATTCCTCAACTGAAGCTGTGAATTTCGTCCACTGTGTTCTTCAATTTTTCCCCTTTTTCGTCCTTGGTTTCGATCTCGATTTCCCAGAGTTTGGGCCAATCCCAAGTGATGATTTCTTGGGGATGAGTTCATGCAACGCTGAGTTTCATCTGTGCAAAGTTTGGCTTCGAATCATGGAGTTTAGTTCGGATTTCATCGGATTTTAGGGTGCTCTTTTTCTTCTGTTTGTCCTTGCTCCTTCTCTGTTCATGCGTTCGTGACTGTACGGAGCAGGAGCAGCTGTCCAGCAGCCCAGCGGCAGTACCCGCGCGGTGCCGACACGCGCGGTCGCTGCTGCTACTCGCGCTTTCCCTGCGTGCGCTCGCCCAGCCCGAGCGGCTCTTTCTCTCTCGCGCGGTTTCTGTTTGGCTGGGCACGGGGTACCGTAGGTACCGGTGTACACGAGCGGTGCACAGTCTGCTGGTGTCCGGTGCCGTGAAGTTTTCCTGCGTTTCCTCACTGTTGCCGTAATTTTTCCCATCCTGCCGATCTCTGATTGCACCGCCAGCGGCCAGGCCACAAGCCGAGCAGTTCACAGGCCCAAGTGGCCCATTCGGTTTGGCCCAGTGCTGGTGAGGTGGATGAACGAATTTCCTGCTGTTTTTCCGGTGTATTTTCACCAGCCCTGATTTTCCGTTTTGGGCGTAGTTTAGTTGTTCGTGCTCCGAATCATTTTCCGTCTGTTGTGATGGCTTTTTACCATACCAAGATACTCTTGACACAAGTTGGATTGAGTATTTTAGTTTCGGGAATTCGTTTTTGTTTGGCAGTGATTTTGTGACAGCGGCCACATATTTCGAGATAAATTTGAGGCTCCCATTCACCCACTTTCTGGTCGCCGTTTTTGTTTCTTTATTTTTTTTTTGCAAATAAGGTGACTCTATTCTTAATTCTACTGGACGCTAAAAAGACTCTGTTCACAGCTATGGGCGGCACATTACACTATTTATATTGGCAATAATTAGAGCTCATGACAGCCATCCATTGTCAATGTGAAATGTGACACTATACTTACGGTGTTGGGAACCACACTGTACACATGGTTTTTGCGCAAGATGTGGTGGCAGCAAGCCAGCAACAGCACAGTTCAACAAGGTACGTACCATCATGTGTCTCGATTATTCACAACAGTAGTATACAATATCAAATTATCCAATCATAGCTTTCAATTTGGTAGTAGGCCTACCGCCGTCTATAGTTCTTCAAATAACACAGAGCATCTCCAAGAGTTTGCCAAATGAGATTGGCATCCTTTCAATTTTGGCAAAATAAGAAAATTTGGGTTCCAACAGCTTGGCAAATGAGGTTGGCATTCTTGGCAACTTGCCATCCACCGGCCTCGCACGCGCAAATATGCGCGCGCGGAGCGGACTTGGCATCCGTATGTACGAGAGAGGTGGAAGGGCACAAACATAATTTTGTTTCTCTCTCAGGGTTCCTAATGTAAGTTTTTAAGAGGTGGAAGGGCATAAACATAATTTTGTTTCTCTCTCAGGGTTCCTGATGTAAGTTAGATCTGGGTTTGGCAAGTGAATTATACCAAACTCTTGGAGAGAGACTGTTTTTTTACTTGACATATAGTTTTACGAGTTGGTAAATCTTGTGATTTGCTAAGTAGAATTTGGCAAACTCTTGGAGATGCTCTTACCAAGCAAAAAAACAATCTCCAATATGAGGCCGTACTGGATATCCCAGCCAACCAAAAAAGGACGGAGACGTGAAAATATCATTATATTAGGCGCCTCAGGACTATGGAGCAATAAACAACAAGCTCACAACATAAATAAATTACAAGAACAGAGTACATTAACCATTGCAAACTACAATGAGTACAAGTTTCTTCTCGTCACACAAATTATTAAAACACATACAAATTAAACCCAAATAGATTGAGCAAACACACTGTTAACACGCATACAGAATCCAAACAGATACAGAATCCAAACATGTCCAGGTTTCAACTTGGTTTCATGGCATCCTGAAACCAACAATTATTAACACACATACATAGAATCCAAACATGTCGAGGAAACCAACATAAATATGACATGTCCCTTGGCAAACATTATTAGAAGAAAATGAACACAGTCGATCACAAAGCAAGATACAATACGACTCACTGAGATGGACGCAATGGAGAGGGCAACTTAGTCATATGCTTGGCACAGAGCTCTGGATCTGAAACCAAACTGATCACCTGAGGTAGCTTTCAATGATATGTTTCTTCCGTGATACAAGCTCTGGTGGTGGCACATGCAAGTAATGCTCACTCTGCTCTGGCAGCTTCAACTGCAGCCTGTTCCACCACTCACGCTCTCCGCTGACTTCCACCTTTGACCTTGGATATTCTTTCTTGAGTAGTGGGAGACGTTGAAAGGATCGGCAGCCCCGGACAAACAGCTTTTTCCAGTTTGGCGTCTCAAATCGAAACATGACATCGTCATGGATGTGCAGCAGCTGTGGTAGTTCCTGGAGGTAGATCCTTTTGATGTTTGGGAGTGGAGAAGGTGCTACCTGATATTGAGGTTGTTTGTAGAAAATTGTCTTGAGGTTGGAGCAGAAGAGAATGACCAAAGTCTCCAGAGCAGGTAATGATAAACTACATGGGAACATTTTCTCCAGCCGTGGGCAGTGCTCAAGGTGAATGTGCATTAGTAGCTTCAAAGTGATGAGCCCATAGGGACTGTTATAAACTGACTCAACCTGGTCAACAATGCATAGTAGGTTCTTAAGGAAGGAGACCTGCAGTATCCTAAGGGATTCTAATACCTCAGTGCCCTGTGATTTCATTCTCAATACTACTGTCATTTGGTTGCAGTGAAGGAGCTGGCATTCTTCTAGTGACATGAGACTGTAATTTAGGTCAGTAAGGCATCTGACGAAATTATCATCTGTAATGAATATTGTGTTTGTCACAGAGAGAATATGCCTTAAGCCATTTGGGTACTGCTTCACTGCTGATATCTCAACATGACGTTGTTTTGCCAGAAGCTTCATCATGGGCATATTGCAAGTTACCTCTGAATACTGAACATCACTATAAGTCGAACGCCTATGGATCCTGGTACATAACTCAACTTCAATGTTCTGTGGCTTCTTGCCTGTCACACTGCGTGGTTTAACTTGGACATCGAATGACTGGAGAAACTGTCCTTCCTTGACTAACTTTTTAGCAGCATCTTCATTGAAGCTATGAAACAATCTGGGGTCATTTATGTTGATCTGAGCAGTATTGGTAGTTTTCTCTCCTTCCTGATGATTTCCATCTGCACATAATTTCTTCTGGCAAAACATCTTAAAAGCTTGATTGTCATCATTTACACAATGATCTAAATAGAAAATCTTGGGAAATCGGACCAACTGATGCCATGGAAATCTCATGGAATAAGGAACTCCAAGAAGAAGTAACATCCTGAGTCGCGGGAGATTTGGCAGGTTGTGATGTACCTCCTCAAGATCTGTTCTAGAAAGGTCAACGTCCTCCAAGGCTGCAAGGTCGTCACTGAAGTTGACAATTTTGAGTTTGCTACAGCCACGCAAGGACAGGCGCCTAATCCACGGTCCTGACAGTGAGAATGTTTTCAGGGTTGGATGGTCATGGATTTTGATATTTTCCAAGGACTTCCATGTTTGTATGTGAAGATCTTCGAGGCATGATACTAGTTCCCAGAGATACTCAAGGCTTAAGCCAGCACAATTAGAAATATGTAGCTCTTTGAGGCATTTGGCTTCAGACAGGGACATTGGGAGTGACATCAGTAGCACGTTGTTGATTAGCTTGAGTGTATGCAGGCATTGCATTGCTTGGAACATGTGCTCTGGAAAAGATGTAATCTGAGTCCCCTCAACATGAAGAACCAACAGATTTGCTAGTTGAGAAATGGAAGGAGGTAACTCTCTGAGATTGGTGCAATTACCGAAAATAAGCTCCTCAAGGCTTGACATTTCACAGAAGAATTCAGAAGGCAGGGTGGTGACCTTTGAGCCTGAGAGATCAAGGTAGTGTAGATTTCTCTTGTTCCTGCCATCTTGTTGTGTTAGCTCAAGCAAGGGAACCGCATTCATATCAATTACTTCAAGGTTTTCCAGATGAGCAAGTGGTGATGATGTTTGCTTTTCAGAAGTAGATGGTGGTGGAGACAAGGTCTGTAGCTGACTGCAGCCTCTGAGCGAGAGCAAGTAGAGATTCAGCAGACGGGAGAATGATGGAGGGAGTGAATTTATAGGTGTGTAGGACAAATCAAGGACATTGAGGTGTGGGGTGAGAAGTTTATCAGGATGAAATACTGACATATTTGAGCAGCCTCTCAAAATAAGGCTTGTCATCTTTATATCTCCTCTGGTTTCCCTCGACCACCAATTCCAGCTTACATGCCTACCATCATCTTTCATAAATGAGACCCATCCTAATTGGCTGCTCTTCACAAGAGTATTGAGTTCATCTGATCTGAGACGTGGGACATTGTCAGCTAACTTTGACACACCAGTGATGACACCCTGGGTGGACGAAGTGCTTACTGTGGTAGAAACAGAGTAGATTGGCAGCAATGAGTATTCCTGCAAGGCTTGCATCACGACCTTTCCAGCTTCATATGCAGACCTGTAGTAGTTGCTCTGTTTTTGGCCCTTGTACACAGGTATCTGGGTGGGGATTGTTGTTGAGAAAATCAGGTTCTCAGCCACCCAACAGCGAACTAGCTCATCAGAAGTAATGGGGGAGGTGTTGCTTGCCTGATGCCCAGCGCCTTCTTCTCCCTGCACCTGCAGGGGGTGGTAGAGGATAGCATAATACAAGCAGTGCTGAGCTACATGGAGCCAAAACTTCTCGTCTCCTTTGTCCTGGAGTGCGATATAAATGGATCTGGCTGCATCCCTTAAGGCCTCATTAATCAACACAGCCCAATCTATCTCACGGAGATCACCAAAAGGTGGTGCAGAGTAATATTCACTAGTTAAATGAACGGTGCCCAAGCGAAAGGCAGGTGTACCTTCAGTGTCTCTGCTTTTTTCACAGACATCCTTGGAAGTGGCTGAGATGAGCCACCGCCGGTTTTGGAATATCGATGGCCTCCGCCCGCCCAGTATGAAAACCAACACGTCCAATGAGATGGGAACATGCAGGTTTTCTACGAGCAGCAGGTGCCTCTTCCCTTCCAATGCTTCCCTGATCCTCTCTAGTATTGGAGAACGATCAAGATGGCGGTGAAAGATAGGATCCATCCGTATGGATTGGTCAAAGAAAGGATCCATCCGTACGGATCGATCTAATACAAAGTTGTCAAAGTACGTTCGTCCAAAAGTCTGGAGCATCAGGTTGTCAGAGATTTTGCCGTAGCCAAAGTATTTCTCTTCGGCAGCAAGTTCCTTGAGCTCCTGATGAAGCTGCTTGCTGTCCTCAGGCATCAGTATTTCTGTGAGGACCTCAAACGCCAACCGACGCTGGGCTGCACTGCTGCTTGCAGCTTCAGCGGGTGGGAGCCTCACGCTTGAAATTTGGTCATAGGGCCCATATAGATCCCTGGTGCGCTCGAACAAGAGCCTGGTGAGAGTGGGTACAAAGGAACCGGAAGCTGCAGGTCCAATTCCGACATTCCATATCACCGGGTGCTCATTGCTCCATTCCCAAACCTTCTCTTCCAAGGCTGCTAGTGAAGACCATGGAACATAATACCCAAGCCTCTGAGAGAATACGAATTCATTCAACCTGGAACATAGGCCTGGTAAGTGCTCGCTCAAGATGTTCTTATGAAAAGATCTGGAGAAGGTACTGTCCAATTTCTAGTATATCAATTTATTTCTTTCACCGACCGCAACCACACATAGAAAATTCATAAGTTGCTTCCACTGTGCGAATCATATTGAACAATGTTCTTTTTTGTTGCCATTTGGATCATCGTTTAACAATTAGCAAAACGAAACGAGGGACACACAACATATACCTGGCATGGCCAAATACATATTTACCAAATGTGTACGCGGAACTGCTTTTATGTACGCATTAACAGAGCCTTTACATTAATTCTCACCCAACGTGTTCGAAAAAAGATAAATCCTATCAAGTATTATAATTATAAAAAACATCTGCCCTTGGATTTGATAGACATTAATCATCATCAACAGTAGTAGCTATCAGATCCATCATGTTCTATAAAAAAACTACCATGTTTGTCATTATAAAAAATACATTAAGTAAACCCTCCTCCTTAATTTTGCATATAAATTACCCATATGAAAGATAATTCAGAACAACCCCTAAATTTATATGTAAATTAACCATATCTGCCAGCAAAATAACCCCCTATATTACCCATATATGCTATTATATGTAAATTACCCATATATGCTATTATGAAAGATAATTCATAATAAAACCTAAATTGCCATCTAAATTACTCACTTTGCCATTATGAAAAATAATTACACTAAATATGCTTTTAGGTTGAAAGTAAGCATGATGCTATGTTCCACGATGCAAACTAAGTAAAAATGTATAAATTAGGATAAATATTAATTTTAGTAGCTTATCAACCACGGAAAAGTGTAGCCCTAACAAACCACATAGGAATAATATTGACAGTTCATTTTTAAGTTATATTATTAATACTTCATGATAAAAAATTTTGAAACTTGATGTTTTAAGTGGTATCTAAATTATTAACACTTTAACTGAAACATTATGTCTTCACAATATTACTAATTTTATTTTAATTATTTTATATTTATAAAACAATATTACTATCGTGGGTCTGTAACCACAGCGAGCATCGTGGTTGTCTGTCGATGTGTCGGTCTCCGGTGGCTCAGACACTCAGAAACACGAGAGGGACACAATGATTTTATCCTGGTTCAATATAGTGAAGAATGCCCAATCAGGGAAACAATGGTGGAATGCCCTATGTCCAAAACCAAAGGGATAGGCACTACTATAAAAAATCTTTTGCGAGGCATTTTGAAATGGCCTCGGAGGCAGGCAGTAATGTAAATCGCCTCAGTTAATGCCTGGGATTAACCGAGGTGGGCATTTTTATTAACTGAGGCGGTTACGCTTAACCACCTCGTAAAATCGATTTACAGAGGCGGTTATTTATAAGAGGCCCGCCTAAAAAAATAGAGCTATTTCCTGAGGCGTTTATTTATATGAGGCCTGCCTCGGTTAAAAAGGCCAAGCCCAATCTGATTTAAAAAAGCCCATCTCAGCCCAATAGATAACTGAATCCTCAAACCCTAAACTCACTCCCTCACCCCAGCCCCGACTCCCTCAGCGCCACACCTCCTCCGCGCCCAGACATCGAGCGTAGTGCCTCCTCCGCGCGAGTGCTGCGAGCCCCGCGAGCGCCCCCAGCCTCTTTCTCACTTCCGTCCTCCACTCCTCCCACTCCATTGCACCGTTCCTCTCCCTCCCCATGGCGCGGCGGCAACGGCCCTCCCTCCCGATGGTGCAGAGGCGGCGCCCCTGGTGGTGCACGGATCTGGCAGGCGTGGGCTAGGTGGTGGCGTGGCGAGTTGCAGCAGCGCCCCTCTTCCTTTCTTCCCGGCCTCGCCCCTCCGCGACGGCGTCCCTCCTCCCCCATGGCCACCTTCGCAACAGCGTCCTCCACCACCTCCAGATCTGGCGCGGGCGAGGCTGGATCCGTGCGGGAGTGACGCGGCCACCTCCTCTTCCTCCTCCGGCATGGCGGTGTGGGCGAGGAGAGCCCGGATCCAGTGGCGGAGAGGCTAGATCTGGGAGCGGGCCAGGCGGCGGCGGCACGGGCGAGATCTGGCAGCTGGAGGCCAGATCTAGCGGTCCGGCGAGCGGCGGTGGCGACAGCAACTGGATGGGCTCGGCGGGTCCGTGGATGGGCTCGCTGGGCTTGTCCATGGGTTCTATTTTTTATTTATTTTACTCAATTAACCAAGGCGGGCATGCAATCGCCTCAGAAAAGGTCTCATTTACCGTGACCTTTGATCTGAGGCGGTTGCGAAAACCGCCTTGGATAATCAATTTTGCCTGCCTCGCAAAAGTTTTGTGTAGTAGTGAGGTGAGATCCTCGTGGGTGGGTGGAAAAGCGCTCCGGCCTAGGCTCCTCCATCAAGGGAGTGGGGCTGCTGCTGAGGAAGAAGTGCTTCGACCCGAAGTTCCTCACCGCTCACAACGTCCCTTCTGTGGTCTTCGTTGCCTCGCTTTTGCTCCTCTGCGCTCGCGCCCTCCTCCCCTTTTTCATTAGCGGCCATTGCTGGGTTATAAGGAGCGATCGTCGAAGAAGTCTTCCGGTGGTGGGGTGTCGTTGGCCTAGCTGAAGGTACGCGATAAGCCATCGGTGGTGACCCCATCGGAGGAGTCCCTGTCGCTTCAGCCGTCAGAGGTCAAGGGCGTGATCGAGCAAGGAGATAGCTGGTCAGACACCCTTGTCCACCCTCGCACTCTTGGAAAGTCCAGCTGCGGCAGGGTCAGACATTCTTCTAGGGGTGCGCCTTGTCTTCACAGCACCTCCCCCTCCTAGGGCGCACCGACTGGTCCCTCCCATTCTGTTCTGCCCGAGGGGGACATGCTGTCGTTGGTGACGGAGCCAACCCACCCAGGGCCGGAGGTCGATGCACCGTGCGAGCTGGATAACGGCCGGGAGGCCGACACGTGGGAGCGACTAAAGACGAGCCACACTATCATCGGCGAGCTGCTCCTGTTCTTTCATGACTCGTTCGCATATGGCATGACCTGAGCAAAGGAGGTGATGTATCACCACGCTGGGATAGCGAGGACCTGTGACATAAGGAAAAACTCAACGCATGGTTCCTCGTTTGGTTGTGCAATTCGTTGTGTCTTTTCTGCTAGTTGCAGGAGCTGCTTCACTTTTCGAGGAGCAAGTCTGCCGGTGTCTAGAGCTGGAGAAGGGACCAACTCGAGGGCATCCGTTTTTTGGACTGAGGGGACCAACTGCATGGAGGTCCTTGCTGTGGAACGCGATGAGGCAAGGTGGACTGTGCAGTCGACAGAGGAGGAAGCAGCGGCGAGTGGACAGCCAAAGCATGCCACGAAGCTGAGGGCGAAGGCCTCCAAATGAAAAGCCGCGGCAGAGGAAGAGGCTCGAGAGATGGCCAGAGGATGCCGGAGTTGAGGGTGGTTTTGGAGGCCTCAGAGGCCGCCAAGGCGTTTGCCCTCACAGAGCTCGACAGTGCCCAGCAGCTCATCTCAGGTGCATTCTCCCTCCGTTGCCTCTCACGGGGCCACACCATGCGGCCGCCCGTCTCTGATCCGCTTGTCTCATGCCGACCGCCATGCAACGCAGGGCTACGTGCGGATCTCATGAGGCAGCGCGAGAGGGCCCACCTTCTGTAGAATAGGATCAACGACGAGCGGCGTGAGGGCAGTCGCCTATCCCTGGAGCTCCAGTAGGCAGCGAAGGCCCTCGAGAATGACCAAGCGAGCCTGGCGGAGCGGGAGCAAGTGCTCAAGACGTGGGACGAAGGGCTTCGCGAGCTTGTCACCTCTGTGCAGGTGGCGTGTGGTGCCCTCGTCCCCTTGTGGGCTCCTGGGGGCCTTAACGACCTCGTTGGGTGCTTGCGCTCCCTACCAGACCGTCTCTAGCAAGTTGTGCAAGGCTCCATTCACCAGGGGACAATCGCGGCCCTGACAGTGGCGAAACTCTAGCTCGCCTAGGTCGACTTTGAAGCCATAAGCCGCGGCCTTTCAGATGGCACCGATGCCAAGTGCCTGCAGGAGACCAGGATTAGCTTGGAGCGGTTGGTGGACGCCGCGGTGGACATCATCGATAAGGATGCCCTATTGCATGGTGACCACCTTGAAGGGGTGTAGGAAGAGCCTGAGGACCATCCTGAGTAGCCCCGATCTGTGTGCAATCAGACTGCGAAATTCTTTGTATTTTGTTGCTGGGCCGTGGCCGCCTAGGAACACAAAAAACTAAATATTGTGGTCGAGATGTACGCTGCACCATCTCACTGAATGTCCATTACCATTTCTCCGCATTTTCCTTGCCAAATTTTGTCTCGGTGCCCGTTCTTCTAGGGTCCTGTGGGTCTCAGTCATAGTCCTATCGGCCGAGGTCGATCCCATTTGGTGCTTAAGCATTGGCGCGGTCCAGCTGGAGACCCCGAGAGGAATCAGGCAAGGCGAGGGGGAACACTGGCGGGGCAGGAGGAAAAGGCCCATGGTTGACACATGTACAAACAAAATAATTAAACGCCTATGGTTGTACTTTGTCTACCTTGACTAATGCGTAAATAATTAGGCCCATATATATATATATGCACTGAAGGCGGGCTTGGGGGGGACATAAACTAAGAGCCAAAGTCAGTGCCATAGTGTGGCATGGCCCTACAGTGCACCGCTTAATAAATTTAGGGACCTATAAATGTATTTTCAAAGAAGTACATGGATGTAACACATCCTTGTAAGTTCAAGGGCCGCTGGTGCATTTAATTCTTTCTGCAAAGAAGAGTATTTAATTGTCCACAGCTATGTATGATGCAGGCCGGACAGAGTCTGATTGAAAGACTAAATCTAAGATGGTATGGGCAGGTGCAATGTGCTCAGAGGGTTATTGGTTTGCTACTATTGGAGGGCCTCTTGCAATGCAGGCTGTTGTGCGGTTGCATCAGCTTGGCGGGCCTCAGGAGCTACAGATGTTTCAGTCGCATTGCACGAGGGCACATGTCGGGCCAGGCCAGGGGCCTGCGAAACCAAACCACGAGAGGCATATGTTTAGGCCAAAAATAGTTTAGGACAGGTTGCATGTAGGAGTTGTTGGCAATCAGAGTTCAGGGCAAAGCATACTTAACAAAATGTGTGTTGGTCAGGAGGTACAAGACTGTGACGTGGCAAGCAAGAAGCATGGTTCGGTGCATGTGTCCTGCATGCTCTGACGTTTCGTGCTGCTGCCTTCACAAGGACGGAATTTGCTGGCTACACGTGGACTGCAGGTCAATAGGAACTCAGCCTTTTTTTTTACAACAACACATACTCCATATATTATAACGATTGGGACGGAGTACAAAGTTTTGGGATTGTACATCCCAAAGAACAGAGGTGGAGCTCCCCAGCTACTAGAAAAGAATCAACAGAATGACTCAAATAAAAAAGTCTACTGGTTCCTTAAACAAGCCATTGGTGATAACAAACCTGTCACCACTGTCTCATTAAACAAACTGACGGTGATATGTTTATTACAGAATTGTAGTGATAATTATTAT
The DNA here is from genome assembly GCA_022457205.1 of Saccharum spontaneum. Lineage (NCBI taxonomy): Eukaryota > Viridiplantae > Streptophyta > Magnoliopsida > Poales > Poaceae > Saccharum > Saccharum spontaneum. The sequence goes on from CM039598.1 coordinate 14,361,464, forward strand.
CACCGTCAATTTTAATAGCCAGTATGCCTACCAACTTTAGAACCTGTGGTGAAACACACCCAGTTTGCCTAATTGTGTTACAAAAAAATAATTCTATAATAGTTCTTGTAGCATATACATTAAACAAAAATGAAGTTACAATATTATGGCAGTAGTATCTAAAATGTTTTCTACATGTTACTTTTATGTCTATAACATAAGTATTTTTGTTAAAAGTACATTTTCAGTAAAAAAATAAGTTTAAAATCCGATAAATTGACATGCATTCCGACACCACGGTAATGCAGTGGCATTTTGTTTTGTAATGTGAAAATGCGCAAGGGGAAGAGTAAATGATAGTAGGATGGAGAAAACTCGATCGTGTATATAAAGCCAAAAACAAAATGTAGTTTGGGCGACGTGGATGTTCGGGAGGAATCACCAATAATATATAGTGTCTTCATGCATGTTTTTTTCTAGGCATTTCAAGCGTCAACTAAGGTAGCGAGGTGATGGTTTGAACAGCAACCCTTCCAAGGTTTATATCATCATTGCTTCATCAGGCACAGCTGAGAAAATAAATAGATGAGTGTGAGATCACGCACCGGCCATATCCAGGATAATTGTATTTGATGAGATGGTCGACCAATGTAAAGACGACAGGTGACATTTACTCCTAGTCCCGTCGCCTGGTCAGGCGTGGATGCAGTCCCACCTGAAACATGCAACGCTGTAATAATTTGTTTCTGTCAACGAAATGCATTCAATGACCAACAAAATCATGAATTATATAATATTTATTCGAAAGAGGACTGCAGGAAAGAAACACAAATGGTGGGTAACGTTCTATATATAATATATATATGTGCAAGTTGGAAATTAAGAATGCTATGTATATACTATACTCCCCTAACTATATAGGAGTATTTGCTTTTCAGGGGCCGGCACTCTAAACAATACTTAGGGCGCCGGCGGAGCGCCGCCCAGCTCCGGCGTCGACTGCAGACCGCAAATTACCTGCCCGCAAGAGTAATTATCGCTATCAATCCAGTTTCAGTCTCATTTTGCTCCCGTCATTTTCTCTCTCTTCAGTCTCTCCTGCTATTTCTCTCTCCTCTCATCTCGACCAAAGAGAGCACCGGCCGGAGCAGGACCCAATCCCCATCACCGGCGGCGGATCTCCCTCTCACGCCACGGCGTCTCCTGCTCCCACATCCACCGGCGGCCTCCAGCCCGTGGTGCTCATCCCTCTCATCGGCGCCGTCCTCGCCGGCGGATCCATCAAGAGGCCAGCCGATCCATCGGGAGGAAGCGGGTGGAGGCTCCCCTTCGCGGCGGTGGTGGCATCCTCCCGGTAGCTCTGCTCTGGCGGGTGGCATGCCCTCGACTCACGCGCACGACGCCTCCTCCTTCCCCAACGGCGGCGGCGCCTCCTCCTTCCCCATCGGCGGCGGTCGCTGCTGCTCCTTCCCCATCCGGTGATGGCGTCGACGTGGCCGGGTCCTCGCCTCAGGGCGGCCACACCTGCCTCACGCCCCCAACAGCCCCACCTCCCCGGCGCCCCACTCCACACCGGCCTCTCCCGATCCGCGCGCACGACGGCCTTCAGTGGTGACGCAACCCGATCCGCGCGCACGGCCGCTCCCTTGGCTATCCCAACCTTGCCCGCGGCAGGGCCTTCCCCAGGGCTGGATCTCCGACGGCTGGATCTGCGCGAATCTCCATGGCGACACCTCCCTTTCTCTCCGGCCATGGAGCTGCCCTCCCACTGACAGCATACCATGGGCTCATTGCAAGGCGTCTATACTTCATGGCTGAAGCTGCATGTCTCCACATCATCATTGATTAATTCGTCAGCAAAGTAGTGAGTCTCTTGTTAGTTTCAGAATTCGTCAGGTTTTAATTAGTTGAATTCCTTGCACATGCTCAAGGTGGTGCAGCTGTTCATAGTAATTATCTCCTAATTTGTTATCCAAAATTTTGTCATGAAATCCACCTGGGTAAATTAGAAGGTCCTGTTTGTGACTTGTTGTGAGTATATGATTGTCTTATATGATTGTTCTCACTGGGTCTTAGTACTCTCTGAATTTTATTAGATCTACTATTATGTTATTTATCGTTTATTAGTAGTAATTTTAAATGTTGTTTATTCACATTACTATCTAACTATTGCAAATCTTAGTTTCTAGTAGGTGTATCTGGAATCACTGTTTTTACTTGTGAAAACAGTACCTGTTGTGGCTCCTGAAATTGTCACTATTAGTAGCATTGTCCCTTAATTGTATTTCCAGCTTCTCGGATTATTGCGTCATGTAAAAGTGCTAGTTGTAGGAATGTAATCTATTGTACTTGTAGTAGCGGTACTACTAATTCAGTAGCCTCATGTTTATAGTAGTCGTGATTCTGTAACACCCTAAATTTTTCATAATTTTAAAATAGTTAAATATGATTTATTTGTGTATTTAAGTCTGCATTCAAATGTAGGAAATAATTAATTTTCGTGAAAATAAAATCAATCATAAGGTTAGCAACTTGTTTATGCACTCATGCTGCTGCATTATATTTTATGTGATGTTTGGTTTTATTCAAATGCCAAAAGGAATTGAAAATCAATTGAAAATGTGTTGGAAAATCGAATTGGAAAATGAAAAACAATTTTATTCACTCTCTTTTCCCTCCCTCACTTTCGGCCCATTGGCCCGTTTCCCCTTGGCCCGTGCGCCTTCCCTTCCCCTCCTCCTTTTTCCCTTGCTGGGCCGGCCTAGTCGACGCTGGCAACCGTTGCCGCCCGCGCCCTTCCTTCCTCTCTGCCACCGACGGCTCGGGCCCACTGGTCTGCCCCTTCCCCCTTCCTCCCGCGTCACGCGCGGCCATGGCGCAACTGCCGCCCGCCCACGATCCTCGCGTCGTGGGAAGCGCCCTCCCCCGCTCCTTGGCCTCTTTTAAACCAAAGCCGGACCCGCTCCGCTCCTCCTATTGCTCTCCAGTTCGCAGTTCTCCCCTCGAGACCTCGCCAAACCGCAGTGCAGCACTCACCGGAGTGCCGTCCATCCCCACCGTGTCGGCAGTTGTCTCCGAGCTGCCCTCGTCTTCGTTTTACTGCTCGGTGAGCTCGCCTTCATCCCCGCTTCCTCCCCATGCTTTCATTTTCTTGTTTGGTGGCCTCTAGGGCCGTGTCCGCGAGCTCCGGCGAGCCCTCCACCGCCGGCCATGGTGCGCATACCGCGTGGGCCACCCCGTGGCCGCAATTGGTTCCGGGGCGAGTTCACCTTCTTCCCCGCGTCACCCCGGTGCCCTCGGTTTGTCGAACCGTGGACCGTAGGGCCCTAACCGACCACTCCGGCGAGCTCCTCGTCGCCGCCAATGGCGGAGCCGCCGTCTCCACCCCTAACTCCGGCGGCTCACGCCCTTCTTTCCCTCCTCCACCTAATCCTCGCCGTTCATCTCGGATCCGACGGCCAGGACTCGCTGATACCCTTCGCGAGTTCTTCTTCTAAAAGAGCCCCTCGGTTTCTTGCATATCCAACCCGCCGTCCTTGGCGTACTCCTGGAGTACGCATTCTCATTTTAAAAACGTAGTTTCTTCGGTTTAAATGAAAAATACGTTTTTAGGTTAATTACAGATTTGCCATTGCAGTAAAACGCTTATAAAATCATCGTTTTAGCTCCGATTTGACCCGTTCAACTTGCGTTAGTTTCGTAATTTCATGATCTATGCAATAGTGCTACTGTTAGATCTGTTAGGAGCTTTTGAATTTCTCGATTAGGTCTAGTTTAATAGCTAGCTTTTGGAATCGTAAATAGCTCGTAACTTGTGCGTTGTAGCTCCATTTTTCATGCAATTCTCGTCGTTGTGATCGTAGCGAGACGTAGATGATTTTGGTAAATATTTTATACAATTTTATTTATTGTTGGTGTACGGTTCTAATTGTAGTCATGTTTTGCTTGTATCTCTGTTCTGGAATGCGTGTTGTACTTCGTGTTGTTCGAGTTTAGACGGTGAGGAGTACTTCGGGAATCCGGACGCGTACGAGGAGCAGCATGACCAACAGCAGTTCGTGAACCAAGGCAAGTATAGCATGGGCCTACCTTGACGTCCTATTCATTATATAATATACTCATTATGCATGTGTCTAATATTGCTCAACTATAAGGACATCCTAGTCTTTGATGACTTGTACCTTGATCCCTATGGGTTTTATTGCAGGGTAGAACGCTAGTGCTCTAACGAAACATGATCTACACTATGACTAATGGAACCAACGGATCAATATGATGGTAGCAGTGGAACTATAGGGTGATGGTGCAAATGATGTTGATCATGTTGCCTTAAACCCTCCGTAAGGACTTATCTGTAGGGCAAAAGCTGGGACATACAGTGCAACCGTGAGAGTTATATGGCTCTGACTTTAGCTCAGTAATAGGATCTTTTCTAGCTTGTTAGAGGTTACCTGAAAGGGCACAAGAGGGGCTTGCCACATTGTGCCATCGAAAGAGGGTTCTCTATATCTGCCTGCCGAGGAAACCTTGCGGCCCCAACTTGTTAGAAGAGACCTATAGAAGACTTCATAGTGTACCCTGTCTGCTCACCTTGAGAGTGTTAGGGGGTCGACGGGCCCCGGGTATATGGGCAACACGACTCACGGGTAAAGATGCACAACCTCTGTAGAGTGTTAAAACTGTTATAACAGCCGTGCTCACGGTCACGAGCGGCCCGGAAAACTCACAGAATAAATGGTTACTTGACATGTGGATGACTTATGACGATGATGATGAGATTATAATGATGATCAATTTCTCTTCTTAATTCTAGTAGGTGATCATGTGGGTTAAATGAGAGTTTAAGCATAACTTGATATTAATTAATAATAAAATGTTGATCTGCTAAATGTGCTAACTGCAGTCAACCGTGTCTGTCCTTTTTGAGCCTCATGAATCCTCATACTATACTTGCGGAGTACGAGTGTACTCACACTTGTTATTATTTTGTTTTTGGATAAAAATCCCGGGTGGGTAACAAATGGCAATTTTTACGAGGATTTTCCTGAAGATTACTAGGTTTGGGTCAACCAGTCGGCCTTCCCTGTGGAGCAGATACTTCGTTTGAGAGTTGTTATTTACTTTTCCGCTTATTATGTTAAGAACTACGTGATGTAATATCGTGATGTATGTACATAGTGATGATACTTCTGTTAATTTGTCGGTTTATGTGTGCGACTATTTTTGGGGCGCACATAAGATGTATGCACTCTATATTGTCCATTAATTGGAGTGTGACAAATTGGTATCAAAGCCGTGTCGACTCTAGGACGCAAACCTAGATAGAAATGGTCGTTTCTAGGATTTTGGTTTTACTTATTTACTTGCTACTATCTCAGTCTTGGTATTTTTTTAAAATTTTTATGCTCTATTCTTTATTCTATTGCATAAAATATTGACTCTGATAATATTTTATATCAAAACTATAGATGCCTCACCTCAGTGTAGCTGTCTACGTCGCTCATTTCACTCCATCAACACCTACTCCATCAGCACCACCAGCAGTGCCACCAGTGGTGCCAGAGGTCATCCACATCACCGACGACGTGGAGGAACCTATGGAAGTGGAGGCATATTCAGCTACTGCATCAGATGGATCCGCTTCGACCCCCGTGGCCGTACCCATCCCACCATTGGATGCGCCAGTCCCCGCTGCTACACTTTCACCAGCTTTCAAGGCCGCTTCTACACCAATACCAGTGTCTTCCCCAGCTGCTTCAGAGGAACCAGAAGAGATGGGGTGGACCACCAGAAACAAGTTTAAGGACGCCCCCGAGGATGCTCATTACCACAACCTGCTCACTACCTTGCTGGCCGAGTACTACCCAAACCTTGCTGCTTCTGTTAAGTACTACTGCGCAGAGCACAAGCACCCCGTGGAGGCGACATATTGGAAGACCAATGTGATCATCACCGCCTGGAACAACACTAACCAATCCCATGATGTCGAGACTACCCACAGCCACAGGTCCAGGCGTGCTAGTGCCTACGACAGCATGGAGGATGCTGCATAGGAGGCTTACCTGTACTACAATGGCCGTCGCTTTGAGGCCATGCAGGATAATCGCTACAAGTTTCTCCCACGCTACGACCATGTGGAAAGGACATGGGCGGTGTTGGGTCCCTCAACTTCTGATCCAACCATGGATACCACAGTGTGGCACCTCAGCGCCATGCAGGAGGCCAACGAAGCACTCAAGGAAGAGCTTCGTGTGGCGCAGAAGTCTGAGAAGCGCCTTCAGAAGCAGATAGATGAGATGGTCGTTCAGCTAGAACAGCCTATCATGTACAAGAAGAAGGCCAGGGAGTTCACCATGGTGGATCGCGCTCCTTAGATGCTTACTGCCCCGTCAAAATGAATGTGTTCTAGATCGAGAGTCATGCTAAGTTTATGTGTGTAATGTGAACCTTTAGTTGTCTTGTTAGCTATGTTGATGAACTTGGTTTGATTTGGAGTTTGTGTGATTGCTGAAACAGTGTGGGTTTGTCCACATGTTCTTTTTATCAAAACCTTAAGTTAGTCTTTGTTTAACATAGTTGGGGTTTCAAATGTCGTATTTCTGCTCTACTGTTTTTCCGAGCAGTCTGCAATGTTTATTTCATATCTCTAAATCTCTGCGTCCAAAAATTATGAAATTTTTGTGGAAAGAACAAGACTTGTGTACCTTTAATTTCCCGCTGGAATCACCTCATTATCAGTTTTGGTTTGAGAGATATGCCTGCTACAATCTGGCAAGTCTGCACAGTCTGTAAATTAGTACAAAAATTATTTAGCTCAGGCCTCGTTTGGTTCCAAAAAATTTTGTAAAAGAACAGTAGATTCCCCATCACATCGAATCTTTAGACGCATGTATGAAGCATTAAATATAGATAAAAAATAAAACTAATTACACAGTTTAGACGAAATGGACGAGACGAATCTTTTAAGCCTAATTAGACCATGATTGGACACTAATTACCAAATAACAACGAAAATGCTACAGTTGCATTTTACCAAAAATTTTGCCAACTAAACAACCCCTCAGTTTTTGATGATGTTGCCATCAGAATCTGTGAAAAGGTTCTATATAAAGTTGTAGCAGACTTCTTAAGCTTTCCAACGATGTATGCCATGCCTCTTTTGGATCTCTGAAATGTGAGTTACACTTCAATTTCTGATCTGCTGTTGTTGACACCCGTCCAGAAAATTTCAGCTATGCTATTTACCTTTTGTAAATAATTAGTAAATTTTTGGAAGTTCTCTAAAAGTTTTGCACATTGTTTGGAAACAGATGGCCGCCAGAGAAGGACGAGGCCGAGGTCGTGGACGTGGTCATGGACATGGTGCTCTCGTGGATCCACCTCCGCCATCGCCGGTGATGATTGAACAATTGATGGCAATGCAAGCGCAGCTCATGTAGACAGTGATGGACCGTCTCGGTGAGCAACTAGCAGGAGCACCCCCACCTGTGTAGGTCCGTGACAAATGTGGGGAGTTTCTGAAAGGACGCCCACCTGTGTTCACACATGCCTCTGACCCCATAGAGGCTGATGATTGGTTGAGAGCTGTAGAAAAGCAGCTAAACATTGTACAATGCAACGATCTAGAGAAGGTCTTGTACGCCTCAGGCGAACTCTAAGGAGCTGCTCAGGATTGGTGGGAGTTATTCCAGTATGGACGTCCAGAGAATGCTCCAGAGATCACATAAAAGGAGTTCACAGAGAACTTTAGGTCCCATCACATCCCTGAGGGACTTATTGAACTGAAGCAAGAAGAGTTCCGAGCTCTCAAACAAGGGTCCATGTCTGTGGCGGAGTACCGCGACAAGTTTGCCCAACTGTCGCGATATGCCCCGGCTGAGGTGGCCAGGGATTCTGACAAACAGCGCCGTTTTCTGAAGGGACTATATGACGGACTCCAACTGCAGCTAATGTCCAACAAGTATGCCAGTTTCCAAGAATTGGTGGATCATGCTATTGTGACAGATAACAAGCGCAAGGAAATGGACCTCAAGAAGAGGAAGCTCCAGGGACAGGCGTTGGGTAGCAACACTCGTCCGCGAGCTTTCCCACAGCAAGGTTTTCCACAGAGGAACCAAGGGCCATCCAACCAATGGAACAAAGGCCAGTACCCCTAGAGGAACCCGAACCAGCAGCGTCCTCAGTACCCACAACAGTTCGGTAACCAGAATCAGCAGCGCCCCCAGCAACATCAAGCTAGCAACCAGGCACAACGTCAGGGAGTGCCCAATAATGCCCCAATCAAGAGTGGCACTACAGGCAACAACCCCAATGCATGCTACAACTGTGGAGAGGTGGGTCACTATTTGTACCAGTGCCCAAAGAAGCAGAACCCGCAGGCCCCGCAGAACCAGCAGAGTAACCAGAGGCTCAACGCTCGACCTCCGTTCACCGGCAAGGTGAATCATGTGTCATCTGAATCATCTCAGGAGGCGCCTGAGGTTATGCTGAGTACGTTCAGCGTCAACTCCATCTCCGCTACCGTACTTTTCGATTCCGGTGCTTCGCATTCTTTCATATCACAAGCTTTTGTTAGAATGCATAGCATACCTCTGTGTGCCATGAAAGATCCCATGTTAGTAAACTCACCGGGGGTAGCATGCCAGTAAATTACTGGAGCCCTTCTACTAGTATATTCCTAAGGGAGTAGCTTTCAAAGTAAATCCAGTTGTTCTGAGAACCGCTGGAATTGACCTCATCCTGGGAATGGATTGGATGAAGCAGCATAGAGCAGTGATACAATGCCAGGAGAAATCCGTTGTTGTGACATCTCCAAGTGGTGATAAAATCTGTGTCGAAGTGGAAGTGCAAGCTCAACCTACCGCCACCGTCAACCAGTTGAGTGATGTTGCCAACCAGGAGAACCAGATGGTGGATTAATTCCCAGATGTGTTCCCTGATGAACTGCCAGGTATGCCACCCGACGCGACATCGAATTCCTTACCGAGCTTTTACATGTAACTGCACCTATAGCTAAGAGACCATATAGAATGGGGGTAGATGAATTAGAAGAACTAAAGAAACAAATTAAGGAATTGCAAGAGAAAGGTTTTATTCGCCCTAGTTCTTCACCTTGGGAAGCACCTGTTATATTTGTTGATAAGAAAGATAGCACACGAAGAATGTGTGTTGATTACCGGTCCCTTAATGAAGTAACAATTAAGGACAAGTACCCACTCCCTAGAATTGATGATTTATTTAATCAGCTGAAAGGTGCTTGTGTGTTCTCAAAAATTGACCTCCGTTATGGATACCATCAACTAAAAATTCGTGCATCTGACATAGCTAAGACAGCATTTACTACCAGATATGGCTTTTATGAGTTTACAGTGATGTCTTTTGGACTGACAAATGCACCTGCATACTTTATGTATCTGATGAATAAAGTGTTCATGGAGTACTTGGATAAGTTTGTAGTGGTATTCATAGATGATATCCTAATATTCTCCAAAAATGAAGAGGAACATGCTGAACACTTAAGATTAGTCTTACAAAAACTCAGGGAACATAAATTGTATGCTAAAAGGAGCAAATGTGAGTTATGGCTGAAAGAAGTATCTTTTCTGGGACATGTGGTCTCTTATGGTGGAATAGATGTAGATCCCATTAAAGTGCAGGATGTGTTAAATTGAAAAGCCCCAGCCAAAGTTAGTGAAATCCGTAGTTTTTTGGTATTGGCTGGGTACTATAGGAGATTTATTGAAGGGTTCTCTAAGCTAGCTAAGCCTATGACAGCCCTATTGGAAAAGAATGCCAAATTTGTATGGTCAGACAAGTGTCAGGCTAATTTTGAGGAGCTGAAGAGAAGGTTGACAACAGCCCCAGTGTTGACCTTACCTGATTTATGTTAGAGCTTCTCTATTTATTGTGATGCATCCCGTCTAGGCCTTGGATGTGTGCTTATGCAAGAAGGAAAGGTTGTGGCATACGCATCTAGACAGTTGAGAAAGTATGAACTGAATTACCCAACACATGATTTGGAATTAGCCGCAGTTGTCCATGCTCTGAAAATTTGGAGGCATTATTTGATCGGACATAAGTGTGACATCTATACTGACCATAAGAGTTTAAAATATATTTTTACTCAGTCAGAGTTGAACCTAAGGCCACGTCGTTGGCTGGAATTGATTAAAGATTATGATTTGGAAGTGCATTATCATCCTGGAAAGGCAAATGTTGTTGCCAATGCACTTAGCAGGAAGAGCTATGCCAACGGACTTCAATTGACATTTATACCAGCAAGTTGCGAGCTGAAATAGAACATCTCAATTTGGGTTTTGTCAATAATGTAGTGGAATTGGCCATAGAGCCTACGTTGGAGCAAGATATACCCAAAGGGGAGTTGGAGGATGAGAAACTAAAGGAGATTGCAGAGAATGTAGTGGTTGAAAAGGCACCAGGCTTCAGGTTGAATGAGAATGGTACTCTATGGTTTGGAAAAATAATATGTGTACCTCAAGTGAAAGCTATCTGTGATACGATTGTGTGAGAGGCACATGATTATGCTTATTCCATACACCCTGGAAGCACCAAGATGTACTTAGACCTTAAAGAGAAGTATTGGTGGTATGGTTTGAAAAGAGATGTGGCTGAGTATGTGGCCATATGTGATACTTGTCAAAGGGTGAAAGTTGAACACCAAAGACCTGCAGGATTGCTCCAACCAATGAAAATACCAGAGTGGAACTGGGAAGAAGTTGGTATGGACTTCATTACTGGATTACCCCGCACTCAACGCGGATATGATTCGATCTGGGTAATAGTGGATCGACTTACTAAGGTAGCTCATTTCTTGCCAGTCAAAACCACTTATAGTGGCGCAAAGCTAGCTGAGTTGTATATGGAGAGAATAGTGTGCCTACACGGAGTTCCAAAGAAGATCGTATCTGACCGTGAAACTCAGTTTACATCGCATTTTTGGCATAAGGTACATAGTGCTTTGGGAACAAAGTTAAATTTCAGTTCTGCATATCATCCCCAAACCGATGGACAGACAGAAAGGACCAATCAAATCTTGGAAGATATGTTGAGAGCTTGTGCTTTACAGTATGGTACTAGTTGGGATAAGAGTTTGCCATATGCTGAGTTTTCATATAACAACAGTCACCAAAAAAGTCTCAAAATGGCGCCATTCGAAGCTTTATATGGACGTATGTGTAGAACACCTCTATTCTGGAATCAGATAGGTGAAACTCAAGTGTTTGGACCATATGTCCTACGTAATGCAGAGGAACAAGTGAAATGATTAGGGACAATTTGAGAGTACCACAGTCTAGACAGAAGAGTTATGCTGATATCCGAAGAAGAGAGTTGAGTTTCAAAGTAGGTGACTATGTGTACTTGAAAGTGTCACCAATGAGAAATATGAGAAGATTCAATATGAAGGGCAAGTTAGCACCGAGATATGTGGGACCTTTCAAGATTCTGGAGAGATGTGGAGAAGTGGCCTATCAGTTAGAACTACCAGAAAGTTTGTCAGGTGTGCATGATGTGTTCCATGTTTCTCAGTTGAAAAGTTTTTGCGGGTACTAGAAGAGCAGATTCCCTTGGAAGAGCTTGCTGTTAAAGAAGATCTCACATATGAAGAGTATCCGGTAAAGATTCTTGAAACTAGAGTAAGAGTTACCAGGAGCCGCACTATAAAGATGTGCAAAGTACAATGGAATCGATATTCAGAAGATCAGGCTACTTGGGAAAGAGAAGAAGATCTGAGAAAATCTTATCCGCAGCTTTTTGAGTAAGCATCACCCAATCTCGAGGACGAGATTTCTTTTTAAGGGGGTAGAATTGTAACACCCTAAAATTTTCATAATTTCAAAATAGATAAATATGATTTATTTGTGTATTTAAGTGCGCATTCAAATGTAGGAAATAATTAATTTTCAAGAAAATAAAATCAATCATAAGGTTAGCAACTTGTTTATGCACTCATGCTGCTGCATTATATTTTATGTGATCTCTAGTTTTATTCAAATGCCAAAAGGAATTGAAAATCAATAGAAAATGTGTTGGAAAATCGAATTGGAAAATGAAAATAAAATTTTATTCACTCTCTTTACCCTCCCTCACTTTCGGCCCATTGGCTCGTTTCCCCTTGGCCCGTGCGCCTTCCCTTCCCCTCCTCCTTCTTTTTCCCTTGCTAGGCCGGCCTAGTCGACGCTGGCAACCGTTGCCGCCCGCGCCCTTCCTTCCTCTCTACCACCGATGGCTCGGGCCCACCAGTCAGCCCCTTCCCCCTTCCTCCCGCATCACGCGCGGCCATGGTGCAACTGCCGCCTGCGCCCATGATCCTCGCGTCGTGGGAAGCGCCCTCCCCCGCTCCTTGGCCTCTTTTAAACCAAAGCCGGACCCGCTCCGCTCCTCCTATTCCTCTCTAGTTCGCAGTTCTCCCCTCCTGACCTCGCCAAACCGCAGTGCAGCGCTCACCGGAGTGTCGTCCGTCCCCACCGCATCGGCAGTCATCTCCGAGCCGCCCTCGTCTTCGTTTTACTGCTCGGTGAGCTCGCCTTCATCCCCGCTTCCTCCCTATGCTTTCATTTTCTTGTTTGGTGGCCTCTAGGCCCGTGTCCGCGAGCTCCGGCGAGCCCTCCGCCACCGGCCATGGCGCGCAAACGCGCAGGCTACCCCGTGGCCGCAATTTGTTCCAGGGCGGGTTCGCCTTCTTCCCTGCGTCACCCCGATGCCCTCGGTTTGACGAACCGTGGACCGTAGGGCCCTAACCGACCGCTCCGGCGAGCACCTCGCCGCCGCCAATTGCGGAGCCGCCGTCTCCACCCCTAACTCCGGCGGCCCGCGCCCTTCTTTCCCTCCTCCACCTAATCCTCACCGTTCATCTCGGATCCGACGGCCAGGACTCGCTGATACCCCTTCGCGGGTTCTTTTTCTAAAAGAGCCCCTCGGTTTCTTGCATATCCAACCTAGTTTCTTCGGTTTAAATGAAAAATACGTTTTCAGGTTAATTACAAATTTGCCACTGCGGTAAAACGCTTATAAAATCGTCGTTTTAGCTTCGATTTGACCCGTTCAACTTGCGTTAGTTTCGTAATTTCATGATCTACGCAATAGTGCTACTGTTAGAACTGTTAGGTGCTTTTGAATTTCTCGATTTGGTCTAGTTTAATAGCTAGCTTTTGGAACCGTAAATAGCTCGTAACTTGTGCGTTGTAGCTCCATTTTTCGTGCAATTCTTGTCGTTGTGATCGTAGCGAGACGTAGATGATTTTGGTAAACATTTTATATAGTTTTATTTATTGTTGGTGTACTATTCTAATCGTAGTCATGTTTTGCTTGTATGTCTGTTCTGGAATGCGTGTTGTACTTCGTGTCGTTCGAGTTCAGACGGTGAGGAGTACTTCGGGAATCCAGACACGTATGAGGAGCAGCAGGACCAGCAGCAGTTCGTGAACCAAGGCAAGTACAGCATGGACCTACCTTGATGTCCTATTCATTATATAATATACTGATTATGCATGTGTCTAATATTGCTCAACTATAAAGACATCCTAGTCTTTGATGACTTGTACCTTGATCCCTATGGGTTTTATTGCACATGGGTAGAATGCTAGTGCTCTAACGAAACATGATCTACACTATGAATAATGGAACCAACGGATAAATACGTTGGTAACAGTGGAACTATAGGGTGATGGTGCAAATGATGTTGATCATGTTGCCTTAAACCCTCCATAAGGACTTATCTGTAGGGCAAAAGCTGGGACATACAGTGCAACCGTGAGAGTTATATGGCTCTGACTTTAGCTTAGTAATAGGATCTTTTCTAGCTTGTTAGAGGTTACCCGAAAGGGGGCAAGAGGGGCTTGCCACGTTGGGTATAGAACTGCCTCTGTTCTGATGTGTATAGCCTGCGGGAATTGTGCCATCGAAAGGGGTTCTCTATATCTGCCTGCCGCGGAAACCTCACGGCCCTAACTTGTGAGAAGAGGCCTATGGAAGACTTTATAGTGTACCCTGCCTGCTCACCTTGGGAGTGTTAGGGGGTCGACGGGCCCCGGGCATATGGGCAACACGACTCACGGGTAAAGATGCACAACCTCTGCAAAGTGTTAAAACTGTTATAACAGCCATACTCACGGTCACGAGCGGCCCGGAAAACTTACAGAATAAATGGTTACTTGACATGTGGATGACTTATGACGATGATGATGAGATTATAATGATGATCAATTTCTCTTCTTAATTCTAGTAGGTGATCATGTGGGTTAAATGGGAGCTTAAGCATAACTTAATATTAATTAACAATAAAATATTGATCTACTAAAAGTGCTTACTGCAGTCAACCGTGTCTATCCTTTTTGAGCCTCATGAATCCTCATACTATACTTGCGGAGTACGAGTGTACTCACAGTTGTTATTATTTCGTTTTTGGATAAAAATCCCGGATGGGTAACAGATGACAGTTTCTACGAGGATTTCCCTGAAGATTAATAGGTTTGGGTCAACCAGTCGGCCTTCCCTGTGGAGCAGATACTTCGTTTGGGAGTTGTTATTTACTTTTCCGCTTGTTATGTTAAAAACTACGTGATGTAATATCGTGATGTATGTACACAGTGATGATACTTTTGTTAATTTGTCGGCTTATGTGTGTGACTATTCCTGGGGCGCACATAAGATGTATGCACTCTATATTGTTCTTTAATTGGAGTGTGACAGATTCCATAGTAACGGAATTAAAAGAAGCGGATGTTACAATGAGTACGACCAATCCTGGTAGTTATGAAATATAGGCAGTAGGATCGCCATCCACTATAGTAGTACTGAGCATAGCAGTAGTATAACGAGTGCTACAGGTAGTTTTACTTTTGGTAGTAATACTGTTTGCATATACTAGCTGCATATACTGCTATGAAAAGAAAATGTTACTACCTGAATTTTCTTGCTGATTCGTTGTATTTTCTTGCATACAATTGCTGGCATACTAGTGACTGTTTATCTCTTTTCCTATGAATGTTTCAGGTTCAGGGGAAATTTCCATGTTCTACTATGAGATTAATGTTTAGATGTTTCATTCCTTCAACTGTCAAAGAACAGTTAGGAACTTATACTTTATTAGAACTCCTTTAGAAAGCAGGCATTTCGCCATAAATATGTTTCTTTTTTGTGCTCCTTCAAATTATACGAGAACTTCTTTAGTAGTAACATTGAATTCAGATTGTGGGTCTCACAAAGTATAGACATACTGGTACAGTCCTCTGCTATTAAAATTGCTACTTTTACTACTACTGTCCCAACTATTATTATTATCACTGCTATTACCACCAATACTGCTATTACCACCAATAATTAGGGGTCTGCTTGCCTTCTTGGCATTGGCATTATTTGCTACCTGTGTATATGTTCTACCATTAAAACTGCTCGAATGGCTCCAATAACAAATTTAATCAATTTACTCTTGTGTGGTTTGTAAACAACTAAAAATATTACTACTTGTCTAGACCGACAATGGAGTGATCCGCGACAATGGAGTGACTGTCATTTACGGTTGTATGATTCAACCAAGTAGTACTCATCTTTAAGCCAGACATTACTAAATGTATTTTATACTGAGTTCTCGAACGATGTAGTAGATTTTACGGTTGTGGAATTGAATATTGCTCTCGGCTGATGTGCTAGACCGCGCCCGTTTTAACTTTTACTATTGTGGTAACAAATAGTAGTGTATTTACGGTTGCGGGAGGTTGCTGGAGTCGCATAATGAATACTCCTACTACATGGTATTAGTAGTGTTAGTAGTATTCAAACATTGCATTAGTAGTATTGATGGATTTGTCTTACCGGTACTACTTTGTATTAGTAGTTTTAGTAGTAACCAAATACTTCATAGGAAAACATGGCATTAGTAATATTAGTAGTATTCTGACATGGCATTAGTAGTATTGATGGATTTGTCTTACAAGTACGACACATGCCATTCGGTCTCTTCACTTTGTATTATATTATAGCAGTATTAGTAGTATGGCTGCTGATACTGCATTTTTGACTGAGATTTTAGTGTGTTATTATGATGATGCATTGTATCATATTGAGACCTTTTTAGTTTAAACTCTGTTCCCTGTTCCATGATGCAGGGCATGGCATAATGGAATCTGAAGATAGTACACATCAGCCCCTCATGCAGCATTCGCAAGCACAAAATGCTATTGCCCAAAATGCAGAACACCAATCACAAGGTTTGAATAGGAGTAGTATCCGTAAATGTGCATGCAATTGCCCCATAGATTATATACAGAAAGATAGCTGTAAAACTTTGGTCGTAATAGATTTATATGATTTGTTTACGAGCAGCAGATCCATATTGATTAGCCACAAGTGATATGGTTATGTATGCTTTTGTAATTGTCTGTATGCACCACTGCTTTGTTCTACGAATGACATTGGGTTTTTATTACCATTGTACCAATTTAGATTATAAATTTCTGTTTCAAGAACAGATCAATCGAATGTAGCTTAATTCTGATGTATTGCGTCTCCAAAGTTATAAAACCCAATCATTTGTAGTACCTTCTTTTTATTTTTAACTAAACTGTCTATGGTTGCAGGTTATAGTAATAGTAGTATCCAACTTCATTTAACTAAGATTATGACTACTACAATATCTTGTTTCTTAATCAAACTATGGTTGCAGGTTGCAGTAATAGTAGTATCCAAAGTCATTTAACTAAGACTATGCCTACTGCAGTATCTTGTTTTTAATCAAACTATGGTTTGCAGGTTGCAGGTCCAGGCGACCACACCAGCATCACCATGCTCCCAGATCAGGGTGATTTGACAACGCCACAATGGATCTACTGCACTCTGTCCTGGCTGAATTGTTTGGGATCTGCAAATGTTTTTTTGGATGATTCTATGGATAGATTTGATGCTACTCTCATCCTGTCAGTTTGATCGCTGCCAAGCGCAAGTAATTTTGTAATATGTTTGTGTGCAGAAGTGATAATTTTGTAATTTACTACTAAAGTTATGTGATCTGGTTTGTGTATTTGCAACGACAATATAGCTTGATTTGTGTAAACTGCTTGATTACACTAAATCAGAGTGCACCAAATCAGAGTAAAAAAGAATCTTACTGCTAGTATGGTAGCGAATATAGACGGGTTCTTTAAATTACTGCTTGATTTGCGGAAATTGCTTGATTATTGGGGAATAAGCAATAGCTTCCTTGATTATAGGCATTTACGTCAAATACTGCTTTTCAGCAGCCGACATGCTGAATTTTGTGCCGACCCAGCATTAACTGCTTCCATCTTTTACGGTTGATCTGGTTTCCTAAATTTTAGAGAATAAATAATCTTTAATTTTATTATTTACTTTTATGGTTAATTATAGGCGAATTACGGTTAGAATTCAGGATCGGCAAGGATCACAGGCTGCTCCCTTCCTTTTGCGGTTGCATGATCTCCTTTCTTTTTTGCAGGAATTACGGTCACAGGGCCCTGTTAGCTTGTAAGCCGTACTTTTTTAGCGAAGGAACATAATAAATTAGCTAATAATACTTGTTGATTACAACTTCCTCAAGTCACAAATGAGTGATGATTTGGATATTGACACGGTCTTCAAAACATAATTTTGGTTACTATTTTTGTAAATGAAGTTTAGTAAAATATAGAAAAAAATAAACTATATTTCTAGGTTAATCCAATATCAGTATAATTTTAAAGAGTTAAATGCATGGTAGGCCATTGAACTTGTCTTAAGGTGCCACTTAGGTCCACAAACTCTCAAAATGTATTTTCAGCACCCTAATGTTGTTCGAGTGTGTCACTTATGTCCATAACGGTTTGGGAGCTGGCTTTTGGCCTACGTGGCATTGCCAGCGTGACGCAGACTGTGTCGCTGCACATGTGAGGAGTGTGTGAGGTGGTTTGGACCGTGGAAATAAGTAGGAAGGACCTCTGGTTCCTCATTTCCAACTCCGCGGCATGAGATGGATGAATGGATGTGGGGAGGAGACGGTGGTGTCCCGCATGGTGATCTAGCAGCTAGCTGGCGTCGGCGAGGCATACTCAAATACTAGCAGCAGTAGCAGCTAGCAGAGTTGAAAGCTCACTCACCGAACAATGGAGCGAGCCAGCGAGCGACGACCGGACGGAGCCATGCGGTCTCAAGGCCTCATTGGTCCCGTCTCCCGTGACGCCAGCCGCCGCTTTCCAGCATGTATACTGCTCGCCTGCGTTGCTCTGCTCAAACAGCCCGGGTCGGACTCAGCCGTGGCGAGCGTGCCGTGCATGCACGCACCCCCGCCGCGTCATAGCGCACAGGGACGTATGGAATGGTTGCCTGCCTATTTCCACGGTCCAAACCACCACACGCTCCTCGCTTATAAAAGTGTTGACTCAGGACAACGCAAAACATCACTCATTTGTGAATAGAGGGAGCAATAATACTTGTAAACAGTCACCTCGTCTCTTGATTGCTTTTTTTAGTCATGAAAACAATTGCAACTTCGAGATGCCAATTATTCCTAATGGTTAACTAAAAAAAATGTTAGGGATAACACAATTATATCATACTGTTTGGAACCGTCTATGACATTTTTTTCTCTATGGGTACTGTGGGATATGTTTGGTTCCAGGCTTAGAAAGAAGTTAAAGAAGCAGAAAAAATGTGTTCTAGAAAAAAAGTAAATTTTGAAGCACCAACTAATCCCACAAAAGGGCCCATCCCATTTTTTTCTGAACCACAAGGGTTCGGTTTCAGAGGCAGAAAAGGAGTTTAAATAATAGGCGGTTGTGCCTAACAACTCCATGAGATATATATACCTTTTTTTTTTAAAATATGTTTTCAACTAAACATATATCACGCCTCCATAGTAGAAGCTATATATGGAGATGTGATGGAAGGGGGAGAAACTAAAAATGTGAATGAAAAAGCATGTAAAGTAATTAGTAACTAAAGCCTATCACAGCTGCAGAACAGATAAGAAAACATTTGTATAAGTATGGTTTTAAGTATAGTACAAAGATCATGCATGCCATTATGCTGACCATATATATGTATATAGGCCCTCCATCCTAAAAAGAGGGCACACATTGATTTCCAAGAAGTCAATCGATCAATTATAAGTATGACTAAGTTTAGAAACAATTGTGTCAACATTTATGTTCCCATGTAGGTGAATACATCTAATCCAATGATATTTATTTTGTATCATAAATATTTGTACTTTGTATAGATTTGACTAAATTTGAAATTCGTTGACTTCTTAGAAAGAAAGATGCCGGACTTTTTGGGCGAGGGAGCACATGAAAGCATGGATAGGAATGACCATAACAATTCCCCAATGTTTGAAATAATGAAAACATTTTTTGGATAGAGATTTGCTGCAGTGCTCAAAATGAACCACAGCTTCGTAACGGACCAACCTTTTTTGAGCCATTATATTGATGTTTAAAGAAAAGATTATGCAATTGTTTCGGGCCTTTGTGAGTGCACATAGCTAACCAAGTTTTTAAAAGGTTTTCAGCTAATGAGCTGATAAAATATAACGAAAAGAGGACACAAACAAATTTAAAAAGATTTACACATACCAATGAGAATAATTTTCTGGAAATCAAAGATCCTTCAGGCACAGGGATGGTCCTAATCTGCAAAGAAAATAAAACATAAATTCAGTCATCGCCATGGAGTTAGCAAAGGAAATCAAATTCTTCCGTTGCATCGGTCATTCTCAATGAGGTTCACGCCAATGTGTTATCACTAATAATCCATGGACCAACAACACTAGTTAAACAATAGTGTATGATATGATAATTTAACAAAGTTTTGTTGAAACTGTACCTGGTTTCTGACGAGCCAGCATTGTGTCCTTTCAGTTGAGGAGACTGCCAATATTATAATGTGAGAAGTGAACGCCACAGCGTTGAGAGATTGCAAGAACCAACAGGCGTGTGGTTGTGTGAGGTACGAGGTGCTGCAACAAAAACAAGGACCAGCTTGCTTGTAGAGGAAATATATATTTACAACCATATTATGGATACATTTCTTTATCATACAGCTGGATGCATGGACAAGTAAGGAATGGTGCTCCATTATCTTTTGAGAAAGCGCGATGATGCAGACCACAAGCAAAGGAACAGAGGACGACACTGATTTTCACCTCATCAGTCAGGCATTAAAGGGAAAGGTAAAGAAACGCTCAAACAAAGGCCATGTATGAAACTGAATGAAAAGGTAAATAGGCATGGATGAAAGCGAAGTTAATTAAGGGACCTTAAATGGCGCGATGGGGCAGAAGCATCGATAGTAACGACCATAATAATTCCCAATGTTTTGGAATCATGAAAATAAATTTTGGGAAGAGATTTGCTGCAGTGCTCAAAAGGAACCACTGGTTCGTACGGACCAATTTTTTTGAACCATTGATCTTTAAAAGAAAAGATTATGCAGTTGTTTCGGACCGTTGTGACTGCACATAGCTAGCGAAGTTTTTAAAAGGTTTCAGCTAATGAGCTGATAAAATATAAACAAAAAGAGGACACAAACAAATTTAAATATTTACACATACCGATGAGAATATCAGGGATGCTAAAGTGTTTTAAAGGTTTCGGGCCTTTGAATATATAATTGTTTAGCACATTATGAAGTTGTGAGCTATCCATACCTTGTAAAAATAAATCAAAGAAGCACCAAGCAAATGATAAATCTGTAAAAATAAATCAAAGAAGCACCAAGCCAAATGATAAATCCATACTTAAACAGGCCACACACAACAAGCCACAAAGCTCCCCTGGAAATAATTGTGTTGAATATAGTTCAGAATTCATATAGAATTATTATAATTTTGCATTCGTGGAAGCCATGGGTCTATTTAATTGTTTACCACAAAGTTGCGAGCTATCCATACCTGGTAAAATTAAATAAAAAACATAAATCCTAATGATAAATCCGTAGCTAAACAGGCCAGGCAAAGCAAGCCACAAAGCTGCCCATAATTTCTGGAAATCAGAGATCCTTGAGTCACACGGAGGGCCCTAATCTGCAAAGAAAATAAAACAGAAATCCAGTCAACACTATGGAGTTAACATAGGAAATCAAATTGTCCCGTTGCATTGGTCATTCTCAATGAGGTTCACGCCAATGTGTCATCACTAATAATCCAAGTACCAACAACACTAGCTATAGAGACAATACTGTATGATATGATAATTTAACAAAGTTTTATTGGAACTGTACCTGGTTTCTGACGAGCCAGCATTGTGCCTTTTAGTTGAGGAGACTGCCAATGTGAGATGTGAATGTGATAGCGTTGAGAGATTGCAAGAACGAACAGGCGTGAGTGTGTGAGGTATGAGGTGCTGCCACAAAAACAAGGACCACCCTGCTCTCGTACAGGAACTACATATATATATACACAACCATATTATGGATGATTTTCTTTATCATACAGCAGGATGCATGGGCAAGTAAGGAATGATGCTGCATTATCTTTTGAGAAAAGCTCGACATCCATGCCATGTCATGATGCGATGATGCAAACCACAAGCAAAGGAATAGAGGAGGGCACTGCTTTTCACCTCCTCATGAGTCAGGGTATAAAGGAAAGGTAAAGAAATGCTCAAACAAACACCGTGTACGAAGTTGAAGGAACAGGTAAACCGACATGGATGAAGGCAAAGTTAATTAAGGGACCTTAATGGACGCGATGGGAATGGGATGGATGCTGGGTAAGGGCTGAACAGCATACCAGACAAAGTGCATGGGGGAGGACAACAATTGCTTTCACTTTGCCATGACCGCGACCAGCCGACTATGACCTGCAAATAAGCTGTTTGAAGGAATGAAAACAGCAACCAGAGGGGGGGAGGGGGGTGAATGGCAGCCTCAAATTTCTTTCGAAATATTCAGCCACTATCTAAAATCGACCCCCAAAAGGCACACAACCAAAGACTATAAAATGCGAGCCACCGGGTGCAAAGAGACCCTAGAGAACTTCCCTTGAACGCTAGAAATCCAACACAAAAGACAGAACTCGAAACGGAGCACGTATGAGCAAAAAACGGACCAAATAGCATAAAATAGGGAATGGCAGACTGCCTGCTACGGTACCCTGGACCGGCCACAGTTCAAAAATCAGAAACTGAACTCGCTGAAATAGTTCTAAACACGCTTCTGCCAAGGGGTCCCGGACTGTCCGGGCTAGGGGGCCAGACTGTCCGCAAGTACGGACACCGAACAACAGCAAATACACAGAAACAGGCTCGACTCCCGGACTGTCTGATGGTCACTAGCAGACTGTCCACGAATCGCGAATCAACAAGAACAAAGCACCTGAAAAATCGCCTCCAACCAATTGCCACCAAATTTTAAGCACATGGTCACAAGGCAATAGGTGAGCTACCCCTAAGAGATCATCACCCAATTTGAAGCCAATCAACGAAAAATTGGATGAACGCGAAAAACATCGGTTTTTCTCCCCAAAAGCTTGATTCGCCCCGATCTATGAACTCATGAGGAATTAGATGAAATCCTTTGGTGGAAAGGCTCAACTCACGTCCTAGTTCATCTCAGTGCAAAAGGAACGAATCAAAATGACCTCAAATCGACAAACGAGGCAAGAACAAGAAAGGGAATAACAAGAACGCAAAGAACACAAACACGATTCACACAAATAGCTCACAAATCGAATCCCGGAGGATACGAGGAGGTTAGGGTCTCCATTCCCAACCAAAAACACAAGTTCAATTACATCGGGACACTATTTCATCGATGGACCTCTTAAGAAGAACCTAGAGAGGAAAAACCTAGAGAGAGGTGGAAGAATAAGAGTAGCAAGTGGTGATGGAGATTGGGGCTCCCTCATCCTTATTTAACAAGGCTATTACACAATTCCAAACATGCCCCTAGATATTTTGAGTAGAACCACTTAACTTGAGGGCATTATGGTCCAATCTGAGATAGTCTTCATCTAATGGCCACCGCGCCCTTCATGAGATAGCTTCGCCTCAACATGAACTCCTCAAAGCCGCCACATGCCATCCGTTCTTTCTCGAAACCTCAGTCTAGATTTTGAGGCCCAAACCCGAAAACTGTCCATCTGGTGGTTTTGAGGCTCAACCCACCAAACCGCCGCGAGTAGCATACTCCATACGCATCCCCTGACACTCGACGCGTGTCACCTCCATCCTCGACCGCCTGGGCGCCAAGTCTTCCAGAGCCTCTCTCGACTTGCACGCCCGCCATCTTAACTCGGTGAACACGGTCACTCCCATGTACATTTGCGGTTGTTGATGTCCCCACAAGTCAACCACCGCGGCTAGCCACCCGCCTCCTGGTCCCTCGGTCCAAGCCTCATGTCCGTCCTTCACCGCTCCCGGTCCGTCGGCATGGCACATCCCTACTTGACCTTCACCTCGCCGTCGACCACAGCCTCTGAGCTCCACACCTGCGCACCACAAGCCAAGAGACATGTTGCATAACCCAACTCACGCCATGGTTAGTCACAAACTGAACCCAAGATGTGAATCACGTTGACAATTACTCATCACAAATCCGAACAACAAGGGCACATATCAACCTTGTGTTCGCAATCTCCCCTTTGATGAGTGCATTGTCAACACCAACAAATGATAGCAGAGAGAAAGCACAAAAGAAAAAGAAGATAAAATAAAGAGCTCACCCAAATGACCAAATCCCAAAGAAAAGCCAAAACTGGGTCATTTGAAACGAACAAAACTTGGTCCCCAAAGACATGGACAACGACTCGACGCAACCAAGTAAATCACAGCTAGCCCTCAAAAAGAGGCAACGAGCTCAACACCACTGGCAAAGTTCAAAACGTCTGGACACAGCTAGACCCTCCAAAAGAGGCAAATGTTCAGCACATCTAGCAAAAGCTACTCAAGGTGCAACTCCCCCTGAACGAATGCAATCTACCAAATGAATGGCTCATATAGGATATTTCTCAAAACTCTCTCCCTTGTTGACACATGCACTTATCAAGCACTGAAAAATTGCCACTTCCCCTCAAAATATGCTATGAATGCAAGGGATGTAGAAATGCAGAAGCTTTAGGAGTATAGCAATCAGATTGAAAAGATGCTCTAACTGGTGCTGTTATGTGTGTGTGTGTAGCAACAAGTACAAGTGCTAGCAAATGCTAAAACTGATCAAGTGAAACGAAATATGGCATTTAAGCAATTTTGACCAATTTTAAGCATTTCAAGAAGGGGTTCACCACTAAAAGTAGCACATAGCAAGTATAAGCATGAAATCAACCTAGTGCTAACAAGTATATACAAGGTGAACTAGCCCAAGCAGCGGTCACACATCATATCAAAGATGAATCTAAGACTTGTGTTTTCATCAAATTTTAATTTTGTCAGAGTTTGCAGCTTAACACAAGACTTAGTCAAAATAAGTGTGTGCGAGAGGTTATCTGTACAGTCAAGCCTAACTTAGCAACCATGCCAAGCCTGTGTCATAGACAATCAGAAGCTTAAGACAATGGTTTCAGTATCCACTACAAGGCTCAAGTTTATCCAAATGTGCAATTGGAAGTCGTCTTGATACCTTGACGTAGGATAGTACAGACCCATCTTGATCTTTTCTCATCACTTAGCTTGTTTGTCAAATTTTAGCACAACAATCTCCAAGTTGTCCAAGCAAGTGAGTAACTCAAAGCATGAGATGTAGCAACCTAACATATAAGTGATAGCATCAAGGATCTCAACAAGTCCTACACATGCTAGTGCCAATCCCAGCAGTGAACAAATTTCAAGTTTGAATAGTTGTTAATCATGTTCACAGTTTAAAAATAGCTTAGCTCATAACATGCATCAATTGATCAAAAAGAGCGTAAGTCATAAGCACCATCATGTACAAACAAACATCCTAAATAGAGCATAATTTCAATCTAACTGTTATAATTATGAAGCTCAAAATGCCTAATATACATGATGAAATGCAATGCAATATGATACAGAAAGCCAGATAACAAAAACTAAGCTTCAAAGAAAACAAAACTACTATACAACAAAACTGTTCCCCTCCTCTAAAAGGGAAACAAACCACAAGGTTTCCTCGCAAACGTGCAAACTAGGCTTGGTCAAGGGGTTTGGTAAAGATATCTGCGAGTTGGTTTCGGGTGTCAATATGGCGCAGGTCAATATCCCCTTTCTCATAGAGGTCTCGCAAGAAGTGGAAGCGGACCTCTATATGTTTGGTTTTTGAGTGGTGGACTGGGTTTTTGGCTACGCTTATGGCACTGGTGCTATCACAAAGCAAAGGCACTCGTCTAAACTCTAAGCCATAGTCTCTCGGGGTAGCTATCATCCAAAGTAGCTAGGAGTAGCAAGCAGCGGCAGCGACATATTCAACTTTTGTGGTGGATTGGACAATGCTTGACTGCTTGCAAGAAGACCAAGACATAGGAGAAGACCCAATAAATTGACAAGTCCTTGATGTGGACTTTCTCTCAATGCGACAACCAGCAAAATCCGCATCAGAATACCCGCAAAGAGAAAGAGAGGAGAAGACCGAAAACCAAAGATCAAACTCAGGTGTGAAACGAAGGTACCTCATAATTCGCTTGACGGCTTGACGATGAGATGTGCGTGGTGAAGACTAAAAGCGCGCACACAGATAGACTGCGAACTGGATGTCCGGTCTTATCGCCGTCAGGTATAGCAATGATTCAATCATGCTGTGGTACTCCTTCTAGTCCGCGACTTCTCTTTCCTCATCAGCGTCCAGGGCCGTCGGGTTGACATGGGCGTCGAAAGAGGCTTGGCCTCGCCCATATCGAACTTCTTCAGAGGTCCTTGGTGTACTTGCCTTGGTGCACGAACGTTCCTTCTCGGGTTTGCTTGATTTGTAACTCGAGGAAGAAAGTCAATTCTCCCATCATGCTCATCTCAAATTCCCTGCTCATCATATCTGAAAACTTGGCAACAAGAGCGTGACAAGAGCCACCGAAGATGATATCATCCATGTATATCTGAACCAAAAGAGTGTCAGTGCCTTGCTTAAGAAGGAATAAAGTCTCATCAACTGAACCCATTTTAAAACCCTTCTCAAGCAAAAAAGCTTTCAAGCGCTCATACCAGGCTCCCAGGGCTTGTTTCAAGCCATATAATGCTTTGTGGAGTTTAAAGACATGATTAGGAAACTTAGGATTTTCAAAGTCAGGGGGTTGCCTAACATAAACCTCTTCCTCTATGTACCCATTCAAGAAAGCACTTTTCACATCCATCTGATACAGTTTGAACCCTTTCAAACCTAATGGCCTCTAAACGAGTAACTAGAGCAAAGGTTTCTTCATAGTCTATCCTCTCTTTCTAGCAAAACCCCTGAGCTAGTAATCAAGCCTTGTTTCTCACTACCACACCATCCTCACTTTGTTTGTTCTTGAAAACCCATTTTGTACCTACGGGGTGGCAATCTGGTGGAGGTGGAACTAAAACCCACACTTGGTTCCACTCAAAATTGTCTAACTCCTCGTGCATGGCATTGACCCAATCGGAATTAGATAGTGCGTGTCCAACATCTCGAGGCTCAAAAAAAGCAATGAAAGCAAAGCGAGCGAAGTGTGAGATGTTATATGGCCTGCACCGCATGACTCGCTGGTTGATGTCGCCAATCATGGTCTGAGGTGGGTGGCTACATTGAATGTGCCGAGGTGCTCCCATTGACGAAGTCGCCTCCCGTCAACAGCAGCTGGGGCCTCCTCAGGTGCAGTCGACACAAGCTGAGGAGGCTACTCGCACGGACCTCAAGTAGTGGAAGAAGAATGATCGGGACCATGAGCTGAAGTAGACGTCGCAGGCTCGAGAGGGGAAGCCGGTGGAGTCGGCTCAAGATCACCCCAATCAGCATCTTCCTGCTCCTCCTCCACAAAGATGCTCTCACAAATCCTACTGGTTACCTGCACATTCAAAGACAGGAGAGGAACAAGGCATGGTTTCATCGAAAGTGACCTCACAGGTCTCCACAACTCTGTTAGTTTCAAGGTTAAGTACACGATATGCATGAGAGTGAGAAGCATAACCAAGAAAGATACCGTCAGAAGACCTAGACTCAAATTTTTCCAAATTACCTTGTTTTAGGATAAACACTTGCATCGAAACACCCTGAAGTGGCTTACCTTGGGTGGTCATCTGAATCACAACTCATAAAAAGTCTTCTTCATGAAAGCTCGAAGGAAAATGTGATTGGACACCTAGCAAGCTGTGTTGATCGCCTCGGCCCAATATCTCCTAGAATTCCTGTGCTCATCGAGCATTGTCCTAGCTATCTCAACAAGGGTCCAATTCTTGCGCTCAATAACGTCATTTTGCTGGGGGGACATAAGGAGAGGAAAACTGATGCTCAAAGCCCAAAGAAGCACAAAAAGTTTTAAAATGAGTATTCTTAAATTCAGTGCCATTGTCATTGCGAATTGCTCTCATGGCATTCTTAGAAAACTCATTTTGCAATCGAAGAATTAAATCCCGAGCATGTGAAAAAGCCTCATCCTTACTCTCCATGAAAAACACCCAAGACTAGCGAGAAAAGTCATCCACAATCACTAGAACATAACACTTTTCACCATGTAACCGAACGTGAGCTGGACCAACTGTGTCTATGTGAAGTAACTCGCCGGGTTCCTTGGTCATGACTTGGTTCACAGGTGGGTGAGAAGCGGTAACCTTCTTCCCATGGCGACAAGGGTGAATCATTCTCAAATTTTAACTTGGGCAATCCTCGGATTAAGTCAAGTGAGCTCAACCTAGCCAGTAACTCAAAACTCAAGTCACCCAGTCTCCTATGCCACTTCCAAAGCTCAGAGGAGAATCCGACCACCAAACATTAAGAAGAGCCAAAGGAGTGAGAAAAATTAGCTCGAAAGACACGGCCAAAAGGGACAATCTGGCAAACAAGATTTCCCTGAAAATCAAGAACTCGAGACAAACTGATTTTAAAGTGCACTTCAAAGCCATCCTGAATGAGTTGCGAAACTGAAAACAAATTGAAATGCAAATTCGAAAGCAAAGCAACATCCTTCAAGACAAAACTCTCGTTGACCCGAATGGTCCCACGAGGAAGCATCTTACCTTTGCTATTGTCTCCGAATGAGATGTACTCCTTACATTGCACAGGGTCGAGGCTGGAGAACCATTTTGATCTTCCGGTCATGTGGCATGAACAACCGGAATCAATGAGACATGTGTTTTCTAGGCCTCCGTCCTGTATCAATAGAAAGACATGGAATGAGTAAATAACGCAACACTGGGGTTAGTGAACTTACTTATTAGTTCCCTAGAACTTTTGATCATCAGATAACAGCAGGAGAGGTGACTCTGTTCTTGATTCTATTGGACGCTCAAAAACACTCTGTTCTCAACTATGGGCCACTCTATTCTCAACTATGGGCGGTGCATTACACTAATTATATTGGTAACAATTATAGCTCGTAAGTGGTGACAGCCATCCATTGTCCATGTGTAATGTGACAATATACTTGACTCTGTTGGGAAGGACACTGTAGACATGGCTTTGCGCAAGTTGCAGTGGTAGCAAGCCAGCAACAGCACAGTTCAACAAGGTAACATCATGTGTCTGGATAATTTACAACGAACAGTATACAATATCCAATGATCGAATCACAGATTTCTATTTGCTAGTAGGCCTACCACCTTCTATAGTTCGTCAAATAACAGAGATATTTACCAAAGAAGAAAAGGACAGAGACGAGAAAAAAAATCTCCACTATGCACCTCAGGACTCAGGAGTAATCAACAACAAGCTCACAACATAAATAAATTATAAGAACAGAGTACATTAACCGTTCCAAATTACAAAGAGTACAAGTTTGTTCTCAGTACACCAGTTCATAACTTCATACACACGTAGCTTGGTTTCATGGCAACCGAATATATCACCAATTATTAAAACACATACAAATTAAACCCAAATAGATTGAGCAAACAAGCACAATGATGACATGTCCCTTGGCAAACATTATTAGACGAAGAATAACACACTCAGTCACAAAAGCAGGGTAGAACACACTGTGATGGATAAAATAGAGAGGGCAACTTAATTGTGTGCTTGGCACAGACATCCGGATCTGAAACCAATTTGATCACCTGAGGTAGCTTTGGATGATATGTTTCTTGTGTGATACAAACTCTGGTGGCGCCACAAGCAAGTAGTAGTGACTCTGCTCTGGCACTTTCAACTGTAGCCTGTCCCACCACTCACGCTCTCACTGACTTCCACCTTTGACTTGGGATATTCTGTCTTCAGGAGTGGGAGATGTTGAAAGGATTGGCAGCCCCGGACAAAGAGCTTCTCCCACTTTGGCATTTCAAACCAAAACGTAACATCATCATGGATGTTCAGCAGTTGTGGAAGCTCCTGGAGGTAGATGCTTTTGATGTTTGGGAATGGAGAACGTGCTACATTATAATCAGGTCGTTTGTAGAAAATTGTCTTGAGGTTGGAGCAGAAGAGAATGACCAGAGTCTCCAGAGCAGGTAATGATAGACTACATGGGAACATTTTCTCCAGCCGTGGGCAGTGCTCCAGGTGAATGTGCTTTAGTAGTTTCAGAGTCATCAATGTAGAGTATGAAATAGCACTAGTCTCCACCAAACTTAGTAGGCTATTTAGATTGAAGACCTGCAGTGTCGGTAAGTGTGGCAAAGCCTCTGAACCATAAGAACTCATTAAAAATACAACTGTCATTTGATGGCAGCGTTGGAGCTCGCATTCTTCTAGCTCATTGAGATTGTAATTAAGGTCTGTAAGGCATCTAACAAAAGCATCATCTGTGATGAATATTGAGTTTGTGACAGAGAGAATATGCCTTAAGCCATTTGGGTACTGATTCACTACTGATATATCAATATGACGTTGGTTAGGCTGGAGTTCCATCATGGGCATAATGCTAGATGCCTCCAAATACTGGACATCAAGATAAGTTGAGTGCATCTGTTTCCTAGCACATTGCTCAACTTCATTGTTCCGTGGCCCCTTGTCTCTGACACTGCATGGCTGAACTTGGAGATTGAATGACTGAAGAAAGTCTCCTTCGTTGACTAACTTGTC
Source organism: Saccharum spontaneum (assembly GCA_022457205.1). NCBI lineage: Eukaryota > Viridiplantae > Streptophyta > Magnoliopsida > Poales > Poaceae > Saccharum > Saccharum spontaneum. The sequence continues at coordinate 14,391,527 of CM039598.1, forward strand.
AGCAGCATCTGCGTTGAAGCTATGAAACATTCTGAAGTCATTTATTTTGACCTGAGCAGTATTGGTAGTTTTCTCTTTCTGCTAATTTTCATCTCCACAAGTTTTCTGCCGGCCAAACATCTGCTGAATTTGACTATCATCTTTTGCACAGTGATCCAAAAAGAAAACCTTAGGAAACCGGACCAACTGATCCCATGGGAATCTCTTGAAACAAGGTGTAGAAGTGTATTGATCAACTGGACGACTTCTATTAATCATGTATGTGTACATATATATAGTTACAACACAGGCTCTTAGCCTTGGCATTACAGGCGATTGTGCACGAGCGCTCCTGACGGGATGCTCGAGAGCGGACGAGCGTGACTTGCGGGATCGCGACTGGACGGAGCCCGGGCATGCGTGTGTGCGGAGAGCGGGAGTCCAGGACGCAGACGCGGCATGAGCGCAGTACGCGCGGGTGGTTGAGATCCATCAGACCCGGGCGTCTAACCATTGTGGAGTTGGCTCCGCTGACACCCTCCCGCAGTCTCGGCGTCGGCTATGGTGACGGAGAGGCTGTCCCGGAAGTCAATGAAGAGCGCCGAAGGCAATCCTTTCGTGAACACATCCGCGAGTTGACGTGCACTGGGAACGTGCGTGACTCGTAGCTCTCCAATGGCCACCTTCGCACAGACAAAATGGATGTCCAACTCAATGTGTTTCGTGTGCCGATGATGAACTGGGTTCCGAGACATCTACACTGATGATATGTTGTCGCAGAAAGCCACCGTCGCGCTTGGTATTTTGCACAAGAGCTCACCAAGGAGATGTCGAAGCCACGAACACTCGGAGACGGCATTGGCGATGGGGCTGTACTCGGCTTCCGCACTCGACCGTGACATTGTGGTTTGCCGCTTGGATGACCACGAGATGAGCGAGTTGCCGAGGAAGACGCAGAATCCAGATGTGGAACGCCGTGTGTCCGGGCAGTCAGCCCAGTCAGCGTCGGAGTAGGCGGTGATCGTCGGCGACGGTGCGGCGCGCAGCTGAACTCTGAGGGTCGTCGTCCCTTTGACATACCGGAGGATGCGTTTGAGCATCGTCTGATGCACGTCTCTCGAAGCATACATATGTAGACAGACTTGTTGCACGGCGTAAGCAATGTCTGGACGCGTAATGGTCAGATATTGCAAAGCGCCTGCGATGCTCCGGTAAGTGGCGGCGTCGTCGATCAGCTTCCCATCAACAGCAGATGCTTTCGGCTTGGTGTCCGCGGGCGTAGCGACGGTGTTGCAGTTCACAATCCCGGCACGTTTCAGGAGGTCTTCAGTGTATGCCGACTGGGAGAGGAAGAAGCCGTTGTTGGTGCGACGCACGTTGATGCCGAGAAAGTGTCGAACAGGTCCCATGTCTTTGATGGCAAAGGCGTCGTGGAGCCGAGCAATGACATGGCGAAGAAGCGACGTCGAGGATGCAGACAAGATCATGTCGTCGACGTACAACAGCAAGTACGCTGTGGCCCTGTTGCGGTGGTAGACGAAGAGTGATGAATCGGCCTTCGACTGGATGAACCCAAGGTTGGAGACGTGCCCGATGAAGCGATCGGACCACGCCCATGGTGCTTGCCGTAGGCCGTAAAGGGAGCGTTACAGCAGGCAAACATCGTTCGGGCATTGAGCGTCGACGAAGCCTGTAGGTTGCTGGCTATACACCTGTTCTTGAAGATTGCCATGGAGAAAGGCGTTGGAGATATCAAGCTGGTGCGCCGACCACTTGTACGTCGCCACGAGCATCAGTACAGTGCGGATCGTGGCCGGCTTGACCACCGGGGAGAAGGTCTCACCGAAGTCGATGTCGGGACGCTGATTGAAGCCACGTACAACCCATCAAGCCTTGTAGCGCTCTAGGGTTCCGTCGGGGTTTAGTTTATGTTTGAAGACCCACTTGCCGGTGATCACTCGAGCGCCTGGAGGTCAGGGCACAAGCGTCCAGGTCTTGTTCGCCTGCAGGGCATCAAATTTGCTTTTCATGGCAGCATACCAGTGAGGATCTTTGATGGCGTTGCGGACGCTCCTGGGGATCGGAGAGATAGTCGCTGATGCCGCCGTGGAAGCCGCCATGGCGTATTTAGGGTTGGGTTTGTGGATGCTAGCCCTAGCTCGAGTGATCATAGGGTGAATGGGTGCGGCACTAGGCATAGAAGGCACGACGGTGGTGTTTGCGGGCGCCGCAACCGGTGTCCCCATGGACAGTGTAGCAGTGGACGACGTCGCAACAGATGGTGTTGGAGTGGTTGGCGACGTCGTGCCCGCTGGTGGTGTTGGAGAAGATGATGTGCTGCCGGTAGTAGACAACGCCGGCGTGTGGTAGCGTCGCGCTGTCCGTGGCCCGCGTGTATGTTGTGGCAGATCAAACTCCACGGGTGGCGACGATGGCGGTGGACTTGAGCGACGTCGCGCGCTGTGCACGACGCGGCCGCAAGGCGAGAATGGTGGATCATCAGGCACCGCTGGTGATGCGGCAGCAGCAGCCGTGGCGGAGTCATGAAAGGGGTAGACTGATTCGTCGAAGACCACGTGACGTGACGTGATGACCCGGCCAGTCGACAGCTTGTAGCAGCAATAGCCACGATGGTCGCCAGGGTACCCGATGAAGGCGCACTTGGTTGATCGGGCGACGAGCTTGTGTGGCGAGGTGGCGATCAAGTTGGGGAAGCATAGGCACCCGAAGACATGTAGCTCATCGTAGGATGGTGCTACTCCGAAGAGCAGCTCGTGTGGAGTCGTGGTACCCGTGCTGTGGCATGGACGCCGGTTGATCAGCCATGTCACCATGGCCAATGCCTCGGCCCAGAATGGTAGAGGTGCTGCACTGTGAATTAGCAAAGTCCGAACACAGTCATTGATAGTTCGTAAAATTCTCTCGGCCTTGCCATTCTGTTGCGAGGTATATGGACAAGAGAGTCTCAGTTGGGTGCCGAAAGATGAGAGGAGACACATGGCGGTAGAGTCGTACTCACGGCCATTGTCTGTCTGAAGAGCAACGATGGGTAGACGAAATTGTGTATGTACATAAGCAATGAAAGCACGAACAGTGGGCAAAACATCAGATTTATTTCTCAGAGGAATTGTCCAAACGTAATGACTAAAATCGTCAAGAAATACAATGTAATACTTGTACCCTGAATGACTGAAAATAGGAGACGTCCAAACGTCTGAATGTACGAGCTGAAAAGGAAAAAAAGGTCTAGGATGCAGACTCTTTGAAAGGAAGACGCACATGCTTCCCCAATCGACAAGAAGAACATGAATGTGCATCAGACTTATTACAAGAGAAAGGAAAATTAAGCAAAATTTGAGAGGTGATTGGGTGTCCTGGATGGCCCAACCGCTGATGCCACAGAGATGCTGTTGAGGAAGCAGTGAGGGCTTGATGATGAGGGAGACGGAGGGGGTACAGATCGCCGCCGCTTTCACATCGGAGTATCTCCGCCCTGGTAGAAAGATCCTTGATAGAGAAACCAGAGGGGTCAAACTCGATAGAAACGTTATTGTCATGAGTTAAGCGGCGAACACTGATCAAATTCTTAACAAGATGCGGTGAAATAAGAACATCATGCAAGTGAAGAGGGGTAGTAGTAGGGATGATGTTATGTGCTTGGTGCGTGACTGGCAGTCGAGCACCGTTGCCCACGGTAATGATGGAAGAAGATGATCGGAGGGAGGAAGGAGGAAAGTTACCAGGAGAGGAGGACATGTGCGCTGACGCACCCGTGTCAAAGTACCACTCCGAGGCACTTGCTGGATGGTGCGGGACGCCAGTGGACTGCAGCGCGACGTAGAGCGCGTTGTTGTCAAACGAGCCGCCGTGCGTGGGCGCAGACAGGTGCGTGGCATTCAGGACTTGCTGGGGTTGAACGGTGGGCGCGGTCCCAGAACGCCTGCACCTGGGGCCCTGAACGGCATGGGCCAGGCTTGCACCATCCCTTGCCAGGGATTGTAGCCCGCGGCCCATGGCACGGACTGGGCATTGGAGGTGGAGTTGTTGGAGCACAGCGCGCCACCGTTGCCACGGCTGCGGCCACGGCGCCGATCTTGACGGCCGTTGGAGCGGTTGTTTCCTCCGGTGTTGGCGCGGGGGGCGTTGGAGGAAGATGACCCATCCTTGTTGCCGCTGTGCGCTGAGTTGGAGGAGCCGTGGACGTTGTCGCCATGAGTCGTGGTGAGCGCCTGACCGGCCTCGGCGTTGGCGTCGTGTTGAGCGCTCTGGAAGGAGTGCGGCGGGTACTTGGACGTGATGACGGGCTTCACGTAGCGGTACTTGGGGTTGAGGCTGCGAAGGAGATTGAGCACCTGGCTCGGCTCGAAGACGGGATGGCCGATGCCGCGGAGTTGATCGGCGATGCGCTTGAGCTTCGTGTAGTAGTCGTTCATGGACATGTCGCCTTGTTGCAACGAGCAAAGCTCGGTCTCCAGGAACACGGCGCGCTGTAGCTCGTTGTCCTAGAACAGGCTTTCGACGGCGTGCCACAAGGTGAAGGTGTTGTGGCGCTCACGTCGAACGATGTCGAAGATCACTTTGGAGACGGTGGCGAGGATCCAGTTGATGACACAGGAATCCACCCTACGCCACTCGCCGTCGCGGTCCTCGAAAGGGGTGGTGGTGTAGATGTGGCTCTCGAGCCCGAATTTGCCGAGGGTGGAGTCGAAGAACATCCACCACTGGCCATAGGTGGCGTCGTCCATGTCGGGGATGACCAGTACGTGGTGGCGGATGGAGATTCCCTGGATGGCGGAAGCAGAGGCGGGGGCGACGGAGAAGCCACCATCGGAGGATGAGTCGGAGACACCGGAATGGTTGGAAGCCGACGCCATTGGAGTAGCGGAGAGAGATGTGGTTGACAGATTTGAAGAAGAAACCTAGGATGGTGATACCATGTAGAAGTGTATTGATCAACTGGACGACTTCTATTGATCATGTATGTGTACATATATATAGTTACAACACAGGCTCTTAGCCTTGGCATTACAGGCGATTGTGCACGAGCGCTCCTGATGGGATGCGTGAGAGCGGGTGAGCGTGCCTCGTGGGATCACGACTGGACGGAGCCCAGGCATGTGTGTGCGCGGAGAGCGGGAGTCTAGGATACAGACGCGGCGTGAGCGCAGTACGCGCGGGTGGTTGAGATCCATCAGACCCGGGCGTCTAACCGTTGTGGAGTTGGCTCTGCTGACACAACACTACTACACAACTGACCTTTCGTCGATCGTCCAAAATGCCTTTAGTCTCGGCGATTTCGGCGACTGGGACTAAATAGACCTTTAGTCCTGGTTGGTGTTACCAACCGGGACTAAAGGTCCCTCGCCAACGGCTCTATTGTCAGGCGCTGTCGGGAGGGACCTTTAGTCCCGGTTGGTAACACCAACCGGGACTAAAGCCCTGCCTTTAGTCCCGGTCGGTTCCATGGACCGGGACTACAGCTTTTGTCCCGATCCGTGGCACCGACTGGGACTATAGGACTGGGTTTAGTCCCGGTTGGTGTTACCAACCGGGATTAAAAAACCCCCTATAAATTGAACCTCCCTCTTCTTCCTGCCTGCCCGAGCCCTTTCTTGTTCATGTTCTTGTTGCTTGTTCTTCCATTGTTCTTGCTTGTCTCATCTCCGGCGATCAATCCACTTCAAACGCTTCTACGCCGTCGTCGATTTGTTTGAAAGGTTGCTAGCTTCATCCTCCTATGTTTTAGCAGCACCATATGTAAATCCATGCTGTATATGGCTATTTTATTTCATATTGCTAGCTCCAATCACTTTTCATGTTTGAATTTTTATGAACGATGCTAATTATAGTACCTAGAAAGTAGTATACACATATAATGTTTAGTTCTATTATAGACTTTTTAGGATACTTTTTACTTTAACTTGTTCATGTTCTCATTTTAAAATATTAAATAATGTTGATTCTTTGTAATTTTGAAACAAATTTATTTTAACTTTAAAAATTGTTCAAATTAATTTTATTTAGAGATAAAATTACACCTTTTAATAGAAAAATACAAATTTTATGATTTTGCTATCTTTTTATTAACGTCCACAAATTAATTTTATGAAATGATGAACCACTTATAAAATTTTGAACTCAATTAGACAAGGTTGTGCCGCGCTCTTTTCTCATGCTGGGCTTTTAATTATTTGATGTCATATAATGCAGATAATGACATGCCATTGGATGTACAATGTTGATCGCCGCTCCAACGAGTTCATTGAGGGCGTGCGAGAATTCTACAGAGTGGCAGAGGAAAACAAGCGGGATGGTTTTATGTGCTTCCCATGTGCCGTGTGTATGAATTTGAAAGAATTTTGTAGCTCAAGAAGTATTCACTTGCACTTGTTCAAGTCGGGTTTCATTCCAAACTACATTTGTTGGACCAAGCACGGAGAGACCGGGGTTATGATGGAAGAAGGTGAAGAAGAACAAGCGGACCCTGACGATGTTTTTGCTCAATACTGTGACTTCGCGATGGAGGAAGTTGAAGAAGAGGCGGATGCAGAAAACATTATCGCTGAAGATGACGATGCTCTTGGTGATGTCATTCGTGATGCACAGAGAGATTGTGAAAGTGAAAAGGAGAAGGCTAAGTTTGACCAAATGCTACAGGATCACAAGAAGTTACTCTACCTGTCGACCGAAGATGGGCAGAAAAAGCTAGGCACGACACTGGAGTTGTTACAGTGAAAGGTAGAGAATGGTATATCTGACAAGGCATTTGGGAAATTACTGAAGATCTAAAAAAAGATGCTTGTAAAGCCTAATGAATTGCCCACCACTACATACGAAGCAAAAAAGATCGTCTGCCCTTTAGGATTACAAATCGAGAAGATACATGCATGTCCTAATGACTGCATCCTATACCGTGGCGTTCACGAGAATTTAGATGAATGCCCTGTTTGCCATGCATCACAGTACAAGATCTTGCAAGATGATCCTAGCGATGTTGAGGATGAAGAACGTCCAAAGAAGAGAATCCCTGCCAAGGTTATGTGGTATGCTCCAATAATTCCACGCCTAAAATGACTATTCAGAAACAAGGAGCATGCAAAGTTGTTATGATGGCACAAAGAAGACCGTAAGGTGGACAACATGTTGAGACACCCTGCAGATGAGTCCCAGTGGAGAGAAATAGATAGAGAATTCCCAAACTTTACAGATGACGCAAGAAACCTAAGGTTCGCATTGAGTACGGATGGATTTAATCCTTTTGGGGACCAGAGCTCTAGTCATAGCACTTGGCCCGTTACTCTATGTATCTACAACCTTCCTCCATGGTTATGCATGAAGCAAAAGTTCATTATGATGCCGGTGCTCATCCAAGGCCCGAAGCAACCTGGCAATGATATCGATGTCTACCTGAGGCCATTAGTTGAGGAACTCCAGCTGCTATGGAACAAACTAGGTGTGTGTGTGGGATGAGTACAAACAGGAAGAATTCGACCTGCGAGCATTGTTGTTCATGACAATCAATGATTGGCTAGCTCTATGTAATCTTCTAGGACAGACAAATAAGGGATATAATGCATGCACCCATTGTTTTGGTGACCTTGAGGCTGTCTATTTAAAAAAATGTTGAAAGGTCGTGTACCTTGGCTATTGTCGATTTCTTGCTAAGAACCACCAGTTGAGAAAAAAAGGCAAACATTTTAAAGGTACGACAAAACACCGGTCTAAGCCAGGCAACCAAGATGGGGCAGAGGCATTCAAGATGGTCAAGGATTTGAATGTAGTGTTTGGAAAGGGACAAGGCAGTGAATCTGTTCCAAAAGACGCTTCGGGGCGCGCCCCAATGTGGAAAAAGAAGTCAATATTTTGGGAGCTACCATATTGGAAAGACCTTGAGGTCCGTCACTCGATCGACGTGATGCACCTGACAAAGAATCTTTGTATCAATCTCCTAGGATTCATGGGTGTGTATGGAAAGCCTAAGGATACCCTTGAGGCACGAGAGGACTTGAAGCGCATGAAAGAACGAGACAACCTGCATCCAGAGAAGACAGATGATGGACGTCATTACTTAAGACCTGCTAGCTACACTCTTAGCAATGAGAAGGAAAGCATGTTTGAGTGCCTAAGGAGCATCAAAGTCCCATCTGGGTTCTCCTCCAATATAAAGCGTATAATAAATGTGTCGGAGAAGAAATTTGTCAACTTAAAATCGCACGACTGCCACGTGATTATGACGCAACTGCTTCCGGTTGCCTTAAGAGGAATTCTACCTCCACGTGTACGTCTGGCCACCGTGAAGCTATGTGCATTCCTTAATGCAATTTCTCAGAAGGCAATCAATCCTTTTGATCTAGCTACTCTACAGAATGATGTGGTTCAATGTCTTGTCAGCTTTGAGTTGGTGTTCCCTCCATCCTTCTTTGATATCATGACACATCTCCTAGTTCATCTGGTCAAAGAGATTAATATCCTAGGTCTTGTGTTCCTACACAACATGTTTCCCTTAGAGAGATTTATGGGTGTACTGAAAAAATATGTTCACCAACGGGGTCGGCCAGAAGGAAGCATTGCCAAGGGATACGGGACAAAGGAGGTCATTGAGTTCTGTGTGGACTTCATTCCTGACCTTGACCCGATTGGTCTTCCTGAATCACGGTATGAGGGGAGACTTGGTGGAAAGGGTACACTAGGAAAGAAAACATATATCAGCCAGGGTGATGATTCTTTCAATAAAGCGCACTACACAGATCTTCGAAACTCCACTGTGGTGGAACCGTATATTGAGAAACACATGAATTTTGTATGATCCGAGAATCCTGGGAAGAATGAGGCTTGGATTACACGTCATCACATGGAGACATTCGGTGATTGGTTGCACAAAAAATGTCAGAGTGATAAAACTATTGGAGATGAACTATATTTGTTGGCTAGGTAACCAGCGTGGCACGTCCTCACGTACAAAGGGTACGAGATAAATAGAAATACATTTTACACCGTATCCCAAGATAAAAAGAGTATCAGCCAAAACAGTGGTGTCCGCGTGGATGCTACGGAACCGAATGGGAACATAAACACATATTATGGTCGCATAGAGGAGATTTGGGAACTAGACTATGCACATAATTTTAAAGTCCCTTTATTCCGATGCCAATGGATGAAGATGAATGGAGGGGTATCAGTCGATAAGGAGTACGGAATGACAATAGTGGACCTCAACAATATTGGGTATAGAAACGATCCATTTGTCCTTGCTGCTGATGTGAATCAGGTGTTCTATGTGAAAGAAATGTCTACAAAACCCAAGAGAGGGAAACACGACGAGAAAAAAACCAACGAGCCAAAGCGCCACATAGTTCTTACAGGAAAAAGAAACATCATGGGAATTGAAGACAAGTCAGACGTGTCAGAGGATTATGAAAAGGATGAACGAATCCCACCCTTATGTGTGGCCAAAGACCCAAGCATCCTACTCGCTGCTGAGGACACTCCATGGTTACGGAATGATCATAACCAAGGGCATTACGTCAAGAAAAAGTTTACCACTGTGCCCGCTTGATATAGGTAGTGAACTCAAATTAATAATGTGTATTTGACATCTTGTGTAATATAATTGTAACATTATTTGTTGAAAATTCAAATTTGAGTGGTTCAAACTTTGCTATATGTGGGAATTGTGGATTTTCAACTACACTTTACCAACACTTTGTCAAATGCAAAAATGGTCTATGTATAAAATGTAGATCTTGATGAGTGGAACAAACTTTGTATTCATGAGTTTTCCATTCGAGACCATTCAGGGTTCGGTCAAAGTGTGTGTTTCTAATAACCAATGTTTTGACTTTGGTCAATCTTGGTCAAATGACCTATTTGATGACTTCAAATGAAAAAATTTTGAATACCAAATTGTTAGAGCTCATCAAGATCTACATTTAATACATGGACCATATTTTCATCTGGATAAATTTTAGCAAGTCCCAGGCACATGTTTTCAAAATCGAAGACGGGTTTTGGTCAGACTTGGTCAAATGACAGACTAAATGACTTGAAATGAAAAACTTTGGAATACCAAGTTGTTAGAGCTCATCAAGATGCAAACTTTTTATACAGACCATTTTTCCTATTTGAAAAAGTTTAAATAAACAATACTCACCAAATCTTGAATCTCACACAAACTATATGAAACTATATGTGGGAATTGTGAATTTTCAACTACACTTTGCCAACACTTTGTCAAATGCAAAAATGGTCTATGTATGAAATGTAGATCTTGATGAGTGGAACAATATTGGTATTCATGACTTTTCCAGTCGAGACCATCCAGGGTTCCAAAAACCGGCGTTTGGCTATGGATTCTTTCAAAATTCAAAATTGAGTGGTTCAAACTTTTACAAATGAAAAGTTGACCGTTAGACCAAATGTAGGTCTTGATGAGTGGAATAAACTTTGTATTCATGAGTTTTCCATTCGAGACCATCTAGGGTTTGGTCAAAGTGTGTGTTTCTAAAAACCAATGTTTTGACTTTGGTCAAACTTGGTCAAATGACCTATTTGATGACTTCAAATGAAAAACTTTTGAATACCAAGTTGTTAGAGCTCATCAAGATCTACATTTGATACATGGACCATATTTTCATCTGGATAAATTTGAGCAAGTCCTAGGCATATGTTTTCAAAATCGAAGACGGGTTTTGGTCACACTTGGTCAAATGACAGACTAAATGACTTGAAATGAAAAACTTTGGAATACCAAGTTGTTAGAGCTCATCAAGATCCAAACTTTTTATATAGACCATTTTTCCTATTTGAAAAAGTTTAAATAAACAATACTCACCAAATCTTGAATCTCACACAAACTATATGAAACTATATGTGGGAATTGTGGATTTTCAACTACACTTTGCCAACACTTTGTCAAATGCCAAAATGGTCTATGTATGAAATGTAGATCTTGATGAGTGAAACAAACTTTGTATTCCTGACTTTTCCAGTCGAGACCATCCAGGGTTCCGAAAACCGACGTCTATCTCTAAAAATTTTAAATTTTCAAATTTAGACAATTAATGTCGCGCATTTGGATAATTATTATTGAAGAAAAAAAAGTTTAACGTCCAAATGACCCAAAAACAAATTTTATGTTGAAAGCCAACAATTTTATATATTTTAATTGCCAATTATATTTTTGCATTAACACAATATTCATTATAAATAACATTTATTTTGGATAATATGAAATATTTGAAAAAAATAGTGTTTACAATTTATGTAATGCACAATAGAGTCAAACTAAACTAATGTGTGTTTTTGAAAAAATTTATGATAAATATTTAATTTACTATGCATTTAGAAAGATGAAAGGAAAAAAAGGTGAAAAATGAAATCCACCAAATTCTGGCGCCTAAACAGGCGCCAGAATTTGGTGGAGGGACCTTTAGTCCCGGGCCTGGCCACCGCCCGGGACTAAAGGGGCTTTATTCTCAGTTCTAGCCACGAACCAAAACTAAAGGTCTCACCCTTTAGTCCCGGTTCGTGGCTAGAACCGGGACTAAAGCCCCTTTAGTCCCGGGCGGTGGCCAGGCCCGGGACTAAAGGTCCCTGGTCTATAAAGGCCCGACCTTCTTCCTCCTCCCCACCCGTGCGTAGACACAAACCGCCGCCGTCTCCCGAGCACCGCCGCGCGCCGCCCCAAGCGCCGCCTCGAGAACCGCCACGCGCCACCCTCGTCATCGTCTACGTCCGCGTCCACGTCGGCAGGTCTTGTCCTCTGCTCCTCTCGTGGCAACATTGTGGATCCCGGCCGTTCGCCGTGGCAACGTCGTTGGCCTGCGCTCCTCCCTATCTCCGGTGGCCGATGCTGTTAATATATATATATATACAGAGAGAGAGATTCCAGTGTTTTGGGCAAGAAAGTCAATGACAAGCAGGCTCTAGGTGTCATTATTTATTGGAATGAGTTTGAGGGCTCTATTTTAAGGGCCACTACTAAAGTGTAGTCTAGAAAATAGGACCCTCAAAAGTAGGGAGACCTCAAATAAAAAGGAGGTACCATGTTTTGAGAGCTATTGCTGGAGTTGCTTTTTATTATTTTTGTACAAGATTTTAGGAGTGTAACAAAATTATGAAAACTTTTATGTAGACTCTCTATGATGTGTAATATCTAGGAAAACTATTAAACCTGAAATTTGAATAGTTTTCCCATGAGTTAAAATTATCTATTTTAATTAAGAAATACAACTTGTGATAGACTTACTTGTTATTAGATGTATTAAATTAGTAGGAGTTGGTCGATACCGTTGCTGCATGATTACCTTGATCTACACTTATATCCAGATGATATCCCACTAATATGTGTAAGTCGATCTCTTATGCTTAGTAATGCCTAAACCCTAAGCTGTAAACCCTAAACCCTAAACCCTAAACCCTAAACTGTAAACCCTAAATCCTAAATATTTTTGCAGAAATGGCCGACCCGAGAGAAGACGAAGAAATATTATTGAACATGATCCGCGGTAGCGTTGAAGAAGGTCGTTATGACGATCGTGAAGGCGATGAGAACCTTGAGGGCATCGATGACGGTTCTCAGTACTTGGTTGACCCGAATGACCAAGACAATGTTGGCGAGGTCTGTAATATATGCAGCCTCCTATGTTTATATACATGAAATTCAAAAAAATTTCCTCTATTAATTGTCTTGTTTCTACCTACATAGCCCTCTGTCTCAACAACCACGGGGACCTGCAGAAAAGTATGAGGCCCGAAGAAGCCGATGGAGGGCCGGTTGGTTATCACGGATTTCGACGAGAGAACAGGCTAGCCACGTGGACCCCATGCAAGGGCCTTTGTCAACCACTTAGGGTACCTTGCCCGGGATAGGATCCCAATCAATGTCTGTGAATGGAAGAAAAATAAGCAACGCCTAAAAATCAGTTATGTCTCTGACCATGACAAGGAACTAGTTTGGGGTGACGTGTTGCAACATTTCACGCTAGACACAAACGATGAACAGTTGAAGGAAAGGGTTCGGGATTGGTCTATGAAGAAGATGGCCACACAATTCTAGTGCTATAAGAAGAATCTATATAACCACTATATCAAGAAGAACAAGACTCCGGATTTCAACTGTAAGCACTTTATCAAGCTGCGGCCATTGTGGGACGCGTTTGTACAGTTCAAGACGTCGGAAGAGGGTCAGCAACAGGTGAGAAGGAACCAAGAGAATGCCCGACACAAGACCTACCACCATAGGATGGGATCAGGTGGCTACCCTATTGCCATTCCTAAGTGGGAAAAAGTCGAGCAAGAGCTAATTGACAAGGGATTGGTGCCAGAATCTCTCGACTGGCCTGAGCGCGCCAAGCACTGGTTTTTTGCTCACGGAGGCCGCCTGAACCTAGAGACCAAAAAGGTCATGTATGGGGAACGCATCCAAGTTGTAGCAGAAAGATTTCATCAAGCCCGCTCCGTTGCTCAAAGTGGAGAGTGGCAGCCGAACAGAGATAAAGATGAGCTGACATACGCCCTGGGGAACCCTGAGCACGATGGACGGATGAGAGACTATGGCTCCATGTCGTGGGAGCATGCCTTCCCTCAGGACAAAGAAACTTATAGAAGCCGCCAGAGAAAGAAGGAAGAGGATAGGGAAAGGCTACATCAGTTGGAGGAGGCTGTTATGAAGACCAGTGAAGTGGCTTGTAAGGCACTAGAGCGGGAGGAAGCGCTTAAGGCCACTATGAATGAGCAAATCAGAAAGGTCATGGAGGAAGTTGTAAGTTCCCGCCTCCAGAGCTTGTCACAGCCGGCCGCCAACATCAGCCCCGGCTCAGCTCAGTTGAAAAGTAGTTGTTTTTCTACGGAGGTGCCTGTGAGGCAAGATGATGACGCAGGGATACGCTTCCCGGTGGATGATGTCACCGCTCCGTTGACGTCCTGTGAGCTGCATATTCTGGAGGGGAATGCCACAGTCAAGGTGGCTACCGGTGTTATATCTCCTATCGACCCCACCAAGACACCAAGGATCCACTCGGTCGCAATACCACCCGGATATGCTAGTGTCTCAGTAGATAGAGTGGTCAAAGGCCATGAAAATGTGGCTCTGGATATCGAAGGTGGTGATGGGGAGAAGACCCTAGGTGAAGCGGAGAAGACATTCATATGTTGGAAGAAACGGTACATCATTATTCCTAGGGCGCTGCCACCACAACCGAACCCTAGGTGTGGATGATTGTGAACGCAATTGCTTTTCAATAATTATGTACTGTATCTAATTATGGTTCACTCATGTATATACCTTGTTCGTTTTTTAAATCCAGGACCTCCCCAAGTCCGTCTATCCATTCACCACATGACCATAGTGCTGTGGGACACGACGACGACAACGATTTCATACAAGCAGACAAGGCTGCATCCCCACCGCTGGCCGTATCTCCTCCACGACATACTCCAACGCCGCCAGCGGCCCAATCTCCTCCACAACAGCAAGCTCCAACCGCGCCGCCACCGCCTCCGCCAATGCCGACAACGGCCGCCTCATCGGCACCGGCTGGTCCATCGAGGAACAAGAGGCCCGCTGGCTCACAGAGATCGGTCCCACCACCTCCGCCGAAGAAACAAGTTGTGGTCACAAAGATCCCAAAGATGACCAAGCTTCCATACGAGAAGACTGATGAAGAACTTAATGCTTCAGTCAAGGCAGGAGTGAAAGCGATCTTTGAAAAGACCAAAGCTGACACACGAGCAAAGCAAGAGAAGCCATACCAAGGTATCCTCGTGTAAAGCTACGTCAAGTGGTGCAGGCTATTCAAAATGAGAAGTGTGCCGCTAGTAAAAAACCAGTGCCGCCACTATCAGACTACGAGCGTACTATCACAAAGAAAATCAAGGAGGACAAAAGGAAATAGAAGGTGGTCGGGAAAGATGTTGCACAGCTCGGCCAACAAGCGCAGCAATCAGTGCTGCCACTAGTGGTTGAGAATCAATATGGTTCCAACATGAACTTGATGCAAATGTCGGTACCTGATGATGTGGACTTACATGAACTCGCCAAGTGGATGAATCTGACTGGGCTTTCATTAGAACAACTTCTCGGTCGGGAGGAACTTAAAGAGGCCGAAGTTGTTGATGAATGGCGGAGGAAGTACGTATATGGCAGGAGTCTGTGCGACCCTGCAAAGGTAAAAAATCTTGGTACACAAATGTACAAGCTGCACGAGTACTACTTGAGATTCTGTACACAACATCAAAGTGAACAATATCTAGGCGTCCAAGTCAGAGACCGTCACTACTTCCGTGGAGATGACGTCATCTGGGTACAGTTTAGTGAAATACACCAACTTCTCTATATGGATGCTCTTGACAAATCTCTCATAAGTTGCTAAGGTCTGTAAGTGATTCTTCCTTTTAATCAATAATCCCACTCTAGCATATGTACGTATTCGTAATAACTATGTTCACGATGTGCAGACACATGATGATGAGAGAACTCAGATTGAAACAAGACGATCAAATTGGTTTTATCAATCTGTATGTCGTGTACAAGGACACAAAGACTAAAGATCCATTCAATCTGAAGATCAAGGAAATGGAGAAAAACCTCTGAAGGTTCTTTTATAACCAAAGGCATAAGGAGTTGATACTCTTCCCTTACAATATGGGGTAAAGTGTTGTGTTATATCATGTCTTAGTCAATCCAACATTAATATATATATAATGTAACAACCTAAAATTTTGAAAAAAATAAAAATAGGACAAATATGATTTTTATATATTTTTGTGAGCATGCAAACTTAGAATGATAATAATTTTTATAAATTTAAAATCAAATATAAGGGTAGAAACATGATTGAACATTCATGCTGCTGCATTTGAAATTTTGTATTGAGTGGTTTGAATCAAATTCAAAATGGATTTCAAAATCTTTTGAAAAATGGCTTTGAAAAATTGGAAAAAGAAAAAGAAAAGGGTTTTTCTTCTCTTCTTGGTTTTCGGCCCGTTTACTCCTCCCCGCGTCCGCCTCGGCCTGGCTCGCGCGAGCGTGTGGCCCGCTTTCTCCCCAGAGCACGCGGCCCGCCGCTTTCCCCCGCGTCCCGCGCTAGGGCCGAGCCCAGCCAGCGGCCGCCGGCCCAACTAGCACGCCCGCGCGTTTCCTTTCTTCTCCGGTCGCTGACAACGCGGGTCCGTTTGTTAGGTTCGCCTCCTTCCTCAAGCCACCGCCGGATTCCTTTCCTTCTTTCTCCCGATCCGATTCGACCTCCTCAATCCCTCCCTTTCCATCTATCGCGATGCCTCCTGGCTATAAAAACAGAGCCATGCACCCCTCCGCATCCATCTCGTCTTTTTGTAGCCGCTTTGGTGCTCGAGAGCTCGGTCACCGCGAGCACGAGCTCCACCGTCCGCCATCTCAAGCCGCGCGTCTTCCTCGCTTCGTTCTCGGCCTCGATTTTGCCGTGGGTGAGTTCGCCTTGAAGTTATCTACCCGCTGGTGTATTTGCTTCACGATTTCGTGCACCGTATCGAGGTTTGGCGATCTCCGGCCATGGCGCCGCCGCGGGAAGCCGCCGGGCCACTGTTTCCGGCCGAAGCGCCGCCGGCTCCCTCCCCGATCCAATCTGGAGCATCCATTTTAAATCTAACGGCCGGGACTCAAAGATACCGGTTCGGCTGGTACTTTTGCTAAAGAGCCCCTGAATTATTTAAGTTCTTAACCCGTAGTCCAAAGCGCATTCTCAGTTTACGTTTTCTTTTCCGTAAAGCGTATTTTGATCGCGTAAATTTAGAAAATACATTTTCACTTATTTACAGAATTGCCATTATGTTAATTTGTGCGTAGAATCTCCGTTTTAACTCCGATTTGACCCGTTCAAATTGCGTTAGGTTCGTATTTGCGAGCTCTACTTGTTGGTAGTACTGTACAGTAGGTTTGAGATAAATTATTTTCAAGTTTACATTAAAGTGTTTATTTTTCTATAGGAAATCATCGTAAATTCATAACTTCGTCGTTTTAGCTCCGTTTTTCGTGATCTTTGCGTCTGTGTGATCCTAGCGAGTTGTAGATTCGTTTTAAAGACTTTTTATCTTATTTTCTTACTGTTGGTATACTGTTCTAATTATAGTCTTGTTTGTTTATGCATGATTGCTTCTAGATGTGTGTTGTTGCTGTTGTTGATCGAGTATAGACGGTGAGCAATTCGTTGGAGATCAAGAGTCTTTCTACGAGCAAGATCTTCAGGACCAGTTTGAGCAAGGCAAGTATAGCATGGGATTGTCCTTGTTGTCCTATTCATAATATGCAAATAATATCATTATGCATCTATTCCCTTGTTAAGGATGACTTAGTGTTGATCGTATACCTTGATACCTATTATATTGCATTGAGTAGTATGGCTAGTGCTTAAACATGAACTATGATCATGTAAATTGATTAATGGAATATGCAACAAACATTAGAAGATGATTTTGATTAATGTTTAAAGGGGATTAGAGCATGGGGTTACTTTTGATGCTCTAATTACTCTCCATAAGGACTCATCTATAAGCGAACATCCGGGATTTACAGTACAACTATGGGGGCTATATGGCTCTGGCTTTAGTCATATAGAAGGACCTTTTCTAGCTTGTTAGTGGTAACCTTTTTGGCGTAAGAATGGCTTGACGAATCGGGTGTGGTGCGGCCTCTGTCCTTATGTGTATAGGCTGCGTGTTATTGTGCCATTTGGAAGAGGGGCTCTTATCTGTTTGCCGAGTAAATCTAATGACCCTAACTTGTTAGACGAACCTTCGAAAGACTTCATAGTGTTTCCCTGCCTGCTCACCTTGGGAGTGTTTTGGGAGTAATTAACCCGGGCATATGGGCAACATGACTCACAGTGAAAGTGTACAACCTCTGCAGAGTGTAAAACTGTTATAACAGCTGTGCTCACGGTCACGAGTGGCCTTGGACCCTTATGGAATAGTTGATAATTATTAATGGTTATGTTTTTGCTATTCATCAATCATTTCACATGGATCATATGTTTGTTGTTTACATTAAGACATCTTGATGCTATTGATATGCTAAAATGATGCTAACTAAAAGCTACATGCTGATAAACCAATGTTATGCCTTTGAGCCTCATGGACCCCATGTTACACTTGTTGAGTACGAGATGTCCTTACGCTTGTTTATTTTTCTTACTTGGATAAAAATCCCGGATGTGTAACAGATGGTGCAAATAGTGACTACTACTCCTATTTCCCTGAAGATTACTAGACTTGCAGTTAACTAGTCAATGAGCCTGTGATTGGAGCTACCACGAGAGATTATTATTTTTACTTCCGCTATATTTGTGTAAAGACTATGTGTTAAATATCGTGATGTAATAACATTTGTGATGATACTTCCGTTATAATTTGTTAACTTTTGTGTGATTGATCTCTGGGCACACATAAGAGTATGCATTCCATTTGGTCTTTAAATGGGTGTGACATATAAGTTGACTCTATAAACAAATGTAGAGATCACTGGATACTCATTGAGATTAAGATCAAGGAACAAACTATAAATGTGTGGGACTCAAAGAGAAAAGAGCTGGCAATGTACCAAGACATGATAGACATGATACAGAGGTAAGTTCTATCATTCGTTAATTATTGTTGCCTGCTCCTTTAATTTACTATGCTATACCTAATCAACGACCAACTTATTGGGCAGGGCTTGGGCTTGGCTACAACAAAGATATCGTACGGATCTGAAAGTGCCACTCCCCCCTCCTATTCTACATAAGTGGGTGTCCAGACAACCGTACGAAACCAATTTATGTGGATACTACGTTTGCGAGTACATGCAGTATAGCAAATTTACACCTGCTAAAGAGATGCTAAAAGTAAGTAACATGTGTATACAGTAAATTCATATCTTATTTATTTGTTGAAACTAAATAAATCTTATGTATATTAATATCTTTTCCTTTAATTAATGCAAATGGAAGGAGTGGGAATTGAAAGAACAAGTGTTCAAGCACACAATACTCGTCGCAATCCAGGAGATGATCACAGGTTTCATCAACGATCATGTCATCCCGGAAGACGGTGAGTTCCACCACAACCCTAGGTTGAATTTGAATAGTCCAAACAAGAACGAACACTTGTATGAGCTTTGAGTGGCGGGCAAACATTTGTGTAACTCATTAACCGGCGGCCGAACACTTGATTACTTGTATATTATTGTAAATGTAATGTGTATGTATGTACATGTATAGCTCTATAATATATATATATATATGTAGTTTCATACTTTATTTGTGTGCAATAATAACGCTCTCGTATAGGTGCAACATATATGAATAATAGCAGCGAAGAATAAATTGGAAAACAATATAACTGAAAACCAAAATCAATAATGAATTGGAAAGAAAAAGAAAAAAAGAAAAAAAGAACCTTTAGTCCCGGTTGGTAATACCAACCGGGACTAAAAGGTGCTGCGCCATGTCGATGCCTGGCAGCACCTTTAGTCCCGGTTGGTATTACCAACCGGGACTAAAGGTCTCCCTTTAGTCCCGGGCCTGAGAACCGGAACTAAAGGTGAGACATTTAGTCCCGAAACCTTAGTCCCAGCTCGTAGCCCGGGACTAGAGGTCCTTTTGGACCGGGACTACAGCCCGTTGTGCAGCAGTGCAAGGGACGCCAACAAGAAGTAACATGTTGAGTTGTGGTAGATTTGGGAGGTTGTGAGGGACCTCCTCAATAGCTGTTCTAGACAGATCAACATCCTCCAATGCTGTAAGATCATCCTTAAAGTTGACAGATTTGAGCTTGCTGCACCCACGCAAGGACCGGCACCTTACCCATAGTCCAGAGAGTGAGAAGGTTCTCAGATTAGGATGCCCAAGGATCTTGATAACTTCCAAGCCCTCCCATGTTTGTATATGCAGATTTTCATGGAATGATAATAGTTCCCAGAGAGCCTGAAGCCTTAAGCTAATGCAGTTAGAAATATGTAGCTCTTTGAGACATTTGGCTTTAGACAGTGATTACGGGAGTGACCTTAGGCTCATGCAGTTACAAAGATGTAGAACCTCAAGGCTGCTGGCCACAGACAGGGACATTGGTAGTGACATCAATAGCACGTTGTTGATTAGATTGAGTGTATGCAGGCTTTGCATTTTTTGGAACATGTGCTCTGGAAAAGAGGTAATCTGAGTCCCCTCAACATGAAGAACCAACAGATTTGACAGTTGAGCCATGGAACGAGGCACCTCTCTGAGATTGGTGCACTTTCCAAAAATGAGCTCCTCGAGGCTTGACATTTCACAGAAGAATTTAGAAGGCAGGGTGGTGAACTTTGAGCCTGATAGTCAAGGTAGTGCAGATTGCTCTTGTTGCTGCCATCTTCTTGGGTAAGCTCAAGCAGTCGAACCCCATTCTTATCTAGGACTCAAAGGTTTTCAAGATGAGCAAGTGGTGATGTTTGTTTTTCAGAACTAGGTTGCGGAGACAGGGTCTCCAGCTGGGAGCAGCCTCTAAGAGAGAGCATGTAGAAATTTTGTAGATGGGAAAATGACGAAGGGAGTGAATTTATAGGTGTGTAGGACAAATCAAGGACTCGGAGGTGTGGGGTGAGCAATTCATGAAGAGGAAATGCTGACATACTATTGCATCCTCTGAAAATAAGGCTTGTTATCATTGTATCTCCTCTGGTTTCCCTTGGCAACCAATCCTAGCTTACATGCCTACCATGGCCATTCATAAATGCGACCCATCTTAGTTTGTTGCTCTTCGCTTGAGTATTGAGTTCATCTTGTATGAGACGTGGGACACCCTCAGCTAACTTTGACACACCAGTGATGACATCCTGGGAAGATGGCGCACATGTAGGTTCTTGCTCACTTGATGAAGTGCCTACTGTTGAGGTAGAAGCAGAGTAGATTGGCAGCAATGAATATTCCTGCAAGGCTTGAATAATGACCTTCCAGCTTCATATGCAGACCTATAGTAATTGCTCTGCTTTTGGCCGGTGCCTCCTGGGATCTCAGTGGGGCTTGCTGTTGAGAAAATTAGGTCCTCAGCCACCCAACAACGAACTAGCTCATCAGATGTGACACAGGAGATGTTGCTTTCCTGACGTCCACCAGCTCCTTGTCTCTGCAGTGGATGGTGGTAGAGGATACCATAGTAGAAGCAGCGGTGAGCTACGTGCACCCAAAACTTCTCGTCTCCTTTCTCCTGGAGTGCGGAATAAATGGATCTGGCTGCATCCAGTAAGGCCTCTTTAATCAACATGGCCCAATCTCGGTCACGGAGATCATGGAAACGCGGGGCATGGTAATACTCTGGAGTTAAATGATAAAAATTGTCATCAGCAGCACCTTTAGCCTCTGTGCTTTTGTTGCAGACATCTTTAGAAGTGGTTGAGATAAGCCACCGGTTTTGCTGGACAGTTGACGGTCGTCTGCTGATCATGAAAGTCGACACGTCCAGTGAGATGGGAAAATGCAAGTTTTCTACGAGCAAGAGATGCCTTTTCCCTCCATACACTTCTCAAATAGGAGCCTGGTAAGAGTGGGCACAAAGGAAGCTTCAGGTCCAATTCCAACGTTCCATATCACTGGATGCTCCTTGCTCCACTCCCCCACCTTCTCTTCCAACGCTGGTAGTTCAACCCAATAAAAATAACCGAGGCGCCTCTCAGATAATATGCGTTCACGAGCTAACCTGCAGAAAAGAAAAATAGGGCCCTCATTACTATGAATCTTATCTTACTATTACTAATTAGAGGCTCCATGGAGGCACCATGTTGATTCTCACCAGATGTGTTAAGAAAAAAGATAAATCCTAGAATATATATATATATATATATATATATATATATATATATATATATATATATATATATATATATATATATATATAACCAAGGAGCCAACCTGCAGAAAAGAAAAATAGGGCCCTCATAACTATGAATCTTATTATTACTAATTAGAGTTACTAATTAGAGGTCTCAACAAAACCTCCATGTTGATTCTCAGGATACATAATCAACAATAATAGCCACCGGATCTATTTTGTTTTATATAAAAAAATTACTCATATCTGCAATTATGAAAAACATAACTTGCATCTAAATTACACACCTCTGCCATTATAAAATGGCAACGTATCAGATGGAAACCGGACCACCTGTGCAAACTTAGAAACTTTTAATCTGGGCCACACGATATTGATCCAAGGGGGCACACGGGAGAGTGGGAGGGGGGATTTGCAAAAGTGTGATTAGAAGCGAGCAGTTAAGCGCAAAATGACCCAATCCTCCTGTGCTCCTTGGATCAACATCTTGTGGTCTTGATTCAAAGTTTCCAAGTTTGCACAGATGATCCGGTTTCCACTTGATACATTGCCTTATAAAATATATATAAAAACCCCCTCATTTGTATCTAAAATGTCGACATTTGCTATTATGAAAGAAAATCTGAAGTCGCTGCTATAAATTACCTATCGCTGCCATTATCAAAGATAATTCAAAGTAACCCATAAGTTTGCTTCCAAATTACCCACGCATGTCACTATGAAAGATAATATGAAGTAACACTTTTTAATTTGTATCTAAATTACCCATGCATATCTCGTCAATTTACATGTTAATACTAATATAAGTGATTACGGAAAATGAAGGCCAAGACCGATATGTGGTTTTGGAGAGATATGTGGTTAGGTGATAAACCCATGAGTGAGGTCTACCATACCTTATCTAGAATTGTGAGGTGAAAAGATGATACGGTGGCTAAGGTCCTTGGGACTATACCACTAAACGTATCCTTTAGACGAAGTTTGATTAATGCATACCAGATTGCCTGGTTCAATCTAGTCTCAAGAGTGGTGCAAATCAACCTCACAAACGAGCAAAACATCTTCTGATGGGGCCTTACTAAGAATGGCTTGTTTATGGTCTGATCCATGTATACATCCTTTATTCAACAGGGAGTTCTCCGTGACAAAAGACCTCTTTGGAAACTTACAATACCGCTGAGAATTAAGATTTTTTTTGTGGTATCTAAAGAATGGGGTAACTCTCACAAAGGATAATTTAGCAAAGAGGAACTGGCAAGGAAGTATAAATGTTGTTTCTGTAACTCAATTGAAACCATCCAATACTTGTTTCTCGATTGTCGCTTTGCGAGCTTTGTTTGGAACACTGTGCATATCACTTTTGGAATTCAACCACCTTCTAGCTTAACTAATTTGTTTGGTTCATGGCTCCATGGTTTCGATCTAGACCTCCGAAAACAAATTTTGTTAAGAGCTGAGGCACTCTGTTGGGTGATTTGGTTGAATAGGAATGATATGGTGTTTAACAAGGCTAAAACTAATACTTCCATGCGAATGATATGGTGTTTAACAAGGCTAAAACTAATACTTCCATGCAGGTAATTTTCATGGCGACGTTCTGGATCCGTCAATATGGTCCATGCTGCATAAAGAGGAGGAACGTCCATTATTCAAAGAAGGCTGCAGAAGATGGGAGACGTTGATTATGGCTGTGTTTGCGAAGTTTGGCTAGAACTTCACAAACCATCTTGGTGTTTAGTGCTTTCCGTTTTATGTCAGGCTCACTAGATGGGCTGAACCTTGTTTTGCTTTCTATTCGGGTGTTTTCGCCTCATGTCATTGTTTTGTATCGTATCAATCAGCTGTGTACCATCCCTGGATGGTAGAGGTTGGAACTTGGTTCCCTTATCTAAAAAATTAAGGCAATTGTTGTAATAGCCGTAAAGTACACTACGTATATATTTCTAAAGTTACCACGTTCGCTGTTATTAAAAATACATTAAGTAAATCCTCCCCCATGATTTTACATACAAATTACTGACCTCCATCATTATAAAATATGACTCAGAATAATCCCCTAAATTTATATCCAAATTGCCCACATCTTCCATCAAAATAAACCCCTAAATTTGCATTTAAATGACCCATATATTATATGCTACCACGAAAGATAATTCAACATGAAAACCTAAATTTATATCTAAATTACCCACTCTATGATTACGAAAAATAATTTGAATAAATCCATAATTCTTTTATGAATTACTCACCTCTAACATTATGATAGATAGTGTAAAGTAACCCCTAAGTTTACATTCAAATTACCCACATATGCCATTATGAAGCATAATATAAAGTAACATCTTTAATTGGTATATAAATTATTGATCTCAAACTTTACAAAGTAAACAATAATATCACTCAAATCTACATGTAAACACTAATATAATCTATTTCCAAAAACAATTCAGTATATATCCATTTAGTGTGCTATATATTTGTAAACACACATCTATTGCTTTTAAGTCGAAAGTAAGAATGATGCTTTGTTCCACCATGGAAACTAACTAAAAATGTATAGTTTAGGATAAGTATTTATTTTAACAGTTTATCAATTTTGGAAAAATATACCCTTAGCAAAACACATAGGAATAACACTGACAGTTTATTTTAAGTTATATTATTAATACTCCATGATAATAAATTTTGGAAATTGTTGTTTTAAAAAGTTTATACATTTTGACTCAAAACTTTTGTCTTATCAATACTAATAATTCTGTTTTAATCATTCCATATTTTATAGAACAATACTATTACACTTATAGTTCTATGATATAAAAATTTAAACATCTTGAGTTCCGTGGTGCAAGCTAAATGACTATTTATGCCGTTATAAAAACTATGAAGATATCATAGGACTCTAATATTTTTTAATAGAATATAAAATGAATGTTCGAAATGAAATACTTACATAGCTAGCATTAGAGTTTCAACTTAACATGTGGGTAAAGAATTGCAACAACTAGACTGAAAGATGAATGGTAAAGTATAGTTTTAATGACATCACATAAATGGATGCAACAAGAGCTTATATAAGTTAAGCCTAAGTTCCAACTGAATGAATATTTTGGTAGAAAAGAAAATGGACCCTAAAAAGATTCTAACTAGATGTCCCCATGGAGCATCCACATTAATGCTCACGAGACATGCTAAAGAAAGATAATCCTAGAAATTCTCACGAAAAGCAAGAAATATGTGGCAATCATTTCCGTAGCGACTCTAATCACCATTGAGAATAATAGACAACAGATCTATATTATCTTTGCTAAATAATTACACATCTCTGTGATTGTGTAAAATAACATGAAGTACCCCATGAATTATACATTTAAATTACCCACATATGATGTTAATAGCAAACTACATGTTGCTCAGAGTCATCTTAATAAGGGTTGGAAAGGGAGTGGCAAATGTTGTTTGTGTTGATCATATCTTTTTCAGCTGCCATTATGCTTGGTTGTCCTGGAAACAATTGATTAAGGAAAAACATTCCGAAATCCCTATTGGACTTCATTGGGTCAGGGCTGCAGGGCCAGGGGCCCTTGCCTAGTGTTTTGATAATGTTCAGTTTTTGCAGGTTTTACATGAGTGCTCTTGATTTCTAAAAACAAGATGGCGATTGAGAAAAAAAATTCCAAATAGCCAACTGATGTGGTATACATTGTGTTATCTTTGATACAGAACTGAAGTATTCTTCTAAAGGAGGTGGACAGAGAGCGGGTACATCAAGTGAAGGATGAGATTATGAGTTGGATAAAGAATTTCCAACCTAGTCTTTTTGTACCAACAGACATATATGAGATTTGAATCTTGTAATAGGACTAATGAAGGTTTTTTGGCAATCTTTGTCCCTGGTGTCCCTAGCCTTTTGTGTACCTTTTACATTGAGGTAAAACTCTTCTTAAAAAACGTGGGCACCTGGCCAAGAGCTCATTGTAGAACTGAAAGAACATGTGTCTAGAAGAGTAGAAGGGCAAGGTTGTGTTTGGTAATTGTCGAGGGAAAGTTGCATCCTATATCAGTAATCAGGGTTAACCAACTGAGTGGAACCGTATTTCTGGAAAGAAGAGTATTTTGCGGTTGGAACAGCTCGGCGAGCCTCAGAAGCTATGGATGTTTCAGCTGCAAATGCACGATGTTTTACGAGGCCGATGCTTTCACATGCTGGGCCAGGCTGGCAGTATACTATGCAGCCAACCAATCACGGTTCGCTCAGGATCTGTATGCACCAGCGAGTGCATGGAGCCAGCCATAGCGCAACCGAACACACCCCAAGAGGACGATAGCTGATAGGGTCTTTTAAAAAAAATCAAAATTCCCAGAGTACTAGCGCTAGACAGTGGGTGGATGAGACCCCTATGGGATCATACCAACTAAGGCCAGTTTTAGTGGGAGTTTTATTAGAGTTTCATTTGCATTTAATAAGATGGCACATAAGCGCTTTTAATTATGTGGCAATGTTTTTACGAAGATAGAGAAGAAGTGAGTTTCATGGGGATGAAACTCTCTTGACACGATTACTAACTCTATGATTAATGAAATTAAATATCTATGAAACCATAGAAAGAAACTTTTCATTGATGACATTGCAGTCTTATAAACAACACCACAAAACTCCTCACCGAGACTTGCCAAAGTTCTAGCTCGGTCTTCGAGAAGATGGGTAGGGATCCGAACATATCTTGTTTGTGCCTACCTGTGTACAATCTAGTGTAGTCCAATTTACAAAATCTAGCAAGTAAGCTGAGGAACCCTAGCTTTTACTAGCTCGTAGACTTCTTTCCTACCTGCACTACCATAATTAAAGAGTCGGAGTATTTTTTGAACCTCTTAGTTTCAAGAGCGGCCCTTCTAGGTTTTATAATCTATAGATCCCAACATCCACAAACCCAGATTTTATAATCTAGCTTTTACCTCCTAGCTTTCAAAATCTAGAAGAACCCAAACACAGCCATACCCTGTAGTAAGAGGAAAAGGCTCAGGTGATTTGCGGTGGGTTGAGTTATCTAAGCAAGTGTATGCGACGAGATCCTAACATAGGGGTATGTTCAGCCTCGGGATCAAGGGTTCCAAACCAAGAGACCCCTGACCAACCCTTCTAGGATCGCCAGGGGGCTCAAGGGCTATACCCATCGGGTACGCTCGCGCGCACCCTCCAGCTAAGGTATTGGGCTGAGCCCGAGCATGCTCGGCGCCTCTGCTTGGGACTCGGGGGCTTGCCCGAGCCCTAGGCCCCCAATCGATGAGAGCCTGGACATGATCCTTACTCCTTCTCGGCTTTCAACTCTAGCCAAGGCCCGGGCAAGAGATAAACTCCTCAAGCAACCAAGGCTCCGGGGCTCCCCAGCGCAGTCCTGCAGGCGTGGCACTGTTAACCGCTCCTCCAACGGGGTCACACATGGGGCGTGACAAAAGAAGACAAACTCCTCCGCTGGCTTCTGGGGCTTCTGAGCCGGCGCGTCAGCACCTCAAGCCGGCTGCCTTCACCGCCAAGAAGCCACCAGAAGGCGCACCTGGTGGAGGCCGGTCAGAGCCGATAGAACCTGACACACAGTGTGTCAGAATGGAGTAGCCGGACGGTGCCTAGAGCCTCTTTGGCTCCACGACATTGCCACGGTCCACACGGCGCATGTAGACCATAGGCTAGACTCTCCCAAACCATCATGTACCTAATGTACCTCAATATAGAAGGGGAGGTCGGAATCCTAGAGGGGGGCATAATTCCAGATGATCCCCAGATGAGTCATTCGAGTCCTCGCAAACTAGTTCGTGCTCTGCGTCGAGAACAGAGCCACCCAGAGAGGGGCACCAAGAGCACCTCCCCTTCCTCCAATCATCTTCCTCCTCTTTGGCAAGGGGGAAGGCTAGCTCCACCGGTAGAGAGACTTCTTTGGATCGGCACCAAGCGATCCCCTACAAAATCTCAATCTCTCTTACACCCTGTTGTAACCCCCAGATTTTGGGTGCTCTTAAGTATAGGGATCACTAGCTAGTGGATGTAGGGCCCCGATAGCCCGAACCAGGATAAACCATTGCATACCCTTTGTGATTCTTGTGTTCTTGAATCCACCGGAGACACGCACTCTGACATCCCACGAACAACAATGCTTGCCGCAATTTTGACCCCGCGACAGCTAGCGTGCCAAGTAGGGGAGCGCCACTACTACAGGATCTTTAACGGTGGTGGACGTTTTGGATTAACCGTGGCGGGCAAAGGCGCCCGCCACGGTCGATAGGTCACGGTTAATCCGGATTAACCGCGGCGGACGCCGTGCCCGTCACGGTTAATCGATTAATCGAGGCGGGCACGTTAGGATGCCCGCCTCGGTTAATCGATTTGAAAAATTTAAAAAAACTAGCAAGCCCAATCGAGCCCGCTACCGGGCCCAGTCGAGCCCGCTGCCTTGGCTAGATCTAGCCTTGCCGGATCCAGCACCTCCAGCATCGCCGTGGTGGAGCTACCGCCACATGAGCTGGATGGAGGTGGAGCTGCCACCATGAGAGCCGGAGGGAGGCGGAGCCAGTGAGGAAGGGAAAGGAGGCGTGCGGCCATGGTGGAGCCCGTGCCTAGGGAACTAGATCTGCGCCGTGGAGGGTGGGAGGGAGGCCGCCGTGGTGGAGGCGACGCTGTTGCCTGGCCGGATCCGCGCCGTGGTGGTGGATCCCGCGCCTAGGGAGCCAGATCCGTGCCGTGGAAGGTGAAAGGGAGGTGCTGCATGCCGATCTCAACCGGATCTGGCCACCCAGTGCCTGGATCTGGCCGACCAGTGCCTGGATCTGGCCGACCAGTGCCCCTGCCTCCCCGCTGCTGCCGCCTTGCCTCCACCCCACCCCACCGCACACGCGAAGCCAGAGGACATGGCCCGCCACCGTGAGGTGCCCGGTGCGAGGCCCCTCCCGCACCGCCGAGGAGCTCGAGCCCCGCGCCTCTGAGATTCGCCGCCACCACCGGCCCGTGAGCTAGCGTTCGTCAAGGGAGGAGGCGGCCATGCGCGCCCCTGCCACCGTAGCAGCCACCGTCGAGGGAGGAGCTCAGGGAGGAGGTAGCCGCCGGGTGGAGCTGCCATTGGAGAAGGAGACGTGAGGCCATGAGGGAGAGGGAGAGGCGAGTGAGTGGGAGAGGGTGGGCGCGTCGGGTTCTGAGGGAGGGCGACTGAGGGTGAGAGTTCTGAGTGAATGAAACCCTAACGACATGTATATATAGGGTGAGCACATATCGGTCCAAGATGGGCTGAGCTAGGCCTGTGTAATTTAGGAGGCGGGCATTATAGTGTGCCTGTCTCGAAAAATTGATTTTTGGAAGCGGGCAGCTTAAGACGACCGCCTCTAAAAATAGGTTATTTTGGGAGGTGCATCAGGTGTGATTCCTTCTCTACGGTGGTCGAAACCACCCGTCTCGTCGTCGGCGCAAGCGGCGCCGCCCCAAACGGTGACATCTGCTTCCCTGGCGAGTTCTCCATCACAGCTAGCGCCTTCGCTCTCGGCCAGGTCCTCAACTTCAGGAGCCAAGCCTACGTCACCGACTGCTATGGTGAGCTCCACCAGCTCAAGGAGGCTATGTTGGCAAGCAACGAGACCCCAGCATCACCCCCTCAACCGGGCCTCTTGGGTGCGGATCTCGAGGTCCATGAACGGCACATTCGCCGTGGATAGGGCCAAAACCCCACTGTGTTGGACCACCGCCAGATGTTCTACATGCTAGCGAACATCCATTATCAGATCATCACCGATGAGGTGCTCCCACTGCCCGAGTGCTTCAGGTACTACTTCCTGGACCTCCTTTCAGGATCCAGAATGCGGCGGCGTCCTTCTAGCTAGAGCTAGAGCACATCGTTAGCAACTAGGCGCCACAAAGCACCATCCTCTCTGGCACGGCAGGGACCGCCATCCCCTCTCTGCATGCCTTCCTCGAGATACTCTCGGGGAATAGCCCGCAGTATGACTCCAATGACATCGACTACGGTAACTCGTCCCGCATGTGCTTCCACATCAACGGTGAGAGCCCCATCGATGAGGCTCTTGAGCTCACGTCGCCAGACTAGAGTCCCCGCAGTCGTGTGAACTACCTTCAAGAGAAGGCATCTTACCTATAGGCTAGGCAGGTGGACCTGGAGGCTGCCGAGGAGCTTGCGTGGCAGTAGGCAACGTAGCCCACTGTCGACGATGACGATGTCCACACGGGAGCTCCTCGTGCGGCTTACAACATAATGGCCGCCACCTACCGCCTGGAGGACAGCTCTGACACGCCAGACCCAAGGACCAATGAGCGGCTGCAAGAGGCAAGGTGGCTCCTTCGTGTTTCCCTTAAGCATTAGACCAAGAGCTTGGCCTCCTGGCGTTGTGCTGCCCCTTCCAGGCCATCCCAGCCGATGGCCAACGTCAACGGCGACTACTTTGATGCACATGCCCTATTGACAAGAGGAGATAGCAATGACACCTCTAGCAATAGTTTCAACCACATACGGACCAAGGGCACCAAGCCCCGGCTGGAGTGGAGGCATGAGCTTTCCACCGCTGTCCGCCTGCGCACAACCGGATTAGCAACGACCGCAATGTGTGCAACACCATCGAGGCCAGACGCCATGTTTAGGCTCAATCCCGCACCCCTGAGTGGCAGAAGGGAGCCCCACCTAGGATCACTCTATCCCCTGGCATTTGGGGCTAGGATCTATGTGGCTCCCTACCCCAGGCACTTCTGACTTCTAATGCACATCTCCAAGTATGACGGCGAGACCAACCTAGACCACTGGCTTGAGGACTACCACCTTGCCATGAGGGCCAGGGGATCGGATGACGACTTCACAAGCAGTACCTGCCCCTGCTTCTATTGAGCTCAATGAGAGATTGGCTCAAGCAACTCGAACCCAGCAGCATTTGCTGTTAGGGCGATCTCTGCTCTTTGTTAGTCACTTTCAAGGCATGTACACCCAATCTAGAAACTCATGGGACCTGCACAATCTGTATGCAGAGGACCGATGAGTCCCTCCAAGAGTACATCCAACGCTTCTCCAAGAAGCGCAATGAGCTCCCCAACATCACTGACGCTGACATGATCAATGCCTTCACCTACGGCATGACTTGTGAGGTGTTTGTCCATGTGCTCGGGCTCGAGACCCCGTGCACCTTGCAGGATCTCTTGGACATCGCCACCAAGTGTGCCATGGGCTAAGAGGCTATCTAGGCCAACATCAGCGGCAAGGCCAAGGCCATTGCCCACCTCAACGGTGGCAATAAGAGGAGTAGGGATAGGAAGCACCACAGGGAGGAGACGATGGCTTTGGCCGATCACGTCGCCAAGCCTCAACCACATGGGTGCGGTGCATGCCCAGAATACTTCGAGAAGGCACTTGAGGCCCCTTGCCCGTTTCACAGGGGGCAGGTGAAGCACCTCAAGGACTGCATCCATAGCACCCTCAGCAAGCAGGGCAAGGCCCAGAAGCCTACGCCAAAGGCCGGCGAGCCGATGGAAGGCACCCAGGAGGAGGGCGCTGAGTTCCCGAGGCTGAACGGTGCCTCATGATCTTCGAGGGCTCGCAGGCGGTACGAATCCCACCGATAGTGCCACATCACCAAGCTGGAGGTGAACGCCATCCACACCCTAGCCACCCCAATGTGGCTCCGGTGGTCATAGAATGCCATCACCTTCGATAAGGGGGTTCACCCCGATCGCATCCCTCATCTGGGATGCTACTCGCTCATGGTCAGCCCGGTCATGGGCACCACATGCCTGTCCAAGGTGCTGATGAACGGAGGCAGCAACCTCAACATCCTCTACTCCAACACCATAGATAGGATGGGCATCCCACAGAGCAGCCTGCACCCTAGTAAGGCACCATTATATGGGATCATCCCGGGGAAGGAAGTCATGCCCCTTGGGCTCATTTAGATCAACATCACCTTCAGCCTGCCGGACAATTTCTGGAAGGAGTTGCTCACCTTCTAGGTGGTGCACTTCACCGGCATCTACCACGCTCTCCTCGGTCACCCATGCTTCACCTAGTTCATGGCCATCCCTAACTACACCTACTTGAAGCTGAAGATGCCTAGCCCGAACGGGGTCATCACCGTTGAGGGCAACTTAGAGCAAGCCTACTACTGCGAGCAGAACTGCGTCACCCAAGCAGCCGCACTATATGCCCCCTATGGTTCCGCCAGCTCCGGCCGTGACGCGGGAAGGGTGCCGGCGAAGGAAGAAGCTCTGGTGACAGTGACACTCGACCTATCAAGCTCTGGCAAGGCGTTCGACCCAACTAGCGGCAACGAAGGCTCGGTTGTCCCCTCCATCTAGGTGCTCGGCCCCCTAGAAGGGGCAGACCTAATCGAGGTGGGTTCTAACCTTTCCCCATTAGGGAAGTCCACTACCGAGCCCTCCGCGCTGTAGCTCGGCGCCCGAGCCAAGTCAAGCCCTCCGACCTCCTTCGCTGGCATGTCACCCCAACAACAAAAAACAAGTTTCTCTCTCCTGACCTCTCATTTTTGCCATTTTGTTACTGTTTCCTTCTTCTCGAGCTACCCCACGTGATGCTCGGATGCATCAAGGAGTGGCTAATTTTTCATGCCTTGCCCTCTTCAGAGAGGAACTGTGACCAGGGACGCCTCGATGCACAAGGTTCGAACGAATGGAGTGGATCGGGCGATGAGGGAACCAAGAGAAGGATCGGCGAGTGCTAACGGAACAGCCCTGACGGCCACGTTACTAGCTATGTCATCTTTCCCTTCTCTCATTACCATTTTGTTTCATTTCAGCTATTCTCCTCCAATCCATCAACACATTGACTCTCCCAGCCGCATGACGTCATGGGCCCCTAGATGGGGCATCGCCGTGGGTATCAAGGCTAGCTCACTAGGCTTCAAGACTGCCCAAAGCACCTAAAGTGTCAGGGACATTCACGGGTGAGCACAAGCAGTCTTAGCCGGGTGCTCAGAAGTGGAACCGGCTGCCAGTCGAATGATGTCCGAGTACCGACCTCGAGCCGCTTGTGGTGACCCACCAAGGGAGGCAGCGAGCCTCCGAGCACCAAAAGATGGGCTCAGGAACTATACGAGTGGCTTGGTCAGGAAGCCAAGCATCTCCTCCTTGGGGGACATGACCAAGGCACAGAACGACCGTAAGCTTGGGGTTCTCACGGACTTACCCGCTAGTAGCACAGGCACAACAATCTTGGCCACCGAGGCCATTTTGTTGTAATAGCCCATCCCAATGAGAGACCAAAGTATCCGATCACGACTCGTGAGCAATGAGATTACAAACAAAAGTAATTTCATTTGTAATTGGGAATGACCTGATTACAATATACAGCGGCAAAAACTGTTGCAGCACGCTGCCTATATGGTGGCAAAGACCATAGGGCCTAGCTGAGCTCTTGGTCGGGACCTCATAGCACGTTGTCTTGGGCTGGCGGACTGGCCTTAGGGCACCTCCTTCCTGAAGCCCGCCCTTGAGCAGCACCGACCGCCACCCTAGGGGTGGGTCCGCCTCATCCCCACTGATACGGAGGGCTAGCGACCAACCCATCACGACTCCCCTTCCCCTGCTGGGAGGAGAAAGGAAAGTCCAGTGATACATCGCTAGAATCCTTCCACCTTCTAGGGGAAGGGAACGCGACAGACGCATCTCACGTCACGTCATCGCCCCTCCTTCGCTGGAATCCTTCCACTCTCATTGGATCGATCGCCTGATGGAGGAGGGTAGGCTCACTCGGAGGGCAGTGTCACACTTCATCATCGCCATGGCCATCAAGAGTTGGATGTAGGCCCACACCCCCGGGGGGCCCTTTATAGCCTAGATCGGTGCGCTGTGAGTGGCTTTGGGCCCCCGATCAGCCATCGAAAGCTAAAGTGACCCCAAGGGGGCTAGTCAGGTGCCCCTTAAATCCCTGCAACATGCCCTGAGTAGTTGTGTGAAGGCATACATGCAATAAAGGCAGAGTCAGGGAGGGCATTGACAACGAGTCAAGTCCCTGCTCCACTTTCCATCAAATGTGTCGCCCAATTTGCACACGCCTTCTCAAGGGACTTGAGGGGATCTGACTCCCCTTAAGCTCACCAACCGTCATCAATGGCCTAGATCCATGTGCACTAGGTGTCACGGCCTCTCCTCCGCCAGATCCGCTCCATGTGGCCCGACATCCCATCTCCCAGACGACGTGGGACGGTGCGGGTATGCACGCCATAACTCCTCTGGCTAGCACGGCAGCCTAGGCGCCATCAACCGCCTGCGTGGGACATCAGAGGGAGGGGCGTGTCCAGAAACCGCCTCCCCTGCAAGCAAGGAGGCCCTACAACGGACTCGGGGGCTATGCCAACCCCCTAGATGGAGACCTCGGGCTCTCGACCAACAGGCACCTAGGTGGCACGCCCCCAAAACTAACCAAGTTCCTAGAGTTGTGTCAAGAGCTGCTGAGCAGTGGGCCCAAAGAGGGTCTTGTCCAAACTTGGCGCACTCCCCACGCCCTGACCTATGATGCTAAGGTCAGCTTGAGAAAGTCGAGGCCTGCTACCAAAGCCCCCAAAAGGGCATGGTGCACCGAGTGAATTGGTGGGCCTGAGCCAGAGCCTAGACGCTCTCGATCACCCGACCCACAGTAGGCCTAGATCGAATGGAGGGTGCCTCAAGGCCTATGGCTGGCAACTCCTAGATGAGTTCACTGAATCCTTGCTCGGGTCTTAGACTTACGTAACACAAGTCGAAGTGGGTCAAGACCATCACTCGGCCCCGATAGCCATGCACTCCAATCACATTTGGGAAGTAGCCCCACGAAGGGCACCACACTCTTGTCAGCAGAGGCCATCCTCGCTATGACTGGCTCAATCACCAAAAGATCAAATTCAGCCCTTCGTCGCCATAACAAATTTGGCTAAGTAAGGCCACGAAGGGCTCAGGGGCTCCTGATGAGATCCTAACATATGGGTATGTTAAGCCTTGGGATCAAAGGTTCCCGACTGAGACCCCCGACCGACACATCTAGGATTGTCCGGGGGCTCGTGGGGTATACCCATCAGGTATGCTCACGCGTACCCTCTGACTAAGGTATTGGGCCGAGACCGAGCATGCCCAGTGCCTCTGTTTGGGACTCGGGGGCTTGCCCGAGCCCTAGGCTCCTGATTGATGGGAGTCAGGTCCTTAGCTCCTTCCCGACCTTCAGCTCTAGTCAAGGCCTTGGCAAGAGATAAATTTGCCAAGCTACCATGGCTCGGGGCTCCCTAGCTCAGTCTTGCAGGCGCGGCACTGTCAGCCGCTCCTCTGACAGGATCACGCATGGGTCGTGATAAAAAGTCAACTCTACTGGCTCGGGGGCTTTGGGGCTTCGGGGCCCGCATGTCAGCCCCTCAAGCCGGCTGCCTTCATTGCCAAGAAGCTTCTAGAAGACCCTCCTTGACTCCCAGAGCTTCTTTGGCTCCACGACATCGCCACGGTCCACACGGCGCCGCTACAAGACCCTCCTTGACTCCAGTGCATGTAGACCATATGCTACACTCCCCCAAACCGTCATGTACCCGACCTACCTCGATATATAAGGGGAGGTCAAAATCCTAGCATGGGGAGGACGATTCGAGATGATCCCCGGATGGGTCATTCAAGTCCTCACAAACCAGCTCGTGCTATGCACTGAGAGTAGAGCCACCTAGAGAGGGGCACCGAGAGCTCCTCCCCTTCCTCTGATCGTCTTCCTCCTCTCCGGCGAGGGGGAAGGCTCCACTGGCGGTGAGACTTCTTTAATTTGGATCAGTAGGGATCCCCTACAGAATCTCCCTCTTTCACTATGTTGTAACCCCCAGGTTTTGGGTGCTCTTGAGTATAAGGATCATCCAGCTACTGGATGTAGGGTCCCGATGGCCCGAAAAGTATGAACCATTGCGTCCCCTCTGTGATTCTAGTGTTCTTGAGTCCACCCGAGCCACCAGAGACATGCACTCTGACATCCGACGAACAACAATGTTTGTCGTGGTTTCGACCCCGCAACAGTATGTATCTTAAATACCAAGGGAAACAATTATGCTAGTACCTTTATGCAAATATTGAGTTATACAGAATGGTTTTCATTGACGGTTGGGACCCTCGGTGGTGAAAGTTTGCAGTCACACCACATGTCGAAACATGCAGTGACAATGTCTTATGACTGCTAGTTCGATTCATATACAAATTGGCGGTTAGAAATTTATTAGTTCTACTGGTTCCTTAAACAAGCCAGTGGTGATAACAAACCTGTCACCACTGTCTCATTAAAGAAACTGACAGTGATATATTTATTACAGAAACTGTAGTGATAATTATTATCACCGTCGATTTTAATAGCCAGTATGCCTACCAACTTTAGAACCGGTGGTGAAACACACCCAGTTTGCCTAATTGTGTTACAGAAAAATAAATCTATAATAGTTCTTGTAGCATATACATTAAACAAAAATGAAGTTACAATATTATGGCAGTAGTATCTAAAATGTTTTCTACATGTTACTTTTATGTATATAACATAAGTATTTTTGTTAAAAGTACATTTTCAGTAAAAAAAATAAGTTTAAAATCCGATAAATTGACATGTATTCCGGCACCACAGTAATGGAGTGGCATTTTGTTTTGTAATGTGGAAATAGGCAAGGGGAAGAGTAAATGATAGTAAGACGGAGAAAACTCGATCGTGTATATAAAGCCAAAAACAAAATGTAGTTTAGGCGACGTGCATGTTCAGGAGGAATCACCAATAATATATAGTGTCTTCATGCATGTTTTTTTAGAAAGAAGTCTTCATGCATGTTTTGTTAACTAAGGTAGCGAGGTGATGGTTTGAGCAGCAACCCTTCCAAGGGTTATATCATCATTGCTTCATCAGGAGCAGCTGAGAAAATAAATAGATGAGTGTGAGATCACGCACCGTTCTGCATATTCAGGATAATTGATGAGATGGTCGACAAATGTAAAGACGACATATCTATCCATTTACGCCTAGTCCCGTCGCCTGGTCAGGCGTGGATGCAGTCCCACCTGAAACATGCAACGCTGTAATAATTTGTCTCTGTCAACGAAATACATTCAATGACCAACAAAATCATGAATAATATAATATTCATTGGAAATAGGACTGCAGGAAAGAAACACAAATGGTGGGTTACGTTCTATATATAATGTGCAAGTTAGAAATTAAAAACCCTATCTCTACAACTAAAAAATACATAACAGAATCGTCCACCGGTCGCTCGCTCGCCTCCTCTCCGCGTGCGACCCGGCTTCCCCTCGCGGTCGCTCGCTCGCCTCCTCCCCCGCGTGCAACCCGGCTCGACTCCCTCCCCAAAACCGTGACCCGGCTTCCCCTCGCATCCGCGATTCATGGCTCCCCCAATCCGCGTGACCCGGCTTCCCCTCGCATCCGCGATTCATGGCTCCCCCAATCCGCGCTCGGTAAAAGGGAGGTGCGGATCCGCAAGTCGCAAACCGCCGTCGCCAAGCCGAGAAGGAGAAGGAGCCGAGCCTGCCACCATCGTCCCTCCCTTGCCCCAGCCCCGACGGCCGCCGGCGAGAGGCGAGGTCTCAGACGGCGGATCCCTTGCCCCAGCTCCGACGGCTCCCAAGTTGACCGCCCCATCACCAGAAACCGGCGTCCCGGACCGCCGCGGCCCCAACGCCTGGTGAGTCCCCCCTGGTTCTCCCCTCCATTCTCTTCCTGGATATTTCTGGTGATGGGTTCCCAGTGATGATATTAACTTGCTATTTTTTTCCTTGATGAACTGTGGCGTTTATTTTTCTACCAGTGATGATATTACTTTATCCGGAACTCTGAGCTAATGTCACCTACATTGTGGTGAAGATAAATTAAGACCATGTTTGAAGCCTCAGCTCTTGCAATTATATGGCATTCATCTTGCGAGTCATCACGGGCAAAGTTTATACTAATGCTATTGGGTTTTGGTGGTTTTGGTTGCCTTTTGTCTGAACCCTGGGAGTTCAGTACAACTGGCAGTTTGGTTAGCTCTGATTAAACACGCACTATGGATTGTTAAACTTTTATAATCAGAAGCACGGGGTAAATGAAAATCGGTCCGTCCGTGCCGGAAAAAAAAAGACCAATGCTACTATGGTTAGTATATACATATGCAAGGTGATGCAGTTAGAAGCCTCAGATCTTTCAACTATTAATCCGAAGACAATGTAGGCAACGTGCAAGTCATGCAAATCAGACAAGGGAGTTATTCATCTGCTCAGGCTGTTCAGCTGCTTACTAAACAAACTGTATTTATGACAATAGATCGTAGTCTTATCTGGTATATTTTTCTTTTCTGTTTTTAGGAGAACTATTTCAATTAGTGTTGCATGAGTCCTTGTTCTACAGTAAGCAACGCCATATAAAGTAATGTTCCATCCTAATTAGTATGCTCATAGTATTAGTCGCAATTGCTGGTGACATGTATAATTGCCTTGCATTTATGCCATTATGGAACCAGTGTTCTCGTCGTGGTGCCGCGCCGGACGATCTCCCCACGCCGGTCGCCTGCCGAACACCACCAGGCCTCCCCGCCCTCCCACGAACGGCACACGCTGCCGCTGACGTGCGCAGAACGCGCCGTCGCCTCTACGCCAACGAACCGCTGCACCGCCACCTCGACGCCGCCGGATGTGCCACTGCCTCCACGACCTGCGCAGAACGCGTCGCTCACCGGCAAGGAGGGCCCAACATGTATGTCCTTCATTGGATCCACACCTGTAGTTCTGTGTGCTCTTAGCCTACTAATTTTGATCCCTTTCTGCGAACTCACATTTGATAATTGCTGGAAGTATGTCAATTACATCCCAGTTCCCAACTATGCTAAGGAACTTGTAACTTCCAAAATAGTTTTTCCTGAATTCCTGAACCTGTTCTGATGTGTGCAGCCTAAGTTGGGGAACGCTAAAGATGGGAAGTCTGGACCTCCACGGTGGCTTCCAGCTCGATTGCTTGCCATGGTCAGTACTTTTAATTTTTGCAGCCAGATTATAGTGTTACTAATAGATGCATGAAAAGTACCAGCCAGGGAGTGAGTTCATATTGTTACTAACAAATGCATGAAAAAATATCAGCCATTGATATGTTACAAGATAAATGTGGTTGTTTTCTGAGTCCATTTAGATTGTGAGGATGTTCTATGTTTGGAAACAGTAGTGATGCCCATGTGCATTTAGTTTAAGTTTAAGGAGCTGTGCAACTGTGCTTTGGAGCAGGCGAGCAGCCCTTATTGGTTTTGATTAAACTATGATTCCAAATTGTTATTTTCCAGTGTTCTAAAACTGTTTAAACCTTTAGTAGCATGGGCATAAGGCAATTGCAAAAA
The DNA here is from genome assembly GCA_022457205.1 of Saccharum spontaneum. Classification (NCBI taxonomy): domain Eukaryota; kingdom Viridiplantae; phylum Streptophyta; class Magnoliopsida; order Poales; family Poaceae; genus Saccharum; species Saccharum spontaneum. The sequence continues at coordinate 14,430,659 of CM039598.1, forward strand.
AAATTACCCATAAGGCACTTGGGGTTGTGTATGAGCGGCGAAGCCAGGAACCACTGGTCATGGTTGGTGGAGGGCTGGTGGGTGGCATGGTGTCGGTGTTAGCGGAGTTAGCATGTGACGCGTGGTGGGAGTGGAACCGGCAATGGAACACTGCTTATGACGAGCTACTTAATATATATCCCTGTTTTTCTTATAAATGTGCATCTTTGGTTTATTTGATGGAAGGTAGCATGTCAGCAGTGATTTAGCTTTTATTTGGTTTTTCTGATGGAAGGTAGCATGTTGATGTGGATTATAGAACAGTTTTTTCATGACAACAATATGCTCAAGGTGGTGTTATATTCATCAAAGTGAATGTCTACTTATATGCTCTGTTGTGTTTATTGAGTTCTCTCACAGTCGTAGACAATGTTATATCAAGATCAGTCTTTAGCAGATTACATTAATTTACATGTGTTATCATAATTCAGTTGTTACTGACCTTTCTTGGATATTGTGCTATTTGAATTGTCAAAGCCGACGGTCCAGAGGAAGTAGCCAAGCAACTGAGATCTCGCCGCAAACTCGCTTCTGTTGCACTACCTGTGCACCGTCGAAACTGACCCAGAGATCACCGTTGTAGAAATACTCTGCCACTGACTGGTTGTCAAAGGTAAATACTCTGCCACTGACTGGTTTTGTGTGCATCATGATTTTGATTAACCGAAATATTTTGTATGGTCAAACAACTTCCAAGCACAGCTTAGTTCACTTTAGCTAAGGCAATGATTAAAAGTCTACCATGCCCACCCAAGCCGTTTAGATCGCAGTGGAGACTATCATCTTTGTGAACTGTAAACCTTTCAAATCAACCTGCAACTTCAACATAGGTAGTATAGAATTGCATTGCAATATACTCCCTCCATTCCAAGTTGCAAGTTGTTCTAATGTACATAACTTTTGCTATGCATCTCGATATATATCATCTCCATATATAAAATCCAAACCAATTTACAATTTGGAATGAAGTAATACAAACCATATAGAAAATCAGAAACGGGGAACTAATTCACATTAGAAAGCCCGTATATTTTACAAGGAATAGCAGAAACTTCATCAACACAAAAGGGCAGAGGTCATGAAGGCAAACCATCAGCGGTAGTCAGTTGGAGCCACAGCTCAAATTTGCGCTGCTCCAGGTGTATCAATGGATTTGAAACATAGTTAAAGTTTGGTGGCATAACTGTAGCAGGTGTATACCTGCTCATATCATGATATCAAGGTTGTCAATGGACCTGAAATGTACCTGGAAGTTTGTTAACATCGTATCCAGCAATTCATTTTTAGTATCTATTGCTAATCAGATTTTTTCTTATAACAATGGCTAACTATAAGAGGGTGCAAAAAATAATATAATATTCACACTAAAGTTCAATTGTTATATTCATTTGTGTATTTGGCTAGCCTGATGTTTGGCATGGGTCACATGCATGTCAGCAAGGGCAGGTGCAGAGGAGTTCATCAACAAGCCAGCCAACCTTCAAAGAAAAAAACTGTCAAAAAATAAGGACCACCGAGACTGAGTAGCTCAAAAATATGGGAGGAGACAATGAAATGGGGATCACGCCTTTTATTTGTAGAGAGATTTTTTCTTTTAGTTGTAGAGAGATTTTGTTCTTTTAAAAGAAATAAATTTGGATTTTGTACTGTATGTCTGGCTGCAATATGCTTTTGAATAAGATGAATGCAACAGAGGAAGTTTTTTTTCCTGAAATTATATCCACAATAATTAATATGTATATCATGTGTTCAGTTCTATAATATATTATTTTGTTCAAATTTTGGGTACCCGTAGCAACGGACTAATGTCTGCCAAGTGCCAACTGATTTTCAAACAAATGTTCAGAGTACATCAAATTCACAGACACAAGTTGATGACCGTGCCTAGAGTAAAATGGAAAGGAAAAAGCAGACATGCAGACTGAAGAAGAAAGTGATGAAGAAAAATAAACAGCATAGAGAAAAAATAAACAGCATAGAGAAAAGTATCATTGAAGAACTGCACTAGCTATCGACAGGTCCAGCACTAACAAATTTGAACAACCCTATATAAAATAAACATTTGTTCTTATAGTACAATGGTTTCAAACTTAAGTTATCAGGTATTATTTTATTCCCGTTGCAACGCACGGGCACGATCCTAGTGTATATATATATGCTCCCCTAACTATATATTTGCTATTCAGGACCCAGCACTCTAAACAATATTTAGGGCGCCGAGCGCCGCCCAGCTCCGGCGTCGACTGCAGACCGCAAATTACCTGCCCGCAAGAGTAATTATTGCTACCAATCCAATCTCTATTCGGCAAATACACCGTACATATATTAAAAAATACATAAACATCCTTTCAGTCTCTCCTGCTATTTCTCTCTCCTCTCATCTAAATGTGATTAAAAGTGTCAAAATGTCATTATAACAGAGTGACAACGTTTGAGAACATTGCTAAAATAGGACTCTCAAACATGTGTCTTTGTTAAAATAGGACTCCTAACGTTGGCTTTGCTCAAATAGGACTCGAAACGTTGTCACTTTGTTATAATGACATTTTGACAACTTTTAATTATATTCCAAAACTCAAATACATGTATTTTCTCATATTGACCGTGTTGCCCTTCTGGAATTATAATCTAAAAGTGTCGATTCATTGCCTCATCCATCCCATCGCTCCTTTCTGTTCGTACGTGAACGAGCTCCTTTCTGTTCGTACGTGAACGAGAAACCTGCCAGCCGCCGCCGCCCGTTCTTCATCTCCTACGCCGCCAGCCATGGATGGAGAACCTCCGCCCGCCGCCCCTCCTTCCCTGCCCGACCAAGCTGGTTGCATGGCTGCGGCGTCGCGTGGTGCCCTAGCCGCGGCGTTGCCTGGTGCCCTAGCTGCGGCGTCGCCCGGTGCCCTAGCCGCAGCGCCTGCTGGCCTGTCCGACGGTGCTGGTTCCATGGCCGCGGCGTCACATGGTGCCCTAGCCGCTGGACAGCGTCGCGTCTCTGATGGCCAAGCTGCCCAGGCTGGGGCAGCCAATGGACTGCAGCCAGCAGTTGAGGCCTGCATCGTTGATTTTTTTCTGATTAACTTGGATTGCTCAAGTTTGTGATTGTTATCTTCGATTGTCTAGAAAGCGTAGGCAACCAAGGAAAAATGTTACAATAGAGCCATCGGAACCTGGCACTCCACGGAGGTTGACTAGAGAAGAAATTCTACGTGATAGTCCAGGAAGGGTCACAAGAAGGTAAAAATTATGAATATAGAAATTGACATATTTACCATACACTAATTGTCGTATTGAATTTATGTGCAGCATGCTTGTGACGTTATTAGGGGAGGGCACATCTTCACAAGTTCACACCAATAGTCCCGTGAGGATGCCTATCGCTACAGCACCCAAGAAGATGACACCGAAGAGGAAGCTACACATTGGATGAATTATTTTAGTTTTGTGATGAGATGTAAACTGCTCATGATTTATTTCATGACTTGGATCTTGTTTTAAACAAAATTATAGTCTTATGCGATGAACTTGTAACCGCTAGAATCATGGTTTTATGATATGAAGTTGTTTCTCCTAAATTCATGTATTTTATATATTGCTTGGTTCATCATTTTCCTATTTTAATATTATATATATATATATATACATATCATTCTCCTAAATTCATATATATATATATATATATATATATATATATATATATATATATATATATATATATATGCATGCAGTACGTACGTACTGTACAGGAGTGACCAGCAAGCCCAAGCGGCAGCCAGGCAAGGCATGGCCAGCCAGCCCAGGGAGCGGCCAGCAGCCCACCTAAACACACGTTTTAAAGGCCTAGGGGCAAAATAGTCAGTTCAAGGCAAAATACATGTATTTAAGATGATAAATGTGATTAAAAGTGTCAAAATGTCATTATAACAGAGTGACAACGTTTCGAGTCCTATTTGAGCAAAGCCAACGTTAAGAGTCCTATTTTAACAAAGACACATGTTTAAGAGTCATATTTTAGCGGCGGCAGGAGCAGGACCCAATCCCCATCACAGGCGGCGGATCTCCCTCTCACGCCACGGCGTCTCCTGCTCCCACATCCACCGGCGGCCTCCAGCCCGTGGTGTTCGTCCCTCTCATCGGCGCCGTTTTCACCGGCGGATCCATCAAGGGGCCAGCCGATCCATCGGGAGAAAGCGGGTGGAGGCTCCCCTTCGCGGCGGTGGTGGCATGCCCTCGACTCGCGCACACGACGCCTCCTTCCCCAACGGCAGCGGCGCCTCCTCCTTCCCCATCGGCGGCGGTCGCTGCTGCTCCTTCCCCATCTGGTGATGGCGTCGACGGGGCCGGGTCCTCGCCTTAGGACGGCCACACCTGCCTCACGCCCCCAACAGCCCCACCTCCCCGGCGCCCCCCTCCACACCAGCCTCTCCCGATCCACGCGCACGCCGGCCTTCAGTGGTGGTGCAACCCGATCCGCGCGCACGGCCGCTCCCTTGGCTATCCCAACCTTGCCCGCGGCAGGGCATTCCCCAGGGCTGGATCTCTGATGGCTGGATTTGGGCGAATCTCCATGGCGACACCTCCCTTTCTCTTCGGCCATGGAGCTGCCCTCCCACTGACCGCGTACCATGGGGTCATTGCAAGGCGTCTGTACTTCATGGCTGAAGCTGCATGTCTCCACGTCGTCATTGATTAATTCGTCAGCAAAGTAGTGAGTCTCTTGTTAGTTTCAGAATTCGTCAGGTTTTAATTAGTTGAATTGAATTCCTTACACATGCTCAAGGTGGTGCAGCTGTTCATAGTAATTATCTCCTAATTTGTTATCCAAAATTTGGTCATGAAATCCACCTGGGTAAATTAGAAGGTCCTGTTTGTGACTTGTTGTGAGTATATGATTGTCTTATATGATTGTTCTCATTGTCATGAAATCCAAAATTTTATTAGATCTACTGTTATATTATTTATCGTTTATTAGTAGTAATTTTAAATGTTGTCTATTCACATTACTATCTAACTATTGCAAATCTTAGTTTCTGGTAGGTGTATCTGGAATCACTGTTTTTACTTGTGAAAACAGTACCTGTTGTGGCTCCTGAAATTGTCACTATTAGTAGCATTGTCCCTTAGTAGTATTACCAGCTTCTCGGATTATTGCGTCATGTAAAAGTGCTAGTAGTAGGAATGTAATCTATTGTACTTGTAGTAGTGGTACTACTAATTCAGTAGCCTCATGTTTATGGTAGTCGTGATTCCATAGTATCGGAATTAAAAGAAGCGGATGTTACAATGAGTATGACCAATCCTGCTAGCTATGAAATGTAGGCAGTAGGATCACCATCCACTATAGTAGTACTGAGCATAGCAGTAGTATAATGAGTGTAGCAGAGATGCGTATGTTGCGTTGGTGTTGTGGGCACACAAGGAGGGATAGAGTCCGGAACTACAATATTTGGGATAGGGTTGGGGTGGCACCAATTGAGGAGAAATTGATTCAACATCGGTTGAGATGGTTTGGACATGTTCAACGGAGGCCTCCTGAGGCGCTGGTGCGTAGTGGGGTTCTAAAGCGGGCCGATAATGTAAAGAGCGGTAGAGGTCGACCTAAACTAACTTGGGACGAGTCCGTTAAGAGAGACCTTAAGGAGTGGAATATCTCTAAGGATTTAGCTATGGATAGGAGCGCTTGGAGACTGGCAATCAACGTGCCTGAACCGTGACCTCTTTTTGTCTTGTGCCATTTATGTCCATTTATGTGTCTCCCTGTTTATCGTCTCTTTTGGGTTTCATCTCTAGCCTACACCAACTTGCTTGGGACAAAAGACTATGTTGTTGTTGTTGTACTGTTTGCATATACTAGCTGCATATACTGCTATGAAAAGAAAATGTTACTACCTGAATTTTCTTGCTGATTCATTGTATTTTCTTGCATACAATTGCTGGCATACTAGTGACTGTTTATCTCTTTTACTATGAATGTTTCATGTTCAGGGGAAATTTCCAAGTTCCACTATGAGATTAATGTTTAGATGTTTCATTCCTTCAACCGTCAAAGAACAGTAAGGAACTTATACTTTATTAGAACTCCTTCAGAAAGCGGGCATTTCGCCATAAATATGTTTCTTTTTTGTGCTCCTTCAAATTGTACGAGAACTTCTTTAGTAGTAACATTGAGTTCAGATTGTGGGTCTCACAAAGTATACACATACTGGTACAGTCCTCTGCTATTAAAATTGCTACTTCTACTACTACTGTCCCAACTACTCTTATTATTGTCACCGCTATTACCACCAATACTGCTATTACCACCAATAATTAGGGGTCTGCTTGCCTTCTTGGCATTGGCATTATTTGTTACCTGTGTATATGTTCTACCACTAAAACTGCTCGAATGGCTCCAATAACAAATTTAATCAATTTACACTTATGTGGTTTGTAAATAACTACAAATATTACTACTTGTCTAGACCGACAATGGAGTGATCCGCGACAATGGAGTGACTGTCATTTATGGTTGTATGATTCAACCAAGTAGTACTCATCTTTAAGCCGGACATTACTAGATGTATTTTATACTGAGTTCTCGAACGATGTAGATTTTATGGTTGAGGAATTGAATATTGCTTTCGGCTGATGTGTTAGACCGCGCCCGTTTTAATTTTTACTATTGTGGTAACAAATAGTCGTATATTTACAGTTGCGGGAGGTTGCTGGAATCGCTTAATGAATACTCCTACTACTCTGTATTAGTAGTTTTAGTAGTAACCAAATACTTCATAGGAAAACATGGCATTAGTAATATTAGTAGTACTCAGACATGGCATTAGTGGTATTGATGGATTTGTCTTACCAGTACGACACATGCCATTCAGGCTCTTCACTTTGTATTATATTATAGTAGTATGGCTGCTGATACTGCATTTTCGACTGAGATTTTAGTGTGTTATTATGATGATGCATTGTATCATATTGAGACCTTGTTAGTTTAAACTCTGTTCCCTGTTCCACGATGCAGGGCATGGCATAATGGAATCTGAAGATAGTACTCATCAGCCCCTCATGCAGCATTCGCAAACACAAAATGCTATTGCCCAAAATCAGAACACAAATCACAAGGTATGAATAGGAGTAGTATCGGTAAATGTGCATGCAATTGCCCCATAGATTATATACAGAACGATAGCTGTAAAATTTTGGTAGTAATAGATTTATATGATTTGTTTACGAGCAGCAGATCCATATTGATTAGCCACAAGTGATACGGTTATGTATGCTTTTGTAATTGTCTGTATGCACCACGGCTTTGTTCTACGAATGACATTGGGTTTTTATTAGCATCGTACCAATTTAGATTATAAATTTCTGTTTCAAGAACAGATCAATTGAATGTAGCTTAATTCTGATGTATTGCGTCTCCAAAGTTATAAAACCCAATCATTTGTAGTGCCTTTTTATTTTTAACTAAACTGTCTATGGTTGCAGGTTATAGTAATAGTAGTATCCAATGTCATTTAACTCAGATTATGACTACTACAATATCTTGTTTCTCAATCAAACTATGGTTGCTGGTTGCAGTAATAGTAGTATCCAAAGTCATTTAACTAAGACTATGCCTACTACTGCAGTATCTTGTTTTTAATCAAACTGGTTTGCAGGTTGCAGGTCCAGGCGACCACACCAGCATCACCTTGCTCCCAGATCAGGGTGATTTGACATCGCCACAATGGATCTACTGCACTCTGTCCTGGCTGAATTTGTTTGGGATCTGCAAATGTTTTTTTGGATGATTCTGTGGATAGATTTGATGCTACTCTCATCCTGTCATTTTGATCGCTGCCAAGAGGAAGTGATTTTGTAATATGTTTGTGTGCAGAAGTGATAATTTTGTAATTTACTACTAAAGTTATGTGATCTGGTTTGTGTATTTGCAACGACAATATAGCTTGATTTGTGTAAACTGCTTGATTACACTAAATCAGAGTGCACCAAATCACAGTACAAAAGAATCTTACTGCTTGTATGGTAGCGAATAAAGATGGGTTCTTTAAATTACTACTTGATTTGCGGAAATTGCTTGATTATTACTACTTGATAACGAATCTTAAATGGTGATCTACTTTCCTGAATTTTTGGGGAATAAGGCCAGTCTCAGTGGGAGTTTCACTAGAGTTTCATTTGCATTTAATAGCCTGCCACATATGCATTTTTGATGACATGTCAATGTTTTAATGAAGAGAGAAGAATTGAGTTTTATGGGGATGAAACTCTCTTGGCACAGTTACCAACTCTCTATGAGTCATAGAATTAAATGTCTATGAAACTATGGAATGAAACTTTCCATTGAGAGTGGGTGTTTCATTCAAGTTTTATTTTATTCTATATGACATGGCAGTCTTGAAAACAACAAAATGAAACTCTTCACTGAGACTAGCCTAAGCAACAGCTTCCTTGATTATAGGCATTTACGTCAAATACAACTTTTCAACAGCAGACACGCTGAATTTTGTGCCGACCAAGCATTAACTGTTTCCATCTTCCATCTTTTACCGTTGATCTGGTTTCCTGAATTTTGGAGAATAAATAATCTTTAATTTGATTATTTACCTTTATGGTTAATTATAGGCAAATTACGGTTAGAATTCACAGTCGGCAAGGATCACAGGCTGCTCCCTTCCTTTTGCGGTTGCACAATCTCCTTTCTTTTTTTGCGGGAATTACGGTCAAAGGCAAGGATGACAGGCTGCTCCCTTTCTTTTATGGTCACAAAGGCTGCCTGATCCCTTTTCTTTGGGCCTGTTTAGATGCAAAAAATTTGGCAAAATGAACACTGTAGTGTTTTCGTTGTTATTTGACAATTAGTGTCCAATCATAGTCTAATTAGGCTTAAAAGATTCGTCTCGTGGATTTCGTCTAAACTGTGTAATTAGTTTTATTTTTTATTTATATTTAATGCTTTATACATGCGTCCAAAGATTCGATGTGACGGAGAATGTGAAAAATTTCGCAAAATTCTTGGGAAACTAAACTGGGCCTTTACGGTTGCGGGGCGTTACGGTAGTAGACATGCATACAGCCATGCAGGGAGCCCTGAATCAGCACGGCTGCCATCCGATAGCATTAAATGCCCTGTAAAATTGACAACTAAGGTCCTGTTTAGTTCCTAAAATTTTGTAAAATTTTTCAAGATTTCTCGTCACATCGAATCTTTGGACGCATACACGAAGTATTAAATATAGATAAAAAAAACTAATTACATAGTTTAGATGAAATTTACGAGACGAATCTTTTAAGCCTAATTATACCATGATTAGACACTAATTACTAAATAATAAAGAAATTGCTGCAGTACCATTTCCTAAAAATTTTGCGAACTAAACTAGGCCTAAGTGCATTAACTGCCCTGGGCGACACAAGATCGTTTTTTTTGGTTGCGATCCAAAATTACCGTAATAACTACGGTTGCCGAGGGATGCCGTCGTACCACCGCTGGTGTGTCGAATATTGTTTAGAGCGTAGCGCTCCAAATAGCGCTGTCCCCCCTAACTATGATAATATTTATGTATTACCTATTTGTCTGTATAAATTATTTAAAGAAAGTACTAGTGCTATACTATATGTTCGACTTAGAAAATTTTCCATGGTTTGGAACTGCTTTTGTTGATTACAATTTCCTCGAGTCACAAATGAGTGATGATTTGGATACTCACACGGTCTTCAAAACATAATTTTGGTTACTACAGAACTATATTTCTAGGTTAATCCAATATCAGTATAATTTTAAAGAGTTAAATGCATGGTAGGCCATTGAACTTGTCTTGTCTTGAGATGCCACTTAGGTCCACAAACTCTCAAATTGTATTTTTGGCACCCTAATGTTGTTTAAGTGTGCCACTTAAGTCCACAAACTCTCAAAATGCCTTTCTAGCTCCCTAATGTTGTTCAAGTGTGTCTTAGGTTCATACGGTTTGGGAGCTGGCTTTTGGCCTACGTGGCGTTGCTAGCATGGCGCAGACTGTGCCGCTGCGCACGTGAGGAGCGTGTGAGGTGGTTTGGACCGTGGAAATAAGTAGGAAGCACCCCTTGTTCCTCATTTCCAACTCCACAGAATGAGATGGATGCATGGATGTGGGGAGGAGATGCTGGTGTCACGCATGGTCATGCGTTGGGCACTGCAGTGCAAGCTGATGGTGCCCCAGTGATCTAGCAGCTAGCAGAGTTGAAAGCTCACTCACCGAGCGATGGAGCGAGCCAGCGAGTTGAAGGAGCCATGGGGTCTCGAGGCCTCATCGGTCCCATCTCCCGTGAAGCCAGCCGCTGCTTTCCAGCATATATGTATACTGCTCGCCTGCTTTGCACGCACCCCCGCCGCGTCATAGCGCACAGGGACGTATGGAATGGCTGCCATACAGCCCATCCCGTCCATGCATCCATCTCCTAATTCCACGGTCCGAACCACCTCATGCCCTCCTCACTTATAAAAGTATTGACTCAGGACAACGCAAAACATCACTCATTTTTTTAGTTATGAAAACAATTGCAACATTTTTCTCTCTATGGGTACTGTGGGATATGTTTGGTTCCAGACTTAGAAAGAAGTTAAAGCAGAAAAAATGTGTTCTAGAAAAAAAGTAAATTTTGAAGCACCAACTAATCCCACAAAAGGGCCCATCCCATTTTTTTTCTGAACCACAAGGGTTCGGTTTCAGAGGCAGAAAAGGAGTTTAAATAATAGGCGGTTGTGCCTAACAACTCCATGAGATATATATACCGTTTTTTTTTTGAAAATATGTTTTCAACTAAACATATATCACGCCTCCATAGTTGAAGCTATATATGGAGATGTGATGGAAGGGGGAGAAACTAAAAATATGAATGAAAAAGCATGTAAAGTAATTAGTAACTAAAGCCTATCACAGCTGCAGAACAGATAAGAAAACATTTGTATAAGTATGGTTTTAAGTATAGTACAAAGATCATGCATGCCATTATGCTGACCATATATATAACTCCCTCTTGCTCAACCTCATCGCGTGACTGATTCTTCCCTTTGCAAGAAAGTTCTTAAACTAGTACCACTATTTTTCCTCTTCATACTTGAGACCTAAAATAAAATCAAGAAACTAGGCTAAGTAATTTAGGGACAAATTTCTATGCCCAACAAATTGAATAGGAAATTCGAAACCTGAATCTCAGCTTACAGGAACAGTCCTCGCTGCCTCGCTGGTCGGCGGTCGCTGCTGGCCTGCTGCGTCTGCGTGCTGGCGCTGCTGCCGCCGGCCGGTGCCGTGCAGTCGTGGTGCGTGCTGACGGCTGAGGCTGGGCAGCGTGCTTCTGCTTGCCAGGCGCCGGCTGCTGCATGCTGCTGCCAGCCTGCCGCTGCCCTGGAGGACTGGAGCCGGCCATGCGCGCTGGCGCGGTGCGCCAGTGCCGCCGCCGCCGCTCGCCAAGGCTTCGCGCCGCCGCCACTCGAAGCTAGGCTAGGGTTCCTACGGGAGCAGAGGAGGCCGCTGCCCCGGGTGGAAGCAGAGAGAGGAGAGGGCGGCGGGCTCAGGGAGCTGGCGGCAGGTGACGCCAGCAGCGAGGGAGGGCCAGGCAGGGCAGGGGTGGGCGGCGCAAGGGAGACGGCGACCGGCCGAGATGCGTCATGAGGGAGACGGGAGGGCAAGGCGTTTTTACGGCGTGCACTTATGCAGTTGTGTGGGCAGGCAGGGAGAGCGCGGTTGTCTGGTGGGGAGAGCAGGGTGGATAAGGTTGGGCCGGCCACTTTTCTTTTTTTTAAAAAAATCTTCACCGAGTGCCACCGTTTTAGCTCTCGGGAACGAGCCTCTTCCCCGAGTGCCAAATGTTGGCACTCGGGGAAGGATTTTTCTTTTTTTTTTGTTTTTTTCTATTATTTTTTTGTGACGCCTTTCCACATTATTTCAAACTCCTTGTTCAAATTTGGTGTAGTTTTGACTTTTTTTTGGTATATTTCGTTAGTTTTTTTCGTGCACACTTCCAATTTGAACTGTAGGTGCATAAAATATTGGAATTTGGTGATTCAAAAAATAATATTCATGATATTTGGTGTATGTTTAGGTTGTCTCCAGGAACTCACATGAAATGTCGAGCCTCCTGTTGCCGTACCTTGACGAACAACTTGCGGGAAAAAAATATTTAAATTATATAAAATCCGAACGAAGTCCGAAAATCACGAAACTTGACTGGGCGTCGTTCTGTCGCACGTAGAGGCTATGGTAAAAAATTGAGAAGGTTTCGAGCTAGTAGCCACGTCGGATGCCTAAAACCCAGACATCTTCTCATGTGATCTCATGTGATCACATGTGGAGATGTCTGGGTTTTAGGCATCCGACGTTGCTAATTGCTCGAAAGCTTCTCAATTTTTTATCGTAGCTTGTACATTCTATAACACGACGTCCAGTCAAGTTTTGTGATTTTCGAACTTCGTTTGGATTTTATATAATTTAAATACACTTTTCCCGCAAGTTGTTCGCAATGGTACGATGACAAGATGGTTGACATTTCATGTGGCTTCCTGGAAACGGACTCAACATACACCAAATAATATGAATATAATTTTTTGAATCACCATATTCCATTATTTTATGCACCTGCAGTTCAAATCGGAAGTGTGCAAAAAAAATTCAAAGAAACGAAAAAAACTAACAAAATATACAAACAAAGTCAAAATTATCCCAAATTTGAACAAGAAGTTTGAAATGATGTGGGAAGGCATCACAAAAAAACTTGGGCAAAAAAACAAAAAAAAATAAAAATTCTTCCCCGAGTGCCAGGAGCAGGCACTCGAGGAAGAGGCCTCTTTCCCGAGTGCTACATTCTGACACTCGGGGAAGCTTAAAAACGTAACGGCGTGTGAAGGCTGGCCGTCATGTACAATTTTCTTCTCCGAGTACCTCTTTTCCCCGAGTGCAACACTCGGGGAAGAGGACCTTCCCCGAGTGTCGTTCTTCCCCGAGTGCCTATAAATCTGGGGCACTCGGAGAAGTCTCTCTTCCCCGAGTGCATTTCTTCCCCAAGTGCAACACTCGAGAAAGAGCTAGTTCCCCGAGTGCACGTTTTTTAGCACTCGGGGAAGCCACAGACACTCGGGAAATTTCAGTTCTCCCGTAGTGAGCATTGTGCCCTTTCAGTTGAGGAGACTACCAATATTATAATGTGAGAAGTGAACGCCACAGCGTTGAGAGATTGCAAGAACCAACAGGTACGAGGTGCTGCAACAAAAACAAGGACCAGCTTACTTGTAGAGGGAAAAAATAAATAAATAAATAAATAAATATAAATAAATAAATAAATAAATATATATATATATATATATATATATACACACACACACACACACACACCCATATTATGGATGCATTTCTTTATCATACAGCTGGATGCATGGACAAGTAAGGAATGATGCTCCATTATCTTTTGAGAAAGCTCGTTGATGCAGACCACAAGCAAAGGAACAGAGGACGACATTGCTTTTCACCTCATCAGTCAGGCTCTAAAGGGAAAGGTAAAGTAACGCTCAAACAAAGACCATGTATGAAACTAAATGAAAAAGTAAAACGACATGGATGAAAAGCAAAGTTAATTAAGGGACCTTAAATGGCGCGATGGGACGGAAGCATCGATAGTAACAACCATAATAATTCCCAATGTTTTGGAATCATGAAAACAAATTTTGGGAAGAGATTTGCTGCAGTGCTCAAAAGGAACCACTGGTTCGTACGGACCAATTTTTTTGAGCCATTGATCTTTAAAAGAAAAGATTATGCAGTTGTTTCGGGCCTTTGTGACTGCACATAGCTAGCCAAGTTTTTAAAAGGTTTTCAGCTAATGAGCTCATAAAATATAAACGAAAAGAGGACACAAACAAATTTAAATATTTACACATACCAATGAGAATATCAAGGATGCTAAAGTTTTTTAAAGGTTTCGGGCCTTTGAAAATATAATTGTTTAGCACATTATGAAGTTGCGAGCTATCCATACCTTGTAAAAATAAATCAAAGAAGCACCAAGCCAAATGATAAATCCATACTTAAACAGGCCACACACAACAAGCCACAAAGCTCCCCATAACTTCTGGAAATAATTGTGTTGAATATAATTCAGAATACATATAGAATTATAATTTTGCATTCATGAAAGTCGTGGGTCTATTTAATTGTTTACCACAAAGTTGCGAGCTATCCATACCTAGTAAAATTAAATAAAAAAATAAATCCTAATGATAAATCCGTAGCTAAACAGGCCAGGCATAGCAAGCCACAAAGCTGCCCATAATTTCTGGAAATCAAAGATCCTTGAGGCACACGGATGGGCCTAATCTGCAAAGAAAATAAAACAGAAATTCAGTCATCGCAATGGAGTTAGCATAGGAAATCAAATTCTCCCGTTGCATCGGTCATTCTCAATGAGGTTCACGCCCATGTGTCATGATTAATAATCCAAGTACCAACAAAACTAGCTATACAATACTGTATGATATAATAATTTCACAAAGTTTTATTGAAACTGCACCTGGTTTCTGATGAGCCAGCATCGTGCCTTTCAGTTGAGGATCGGAGACTGCCAATATTCTAATGTGAGATGCGAATGCCACAGCGTTGAGAGATTGCAAGAACCAACAGGCCTGAGTGTATGAGGTGCTGCAACAAAACAAGGACCAGTCTGCTTGTACAGGAACTATATATATATGTACAACCATACTATGGATGCTTTTCTTTATCATACAACTGGATGCATGGACAAGTAAGGAATGATGCTCCATTGTCTTTTGAGAAAGCTCGGCGTGCATGCAATCTTATGATGCGATGATGCAGACGACAAGCAAAGGAACAGTGGAGGACACTGCTTTTTACCTCCTCATCAATCAGGCTATAAAGGAAAGGTAAAGAAACGCTCAAACAAAGACCGTGTACTAAGTTGAATGAACAGGTAAAACGATATGGATGAAAGCAAAGTCGATTAAGGGACCTTAAAAGGCGCGATGGGATGGATGCTGGGGTGGCTGAACGGCACACCGGAGTGCAAGGGAACGAGAATAATTGCTTTCACTTTGTAACCAAATCCCTCCTAAAAAAACAGTGTGAACATATATATCAGTCAATCACTATCAAAATATTTGTTTGATTCCTTCTCTGTGCATGGGAAACCTTAGTCACTTGTCACCGCTCTCTCGATCTGCTCATTACGAAGACAAGACCTCACAGCAACAGCGGTGGGTTCCCAAATGGCGCAGCTATGTTCCCTCTGCTTTATGGGCCGGCGCCACCTTGATATACATTATTAGAAGATAACGAACACACTCTTCACAAAGCAGGATACAATACAATTCACTCAGATGTTGATCCTAAATTAGTTTGGGTCGATGTACTTGGCAATGGGTCACTGAGTTGTTTATCACGAACAAGTTGTTTTGAAACATAAATTAGTGTGGATCGATGTTGATCATCATGAACCAGTTGAATTTGACGTCAAATATTTATCCATTATTACAGACCACTCAACGATGCATGGATGGAAGTTGCTGTGTGAAGCAGTCATGGCAGTGCATTTTCTCAATGCAAATCACGCATTGGTTACTTGGCATGGCACAAGAGCCAAATAAATAATAATGTATGTTCGGTTGGTAGGAAGTTAATCCCTTGGATTATGACCTGCACAGACAAATTAAATTTCTTCCAAGTCAACAGGGGCCACCCACAATTCGTCCAAACCACCACAAATTTAAACGGTAATGTTGCGGTGCGGGCGTCCGTCCACCGGGATGCTCCTTGGTGGGCCGTGATGCCAGCCCAACAATCCCCTCCCATCCCCTCGGAGTTTCTCAAAAAAAATCTTCTCATCCAATCCTATCCTCTCGTCCACTCGTTCCATCCGCTTCAAGCACTGGCCCTCACCGCACCGCACCTCCGGACAACCCTGCTGTTGCGAAGTCCTGCAGTAGGATGCTCTCTTCCCCTTCTCCGGTGTCTCTCCCACGTGGCCGGCCCCTCCCGTGCTGCTCCGTCCCACAAGGCACCCGGCCCTTCCCCGTGCTGCTTTGCGCGCCCGCGCCGCGCCTCCATCTACCTTGCCTGTCGAGGAAGGAGCAACAGGGGAGGCCTACGCCTGCGCCTCCGGAGGCCTATGCCTGCACCTGCGCCTACGCCCCATCCACCTCGCGCCGTCGACAGAAAGGGGAGACCAGCGCCACTACAGTTCCCCACCACAATACGTAGTCCGTGGCCGTGTGGGCGAACATGGTGTTTTCAAGTGTTTCAGGTGTTTCAGATTTATGTTTCAAGTATTTCATCCTATGTTGCAAACGTCAATCTAGGATGTTGCATATGTTGCAAACCAATGTTTTAAGTGTTTCATGTGTTTTAGACATTTGTTTCAAATGTTTTATCTGGATATTTCAAAAGTAGATCTTAGTGTTGCGCATGTTTCAATGGCTACACACTCATGTTTTAAATGCATGTTTCAAGTGTTTCATCTATGTCAGACTTATGTTGCAAATGTTTTATTTGGATGTTTCAAAAGTATATCTTGGTGTTACACATATTGCAATGGTTACACACGCATGTTTCAAGTGTTTCATCTATTTTCAGATTTATGTTGTCAATGTTTCATCTGGATGTTTCAAAAGTAGATCTTGGTGTTGCCCATGTTGATTGGCTACACACGCATGTTTCAAGTTTTTCATCTATTTTCAGATTTTTGTTGCATGTGTTTCATCTGGATGTTTCAAAAATAGATCGGATGTTACATGTCTGTTTTGTTGCATACCCTTGATTATAATACATTTCCATTTTTTCAATCAACGTCTGACAAAAATTCCAGTGGAAGGAACCTGTGGTTCGTGTCAACCATAACCATAGTAACAAAGCTCAAATATTTAATCCTCCGTGGATTGTTACACGTGGGACGGAGGTGGATGGCGACGATTATATATAATAATACACAGAATTTCTCATGTGAGAGCGAAACCCAAACAAGAAAATTCGGCCGGTGCACGCGCATACGGTGGACGGAGACTGGTATGTTTTTTTTTCCATTCCAAATATCAATCGAGGCAATAATACCTGCAAGCGTTGATGGATCGGAAGTTCGCTCGAGCCTAGCGGAGACCGAGAGACGTCCTCCATGCGGCCATGCGGCTGGGGCATCCAATCACCAATCAGGCAATCACCGAACGTCCGACCTAGACAGCTGATTGGTATTTTTCCTTTTTTTATTTATTACTAGCAAAATTGCCTGTGTGTTGCAACGAGATAAATAAAAAAACATATACTAATCTTTATTCGACTTAAGATTTAGGTGTAAATAAAATAAATAATTGTTTATGTTATAAGATCAAATTTTGTTTACGTCTTCTCCACTTCGTCGACCTCCACAAACACCGCTACTATTTCTCTAGCTCACCCATACAGGGCACGGCGTCCTTCCTCCATACCTTCTGAAGTGTGCACTCCCACCGCGTCACTACGTTGTTGCTTTCGGCATAATGCGTGATGCAGGACAGGGTTCAGTGTGGTCAGAATGCTAGCATCATGCCTAATCCACTGCTGACGAGCAGTGTCCCAGATAGAGCCTCATTGTGGGTGCTGGCCCCAACGGGATGCTTCACATATAGCATGACCATTGAGCTTGCAGAGATTGGAGCCCCAGTTGCTGAGCTTGGCTCTGCACCGCCGCTCCATGGCATCACGCTCCGTGAACACCACACGGTCGCCTCGCCATCGTGGCCTTCGAGCCTTGGAATCCTGATCTTCCTACCAATGCCCGTTTTTGATGTAGATGCAATGAGGCGCCTCTGTGCGTTGGTGGCAAGACTAAGCGTAGGGCCGAGCCATGCAGATACACAAGTTTTGTAAGTGGCTAATGCGGCACCGTGCGAGCCGCCTATAGGAGTATTAAGCCCACTTGCATCACTATTTGCATGGAGATAGACTTATCACCTGTGATAGTGCGGCCTGGAGTGCTTTGTGCTCCTTCGTTGTATTTCATTTGGATCGTTTTTTCTTTTAAGCTTTAACTTAGTCAAGATGTGTCCATTATACATGAAATTTTTGTCATATATTCTACATATCAATAGAAGATTACCATAAGAATCTCACTGTAAAGGGGCTAGGCCACAGCTCGGCCTAGTCTACTGGCGCAAAAGGCTCACGCGATAGATTCCAGCCCAGGAGGAGGCCCGTGTGGGCTGAACTTTTACATCAGGAATCCTCGAGGTTTTCGAATTTAATTTGGATCCTTCCACCTTTTGCTTTCCCTCTTGCACTTTTCCACCTAGAGCCCTTCCTTCTCTTCTATTTCTTTTTCTCATGCTCTTCCCAGACCAGCGCCCAATCTCAAGCAGATCCTTGCTGGCGGAGAACAGATCGGACATAGGCAAAACATTAGTGATTAAGCTGGATGAAAGTTTATAGGTAGCAGAAATTTTGCCTCTTATATTATTATGTATAGATATAGATATAGATATAGATATAGATATAGAGTCCTACTGTTGGGAGCCCGGGGCTTCCAATAGCTAATGGAGAGCCCCAGCCAACCCCCCAGCCCAACCATTCAGGTCCGTGCAGCTGACGCGCGTGTAAGTGGGGGCCTGCTGCGCATCTAGACGATCGGATGCATAAAATCCTAGGTCAAGCTATGCAGAAAGGTTTCTGTCGCGGCGTTGCATAGAAATTAGTCGTTGAAGAATTAAAATTAATTTGTTACCGCATAGAAACCTCTCTGCGAGTTGGCTGTTCCACCTGACACAACCTGACAAAGCTGACGTATGCATGCATGCACGCAACCATTATAATCTCTTTCATTTTTTCATTAAAATTTCTCAATGAAGCATCCGATTCAAAAACGGTTTTCACCATCGAACTCCTAGCAATTTTGTGCATGATTCAAGATCCATTCTGAAACCCCTCCACATGGAGACGATCTTGTCTGCTCCAAAAATTGAAATTTGAATCATGGCTCATGATGGCCGATTTGGTGCATAAAATCAATGGTCAAGATGCGCAGAAAGGTTTTTGGAGGCACGTTGCATACAAATTAGTGGTTGAATGAATAAAAATTAATTTTGCTACCATATAAAAACCTCTCCATAAGATGGACATTCCACGTGACACAACCGTGGTTGCCTCCACCAACATCATGCTTCCTAATATGGGGATGTATAATTAACATGGGAACAATACATAGAATATAGAGAACGCACGCATAAAACATGGAGACAATCTTATCTTCTCAAAAATTTGAAATTTGAAAAATAGCACGTGATAGACAATCAGATTAATAAAATCAATGATCAAGATGTGCTTAAACATTTTTGGCGCTGACATTGCATAGAAATTAGTTCAATGAATAAAAAGTAATTTTGTTGCCGCATAAAAACCGCATAGAGCTACTCCAACAATATATAGAATTGTATATCAATAATGTATAGAATTGTGTACCAGCAACGTATAAAATTGTGTAGATGCATACAGATAATTATTCAAACAATATATGTTGAAGTGTTCTAATAATGCATAGAAGAGTTCTCTACCCATGTATATAATATTGTGGCAGTGCACATATAACTGCTCCAATAATAACGTGTTTGTTGTAAAAATATATATAATGCATACCAAGTTACAGTTTAGCCATGCATAGAAACTTATGCACACATGCATAAGAACACAAAAACAGCAAACAAAAAACAATAAAGAGGCATCGCTGCCGTTGCCGGAGATGTTGGGGAAGGGGTCGGGGCCACGCCGCTGGTGGCCGGAGAGGGATTGAAGCTATGCCACTGCAAGGAGAGTAGGGGGAACGCCATGCCTGCTTGAGGAGGTTGTGCTGCCGTCGGTGGGGATGAAGGAAGTGGCACCGCCATCGTGGGGCGCCAAATCCGTCGCCGGGACGCTGCACCGGGTTGTAGGGACGGACCGCCACTGCTGCCTCCACCTCCCCTGCACGACGCCGGTGGTGAAGAAGAAGCCGCGGCCACCGTGCATCGTGCTCCCTAGATCCAGCGTAGGGGTGGGGGAAGGTCCCGTGGCTGCCTCTGGGGTGGGCCGCGCCGTCATCGTGGGGTGGGTTGCTGGCCATCGGGATGGAGGAGAGGCCGCCGTCACCACAGGAGGGGCTCCACGCAGCCGAGCTCGCAGCTGCCCCACCACCGGCCGAAGCTATGTGCGTGGGCTCATCCGCGTCGCCTCCAAGGGCTGCCGTGTGTGTCGCCGGGAGGTAGAGGCCACGTGTCACCGGGAGGGAGAGGCCGCGCGCCGCCGGCGGGAAGGAAGTCGGCCGTGTGCGCCGCTGGTGGGGGAGGAAGGCCGCACGCCTCCGGTGGGGGAGGACGCCGCACACTAGGGAAGGGGTGGGGCCGTGGCTCCGGTTGGGGAACAAGCGATGCCACGCCGATGCTGGTCAGAGCCGGAGAGCCGCGCTCCAGGGTGGGGGCGGCGGGTGACAGGGGTGGATGGGTGGTTATTAGGGTTTTGGAGAATATATAGGGTCTGGGAAGGTGGTGTCTAGTGGGCCGGTGAGTTGGCCAGCAAACTGGTGGGCTGGAACCTGGTTTGTTCGAACCAGAAAACATCGGTTTGGGCTCGGCTTCCACTAACTATTGGAAGCCCTAAGCTCCCAGTAACATATCTATATAGATATAGACATATATACTCCATATGTTGCTGGGCCAGGGGTATGCCAGGAACCACCCAGCATACCTACCTTGTAGGTCCGCCACTACTGCAAGCCATCTCTCCTCCAAGTGTCCGGTCTGACTTAGGATTCCTTGCCGGCCGTCGCCTCGACCGCCGCCGTGTGCATGTCAAGGGCATGAGTGATGGAGAGAGACGAGGTTATTACGGTTGACCCACGTTATAGTCTTGTTAGAGATGACAAAACCTCGATCAACTGTCTGGACTATCAATTTAGTACTCCTACTAGTTAGTTTTATAATATGGGCTGAGCTGGGCTCGGCTCTGTAAGTGGGCTAATGCCATATCACAGGACAGGAAAGTGAAGTTGAGTAGATTGGCATTTTTTTTTGAAGTTTTATTAGGTTGGCAAAAATTAACCAACCAACTGACATTGGCTCCCTAGGTAGGTAGCCTCAGGCGCCTAAGACGAAATGCATGGCAGTGCCATCAGCATGAACACGTACCAGGACTTCTACCACGAATGACATGGTTCATGGAATTCTTGGCCGTACGATGTCCACATGCCAACTGAACAAAAGGATGTGCACATATGCCATGAAATGAAATGAAATGAATGGGCAGATGCGAGTTACGGACTTACGGTAGGGAACCCTTTTATTTTTTGCGAAAATTTGCAGATAAAAAGAGCCAAAATATTGTGTTTATCAGTGGCGGTAGAGTTAACTGATGTAACAGGTATTGCTTCAGACCAGGAATCGTGTTGCTGTAGCCTCCATCAATGTGCTCAGGATGTTGATTAATTTGAGCTTGGTCACTGGTTGCCTGTGCCTGTAAAAGTATTGCGCCGTGACGGGGAGACTCTCCTAGGCTCCGTGGTAAGGAGGTGCCTTGCTTCGACTGGATACATGTGTTCAAAAATCACTTCAAATTTATGCTCTGTCCAGAAAATTACATGGATGTATCTTATCAGCAACTTATTCGTTGCCTACAACTTATGATCATCAGATAACAGCTAGCAAGGAGACTCTGTTGGGCCGCCTCAAGGTCGTTGACAGCGATGAGCCACAGCGCCTCTCGGGACCCGTCACCATTGGCGGGAAGCTCCTCCTCACTCGGGAGCAGTGGGCTGCCAGCCAAGGTGACAGGAAGAAGGGGGAGCCTTCTTCCACGACAGGCGGCCGCAAGCGTGGCAAGCGTGGCAAGCCGCGCAAAGACGCCCAGGCAGGGGCGCGAGGACGTGCTGAGGGTGATGATCGTGGAGGCGCCTAGGGCGGCGCCGCTGGCAAGCAAAAGCCAGCACGAGGCGACCCTTGCTACAACTGCGGCAAGCTTGGTCATTGGGCCAAGGATTGTCGACAGCCACGACGCGGCCAGGCTCACGTCGCGCAGGCGGAAGAGGAGGAGCAGTCGGCTCTGTTCATTGCTCATGTGAGCATCGAACTACCTCCAGCGGCACCGGCCGCAACGGCTCTCCTCCACCTTGACGAGCCAAAAGCACATGCCCTCCTCGACGACAGCTCCGGCAACGACAAGACCGACGGGTGGTGCCTTGACACCGGCGCCACCCACCACATGACCGGGCGGCGGGAGTTCTTCACTGAGCTCGACCCAAGCGTTAGAGGCACCGTCAAGTTCAGCGATGCCTCCGCTGTGGAGATCAAGGGCGTCGGCTCTATCGTCTTCGTCGCTAAGACTGGCGAGCACAGGCTGCTCACCGGTGTCTACTACATCCCCGCATTGAGGAACTCCATCATCAGCTTGGGACAGCTGGAAGAGAGCAGATCGCGCGTGGAGATCGAGCACAGGGTGCTGCGCATCTGGGATCATCGACACCGGCTCCTGGTCAAGGTCAACAGGAGCAACCGCCTCTACGTCCTTCACGCACAGGTGGCGCAACCTCTTTGTCTTGCAGCCCGCCGCGACGACGACGCTTGGAGGTGGCATGAGCGCTTTGGGCACCTCAACTTTGAGGCCCTGAGGCAGCTCGGCAGCAAGGAGATGGTGCGAGGCATGCCGCACGTCGACCATGTGGAGCAGTTCTGCGACACCTGCATCCTCACCAAGCTGCGGCGGCTCCCTTTCCCCCGCCAGGCGAGCTTCCGCGCCAAAGAGAAGCTGGAGCTCGTACACGGTGACCTCTGTGGCCCCGTGGCACCGGCTACACCTGGAGGCCGGCGCTACTTCCTCCTCCTCATCGACGACGTGTCCCGCTACATGTGGGCCGTCCTGCTCGACGCCAAGGCAGCCACAGGGGACGCCATCAAGCACCTTCAAGCTACTGCGGAGGCAGAGTGCGGCCGCAAGCTTCGGGTCCTACGCACGGACAACGGCGGCGAGTTCACGGCGGCCGAGTTCGCGGCGTACTGTGCCGATGAGGGGATCCACTGCCACTTCTCCGCGCCGTACACTCCGCAGCAGAACGGCGTCGTCGAGCGCCGCAACCAGACGGTGGTGGCCACTGCCCGTGCCCTCCTCAAGTAGAGAGGGATGCCGGCGATCTACTGGGGTGAGGCGGTGATGACTGCCGTCCACTTGCTCAACCGCTCCCCCACCAAGGCCCTCGACGGCAAGACGCCATACGAGGCCTGGCACGGGCGCAAGCCCGCGGTGAGCCACCTTCGCGTCTTCGGCTGTCTGGCCTTCGTCAAGGAGCTCAACCATGTCGGCAAGCTCGACGACCGAAGCATGCCAGGGGTCTTCATCGGCTACGCGGAGGGCTCGAAGGCCTATCGCGTCCTCGACCCTGCGACACGACGCGTGCGCATCACGCGTGACGTCGTGTTCGACGAGGGACGAAGCTGGACGTGGGGCAAGATGGTGGATGACGGCTCGACTCCGACGACCAGCGATTTCGTCGTCGACTACATCCACTTCAAGGAGGCGGGGGGAGCTAGCAGCTCGTCCTCACCGAGCTCGCCTAACCCACCACCTCGTTCGCCACCACCTCCGGCGAGTCCTTCACCACCGCCACCACCAGCTCCGGCAAGTCCACAGGCTCCGGCGAGTCCACCACCAGCACCGCCGGCCATGTCTCGCTCTCCTACACCGGACCCTACCTCTTCAGGCTCGGCACCGGCAGCTTCGGCCCACGACGAGCAGCGCACAGTGGAGTTCGCCACTCCGCTGTCCAACGACGAGGATCGTATCGACGCCTACCACGGCGGCGAGCCTCTGCACTACCGTACCGTGGACAACCTCCTCGGCGAGCAGCCGGTCCCTGGATTGGCACAACACGACTTTGAGGCGGAGCTGCACCTCGCACAGGACGATGGCGAGCCTCGTTCCTTCGCCGAGGCGGAGAGGGACGCGGCATGGCGTGCCGCGATGCAGATGGAGATGGACGACGTCGAGTGGAACAAGACGTGGGAGCTGGCCGATCTTCCAGCCGGCCACCAAGCCATCTCTCTCAAGTGGGTCTTCAAGCTCAAGAAGGACGGGACCGGAGAGGTGATCATGCACAAGGCGCGTCTGGTGGCGCGCGGCTTCGTCCAACAAGAAGGAATCGACTTTGACGACGCCTTCGCGCCTGTTGCACGGATGGAGTCCGTGCGACTCCTCCTTGCGCTAGCTGCCCAGGAAGGCTGGTGCGTCCATCACATGGATGTCAAGTCGGCGTTCCTTAATGGCGACTTGAAGGAGGAGGTCTACGTGCATCAGCCGCCGGGATTTGCGATTCCCGGCAAGGAGGGCAAGGTGCTCCGCCTGCGCAAGGCCCTCTATGGCTTGCGGCAGGCACCGAGGACGTGGAATGCCAAGCTAGATTCCACGCTGAAGGGGATGGGCTTCGAGCAAAGCCCACACGAGGCGGCCATCTACCGGCGGGGTAGCGGAGAAAAGGCCCTGCTGGTAGGCGTCTACGTTGACGACTTGGTGATCACCGGCACCAAGGAGGTGGAGATCGAGGCGTTCAAGGAGAAGATGAGGGCGACTTTCCAGATGAGCGACTTGGGCCCTCTCTCCTTCTACCTGGGGATCGAGGTCCACCAGGACAGCTCCGGCACCTCTCTTCGCCAGACTGCCTACGCCAAGCGCATTGTGGAGCTAGGCGGTCTCACCGGCTGCAACCCAGCCCACACTCCTATAGAGGAGAGGCTGAGGCTGAGTCGGGAGAGTACGGAGGAGGAGGTGGACACGACGCAGTACCGGCGCATTGTGGGCAGCCTTCGCTACCTTGTCCACACGCGACCAGACTTGGCGTTCGCCGTCGGCTACGTCAGCCGGTTCATGCAGCGACCGACGGCGGAGCACCAGCAGGTCGTGAAGAGGATCCTCCGCTACGTCGCAGGCACCTCCGACTACGGCTTGCACTACCCGAGGTGCCCCGGTGCGGCGCATTTCGTCGGGTACAGCGACTGAGACCACGCAGGCGACATCGACACCAGCAAGAGCACAAGCGGGGTCCTCTTCTTCCTCGGCAAGTGCCTCATTAGCTGGCAGTCGGTCAAGCAGCAGGTGGTGGCCCTATCGAGCTACGAGGCCGAGTACATAGCCGCTTCCACCGCTTCGACTCAGGCGCTCTGGCTCGCTCGACTGCTTGGTGATCTCCTCGGCAGAGACACTGAAGCGGTAGAGCTCAGGGTGGACAGCAAGTCCGCCTTGGCCTTGGCAAAGAATCCTGTCTTCCACGAGCGCAGCAAGCACATCCGGGTGAGGTACCACTTCATCAGAAGCTGCCTGGAGGAAGGGAGTATCCGGGCCAACTACGTCAACACCCAAGACCAGCTCGCCGACTTCCTGACCAAGTCCCTTGGGCGGGTCAAGTTCCAGGAACTTCGCACCAGGATCGGGATGGCCCAGATACCTCTCAAGGAGCCACACAAGACTTAGGGGGAGAGTGATGGATAAGTCTCTGTGTTGGTTGGTGGTTGTGGGGCTGCTGCACATGTGGTCCTTGTGTCCTTTGTAGACTGCATCCTTGACTGCTTTTAGGACAACAGTTAGCATCTATAGGACAACATCTTTCTAGCATCTTAGACTAGCATCTTAGACTAGCAGTTAGCATCTATAGGACAACATCTTTCTAGTATCTTAAACTAGCATCTTGTCATATGCTTGGCTGGCTAGCAGCCCTATAAATATGTATCCCCAACCCCTCAGGTTGGCATGACATTGTGTGAGTTTGTGTGAGAAATAAATCAGAAAATTGCCCCAACTCCTAGTGTCATCCTCTCTCGATGAGAGTAAGGATTCTGCTACTCCCAAGAGTGAGAATCCAACGACTAACACCCTGCCGCGGCCATGGCCACGGGCGACTCCGCTACTACGCCACAACTTCCACGGGCGGCTCATCCCTCGCCGCGGCCATCACCACTGGCGGCCTCCTACAGCCCAATGACCACCCCATCGCCGGCCATGGCAGCATCACCGGACAGGGATAAGCTGGTCCAGATGGATCACTTGCCGGTCGCCATGGAGGTGGCGGCGATGCGGCGACAGCAACAGCAGCAGTCCGTCCATTATTTGGAGGTCCACCAGCAGCAAGGTACGCACCACCAACCGCCGCCGCGGCATCAGCAGCAGCACTGGCAGAGCCAAGGCCCGGCCACCCTGGGCCGGTGCCCGGGCTCACCTGGTTTCTCCAACAAGATTCTAGTCTAGACTATCAATTCATCGCCATGGCACCCTTTCGGCATCTGTGCTTTCCTAAGGCGCAGCCACACGATTGACACAAAAGCTTCGTAAGTGTTAGTGTCCTCACCAAACAAGAACCACAGACCCAAACACTGACACACGCATGAGTGCTTTTGTCCATGTACTCCCTGTAACTTAGGCTACATGTATTAGATCTGTCTTGAAGAATTTTATATTATTTTTCTTATGCTTTTAGTTGGTACATATACTTATAGCTTACCTCATTTTCTATGTATTTTTTGTTTTTTAAAACCTTTCCTTCATAGAGAGTTCATTTGAAACAAACTTTTAAATTCCTGCAGCGACGCGCGGGGAAACACCTAGTTCATAATGATTAGTGACAACTAATAAGATGTACTAATGAAAACCATACTAGGTGGGCCAGGCCTGCCCGCCCCCTTATTTTCGCCCCTGCTCACAAACCTAATACAAACGTGAATGAAAAAGCATGTAAAGTAATTAGTAACTCAAAGATCATGCATGCCATATATATATATATATATATATATATATATATATAGAACTATTACCCTACAGCTGGCTACAGTAACTCCTTACTATGTGATTTACTATAACATTATGGTAAATACCTCCATGTGTTATAGTAATTCAACTATCGTAAATATATACTGACATTGTCGTAAATTAGTATATAAAATTATCGTAAATAGAGGTGGCTACAAAATAACTTATTTTGTAGCTAGCTATAGAGTATACTCTCCCTATATATATATATATATATATATATATATATATATATATATATATATATATATAAGAGGGCACACATTGATTTCCAAGAAGTCAATCGATCAATTATAAGTATGATTAAGTTTATAAACAATTGTGTTAACATTTATGTTCCCATGTAGGTGAACTGTGAAACATATTACATGACTAATCCAATGATATTTATTTTGTATCATAAATATTTGTACTTTGCATAGATTTGACTAAATTTGAAATTCGTTGACTTCTTAGAAAGCAAGATGTGGACTCTTTTGGGGCAAGGGAGCACATGAAAGCATGGATAGGAATGACCATAACAATTCCCAATGTTTTGGAATAATGAAAACATCTTTTGGAAAGAGATTTGCTGCAGTGCTCAAAATGAACCACAGCTTCGTACGGACCAACCTTTTTTGAGCCATTATATTGATGTTTAAAAGAAAAGATTATGCAATTGTTTCGGGCCTTTGTGAGTGCACATAGCTAACCAAGTTTTTAAAAGGTTTTCAGCTAATGAGCTGATAAAATATAAACGAAAAGAGGACACAAACAAATTTAAAAGATTTACACATACCAATGAGAATAATTTCTGGAAAATCAAAGATCCTTGAGGCACAGGGATGGTCCTAATCTGCAAAGAAAATAAAACATAAATTCAGTCATCGCCATGGAGTTAGCAAAGGAAATCAAATTCTTCCATTGCATCGGTCATTCTCAATGAGGTTCACGCCAATGTGTTATCACTAATAATCCATGTACCAACAACACTAGTTAAACAATAGTGTATGATATGATAATTTAACAAAGTTTTGTTGAAACTGTACCTGGTTTCTGACGAGCCAGCATTGTGCCCTTTCAGTTGAGGATCCGAGACTGCCAATATTCTAATGTGAGATGCGAATGCCACAGCGTTGAGAGATTGCAAGAACCAACAGGCGTGTGGTTGTGTGAGGTAAAACGACATGGATGAAAAGTAAAGTTAATTAAGGGACCTTAAATGGCGCGAGCTTTAGCATCGATAGTAACGACCATAATAATTCCCAATGTTTTGGAATCATGAAAACAAATTTTGGGAAGAGATTTGCTGCAGTGCTCAAAAGGAACCACTGGTTCGTACGGACCAATTTTTTTGAGCCATTGATCTTT
Organism: Saccharum spontaneum; assembly: GCA_022457205.1. NCBI lineage: Eukaryota > Viridiplantae > Streptophyta > Magnoliopsida > Poales > Poaceae > Saccharum > Saccharum spontaneum. The sequence continues at coordinate 14,458,843 of CM039598.1, forward strand.
AAAAGAAAAGATCATGCAGTTGTTTCGGGCCTTTGTGACTGCACATAGCTAGCCAAGTTTTTAAAAGGTTTTCAGCTAATGAGCTGATAAAATATAAATGAAAAGAGGACGCAAACAAATTTAAATATTTAGACATACCAATGAGAATATCAAGGATGCTAAAGTTTTTAAAGGTTTCGGGCCTTTGAAAATATAATTGTTTAGCACATTATGAAGTTGGGAGCTATCCATACCTTGTAAAAAATAAATCAAAGAAGCACCAAGCCAAATGATAAATCCATACTTAAACAGGCCACACACAACAAGCCACAAAGCTCCCCATAACTTCTGGAAATAATTGTGTTGAATATAGTTCAGAATACATATAGAATTATAATTTTGCATTCATGAAAGCCGTGGGTCTATTTAATTGTTTACCACAAAGTTGCGAGCTATCCATACCTGGTAAAATTAAATAAAAAACATAAATCCTAATGATAAATCCGTAGCTAAAAAGACCATGCACAGCAAGCCACAAAGCTGCCCATAATTTCTGGAAAGATCTTTGAGGCACACGGATGGGCCTAATCTGCAAAGAAAATAAAACAGAAATTCAGTCATCGCAATGGAGTTAGCATAGGAAATCAAATTCTCCCGTTGCATCGGTCATTCTCAATGAGGTTCACGCCCATGTGTTATGATTAATAATCCAAGTACCAACAATACTAGCTATACAATACTGTATGATATGATAATTTCACAAAGTTTTATTGATACTGCACCTGGTTTCTGACGAGCTAGCATCGTGCCTTTCAGTTGAGGATCGGAGACTGCCAATATTCTAATGTGAGATGTGAATGCCACAGCGTTGAGAGATTGCAAGAACCAACAGGCGTGAGTGTATGAGGTGCTGCAACAAAACAAGGACCAGTCTGCTTGTACAGGAACTATTTATATGTACAACCATACTATGGATGCTTTTCTTTATCATACAACTGGATGCATGGACAAGGAATGATGCTCCATTGTCTTTTGAGAAAGCTCGGCGTGCATGCAATCTTATGATGCGATGATGCAGACGACAAGCAAAGGAACAGTGGAGGACACTGCTTTTTACCTCCTCATCAGTCAGGCTGTAAAGGAAAGGTAAAGAAACGCTCAAACAAAGACCGTGTACTAAGTTGAATGAACAGGTAAAACGATACGGATGAAAGCAAAGTCGATTTAAGGGACCTTAAAAGGCGCAATGGGATGGATGCTGGGCAAGGGCTGAACGGCACACCGGAGTGCAAGGGAACGAGAATAATTGCTTTCACTTTGTAACCAAATCCCTCCTAAAAAAACAGTGTGAACATATATATCAGTCAATCACTATCAAAATACTTCCTCCATTCCAAATGATAAGGCATTCCAAGAATCTTGGAGAGTCAAAGTATCTTAAGTTTGACTAAAATTATAGAGAAAATTATAAAAATTTATAACATCAAATAGGTATACTATGAAAATATAATTAATGAAGAATCTAATGATACTTAATTGATGTCATAAATATTATTATCTTATCATATAAATTTGATCAAACTTGAAATCCTTAGACTCTCTAAGATTCTTGGAATGCCTTAGTCAATCTAATGCACAGAGAAGGAATAAAACGGAGTGTGATCATCATGAACCAGTTGAATTTGACGTCAAATATTTATCCATTATTACAGACCACTCAACGATGCCTGGATGGAGGTTGCTGTGTGAAGCAGTCATGGCAGGGCATTTTCTCAATGCAGATCATGCATTGGTTAGTTGGCATGGCACAAGAGCCAAATAAATAATAATGTATGTTCGGTTGGTTGGAAGTTAATCCCTTGGATTATGACCTGCACAGACAAATTAAATTTCTTCCAAGCCAACAGGGGCCACCCACAATTCATCCAAACCACCGCAAATTAAATGGTAATACTGCGGTGCGGGCGTCCGTCCACCGGGATGCTCCTTGGTGGAACCGTGACACCAGCCCAACAATCCCCTCCCATCCCCTCAGAGTTTCTCAAAAACAAATCCTCTCATCTAGTCCTATCCTCTCGTCCACTCGTTCCTATCAACTCCAAGCACTGGACCTCACCGCACCTCACCTCCGGATGACCCTGCTATTGCAAAGTCCCGCAGCAGGATGCTCTCTTCCCCTCCTCCGGTGTCTCTACCATGTGGCCGGCCCCTCCCGCGCTGCTCCTTCCCGCAAGGCACCCGGCCCTTCCCTACATTGCTTCACGCACCCGCGCCGCGCCCCCATCCACCTCGCCTGTCGAGGAAGTAGCAGTAGGGGAGGCCTGCTGTAACAGAACCGACCAATTATATGAAATTAAGTAAGAAAATCACCCGCCAGAACAAACGATTTAGCAAACTTAAGCCCGTATAACCCGGTAGTCCGTGAAATCACGAAGAATTTCAAACCAACTCGCATACCAGCCAAGATCGTAATAAGTTTAGCGGTCACCATCACATATTACATAAAAGTTCGCATCACAGATACATCGGAGTTTAAACAAAGTTATTACAAACCGAGTTCAAATAGAAAGTAGCGGAAGCAATTTGTTCAATTTCACACACTCACACGGAGTTCGAAGTACCGTGCCAGCTGATGATCATCTCCAACAAAAGCATTAGACGAGACGTAAGGAATGACCATTGCCCATGGTCCTAAGCATCACCCATCGCAGGATAAAGGCAGTTGATATAGTAGCCGTAATACATCTGCCCATCTGCAACAAGTTGGAACAAAACCCTGAGTACGAGAAGGTACTCAGCTAGACTTACCTGACATAACCAAAAATAAAGTGACACCAAGGATTATGAAGGGCTTTATAGCGGTGTAGCTGACACATTTGCAAAAAGGCATTTTTAGCATTTCAAGAACCTTTTCCAAAAGCATTATATCAAGTTAATCATTATTAACCTGTCGGCTACATTTGCACCTATACTAGAGCAAGCATGTGATTAAGTAATTAATGATAACCAATGATCATTAGCACTTCCATAATATCATATCTATTATAACTGTCTGAGTGTTCCATCAACAATACTACGATGAAGTAACTCAAGTCAATGGTTCACTATCCAGTGAACGATGGCGATTCGAATCGATTATTAACCAGCTGGTAATTTATTCCTCACACAAACCTCACTCACCCACTAAAGTGAGATATTGGTCACCGAGTCAACTATCTAGGAAAAATCTCGAGTTCGCTAGGAACCACATGTACCCGGGGGCCAACCGACTGCCTTTTGGTCTTATCATCGTGTCCCCGTGTCCTACCACACCTTCTCCGGTACAGTGCGCTACAGGCAATCCACTCGGCCCAAATAATCTTCAAGCTTCGCGGTCAAAAGGTACGTTATTCGGCCAGCTAAATGTGAGGCATGCGTTCAACATGACCCGAGGCCCAACATTGGTCGGTCCTTAATAGACACAGACGGGAAGCACTACAGTTCGAAAACCATGTAAGTCTCTATCCGATCTCAACTTCAAATTAACACTTACTTATCCCATGATGACATAATTATCCAAGCAGATCCAGGTAACCACCTATAGCTCACAGGTGACAGGAAATCACCCGACTTCTACTGGTCTAAGCCAGCTAAGCATTGACTTGACTGCGGATACCAGGTAACAAGGATATAGTATACAAAGGTAAACAAGGTATAATGCAGCAACGGTTACAGACCACTCCTGATCGTAATGCATTAATTAAAGTAAAGCATTAATTAAATATTTGCAAACCGAGGGAGAAATGCTCCAGGCCTTGCCTCTCTCGAAGGAACTCGGGCGGTGATAGGGGCACTCTGGAAGCTCCTCAACGTCCTCCTCGTCGGCCTCGGGCACCTCCTGTGGCTGCACCTCGAGCTGCTCTTCCGGCTCCTCGGGTACGACGACTGGATTCTCTATTTGCGATCCTGTATGATGCAGGTGCGTAAGTGCTTATGCAAAAAGGTGCATCGGATGAAAATGCACACAATGAACATGCTTGCATGCAAGGTAGATGAACATGATTTGCTTTATTGGGTAGAATATAGTACAATTTTAATACAAGGTAGTCAACATCATCCAAGAACATGTACTATAAGTATATGTCATCTACTGCATTCTCTTCTACTACTAACTACCATGTAGCCACGCATAATTACTGCCATACTAATACTACAACCAATGTACTAACATGCTAAATCACAACATCAAGTTAAAATGCTTTAAAGATACACCAAAGATTCACTAATTTTCTAATCATGCATAAAACAAGATTTAATTAAACCCTAATTAACACTAGGTTCGAATAGCAACATCTATTTTGATAGTACAGAAAAATTTAAGAAAATTACTATAGCATAGTACTACTCTAAGTAGACTACCATACAATTTTCATGGCATTTGGATAAGTAAAATAGCCTACACAAAAATGACAAGCTATGGCATAAATATGAGCATGAAAATACTTTGTATTATGAAAAGTATCAAACAACAGATTTAGCATTTTTCCTATGTTCTACATAGTAAATAATCATTGTACAAAACTTATCACATGCATGTTTTATACAAATTTTGCTCTCTAGCAAAAATAACAAATAACAACAAATAACAGCACTTGAACTACACATCATAATTTTTCTACATAACATGCATGACATATATTTTTCATACAAATTGTATCACATAAGAAGAATAACAAACTTGGAACCATATTTTTCTGAGCTCCCTATGATTTATTATGCATTTCTTAAGAAAATAGCAATTTCAAGAATTAAATAAAGCTTCACAGAAAATTATCACAAATTCAACATGCAAAAATTTTAAGCTATAGATCTAGTCATGAGGATCACAAAAAAAATTTATTTCACCATTTTTGGAGCAATACTTTTCAAGATATGAATTTTGGAAGCCCTTAAATAATTTTTGGAAATCAATTTCAAAATCCTTTTAAACCCAACCGGTCAAAAATGCTAAGCACACCCCGCTTCCTCTCCCCGAATCCACACAGAGGAGCCGACAGGTGGGTCCTCGGGTCAGCGGGACCCCACTTATCAACGACACAGACACAGAGGGCGGCGCTGACCAGCTCGTTCTCACCGGCGATGACCTCACCGGTGGCAGCGGCTAGCCCTAGACGATCTCCTCGATGAACCGCACTCAACGGTGCACTAAACTCTAGCTCTATTGGCCTTGAAAACTAGTGACCACGGCAAGGGCGGACAGCGACACGGCCACGGTGGCGCACCGGCTGACTCCGGCCATGACCGGGCAAGCTGAGCTGGGGATGAGCTCCGTGGACCTCTAGCGGTGCTATTGAGCCTAACGCGAGGGGTGGAGATGGACAAGAGAGGGTCGGATACGGTGACGGCCCAACTCCGGCAAGTCCATCCATGGCGGACGGCAGCAGAAAAGGGAATGCGACCCCACCTGCGGTCTATCGGCTCGGGGAAGGGGTGGACTGAGAGTAGCAGCTGCGGGCGGAGTTGTGGCTACAGTGGAGCGAGCTGTGGTGGCTCGTTGGCGGCGAACGGGGGCGCCGGAGCCGAGCGGCGAGGAATGGGGCGAGGATTTCCCCCTTCGGCCGAGCGTGGTGAGCGAGCTGGAGGAGGAGCGCGGTGGAGAGGGCGCTCAGACAGGGCTTAAGGCTTGCGCGTGGGGGCTACCGGGCGTCACCCGGCCGGTGTCGCCGGCATGCGGCCACCACACGGCGTAGAGCGCTTGAGCGCGGTCGGATGGCGCATCCGCGCGCGGGATGGGGAGATGCGCGCGGCGTGGGCCTAGGCCATGGAGGAGGAGCGCGGGCGCGGACGCGGAGGCTGGGCCAGGCCAGCTTCGGCTGGCGGGCCGGAAAGGAGGCGACGGCCGGTAAGGTGAAAGAAGGTTTTCCAAATTCTATTTTCAAATAGATTTCAAATAACAGCTTCAAATAACATTTTGAGCAAGAAAATGACATTTTCTGGAAATGGCCCAAAAATGAAAGTTTCTTAGAATTTAATCCTCTACAACTTTGCTTTAGGGACCAACTAAAAATTATGCTTAGATTTTGAATTGGAATGCAAAGCTAAATATGAAGGATTTTTGACTATTTTTGGGAATATTTTTAAAAGTAAAATTTGACAAAATTTTAAATACCAAAGTTGCTCCAATTTGCATGATAAATATGTCTAAGTGAGTTACATTTATAACCACACATGTTTTATTGGCCTAGCTAGCATAATCAGAGCAAAATTTGTATTAACAAGCACAAGCAACATTCATGTTTCAAAGTGATGTTTCACATGTTTCAACTCAATGCTATACTTTACTTTACATGTGATTATGAATGCAAATGATGCTCTTGCGTATGATTTGCAATGCTAAATGTATGATAACACCAGGGTGTTACACTTGCGCTTGCGCCTTCGGAGGCCTATGCCTACACCTGAGCCTACGCCCCCATCCACCTCACACCGTCGACAGGAAGGGGAGACCAGCGCCACTGCAGTTCCCCACCACGATACATAGTCCGTGACCGCGTGGGCGAACGCGGTGTTTTCAAGTGTTTCAGGTGTTTCAGATTTATATTTCAAGTATTTCATCCTATGTTGCAAACGTCAATCTAGGATGTTGCATATGTTGCAAAAGCACTATATGTATGTTGCAAACCTATGTTTCAAGTGTTTCATGTGTTTTAGACATTTGTTTCAAATGTTTCATCTGGATATTTCAAAAGTAGATCTTGGTGTTGCACATGTTTCAATGGCTACACACTCATGTTTCATACGCATGTTTCAAGTATTTCATTTATGTCAGGCTTATGTTGTAAATGTTTCGTTTGGATGTTTCAAAAGTATATCTTGGTGTTGCACATGTTGTAATGGCTATACAAGCATGTTTCAAGTGTTTCGTCTGTTTTTAGATTTATGTTGCAAATGTTTCGTCTGGATGTTTCAAAAGTAGATCTTAGTGTTGCCTATGTTGCATTGGCTACACACGTATGTTTTAAGTGTTTCATCTATTTTCAGAGTTTTGTTGCATATGTTTCATCTAAATGTTTCAAAAGTAGATTGGGTGTTGCATGTTGCCGTCCGCCTGCAACTACTGGTGCACCGCCATGGTTCATGTATTGACGCCTCCGTGGCGCGCATCTTCAGGCGGGGCAGGTGGGCGTGGGTCCTGGTTTCACCGTGTGGGCGCGGGGCGCGGTTCCATGTGCGGACGCTGGATGGGTGCAGGGGCGCACGTTCGGCGATGCGGGGAGTGGGATGGGCGTGGCCACGGTTTTTGGACGCTGGCGCTAGCTGGGAACGGAATGGAACGCATGGGATGCGATGCGGGCACAGGGGCATGGGAGCTGTGTCCGAACGCAGGCCTGGGCCGAATGTATGGACGCTAGCAAACCCGCAAATTAAACTGAGCCCATAATGAAGCATAACTTACCATGTTTATATGCATTGTTGGGGATGGGGCGAGAATAGAACTCGCCGCGACCAGCCGACTCTAACCTGCAAATAAGCTGTTTCACTTGTGTACTGCATAATTTTGGTTCAGTAGAACCTAGCAGTTTAGGGAAATACTTAGTGAAATTTTACTGTGCTTAGAAAAAACCAGAGCCATCCATTTGCATAGATCAAATCAGAACCAATGTAGTGGAACTTAAGTTGTGGACCGGAATCAGAAATATGTGGGTCCGGATCCAAAATTATATGAGCAAATAATTATTTCCATAATAAATTTAAAGGTTAGAATAGTACTTTCACGTAGCTTCTGCCTCTTATCTCCTTGTGCATGCTCTCGTCTCTCCTTTTATGTCTCCGAGCGTGGCCGGCGCGGCTCACAGGGCTCACGGGCAGGCGTGAAGGCTCCCCGGCACGCGCTCCTAGCGCGCGTGGACGGGCCCCGCAACTCCCTCTCTCTCCTAGCACGGCAGCACTTCTGCCGCTGCCATGGTCGCACCATCGTTGAAGAGGAACTTCGCGATGCCGTTGAGGTTACGCCTCCATGGGAAGCTCTAAGCCACCCCAGCTGGCCGTGCCAGGACTCGAGCTGGAAAACAGCTTGTGGTGGTTCTCGGAGAGAGAAGAACTCAGGCATGATCCTGATGTGTTCTTGGCCACATACACGTCTTTTCCACTTCTCCATGTCTCTGAATAGCAATGTATCGTACCCTCTGAAATGCAATGTAATGGTAGTGCTGTTCTCTGAATATGTAATGTATGCGTGCTCTCTGAAATTGTAGTGCTGCTCATTTCTGAATGAATGCATGTTCAGTTTTATTTTCGGCAATCCTATATCCATGGTCAATGTCTGAATATCACTCGTTCCATTCTACATTCAGCAGCCAAACCTTTCTTGATAATTTGTAGGTCATTGTATTCCTTAAAAATAGATTCACCCAAGGAATGGCATGCTGTCATCATCTCTACTTGACATCAGTCATACGCTGTCAAATTGAGATTATCATCGTTCTGAAAACATCAGTCTTTCACATTCATTATTTACTAACAATACCAATCCACATCAATTTACAATCTGAATTTAATAGCCAGAAATTCAATCTCAGTGTACATCAATTATTATTATATAATCTAAATCTGACATCCAGTCCTAGTATTATTCACTTAATTTCACTCTAACTCACATCAATTACAGTCTCAATTTCACATCGGTTCTTGGTAGACGTGCTGCTCTGCTGTTTCTGCAGAACTGAAATTGAGAACACCGTTACAACCACAGAACCACAGAGCAGACCCACGTAAGGCAATCAGCAGAGCACCGGGCGAGCAGGCGGACAACGACGACTAGGAGCTGGCCAGGCGGTCAGCGGCCAAACTCTGGTGGCAAGAGATGAGTTGAGGGCAGTCGACTGTCGAGCCCTCGCAGGAGGCAGGGGCGGGCCCGGGCAAGCGGCGGCGACGACATTCCACGTGCGGGCAGCGGCCAGCCCCTGGCAGGAAGGCAGCCGGCTGCGCGAGCTCCTGGCAGGCGTGTGGGCGGCGGTGAGCCAATCCCTCTGTCATCTGCCGCAACAGAGCAAAACAGATTGGATAACCCTCGTGTAAGAAATAGATTAAAATTACTAAACTACCCTTGATTATAATTAATTTTCCATTTTTTCGATCAACGTCGGACAAAAATTCCAGTGCAAGTAACCTGTGGGTTCCTGTCAAGCATAGTAAGAAAGCTCAAATACTTAATCCCCCGGGGATTGTACGTGGGACGTAGGTGGATGGCGACGATTATATAATACACAGAATTTCTCATGTGGCAGCGAAACCCAGACAAGAATATTCGCCCGGTGCACGCGCATACGGTGGACGGAGACTCGTATCCAAATATCAATCGAGGCGTTGATGGATCGGAAGTTCGTTCAAGCCTAGCGGAGACCACCGAGACGTCGTCCATGCGGCCATGCGGGGTCGTAGAATAAAAAACCTCGATCAACTGTCTGGACTATCATTAGTACTCCTTCTAGTTAGTTTTAGAATAAAAAACCTGGGCTTGGCTGTGTAAGTGGGCTGATGCCATATCACAGGACAGGAAAGTGAAGTTGAGTAGATTGGCATTTTTTTTTTCAAGTTTTATTAGGTTGGCAAAAATTAACCAACCAACTGACATTGGCTCCCTAGGTAGGTAGCCTCAGACGCCTAAGACGAAATGCCATGAAATGAAATGAATGGGAAGATGCGAGTTACGGTAGGGAACCCTTTTTATTTTTTTTGCAAAAAATTGCTTTTTTTGAACTTGGTCACTGGTTTAACAATGGCGGTAGAGTTAACTGATTTAACAGGGTATTGCTTCGGGGCAGGAATCGTGTTGCTGTAGCCTCCATCAATGTGCTCAGGATGTTATGTAATTTGAGCTTGGTCACTAGTTGCCTGTGCCCATAACCGTAAAAGTATTCGGCCGTGACGGGGAGACTCTCCTAGGCTCCGTGTTAAGGAGGTGCCTTGCTTCGACTGGTTACATGTGTCCAAAAATCACTTCAAATTTAAGCTCTGCCCAGAAAATTACATGGATGTATCTTATCAGCAACTTATGGTCATCAGATAACAGCTAGCAAGGAGACTCTGCTCTTTTTTTTTGCCAATAAGGTGACTCTGTTCTTGATTCTACTGGACGCTCCAGCAAAAGACTCTGTTCACAACTATGGGCGGCGCATTACACTATTTATATTGGTAATAATTAGAGCTCGTGACAGCCATCCATTGTCAATGTGAAATGTGACAGTATACTTACTGTGTTGGGAACGACACTGTACACATGGTTTTGCGCAAGATGTGGTGGCAGCAAATATAAGCCAGCAACAGCACAGTTCAACAAGGTACGTACCATCATGTGTCTAGATTATTCACAACGAGTAGTATACAATATCAAATTATCCAATCACAGCTTTCAATTTGGTAGTAGGCCTACCACCTTCTATAGTTCTTCAAATAACAGATACTTACCAAGCAAAAAACATCTCCAATATGAGGCTGTACGGGATATCCCAGCCAACCAAAAAAGGAAGGAGACGAGAAAATATCATTATAGTAGGCGCCTCAGGACTAAGGAGCAATCAACAAGAAGCTCACAACATAAATAAATTACAAGAACAGAGTACATTAACCGTTGCAAATTACAATGAGTACAAGTTTGTTCTCGGCCCACCAGTTCATAACTTCATAAAAATTATTAAAACACATACAGTTAAACCCAAACAGATTTAGCAAACACACTGTTAACACGCATACAGAATCCAAACAGATACAGAATCCAAACATGTCCAGGTTTGAACTTGGTTTCATGGCATCCTGAAACCAACAATTATTAACACACATACATACAGAAATCCAAACATGTCGAGCAAACCAACAAAAAAATGACATGTCCCTTGGCAAACATTATTAGAAACAAACACACTCGATCACAAAGCAGGATACAATACCACCCTCACTGAGATGGAGGGAATGGAGAGGGCAACTTAGTTGTGTGCTTGCACAGAGCACTGAATCTGAAACCAAACTGATCACCTAAGGTAGCTTTCAATGATATGTTTCTTGCGTGACACAAACTCTGGTGGCGCCAGATGCAAGTAATAGTTACTCTGCTCTGGCAGCTTCAACTGCAGCCTATCCCACCACTCACGCTCTCCGCTGACTTTCACCTTGTACTTTGGATAGTTCGCCAGGAATGGGAGATGGTGAAAGGATTGGCAGCCCCGGACAAAGAGCTTCTCCCACTTTGGCGTTTGAAACCGAAATGTAACAACATCATGGATGTGCAGCAGTTGTGGAAGCTCCTGGAGGTAGATCCTTTTGATGCTTGGGAGTGGAGAATATGATAGCGGACAATCAGGATGTTTGTAGAAAATTGTCTTGAGGTTGGAGCAGAAGAGAATGACTAGAGTCTCTAGTGCAGGTAATGATAAATTCCATGGGAACATTTTCTCCAGTAGTGGGCAGTGCTCCAGGTGAACATGTTTTAGTAGCTTCAAAGTGATGAATCTCCAGTACCATAAATTAAATGGCTTAACAGGCTCAACAATGCATAGTAGATTCCTAAGGGAGGAGGCCTGCAGTATCCTTAGGGAATGTAATACCTCTGTGCTCTGTGATCCCATTCTGAATACTACTGTCATTTGATTGCAGTGAAGGAGCTGGCATTCTTCTAGTGTCCTGAGACTATAATTGAGGTCAGTAAGGCATCTGACGAAATTATCATCTGCAATGAATATTGAGTTTGTCACTGAGAGAATATGCCTTAAGCCATTTGGGTACGGATTCACTGCTGATATCTCAACATGACGTTGTTTTGGCTGAAGCTTCATCATAGACACAATACTAGCAGGCTTAGAATACTGGACATCACGATAAGTTGAATTCTTCTGGATCCTGGTAGATAACTCAGCTTCATTGTTCTGCGGCTTCTTGCCTTTCACACTGCATGGTTTAACTTGGACATTGAATGACTGTAGAAACTGCCCATTCTTGACTAACTTTTTAGCAGCATCTTGATTGAAGCTATGGAACATTCTGGGGTCATTTATGTTGATCTGTGCAGTGTTGGTAGTTATCTCCCCTTCCTGAAAATTTCCGTCTGCACATAATTTCTTCTGGCAAAACATCTTAAAAACTTGATTGTCATCATCATCTGCACAATGATCTAAATAGAAAATCTTGGGAAAGCGGACCAACTGATGCCATGGAAATCTCATGGAATAAGGAACTCCAAGAAGAAGTAACATCCTGAGTTGGGGTAGATTTGGCAGGTTGTGAGGTACCTCCTCAAGATCTGTTCTAGAAAGATCAACGTCCTCCAAGGCTGTAAGATCATCACTGAAGTTGATAATTTTGAGTTTGCTGCAGCCACGCAAGGACAGGCACCTAATCCAAGGTCCTGACAGTGAGAATGTTCCCAGGGTTGGATGCCCATGGATTTTGATATTTTCCAAGGACTTCCATGTTTGTATGTGAAGATTTTCGAGGCATGGTACTAGTTCCCAGAGATACTCAAGTCTTAAGCCAGCACAGTTAGAAATATATAGCTCTTTGAGGCCCTTGGCTTCAGACAGTGACATTGGGAGTGACATCAATAGCACGTTGTTGATTAGCTTGAGTGTATTCAGGATTTGCATTTTTTGGAACATGTGCTCTGGAAAAGAGGTAATCTGAGTCCCCTCAACATGAAGAACCAACAGATTTGACAGTTGAGCCATGGAAGGAGGTAATTCTTCGAGATTGGAGCAATTACCAAGAATGAGCTCCTCAAGGCTTGACATTTCACTGAAGAATTCAGAAGGCAGGGTGGTGAACTTTGAGCCTGATAGGTCAAGGTAGTGCAGACTGCTCTTGTTACTGCCATCTTGTTGTGTTAACTCAATCAGGGGAACCCCATTCATATCTAGGACTTCAAGGTTTTCAAGATGAGCAAGTGGTGATGTTTGTTTGTCAGAACTAAATGGTGGTGGAGATAAGGTGTCTAGTTGGGAGCAGCCTCTGAGCGAGAGCAAGTAGAGATTCAGTAGATTGGAAAACAAAGGAGGAAGTGAATTTATAGGTGTGTAGGACAAATCAAGGACGCGGAGGTGTGGGGTGAGCAGTTTATCAATACAAAATGCTGACGTATCTGAGCAGCTTCTCAGAATCGGGGTTGTGATGTTTATATCTCCTCTGGTTTCCCTCGGCCACCCCCAATTCCAGCTTACATGCCTACCATCATCGTTCACAAATGAGACCCATCTTAGTTGGTTGCCCTTCTTCAGATGAGTATTGAGTTCATCTTGATTGAGCCGTGGGACATGCTCGGCTAACTTCGAGACACCAGTGATGACATCCTGGGAGGATGACATAGAAGTAGGTTCTTCACTTGAAGTGCTTGCTGTTGATGTAGAAACAGAGTAGATTGGCAGTAATGAGTATTCCTGCAAGGCTTGAATCACGACCTTCCCAGCTTCATATGCAGACAAGTAGTGGTAGCTGCTCTGTTTTTGGCTGGTGTTTGCTGGTATCTTGGTGGAAATTGCTGTGGAGAAAATCAGGTCCTCAGCCACCCAGCAACGGACCAGCTTGTCGGAGGTAACACAGGAGGTGTTGCTAGCCTGATGTCCAGCGGCAGCTCCATCTTCTTGCAGTGGATGGTAGAGGATACTATAGTACAGGCATTGCTGAGCTACGTGGAGCCAAAACTCCTCGTCTCCTTTGTCCTGGAGTCTGACATAAATGGATCTGGCTGCATCCCGTAAGGCCTCTTTGATAAACTTAGCCCAATCTTGCTCAGGGAGACCATCAAAAGGTGGTGCATAGTAATATTCCGGGGTTAAATGATGGACCCAGCCAAGAAGTCCTGTAGAGCCTCTGCTTATTTCATCTTTGGAAGTGGTTGAGATGAGCCACCGCCGGTTTTGGAGTACTGATGGCCGCCGCACGCCCATTATAAAAACCAACACGTCAAGTGAGATGGGAACATGTAGGTTTTCCACAAGGAGCAGATGCCTTTTCCCTTCCAAAGCTTCTCTGATCCTTTCTAGTATTGAAGAATATTCAGGTTGGCGATCATAGATAGGATCCCACTGTATGGATTGATCTGACCCAAACAGTCTAAGGTACCCCTTTCCAAAAGCCTGGAGCATCAGGTTTTCAGAGAAGTTGCAGTAGCCAAAGTACCTCTCTTCAGCTGCAAGCTGTTTGATTTCTTCAGCCAGCGGTGTCTTCAGGGTTCTTGCCAACTCTGTGAGGACATAAAACGTCAACTGATTCTGCCCTGTTGTGCTGCTTGTTGCTGTGGCGGATAGGGTTGGGAGCCTCACGCGGATAATGTGTTGGTAGGGTCCACATAGTTCCATGGTGCGCTCAAACAAGAGCCTGGTGAGAGTGGGCAGAAACGAAGCTGGCGGTCCAATTCCAACGTTCAATATCACCGGGTGCTCCTTGCTCCACTCCTCCACATTTTCTTCCAATGCTGGTAATTCACTCCGGTAAACATAACGTTCGCGCCTCTCCGAGAGTACGCCACCCCTGCATTTAATAGGCCTCGTCAGTGCTCCCTCAACAAGTGCATGTACATATGTAGAAATGTGATTTTTTTTGGAGAATCAGATGTCCAGTGATTAAATTAACATAACTTAGTCTTTAGGCCAATCTTAATGGGAGTTTCATAGAGTTTCATAAACATTAAATACGCTGACATGGCACTGCATCGATGAAGAGAGATGATGAAAGTTTCATGGGAATAGAGAGAATTTTGTGGGGATAAAACTCTTCTGCACTATTTCCAAAATATTGGTGTTACCCAAGGGAGGCCCCAAGGAGGCTACACGTTAATCCTATGAGATGCTCTAGAAAAACAGATAAATCCTATAAATTCTCACAAAAATTAGAAGCATCCGGCTATCAATCTAGAAGCCTCTAATAATGATAACCATTCGATCTACTCCACTTCGAAAAAATTACCCACACTTGCCCTTATAAAAACATCATAAAATAACCCCATAAATATATATATAAATTACCAACCACTGCCATTATAAAAATGTATTATAATTTTTTTAGTAAAACTAGATATCTACATCCAAATTATACATTTAGATAGAATATCCTAAGGTACAGACCTATTGGCCCCCGGTGCCTCCTCTTAGCTCTCTCTCGCGCGCTCACGTGGAGACCTATTGCCACCGCTGCCTCATCCAGCAATCAGACGGAGTTTTCAACCCGCAAGAAAGCCAGTCAAAACATTGCCTGGCTCTTCCTTCCAAGCGACAGCATTAAGCGCAGGCTTTCTTGCAAGTAGTTGCATGATGTCCGGATGACCGGACCCTTTGTTTCCTGATCTCCTGTTTGGAGTAGATGCAATCTGATTGTTACTCAATCTTCTGTTGTGGATTTCAAAAGTTGACGTATATATGTACCACTACCGCAACATCATCGATAAAGCTGATGCAGCAACGCAACTGCGGCAGAACCTGCTGTTCGTCCGTGCACCGTCCTTCGTCAGCATGCATATATGTACATCAGTATAGATGCATGGAGCTCCAGTGCAAAAAGTTCATCAGGCCAGGCATTCGTCAACAAGAACCACGTAGTACTAGTAGAGAACAGACTTTCAGTTTTTGGCTTTAGTCTCCGCCAGATTTGTGCCCAAGACTAAAGGGAGCACTAGTTCCGGTATACTTCTAGTGCCGGAGACCTGTGAGTACATGTTCCTCAATGCCAAAGTACTCCAAAAAGCTTACAGTAGGGGGTATGCAAGCTACAGTCCTACAAGAAGTAAGTGTTCGAGGAAGGGGAAAATGTTCGGAGGAAGTCTATGGAAGTCGATCGAAGAATGATTTGATCGGCCTCCTTTCAGATATCTCACGAAGAAGGCATGGCTCCCCTTATATAGTCACGGGGCCAGGTTACGTGCAGAGTAGGGTTCTCCTAGCCCGAGTGGCCAGGAGCCCGAGGGAGGGAGAAGCTAGAGTGCTTGTTAAGAAGTCCATCTGGTCTTGTCGTTGTGTCAGGGTATAGTCGTCTTGAGCTTGCTCCTTACACCAAGGTGCATCGTACGGTGGAGGTACTATTCTGGCCATGGTGGCGAAATGGGAGTGGTGGTTGCTCACCAACTCCCCTACCCGGTATGTCTTGCTTGCTGTCGTCGGGGCCTCTGTCCTGGTGTTCCACTTCTTCGGGGAGAAGTCGTGATGTCACTGTATGGCTGCCTACTCCCGTGGTCGGGATCCCATTGCCCCGACCTCCTGGGGTTGGATCGGGGGCATAGGATCTGGTTAGAGCGGGAGAGCTTACTCCCGTTGTGGTGGGTGTGATCATATGCCCATCCATCAGGCTGGACGGGGCGTGGGCAGTGCCAAGCCACGCAGAGTGACATAGCCGTGTCCAGGTGTGGTCTTGTCCATCAGCGGGGTGCTAACGGAGGCAACACTCTGTCCTAGGCCAGATGGTCAGAAGGGTTGCCGTCCTCTCATACCTGGTGGAGTGTGCGCGTGCGTGTCCTGTCTGGGCAGGAGTATGACACGTGTCTTCCCACCTCTCACCCTTTCCTCAGTGGCCAAGGCTATAGGTGGTCGGGGGCACCGCGCGGTGCAAGGTTGAGTGGTGGGAGAGGTTAATGCAGGCCTCGTAAGGCTCAACGATGGGGAGTTGAGTTAGGCCATGTTTAGCTGGGCCGTGGCTAGCTAGGTTGTCCTGATTGACTCTTAAGGCCGTGCTTTGAGGTATCCCATTTACATAACTCCAACTAGTAGCCACCAAGTGTTTTTACGATTAGAGGTGATCGTGAAGGCACTCTTTCAAGCAGTGTTTCCAGTGGTTGAGGCGTTAGCATGGGTCACGGCTGCCCTGCGCTTGCATAGTTTTGTGTCCACGCCTCGAGGTGCGGTATGCTAACTTTTTAGTCGTTGGCCGCCTGAGGCGCCTCCCATCTTTATTCTGATGGGACAAGTCGACTAGCTTGCACCGGGCCTGGTGTTAGCTGCTGCGCCTAGTCTGGCCCGCCTTCCCTGCTACAAGCTCGGCATTCCTCGGGGAGTCTTGAGGGTATAGGCCTATGCATAGGCTTTTCCATCCACCCCGCATCGCTGCGCGGCGTGTGACTTATAGGTAGCGTAGCCATGTGCGGGCCTATAAAATGGGAGTTCCCTCCTCCAATTTCGAGTTGTCCTGGCGTTAGTACCTAACCGCATTTGCGCGCCCTTAGCTTGTAGGAGCGTGATGCAGCCTCCTAGGGTCCAGTTTCTCCGGCTAGTCGGCAGCGGCGTTCCTTCCAACACTTGGTGCTAGAAGAACGCTTGTGAGCACAGGGGTACGCCATCCACAGGATGAAGGAGGCGCTTGCCGGAGCTTTTGCGCCTCTTTCCCCCGCGTGTTTCGGCCTTGGGGTCGTGATGCTGCTTGCGAGGTGCTCCTCTTCCTCGCTATTCTTGCATCTGCAGTATGCGCCCTTGTGGCCTTTAAGGATACCCCCATCGTGGTGGTATCAGGTTTTTTGTGTCTTGTATTGTGAGCGTCTTGACCGCTCTCACTTTGTATCCATTGGTCATGAATGAAGAGGAGCTTATTCTGTAGCGTTTGTGCGCCCATTTTTGTGGACAAGGCGAGCCCCCGAGCCGCTTGCCCATGACCTGCGCTTTGTTTGAGGTCGCGTGTGAGAGCGGATTTGTGAGTTCCTCGCTGCGGCTTGCCACTGCTTTGGTCGCGGTGACATTGTTTGCATGAGAGGCTTTTTGCAGGTTCTGGCATTGCTTCACAGGGAAGGTGCGTCCGTGACACCTTGGTCTCCTATCCTACTGGTTCCCACCCACGAGTGTGGTGTTTGGAGAGGGCATTGGCATTCCTGGATATGCGAAGGTGGTGATCGAAGCTTGGCTCCAACCTCGGTTGAGGTCACAGGGATCCAGGTCCCTTTACACTTGGTATCCTTTTTGTCCCCCGGGGGGTCGTGGAGCCCTTTTACAGGCAGGTTTTTCCGTCCCATGTGGGAGGAAGCTTGTTTTCTGCACCCTTGTCAGTCGGGTGGTTGGAGGTGGGGGTGCCTTGGTCCCAAGCCGGGACTGGTCTAGGAGAGGCGATCGGTCGCTTTGCCCTGACTTGGTCGGGGCCGTCTAACCTTGCCTTCCTTTGCCCATGGTTCCCTTGTGAGCTCTAAGCAGTAACGTACCGCTCTTGTGAGCCAGTTTGTTCGCCCCACGTGGGGTGAGACTGTCCACTATAACCTCGTGGTCGAGCAGTGCCCCTCGTCGAGCTCAATGGGTGATTCGAGTGGGACCTAATTCTCCCCCAACAATCGACATGGAGTTTAGCTATGCCTCAAGCAAGATGTCCCATACATCATCGACCGCCTATCCTGTCAGCCCTGACCGTCTCCGCAATGGCCAGAGGGCAAGATGCCTTCCCCCGGAAGGGGTAACCCGTGTGGCTTTGAAGTCAATGACTCGAACACAGGTAGAGATGGCCGAAGGTTCAGCACCATTTTGATTTAAAGCCGCTCGGGGCCCATATTCTCCGTGCCCCTAACTCTTTGGCGGCTACAGACCCTTTCGCGGGCCGACCCAGTTGATAATACGGGAATTGGTGCGTCTGTGGCACGTAGGAGAGAAGTCGGAGGGTCGCTCTTGTATGTGGACCTAGGGGTGGCCAGCCTGCCAGGTCACATCGTGACTTAATGGCCCCTTCTGACATGTGATCGTGTGCCACGGCGCCTCAGCTCATTCTTCGAAGGAAAACAGGAGTGGTTGCAAATGCATCGAAAAAGGAATAATGGGAAGGCACGAGGCTTACTTTGCTTCTAACATTGGTTGTGCCTCTGTCGCTTCTCCTTCGGTCTACCGCAGCACCCCTGGTCAGCTAAGATTCCGAAGCGATTAGTATGGAAGTAATAAGAGTGTGCCACCTGTGGTGTTCACCGAGCTTGACATTTGGGCTATAAATCCTTGGACGGGGCAGAGGGAGGAGGGCATCTGCTCCCCCATCCACCTCGTCCTTCTTCTTATCTTTCACGCTCCGAGCCCATGCTCTTCAAGTATGAGCGATGGACCACGCAAGCGTCCGAGGGAGCAATCTTCTGAGGCCGTCGTGCCTCCGCTGTGCCTCTACCGCTAGAGGAGAGGAGTTTGTTGTTCCGTGCTTGGCATCAACTTGGGTTGATCACTTGAGTTTTTTCAGGGACGTCCCCCATCCTGTGTCGCAGGAGGTCGATGGACCTGCTCGCACTATTCCTTCAGGATCAGCAAGATCATGCTCTTCCTCATCCTCCTCGGACTGACAAATCATATGGAATCCCGCCTGCGAGAAAGACGAGGCGTGCAGCCTCTATTCCGACGCCAACCGCGAGGTGGGTCGGCTTAAACTCTGGCTCGAGGCCGTCCAAGCAGCCCTTTTTGAGTCAAAGAGGGAGACCGTCACCGCGCGGTCAACGGTCACCGATGCCTAGGCCCAAGTGATTGGTAAGTCCTTTCTCATCATGCATCTTTCCTCTTGTGTCTTTATCGCCTAACTTGATCGTGTCTTCGCTGTCAGTCTTGGAGGAGTAGTTGGCCACCTCCTGTCTTGAGGTAGAGGTGGTACGTTACCGGGAGAACCTCGTGAACAAGGACCGCCTTAGGGCCATGACCTCTGGGATTTGGTAGGGGGCCAGCATCGGCCTGGCCGTGGTGCAGCTATGCACCGGCTATGACTTTCACCTTTTGGAGCCTGGCTTCACAGACAGCGCCCCTCAGGAGTGGGAGCAGCTGGTTATCGACTTCATCACTGCCGCCGAGGCCATTCGGTGGTCGTGAAAGTGGAGGACATCCTCCGTGGGGGCGGCCAAGGACCGTAGATTGTATTTAGGTTTTTGTTAATGAAAAACATTATCTTGTGTGTCGATTTTTGTTTTGGTTGTGATGGCTTGTTGTGACTAATCAGGCGTTCGGCCCTTAGGAGGTCGCGGGCATGCGACCGGTCTGTGTAGCTTAGACGCATGATCGTGACGCCGAGGATTAGGTCGCTGATTTGTCATGAGATGGAGAGGAGGAAAGAGGGAAAGATCTTTCGGCGCAGATCGAAATAGCATTCTACCCCTTTCCTACTCGTGCACGGCCGCTTAGCCTTGCCTGGGGACCGATCCTTGGGATTTGGCTTCATGCGACTCATTGGTGTGACCAAGAGATTGGTGAGTGAGTCATTGTTTTGTGAATAGGCAGACGAAGAAAACTATTTTTGAGTTAAAATAGCTTCTTATTCCTCCGGTACCAAGATGTACCAATATGCACTCAGTGCGTGCCCCCATGTGTTTCCCCCCGCGAGTGAGCCTTGTCGACTGTCCGCGCAAGTCGAGATGGGTCACTTGGGGAGTAAGCTAGGCTGAAGGCATCGCATGTTAGTTGTATTTCATGGCATATTCTACGGTTTATCCCGAGGTTCCGGCAGGCAAAGAGTAGGTATTCTCATGAATGTGTATGCAATCAAGTAAAGGGGAAGAGAGAAATTTGATGTTACTGTTTGATGTCCGGGAGTCTGATGAAGGTGTCCCGCCCCTTTCGCATCCTTGGCGCTTTCTCGCACTGGGTGTCGATGTTGATGGTCACGGCCGTCGGGTCGATCATTGCTTAGCTAGGGTGGTTGCCATCCCCAGGGTCCTTGTTCTTGATTGAGGGGTTGGCGATGGTGCGTGCGCATGCTCGCGCACCGATTGTGCAGGGAGGTCATCGTTGATTCTAGCTGCCTTGCTGGCACCTGCCAGGTCGCCTTCCATTGCCTTGGTGTCCATTGTGGAACCGGTGGTTCCTCGGGTCTGTTTCTTTGCGCTTAGGTCGGGGGCGACCTCGGTTGTGATCGCCTAGGGTATCTCAGACTCGATGGACTAGCATGCAGCTAGTGCAATGTCACAGTTCTCCCGCTCATAGAGGTTCGCCTAGTGGATGTCCCCGCCTACGATGATGATCCCTCATGGGCCCTGGATCTTGAGCTTAAGGTATGCGTAGTTGGTGATGGCCATGAACTTAGCGTAGCATGGCCATCCTAATATCGCGTGATATGCGCCTGGGAAATCCGCTATCTCGAAGGTGAGCACCTCCGTGCAGAAATTGTCATGACCGCTAAATGTTACAGGTAGGTCGACTTGCCCGAGGTGGATGGCCTGGATCCCTGGTATGACTCCGTGGAACGGGGCACCGTCTGGTCGTATCGTCGACCGTGACAATCCCATGGCGTCGTATGTTTTGGCATATAGGAGGTTCAAGCTGCTTTCGCCATCCATGAGTACCTTAGTCAGGCACATCTTGCCAATGATTGGGTCGACGACGAGAGGGAAACGACCTAGCTAAGGTATATGGTCGAGGTGGTCAGAACTGTCGAAGGTGATCACAGCCTCCAACCACTTCAAGAAAGTGGGGACCGCCTCCTCTGCTTTCGCCTGGACTCGTAAGCCACGAGCCCACCGAAGATCATGAGGAACCCTTTTGGATTAGGGAAGGCATCTTCCTTCTCCTTGTCGCTAGCAGGCTCATTGGGCTTCCTGCCATTAGCGAGCTCGTATTCTCCCTTAAGGTAGCATTTCAGGAGGTCGCAGTCCTTGCGCGCTTGATAGGGTAACCATGGTTGTGGCACAAGCTCTTCATCATCTTCTTGAAGTTGAGAGGGTTGCCCCTGTCGACTCTTCGCTTGTCGATTTGTCTGACCGCCATGACAAACTCACCGTCACGGCGTTTCCTATCCTTCTTGCCCTTCGTCACAGTCACGGTCTCCAGCGCTACTCACTGGCTCGATAGGGGCCTTGCCTTTGTTCGTGCCCAAGTTGGCTCGAACAGCCTCTTCTCTAGAGGCGTGGCTAGTCGAGAGGTCGAACAGTTCTCATGTTGTCCACGGCTTGTTAAGCCCAAGCTCATGGTCAAGAGACTCATTGTGCTCCCAGAGATGAATGCCATGATCATGTCAGTGTTGATGATGTCAAGGTGTTAGTTGCACTGCTTGGAGAAGTAGTGGATATCCTCACGTAGAGTCTCCCCGGGCTTCTGCCTGTAGTTTTTGAGGTCCCAGGAATTTCCAGGGCGCAAGTATGTGCCCTGAAAGTTTCCCACGAAGATGCACCTGTGGTCAGTGCACGAATGGATGCAATCCACCGGGAGGAGTTTAACCCACGCTCGCGCGTTTTCCGCAAGGTATATGGGGAGGTACGGAATGATGAAGGCATCATCATCAGCTCCTCCCGCTTGGCACACTAGATGAAAGTCTTCATGCCATACACTAGGGATAGTGTCCCCGTAGTACTTGACAATGTTGGGAGGAGTGTGGAACCGTGCCGAGAAGGGAGCTTGTCGGATCCTTCTCGCGAAGGCCCATGGCCCGCAGGCGTCTGGGCACGAACTACGCATAGTGTCCTGGCCGTGCGAGGCCATTCGGTGTCACAAGGCTCACTAACTGGCTCTTGCAGCTGGTCATGGCTTGCCGGTCCATGCTCGTGATGCCATACATCAGGCGTTGAGTGAGCGTGGCAGTTGTGCAGAAGCAACTTCGTGTGGGGGAAACCTCTAGCCCGTGATTCGTTTCATTCCCGGCAGGGCGGGGTCCTGCCTCCACATGGGGTCTGCTTGAGGTGCCATGGCCACATGAGCCTGGCCCGGTGCTGCCTCTGGGCCATCGCTATTCCATCGAGCTTGCAACGTGCTGTACGGCAGCAACCTCTAGTAGTCCTTGGAGCTCCTTGTGGACACACCTGCCCTCATCGCTTGATGGCTTGGGTGCTGATCGCATGATCATAGCCGCTGCGATGACATTCTGGCTGGCTCTGGAGAAGATTGGTGTCCCCTCCCCTCAGCCTATTGAATTTGGCCAAACACATGTGGGGCCCTTGCCCGAGTGCCGGTTGCACCGAGGTACTGTGCGCTCGGGAATTCCCTACCCTGGTGTTTGTTCGCTAGGCCAATCTCGCAAGTCCTAGCCCGCTCCAGCCTTTCTAGCTTGTGAGCCGCCTGCTCCTCCAGAGTTCGGTGGATTGGTGCCGGCCCTTCCTCCTCTCCTTCATCCACCACAGCCCTAGGCCTTGGGAGATGCAACATGTTACATTCTCACAAGGGTCGATTGCTCCCCGTAGAGCTAGAATCAGAGCCCACAACATTTAGGGTGGATGGCGGGAGGTTGCAGAAGGATTCAGGGTGGCCGTTGACCATCCCCGCGAACTCTGAATGAATCGGCGAACGGCACGCATGCTGGGCTAGTTCCCTCTCGAAGAGCTCCACAACATTCCTCAAGCCACAAGGCAGCGAAATGCTAGGGTCCCAAAATTTTGTCTCTAGAGGCATGGGCCCGCCTCTAGAGACTTGGCAAAAGGTGTTGGTCAGTGCATAGAAAGCGCACCGGCTCCGCTCTGGTTTGGGGTTAGGCCCAAGGTATGCTTTGATCCACCACGCATGCGCATTCAGATCAATGGCGGTGAGATCGTCGCCCCAAGGAGCTAAGCCCCGGGATGGTATCTGGAGCGAGGGCGCGGTGCTCTCGCAAAGATGCAGCTAGTCCATGTGGTCTACCAGCATGCCTAGGTTGAGAGTAGTTTGGTCATCATCCCGAGGCATGAGGCCTCGAGACGGTCGCCGAGATGAAGGCATGGCGCCTTCACCGAGGTGTAGCTGGCCTAGATGGTCAGCCACAAAATCTAGGTTCCCAAAGCAGAGAACCTGGCTAGGGCAGAGACTGAAGATGGGTGCCAACACGTTATTGTTGTCAAACTTGAGGCTCTCTGAGCAGATGCAGCCACTGGGGGCCGTATTGAGAGCAAGCTCAATGCAGGTGTAGGGTGCCATTGATGCCCTAATCACAATCGTGAGTGTGCAACTTTCCCCTACCTAGCGTGCCACCTGTCGGTGTTTTGAGAACCGACTAGTAAATTTATCACCGTGCTTCTCAAGGGATTCGATGGCTAGCACTCAGGACACAAAGGATTTATACTGGTTCAAGACAAAGCCCTACGCTTAGTGCCAGAGACCTATGAGTACGTGTTTCTCAATGCCAAAGTGATCCAAAAGGCTTACAATGGGGGTATACAAGCTATAGTCCTACAAGAAGTAAGTGTTCGAGGAAGGGGAAAATGTTCATAGGAAGTCTACGGAAGTCAATGGAAGAATGATCGATTGGCCTCCTTTCAGATGTCTTAAGAAGAAGGTTGGCTCCCCTTATATAGCCGTGGGGGTCAGGTTACATGCAAAGTAGGGTTCTCCCAGCCCAAGTGGCCAGGAGCCCTAGCGAGGGAGAAGCTAGCGTGCTTGTTAAGCAATCCATCTGGTCTTGTCGTTGCGTCAGGGTATGGTCATCTTGAACTTGCTCTTTACACCAAGGTGCATCATATAGTGGAGGTACTATTTTGGCCATGGCGGTGCAATAGGGTTGGTGGTTTCTCACCAACTCCACTGCCCGGTATGGCTTCCTTGCTATCATCGTGGCCTCTGTCCTGGCATTCGGCTTCTTCGGGGAGAAGTGGTGATGTCACTATACTAGGAGAGTGGTTGTCCCATCGTGGGCTGCCTACTCCTGTGGTCAGGATCCCGTTGCCTCGACCTCCTGGGGTTGGATTGGGTGCATAGGATCCGGTCAGAGCAGGAGAGCTTACTCCCATTGTGGTAGGTGTGATCGTACACCCATCCATTAGGCTGGACAGGGCGTGGGCCCTGCCAAGCCATGCAGAGTGATGTAGCCATGCCTAGGTGCAGTCTTGTCTATCAGTGGGGTGCTAACTGAGGCAACACTCTGTCCTAGGGCCGGACGGTCAGAAGGGTTGCCATCCTCTCGTACCTGGTGGAGTGTGCGCATGCGTGTCCTGTCTGGGCAGGAGTATGACTCGTGTCTTCCCACCTCTCACCCTTTCCTTAGCGGCCAAGGCTATAGGTGGTCGGGGGCACCGCACGGTTCAAGGTCAAGAGGTGGGAGAGGTCGAGGCAGGCCTCATAAGGCTCGACGACAAGAGTTGAGTCAGGCTATGTTTAGCAGGGCCTTGGCTAGCTGGGCTATCCTGATCGACTCTTAAGGCCGTGCTTTGGGGTATCCCATTTACATAACCCCGACAGGACTAAACCTTCAATCCTAGTTGGTGGCTTCAACCGGGACTTGAAGATGACCTCTATTTCCAGTTGGAGCCACCAACTAGGACTAGGGGTCTCAGGCTATATACTACAACTTTCTTCTTCCTCCACCAGCCTGAGCCATTTCAAGCTCTCGCTCTCTTCTTGGGCTCTGTTCTTGCTCATGGGAGGAGCTTGTGCTTGCAAGATTCGGGAAGACTTCTTTCCTCCATCATCCATTCTTGGGTTCTAAAGGTTAGCACCTTTGTCCTTTCCTGTTTCATTGCTAGTATGGGTTATTTCTTGGTTTAGAAATAGAGAAATTTGTGGTTTTTAGATTGAGAAGAATGGTAGATTTTTTGATTTATACACCATTTTAGCTCAAACTCACTTGATAGTTTGCCTATGTAGATGAAGGAAAGCTTATAGTAGTTCATCAAAACTAGTATCCACCATTCATTGCTAGTATGTATAGCTCATTTCATGGTTTAGCAATAGAGAAATTTATGATAGTTGATGAAAATGAGTATAGAGAGTAGATGATGACGGCTTCCGGGTCCTCGGCCTTGCATCGGGTTCCTAAGCGACTGAGGCCAGACCTCCCCCTTGTTGTATGTGGCAAGTGTCAGCAGAAGACTGTGCTGGAGTACAAAGTGAAGAAGGAGGGTCCCAACAAGGGCCGCATCTTCTATAAGTGTCTGAATCGCAATGTGAGTTCTTTTGGCCATATTTTTTATGGTTTGTAGCCATTTTCCATGATGATTTTGATTAAAGTTCTTGATTTGTTGTTTTAATTTTAGTGGGATGGCACTAAATGTGAATGTTGGTACCGGGAGGAAGAGTATGTTAAGCATGTACAACAATCGGCTGATGAGAGTGCACCTATGCATGAAGATGCAGTGAACTATGTTGATATTTGGTAACGCAATTAGGAAATGATCCGCAAGCGCACGGATATCGGTGAGCACTTCACCCGGGATGTTATCCAGAGTATCGTATTTATTTTTTTACCACTAGGAGAAAGCGTGCATCTGACTAACCAAATCTATTACTACTAACCTTTAGGCTACAACCACTGTGATTTGATGTGAGCGATGTATAGAGAAGACTGCAACTGCACTCTCGTTCTAACCTGGGTAAGGATGATCTACTGCTCTATTGGGGAGGCTCACGGAATCTAGACACCTCAAAGGATGTTCGACCCGCACCTATAAACCCTATCGATCCTGCTAACGGGATATGGAATACAAAGGTAGCTACGGAAATGTCACGTTCCTCGCTACTACCACGGTCCGGCTAGACAGGGGATATCTATGAGTATCCTAGCCCAAACACCTCGTTTACGCTAGAGATGATTACTCTAAACTCTACGCAAAGAGATTAAAGTAAACTCATAAACCAAAGAACAATAAAACAAAGAACTTACTAGAATTTAGAAGTCGAAATACTGAAGAATCCTAGGAGCAAGCCTCGGGTTAGGAGAACTTGATCCTGCAGGTACAACCTCGAAGTAGTCACCGACAGGCCGGGCTTCCTTCGATCTATACCTCCACTCTATCTCTCTCAATATAGAAGAACTAAGTCTAATCTCACATTGGATGCTAAGCCCTAATGAGGTGGGAACCCTAAGGGAACCTCTCTCTCTGAATCCTCTCTAGAAAATATGAAAATAATTCCTCTCTAAGGGCCAGGGGTCCTGCTTATATAGTCCCTTCAAGTGAACCTGGGCCGTCGGATCAAACCGACATTAATCGCACGGTTTTCCTTGATCCTTTAGGTCGGTGGGGCATAATCCGCGAGACTCATCCTGATTGGTTGCAGACCTAGGGCGGGAGCCCCAGGGTCCAGGGCGGGCGCCCTGGTCCCGGGCCCGTTCGGCCTCCCGTTCGATCCCGTGGCTTCTGGACGTGTGGGCCTTTCCTTTGTATTTCCTGATAACCCCCTGCAGAAACAGATAAACAACAAAACTCGTGGAATTCTGTCAGATCAAACCCTAATTCTAGGTGTTGCTTGTATATAAGTCCTTTTCCTTATTTATTGGATAATTAAAATTAATACTTAAGAACCGTCAACAAACACCCCTATACTTAGGCTTTTACTCGTCCTCGAGAAAAGGATGGTTCAGAAAAATAACTAGGGTTGAAACATTGTAAAGCATTCTTTTTATACCTGCAGGGTGTTGTGAATGTCCACTGTGCACTGTAGTCAGGGAAATATATGGTTGAAGTAGAGATCCTTTCTTCTTCTCAACCCTGTCACTTGGAGTTTTTTTATATATTTTTGAATAGAAAACTTAGCATACCTTTATCCTCATAGGGGCTCTCAGATCACTCATTTATCTTTTGTATATCTCACTGAGGCTGTTTTTATTTGTAGAAATTCTCAAGCATACTTACTTTGCATATATTGCCTGGGTCAAAACGGGATCCGAGGAGAGGAATGCCATACTCTTAGATCAAAGACTTTGAAAATTAAAACTTGTCAACTCTTACTGGCATATTGCTTATTAGAGGGACCATGGGCTATCATTTTCTTTTTACCATATATATTTTTATCATCTCATTTTTTTTCAGGTGGATACTGAGGTACCCCTAATTCTACTTCCGGACACTTGTCCATTTTTCTGCGAGGTTGTCGAGCACTTGCTCCTTTTTATTTCCTCGAAATATATTTTTGCATAGCCCATGCCTCTAATGCAATAATACTTCGGAAGAGTGAATCTTTCTGAATAAAAATGTCTTGATCTTAGGAGCCTGATAAATCTCTCAACAAGGGTCTAACTCGTTTTGCACAAACTCAATACAAAGCAAATTAATATTTTTAGGTTTATCAGGCATATAAAATATTGAGGATGATAGCTATATTTTTGAAGTTTTTGAAAAGAAAATCTCCAAGCGACAAAGATTTCAAGAATAAGATACTCATATTCTACCATCTCACATTCCACAATGACTTGAGTAACACATGGTTTTTAAAATGATTTTCAATAAATGCAGGTTTTCAGAAATATCACAGAGTGAGATTGATCATGATTAAAAATATTTTTGTCTTTTTAAATTATCATGTTAGGAACAATATTCTACACAGCCCAATATGTATTTGTATATATGTAAATAAAGCGTGCAGAGTATGTACCTGAATCATGGAGTGGTGCAATCGAAGTGCATTTACCATGTCGGGGGGATTCTCCCATACTTGTTTCCTGCTTTCTTGCATAAAAATAAAGTGGAGATACACGAGGCATAATAATAATAATCTTTATTTGTCTTGAGGCATTTATTACACTGACTAATGAAGCGAACTAATCTAAACTGAATTGAATCTAATTGAATCTAATGATGAAGACTAAGACACACTGCCTCAAGATCTAATCTAGATAGCTCAGTGTTGCTCTAAATCCCTGATCCTAGCAAGGGCATCAGAAAGGTCACGTTTAAGCGCAAGCACAGTAGTGTTCAGGTTGGAGACCTGCCTACTAAGGGAGCTAACTGTGGACTGATGTTCCATAATATGTTTATTTGCTGTCCTGATGTCCTCATCCACATCTGCTATGGTCCTGCGGCGCTTCGGTGGTGTCTCAGACGAATTGAGAGCGTGCTTAGGAGCTTCCTTTTTAACTACTTCTCTCATCGCGTTGTTGAGTCTACGTTGGGGTTCCCGAGAAGGTGAAACAGAAGGATCTGTCGGAATGCGATGGGTGCAAATCATAGGACTGATTCCTGTAAGATCTTGGAGTGAGTAGCCAAAGACTGAGTGATGTTTTTCTAAAACGGTCATTAATCGCAGAGTTTGTTCCTGAGTGAGTTTATTACTAATGATCATAGGAAACTCTGGATTATTGTTTAGGAAAGCATAGATAAGACCGGGTGATAAATTTTTAAGCTCTATAGGAGGTCTGGGTATTTCTGCAAACTCATCTAAAGGTTCAGGTTCAGAAGGTTCAGCTTCCTCTTCTATGAAGAAAGGGGCTTCTTCTTCTAAGTCTGATTCATTTAAAAGCTCTAGAGACGCAGCTTTTACCTCTTCCATAGGATCAGGCAAAAGAGATGACTCGA
Source organism: Saccharum spontaneum (assembly GCA_022457205.1). Lineage (NCBI taxonomy): Eukaryota > Viridiplantae > Streptophyta > Magnoliopsida > Poales > Poaceae > Saccharum > Saccharum spontaneum. Next base: position 14,487,875 of record CM039598.1, read on the forward strand.
TCTTATTATTCAAGGAGTGAGAAATTGTCATAGGGAATTTAAAATCCTTTCCAAAAGAAATGTGTAGCTTTTCAGTTTGACCTTCATAAAGGAGTCTTCTAAATGGTTGTCCTATCAACAGGTCGAAGTCCCATGTATCAAAGATATAAAAGTTCAAATGAATCATGGAGCCTTCTACCATAAAGGGTAGGACATTCACAATTCCAAGACTTGGGACCAATCGTCCCGAAGATTCCTTCATGAACTTTGTTGTGGGGGTTAAAATTAATTTTCCAAATAATTTAAGTGCAAAAGCTTCAGACATGATATTGATCCCCACAACAGGATTATAGAGAGCATCAAATTGATCAGAATCATAAGCACAGCGTATAGTGATAGGAGGTGTATCCAAACGGATCACTTCAGAGGAAGGCTCTGACTCCTCCCACCATTCGCTACTCATGACTGAGATAAGCTCTCTCAATTGATATTCACTTGGTAAACAAATGCTATAATGGCCGCTTTGGGGTTTGTCTATAGAATGGTAGTTTGAAATGTTTCCAAAATCGGCAAAAAGATCGGATTCTATATCCAGCATGAAATCAGGTGGTGGAATTTCTTCCTTTTATGGCTCAAAACTTGAGATAGCTGAAGTAGGTGAAGAATTCGGCAGAGTGTCTACTTCGGCTTCGTAGGTTTCATCATAGAGGGTATTATCCATCTCAGCTTCTAGGATTCTATCTAGGATCGCTCTAGCTTCATCAGTAGGGATACGAAAGAAAGAATCTCTAGACATTGTATGTAGCATTTGTTTATGATCTTTCTGAAGACCTCGAAAGAAATGAAAAAGAAGAATAGGGTCTTCAATATTGAGTTTTGGACCAGATTCTAAAAGATCAGAAAAACGTTTCCAGGATTTTCCCAAAGTTTCATTTTCTTTTTGTTTAAAAGATAGAACTTCGAGTCTAAGGTCGGCGATACGATCGAGGGAATAAAAATCTAAATAGAAGTTGGCTTGTAAGACTCCCCATTCACCTCGTTGTTGACTTACCTTCTGACTATACCATCGTCTAGCTTCTCCTCTTAAGGAAAAAGGAAAAAGCTTCCAACGTAAAGTCTTATCAGAAATGCCTTCAATGCGAAGACAATTGCATGTTTGCTCAAAATCTCTAATATGAAGGTAAGGATTTTCGTCTTCCTTCCCCGAAAAGGATAGGTTCTCAATCATGGCAATTAACCTTGAACTTAACCTATACTGGGATGTTTGGATAGGCTGTGATGACTCCCATGGTAAAAGGTCAGTTTCCGAAGGTGTTGCAAATTGATAGATTGATTTAGAATCTTGGTTCTCCATAAGGTAAGAATAAAGAAAAGATAAGGAATAAAAAGATAAAGAAAGATAAAAGTATAGGTACAAGTTAGTAGTAAGATTCAAGGTTATCTCAGCAAACCGTCTTTCTCCCCGGCAACGGCGCCAGAAATGCTTGTTGATATTTGGTAACGCAATTAGGAAATAATCCGCAAGCGCACGGATATCGGTGAGCACTTCACCCGGGATGTTATCCAGAGTATCGTATTTATTTTTTTTACCACTAGGAGAAAGCGTGCATCTGACTAACCAAATCTATTACTACTAACCTTTAGGCTACAACCACTGTGATTTGATGTGAGTGATGTATAGAAAAGACTGCAACTACACTCTCGTTCTAACCTTGGTAAGGATGATCTACTGCTCTATTGGGGAGGCTCACGGAATCTAGACACCTCAATGGATGTTCGACCCGCACCTATAAACCCTATCGATCCTGCTAACGGGATATGGAATACAAAGGTAGCTACGGAAATGTCACGTTCCTCGCTACTACCACGGTCCGGCTAGACAGGGGATATCTATGAGTATCCTAGCCCAAACACCTCGTTTACGCTAGAGATGATTACTCTAAACTCTACGCGAAGAGATTAAAGTAAACTCATAAACCAAAGAACAATAAAACAAATAACTTACTAGAATTTAGAAGTCGAAATACTGAAGAATCCTAGGAGCAAGCCTCGGGTTAGGAGAACTTGATCCTGCAGGTACAACCTCGAAGTAGTCACCGACAGGCCGGGCTTCCTTCGATCTATACCTCCACTCTATCTCTCTCAATATAGAAGAACTAAGTCTAATCTCACATTGGATGCTAAGCCCTAATGAGGTGGGAACCCTAAGGGAACCTCTCTCTCTGAATCCTCTCTGGAAAATATGAAAATAATGGACTTGGATTCTCCTCTCCAGGGGCCAGGGGTCCTGCTTATATAGTCCCTTTAAGTGAACCTTGGCCGTCGGATCAAATCGACATTAATCGCACGGTTTTCCTTGATCCTTTAGGTCGGTGGGGCATAATCCGCGAGACTCATTCTGATTGGTTGCAGACCTAGGGCGGGCGCCCCAGGGTCTAGGGCGTGCGCCCTGGTCCCGGGCCCGTTCGGCCTCCCGTTTGATCCCGTGGCTTCTGGAGTCTTCTAGATGATAGAAAATCGGTGAACACGTTAATATCTCTATGTAATTCCGACGTGTGGGCCTTTCCTTTGTATTTCCTGATAACCCCCTGCAGAAAGAGATAAACAACAAAACTCGTGGAATTCTGTCAGATCAAACCCTAATTCTAGGTGTTGCTTGCATATAAGTCCTTTTCCTTATTTATTGGATAATTAAAATTGATACTTAAGAACCGTCAACAAACTAGCAGAAGAAGCCCATCGATCAAGAACTAACGAAGGATTTGTCTATTTTAGCTAAAATTGGTCACGAAATATTTATTCTATTGAAGTGCATTGTAGGTTTAGTTTGTTTAATGCTATTTGGGATTCTCTACATTATATCAAGGCTTTAGTAAATTAATGTTCAAGTGAAACAACTGTGGTATAGGATATCAATTAATAATGTTGAGTGATGGATATTTCGGATATTAATTAATTATATTCAAGTTTTTGATATGCTCATGTAATGTAGATGAACCAACAATGGATATACAATGCTGACAGTCACTCCCAAGAGTTCATCGAGGCCGTGCATGATTTCATATGTGTGGGCGAGGCAAACACGTGGAATGGTTCATGTGCTGCCCATGTGTTCTCTGTAAGAATGTGAAGGATTATGCTTCCTCAAGGACCCTTCATGAATACCTGTTTAGATTGAGTTTCATGGCAAACTATATTTGTTGACCAAGCACAGAGAAAGCGGAGTTATAATGGAAGAAGATGTTGATGAAGAAGGGGGTGATGACAACATTATTCGTGGGTTCGCTGAATATGGTGCCTTAGATGATACTGCAATGGGGGAAGCTAAAGAAGAGGTAGCGGCAGAAGATGAGCCCACTAATGATCTTGGTCAGGCCATTCGCGATGCACAGAGAGACTGTGAAAGTGAAAAGGAAAAGATCAAGTTCAAGCACATGCTAGAGGATCACAAGAAATTGTTATACCCAAATTGTGAAGAGGGGCAGAAAAAGTTGGTTACCACACTGAAATTGCTGCAATGGAAGGCAAAGAATGCTATATCCGACAAGGGATTTGGGGAGTTATTGAAAATCACAAAGAAGATGCTTCCGAAGGATAACAAATTACCCGCCACTACATATGAAGCAAAATAGGTTGTCTGCCCTCTAGGATTAGAAATCTAGAAGATACATGCCTGTCCTATTGACTGCATCCTCTACTGCGGCAAGGAGTGCAAGAATTTGGATGCATGCCTAGTAAACCGTGCATCGTGGTATAAGATCAGGCGAGATGACCCTAGTGATGTTGAGAGCCACGAACAACGCCCTAGGAAGAGAATCCCTGCCAAGGTGATATGGTATGCACCTATAATACCATGCTTGAAGCGTTTGAAGAATTGGCCAAGTTAAGCAGGGCACCCCACGCAGGCTCAGAGTTGGCAGATCCCCAATGATTCAGCTAGGCCCTCGCTCAGGCTTTCCTCACAAAATGCTCAGACACAAAGCATCGCTCGACTCAGAAGCCGAGTGCACGACCAAGGGCTTGGGCCCCCCTAGATGGGTGTCTGACCAATGACTGCCCTGGATGACCCAGTCATCGAAGATCGGGCTCAACCCCTCGCCGCTATTACAGACTCCACCCGGAAGGCCACAAAGGGCTCAGGGGCTCCTGACAAGAGTCAAACATAGGGGTATGCTAAGTCCTCAGATCGAGAGAGCCGACTGACTAATCCACCGGCCAATCTCATAGATCGCTTGGGGCCTCAGGGGCTATACCCATCAGGTATGATCGAGCACACCCTCTAGAAGGAGTTAGCAAGAGCCCGAGCATGCCTGATTGTAACCTAGCACAGGCCCGAGCAAGCGCTCAGACAACAAACCAATGTCCCGAGCCATAGGCAACATGCCAGGCATTCGAGGCCCGATAGGTAAGGAGATTCCATGTCGTCTGCCCATTCAGCGGGCGTGAGGCACTATTGGCCACTTCTTTGACAGTGTCACACAACTAGCGTGACACAACAGGCCAAATAGCCACACCAACTCTAGGGACAATGAGCTCCAGGGCCCACTCATTGGCTCCTCAAGCGGGGGTTCCTTCACAGCCGGGGGAGGCCGCGCTGCAGCAGACAACTCCTAATGGTCAAGTGCCAGGCGATGGCAGCGGCATCAGGCCGCAGCTGTAGCTCCATCGACTCCTTCATATGTGACAAGGCGAGGTCCATCCACACCGTGGCAAGGTACTCGTGCACCTCCATGTACATGGACCAAAGACTAGAACCTAAATCGACTTGTACCCAACCCGTCCTCGGAATATAAGGGGAGGTTGGCTCCCATAGTGGGGAGAGGATCAAACAGTAGCTGATTCCCATGAAAACCAGACAAACTTGATAACCCAGCTAGAGAAGGCCGGTTCCTTACTCGTTGCGGAAGAACACCTCCAATGAGCCGTAGGATAGCACCGAGCGATCCCCTTCCAAACTCTCGATCTCCATTATTGTAACCACTGATTTTGGTGCTTCAAAAAATGAAGAACACTACAATGCTAGACATAGGGCTCAGAAGCATGAACCAAGATAGATCACCGTGTCCCTCTTGTGTTTTTGAGTGCCCAAGCCACCAGAGACCTACACATTGACTTCTGACAAACAACCACGATGCTTGTCACAGTTACGAACCCGCGACATGGACTATATAAACAAAGGGAGAGAGGCCACTCGAATGAACCCAACAAACACAAGGCATTGACAGCCAAAGTATTACCATAGAATATAAGATGGAACATGAAAATTACATGCAAAGATCAAAAGCAGATGGTCTCAGAATTTCCTGTAGAAACAAGCTTAGTCGGTACCCCAAACTAGCTAATCTGGTTTTGGCTGTCAAAATGCAAAATAGACTCCATCATTGCGGTCCTCTCATCCAAATGATCCAAAAACCATATATGGATCATCCAATTAGGAGTCTGGATGAAGTAAATATGAATTTCAGGGGGGCTTGATCAACACAAACCAATGCCAGCTAAGCCAGATATTTTGGCTTCTCCAAATTGAAGAATGCACTGCAGCATTGTACTCCTCTCATCGAGCTTCTCGAAAAACATATATAGATCATTCAATTTTGAGTTCGATGAAGAAATTATGGCTTCTAGAAGGTTTTTGATTTGGACCCACACAAAGCGGCTTAGCCGGTTTTCCCAGTTCGAGCCCAAGTTGTGATTTTCTTGTTGGAAACTCCTCCAATCATGTGGGAAACATGCAAATTTCATGTGGAATAAGTTTCCTACTAGGATAAAACCACCCCGCCTATTTATATGTGAGGATCACGGCCAATTGTGAGATCCATATTTCCAATCATCAAAAACATGTCTACTTACTTTTTATCTCCAAACCCTAGATCTTCCAACCCCCTTGCTATCAAGCACATCTCTCAATAAGATTTGGCAGCATTCTAGGTGGCCTTGTTGATACTAGGAGACACTCGCTGTGCATCACCCCAATGGGTCTTTCCGGGAGGCGTTCGTGGTTTTATCAAGCGAAGAATGGGCATCTATCGGCCTCATCGACATGCTTAACGGTCTCGCTGTTGGGACCTCCCTCCACTATGTATCTAGGCCGTGTGCGGCCTGGGGTGAACTAGCCCCTACCAATGTGGTGACCAAATAAGCGTCAATACAAGGGTGTCATTCAAGACTTGTAAGGAGCAAATAGGACTTTAGGAGCGTTTAAGAGGATGAAGGCGAGAAAACTTTCAGTTAAATTGCTTATCTCTGTGAGTTATCGATTTTGCTTCCATGCTAATTTGAGACCTTCATAATTGTTCCTTGGGCCTTCATGGTAATCTGGTTTTCAATTCATAAATTTTGGACAAATTTACTGCCATGAAACCGGAGACAGATAGTACATTTCATCAAATTTTTGGGTCAACCCAGACCCAAAATAGTTTGAACTTGCATCCCTAATGGCATTTTTTTCATCTTTATTTTCATTTCTTCCAGCAGCGCAATCAGTTCGAAAAGGACTAACTGAAAGTAACCTCGTGTATATAAAGTAAAGCCGTAAACAAAAATGTAGTTTTGACGACATGCATGTTCGGGACGAATCACCAATAATATATAATGTCTTCATGCATGTATGTTTTGTTTCTAGACATTTTAGATGTAACTACGAGTAGTAAGGTAGCGAGGTGATCTGGTGATGTATTTACTTTCGAGCAGCAATCCGCCCAAAGTCATATCATTGATTCATCAGCCACAGTTTAGAAAATAAATGCAGCGAAAAGAACAACAAGAAAGTTGTGATCACGCAACCTGAATATACAGGGTAATTGATGAGATAGTCGACCAAGTGAAAGACATCTTCATCCTTCATTTACGTCCAGCTAGTCCCGTCGTCTGCTCGGGCGTCGATGTCTATAGTCGCACCTGAAACGTACGACACAGTAACCATTTGTTTCTCTCAACGAAATGCATTCAATGATCAACAAAATCAAAAAAATAGGACTGCAGGAAAGAAAGGCAAATGGGGTGGAGGCTGTTACGTTGTATATGTGTAAGTCGGAAATTAAAAACATTATGTTTGGGTCTATTTGGAAATGCACCACCACTGAAAACGTAGATCTAGAGCAGCAGCTCCACCATAGAATAGCTTCACCATATCAAAGATGCTAAATTATAATTGTGTTGAATATAGTTCAGAATTCATATATAGAATCATAAATGTGCATTCATGGAAGACGTGGGTCTATTTAATTGTTTAGCACATTATAAAATTGCGAGCTATCCATACCTGGTAAAATTAAATAAAGAAAAACAGAACGTGTAGTAGGGGGTTACAAGCTGGTGAGAGAGAGGGAGGAGCTCCCAAGTCTCAAGATGTGTAAGTGTGGAACGTTTGCTCGTGATGAGTCGAATTGCCTATGGATTCGCCTTTCGTTTGTCCCCTTTGGAATGGTCCAGGCCCTCCCCTTTTATAGATGCAAGGGGAACGCAGGGTTACATGCAGGCGCTACGTGTTGTCTTTCCTAGGAAGGAAGATCCGAGGTCTCCAATCTTGTCCTGTAGTTGGTGGCGCACCACTGTTGGAGGAGTGGACCCTGTTCTTTAATGCTGTAGCGACGTGCCCTGACATACGTGGCCCTATGGACGACGCAGCTACGACACATAGAGTCATGATCATCCCTGTGGCGACGCGCCTGTCCCTACGGTTTGACTGCGTAGAGAGCCGAGGCCTCGAAGGCGTGAATCATGGTGTGATTCCACCCCGTTCGAGGCAATAGCAGCCTAGAGCGGTGCCTCGTACGCCGTGCAGGCCCGGATCGTGCGTATAGTGCCAGTATGGGCGGCATAGTGACCAACAGCTTTTCCCCCTGCTATTATGGGTAACGGCGTCGTGATTTGACCCCTGTCTCTCTTGGCTTGTCCGGTTGGTCGGCGCAGGGACGTGGGTGATGTCACAGGGGGTCTCGAGCGTGCCAATAGGAGAGCGGCATCAGAGGCTGGGGTCGGGCGATTCGGAGAACTTCCCGCGTCCGAGACCCTGTATCGGGGCCTCGGGCGAGGCGGAGAATCGACCTGTCAAAGGCTGTTGACCGAGCCGGCCTTGGGCGAGACGGATAACTGCTCGCGTGCGGCGTTGCTTAGTTTTGGTGATAAAAAGGTTTTATCTTTGATTTGGGTACCCCTAATCATGGTACCCGATAGTAGCCCCTGAGCCTGTGGAGGAGTAAGGGCACTCCTTCGGATGCTATTCGTCGAGTTTGATCTTTTGCTGGGTATCAGCCAGGTTGTAGCTGGGGCCTCGGATTGTTTTTGTACTACATTCCTCCGGGGGGTGCGCGCGAGCACACTCGCCGGGTGTAGCCCCCGAGGCCTTGGAAGGATAGGATATTCTTCCAAGGGCTTGACTTTATGCGGGGTGTGAATCCAAGGCTTCGGTCGTGGTGCAAGGATTGCCCCGAGCCTCTGCTCATGGCGAGAGGGCAGTCAAGGGCGCCTTGTCTTTTTTCACGTCCCTCACGCGTCTCCTTCGCAGAGAGGAGGGGTGGAATATGCCATGCTACCCTCGGTGGGCGAGCAGTAGCACTCTCGGTGAGCTGTTGACAGGTAAGTCCAGTTGGAGGCCCGGGTCCCTTTCGCTAGGGGTCGGCTAGTGGTTTAGAGACGCGCTCCAAATTACCCGAGGGTCGTCCAGTGGGTCTCAGATCCGTTTGATGGGATCTGAGGGCTCGATGCCTCCCTCCGATGGGATTCCACTGGTCAACACCTGCTAGGTCCTGGACACGGCTTAGGGTGGCCTGAGTTTTATCGCTCGGGCTCGACCGCAGAGGGGCTCACCCTTAGCCATCCCTGACTCTTTTGTCCTGGGGCGGCTGTCGAACTCAAGGTAAGCCAGCCTTCGAACCCCTGGACCGTAGAGGGTTTCGCACCCACGATTCCTTCTCGGAGAAGGAATCTAGTGATGGAGGACACGAGTGCCACTAGGACGTACACGTGATTAGTTTGGAGATGTTTTCCGACAGGAGGATCCCATCCTCGATTTTTGCCATTGAACAATCTTATTCTGTACTCCGTATTTGGTTGTGAGGAATGAGTTTGTCCTATTTTTTTTGTTTGGTTGGGATGATTAAGCCAAATAAGATGGATAGGGTTTGACACTGTCGATCCCTGTTATCTATGGGGCCCGCTGGCTATCCTCATGTCTCTTCTGCCCAAGTCATCCTAACCGGTGCCACTCGAACATGCACCACCCTGCCTACCGTAGCCTGGCCGTGCCTATGTTTATTATTTGTGAAAACTCAAATTTATCAATGATGTTGTTGCATTCGAACTTTTTTGTATTGGCTTCTACACACTCGGGGACGTATATACAAATATAATGACACACCACATTTTTTCTGTTTAGACGACAATCACACCATAATTAAGTACAGAGCACTACAAAGATCACACACACACACACATGACACATCGATGGGTCGAAGTACCAATAACTCAAGCTTGAATACTATATATGCTGATGGCCTTATGATACACTACTACATAGGTAGAAATAACTTGAAAAATATGAATCACGGAAGTACGTAGTACATACCTGGATCCGATTAACACAAGATCGACGAACTGGCATGCATTTCGACTTTTGTTGTGGAGAGACTGTCGATGCGAGATATGAAAGGAGAGACGATGAGGTGATTGCAGAGAAGAGAAACTAACAGGCCACGCTCGACGACTAGGAACTATATTTATGCCGCATCAAAGAAGCACCTACCTTGTTGCTGCGTCGGGTGGTGGAGGAACAGCCGTTACTAAATTTATCCCTCCGTATTCATAACCACACGCTATCATATTTGTTGAAACCATAATCAGAAAATAATTAAGTCAGAACACAGACATCGGCGGTATCTATCTTCTAGATGAGTCAAATTGAGTACCAAAAAACAGAACTCTATAGTTTGAACAATGAGTCACGGAAGTGGTACATACCTGGATTCATACGAGAACTGGCATTCATTGTGACATTCTGTTGAGGAGACTGTACGTTGATGCATGCGAGATATGAAATGAGGGATGATGAGGTGATTGCAGAGAAAGCCACGGCCACGCTCGTCCAGGAACCAACTATATGCCGCACCGCACCGCACCAAAGAAACACCTACTCCTACCTTATTACGGGATGCATGAATTGTTTTTTATTTCAGATTGATGCAATGCAGGACAAGCAAGGAACGTATTCACCTTTTGAAAGCTAGCTGCAATAATATATGTCACTTCATTCCCGAGGCAATCATGTCACTACTAGCTGCATGGAGCACGATGTCAGATGTCTTCCGTTTGCATCATCAGACCGAGCTAAAGTAAAGGAAACGACCGCTAATCGAGAGATTATAAAACTTCAAATTTCGAGATAATAAAATAAAGGAAAGAAATAGTATGTCGAAGCTTTATTATGCAAAGGAAAAGCGTGGAAGCAAGTAACCACGCGGTAAGGTATCATGAGGCATATAAACAAACCATGCTTGCAGCGGCATCTAGAATACCGCTTACACTGTATTTCGGGAAGATGTAACCAACGCTCTCAATATAAGGATCATAGAGGAAGTGAATACCAACGTACGCTATCAATATATTTATTTATACTGTATTTAGTTTCAAAAAAATCATCATTTCGTACGTCGAACCAAAAACATTTGGAAAAAGAACTGATTACATGTGTAAATCTTTGTTTCGACCCTGGTGTTGGGACAAAAATTTCCGCAGCCATCAGCTGGCCGACAGCAGCCATGGCTTCCGTATAACATGCATCGCCTTCTTGGATGAAGCAGTTGGGCGTAAGATGAAGCAGAGTATGTACCTGGATTATATTTGGGAAAAAAAAACATTCAAGAAATGTATTGTATTAACCGCACATGCAGTTGGCCGTAAGATGAAGCAGAGTATTTATGTACCTGGATTATATTTTGGCGACCCAGCAAGCATTGTGGTTACTTTCAGCTGGGCAGGCGGCCACATGGCAATATGATACGATAACGTTAATTTGGAGATTAGAAAATTGCGAACACAAGGTTGACGAGTACCCTTGTGTGTTCGTTTTGTGATGAGTGATTGTCAATGTGATCCACGAAGTAGGTTGAGTGGTGACTAACCCTACCATGGCGAAAGCTATGTGTGCATGTCTCTTGGCTCGTGATGTGCAGGTGTGGAGCACGGAGGCGGTAGTCGACGGCGAGGTGAAGGTCAAGGAGGACGTGCCGTGCCGACGGACCGGAAGTGGTGAAGAGCGGACGTGAGGCTTGGACCGAGGGACCAAGAGGCCGGGTGTCTAGCTGCGGTGGCTGACACTTGGAACATCGATGAGTGCAAGTGTACATGGTGATGAAAATGGCATCAGCCAAGTCAAGATGGAGACGATGGCGTCGTGGCACTTGGTGGGAGGCCGGTGGGCCAAGTCAAGGAGGAAGGCGAATGCGTCATGCTTGGCGGGAGGTCGGACACGCGTCGACATCAGGGGTTTGGTGGTTTCGTCCTCAAAACCATCGGCGGGGGACACGTATGGAGTACGCTACTTGTGAGCGGTTTGGTGGTTTGGGCCTCAAAACCATCGGTGGCGGGTTTACGGGTTTGGGTCTCAAAACCCGGGCGGAGGTTCCGAGGAGGAACAGATAGTACGTGGCGGCATCGGGGAGTTCGCGTCGAGGCGAAGCTACCGGTGAGGAGGCGCGGTGGCCGTCAGATGAAGATGACACTGGGTTGGACCTTTACGCCCTTGGGCTAAATGGTTTGGCTCATTTGTATCTAGGGGCATTTAGGAGAATGTAAAATAGCCCTGTTAAAAAGAGGATGGCAGCCCCCTTGCCTCCTCACCTCTCCCACCTCCTCCATTTGCATTTTTCTTCATCCTTGTTAGGTTTTCCTCTCCCCTTAGGTGCTTGTGAGAGACAGGTCCACAATTTGAGAGAATTGTGTAAGAACTCGAGAGAATGCTGCGGGAATGGTGGCCCTAACCACCTCGTGTCCTCCGGGATTCGTTTTATGAAGATTGTGCCTTGTGTTTATCTTGTTCTTCACGAGTTCGTCTCTGCTCCTTTTCTTTGGAGGCTTGATTCTTCGTTTCTAGATCATTTTGGTTCGTTCTTGTTGCCTTGATTTGAGCTATGACGTGAGTCGAGCCTATCCACCGAAGGAAATCAACCAATTCCTCATGAGCTCGCAGATCGGGCGATTTCTTGGTCTAGGTCTCAAGAACCAGTGCTTTTTCGTTTTTCTTCGATTTCTCGCGATAGGCTTGAAATTGGGTGTTGATGTCTTGAAGATATCTTCTCAACACTCCCAAGAACCTACCTGCAAAGTTTCAAGTCAATCCGAGTTGTTTTGATCGAGTTTTGACCCGTTCTTCCTTTGTTCGTGCTACTGTTTCTGGACAGCGCGGAGCCTCCATGAAAAACGCGGAACCTCCGGGCCACGGAGCCTCCAGGAGAAAACGTGGAACCTCCGGGACACGGAGCCTCCGGGGAAAAACACGGAACCTCCGGGACCTGCTGCTAAATTTATGTGTTTGGGCTTTTCGAGTGCTCGTTTTGAGATCCGTATTTTGCATTGATTTTCTAGCGTCTCAAGGATCTTTTTCTAAGTATTCTTGTCACCGGTTGGCATGGGTACTTTGGTTTGAGAACTCGCTTCCTCTCCATAGAAGTTGAGTATATGTTTTTCATCCCTCGGTTTAGTTCTTGTTCCGTGCTCGTTTGTGGTGTCCCGCTGTGTTCCTAGGGAACATCCACCCACTAGTTGGGTCGTGGACATCATGGTGTGTTGTTCGCGCTTTTGGTGGTGATTTTGGGATAGTTGCCAATTATTCTCGAAAGAAATTTTTGGCTCCCATTCACCCCCCTCTGGTCGCCGTTTTCGGTCCTTCAATTGGTATCGGAGCCGGTTAAGGATCATTCCACCTTAATCGGTCCGTGATCCACGAAGGTGACATGGAGCGTGGTTCCGGCAAACCACCGTTCTTCGATGGAACAAATTATCCCTATTGGAAGATTCGCATGTCCGTGCATCTCTAGGGGATTGATTGGCTTGTTTGGGAGATTTGCGAGGATGCTACTCATGTTGTGCTTGAACCCCGTGCTCATGTCACGCAAGATCAAAAAGATCGGCACAACGCTAATAGCAGAGCTCGCACAGTTCTTTTCTTGAGTCTTTCTCTTCAGGAGTTCGAAAGAGTCTCCGATTGTACTACTGCTCGAGAGATCTGGGTGAGGCTTCAGAGCTATCATGAGGGGACCGCATAGGTCAAAACCAAACTCTACGAGACGTACAAGAGGGAGTACGAGAACTTCACTCAGCTTGATGGCGAGTCCATCGATGCCATGTTTTCTCGCTTTCAGACCATCGTCAACAAGATGCGAGCAAACAAGCACTGTTACCTTATGACGATCGTGAGAGGGCACTCAAGCTTCTATATGCCCTAGATCGAAAGGTATGGGATGTGAAGGTGACTGCCATCATTGAGTCTTCGGGGTATGAGACCCTCACCGTGGATGAGCTTTTCAGCAAGCTCAAGTCCATCGAGATTGACTACCAGACCCAAGCCAAGCTCAAGAATCCCTCTGCACGGACTATGGCTTTAGTCTCAGGTAATGACTCAAGTTCTTTGGCTAACCCTTCACAAGTGTCTTTTGCCTTGTCTTCTTTGGTGTCTGTCACAGAGGAGCAGATGGAGAGTCTTGGGGATGACGAGCTGGCGTTGATCATCAGCCAGTTCTCGCGGTTTCACAACAACCGCTTGAATCGCCGGCGTGGTGGTGGTCCGAAGGAAGGATGCTACGGCTATGGAGATCGTGACCACTTCATCGCCCACTGCCCCAAGAAGAACAAGCACTTCTTCAACAAGTATGACTCCAGCAAGCGCAAGGACAAGCGTGAGTACACCTCCAAGCACAAGTCGAAGGTAGGATTCGACAAGGAGGCGCTGAAGAAGTACTTCAAGAAGGCCAAGGCACATGAGCGCGCCTTCCTCGACTCCCTCAGTGATCTTGAGAAGGACTCCACCGATAGTGACTCTTCCACCTCAAGCGACAACGAGTCCAAGCGCAAGATCAAGGACAAGTTGAGTGGACTTTGTTTCCACGCCGACACCACCAAGCAAGGCCTCTGCACCACAGCTCTTGGTGATGAGGTGGAGGCCGGCAAGGGCAAAGTGGAGATTGGCAAGGACATGCTTCCCGGCGACAACGACTCTACCGAGGTAAAACCCTCTGTCGACGCTCTTATTGCCGAGCTTGATATCATGACCGATACTTTGATGAGTCAAGATAAGTTGCTAAAACGTGCTGCTCGTGAGAGGAAAGAGTTTAAGGACAAGTTAGAAGTTGTGGAGAAAGAGCTTGAGAAAGCTAAGAAGCTTGTCGTTCATGTGTCTGACGAGGTTGAGTGCAATGAATGTGTTGTTCATATGACTAACTTTTTTGAGTTGCAATCTAAGTATGCTGCCTTGTTAGATGAGAACAATGAGCTAAAGGCTAGGTCTAGCTTGTTGGGTGTGTGCAAGTCTTGTTCAGGCTTGCAATTTGAGCTGGCAGAGAAGAATGCCAAGATCCTTGCTCTTGAGAAGGCCAGTTCAGATAGCACGGTTGTTGAGTGTGCACGTTGTGAGAGTTTGGTGCTGGAGCTTGAGTCTTGTAGGCATGACAAAATGAGATCCGAGGAAGACAACACATACCTTTGGTCCATCTTGAATTGGGTATCTTATAGTGAGCCGTAGTTGGGCATGATGATGAGCCAGTTCAGGCGGGGAACTGGGACATCGGGAGTAGGCTTTGCTCTAGGTGGGAAGGGTGAAAATGTCTATGGCAAAGTTGGTGAGTTCAGTGGTTTAAGCCCAAGTGAAAAACCTTCCACTACTCCCAAATTGATCAAGATCAATCCACCTAAGCCTACCGAACCCACTGTGAAAGATGGAGTGTTTGAAGAGCCTCCAAGAGCTCCACCCCAGAAACAAGTTTGGGTTCCAAAACCGAACCATCTCAGGAACCCACTTGACACTCTACCGAACATCTCTGAGGATCCCCTTCCTAAAGCCAGAAAGCTACCAAGAGTGACACATACCCACAAGAAAGTGAGCCAACAACCACCCAAGAGAGAGGTGAGGTATCACTGTGACTATTGCCATAGGGATGGTCACCTTGTTGAGTTTTGCTTTAGGAGGAAGAGAGATGAGCGGCGGGAGTATGAGTTGAACAACCGGAACATGTACCGCCCGCCCCATGGCGTACATGTGCCACCTGTTCAGAGGCACAGTGCTAGGCCTAGAGGTGCAATGCCTCAAGGTGCTAGGCCTCAGGTTGCGAGACCACGCGGTGGTCGTGCTCGGCGAGGTTCAGGTCGTGATCGAGATGATTTTGAACCTCGTAGCAGTGGTTTTGGCTTTTACCCCCCTAGTGGAACACATTTTCCTTGTGGTGATCGCTTTCCCCCCAGCGGACCACGTTTTTTCTTTCGTGGTGATCGCTTTGCTTCTTGGCCTAGGATGAATGGTTTTTCAGCTGACCCTTTTTCTAAGCAAATGGCCCAACACTGGTATGCTCCATAGTTTACTAACCCCAGTGTTGAGTCATTTGCCTATCCTATGGCCTTTTATTGAGTAGGTCAGAGGAATGGAGAACATGTAGCTCATTGACTCCGGATGTTTGCGCCACATGACCCGATGTCTCAAATGGTTCTCCAACCTCAACCAAAGGTAAGTCCAGCGCTTTAAGTTTGGATTTTTGCTTTCCTTTTAGCTTGGGAAGTTTTGGATCTTGTATCTTAGTTTCTTGGTTTTCTTTGCAGTTTAGCTTTTGTTTTTCCTTTTGTATCATTCTTGCATATCATATCATCATGTATCATATTGCATCTTGAGCTTCATCTTTATAGTAGCTAGATTGACACTATGCTCCTATTGGGGATGTTATGGATACATATGATGTGCTTTGCTTAGGCTCACTTGATCTCTTGATATGAGCTAAAAATGCCTTTTTTAATTGTGAACTTAAATAACACTTGAAGAAACTTGAAACATGTTCACCACTACTTGTGGCAACTGGCATGTATAGGTGTGACAAGAAACCTTTTTGCTTTATATATATGCTTAGTTGCTATGGCTCATACCTTGAGTTACACACTTGCTTGAGAAACTTAAAATTATGCTAAAACTCAAAAAACAAGGTATGAAAAGATCGGGACGGGTCTTTGCTGTCCCATGTCAGAGTATCGAGACAGCTCCCTATTGCACTTAAGGGTGAACTTGAGCTCTGTAATGGATACCGAGATCACTGTCTTAAGCTTCTGATTGCTTTTGGCATAGGCTTGACATGATCGCTAAGTCAGGTTTTGATGGCATCAATAACCTCCCGCACACATTTGTCTGACAAACTTTGATAAAAAGCTGCATTCACTCCGATAAAATTCAATTGATATCTAAAAATTTGATCAAATCACAAGTTTGTCTCATGACATGATGTGTGAACTTTGTTTGGGGTAGTTCACTTTGCATACATGTGTAGCACAAGGTTGATCTCCTGTCTATATTTGCTATGTGCTCTTTTGGTGGTGAACCCTCTTTTAAATTGCTCAAACTTGATCAAACTTGCTAAAATGACATATTTCATCTCTTTTGGTCATTTTGAGCATTTGCTAGCACTTGTACTTGTTGCTATATATACATGACAACATCAGCTAGAGCATCTTTTCAATCTACTTGCTATAATCTTGAAGCTTCTGCATTTGTGCATTTCTGCATTCATGGCATGTTTTAAGGGGGAGTTGCAATCCCTGGGCTCTAGCTTGATAAGTGCATGTGTCAACAAGGGGGAGAGACATGTCACACTCACCATGTCAACAAGGGGGATAAGTTGTCAACAAGGGAGAGAAGTCTCCATTTCGTGCATTCATTTGAGAGAGATTGCATTTGTTCAGGGGGAGTTGCATTTGAGTTGCTTTTGCTAGATGTGTTGAGCCTTTGCCTCTTTTGGAGGGTCTAGCAGGTTCTCCTTTTCGAGCTTGGCTAGTGGTGTTGAGCCCGTTGCCTCTTCTTTGAGGGCTAGCTTTGTTTTACTTGGTTGCGTCGAGCCGTTGCCCATGTCTTTGGGGACCAAGTTTTTGCTCATTTCAAATGTCCTGTTCTGACTTTTCTTTGGCTTTTGGTCATTTGGTTGAGCTCTTTGTTTTCTCTTCTTCTTCTTTTTCTTTTGCTCAAGCTGTTCGTGTATTGATGTTGACAATGCGCTCATCAAGGGGGAGATTGCAAACACAAGGTTGACATGTACCCTTGTGTGTTCGTTTTGTGATGAGTGATTGTCAATGTGATCCACGAAGTAGGTTGAGTGGTGACTAACCCTACCATGGCGAAAGCTATGTGTGCATGTCTCTTGGCTCGTGATGTGTAGGTGTGGAGCACGGAGGCGGTAGTCGATGGCGAGGTGAAGGTCAAGGAGGACGTGCCGTGCTGACGGACCGGGAGTGGTGAAGGGTGGACGTGAGGCTTGGACTGAGGGACCAAGAGGCCGGGTTACTAGCCGCGGTGGCTGACACTTGGGACATCGACGAGTGCAAGTGTACATGGTGATGAAGACGGCGTCGGCCTAGTCAAGATGGAGACGATGGCGTCGTGGCACTTGGCGGGAGGCCGGTGGGCCAAGTCAAGGAGGAAGGCGAAGGCGTCATGCTTGGCGGGAGGTCGGACACGCGTCGACATCGGGGGTTTGGTGGTTTCGTCCTCAAAACCATCGGCGGGGGACGCGTATGGAGTACGCTACTCGTGAGCGGTTTGGTGGTTTGGGCCTCAAAACCATCGGTGGCGGGTTTACGGGTTTGGGCCTCAAAACCCGGGCCGAGGTTCCAAGGAGGAACGGACGGCACGTGGCGGCATCGGGGAGTTTGCGTCGAGGCGAAGCTACCGGTGAGGAGGCGTGGTGGCCGTCGGATGAAGATGACACTGGGTTGGACCTTTACGCCCTTGGGCTAAATGGTTTGGCTCATTTGTATCTAGGGGCATTTAGGGGAATGTAAAATAGCCTTGTTAAATAGAGGATGGCAGCCCCCTTGCCTCCTCGCCTCTCCCACCTCCTCCATTTGCATTTTTCTTCATCCCCGTTAGGTTTTCCTCTCCCCTTAGGTGCTTGTGAGAGAGAGGTCCACAATTTGATAGAATTGTGTAAGAACTCGAGAGAATGCTGCGGGAATGGTGGCCCTAACCACCTCGTGTCCTCCGGCATTCGTTTTATGAAGATTGTGCCTTGTGTTTATCTTGTTCTTCACGAGTTCGTCTTTGCTCCTTTTCTTTGGAGGCTTGATTCTTCGTTTCTAGACCATTTTGGTTTGTTCTTGTTGCCTTGATTTGAGCTATGACGTGAGTCGAGCCTTTCCACCGTAGGAAATCAACCAATTCGTCATGAGCTCGCAGATCGGGTGATTTCTTGGTCTAGGTCTCAAGAACCGGTGCTTTTTCGTTTTTCTTCGATTTCTCATGATAGGCTTGAAATTGGGTGTTGATGTCTTGAAGATATCTTCTCAACACTCCCAAGAACCTACCTGCAAAGTTTCAAGTCAATCCGAGTTGTTTTGATCGAGTTTTGACCCGTTCTTCCTTGGTTTGTGCTGCTGTTTCTAGACAACGCAGAGCCTCCGCGAAAAACGCGGAACCTCTGGGCCACGGAGCCTCCGGGAGAAAACGTGGAACCTCTGGGACGCGGAGCCTCCGGGGAAAAACGCGGAACCTCCGGGACCTGCTGCTAAATTTATGTGTTTGGGCTTTTCGAGTGCTCGTTTTGAGATCCGTATTTTGCATTGATTTTCTAGCGTCTCAAGGATGTTTTTCTAAGTATTCTTGTCACCGGTTGGCATGGGTACTTTGGTTTGAGAACTCGCTTCCTCTCCATAGAAGTTGAGTATCTGTTTTTCATCCCTCGGTTTAGTTCTTGTTCCGTGCTCGTTTGTGGTGTCCCGCTGTGTTCCTAGGGAACATCCATCCACTAGTTGGGTCGTGGACATCATGGTGTGTTGTTCGCGCTTTTGGTGGTGATTTTAAGATAGTACTCCCTCCATCCCAAATTATAAGACGTTTGACTTTTTTTATCCCAAGTTTGACCACTCGTCTTATTCAAAAAATTTGTACAAACATAGTCAAATTTAAGTCATTCTTGAGGAACTTTTATTAATATATCAAGTCACGATAAAAGAATTGATATTTTGCACAAATTTTTGAATAAGACGAGTGGTCAAACTTGGTGTTAAAAAAGTCAAACGTCTTATAATTTGAGATGGAGGGAGTAGCCAATTATTCTCGAAAGAAATTTTCGGCTCCCATTCAGCCCCTCTGGTCGCCGTTTTCGGTCCTTCAAAAATGAACAGACCGCCCGGAGAAAAATCAAATATGTCTGCTGCGCTCATAAATAGAGTAATTATATACTACTATATATACAAGCACCGGACCCAATGCAAGAAGCAGGTGGCTAACTTGGATGCCTTTTCTTTTTAAAGCTAGATGCATGGACAAGCAAGGGATGCATTCCGATATCTTTTCAGAATGCTCGATGTGTTAGTTTCCAAGGCAATGATTCCACAGGTAAGGAGGAAACTGTATGGAGATAAAGTAAAGGTTAATGACATTAAAGCAACTAAAGAGAAAGTGTCACATTGAGTTAATCAACATGTTTCTTGGTTTGGTGTTGAGTTGAGCGTGCCCCTAGTGTTAAACGATTTCTATAGGCGCCTCTATTTTTTTTTCAGAGGCAGCCAAATCTATTAAATCTGTCTTTGGAAATCGTTTTTCTTTTTGGGCGCCAAAAAATGGCCTACTCCGTGGAAATCGACTTCTAGAGGTACATGATGTATTAGCCAGCCGCCCAAGAAAATAAATAGAAAATAAACTAATTTTTCATCTTAGGCCCTGTTCATCCAGCTTATAATTCGTCTTTTTCAGCTTGTTTTTTCAGCCGAAACAGTGTTTTTCTCTCACAACAAATCAGCCAACAGTATTTTTCAGCCGACTTATCAGCACAGCCGAACGAGGATGAATGATGGCAGTCAGGTTTCCTGGTAGTCAGGTTTATCAGCACAGCAACAGTATTTCCTGGTAGTCAGGTTTATCGTCCCTGCTACTACACTTCCCATCGCTAAGCATGAATGATGGCAGCGCAGTCATTTCAGACCAGGGCGCTCCACTAACTGACGAAGAGGATGAGAAGATTGCCGTGAAAATGACTGGCGGCAGTGAACAATTTTTCAGCGAAATTTCAGATTAAAAGAAACGAATTATTGAGTTTATTATCTGTGGTGGTGGAGTGAACCGATATAACATGTGCCAGCTCTGACTCGTGTTGCTGTAGCCTCCATGCATGTACGTGAGCAGGAGGATGCATGCTTGTGCTTCGTCACTGGTGTCGGATTAAAGCTGTGTCCACGCCACAGAGTATATGGATGCAGCAAGTCGCAAACTCTATTCGTTCTAGCTATAGAGCTTATTATGAATTATTATTCTTGATTTTTTAGGGAGCTCAACAAAACTCTCTTCTCAACTACTAGAGTTTGTGACACGAGTATAACATTGTCTCTGTGGAGGAGTATAACAGTATACTGGACGGTATAGAGAACGATTGACATTGTAGGAACGGTCCATGTGGCCACATAGCTGGCCTTTTTTTTCTGAGACGGTGCATGGCACATGCTTCATTAACAAGAAGTTAGAGAGTTTATATGACCAACATCACAACATGGCGAGATGCCACAAGTGATGTGGTTGACCACGTACAAAAGTCACCGCTACACGGTGGAACACAAGTTGTTGTGACTAACTAAGAAATTAATTGTGCGACCTAAGAACTTGCTGTGTAGCGACAGGAAGGCTCCCCCGCGGTCGACGGGCGGGACGGCAGGCCAAGGCACGAGGTCACGGTCCGCAGCCACCAGCTCAGCTGCCCACGACACCTGCAGATGGCAACTTTGCCGCGCCAAATCCGGCTCCGGGATGAAAAGCAGTTCCCGGGCGGGCACCGTTCTCTTCGCTGGGCTTTGTGCATTGAACGCATCGACACAGCTTAGCATTGGATCCACTCTTGGCAGCGCGATCTCCGGCTGGGACTGGATTTGAAATTCGAACACTTGGACTGCTTTAGGCGCCTGGGCGGAAGGCGACACCAGCCCCGTGTTAGTTTGATCTCCACCGGACTTGGCCCAACGGCTATGTCTGGGCCCTAATCTCGCGTCTTGATCGGGGACGCCCAGCCGAATGACGTGGCTGGTGGGCCCCCGTCGCGCAGTACCATAAATAGGAGGTGGGGGCTAGTGGTTTGGGTTACGAGGTTCACTGCCGCCACTACACCCCACCTAGTCCCTACACCGATCTGAGGGGAGGCGCTGAAGCGGCGGGAAGCGCCACTGGTCTTCATCATCGCCACTAGATCGCGTCCCACTGTACTGCTGTGACTCCTTGGACCCCGCCGGACTTCACCGACCTCGCGAAGGGAAGCACCACTTCGCCACTGCCTACGAACGGTCGGTATTACCTCCCATCTCTCATTCTCTCTCTCTCTTCTCGCTTGTTCATGGTCGGATCTATGTGTTCTCTATCAAATGGAGAAACTTCTACCCACTGATCTACATCTAGAAAAGGTCCTAAGTATTCTAACATTGGTACCGGAGCCAGGCCTAACCCTAGCGTGTAGATCTGGTTGGCGTAGAGAATAGAAGGCAGGATTCGAGTAACTCGGATCAAAACCCTAACTAAAGAAAGAAGAAAATGGTACGAATTTTCGATTGAGAAGTTTTCGCAAACCCTAACCCAAAGAAAACACTAGAAGGGGAAGATCAGAATAGACATGACGGAAGGGAAGGGGACCTACCTGAGTCTCTTTTCTCGCCGTCATCACCGCCGTCGTGTGGGAAGAAGCCCGCGTTGCCGTTTCCGTCGGTGCGTGGGAAGGGAGCCGCATCGCCATGTGCGAGCGTGGACAACAGAATAAGGGCACCGCCCGCAAGGCCAATCGACGGCCACGCGCTCAGCCTTGGGCGAGCGCGCGCGCCGGCGAGGGGCCTCGCGGCGGCGCCACCACTCCCGCCATGAATGCCATGGCCACTGCTGATGCCATGTTCCACTGGTGTGCGGTGAAGAAGAGGGAAAGGGAAAGGCAAGAGAAAGGAATGAGGAGAGGGGGCCGACCGGACTTGGTCCGACGGTGTGCTCACGGCCGACCATGGTCGGCCGCCGCTGTCGCCTTCAGGCGCTGCGGCGAAGAGATGAGAACGGGAACGAAATGGTTAGGGTTTTTTGGGGAGCCATCGGCCACGGAGGTTTTTGTTCAACCGAGAATCACGCTGCACCGTCGGATCGACAACTGCGGTTGTCATCAATCGGGCCGGATCTAGGCCCAGGCAGGAAGGGAAACTCCCGGCCCAGACCCAGGTTGTCGCCTTCAGGCGCTGCGGCGAAGAGATGAGAACGGGAACGAAATGGTTAGGGTTTTTTGGGGAGCCATCGGCCACGGAGGTTTTTGTTCAACCGAGAATCACGCTGCACCGTCGGATCGACAACTGCGGTTGTCATCAATCGGGCCGGATCTAGGCCCAGGCAGGAAGGGAAACTCCCGGCCCAGGCCCAGGTTTCGGCCTAGGTGCGGGGAGCGCGGGCGCCGGCCTCGGCCATGGGCCGGTTTCGGCTCTAGGCCGCGGGTAGTAGCGGGCCGGTTTCTAAGTATTCTTGTCACCGGTTGGCATGGGTACTTTGGTTTGAGAACTCGCTTCCTCTCCATAGAAGTTGAGTATCTGTTTTTCATCCCTCGGTTTAGTTCTTGTTCCGTGCTCGTTTGTGGTGTCCCGCTGTGTTCCTAGGGAACATCCATCCACTAGTTGGGTCGTGGACATCATGGTGTGTTGTTCGCGCTTTTGGTGGTGATTTTAAGATAGTACTCCCTCCATCCCAAATTATAAGACGTTTGACTTTTTTTATCCCAAGTTTGACCACTCGTCTTATTCAAAAAATTTGTACAAACATAGTCAAATTTAAGTCATTCTTGAGGAACTTTTATTAATATATCAAGTCACGATAAAAGAATTGATATTTTGCACAAATTTTTGAATAAGACGAGTGGTCAAACTTGGTGTTAAAAAAGTCAAACGTCTTATAATTTGAGATGGAGGGAGTAGCCAATTATTCTCGAAAGAAATTTTCGGCTCCCATTCAGCCCCTCTGGTCGCCGTTTTCGGTCCTTCAAAAATGAACAGACCGCCCGGAGAAAAATCAAATATGTCTGCTGCGCTCATAAATAGAGTAATTATATACTACTATATATACAAGCACCGGACCCAATGCAAGAAGCAGGTGGCTAACAAAAAGCAGGTTTCGGCTCTAGGCCGCGGGTAGTAGCGGGCCGGCGCGCGGGCGCTAAGCGAGTGGCCCACGGGCCATGCGCGTGCGCGAAAGAGTGCTGCTGCAGCTGCTGGGCTGCTTGACTGGCAGCGCTGGAAAGCTGCAGCTCGCACGGGCCAAATACGCAAAGAGCGCACAAATGCGAATGGGCCGCAGGCCGTTTTTCGTTTTTGGGCTGCGGCAGAACGCCAACGCAAGCAGGCCTCGGACCGAAGAAACAGATAAGAAGAGAATCAGATTTTACTAATTTTTCAGAAGCATTTTTTGAACGAATTTTGTTGAGTTTAAATGTTAATCTCTACTCAAATTTGAACCAACGTGATAATTTGTTTAGAGAGCAGATGAGTAAAGTGCTTCTGAATTAGTATTATTTCTCAAGAATTGTTCAAGTTTCCGCTGCAAAGAAAAAAGATATTGTCTTCTCATTAAATCCGAACCAACGGGAGGATTTAATTTGAAGAGTAGTTACAGTTGTTTAGAAAATGATGAAAAGTTTATCCTCTAATTAAAATTGGAACCAATGAGAAAATTTTAATTAGAGGGATATTCACATTATGATTTAAGTGAAATTATGATATTGTTATTTTCTGACCAACGTTGATGATAACAATATTATAAACTTATGTATGAGTTTGAGGTTGAGGTTGAAATTTAAATCTCTGATAAATTATGCATCAAAGTGACCAATTTTTCAGAGAATAGATAAAGATCAAGAAATGCTCATGAAATAGAAAGATATTTCCGCTGCAATGATGATGATGATGATCTTCTAATTAAATTCGAACCAACGGGAGAATTTAATTTTGAAGAGGGTTAATGACAATTGAATTATTCCATATGTTAATTCCATTTATGACCAATGGTGATGTGGAATTAATGTACAAGAATATTGTATTCATGATGTTGCTAATTTTAGCAAAAGTTATTGATAGAAAATTTTATGAGTTTTATCTATGAGTTTTATGCATTTATTCTATTTCGGCCCAACGGTGATATAGAATTAATGTAGAAGAAAGTTGTTTTGTTCTATATCTGCCCAACGGTGATATAGAATAGAACATAAAGAAATCAGAGTTTAATATTGATAACTGAATAATTTTCAGACAAAGATCTTCATGCTTTTATTCTTGAAGGCATAAAAGAAAAAGGAAAGAAAATCACTGGGTACTTGTGACTCAGATGATGAAAAGCCTAAGGACAAATTGTGTATATAAAAGGAGGCCGTTACATGAGAGACTGTGTCCTCTTTAAGAGTGCCTTGAAAAGAAATGTTTTTCAAAGATTTCAGGGATATTGATCCAAGAAAAGAAATAGAACAATAAGAGTTTAGTTTGAGAAATATTTTTTTAGGTACTCTCAATGAAAAATAATTTAATTTTTAGTTTTTATCATCATGATATGAATTGTAATGAGTGACATGCATGTTTAATTTGACCAACGTCGGATTAAGCATATGTGTTAAAGAATATCGAATTTATTCCTGAATTTGATGATTGAATATGAGCCAATCCTGGCATTTATGTCCCTTCAAGGGAATTGTCTCGCATGGCGGCATAAAATTTAAGAAAATACCCGCACTGCGGGATGAAGTTGGTATAGTACTTGTCCTGCATGGCAGGAGAAAGTGAGATGACGATGTGTATCCCGCACAGGGAGAGAAATTTAGGATAGCTTTTGTGCTATCCTAGTATGAGTTTAAGAACAAAGAAGTTGAAAACGAACCTCATGATAAGAATGACATGCAAGCATGAATTGCAGAAGTATTGATGAAAGGACTCTGTTGAGTTTCTGAAGTGAAATGAGGAAAAAGTAGGACTCTATTGAGTTCTTGAAGTGAAATGAGAAAAAAGAATACATACTCCCATACAAATTAAGAAATAATTTCATCTTTCATGATGTAATCATGTGGATGAAGTAATCAAAGTATCTTCATTCACAAGAGTTATGAATGTTTCGAAACTGTGGCAGAAAAGTTTGTGCCACATTTCGAGGGGGAGGATTGTGACATGAATTGAGAAAGATAGAAAGACAATTGAAAGAAACTCAGAAAGATAACTGAAAGATATTCCCCATTGTATGCTTTGCGTTTAGAGAAAAAGTGATCTATAAAAGATGAAGGTGATCGTTGAGGGAGTACAACGGTCATAATAAAGATACCCCTAAGTACAGAAATGGCTAAATTCCTGAACCTTTTACAGTTCAATAGGAAGATAGCAATGAGACTAAGAAATACTAAGACGGTGCTCAAAGCACCAAATGAGATAGATTTTAACAGAATAAACCCAAAATAAGAAAGATTGAAGAATACACAAGATGCAGTAATCTGGGGGAGCATGGTATGAAAAGATCTATGACTTGAAGAGAAGTGGGACCAGTGTCTACTCCAATGACTCAAGATCGACAAATGTCAACACCATGTTGATGTTGAATGACTCATACAACACATGTTGTTAGCCCTTCAAGATGATGAATAAGAAAACAAGGATCTAGTTTTACAGGACCCTATAGAATCGATTGGCGATAAAAGAGCAACAACAACCCCATGTGAAAAGAAGTGTCATTAGCTAAAGACCTGAAGGTCTCAAAGAATAAGAGAATTAGATATTTCTTATGACTATAAATTCTATATTAATGAGAGGCATTAACATGTCTGAATGGCAAGAAGCTAAAGAAATTGAAATGAAATCGATGAATACCAACGAAGTTTGAGAAACAGAAGCAGTTCCTAATGGAGCCAAAACAGTAGGCTGTAAAGGGTCTACAAGACAAAATGTGACTCCAAAGGGAATATAAGATATAAAGCATGACTTGAATTGAAAGATTTTACACAAAGAGAATGAATAGATTGCAATGAGTGCCAGTGGCACATCATGATCTAAGTTACATCAGATGAAAGTATAGACAATATTCCCTAATGGGATTTGTATGAAAATGATTATATGGCACAACCTAAAGGTTTTGTTGTGGAAAGAAAGAACGAAAGGGATGCCACTTGTAGAAATCTTTTATGAACTAGAGCAAGTCTCTAAATAGTGGCATTTCAAGTTGAAAGGTCAACTAGAAATTTTGGGTTAAAAAGAATGAGAGGACAATTGCATCTGTACAAAGTTATAGAATGGGAGATTCATTTCCTAATCCTGTATATGTGGATGACACCTTACTTGCTAGTAGTGATGTCAATCTACTATATGTGAAGAAGCTCTTGTCCTCGAGACTCAATAAAAATGTTCTCGGTGAAATGACTCTTGTTATAAGAATTGAAATTCACTGAGATAGATAAAAGGGGTATTAGGATTATCACAAAGGCATGCTTAGAAAAGATTGTAAAGAAACAAAGTATGCATGCAAGTGAACCTACGCCTGTTCATATAGTCAAGGGTAATAATTTTGAGAATTTTAGTGTTACAAGAACCGACATGAGATAGATCAAATGAATATGGATCCATATGCTTCAGCTGTTGGAAGCTTAATGAGTGCACAACTATGATATTATAGTTTAATGAGTGCACAAGTATGATATTACCCTAACATAGTTCATTTATCCGGGATGTTTTGGCAGAAAGTCCAGTCCAGATATAGTTCATTGGAATGGAGTTGAGAATGTCTTGCAATTGTGCAAAGATTTGATAAGCCTCATGATGACAAAGAAAGAATAAGTACTCTAAAATGGTTGTGGGTACAAGAATGTTAAATTTTAGCGAGATGTTTAGTGTAACCCACATAGTAGCTAACACTCACAGTTGGAGTTTTATTGTGGAAAAGCTCCAAAGAAACAGTTGTGGTGTCATCAATGATGCATACCTATAGTACAACTTATTATGAGGCTTATAGGACAGGCGAAATGGTTAACTTATACCCAGAATTGGTAATGGTATACAACAGCAATTACCATTTAAAGTGATTGACTCCTATGACAACGGGTCAAGTATGCTGCCAAACATATTGACATGAAGTTAGACGTTGTGAAGGAGAAAGTCCGGAATCTTTTAAAAGCTTTCGAATGTATAAGTAAAAGCAAGTACTTGCAGATCCGCTTATAAAGGCTTACCACCTAGTGTGTTCAGAGAACACACAGTCGACATGGGTTTATGGCATAGCCTATGATTTCCGGACAATAAAGGGCCCAAAGAAAGTTTCATTTCAAAATGGAGAAGTGTATTGTGGCTGTTAGTCTAGCGGCACTAATTGTTGTGACGATGGGACAGTTCTATGCACAAATCTGTGATGAAATAGGAAAGAAGGAAGAAAAATATGAATTGAAATTTTGAGTAAGAAATTGAAGAACGAAGAAAGTGATGAGAGATCAAGGGGGAGAATGTTAGTTTGATCTCCACTGGACTTGGCCCAACGGCCATGTCTGGGCCCTAATCTCGCGTCTTGATCGGGGACGCCCAACCGAATGACGTGGCTGGTGGGCCACCGTCGTGTAGTGCCATAAATAGGAGGTGGGGGCCAGTGGTTTGGGTTACGAGGTTCACTGCCGCCACTACACCCCACCTAGTCCCTACACCGATCTTAGGGGAGGCGCTGAAGCGGCGGGAAGGGCCACTGGTCTTCATCATCACCACTGGATCGCGTCCCACTGTACTGCTGTGACTCCTTGGACCCCGCCGGACTTCACCGACCTCGCGAAGGGTAGCACCACTTCGCCACTGCCTACGAACGGTCGGTATTACCTCCCATCTCTCATTCTCTCTCTCTCTTCTCTCTTGTTCATGGTCGGATCTATGTGTTCTCTATCAAATGGAGAAACTTCTACCCACTGATCTACATCTAGAAAAGGTCCTAAGTATTCTAACACCCCGATGTCAGCAGCTGACACTGCGTCCACCTCAGCAGTCGTGGCCCAGAGGACCAAGGACCGGCCACAGGGAGACGAGCAAGGAATCTCCCCCATGATGACATAAGACACTTGCTTGAACGTTGGACCCCACCCGGGCCCAAGTTGTGGGTCTAGTGCTTCGCCGGAGTCGTGACCGGCGCCATCGCCGCCGACGCCACCAAAACGTTGCCTCCACGGCCACAGCCCGGACCTGCCGCGGTTGCCCCGGTCCAGCCAATCCGGATCGTTGCAGTGTCCCCAGGCGAGTTGTCATCGTCGGAGGATGGCGGCGATATCCAATCCTGTGTCTCGACGACATGGACACGCACCAGATACCTAAGCATGGGTTGCTTTGAGTGGATGGGCAGCTCGACTAGGAATGGGAGCTCAGGCTCAGGCACGACGACGATCTTCTGCTGCGGGATGAATCTAGGGTGGATGCACCAACCGGCAATAAAGAACTCATGGGGGTCCTCCCTAGTCATCGTCTGCGGTGCCTCAGAAGTGTCGACGTTGCACAGGAGCTCCCGAGGATGCACTCGGCAGTGTCGACGTTGCACAGGTGCGTGAGAATCCCCCTGAGCCCGAGGAGAACCCTGAAGCGCAACGGCCCGGCGGCAGCCATGGACTGGCAGCGCCACCTCTTCCAGACAAGGTAGAACGGCGTCCCGAGCGGCACTGGTGCATGCAGGACATTCTCAAGGTCTGCAGTTGCGTTGAAGTGGACGAGGAAGTCCTCCGACGCATACCGGCAGACGGTGAACGCCTCCGTAGGCACGTGGTAGAAGGACTCGAGGAAGTTATAGATGTCCGCCGGAGTGACCGGTGGGCGACAGCCGCCTACCATGGCGACGAGGGCCAGAGAAGACGGGGCCTCCTCAACGGCACTGGTCTTTGCTGTACGTGGGATCACGACGATCTCCAAGAGTGGGCGCGTAGAAGTGTGGCCTGGCGGAGGCGACCAGGCACGTCCTAAGGGGGAGGACAGCCTGTGCGACACCCGTAGGCCCATGAGGCTGGGGGCCCATGAGTGTACCCCTGTATAGTTGATAGATGTATTCCTGGTATTCGCGATCGGTGGCCGCTTCCTATTCATGATCGCGACTCGCTCGTGCGGTGCTGGTGTCGGCGTGCTAGGGCACGAGCGCTTACTGCTGAGCGGCCGTCCGGCGTCCAGCCTGGCAGTGTGGCACTGGCACCGCACGGACATCCCTCTTCCCTATCCTGATTGGTTGATTGTTGGCAGTTTGGCACCGCACGGTAAGTGGATAAGTGATTTACTGATCAATTTGATTGCAGTTCAGTGTACAGAGTAGAGACTAGACTACTAGAGATTACTTGTACTTCGGTTTATCAATTATAGCGTACGGGGATAGGGCTTGGTAATTCACGGATTTGATTTATAATTCAATATTTTTTTAACATGTTAAGATGTTGCCAAAGAAACATAAGTCTGGTGCTCTTGATAGTGCTCTTGAAGATTTTGCATCAAGAAATGTCCAAAGGCAGTTTCTTAAAAAGCACTGAAGCACTATAGTTTTATTTGGAGTAACCATCATAGTTATTTTGCCGTTCTTTTAGCTTCTTTGATATACTGTTACTTTTTCAACAACTAAATATACGGTGCAAGTTATTTCTTATCAATAGTACTATATACTTCAATCGTCATATTAAAATATTAGATTGTCGGACCCTTAGTGTCTTGCTGGTCCAAGGGCCCAAAAAATTTGTCGGACGGCCCTGGAGGCGACAGTGGCAGCATAGGCGAAGGAGGCGCTAGAAAGGAAGGTGGCGTAGGCTCCGTGCCCTGCTCCGCGACGCGACGCGGGGAGCCGAAGTGTGCCCCGCAGACGGGGACGATAGAGGTATCCTGGCCCCTGGAGCACGACCTCCCCGACACCGTGCTGGAGGATGAAGGTGGGCGATGGGGTTGCTCGTGCAGAAGCTGGCGACGAGGTGCTCCTCTGGTCCGGGGCCTCCGGGAGGCAGCGCGTGCGGCGCGAGCGGCGCGAGCGGCCACACTTGCAGTCACAGGCACGGTGTCCCGCACACCTGCAGTGCAGGCAGCGCGAGCGACGGGAGATGATAGACCGCAGCAACATGATCTTCTCCATGACAGTTGAAGCAGAGGCCCACCAGGGACGGCAGAACTGGGCAATGTCACGAGGCCCGCGCATGTTCATGGCGGCGCCATGGTCGACGGCTCTCGACGAGCGTGAAGCCCTCGGCATCAACGCGTGCACCAGCTCTAGGGACATGGTGATGCTTTCGGGGCGCACGCATCGCGTCAGGCTCGGTCTGAGCGGAGACACGCGGGGCTTGGTGGCGCTGGCAGTCTACGTCGTGGCCCGCGGCGGAGACCAGTCGCGCCCAACACACGGTGGCAGCTAGCAACGAGCGTCCGCCATGAACCCGGCCCCAGTGTGACGCAGGCGTCGGCGGTGCCTCTCACGACCGGGGACAACGACCGCCTTTCCCTTGTTGGGCGCGGCGATGGGAGAAGGCTCAGAGAACTCATCGTTGGACACCTCAGAATCAGTGAAGGATAGCATCTCTTGAGGCCCCCAAGAGGACAGGCCCGCCGCGGCCTGCGGCGACGGCGCCCAAGGCGCAGCGAAGGGGGAGAGCGAGGACCCAGCGGCTTGAGCACGAGCAGCCTCCGCCGCGGCGGCCAGCGGTGGCAGCTTGGGTGAGGTTTCCTTAGAACCGTCGGACTCCATGGCAGACTGGCGCTGGGGAAGGGGAGGGTACGGCGGCACCAGAGTGGTTACCGGTGGGGCTTGGTGGATGCCGGAGCCAGAGCGGCGACTGGTGATTGCTTTGGTGGACGCCAGGGCTGGAGTAAACGAGGATTCTATTATAAATAAAAAAAAGTTCTTTGATAGGAAAAGAATACTGAGGACACAATATACCAAAAACTTTTGTTCTATATAATGACAATGGAGGGATTCGTTCTAATCTAAGAATATTGTACCGAGGAATTCGACACATAAAAGTACATTTATTAATTAATCCGAATTATTCATTGATATTAAATAATTGGAATTTCTTTTGGATAGTTCAATTCAGATTATTTCAAAATCTTATTATTTGTTTGCTTGTTGCCTAGAAAAACCTTTTGGTTTTGGATGCTCGTTGCCGCTAGAAAATGATCTTGATTTTGCTAAAGAATAAGATTGTACTATGGAAAAATAAGTCTTTTTTCCAAAGATTTTTACGAATACGCTTTTTTGACATCGAAGTACGTTTTTTTGGAACTGCCATTCAAAAAGGGAATTACTTTTTTCTAGTTGTATGTGAAAGACATCTATTGCCGCAAATCAATCCTTCTTTCTGTTTTTTCTTAGTATTTATACTTAGATACTGAAAGATACTTAAATGATACTGAAAGATACTTAAATTCTAAATTCTTCTTTAGTTCATTTTGTCTAATGTGGATAAGATAAGACAAGAGTTTTTTAAGATTTTCTATTTAAATCAATTTATATATCAAATATACTCCATATATAAATATATGGTATGGGGGATAAGCCCTCATATAAGAGGGGGACATAAAAAGAAGGAAGGTAAAATTCAATTCAAATAGTTAATTAAGTTCAGAAAGCTATTGCATAATTGAATTCCAATAAAAAAATACTTAGTCTCTTAAACAAGACATTCTAAAACTTAGAGAATTCTAGTCATTAGGATTTCCTTTTATATGAAATAAGCAATATTCGAGAATTTCCTATAAATATAGGTTTTCTTCCACTGGCGGGGTTCCGCAGGGGGGTTGGGGGGTGGTAGTTATTGTTTCTAAAAAATTGGAAGTTAGTACAAAGTTGCACAATTGTACATGGACTTTCCACTTTGCACATGCATTGGTGGTAGGAGCAGTACATTATTGAATTGCCACCAAATGCCTGCATTGTGGGCCTGTTTGGTAGAGCTTAGCTTCACCATTGAATCAGTTTTTTATAGCTTTGGGTCGACAAGTAGCTCTACAAGTGAAGTTAAATCTGTTTTTTTGACTGTTCAGCTAAACAACTTCTCCTAGTGAGGGAAAATACAAAATGACCATAATACCCATTTTTCATTTTTTTAATTCTTCTCTACGCAATCTTATCCGGTCACCATCCTACATGGAATGAAAGCTCAATCACTTTTTTGGCCTCCTTCCATGCGCCACTGCCACCCAACACCTTCGCCGCGCGCGTTCTCTGGCGTCCTCAACCACGCCTCGGTGGCTGCATTATCTGGCAACTGCGTTCTCCAGAGGCCTCACTCGTGCCTCGCCGCTCGTGTTCTTCGGCAACAGCTTCCCCACGTGTGTTCCCCAGTGGCCGCACACTCACCAGTTGATTAGCCCACGGTGGCCCACCCCGAGCCTCGCTTTGGTGGCCGCGCGCTCGACGGGACTCGCTCACACCGGCCCACCCTGAGCCTCGCATCGGCGGCCGCGTGCTCACTGGTTGAATCGCCCACATCGGCCTGCCCCGCTCGCCGGTAGCCTCACCCGCCCCTGCCATGGAGCCAAGCCCCTCTCCTCCTGTCTTGCAGCTGGGTGCAAACGTGCCCATGGCCACGCTCGGCCCCACCGGTGTCAGAGGAAGCAAGGTGAAGCAGGTA
Organism: Saccharum spontaneum; assembly: GCA_022457205.1. NCBI lineage: Eukaryota > Viridiplantae > Streptophyta > Magnoliopsida > Poales > Poaceae > Saccharum > Saccharum spontaneum. Next base: position 14,520,652 of record CM039598.1, read on the forward strand.
TTTTCAGCTTCACCGGCTTTACTCCACTCGTGTGAGCAGGATTTGGGGGACTTCAGTGCTGAAGCTGTTTTGATTGCTCCCGTTTGGTAGGAAAAGATGGAAACCAGCTTTGTGAACCTGTCCAGAATCCCTACCAAATGGGGCCTATGGATTCACCATAGCTTACAATTTACATGTGTGCCTTCTATAGTTTCATCAAATAATAACAGATACCGATCGACCAAGGTAAAAATCCCAACTATAAGGCCATACGGGAGAAATCAATGAGCAGCTCACAACACAAATAAAATATGAGAAACAGAGTACATTAACCGTTGATAAATTACAAAGAGTTCAGGTTCGTTCTCAGCACACCAATCCATACAATACACACCATGTAGCTTGATTCTGGGTGGCAATTTGAAACCACTAGTTATTAACAGACATATATATATAAAACCCAAACAGACCAAGCGAACCAGCACAAACATAATATGTCCCTGACAATGATTATTACATGAAACAAATCACACTCAACACACAAACCATGTTACATACAGCTCACGTAGATTCATAGAATGGAGAGGACGCCTTAGTGGCATGCACGGCACTGAGCTGTGGATATGAAATTCACCTGAGGTAGCTTCGGATGATATGTTTCCTGCGTGATACAAACTCTGGTGGCGGGGTATGCATGTAGTAGTGACTCTGCTCTGGCAGCTTCAACTGCAGCCTGTCCCACCACTCCCGCTCTCCACTCACCTCCACCTTTGACCTCCGATGTTGCATCTCCAGGAGCGGGAGATGGTGAAAAGATTGGCAGCCCCTGACAAAGATCTTTTCCCACTTTGGAGTTTCAAACCGAAACGTAACATCATCATGGATGTGCAGCAGTTGTGGGAGCTCCTGGAGGTAGATCCTTTCGATCTTTGGGAGTGGAGAAGGTGCTACCTCAGAATAATAAACAGTTTGTTTGTAGAACATTGTCTTGAGGTTGGAGCAGAAGAGAATGACCAGAGTCTCCAGTGCAGGTAATGACAAACTACATGGGAATAGTTTCTCCAGTCGGGGACAGTGCTCAATGTGAATGTGCTTCAGTAGCTTTAGAGTCATCAATTTAGAATAATGAAGATAACTAGGCTCCACCAAACTTAGTAGGTTATTTAGATCGAAGACCTGCAGTATCTGTAAGTGCGGTAAAGCCTCTGAGCCATGTGACCGCATTAAAAATACTACTGTCATTTGATGGCAGCGCTGGACTTGGCATTCTTCTAGCTCATTGAGATTGTAATTTAGGTCTGTAAGGCATCTAACAAAAGCATCATCTGTGATGAATACTGAATTTGTGATAGAGAGAATATGCCTTAAGCCATTTGGGTACTGATTCACTGCTGATATCTCAACATGACGTTGTTTTGGCTGAAGCTTCATCATGGGCACAATGCTAGCGGGCTCAGAATACTGGACATCACCATAAGTTGAATGCCCATGCATCCTGGTACGTAGCTCAACTTGATTGCTCCGTGGCTCCTTGCTTCTCACACTGCATGGTATGACTTGGACATTGAAGGACAGAAGAAAATGTCCTTCCTCGACCAACTTGTTAACAGCATCTGCATCGAAACTGTGAAACATCCTTGGATCATTTATGTTGAACTGAGCAGTATTGGTAGTTTTCCCTTGGGGCGGATTTTCATCTCCACAAGTTTTTTGCTGGCAAAACATCGTTGGAATTTGAGCATCATGATTCTCACAGTGATCCAAATAGAAAACCTTTGGAAAATGAAGCAACTGATGCCATGGAAATCTCTTGAAACCAGGAACATTCAAAAGCAGCAATCTCTTGAGCTTCGGTAAGTTGGGCAAGTTGTGAGGGACCTCCTCAATAGCTGTTCTAGACAGATCAACATCCTCCATTGCTGTAAGATCATCATTAAAGTTGACAGATTTGAGCTTTCTGCACCCACGCAAGGATAGGAACCTAACCCATGGTCCGGAGAGTGAGAAGGTTATCAGATTAGGATGCCCAAGGATCTTGATATCTTCTAAGCCCTCCCATGTTTGTATATACAGACTTTCAAGGAATGACAATTGTTCCCAAAGAACCTGAAGCCTTAAGCTAATGCAGTTAGAAATATGTAGCTCTTTGAGGCCCTTGGCTTCAGATAGGGACATTGTTAGTGACATCAATAGCACATTGTTGATTAGCTTGAGTGTATGCAGGCTTTGCATTTTCTGGAACATGTGCTCTGGAAAGGATGTAATCTGAGTCCCCTCGACATGAAGAACCAACAGATTTGATAGTTGAGCCATGGAAGGAGGTAACTCTCTGAGATTGGTGCTATTACCGAAAATGAGCTCCTCAAGGCTTGACATTTCACAGAAGAATTTAGAAGGCAGGGTGGTGACCTTTGAGCCTGAGAGATCAAGGTAGTGTAGATTTCTCTTGTTCCTGCCATCTTGTTGTGTTAGCTCAAGCAAGGGAACAGCATTCATATCAAGTACTTCAAGGTTTTCCAGATGAGCAAGTGGTGATGATGTTTGCTTTTCAGAAGTAGATGGTGGTGGAGACAAGGTCTGTAGCTGACTGCAGCCTCTGAGCGAGAGCAAGTAGAGATTCAGCAGATGGGAGAACGATGGAGGGAGTGAGTTTATAGGTGTGTAGGACAAATCAAGGACATGGAGGTGTGGGGTGAGAAGTTTATCAAGATGAAATACTGACATATTTGAACAGCCTCTCAAAATAAGGCTTGTCGTCTTTATATCTCCTCTGGTTTCATAAATGACATCCTGGGTGTATGAAGTACCTAGTTGGCTTACATGCCTACCATCATCTTTCATAAATGAGACCCATCCTAGTTGGCTTCTCTTCACAAGAGTATTGAGTTCATCTTGTCCGAGACGTGGGACATTGTCAGCTAACTTTGACACACCAGTGATGACATCCTGGGTGTATGAAGTACTTACTGTTGTGGTAGAAACAGAGTAGATTGGCAGCAATGAGTATTCCTGCAAGGCTTGCATTACGACCTTTCCAGCTTCATATGCAGACCTGTAGTAGTTGCTCTGTTTTTGGCCGGTGTATGCAGGTACCTGGGTGGGGATTGTTGTTGAGAAAATCAGTTTCTCAGCCACCCAACAGCGAACTAGCTCATCAGAAGTAATGGGGGAGGTGTTGGTTGCCTGATGCCCAGCGCCTCCTTCTCCCTGCACCTGCAGGGGGTGGTAGAGGATAGCATAATACAAGCAGTGCTGAGCTACATGGAGCCAAAACTTCTCGTCTCCTTTGTCCTGGAGTGTGAAATAAATGAATCTGGCTGCATCCCGTAAGGCCTCATTAATCAACACAGCCCAATCTCTCCCACGGAGATCACCAAAAGGTGGTGCAGAGTAATATTCACGAGTTAAACGATAGACCAAGGCACCTTCAGCATCTCTGCTTTTTTCACAGACATCCTTGGAAGTGGCTGAGATGAGCCACCGCCGGTTGTTGAATATCGATGGCCACCGCCCGCCCAGTATGAAAAACAACACCTCCAATGAGATGGGAACATACAGGTTTTCTACGACCAGCAGGTGCCTCTTCCCTTCCAATCCTTCCCTGATCCTCTCTAGTATTGGAGAATGACCAGAACGGCGGTCATAGATAGGATCCTTCCGTACGGATTGATCTGATGCAAACAAGTCAAAGTACTCCCGTCCAAAAGTCTGGAGCATCAGGTTGTCAGAGATTTTGCCGTAGCCAAAGTAGCTCTCTTCTGCTGCAAGTTCCTGGAACTCCCGATAAAACTGCTTGCTGTCCTCAGGCATCAGTATTTCTGCGAGGAGCCTTAACGCCAACTCAAGCTGGGCTGCAGTGCTGCTTGCAGCTTCAGCGGGTGGGAGCTTCACGCGTGTAATTTGGTCGTAGGGCCCATATAGATCCCTGGTGCGCTCGAACAAGAGCCTGGTGAGAGTGGGTACAAAGGAAGCTGCAGGTCCAATTCCGATGTTCCATATCACCGGATGCTCCTTGCTCCATTCCCCTACCTTCTCTTCCAAGGCTGCTAGTGAAGACCATCGGACATAATTCCCAATCCTCTGAGAGAATACGGGTTCATTCAACCTGGAACATAAGGCCTGGTAAGTGCTCGCTCAAGATGTTCTTATGAAAAGATATGGAGAAGGTACTGTCCAATTTCTAGTATATCAATTTATTCCTTTCACCAACCGCAACCACACATAGAAAATTAATAAGTTGCTTCCACTGTGCAAATCATATTGAACAATGTTCTTTTTTCTTGCCATTTGGATCATCGTTTAGCAATTAGCAAAACGAAACGAGGGACACACAACATATACCTAGCATGGCCATATACATATTTACCGAATGTGTACATGGAACTGCTTTTATGTACGCATTGACGGAGCCTTTACGGTAATTCTCACCCAACGTGTTAGAAAAAAGATAAATCCTAGAAAGTATTGTAATTATAAAAAACATTTTCCCTTGGATTTGATAGACATTAATCATCATCAACAGTACTAGCTATCGGATCCATCATGTTCTATAAAAAAATTTGTCCTTGTCTTCCTATAGAAAATAATTATAAATTATTAATTGTCTTTGTGCAAACACAAATTATATTTTATCCAGTTTGTGGTTTTTTATAACGGGTTTTTTATTCTTGGTTCCGAAAATAGCAGATTGTGTTTAAAGAAATTGCAATAAACAAAATATGCAATTTTAGTATAAAATATATGCAATAACTGTCGCCTGAAAGGAAACTAAAATTCAAGCACCTGAATTTTAAGATAGCCACCGCACATTGTGCTTAAGAAAAAGACTTTCTCATGCAGGTCGAGAAATCCTTGAACCTCTGCCCCACCTATACACCGCGGCACCACAACTCCCATAAGACTGGGCTGGCCTTAGACCTATGCTTTAGCGTGGGGCAGATAAGAGGATTTTTTTCAACACGCAGATAAACTATGCCTCCTCCGGCCAACAAATCCGCCCCTAGGGTATTCGAACTCTGGCCGGCAGGGTGCAAAGCACATAGCTGGACCAACTTTTCTAGTGTTCGCTTGCAATCCCATAAATAGATATGTGAAAGTTGTGTCCAATTTCTAGTATATCGATTTATTTCTCTCACCAAAAACAACCACACATAGAAAGAAAATAAGTTGCTAACACAATGCGAATCATATTGGACAATTTTTTTTCTGGTCACTTCGATCAAAACGATGTCTGAACCAACCTGTCTATTTTTGGTCATTACTCGTTTGGGAAGTGGGGACAATAAAACTGCACTAGACACTAGCGATGCAGAGGACAAGGGACACAACATATATTTGGCGTGGCTGTTCATATTTACCAAATGTAGACGTGGAACTGCTTTTATGTACGTATTAACGGAGCCTTCAGCTTAATTTTCATCAGACACATTAGAAAAAGAAAGATAAATCCAAGAAAGTATTACAAAAATAAAAAACATCTGGTCTTTGATTTGAAAGGCATTAATCACCATCAACAATAATAGCCATCAGAAATGTCATGTTATATAAAAAATATTACCCACGTTAGCCGTCATCAAAAATACATTAAGTAAACCCTCCCCATAATTTTGCATACAAATGCCCACATCTGTCATTATCATACGTGATTCAGAATAACCTCTACATTTGTATCTAATTACACACATCTGCCATCATAAAAACTCCCTAGATTTGTATTAAAATTACCCATATATGTATTATGAAAGATAAATCAAAATAAAAACCTAAATTTATATCTCAATTATCTGCTGCCCTAGCATTATGAAAAATAATTTAAAATAAATATCTAATGTTTATAATACATTACGAGGCTCTATTAGCATAAAACAAAATGTAAAGTAACCCCCTAAGTTTGTATTCAAAATTGCCCATATATACCATTATGAAAGATCATATGATGTAACATCTTTAATTAGTATTTAAATTATTGATCTCAACCTTTCTAAGGTAAACAAAATATCTCTCAACTCTGCATGTAAACACTACTAAATAAGCTATTGTGAAAAATACTCCAATGTGTATCGATTAAGTAAGTTATATTTTTATAAATTACTCAATTATATTGCTTTTAAGTTCAAAGTAAGCATGACGATATGTTCCGCCATGCAAACTAAGTAAAAATGTATAGTTTAAGATAAATATTTATTTTAGTAGCTTATCAACTCTGGAAAAATGTACCCTTACCAAACAACATAGGAATAACACTGATAGTTCATTTTTAAGTCATATTATTAATACTTCAAGTGTTGCTTTAAATCAGTTTCTAAACTTTAAATAAAACATTATATGTTATCAATATTACTAATTTTATAGCCATTGCTTCTCCGTTCTAGAAGTGGAGAGCACCGTTCCGGTTTCTCAGTGTCGCGTTGGTTCTTTGTGTGTTGAGCAGAGGCGGAACTAGCGACTTTGATTAAGGGGGGCCAGGCAAACATAATAACATTTCATAAGCATGAAAAATATATACATAAGTGTACATTGCAACAAAATTTGCACTGTAGTTAGTGTTAACAACAAAAAATCACAATATCATGATAAAATATGAGTAAAAATGGGCACAATATGCTTTGAAATGTAATGTTTGTAAGAGTATTAAAAGTTTTTTCACTGTTTTAGGGGGGCCACAGCCCCTGCTGGCCCCCCTAGTTCCGCCAGTGGTGTTGAGGTGTCCTGTTATGTTCCTAGTGAACAGCTAGCCACCAGTTTGCTTGAGGGCATCTCGCTTGGGGTGTTTGGTGCTTCTAGTTGTGACTTTGGGATAGCGGCGATTTTGAGAGAAATTTTGATTTGGCTCCCATGCACCCCCTCTGGTCACCTAGTTCGGTTCTTCAATTGGTGACAGAGCGGGTTAAGGATCATTCAACCTTAGCCGGTTCCTGATCCATGAAGGCAACATGGAGAGGTCCGAAAAAACTCCATGCTTCGATGGCACGAAGTATGCATACTGGAAGGTTGTTGGTGTACCTCCAGAGCTTGGGATCTCCAGCTTGGGAGATTTGTTTGGATGCTACTTATGTGGTGCTTGTTCGAATCAGTTAAGATCATATTGACCGCCTTGAGGCAAACAGCAAGGCAAGAAATGCTTTGTTCTCTATTCTTGCACTTCTTGATTTTGAGCATGTGCAAAACCTTGAGATGGCTCAAGAGATCTGGTCAACCCTCGAGAGATATCACGAGGGCACTTCTCATGTCAAAACCAGACTCTTTGAAACCCACCGTTGAGAACAAGAGAACATTGCTCAGTTTGTAAGGAAAATAGACCCTTGGCCCATTTAGCTATGATTTTGGTGTTTGATGATCAACATGACTATTTAGACTAACATCATTTGCTAGTGTTTTTGGATATAGTTCAAAGGATGCAAAGTGGACTTGGACGAAGGAGATGTGGTGATCCAGATGATCAACACCTCAAGCAAAACTTTAGAAGCTGCATTGAAGACCTACAAAGATCAAGCAAAGGCCAAGATACAAGATGGAAGAAGCCTAGACAAAGACACGTGAAGAAATGAAGTCTATCATAGCATCGGACAGCAGTCTATGCGTAGTGTCATACAGTCATATGCATCGTATTGTGCTATGCATAGCATCGGATGTGTCCGATGGGCAAAAATGGGCTCTAAGAGCACTTTGGATCGCATCAGATGCTGGGGAAATTTTTGTAATGTACGCGTAGAGACTAACATCGGACGATATGCTTACACTGTTTTAGTTCAATCGTGGTAGTGCAATGGCTAGTTTGTATACATAATGGCTAGTTTATGCATCAGACAATAGGCATCGAACACGTCTGATGTACGTACGTAGAGCATCGGATGCATCTGATGTACGTGTAGATGCTACTGTTCAGCCTCCAATAGCTAGTTTTTAGATGGGGGTATAAATACCACCCCCAACTGACCTTTTGAAATGTGGAGGAGTTGGGAAACTTGTGTGGGGTGTTGATACACCATTTTAGAGCTCTCAACTTGCATAGTGCTTAGTGATACACATGGTGATTAGTATATGTGCTTTGTGAAGTGCTTAGGCTAGTTAAACAACCACTTATGCACTTGCTCTTGGTTTAGAACTAGTGTTTAGTGATGTTTGTATACCTCTTACTACTCGGTGCTTGCGCACACCATTGTTGTACAACGGGGGGCTTGTAGTCTTCCGAGACCACACCAACCCCATTTGTGGTGTGGCCGCCACCACGTATCAGAGGGGAAAAGGTCTGTGGTATTTCAGCCGGGAAAGGCCCGAGGCTATCCACGGAGTTACACGACTAGGATCTTGGCCCTTGCGAGAGGCTCCAATGTGGACTAGGGGGAAGCTTGCGCGCTTCTCAATACCTCGCTTAAGCTTCCACATTTATATTGTTACCTTAGTTGTGTACTTTACATTTTCTAGCTTTATTAATAGGCTAGTTGATAGGATTGGAACTTAGCTTGCATAACTCTTTTGCGGTAGAGATAGCAACACACATAGCGAAGTCGTAGTTGCACATTTAGATAATTACTTAATTGCATAGGTTTTGTTAAGGTTGGAATTAGAGGTCATAGTTAGAAATAGAGATTTAAGTTGCCTAATTCACCCTTTCTTAGGCGTCACAGTCCCTACAAGTGGTATCGGAGCCATTGGCTCAATTTGGACCTTTGGCTTCACTGCCGTTTGAGCCAACACTATTTAGAGTGGCTGGGATGGATACTTCTGGGCCTTTGCACTTTGACTGCTTTAATCTCCCCTACTATAGTGCTTGAATGGCTTGCTACCTTGAGGCGGTAGATTTGGTTGTTTGGAAAGTCACTCACGATAGGATGAAATCCCTAATGAATCCCAAGAAACCAACTGTAAGTGCTAAAAATTGCTTGTTTGAATCTTTAAGCATGAAAATTTTTAACTAAGTGTTCACATTAAAAAGTGCAAATAAAATTTGGTTAAAATTGCATGAGCTCCATGACGGAACAAGCAATATTCGTGAGCAAAAATATTGCCTAACTAAACAAACCTATGATTCTTTGAAATGAAAGTAAATGAGCTTGTTTAGGATATGTATTTTCATTTGAACCTAATTGTCAACGAGCTCAACTCTATAGGTTTAAACAAGCTAGGTGATGTTAAAATTGTAAGGAAGATCATCTCCATGCTAAAATAAAATATGTATGCAAGAATCATCACCATCCTTCACAAAATGGATGACTTGAGCAACATGACTCTCGGCATGGTCATTGGCAAGTTGGTGGCATTTGAAATGTGATGCAAGATGGGTCAAGAAGAAGCCACTTCATCAAGCAAAGGCAAAGCTCTCTCATATGAAGAGCAAAATAAGATGAAAGGCAAGAAAAAGCAATACAAGACACATTATGTCATATCAATAATAATTATTTAAAACTGTTGTTTTAAATAATTTTATATGTTTTAATTGAAACATGATGTCATATCAATAATAGTTATTTAATTTTAAGCACTCTTCGATATATCAACAATACTAGACACATATAAGTCTGTGATATAACAAATTCAACAAGTTCCGTATTAGAGTACAATCTGAGTTTTAACTTAATTTTAATATGTGCAGAACAATACTACTAGGACTTAAACTCTTTTAACAATAATTTTTGAACAAAAGATGGAAAACACTAGAGTTTCTGCCTAACATGTGAGAAAAAAATTGGGCAACTCGATGGAAAGTCGAAAGCTAAACTATGATTTATGAAGTCACATAAAAGATGCAACTAGAGTTTATATATCTTAGTATTATGTTCCAACAAAATACATATCATGCTAGAAAGAAAAGATAAATACTATAAATTCTAGGTGGAGGTCTCTAATGGAGCCTCCATGTTAATCCTCATAAGACATTTTAAACCACATCAGACATGATAGGAAAAAAGATATATCCTAGAAATTCTCACAAAATCAAAAACATTTCACAATCAATTCAGTATAACCTAATTACCATTGATAATAATAACTATTGGATCTATTATATAAATAATTATCCATCTCTGCAATTGGTTAAAACGACATAAGGCAACATATGACTCTATATTCAAACTACCCACATATGCTATTAAGAAACATGATCTAAAGTATGTCTAAATTTATATCTAATTACCCATGTACTCCTATTATGATAGATAATTTATGTAACCCAATCTTTTTCTTTTTTTGAAAAATAAATAACCTCTAAAATCTACATCTAAAAATTACCAACATCTTTTATTAAAAATGGTAAAATAACATAGAGCATGTATATATTTATACATTACCCATTATATTAATATTAATATATTAAGATTTGATCAAAGTAAACATGCATGAGCGATAAATATATATGTTATGTTTCATCAAAAAAATTGTTTAATGTCATATCCAATGATTATAATAAATTGTTTAAGGGGCTCTTGCATTTCTACCCCTGTTTTGTATTGAAATTGTGATTTTGCCCCTGTTTTTTTGACTTTGTGAATTTACCCTTGTAATTTCAAAAGGAAGCACCACTTTGTCCCTATTCCGTCATCCTCCCGTGATGGTGTTAGATTTTGTACAAATGGATAGAAATGCCCTTGTGATTTTTAGGGCTATTTGTGATTCTACCCCTAATTTGGAATAAGACACATATGTTGTATTTTGAAAAATGATTATTATATTTGGTCAATTCAGATTTAATATTGGAAAAAAAATATTCACAATTCACATGTTGGGTGTCTATAGTAGTCCTGCCTATGATACCAATGAAGTTCATTCGGAGCAAAATGACAAACAAAATAAGCAAGTCAAGGTCGATACAGAAGTTTTCAAGTGCATTGTTGCATTCCGGCGAACACCTTGCCTGCATCCTACGCTACATGCCAATGCCGTTCAGGCGAACAACTTGCTCACATTGTCATCGCCGCCCCTGTTCTTGCTGCTCAGATCGATGCATGCATTAGCGTAGCAAGGTGGTGTGACGCAGCTCCAGCGACAATTGCTCCCTTGCGGCGCTCACGGCCGTTCATGCCCTGCAGGAAAAGAGCCTCCTCCTCGGATCCCGCCCGCCGCCGCTGCCTCTTGCTGGAGATAGGAGGCTCCTGCTCGCTGTTCCAGCCCCGCATGAGACCACGAGCCCGACCGACCGACCGCCCGCCCGCCACGCCTGGCCGCGCACCCGCTGCCGCAGTGTTTGCCCAGCTGCGCCCCCGCCGCACAGCGAGCCCGCTCGGCAGCAGCGCCCAGCTAGTCGCACCCTCTGGCGATGCCGCGGCACTCGCCCAGCCGCACCCACCGCGCCGCGAGCTCGTCCGTCTGCAGCGCCGAGCAGCGCCCGCCGCCGATGCCGCGACGCCCACCGCGCCGCCAGCTCGTCCGTCCGCAACACCCAGCCGTGACCGCCGCCAATGCTGCCGATGTCGCACGCCCTGTCCTAGGGTTTGGCTTTCGGGATAAAGCCAGAAAGCGAAAAGGCCACGGGTGGACACGGTGAGGATGAGATAACCGTCGGATAGTGTGATAAGGGCATTTTGGTAATTTGGCATCTGATTTAATGTGCTTTATTTTTTAAGGCTGTGTTTAGTTCCTCATAAAATACAAAATGTAAAATGCCAACTACTTTGGAATGATGAAATGCAAAATAACAAAATTTTTATGGGTGTGTTCAGTTTCATCCAAAATGCCAAATTTTTCATGAGGTGGATGAGAGCTTTTTGGCTTTTTTTTGGCCTCTTGAGGCCAAAATCCAAAATTGAGAATGGTACCTTTTTGCCAAAATTTTTTGCATGGTTTTTAGTTCCATTTTGCAAAATGATGGGCCAAAACCCAAAAATTTTTGGATAAAATGGGGAACTAAACACACCTTAAGTCGTTTAATCAGGCTCTAAGTGACGGACATCCAAATCAGGGGCAAACTGCTCGTTCGTTTCAAAATAACGAGGGTAAAATCACAAAGTTGAAAAAATAGGGGTAAAATCACAATTGAACTTCTAGGTAGGGGCAAAAACACCATTTTCCCATTGTTTAAAACCACATTAGTAATCATAACATATAATTTATATATTTGTTGCTTTAGATATATTGATGTATTTTATCTAAATATTTGACATGTCTATATTGATAATATAATCATAATTGCACATGTCACTCCATGACATGAAAATTCAATCATTATAAGAAGTATGAGAGACAAATAATGGCTATATTTTCTCAACCAATTAAGATTAATTTAGAGTAAAATGTCGATCATTATATAGCGTAAGTATTAAAATTCTCTTGATACCCCGTCTAAAATCTCACTTCAATCTCTATCACTTATCTTAAATGACATGGTGTAGGTTACAAATGACTGCTTTTGCTATTGTAGTATTTAAGAACGTACTCTAAGACCAAATATCCTTATTGTTCAAAAGTGCAAAAAGTAGAGTTAATAAAAAATACAATAATCACAAGAGTTTCAACTTGACGATGAAAAAAATCCATAGCAGTCAACAAGAATAAAATTTTAAAAATTAAATTCAGATTCATGACTTCACAAGATATGTAATGCAGCAACATGGACTGCCATAGTTAAAGGGAAGCTTTCAAACTAATTACATAATTAAAATATAAAAAGATGCCATGTAATGTAAAAATATAAATATTGATAAAAATCATATGAATCAGTTCCTTGCAAAAGAAGTAATTAGTAAGTTTAAGATAATTGGATATAGACTATATGAAATATCTATTGTGTGTATTTTGTAGAAATAAACAAAGCTAAAACCACTCAATTTAATACAAACAATTCTTTATTAGTCAGATGCATTAAATAATATATGTCTCAAAAATTCTAGCCCGTGCGAGAGCACGGGTTGATAGACTAGTAAGTATAATTTGTATTTGACAGATGTATTGAACACTGAGTAATGCTCATGTCTCCTAAAATTTCAGCCCACACTAGAGCGTGGGCTAATAGACTAACCTACGTTGATTAGACTGTACAGAAGCAAAATAAAGGCCATGTGATTTCTTTTGCGGCTTCCAATTCTTCATTTGTCAAACGATTAACTGCTCTGAACCACATACATCTTATGGTGCTGCTGACACGATGGTATTAACTCAGTTAGATTTTCATTTCCTTCAGCGGTGCAATCAGTTCGAAATGGCCAAGGCCTTGTTTGTTTCTAAAGTTGGGAGGTGCCAGAAATACTGTAGCATTTCGTTCGTATTTATTAATTATTGTCCAAACATTAACTAATTAGGCTCAAAAGATTCGTCTCGCAAAGTACAAGCAAACTGTGTAATTAGTTATTTTTTAACTACATTTAATACTCCATATATGTGTCCAACGATTTGATGTGATGGTGATGTGACAGGGAATCTTTGCACTTTTTGCATTTTGGAGGGGAACTAAACCAGGGCCAAACGGACATGTTTGGACACTCGGACAGTGACCTCCTGTATATAAAACCTAAGACAAGTGTAGTTTCTGACGTGTTCTTTTTTTTAGCCTCTCTCAATTCTACTATTTACTACTATTGTACATACTTGATTTATTTTTTTCACAAATTATGATCAGTGCTAGCGTAAAGTCGTGCAGAGGAATGGGTCCAATCGTCATGTTTTGTTTTCATGCAAGTGCTAGCTCCGGTCATAAATACCTGATATACTCGACTTCACACACCTTCAGAAAAGAAAAAACAGGGGCATATGCACATGAGCTGTCAGTGCTCAAAATCTTCTTGTAAATAGGAATGTAAAATTTTGGAGAAGGTGATGTCATCAAATTAACATGACTTAATTTCTAGTACTTCGATTTATTCTCTGATAGATAAGTTAATCTTGCTATGTTTAGCAATCAGTATAGAAAGAATATTAACAAGTTGCTTCCAATGTGCCAAGGAATTGAACAGTTTTTTTTTTACCATGATTGCACGCACAGTTGACTTAGGACTGATTTAGGACTTATTTTGGTTGAGAGGACTTCATTGGCTTGATTCGTGCACTTGGCCGAGAGCTCATCATAGAATTGAACGAACATGTGTTTGGTTGTTGAGGAAAAGTTGCATCCTAGATCCTTAATGAGGGTTAACCAGCCGAGTGGAATTGTATTTCTAAAAAGAAGAGTATTTAGTTGGGCGCGACTATGAATGCATGCCGAACAGAGTCTGAGTTGTAGGCTAAATCTAACATTGAATCAGCAGGTGCAATGTGCTGACAAGGTTATTGGTTTAATGTTGTGCGGTTGCATCAGGTCGGCAATCCTATTGAGCTACGGTTGTTTTGGCCACACTGCACGATGCTGCACGAGGACGTATGCTTGCACATGCTGGGCTAGGCTGGCATTATACATGCAGCCAACCAACCATAGTTGTCTCGGTATTTGCACGCACCAGCAAGTGCGTGGAGCCAACCAATTCTTAGTTCCCTCGGGATTTGTATGCGCCAGCAAGTGCATGGAGCCAACCATTAGGGCGTGTCCAACTGACTAGCTGGGACTCGGATTTGTACTTACGTGGAGTGAGAAAGCCAGAAAACCTCCTCGGTAGCGATGACTTCCTAGCCAGTAGATTTGTGCATTTCGAAGCAAACCTTGGCCCACCATCTTTGCTGGGCACCTGGGATTGGCCGACTGGAATACAGATACGGCTAGGAGGGATTGTTTAATAGCAAAAAAAGCTGATCGGTGGGCCTATTTCCTTTGATAGAGTGAACTATTGGACAAGCGAGTTTGGTTGTTGTTGCTTCAGCCTACTTGTATCATCTCCGAGCTGGATGTTGACTCTTTTCATTGAGGGTGCCCTTAGGGTAACTGAACACACCCAAAGAGGAGGATAGGGTCTTTTTAAAAACAATGTTCCTAAAGAACTGGCCCGTCATACAAGAAGATGATGAGGCACTTGCGCTAGAGGTGGACTGTTCGAAAACCCTATAGGAGCATATATAGCAACTAAGTCCTAGCTTGGTCTTGGAGAACGTCTTAGGTCCTATTTGGATCCCAGAATATTATGGAACTTGGATTCGAGAAGCCTGCTATAGGGATCCCAAGATATTTTGTTTGAGTCTACCTTTTACAATCCAGTGTCGTCCAAATTTGATAATTTAGCTAGTAAGGTGAGGAACCCTAGCTTTTCCTAGCATCTAGACTTCACATGACCACTCTACCCTTCTGTCTTTCCTACCTGCACTTCCATAGTTAAAGAGTTAGGGTATTTTGAACCTTTTACTTTCAAGGGCAGCCCTTGTTGTTTTTACAATCTATAGATCCAAACATGCACAAATCCAGATTTTATGATACAGCTAGGAAGGAGCCACAGTATGGTGGCTCAGATCCAGCAGGAGAAGGCAGCAGCCATGCCGTGGATTCGGGTGAGATCATGGTAGTCCCTTCTGCTGTGCCTTGGTGGGTTGATATTTCCGTGTCTGGATTGCTATGACGTTTGAGTTTATAGGCACTGCTAATGCACAGAATGTCTATATCAATTTCATTGAAGCAGCCGTGATGGAAGAAGCCTTCATGGCAATCTGGTTTTTAATTCGTAAATTTTGAACAAATGGACTAAGACTGAAAATAACCTCGTGCAAATAAAGACAAAAATAAAAATGTAGTTTTGACGACATGCATGTTCGGGATGAATCACCAATACTATATAATGTCTTCATGCATGTTTTGTTTCTAGACATTTTAGGTGTTTACTAGTAAGGTAGCGAGGTGATGTTTTGAGCAGCAAACGTCAGCCACGGTTGAGAAAATAAATGCAGCGAAAAGAACAACAAGCAAGTTGTGATCACGCACCACACAAATCCAGGATCATTGATGAGGTAGTCGACCCAGTAAAAGACATCATCTTTTTCCATTTACATATAGCTAGTGCCGTCGTCAGCTCGGGCGTCAATGCCTATAGTCCCACCTGAAACATGTGACGCTGTAACCATTTGTTTCTCTCAAAGAAATGCATTCGATGATCAACAAAATCAAATAATATTATATTATATATAAATGTAGATGTATGGATACAAAAATACTATTGAAAAGTGGACTGCAGGAAAGAAAGGCAAATGGTGGGTTACGTTTCATATGGATAAGTCGGAAATTAAGAACATTATGTATATAAACTCCCCTAGCTATGATAATATATTTTATTATTGTAAAAATTATTTAAAGAAATTGCTAGTGCTATGTTGGACTTAGAAAATTTTCCATAGCTGTGGTATGGTTTGATGCTGGTTTTGTTACTTTCTAATCCCTCGAGTCACAGATAAGTGATGATTTAGATATTGACTTGGTCTTCAAAATATATTTTGGTTACTGCTTTTTAAAATGAAGTTTAGTAAAACATAGCATACTTATACTTTTACATATCTATATTTCAAGGCTAATCCAATGTTGCTATAATTTTCAAATATCCAAAACACAACACATCAAGTAATATATATGAAGCAAATGTATAAAAGTGTTGACTCAGGACAACGCAAAGAGTCACTCATCTGTGAATAGAGGGATCAATAACACTAGTAAAAAGACAGTCATCGTCTCTGGGATGTTTTTTTGAGTCATGAAAACAATTGCAAGTTCGAGATGCCAATTATTCCAAATGCTTAAGTAAAAAAATGTTTGAGATAACACATATATCACATGGTTTGGAACCGTGTATGACATTTTTTCTCTAGAAAAAAACTAAAGAGGCAGAAAAATTGTGCTCTTGAAAAATGTAAATTGGGAAGCACCAACTAAACCCACAAAAGGCCCCGTTGTATTTTTCTGAACCATAAGGGTTCGCTTTCAGAGGTAGAAAAGATTTTTAAAAATTGGCGGTTGTGCCTAAAAACTCCATAAGATATATTGTTTATTTTTTGAAGTTATGTTTTCAACTAAACATACATCATGCCTCCATAGTTCAAGCTATATATAGATATGGAGATAAGAAGGAAAGTGGAAAAACAAAATGTGTGGATGAAAAAGCATATAAAGTAATTAGTAACTAAAGCCTACGTATCACTTTAGAAAAGATAAGAAAATATTTGTATAAGTATGCTTTACGTATACAAAGATCATGGATGCCACCATGCAGTCCAAATATGTACTCCCTCAGTCCTAATAAGAGGGCACATGTTTTCCAAGAAGTCAATCAATTATAAGTATTATTAACTTTATAAATAATATCAACATTTATTTTGCCAAGTAGGTGAACTCTCATGACTAATCTAATGATATTTATTTTGTATCATGAATGTTAGTACTTTTTATATAGATTTAATCAAATTTGAAAATCTTTGACTTCTTAGAAAGCAAGATATCCACTCTTTTGAGGCGAGGGAGTCCATGGAAGCATGGATAGCAACGACCACAATAATTCCCAATGTTTTGGAATCAAGAAAATGTTTTTTTAGAAAAAGAGCAGTGGTGCTGAAAAGGAACCACGGGTTTGTACGGACAAATTTCCTTTGAGCCATTGATCTTTAAAAGAAAAGATTATGCAATTGTTTCCAGACTTTGTGACTGCAGATAGCCAGGTTTTTAAAAGGTTTTCAGCTAATCAGCCGATAAAAATATAAAGGAAAAGAGGACAAACAAAATTAGGGATTTGTACATACGAATGACAATATCAATTATGATAAATCTTTATTGTGTTGAACATAGTTCGGAATTCATATAGAATTATAAATTTGCATTCATGGAAGACGTGGTCTATTTAATTGCGAGCTATCCATACCTGGTAAAAATAAATTAAAAAGATAGAAAGCCAAATGATAAATCCGTAGCTAAACAAGCCACATGCAGCTAGCCACAAAGCTCCCCACAATTTCTGGAAATCAAATTAGATCCTTGAGGCACACGGATGGGCCTAATCTGCGAAGAAAATAAAACAGAAATTCAGTCAACGCAATGGAGTTAGCATAGGAAGTCAAATTCTCCCGTTGCATCGGACATTCTCAATGAGGTTCACGCCTATGCGTTATCACTAATAATCCAAGCACCAACAACACTAGCTATACAATACTGTATGATATGATAGTTTAACAATTTTTTGTTGAAACTATACCTGGTTTCTGACGAGCCAGCATTGTGCCCTTTCAGTTGAGGAGAGTGCCTATATTAGAATGTGAGAAGTGAATGCCACAGGTTGATAGATTGCAAGAACCAACAGGCGTGAGTGTGTGAGGTATGATGTGCTGCAACAAAAACAAGGACCACCCTGCTCTCGTACATATATATACTATACAACCATATTATGGATGCTTTTCTTTATCATACAGCTGGATGCATGAACAAGTAAGGAATGATGCTCAATTGTCTTTTGAGAAAGTCCGACATGCATGCCATGATATGATGCGATGATGCAGATCACAAGCAAAGGAACAGAGGACGACACTGCTTTTCACCTCATCAGTCAGGGACCAGGGTATAAAGGAAAGGTAAAGAAATGCTCAAACAAAGAACATGTACGAAGTTGAATGAACAGGTAATAAAATGACACGGATGAAAGCAAAGTTAATTAAGGGACCTTAAAAGGCGCGATGGGCTGGATGCTAGGCAAGGGCTTAACGGCACACCGGAGTGCAAGGGAAGGAGAAAAATTGCTTTCACATTCTAATCCAATCCCTAAAAAAAACAGTGTGAACTTATATATTACGGAAAAAAAGAATCTAGCGGTAGCTATTAAATAATATATAATAGGAGTATATATTAGTCAATATTAGTATATACTAGGTTCATACCCGTGTGTTGCTACGGGATAGCAAACTTTTATACTAAAAACACACGGATCGTACGATAAGATAACAATATTATTAAGTTAAATACTGACATTAAAGTGACATTTAATCTAAAAAGCAAAATTCGTGAAATTAAGAGTCATGGAGAGTGCGGTGGCATAGGCTCACAAACTCTACTGTATAGACGTTTTCATGATGCGGCTAAGATAATGTTTATATCGGCAAGAAGAAATCTGCGATATGCATTTCTCAAAATTCAAATCACATGCTGACAGGCAGTTCAGTCTAACCACTGATCATTGGTTCTAAACAATTCGGATTTCAGAAGTCTCTAGTGCGTAGGTTGCCATACTGGCATACAACTCGTTAGCACCACCAGAAAAATGACTCTTTATGTACGGATGCTTCAACTGATCTGCTCTTCCCTTCATGCAGACCTATACCATTTCTTTTTGAAGCTTGCATTGGTAATAGAGATAATTGGTAACAGAGACTTACTGGCTGGAAATCAAAATTGCACACAATTCATATAATGTTTTATTAGAAACCAATAGATACTAGCAGGAAATCAAAGGGGGCGTACCCAGTGCGGAGAGCTCAATATGCTATACATAGCAATGTACTTGATTTGGTTTGTAGGACAGCTTTGGAAAAAAAACGGACTGTTCTATACAAAGCAACGTATTTGATTTGGTTTGTAGGGCAGCTTTGGAAAAAAAAGGGACTGTTGTATACCTACGTGAATGGCTGGTTGTAGATTTTGTAGTTCAAAAGCTGATTCCAATGCATTTGATTGTCAATGTGCCAATAAATTTAAGCATTTGATAAATGGAATTAAATATATTTAAGAAATTAGAACTGCACTACTTTTCATGCTTCGTAAAGGCCTTGTTCTAGTTCTCCTTTGTTTTTTTCAAAGATCTAAATAGCGGGATTTAGCTCCAGCTATAGCTGGATTTAGCGTTTGGGAAGCTCCACCGCTAAGCTATGTCACTTTTGGCGCTAAATGGAGTTTGCCGCTAATAGCGGCTAAAAGCACGCTAAAGAGCGCTAAAACGGAGGCACCTTAGCGCTGCTATCAGGCTAAACTCAGCATGGGCTTTCAGAACCGTCCGGCCCAAATCACACGCTAGCCCAAAACCAGTCAATACACTACATGGGAGAGTCTCGACGAGCTGGCGACCATGTCCCAACCAGAGCAGGCAAGCAAGTTCCTTCTTCCTTTCCCGCTTTAACACTTCACCAATTTGCTTCGATCAGCAACACATTAACGCTATCACGCTGCTAAAGGGCTTAGCCTGCTATTTAAAACATTGGTTTTTTTCAAAGAGACTATTCTACTTCTCTGGTATAATCGTATTTGCACTCACCCTGACTATACCTAAAGTTGGTACGAACAAACAAATTTGATAAAGATAGTGAATATATAAAAAAATTAAAATTGGAGTGTTACAACTCTTGGCCTCTTGAATTTGGTTAGCACAAATTACTTCTTGATGAATAAATATTAAACAGTTCCAGAAGCATCACTACCAGATGCTGTGGTAAAACAGCACAAAGAAATTATTAGAGAAAGATTTTGCATACCTTCTTGTTTAGAATGCTGAAAGATGCTTGATTTTCAGAGTCAGTTGGGCCACTGTATACAAAATATGAACATCAGTTTTGCATCTTATTATCTCTGGTAATCAATGAAGCAAAACAAACTCAGTAAATTCAGTGAGCACATGATAAAAAAAAATAGTTCAAGCAGCTCTGTTCCAGGTCACTAACACTTCTAAGATCTCCATTTTTCCTCAAAAGCTTCGCAAATGATCAGGGAAGTTGTGATCATGGGATTTCTACACAAGAATAGTCACAACCAAAATTAATCCACGACCGGAATAATCACAATTCTTTGCCATCCTTTCTGGAATTTCTTTTGACCACCACCGGATTATTCTTTAGAACAAATCATCTCCAATGTACAAACCATTGCTCTCTACATTTCCGATTCAGTGATGCCCTAATCCCAATCAAAGTGAAGCAATATACCTAAACCTAACAAAGCTGTAGCAGATTATAAGCTGTATGATTTCCGTACTTCCCTCTACAACTACAGCCTGAGAAACCCAGCCTAATAAATCAAGCTGAACCCCACACATTGCCCAACAAACAAGGACTAATACTGCAACCTAAACCAACAACTACTGAACTGTCACATGAAGCATCAGGATGTAGTACCGGCCCTGCAGCCCATGCCAACCCCTGATGCCGCTGCTTGGCCGATGTCTCGCATTAGAGGCACATGACCCCCTTGGAAGGATCCTCGAGCAGCTCCTTCATTTCCGAGTCAAACAAGTAATATTCCTTACCTGAAGAAGCATAACCTCTGTCTGCAGCGTCTGCACAGACGCACAGTCCTCTCCAGCACACGGGTATAGATCTTCCTCTCCTTGGACATTGCCACCAACTACCGATTCACCAGCATCCTGCATTTCCTGAGCAGCGGAGGCCACCAACTACCGATTCACCAGCATCCTGCGTTCCTGCATTCCCTTCATCCACACTGTCCCCGCCTCTTCCTCGCATTTCTTCTCACCGTAGCACCGCCGCCAGGCCTGATGTTCCTCCCTCCCCTTCCGGCAGGCTCCTCTTTTTAGTTGTAGGAGAATGAAGAATATACAGTCTGAGGCCTAACCGGCAATCCGGAACTCTAAGTATCTGAAGGCAGCACAGGAGTTGCTTGATGAGATTGTCAGTGTTTGGAAGCGTGTTAAACAGAAAACAGATAAAGGCCCTGCTGAAGCAGGAAAGGCAGATGGAAAAGAGACTGATGGGGGGACTAAAAGCGAGGGAGTATCTTTCGATCCACAAGAGTCTGGTGCCGATGCAGCAGCTGAGCTTTCGACTGCTGAGAAACAAGAGCTCCAGAATAAGATGGCCAAACTTATGGCAATGTTGCACGAGGTGTGTGTTCTACTGCACTTGTACCTTACCATTAAAAACCAAACCTAAGTATTAAAACGTTTGCTTTTGATAGATTTGTCACTGCCGAGTGTAGAGGTAATCCGCTTGATGGCGTGAAGATCGATAGACTTGTTTGCAAAGATTAGTTTCACCTATAATCATTTTGATATTCTAATACGAATTTCGATAAACTAATACTCATATGTCAGAAGTCAACTCCATTTTCTGTCTTCTGTTCTTAGAAAAATACTTGAGTAATCCCAACCCCATCAGTTCTGTTTGAGTTGTGGCCTAAATACTGAGTCCAATAGTTGGTTCCTGGTCTAAAGGTCATTTACATGGTTCAGCTCCATGAGCTTCACGAGTTGAGTTCTTGAAAAGGCTGGGAGGACTGGTCAAAAGTTGTTAGTTTAGGTGAGTCTAGCCTTCTTAATAATGCCTAGGTGCCCACTATCATAGCCATTTAACAAGGCTTTTTTTTTTGAAACGGTTAACAAGGCTTGAACCTATAGATAGCATGTTTTTTAACTAAAGGTCCTCCAAACAAGCAATGAGCATTTTTGGAATAGGAACAGCTGTATCCACAGAACTGTTATTCAGGACAAGATCACCACCAAATGTAGAAAGTCACGTTACCCCATTAAAATGTCAGGTTGGTGCATAAATAAATTTTTTCCTCAGCAAGAAAAAAATGGTCTTAGCATGGGATCCATCAGATGAATGAGCTAGGTGTGTTCTGATTCTTTCGTCAATGCGGTATCTGGTATGTCTGAATTTTTATGATGAAATTGAAATTTGCTTTCAGGTGGATCGAAAGTACAAACACCATGATCATCAGATGCAACTTGTAATGTCATCGTTTGATATGGTTGCTGGTTCTGGAGCTGCCAAGCCTTATACTGCAGTTGCCCTCCAGACAATCTCATGGCATTTCCGATGTCTAAAGGATGCTATCAATGGTCAAATTAGTGTTATCCGGAAGAAACTTGGGGAGGATGACAACACATAGATGTGAGGTCACTAATTTTTTTATATACCAAAGGAAAAAATATGTTGTGAGAGCCTTGCTACTGAAGAAGCTCTGATTTTTTATATACTAACCCAAAAAAATTGTTGTGAGAGCTTTGCTACTGAAGAAGCTCGCTCTGTATAGTGCTGCGGTATTGATCAAATCTGCATGAACCAAGACCCTGACTGCAGCTAAGCTTTGAACTGATACTACTGCTTGTGGTAGTCTGGCTGGCAAAGAAACTCTTAGAAACAACTTATTTAGAATTTTGTTGTTTGTTAAGGTTCTATCATTACTTGCATAAGCTTAAGCTTATAAAAAGAAACAAAATGATGTAATGATGATTGGTAAAGATCACAGAGATAATTATTTTACAGGGGACTCACTACTACAAAAAACATTAACCGCGGCGGGCAAAATGGGTTAACCGAGGCGGGCAGCCCAACCACCTCAGACTCAAGGTTACGGTAAATCAGGCATTAACCGAGGCGGCTGGCCGCCCACCTCGGTAAATCAAAATAAAAAACAAAAAAAGAAGCAAAAGCCCAGCCCAACTGGGCCTGGACCTGGGCCTCACCGCAAGCACCCCTGCTCGCGCCCGCCGCCACCACAACCTGATCTGCCGCCCCCTGCTCGCGCTGACCTGATCCGCTGCCGCCGGGATGGATCTGGCCAGGGAAGGAGCTGGACGGACCCGCGCTGGCCGAATCTCGCCGCCGGGAGGAAGTGGAGGAGGGGCTCGCTGCCAGGAGGAGCTGGGCCGCCCTGCGCCATGGCTGTGGAGGAGGGGCGCACTGCCGGGCCGCCCCGCGCCATGGCCGTAGAGGAGGGGCGCGCCGGATCCGGAGATGCTGCTACCGTGCCGCCACCCCGCGCCAGGCCGTGCCGCCGCCCCTAGCACAAGGCCGCGCCACCCGAGCCCAAGAGAGGCCGCGCCGCCCGCGCCTGAGAGGGACAGGGAGAGGGAAGGTAGGTGCGCTCGGGGAGGGAGGGAGGGGAGGGGCAGTGCGCTCAGGGAGGGGAGGGAGGGCATGGTGCGCTCGGGGCTGAGGAGAGCGGCACGGTGGGCTGAGGATGAGGGAGAGAAGTGAGACAGCTAAATCCTAAGTCCTCGTATATATACTCAGTGGTCGATATCGGGCTGGTTTGGGCTTTTTCATTGGTAGTGGGCCTCGGCCACTATTAACCGAGGTGGGCTTTATAAGAGGGCCGCCTTCGAATATAGGGCTATTTTTAGAGGCGGACTTTTTTACAATAACTGCCTCTATTAATGGATTTTGCGAGACAGTTTTTTATAACCACCTTGGTTAATAAAAAGTGTCTGCCTCGGTTAATTGATGCATTAACCGTGGCGGTTTTCAGTGCTGTAAACCTCCAAAAATAATTCCAAAACGTCTTGCAAAAGATTTTTTTGTAGTGGTGACTACGTCTGGTTAATAAGTGTCCGCAACCTAGAATTCTTCAGGTCTGGAAAATGTAGCTTGTCACAGAACAAGGGGTTAGCTTCAATCAGCTTCTTCAGATCAATTCAGATCAATGCAGCTTCTTCAGATAATTATTTTACATGGGACCACCTCTAGTTATTGCTCTTGCAGATTTTGTATCTCCCGTTTTTCCCTAATATACACTACTACAGCAGGGAACTACAGGGGCGGCTGGTGATCCTTTGTAAGGGCGGCTAACCTAGCCGTCCTTGCCCAGGCGTTCTTACAAATCAAGCATTTGTAGGGGCGGCTAGGATATTGAGCCGCTCCTACAAATCATTTCCAAAAACATGAATTCAGCCAAAAAAATCTAAAAAAATAGCAAAACATTTTTTTAATCCCGAGGAGGCCCTGACCGGTCATCCACACCACCCATCTATTCCTGCAACATTTTTCTGTGATTTTTTCGCACTTTGCATCACCCAGGATTCAAACCGGCGAATTCTCTCTCGCGCGCGACCTCCACTACCACTACACCCCTTTGTCATTTGTGTCTAGAACTCATTTTGGTTCCCCACATATTGTCCTGAACCGAGTGTAAATTAATTGTTTGTAGCCCTAAATGAATTCAAATAAAAAAATTTCAACTATAAAGTTTCATAACTTTTCGAGATCTACAATTTTCATTTAGGGAGTTTTTCCATCCGAGATCGTTTACAAAATTTGAATTTCAAATTTGAGAAATTCAAACGTAGTTTTGCATGTCAAGATGATTTCAAATCAAATACTGGTCAACTAGAAAGTTTCATAACTTTTTGAGATCTACAATTTTTATTTTGGACATTTCTCCATCCGAGGTTGTTTTAAAAAATTAAAATTTTAGTACTTCATTTCAAATATCCGGCGTCCATTTATAGGGGCGCCTCACTGTAGAGCCGCCCCTACAAATCGATTTGTAGGGGCGGCTGGATATTGAGCCGCCCCTACAAATAAACGGCATTTGTAGGGGCGGCTCGTAACAAAAACCGCCCCTATAATTTGATTTGTAGAGGCGGCTCAATATCCAGCCGCCCCTACAAATAGAGAACCATTTGTAGGGGTGGCTCATTATAGAGCTGCCCCTACAAATAAAAGGGTGGTGTTCCCACAAATCATTTTTTATGTAGTGATAACAAGGCAAAAGGCAAAGATCACTTGACGAGCAATCCATAAACAACTAAAGGCCATGATAATAATGACAGCAGATCAATGCATACAAAAGAAAGTAAAGGCTGGCCAGTTAACTCTTAACCAAAAGTTCTCCAAGGTCAGAAGCTGTGTGATCTCCTTAAACAACTATTTGAATATTGATAGCAATATCATAGTGTTTCTCAAGCTTCTTAAGTGCCTCACAGCAGCGTTCAGATCCTATGTTATCAAGCAGAACACACATATTACTGTTTTACCACATAAACATTATATTGCCCGTGCTAATGCTACGGCAGCATCTATAAATGCAAATCAAACAACCAACAAATATCTTTTAGTAATCAAGCATAGATTTAGAGTGAGGACAGTATTGTTTACCTAGAATATCTGCCATCCGATCCGGTGCCTTGAACAAGGTTAACATTTCTGCAGTTGAAAGGATATATTACTCATATGCAAATGTTATCAGCCGAAATGGTTAATGACAAAATGTTTATAGAAAGAATGGTATTTTAACGTCATATGTTTCCTGAGAGGGATCTGAAGAAGAAAAGGAACAATGTCAGAAAACACATTACAAATAAGATGAGATCAATTTAAGTAACTTTTCTTCCATACGCACAAATGCATCCTGCCATAGGATCTCAACACTAAGTTTCCTCCGGTGCAATGGTTATCTTATTATCACTGAACCTGGATGGAAATAAGAGAAATTGTGGCCTGTAGGGTGTTCACAGTATAGCACCATTCTTGACATATCATCTTACCTGGTATTCAAGATCATCAGCGTGCCCAATACAAAGGAGGTTGATCCCCCTTTTCAGTCCCAGGAAGTCCACCAGTAGACAAGATAAAGCCCAAGAAGGTTTCCTATTAGTATGGCACGGGCATGAAAGTACATGTAGATCTCTTCCCCAGTCAACAGGATCGCTGACAACAAACACTCCTTTAACTCGCTCTAAATAAACGTCATATCATTTGGCACCCTAGTTAAGGTGGTCTATCAAAGAACAGGTTTCGTCGAATGCATTGCTTGATGTATAGTAGGAACTTTTTGGAAATATCACAAAACGGAGTATGTGACAATGATAGCAAAACAGGGTGTGCAAATGGCACAGGGTACCTGAAAAGGAACAAATAAATATGAGTCTTTTACCTGTATGCCATTAAAAAAGTTCATAATGTCACACAAGCCATTACAAAAGTTCGCTGCACCCAAGTGCCACTGCTCTAAACTTTGATGCCATACAAACCATTCCATTCAAATGCAGCGTTAACTGTGGCTAACGGCTGTGAGAGAAGACAAGAAAGCCCAAGAGGCCATCTGATAAGTAACTTTGTAGTCACAATTCCTATATCCTATTCAGTAAGCTATTTTTTTATCGGTCTTAGGGCTTTGTTGGCATCTGGACTGCACCAGTACCAACACAAATTACAATAATCGAGTCCAGGTCACATCTCATGCAATTAAGAGGTCACTGTATGCATGAATCGATAAAATGAATCTGGTGGAAGAAGAGTTGCAGTCTAGAAATATATAATCTTCACATAGTAGACACATATGTAAATCTTAATATATCACAAATATAAGTAGTGGAGTTGGCTCATGTCACCCAACACTGATCACAAACATGAACTATAGGTTCATCCAACCACTTGGATTTTGTCCAGACTACATGTCCATAAACTACATGTTCACAACAGTCCCTTCTTCTCACAGCAAAATATTACAGCAGCAGCAACAAAAGATAAAGTGTGTTCATTTCACAGCAGTTCCATTCCAAAATACCACAAAATATTAGGTGTTCTCCCAGCAGCAGGAAAACAACATGGAGGCAACTTTTGTTCATTCCAGCAGCAGCTGCTTCTTGCTTCTGGTGTTTGCAGCTGGGCTAGCTGGGTCAGCTGGAACCTTGTTTCCCCTAGCTGGAGTAAGCTTCTTCTTCATCCCAATCTTCCTCCTTGGTATCCAAACTGTAGCAGCTGAAGGCTCCTGTGCTACAGTCTGAACTCCAGCATCTTCTTGAAAACGGGCAAGGACCACACATTGGAGGGGATTGGTTCATTGGATCCAGTTCCAGATCTTGTATATAAGAAACATGAAGTTAAGTGTGGGCTGTTTTCATTGCAAATAATTGGAAAGAATATGAAGGAATGGCCATCATACCTGTCAGACAAAGGAGTAGTAGTAGTAGATGCAGATGTACTTGTTGCTGCTCCTTTAGATTTGGCCACACATGATGGAGAAGAGGCTTTTCTCTTTCTTTTCTTGTGTACTGCATTCTGAACTGCTAAATTTGGGGGAAACACCATACCTCGCGGGGCCACAACTATGCTTGTCTCTGTGGTAGCAATAGCTGCTTTTTTCTGTCTCTTCTTTGGCAGACCCCTACAGGTGATATATTTGAATATGTTAGTGTATTTAATGAATGACATATAATATATTAATGAAGGTAATTTCTAGAAGGTCACCTATCAGCCTCCATTGCAGCTATGTCTGCTGGGTCACCATTCTTGCATGTGTACCAGTGGTGCCCTAGCTAGTGGCAAATTGGACACTCATGCTTTTTTGATTTCCTCTTGCTACCTCCTTCAACTGCCCCTTTGTATCTGTTCTTTCTTCTTCCAGCTGTGGACTTGAGCAAGGGAGGATGCATGAAGAATTCATGTGTGGCTTTGGGCCACATTGACTTGTTAGGAATGGATGGGATGGCACCTTCATATGCAGCTTTGAATTTGGCCACAGAATAGCACTCATCCACATGGTCTTCTAGTTTTTCACCAGGTATGGATGCTATGTAGGCAATTGCATGCATACATGGTATGCCTGAGCCTTGCCAAACCCTACAGGTACATGTCATGTTTCTTAAGTCCACAACAAATCTGAATGCACTCCCCCCTTAGCACATAGTTCTGCAACTCCATCATGTTCTGTGATGACATCAATATCTAAGTTGAAGCTGCCTTCTCTCACTTGCTTCGTAATATGAGGAATAATCTTCCCTGTAAACTTCTTGGCCACCTTTTTCCTGGTATTCCATTTAATCAGCAACTTCTGTCTTATGGTATCCATCAAATCATCAATGTGCTTGGCCTTCTCTGCCTTTATCCAGTTATTGAAGGACTCAGCCAAATTATTTGTTACATAATCCACCTTGGATGTTGTGCCATACTGGCTTCTAGTCCATAGCTTCTTGTGATTCTCTTGTAAGTACTTCATGGCCTCTGGTTTGGCTTCAGCCATGGTCTGGTAGTGTTTCTCAAACATATATGTACTCCATGAGTAGGAAGATGCCCACAAGTGATCATCAAAAACTTTACCACTGTACCTTTTCTTGAAATTCTATACTAGATGGTACATGCACTCTCCATGTTCAGCATGTGGGAATACTTCACTAACACCATGCATCACTGCCTGCCTACAGTCTGTGCAGAATGTTAGACCTGATGGGCTGCCTATTGCTTCCTTCAGCCTTTCCATGAACCAAACCCAGTTTTCATTTGTTTCAGAATCAATAACCCCTACTGCCACTGGGTACATCCAGTTGTGAGCATCAACTGCACAAGCAACACACAGCTGGCCCCTAAATTTACCATTCAAGAATGTGCTATCTACTGCCAAATATGGCCTACAACCTCTAAGGAAACCATCAACACAAGGCTTCAGAGCAAAGAATAACCTATTAAACCTAATCTTGTTGTTGATGGTGTGGTGATCAATAACAAAAAATGATCCAGGACATGTTTCATCTAACCGGGCCTTCAATCTATACAGGTTGTCAAAACTCTTATCCCAGGGCCCATACAGTTTATCCAGTGCAAGATTCTTACCCCTCCAAACCCTCCAGTAGGGTATCAAAACTTTGTGCTCATCCTTTAGCCTCCTCTGGAGTTCCTTAGCACCAACAGTTGCATCTTCTTTCAACTAGCCCAGCACTTGTTCACAGGCCCAAAATTTTGTGGCTCCTTTACATATGCCAGACCTCCTACTGTTGTGACACTTCTCATGGGGATATGGATTCCTCTTGATCTGCAGATGACATAAAAAATGAAATGCTTATGTTCCAAAACACCTGACAGGTATTAAAAAGCATACAAAATGTGAAGTAAACTCTGTACCTTAACTGATTGACCATCTTCATGACTGAGGCATGAAGTCTCCACTTGCAGCCCTCAATACTCCCACAGCAATAGACTCTGTACCTTCCTGTGTCACTCTTTTTAATGTCATATAGAAACTCACGTTTGATAGCATGAGAAGCTAAAGCCAGCTTAAATGCATTCATGTCACTATACAAACGTAGTTTTGCATGTTAAGATGATTTCAAATCAAAAACTTGTCAACGAGAAAGTTTCATAACTTTTTGAGATCTATAATTTTTATTTTGGACATTTCTCCATCTGAGGTTGTTTTGAAAAATTCAAATTCTAATACTTCATTTCAAATATCCGGCGTTCATTTATAGGGGCGCCTCAATATAGAGCCGCCCCTACAAGTCAGTTTGTAGGGGCGGCTGGATATTGAGCCGCCCCTACAAATAGACAACATTTGATTTGTAGGTACGGCTCAATATCCAGCCGCCCCTACAAATAGAGAACCATTTGTTGGGGTGGCTCGTTATAGAGCCGCCCCTACAAATGAAAGGGTGGCATTCCTACAAATTGTTTTTTTATGTAGTGATAACAAGGTGAAAGGCAGAGATCACTCGATGAGCAATCCATAAACAACTAAAGGCCATGATAATAATGACAGCTGATCAATGCATACAAAAGAAAATAAAGGCTGGCCAGTTAACTCTTAACCTAAAGTTCTCCAAGGTCAGAAGCTGTGTGATCTCCTTAAACAACTACTTGAATATTGATAGCAATATCATAGTGTTTCTCAAGCTTCTTAAGTGCCTCACAGCAGCGTTCAGATCCTATGTTATCAAGTAGAACACACATATTACTGTTTTATCACATAAATAGTATATTGTCCGTGCTAACGCTACGGCAGCATCTATGAATGCAAATCAAACAACCAACAAATATCTTTTAGTAATCAAGCATAGATTTAGAGTGAGGACAATATTGTTTACCTAGAATTTCTGCCATCCGATCCAGTGCCTTGAACAAGGTTAACATTTCTGCAGTTGAAAGGATATATTACTCATATGCAAATGTTACCAGCCGAAATGGTTAATGACAAAATGTTTATAGAAAGAATGGTATTTTAACGTCATATGTTTCCTGAGAGGGATCTGAAGAAGAAAAGGAACAATGTCAGAAAACACATTACAAATAAGATGAGATCAATTTAAGTAACTTTTCTTCCATACGCACAAATGCATCCTGCCATAGGATCTCAACACTAAGTTTCCTCCGGTGCAATGGTTATCTTATTATCACTGAACCTGGATGGAAATAAGAGAAATTGTGGCCTGTAGGGTGTTCACAGTATAGCACCATTCTTGACATATCATCTTACCTGGTATTCAAGATCATCAGCGTGCCCAATACAAAGGAGGTTGATCCCCCTTTTCAGTCCCAGGAAATCCACCAGTAGACAAGATGCAGCCCAAGAAGGTTTCCTATTAGTATGGCACGGGCATGAAAGTACATGTAGATCTCTTCCCCAGTCAACAGGATCGCTGACAGCAAACACTCCTTTAACTCGCTCTAAATAAACGTCATATCATTTGGCAGTCTAGTTAAGATGGTCTATCAAAGAACAGGTTTCGTCGAATGCACTGCTTGATGTATAGTAGGAACTTTTTGGAAATATCGCAAAACGCAGTATGTGACAATGATAGCAAAACAGGGTGTGCAAATGGCACAGGGTTCCTGAAAAGGAACAAATAAATATGATCCATCTTTATCCCTTGTAGAAGCTATAGGCCTAACTTAGCAAATAGGAACAGCAACATTGGCACAACAAATTACTCTCACATGTTCTCACTCCAGAAATGAGTAAATGATGCAGCCTAAATATTCTATTTTAAATCCAAATACGATTTAATAATGGAGTACTCATACACACAATGCCTAATGACTTGGACCAGTTCGACAAAATTCTCAAAAGACACGAATGCGAATGCCGCAGGCATGGCCTGACACAAACACAGGAGCGAGACACTCTGAATCCTGATGAGAAAAGCAAGCTGTTTCAATGGAATGCAGTAGAGCACGAGAAGCGCAAGGCACTACCTTCTTTGGAATAGAGGCGGCGGATGGCCCGTGGCGTGCTCCCGATTGGGCTTCGGCCATGCAGGATGACCCAATCCATGTCGAAGGCGATCCCGAAGGATGGCCTCGCCAGCGTCGACGGGGACTGGGAAAAACGTTGGACGAGATCCGACGGCCGGCGGCGCTTCACGGTCTGGAGCTCCGTCCGTGACCGCGACCTGCCATGGTGGCCGGTGCGCTTGCCTTGGTGGCCGACGCGGCCTGCGGGTCGCGCGTGGGGGATGCGGCGGAGGATGAGGAGTCGCGCACGTGGAGCTGGCTGGCCCGGCTGGCCGTCTGGCCGCCACCGCGATTGCAGGAGGAGGCAGATACGTGCGTGATATGGGCCACGATCGCAGGAGGAGGCACCTACGTGCGTGATATGAGCCGTGATACGTGTTCATATTGTTTGCACGGCAGAATAAAGGAAATCCCTGCCCACGTGACCGAGACCGACGACGGACCAGTTCCGTAGGTGGCAGGCAGAGGATCGGAGACTGGTCTCGTGGGAGCCTCAAGCCGTCGTACTATACGTATCCGAGGCTGAGGCGCGTGAACGGCACCAAGCACAGGTTCTAAGACAACTCTGTTTTCTCAACTACGGGCAGCACTGATCAAATATAGATTCAGCAGCAGTCATTCTGCAGCAATGGAAATTAAGACGTCTTCAGAAAACGCGTTGTGAAGGAAAGGAATAAAGCACAACCCTGCCAGAAACTGAACGGCCACCTTTTTTCTGCTTATCTATTCTAATTCCCCCCCTGTTTTTGTGTACACACAGATGTCAGAATAGACATGAAGGGTATTGCAGTTGAACACTTTTGCTGTGTTCATCTCATTAGTTGAGCTGATGCATCATGAGTTCATCTCATGAATTTTGGTGGAATTAAACCAAGTCTCATGCATATACTAATTATTAGCTTGTGGGAAATGAGGTGACGATGGATCATCAACTCATTCTATTCCGCAAATCAAATAAAAAATGGAGTGAGAAGAAGATGGACCACCTCATTCCTCAAACTAACGCACCCTAAGTCGACACGGCTGAGACCCGCAGAACCAACTGAAGAAGAGGATGTGCACATGCCATGAATAAAATGGGCAGAAGCGAGTTAGGGAACCCTTTTTTTTCGAGAAAATTTTCAGCTAAAAAGCCAAAATATTGTTGTGTTTATCAGTTGTGGTGGAGTTAACTCATGTAACAGGTATTGCTTCAGGCCAGGAATCACGTTGCTGTAGCCTCCATGAATGTGCTCAGCATGTTAAGTAATTTGAGCTTGGAAACTGATTGCCTCTGCCTGCCAAAGTATTTGACCGTGACGGGGAGACTCCCCTAGGCTCCGTGTTAAGAAGCTGCCATGCTTCAACCGTTCAACAGGTTACTTTGTGTTCATTCATATGTTTCCTTCAAATTTATGCTCTGTCCCAATGATTACATGGATGCATCATGACTGCAACCTGTCCATTCCCTGCAACTTACTATCATCAGATAACAACTAGCAAGGTGACTATGTTCTTGATTCTATAGGATGCTGAATAAAACTCTCTGTTAGCAACTATGTGAGTGAGGCGCGTTACACTAATTATATTAGTAACAATTAGAGCTTGTGACATCCATCCTGCAGTGGGGATCCATTGTCCATGTGGAATTTGACAGTATACTTGACTGTGTCCGGAGTATATATAATATCAAATGACCCAGCTGTAGCTTCCAAATTTCTAGTAGGCCCACCGCCTTGTCAAGTAACACATACCTACCAAGGTCAAAATAAATTCCCAGGCAACCAAACAATGATGCAGATGAGAAAATAACATTAAGCGCCACAGGAGTAATCAATAAGCCCACAACATATAAAAATGCAAAAACAGAGTACATTAACCCATCGAAATTACAAACAGTACAGTTCCAAATTACAAAGAGTATAAGTTTGTTCTCAGCACACCAGTTCATAACTTCATACACACAAAGCTTGGTTTCATGGCAACCGGAAATCACCAATTATTAAAACACATACAAATTAAACCCAAGCAGATTGAGCAAACCAGCACAATGACGACATGTCCCTTGGCAAACATTATTAGATGAAAAATAACACACTCGGTCACAAAAGCAGGATGCAACTCAATGAGATGGATAAAACAGAGAGGGC
Source organism: Saccharum spontaneum (assembly GCA_022457205.1). Classification (NCBI taxonomy): domain Eukaryota; kingdom Viridiplantae; phylum Streptophyta; class Magnoliopsida; order Poales; family Poaceae; genus Saccharum; species Saccharum spontaneum. The sequence goes on from CM039598.1 coordinate 14,554,239, forward strand.
AACTTAGTTGTATGCTTGGCACAAAGCTCTGGATGTGAAACCAAACTGATCACCTGAGGTAGCTTTCAATGATATGTTTCATGCGTGATACAAACTCATTGAATGGCTCTGACACTGCATGGTTTGACTTGGACATTGAATGACTGAAGAAACTGTCCTTCCTTGACTAACTTGTTAGCAGCATCTTCATTGAAGCTGTGAAACATTCTATTGTCATTTATGTTGATATGAGCTGTATTCGTAGTTTTCTGCCGGCAAAATATCTTAGGAGTTTGATTATCATCATTTGCACAGTGATCCAAATAGAAAACCTTAGGAAACCGGACTAACTGATGCCATGCGAATTTCACGAAACAAGGAACGGCAACAAGAAGTAACGTGTTGAGTTGTGGTAGATTTGGGAGGTTGTGAGGGACCTCCTCAATAGCAGTTCCAGAAAGATCAACATCCTCCAATGCTGTAAGGTCATCATTAAAGTTGACAGATTTCAGCTTGCTGCACTGCACCCACACAAGGACATGCACCCTACCCATGGTCCAGAGAGTGAGAAGTTTCTCAGATTAGGATGCCCAAGGATCTTGATATCTTCCAAGCCCTCCCATGTTTGTATATAAAGATTTTCAAGGAATGTTGGTAGTTACCAGAGTGCCTGAAGCCTTAAGCTAATGCAGTTAGTAATATGTAACTCTTTGAGGCAATTGGCTTTAGATTGTGAGGACAACGGGAGTGACCTTAGGCTCATGCAGTTACAAAGATGTAGCACTTCAAGGCTGCTGGCATCAGACATGGACATTGGGAGTGACATCAATAGCACGGTGTTGATTAGCTTGAGTGTATGCAGGCTCTTCAATTTTTGGAACACTAGTCTATCAACCCGTGCTCGCAAGTAAGGATGTAAACGGATATATAAGAATACAAATACATATATAGTTATTTTTTTCTCAGACTTGGAGTGGACACAGATAGTGTCAAGTGTCAGATACATAAATCTTCATACTATATCCGTAAAAGATATCCAATTTTGAGTATTCTGAGTTGGAATGACACAATGTTTGGATTCATATATAGATTATCCATTTAATATTAGAATCCTTTTGGTCGGAAATTATATGTACCATTTGCACCCTACATTTGTTCCAACTTTAAGCAAACTAGCGAAGTAACATTTGGGTGAAGGACCTTATTTCATCTCCTCCCTCTTCAACCTTGTATTTGGTTGGAGAACAACTTAAGATAGAATAGCCCCATCCTGACTTTTTTTTTTTTGGGGGATGGCCTTGTTCAGCATCCGAGAGAATATTCCTCTATGAGAGCCATCCCATTTCCTTCTTTCCTTTAACAAAACACTAGAAAAACTTCATCTTATTATAGACGGTAATGCTACGGTCAAGGCGTTTGTCCGTCCGGACGCTAGCTTCGTGGGCCTGCAGACTGGTCGAAGTCCCTCCTACCAAATCAATCGGACCCTTCGATGGCTTCTAAAAATCATGGCTTCTAAAAAAAACTAAACGATGCGATATTTCTCCACTCCGCCTCGCGGCGTTCTCCAGCGCCACACGCATGCTGCCTGCTCGCCGCGGCCACCTCCACCGCACTGCCTCCACCGAGCCAGCGAGCCTCCTCGCTGCCGCTGGGGTCTGGCATATGTTACAATGGTTGTACACGTATATTGCAAATGTGTGTTCCCAATGTTTTATCTGTGTTTTTAGACATATATTGTAAGTTTATTTATCTAGATGTTGCATATGTTTCACACATATGTTGCAATTCATCTGGATGTTACCTGTGTTTGCAATGGTTTTCAAACGTTTTTCATGTGTTTTTCAAGTGTTTCAGAAGCATGTTTCAAGTGTTTCATCTATCTTCAGACGTATGTTGCAAGTGTTGCATCTGGATGTTTCAAAAGTAGATCAGTCTGGTGGAGTGACCCCTGCGTGGGAGTGCGAAACACAGGTGTGGGCAGAGGCGTGCTAGCACGAGCTCGGACGTACAGTGTAGATGCACGGGAAATAGAGTGCAGCACGCGCGTCCGTCCGGAAGTCCGGGTGCTAGCACTACTGTATCATAGAGCATCCTTACCACACCAAACTCACCCTAACAACCTAACAAGATTATACATATGTTACAAAAGAGCCCATATTAAGCCACCTTCCTCCAAGCATATCCCATAGTAGGCCAAAAAACTTTGTATATATATATATATATATATATATATATATATATTAGTTACCTACTCATTAATTTGAAACTTTTTTATTTAAGCAGCGTATATTGTAGTACCATGTACTACAATAATATGAGTATATATGAAACTTTTTTATTAATTTGTAACCCGATCCCTCAAAAAAAAACAGTGTGAACTTATATATTACCAAAAGAAAAGAATCTTTCGGCAGCTATTACATAATATGAGTATATATCAGTCAATCATTATCTATATATAATAGTTTGATTCCTTCTCTGTGCATGGGAAATCTAAGTCAATTGCAAGCTTGCTACATAATACCGCTCTCTGGATCTGCACTGCTCATCACCAAGACAAGAACTCACAGCGACTGCAGCTACCCTCTGCTCCACCGCCCACCACATCATCTGCCTGCCTTTGCTTTCAGCACGTTGTAATCATGAACGAACGATGAAAAGAGGCGCCACCTCTGCCTGTTGCTCCATCCGTTCTCTTCTCGTGCATATCGTTTGCGGTGCAGAAAGAATACAGGAAATCCCGGCCCGCGTGACCGAGACCAACGACGGACCCAGTTCCGTAGGTGGCAGGCAGAGGATCGGACACTGGTCTCGTGGGAGCCCCAAGCCGTCATACAATACATATCCCTCGCTCGGCGTTGGGCTGCTCCGAGGCAGAGGCGCGTGAACGGCACAAGCACAGGTTGAGAATAACTCTGTTTTCTCAATTAAGGGCAACACTAGATTCAGTGGCAGTCATTCTTGAGCAATGGAAATTTTGAAATCTTCAGAAAACTCGCTCTGAAGGAAAGGAATAAAGCACAACCCTACTGCCAGAAACTGAATTGAACAGCGACCCTTTTCTGCTTATCTAATTTTCCCCCTGTTTTTTGTGTACGCACAGATGTCAGAATAGACATGAAGGGTATTGCAGTTGAACACATGTGATGTGTTTGGTTTGTAGAGTCACCTCATACTTCATGAGGTGATGCATCATGAGTTCACCCTATGAAGTTTGGTGAAATCAACCAATTCCTCATGCATATACTAATTATTAGCTTGTGCGGAACGAGGTGATGATGGATCAACTCATTTCATTCCACAAACCAGATAAAAAAAGTGAGAAGTAAAAAGAAGATGGACTACCTCAGTCCTCAAACACATCCTAAGTCGACACGGCCGAGACCCGCTGGACCAACTGAAGAAGAGGATGTGCACATGCCATAAATAAAATGGGCAGAAGCCAGTTAGGGAACCCTTTTTTTGGGAAAAAATTTCATCTAAAAAGCCAAAATATCATGTTTATCAGTGGTGGTGGAGTTAACTCATGTAACAGGTATTGCTTCAGGCCAGGAATCGTGTTGCTGTAGCCTCCATCTCCATGAATTTGCTCAGGATGATAATTAATTTCAGCTTGGTCACTGGTTTCCTCTGCCTGTAAAAGTATTCGACGGTGACGGCCTGACGGGGAGACTCCCCTCGGCCCCATGTTAAGGACGTGCCATGCTTTGACTGGTTACTTGTATTCAAAAAAACACTTCAAATTTAAGCTCTGTCCAGAAAATTACATGGATGTATCTTAACAGCAACTTACTTATTCGTTCCCTACAACTTATGATCATCAGATAACAGCTAGCGAGGTGACTCTGTTCTTGATTCTATTGGACGCTCAAAAACACTCTATTCTCAACTATGGGCGGTGCATTACACTAATTATATTGGTAACTTAGAGCTCGTGAGTGGTGACAGCCATGCATTGTCTATGTGTAATGTGACAATATACTTGACTGTGGCAGCAAGCCAGCAACAGCACAGTTCAACAAGGTAACATTATATGTCTGGATAATTTACAAATTACAACGAACAGTATACAATATCCAATGATCCAATCACAGATTTCTATGTGCTAGTAGGCCTACCACCTTCTATAGTTCGCCAAATAATAGATAGTACCAAGCAAAAAAGGACAGAGACGAGAAAAAAATCTCCACTATGCACCTCAGGACTCAGGAGTAATCAACAACAAGCTCACGACATAAATAAATTACAAGAACAGAGTACATTAACCATTCCAAATTACAAAGAGTACAAGTTTGTTCTCAGCACACCAGTTCATAACTTCATACACACATAGCTTGGTTTCATGGCAACCGGAAATCACCAATTATTAAAACACATACAAATTAAACCCAAACGGATTGAGCAAACCAGCACAATGATGACATGTCCCTCGGCAAACATTATTAGACGAAAAATAATACTCGCTCACAAAAGCAGGGTAGAAACACACTGTGATGGATAAAATAGAGAGAGCAACTGAGTTGTGTGCTTCACACAGAGCTCTGGATCTGAAACCAATCTGATCACCTGAGGTAGCTTTCAATGATATGTTTCTTGCGTGATACAAACTCTGGTGGTGCCACATGCAAGTAATAGTTACTCTGCTCTGGCAGCTTCAACTGCAGCCTGTTCCACCACTCACGCTCTCCACTGACTTCCACCTTTGACTTCGGATATTCCTTCTTGAGTAGAGGGAGATGGTGAAAGCAGTGGCAGCCCCTGACAAAGCTTCTCCCACTTTGGCGTTTCAAACCGAAACGTGACATCATCATGGATGTGCAGCAGTTCTGGAAGCTCCTGGAGGCAGATGTTTTTGATGTTTGGGAATGGAGAACGTGCTACATTATAATGAGGTCGTTTGTAGAACATTGTCTTGAGGTTGGAGCAGAAGAGAATGACCAGAGTCTCCAGTGCAGGTAATGATAAACTACATGGGAACATTTTCTCCAGCCGTGGGCAGTGCTCCAGGTGAATGTGCTTTAGTAACTTCAGAGTAATCAAATAAGAATATGACAGATTATTAGGCTCGACCAAACTTAGCAGGTTATTTAGATCGAAGACCTGAAGTATCTGTAAGTATGGCAAAGCCTTTGAGTCCCCAGACTGCATTAAAAATACTACTGTCATTTGGTGGCAGCGCTGCAGCTGGCATTCTTCTAGTTCATTGAGACTGTAATTGATGTCTGTAAGGCATCTAACAAAAGCATCATCTGCGATGAATATTGAATTTGTGACTGAGAGAATATGCCTTAAGCCATTTGGGTACTGATTCACTGCTGATATATCAACATGACGTTGTTTTGGCTGAAGCTTCATCATGGACACAATGCTAGCAGCCTCAGAATACTGGACATCACCATAAGTTGAATGCCTCTGCATCCTGGTACGTAGCTCAACTTGATTGCTCCGTGGCTCCTTGCCTCTCACACTGCATGGTATGACTTGGACATTGAAAGACAGAAGAAACTGTCCTTCCGCGACCAGCTTGCTAACAGCATCTGCATCGAAACTGTGAAACATCCTTGGATCATTTATGTTGAACTGAGCAGTATTGGTAGTTTTCCCTTGGGGCGGATTTTCATCTCCACAAGTTTTTTGCTGGCAAAACATCGTTGGAATTTGAGTATCATGATTCTCACAGTGATCCAAATAGAAAACCTTTGGAAAACGAAGCAACTGATGCCATGGAAATCTCTTGAAACAAGGAACATTCAAAAGCAGCAATGTATTGAGCTTCGGTGAGTTGGGCAAGTTGTGAGGCACCTCCTCAATAGCAGTTTCAGAAAGATCAACATCCTCCAATGCTGTCATATCATCACTAATGTTCACAGATTTGAGCTTGCTGCACCCACACAAGGAGAGGTACCTTACCCATGGTCCAGAGAGTGAGAAGGTTCTCAGATTAGGGTGCCCAAGGATCTTGATATCTTCCAAGCCCTCCCATGTTTGTATATACAGATTTTCAAGGAATGATAATAGTTCCCAGAGAGCCTGAAGCCTTAAGCTAATGCAGTTAGAAATATGTAGCTCTTTGAGGCATTTGGCTTTAGACAGTGAGGACGGGAGTGACCTAAGGCTCATGCAGTTACAAAGATGTAGAACCTCAAGGCTGCTGGCCACAGACAGGGACATTGGTAGTGACATCAATAGCCTGTTGTTGATTAGCTTGAGTGTATGCAGGCTTTGCATTGCTTGGAACATGTACTCTGGAAAAGTGGTAATCTGAGTCCCCTCGACATGAAGAACCAATATATTTGACAGTTGAGCCATGGAAGGAGGTAACTCTCTAAGATTGGTGCAATTACCGAAAATGAGCTCCTCAAGGCTTGACATTTCACAGAAGAATTAAGATGGCAGGGTGGTGACCTTTGAGCCTGAGAGATCAAGGTAGTGTAGATTTCTCTTGTTCCTGCCATCTTGTTGTGTTAGCTCAAGCAAGGGAACTGCATTCATATCAAGTACTTCAAGGTTTTCCAGATGAGCAAGTGGTGATGATGTTTTCTTTTCAGAAGTAGATGGTGGTGGAGACAAGGTCTGTAGCCGACTGCAGCCTCTGAGTGAGAGCAAGTAGAGATTCAGCAGACGGGAGAATGATGGAGGGAGTGAATTTATAGGTGTGTAGGACAAATCAAGGACATGGAGGTGTGGGGTGAGAAGTTTATCAAGATGAAATACTGACATGTTTGAACAGCCTCTCAAAATAAGGCTTGTACTGCTGCTTGCAGTATTTCTGTGAGGACCGCAAACGCCAACCGATGCTGGGCTGCACTGCTGCTTGCAGCTTCAGTGGGTGGGAGCTTCACGCGTGTAATTTGGTCGTAGGGCCCATATAGATCCCTGGTGCGCTCAAACAAGAGCCTGGTGAGAGTGGGTACAAAGGAACCGGAAGTTGCAGGTCCAATTCCGACGTTCCATATCACCGGTTGCTCCTTGCTCCATTCCACGACCTTCTCTTCCAAGGCTGCTAGTGAAGACCATGGAACATAATTCCCAAGCCTCTGAGAGAATACGCGTTCACCCAACCTGGAACATAAGGCCTGGTAAGTGCTCGCTCAAGATGTTCTTATGAAAAGATCAGGAGAAGGTACTGTCCAATTTCTAGTATATCAATTTATTTCTTTCACCAACCGCAACCACACATAGAAAATTAATATGTTGCTTCCACTGTGCGAATCATATTGAACAATGTTCTTTTTTCTTGCCATTTGGATCATCGTTTAGCAATGAGCAAAACGAAACGAGGGACAAACAACATATACCTAGCATGGCCATATACATATTTACCAAAAGTGCACATGGAACTGCTTTTATGTATGCATTAACGGAGCCTTTACGTTAATTCTCACCCAACGTGTTCGAATAAAGATAAATCCAATCAAGTATTATAATTATAAAAAACATCTGCCCTTGGATTGGATAGACATTAATCATCATCAACAGTAGTAGCTATTGGATCCATCATGTTCTATAAAAAAAACTACCATGTTTGCCGTTATAAAAAATACATTAAGTAAACCCTCCTCCTTAATTTTGCATATAAATTACCCATATGAAAGATAATTCAGAACAACCCCTAAATTTATATCTAAATTAACCATATCTGCCAGCAAAATAATCCCCTATATTTGCATTTAAATTACCCATATATGCTATTATGAAAGATAATTCATAATAAAACCTAAATTGCCATCTAAATTACTCACTTTGCCATTATGAAAAATAATTGTTACACTAAATATGCTTTTAAGTTGAAAGTAAGCTTGATGCTATGTTCCACGATGCAAACTAAGTAAAAATGTATAAATTAGGATAAATATTAATTTTAGTAGCTTGTCAACCGTGGAAAAGTGTAGCCCTAACAAACCACATAGGAATAATATTGACAGTTCATTTTTAAGTTATATTATTAATACTTCATGATAATAAATTTTGAAACTTGATGTTTTAAGTGGTATCTAAATTATTAACACTTTAACTGAAACATTATGTCTTAACAATATTACTAATTCCATTTTAATTATTTTATATTTATAAAACAATATTACTATCGTGGGTCTGTAACCACAGCGAGCATCGTGGTTGTCTGTCGATGTGTGGGTCTCCGGTGGCTCTGACACTCAGAAACACGAAAGGGACACAATGATTTTATCCTGGTCCAATATAGTGAAGGAATGCCCAATCAGGGAAACAACGGTGGAATGCCCTATGTCCAAAACCGAAGGGATAGGCACTACTACAAAAAAATCTTTTGCGAGGCACTTTGAAATAGGCCTCGGAGGCAGGCAGTAATTTAAACCGCCTCAGTTAATGCCTGGGATTAACCGAGGTGGACATTTTTATTAACCGAGGTGGTTATGCTTAACCACCTCGTAAAATCGATTTACCGAGGCGGTTATTTATAAGAGGCCTGCCTAAAAAAATAGAGCTATTTACGGAAGCGTTTATTTATATGAGGCCTGCCTCGGTTAAAAAAGCCAAGCCCAATCTGATTTAAAAAAGCCCATCTCGTCCCGATAGTGCTCAACGTATATATAACTGAATCCTCAAACCCTAAACTCAGTCCCTCACCCCAGCCCTGACTTCCTCAGCGCCACACCTCCTCCGCACCCAGACATCGAGCGCAGCGCCTCCTCCGTGCGAGCGCCGCGAGCCCCGCGAGCGCCCCCACTCTCTTTCTCTCTCCCGTCCTCCACTCCTCCCACTCCACTGCACCGCTCCTCTCCCTCCCCATGGCGCAGCGGTGACGGCCCTCCCTCCCGATGGTGCAGAGGCAGCGACCCTGGTGGTGCACGGATCTGGCAGGTGTGGGCTAGGTGGTGGCATGGCGAGTTGCAGTAGGGCCCCTCTTCCTCTCTTCCCCGGCCTCGGCCCTCCGCGATGGTGTCCCTCCTCCCCCACGGCCTCCTTCGCGACAGCATCCTCCACCACCTCCAGATCTGGCGCGGGTGAGGCTGGATCCGTGCGGGGGTGACGCGGCCACCCCCTCTTCCTCCTTCGGCATGGCGGTGTGGGCGAGGAGAGCCCAGATCCGGCGGCAGAGAGGCCAGATCCGGGAGCGGGCCAGGCGGTGGCGGCGCGGGCGAGATCTGGCAACTAGAGGCCAGATCTGGCGGTCCAGCGAGCAGCGGTGGCGGCGACGGCTGGATGGGCTCGGCGGGTCCATGGATGGGCTCGCTGGGCTTGTCCACGGGTTCTGTTTTTTATTTATTTTACTCAATTAACCAAGGCGGGCATGCAACCGCCTCAGAAAAGGTCTCATTTACCGTGACCTTTGATCTGAGGCAGTTGCGAAAATCGCCTCGGATAATCGATTTTGCCCGTCTCGCAAAAGTTTTGTGTAGTAGTGAGGTGAGATCCTCCTGGGTGGGTGGAAAAGCGCTCCGGCCTAGCCTCCTCCATCAAGGGAGTGGGGCTGCTGCCGAGGAAGAAGTGCTTCGACTCGAAGTTCCTCACCGCTCACAAAGTCCCTTCTGTTGTCTTCGCTCCCTCGCTTTTGCTCCTCTACGCTCATGCCCTCCTCCCCCTTTTTATGAGCGACCATTGCTGGATTATAAGGAGCGATCGTCGAAGAAGTCTTCCGGTGGTGGGGCGCCACTGGCCTAGCTGAAGGTACGTGATAAGCCATCGGTGGTGACCCCATCTGAGGAGCCCCCGTCGCTTCAGCCATCAGAGGTCAAGGGCGTGATCGAGCAAGGAGACAGCTAGTCAAACACCCTTGTCCACCCTCGCACTCTTGGAAAGTCCAGCTGTGGCAGGGTCAGACATTCTTCTAGGGGTGCGTGTCACACCTGGTTTTCTAAAGAACAAAACCAGGCTAATCATATGTGTGCCCAGGAAGTCCACACATATGCCAGAATGAAAAAGTATTAGAAACAATGTTATTATATAATGTATACATATCTATATTAACACTTACATCAGAGTATCGCGGAACGGTGACTAAACTTCAGGCTCCATTCTTCTCAGGGACGGCTGACTCGGGGTAACATATGCCTAGCACTTCTACTAGTCTTCTGGAAACTCCACTACACCTTTGTCCTTCTTCCGAGTAGCATCTTACTACACACTGGAGTGTTGGGAAATAGCAAGAGTGAGTCCATGTCGAACTCGACAAGTATAACACAGGGTTCATGAGGCTCAAAAGGCTAGACACTATTTGGCTAATCATCATATAATTAGCAATTGAGTAGCATCAAGGTATTCCAATTCCCATTAATGAACCAATGATCAATTGTAATAAGGATAATGAATAGCTTTAACATGAGCATAATAATAACAACAGTAATTAAGCATGATATAACAATGGTGATCAACTATTCCGTAAGAATCCCCAAGGCCGCTCGTATCCGTGAGCACGGCTAGTATACCAGTTTTTAACTCTGCGCAGAGGTGTACACTTTCACTGTGAGTCACAAATTCCAAATGCATGGGTTCGCCACTTAGAAGTTCGTCTAACAAGTTAGGGCCATTAGATTTCACTCGGTAGGCAGATGTAGAACCCCCCTTCCTAGTGGCACAACAACCGCAGCCTATACACACTAAGGATAGGGGCTCGCCCTACACCCAACGTGGCAAGCCATTCTTATGCCATTTAAGGTAACCTCTAACAAGCTAGAAAAGGTCCTTTAAGCAACTAAAGCCAGAGCCATATAGCCCTCACAGTTGTACTATATATCCCGGTTATCACTTACAGATAAGTCCTTATGGAGAGTAACTAGAGCAACAACAATCAATACAACACAATGCTCTAGTCCCCTTTGTCAACAGTAATAAGATCATCTTAATAGTTGATTGCTTAACTCATTAGTCAAATTACAAGATCATTGTTCATAATTTAGCACTAGCAACAACTACCCAAGTGCATAACCCGTAGGTAACAAGGAATCAGGATATCAATCACTAAGTTATAATCTCTAAGGTTGCCAAGGAAAGCACATGCACATGTATGATAATTTCATTGAATAGGTAACAAGGTTAGTACCGTGTTATACTTGCCTTGATCAAAGCTTTCCTGATGATACTGCTGGTCTGGCTCAAAATAATACTCCTAATCGTCCAGAAACTGCTCACCGTCTAAACTCGATCACCAAGCATCAACACACAATCATCTGATCAATCATACACGAAGCAAACAAAGAGACATAATTAAAACAGTACACCAACAGCAACAAAACAGTATAAAAAGTTTGTAAAACTCTTCTACACGTTACTACGATCACACAGAAGTAAAGATCACGAAATTCGGAGTTAAAACGTGAAAGTTATGAATTTTCTAAGATTTCCTATAGATAAATAATTACTTTAATATAAACTCGAAAATTAAATTTCCCAAACCTACTGTACAACTATACTAACATGTAGAGCTCGCAAATACGAACCTAACGCAACTTGAACAGGTCAAATCGGAGTTAAAACGAAGATTTTATGCTCAAAACAAGATTAGTGGCAAAACTGTAAATAGTACCATAGGCTTGGAGGAGCTCCGGTCAATCATGATGGAACCTCGCCGGAGAGAAGCAAAATGACATGGGAACTCGATGAAACGGCGATGGATTCGCGCAAATGAATATACCACGGTGTAGAGAACGACGAGGGCTGCCTCTTGGTGGTAGTGGCTGGCATCGGGACGCGACGGTTTGGCCGGAAAAGCTCGTCGGAAGTTCGCCGGAACGCAAGTTGTAGATGCAGAACTTTGGCGAGAGGTAGAGGGAGTTACGAGCGGCGGCTCACGATAAGGGTTGTACCTCTGAAACCAGGGCGTCGAGGGCTACGCCGTCATATATATAGTCGTAGAGTTTGGAAACTTTTCGGATTTTCTTAATTTCGGGATTATTTTAATTCCGCGAATAAAATAATTCCAGAAAATCTAAAATTACCTTTTTGGCCGCGAAAAATAGCCCGGAGCTCAGAAAAATCACGGGAAAAATCCTGGAGACTCTTGGAAAGATAAGAAACTCAACTAAATAACTTTGAGCTCATGAAAAGATTGATGAAGAGATCAAGGAAAAAGATTAAGCTCACGGAAATTGAAATTTTAAATCCAAAAAATGCCAAAAAAATTTCCGGTGAGAAGTAAACGTCGTCCTATGGTATTTTGAAAATAATAGCACTCACCAACACCAAAGACAAGCATCACACAAACACCACATTATTAAATTAATATGAAAAAGTTTAAAACCACAATTTTCTATATTTTAAATTAGCAGCAACTTAACTTATCTAATAAATTTATTCAAATATTGAAATCATTTATTTTATTTAGTGTTTTCTAAGCACAACCCAAAATTAAAAATTTTAGGGTGTGACAATTCTACCCCACTTAACAGGAATATCGTCCCGAGATTCGGAGATACTAGGGAGAAAGATAAAGTTGATTTTGCAAATCTTCACGCTTCTCTGATCAACTCTTATCCAATGATGATGCCACAAGCTCAAAACCCACTTTGTAAAGGTGTCCTTTAGACCCTTACGATCCTTATAAATGGTTCCAACAGATTACCACTCTGAGAAAGGATACCTACGCTCGATAGTGATTTTGCAACCATATAAATAGGTGATGCTTCCAAGTGACGAAATTGAACATATAAACCTCCATCTTGTATCGTCTTTTAGTTTGGCAAACCCCCTTAAAAAGAGATCAACTAGAGAACACTAAAGGATAGCTTGCATTTGTTTCTGAGTGATGACTACCATTATGTCCTTCTGGCATCCCAAAGAGCTTCATGAGCATTTGCAAGAACAAGTAACCTGCACTTCCTCGCGAGCAGAAAAACAGCAGTGCAGAAATACAGTTATAACTCGAGTTCTGTGAATCCTATGATGTTGTAGCTTATACCGTTGCAAAGCTTATCAAATTTACTACAACTTTCTTATAGAACACTTCTCCAGATTCTGCAGTTAAGGTAGTCGAAAACTGTGCACAACAGAAACTATTCCAGGTTGCTGACAGCATAGATGCGTCGTCTTGTGATTTTCATAACTCCCAAACCATAATAGCTATCAGGGTGGTTCTTATGGTCAGAGAAATATATTGAAGTCTACTGTTGTCCATAATTTATCCATGATTTTTGGGCTTCCAAAAATAGAGATATAAGCTATGGAAGACAGACTGCTCTAAAAAGACTGGATAAGATAAAAATGAGATTCAGAGAGATTAGAGAGATAGATAACACTAATCTTCAAGTCTTCATGCTTTTTTGCTTTGCGTTGATGAGATATAAGACATAGATCAAGGATAGCCAAAAGATGACAAGAAAGATAAGGTTTGATCTTCAGTTCTTCGTACCTCGTCGCTTGAGATTGACGATTGTAACGGACACTACCCTACTTAATAAAGATTTTGTTTCACCTGGCAATGTCATTGAAGGCAACACTTTCTTTAAGGCTTGCTGCTAATGATAAGTCCTTCACTTAAAACTTACTAAATATACTTGATATGGGGGTGATGTCATCTAAGTTTTCATGAAACTAACTATAGACTTCCAACATCTCATTTCTATGTTGTCCATGCTAACTTGTATAGAGTATGTTGAATTGAATATTGAACTCCCAACTGATGATAGCTTGAAGTGAAGACCAGTCCTGACAAATACCCGAGCTTCTTATAGGTGATCCAACAAAGCACTGATCCCAAGCAAACAACACTAGCACATGAGTAGACTTCCAATCATAGAGATAACCACTTCTTCCAAGTGAAGCACTAGGACATACGAAACCTTTATCTTGCAACACTCACAACTTTGCTACCCCTTAAGAAAAAGAAACTAGGGGACACCAAAGTAACTTGCATATCCTTTTATACTAGATAACCATAATCATCTCTAATGTAAGATTCCAAGGCAAATCAATGAGATTCAAAGATATCCAATGATATATTCACTTATACAAGATAAGGAAGTAATGCAGAAAATTTCTGGACGAATTCTAATTTTAGCAGTTCAGTAAATCTGGCATAACTCGAGCTACAAAGATCCAAATGAAGTGATCTTTACATGGTTGGAAAGATTATGAAATTATATACAACTTTTATTCACAACACTTTTCCAGATTCTGTCAATAAGTTAGTCAAAAACTGAACTTAACCGAAACTGTTTCAAGATTCCAGACTGCGCAATGACCCCATCTTGGAGCAGGTATATCTCTTAGCTCATAATAGATAATAAGGTAAGTCCAGTGGGTTTGGAAATACACAGAAGTCTAGTTATTCCCAGTAAAATTTCATAAATTTCTCATGTCCATATCTTGAGATATAACAGAAACATTGCAGACTGCTATAGAAATCAGCATGTGGAGTATTACGTAAAACCTACCCCACTTAACATGGATCGAGCTACTCCTCAAGACTTATACCTTTCGAGCCACCTTTGAAACATGAGAACAAGGCAACACACAAGCAACACATCAAGCAAAACAAGCACACATCATATCATCGGTACTACACGTGCTTCTTCAACAATGGTGGTCATCCTAAGGGAAGAGTATGGATGATGAAAGGTCATCGAACTTTAGAACAAGATGAGATCAGATAACTTTTAGTAAAAAAACAACATAAAACAAAATCTAAGGGAGTAAGAAATAATAGCTCAAAGGAAGCTATCAAGGAAGGGATACAACAAGACAAGGAAGAGGAAAATAGTCAAACTCAATGAGTCAAGGGATGACAAAATATTTTTACAGTAAAATAAGTTTTAAAATGTGTCCAGTGCTACTTGGCATACGTCCTACAGTCAACACTGCTCTGATACCACTCTATCACACCTGGTTTTCTAAAGAACAAAACCAGGCTAATCATATGTGTGCCCAGGAAGTCCACACATATGCCAGAATGAAAAAGTATCAGAAACAATGTTATTATATAATGTATACATATCTATATTAACACTTACATCAGAGTATCGCGGAACGGTGACTAAACTTCAGGCTCCATTCTTCTCAGGGACGGCTGACTGGGGGTAACATATGCCTAGCACTTCTACTAGTCTTCTGGAAATTCCACTACACCTTTGTCCTTCTTCCGAGTAGCATCTTACTACACACTGGAGTGTTGGGAAATAGCAAGAGTGAGTCCATGTCGAACTCAACAAGTATAACACAGGGTTCATGAGGCTCAAAAGGCTAGACACTGTTTGACTGCGTTTAGCTTTTAATCATCATATAATTAGCAATTGAGTAGCATCAAGGTATTCCAATTCCCATTAATGAACCAATGATCAATTGTAATAAGGATAATAAATAGCTTTAACATGAGCATAATAATAACAACAGTAATTAAGCATGATATAACAATGGTGATCAACTATTCCGTAAGAATCCCTAAGGCCGCTCGTATCCGTGAGCACGGCTAGTATACCAGTTTTTAACTCTGCGCAGAGGTGTACACTTTCACTGTGAGTCACAACTTCCAAATGCATGGGTTCGCGACTCCCCAAAACACCGGAAATCATATAAAGCCACTTAGAAGTTCGTCTAACAAGTTAGGGCCATTAGATTTCACTCGGTAGGCAGATGTAGAACCCCCCTTCCTAGTGGCACAACAACCGCAGCCTATACACACTAAGGATAGGGGCTCGCCCTACACCCAACGTGGCAAGCCATTCTTATGCCATTTAAGGTAACCTCTAACAAGCTAGAAAAGGTCCTTTAAGCAACTAAAGCCAGAGCCATATAGCCCTCACAGTTGTACTGTATATCCCGGTTATCACTTACAGATAAGTCCTTATGGAGAGTAACTAGAGCAACAACAATCAATACAACACAATGCTCTAGTCCCCTTTGTCAACAGTAATAAGATCATCTTAATAGTTGATTGCTTAACTCATTAGTCAAATTACAAGATCATTGTTCATAATTTAGCACTAGCAACAACTACCCAAGTGCATAACCCGTAGGTAACAAGGAATCAGGATATCAATCACTAAGTTATAATCTCTAAGGTTGCCAAGGAAAGCACATGCACATGTATGATAATTTCATTGAATAGGTAACAAGGTTAGTCCCGTGTTATACTTGCCTTGATCAAAGCTTTCCTGATGATACCGCTGGTCTGGCTCAAAATAATACTCCTAATCGTCCAGAAACTGCTCACCGTCTAAACTCGATCACCAAGCATCAACACACAATCATCCGATCAATCATACACGAAGCAAACAAAGAGACATAATTAAAACAGTACACCAACAGCAACAAAACAGTATAAAAAGTTTGTAAAACTCTTCTACACGTTACTACGATCACACAGACGTAAAGATCACGAAATTCGGAGTTAAAACGTGAAAGTTATGAATTTTCTAAGATTTCCTATAGATAAATAATTACTTTAATATAAACTCGAAAATTAAATTTCCCAAACCTACTGTACAACTATACTAACATGTAGAGCTCGCAAATACGAACCTAACGCAACTTGAACAGGTCAAATCGGAGTTAAAACGAAGATTTTATGCTCAAAACAAGATTAGTGGCAAAACTGTAAATAGTATCATCTTCTACCTTGGGCTTGGAGGAGCTCCGGTCAGCCATGGTGGAACCTCGCCGGAGAGAAGCAACATGACATAGGAACTCGATGAAACGGCGATGGATTCGCGCCCGCAACATGACATAGGAACTCGATGAAACGGCGATGGATTCGCGCAAACGAATATACCACGGTGTAGAGAACGACGAGGGCTGCCTCTTGGTGGTAGTGGCTGGCGTCGGGATGGACGGTTTGGCCGGAAAAGCTCGTCGGAAGTTCGCCGGAACGCAAGGTGTAGATGCAGAACTTCGGCGAGAGGTAGAGGGAGTTACGAGCGGCGGCTCGCGATAAGGGTTGTACCTCTGAAACCAGGGCGTCGAGGGCTACGCCGTCATATATATAGTCGTAGAGTTTGGAAACTTTTCGGATTTTCTTAATTTCGGGATTATTTTAATTCCGCGAATAAAATAATTCCAGAAAATCTAAAATTACCTTTTTGGCCGCGAAAAATAGCCCGGAGCTCTGAAAAATCACGGGAAAAATCCTGGAGACTCTTGGAAAGATAAGGAACTCAACTAAATGAGTTTGAGCTCATGAAAAGATTGATGAAGAGATCAAGGAAAAAGATTAAGCTCACGGAAATTGAAATTTTAAATCCAGAAAATGCCAAAAAAATTTCTGGTGAGAAGTAAACGTCGTCCTATGGTAATTTGAAAATAATAGTACTCACCAACACCAAAGACAAGCATCACACAAACACCACATTATTAAATTAATATGAAAAAGTTTAAAACCACAATTTTCTATATTTTAAATTAGCAGCAACTTAACTTATCTAATAAATTTATTCAAATATTGAAATCATTTATTTTATTTAGTGTTTTCTAAGCACAACCCAAAATTAAAAATTTTAGGGTGTGACAGTGCGCCTTGTCTTCGCAGCATCTCCCCCTCCTAGGGCACACTGACTGGTCCCTCCCATTCCGTTCTGCAATTCGTTGTGTCTTTTTTGCTAGTTGCAGAAGCTGCTTCACTTTTCGAGGAGCAAGTCTGCCAGTGTCTAGAGCTGGAGAAGGGACCAACTCGAGGGCATCCCTTTTTTTGGACTGAGGGGACCAACTCCATGGAGGTCCTTGCCCTGGAATGCGATGAGGCAAGGTGGACTGTGCAGTCGACAGAGGAGGAAGCAGCGGCAGAGTGGACAGCCAAGCATGCCATGAAGCTGAGGGCGAAGGCCTCCAAATGAAAAGCCGTGGCGGAGGAAGAGGCTCGAGAGATGGCCATAGGATGCCGGAGTTAAGGGTGGCTTTGGAGGCCTCAGAGGTCGCCAAGGCGTTTGCCCTCACATAGCTCGACAGTGCCCAACAGCTCATCTCAGGTGCATTCTCCCTCCGTTGCCTCTCACGGGGCCACACCATGCGGCCGCCCGTCTCTGATCCGCTTGTCTCATGCCGACCGCCATGCAACGCATGGCTACGTGCGGATCTCGTGAGGCGGCGCAAGAGGGCCCACCTTCTGTAGAACAGGATCAACGAGGAGCGGCGTGAGGGTAGTCGCCTATCGCAGGAGCTCCAGTAGGCAGCGAAGGCCCTCGAGAATGACCAAGCGAGCCTGGCAGAGCAGGAGCAAGTGCTCAAGACATGGGACGAAGGGCTTCGCGAGCTTGTCACCTCTGCGCAGGTGGCGTGTGGTGCCCTCATCCCCTTGTGGGCTGCTGGGGGCCTTAACGACCTCGTTGGGTGCTTGCGCTCCCTACCAGACCGTTTCTAGCAAGTTGTGCAAGGCTCCATTCACCAAGGGACAATCGCGGCCCTGAGAGTGGCAAAACTCCAGCTCGCCTTGGTCGACTTCGAAGCCGTAAGTCGTGGCCTTATCGGATGGCACCGATGCTAAGTGCCTGCTGGAGACCAGAATTAGGTTGGAGCCATCGGTGGACGCCGCGATGGACATCATCGATGAGGATGCCCTGCTGCATGGTGACCACTAGGAGTGTAGGAAGAGCTCGAGGACCATCCTGAGTAGCCCCGACCAGTGTGCAATTAAACTGTGACATTCGTTGTATTTTGTTGCGGGGCCGTGGCCACCTAGGAACACAAAAAACTAAATATCGTGGTCGAGATGTATGCGGCACCATCTCTCTGAATGTCCTTTACCATTTCTCTGCATTTTCCTTGCTAGATTCTGTCTCGATGCCCGTTATTCTAGCGTCCTGTGTCGTAGCCCTGTTGGCCGAGGTCGATCCCATTTGGCGCTTGAGCGTTGGCACGGTCCAGCTAGGGACCCCGAGAGGAATCAGGCAAGGCGAGGGGGAACACTGGCTGGGGCAGGAGGAAAAGGTTCGCGTGGTAGGTTCTCGTCCCCGGGTCATATGCTCGGGGAGAGCCCCTGAGCCCTTCGCCCTTGCCTAGGTCCGCTCGGAATGACGATGGTCTGCTAACACCACGCCATTTCTTCAGAACAAGGCCGTTGAAGAATGACTGTGCAACCTTCTCGTTAAGTCAAGAGTTAGAGAACAAGGTATAGGAAACAAATGAAAAATTTTCAGTTTGCCTCCTATTCGCTTTCAGTTAGAGAACAAGAGTTAGAAATGATTACGTAGGATTCAGTTTGCCTCCTGTTCGCTTTGTTGGTGCAGAAGGCTGAGTGCCTTGGCCTATCGCAGGTGCCGAGCTAATGGCCTGGGGGCTTTGCGGAGGCCTTTCCTTGGAGAGAACGGTCAGTACATGCCTCGGTCGGGTCGGTTCCTCCTGCAGAGCTGAGCGCCCAAGTGGAGGGGCCAAGCGAGCCATTGCAACTGCGAGTAACGTCTGGGGCCTCACTAGAGCTTGGTTGGTCGAGCAACGCCACTGCCTTAGCCTTCTTCCCTATTGGCTCCTCTTCTGTGCCTCGGGCTACTTGAGCCATGCCCTTGCCAAGCTTGACAAGAGCAGGGGTAGGTACCAGCAGATCATGAAGTCGACATCACAAACCGGTAGTGTTCAAAGCCAGTGGTCAAGATTTGTCTCTCTATAATACTTGGCGATGTGGATTGTCAGTTGGAAGTGCTTGGTGTAGGAAGCGCCCAGTTCCTGGCCCCAAACGCCTGATGGCCAAACTGGTATTGGCTCGGGCTCCCTCACTGTCGCTCGGGGTTCAGTGACTTGGTCTGAGCGTAGCGCCTCTCCTTGATTGTGTCACGCACGTCCCGATCTTCTCCGATCCAGTTGCATGTAGGAGGTCAACGGGAGGAGGGTTCGGCCCTCTGCTCCTGCCAAGGCTTGGCACCTCTTCTCCTAGGGCGGATGGAGCTATCAGGGGAGGTGTCGCCATTGCTGCCTCCTATTGATGGGGCGCTAGCATCGGAGCGATCCTCATCGAAGGTCAACATCAGCTAGGAGGGCCTCGAGGCGGCGTTGCAGTGACAAGATGCCGAGCTTTTGGCCTGCTGCTTGAGGCCGATGCGGAGGAGCCATCGTGCCTCCTAGAGCTTCTTATTGGTCCTCGGGTCTAGTGTGAGAGATGTTGCCGAGGCCACAGGCAGTGGTTGCCTTGTTGTAAGCCGCGTGGGGGAAGCGCAGTATGTTGGGAGCCTTCGTGCGGTCATCATCGTCGCGCATGGCGGCCCACTGACACTCCATCTTCTCCTTCATCCTCTCGAGTTTGGTGCGGTAGGTGTCGAGGTCGACTTGTCAGGCCTTGAGGCAGTTAGCCTTCTCACTGAGGTAGGCTGCACGGTTGGTTGGACTCATGTCTAGATGTGTCAGCTCAGGGGAAATGTCGGCGCCGGTCTTGTCACCGATGAAGAAGCACTCGCACAACGGATAGAGATCCAAGACTCGGGAGAAATTCCAGGAAGTTGTGCAGCGAGAGGACATTGGTTCTTGGCACCCCTGAGAGGATCACATCGTGAGGCGCCTCCCGGCTGACGAGCCGCTCCAACACAAGCTGGAAAGACGCCGCAGCTTTTTGGATCCCATACAGGAGGTTCGGGAGGATGTAGCAGAAGCGATGCAGCGGTGGCAACTTATCTCCAACAGCGATCTGGTGGTGGACTCTCGGCAGCATGTATAACATGTGGCAGCGCTCTGACACGGTGGAGTTTGGGCCCAAACCTAGTCAAATCTACTGGGCAAGGACCAAGGTGTCAGCTCCCTGGAGGCCAGGAGAGGGTATAAAATTGGGGACTCATTGTCCTCGATCCGATGCAGTCTCCTTGAGGGGTTGAAGCTCGCCATTGTAGCCAGCGAGGTTGGCCAAACTCCCAAAGCTGAGGATTTGGTCAGGGGCAAAGGCGTCAGCTGTGACGATGATCTCGCTGGAGAAGTGTACGCTGCCTTCTAGGGTGACATCGCCTGCTTCAGTGACGAAGCGGGGGCTCTAGCCACCGTAGAGCTGTGATCACACACGACGCGCTCCCCTAACTAGCATGCTAGCTGTCACGGGTACGTAACCGCGGCGAGCATCGTGGTATTCCATCGGAAGTCAATATATGGGTCTCCAATGGCTCAGAAACACGAAAGGGACACAACGATTTATCCTGGGTTGGGCTTATGAGCCCTATGTCCAGCAGTATAGTGATCTCGTATTAATGGATGCCCAATCTTGGGTAACAACGATGGAAATCAAGAGAGTTTGGTAGGGGATCGCTTGGTGCTATCCTAGTGTTCGTCGGTGTTCTCCCTCAGCGAGTAAGAAACTAGCCTTCTCGAGCTAAGCTTCTCTAGTTCTCTTGGGAATAGTTCCCCCTTCTACGGGAGTCGTATCTCCGCTTATATCCCGAGGAGGGTTGGTGTACAAGTCGATTTGGGTTCTAGACTATGGTCTATGCACCGGGTGCATGAGCATTGATGGACCTTACCTTGTCATGCAGGGAGGAGTTAACAGAGCTGCAACCGCCTCCTGATGCCGTTGCCACCATTCTAACACTTGACCATTATGAGTTGTCTATTGCAGCGCGGCCTCCCCGAGGTGAACCTTTTCGAGGCTTCCTTGGCTTGCAAGCAGCCACTGCTTGAAGAGGCTAATGAGTGGGCCCAGGAGCCCTTTGCCATAGGAGCTGGTGAAGTCCCTTGTCATGTTCTATCATGTCGATTGCGTGAACCAGCTAAAGGAGTGGACGACAAGGCCTCGCATCCATTGAATGTGTAGACGACGTGGCATCTACATACCTGTCAGGCATTGGATGCCTAGTGGGTTTCCTATGGCAATAAACATTATTGGTTAGAGCTGATCAATGGATGCTATCATGAATTGGGGTTTTTTTCATCTTGGGCCCTGTTTACTTCCCATGCAAACCTAAAATATTTCCTCTTCCACCCATCACATCGAATCTTTAAACACATGCATGGACCATTAAATATAGGTAAAAAAATAACTAATTGCATAGTTTGTCTGTAAAGTTTGAGACGAATCTTTTAAGTCTAATTAATCCATGGTTGGACAAATTTTACCAAATAACAACGAAAAGTGCTACAGTAACTTTTCACCCCATTTTTCTCAACTAAACACAGCCTTGTAGAGGTTTCTTGTCGTTTCTTTTGGTAATTAATCTTGAATCCTTGGATTTGTGCCCAGTAGACTAGTTTTTGCAGGAGACCTGTAGATCACAAAAACTGGATGGGAAGTGTTCTTGAAGGAGGAACCTGCAGATCCGATTTTCTCCCTCACCTCGTTAGGACGATGTGGAGTTCTTGATTTTTTTTTCTATTCCCTCTCATGTGATTTGAGCTCAGGGTTATCTTTTATCCATCTTAAATTTCAGATCTGTGATGACTTGTTTTTGTACATGCTTTTTAGCAGATTAGTGGTAGCTGCTCCCTTCTGCTTTTGTTCCCCACGACTGTGCCCAATTCCAAGAAACAACAGAGTGCCTATGTGATTTTCAGGTATGGCTTTGGATCACATCAAGACCAATCCTCTTAGCAAAAGCAAACTGTGGACAGAGTAAATAACACATCTAAAGTCAGCAGGTTTATGTACTATGCTCATAGGGTAACAGAAAATTAAAACCGAAAGCTCTGCCGCATGAACCACGGAACTGTCTACTGATGAAAACTGAAAACCACATGACTGAGCACAGGTTTTTATAAATGCTGCTTGATTAGTATAGCATCAGAGGTTAGGTGTTTTGCCATTCAACAGATGTGTGCTTTATGTAGGAGTACTCTGCATGGCTGGGCTTTGAAATATGAACTGAACCATGCTGTGTGTTGTTCACCTAAAGCAGCAGCATGTGCTTGCGCTCACAATTAGTTGTAGGAGTATTCTGCATGCCAGCATATATGTTTGAGATGGAAATGACTTGCATTGCCTACTGACTCACATTGTCACTGCTATGTGGTGGACTATATGGAAACTCAAATGTTTAGCTTTGTATTCAAAAATTAATTACCTGCTTGCTTATTCTATTGTTATATTTTGTTTACTATATGTGACTAGCTGATGTTTTGTTGTGTATTGCAGAAACCTAGAGTAGAGTGACTGAGAAGGGGGGGGGGGAGAAGATAGAGGTTGCTGACCTTAGGATTTGATAATGGCAAGAAGCTTGTTGGTGGTGGTGTCACCATTCTCTTTCTGGTACTAGTAGTTATATAGTATGAGACTATGGGTTATAGGTACTTGTCTTTTTGTAATTTGAGCATGTTATTGTCAAGACCTTGAAACGCTTGTTAAAGAAAATTTGCCAATTTTTTCTATTTGTTTTGATCTGTGTGAATATGCTCTGTTAAATAAAATTTGCTATTTGTAGATTTGTTCAATTTTAATAGGAACAATGTATATTGCACATGATTGTTCGTTTTGATCTGTGTGAATATGCTCTCTTAAATAAAATTTGCTAGTTGTAGATTTTTTCAATTTTAATAGGAACAATGTATACTGCACATGATTGTTCAGTTTTCATAGGTGTTCTCGTCTTCTCCATTTCAGCATTAGGCAACCTATTTTCTTTGTAGTGAGTTTTACATATAGTGTGCAGTCACTATGGACAAGTAGTGTATGAGAATGCCCAGGTAATACTTAGAAAGTGTTCATGATTTTCCTTAGTCGAGTCTAACTCTATAGCAAGATGATTTTGATAGTTGCATCCTAAAGTGGCCAGTCGAGCATGATTAAGGCCTTTGTCCTCCAGCCGGCCAGGTCGATGGATACTCTCCAATACTTACAAAAGAGCATATCAAACAGAGGCCCTAAACAAGCTCATGCCCTATTTTTTAAAGCCAAACAAATAAAAGTCCAACAAGAGCCTAACTAGAGTCCCTACTTTATAAAGGGCTCCATGTCTCCCCCACAGTACCCTCTCCAAGGAGTGTGTAGGGAGCTCCGAACCCTATAATGCTTTTTCCCATGAATTTCTTTTCACATGTCGCCTTTTTTCATTCATGCACCGATTCCATCACGCCGCCACCTCCAGCCCTCCATCTCTGCCTCCATCTAACCTTTAGTGCAAAGGCATCCAAGATGGCAGGCAAGTACACTCATTCATTATAGTTTTATTGTAATTTGTTATTTTGTAGTGTGATAGACCAATTTCTATATGCCTATATGATTTTTATGTTTGAACAATTTTGAATTTCAATAGTCTTAATTAAATCATGAATTTGAATACGGTTCATTTGTATGGTTTACAAATATTTAAGTTCGAATTATAGCGGTGTGATATGAATAATATCTTTGGATCATGTTAAATCATGAGATAATGAAATCGGAGTTCAGATGGTATGAGCTCTTGTTGAAGTTGGATGCTAAAATAGAACCCTGGAAAGTAGAGGGAGCCTCTGCTCACAAATAGAGAGTAGGAGCTCTTAAATGTTCACATAGTTAACACCAAAGTTGTAGTGGACAACCTGATCTACATGTTTGTTGTTGATAAGTGTTTTTACTTGAAGTTCTTTAGTGTCTCAAATATTTGTTTGAAATCTACATATTTTGAGGTTCAATTTTTTGAATGTTCCAAACAATCTCAGATGGAGAGATATCCTATACTAAAGTTGTAGTGCTTACAAGATTTAAAACTTTGTAGTTGAATTTTTTTTGAGTTCATTTAGTAGCCAAAATATTGAATACAAGACTATGAAATATTTGTAAAAAGGATAGAATCATATAATACTTAGTAGTAAAGATGTGTTATTGCTTAGTAGTAGGTTGTGGCTTTGAGTCCTGAGAAGGATTTATTGTTAATCGATTTGGCGGTGTGCAATCCGACCACCTCTGTAAATAGTGTTTAACAATGACCTTTGATTAGAGGAGGATGGCTTGCTCACTTCTGAAAATATTTTTTATACTAATTAAATATTTACATACTAATAAGAATAACAATGATGTTAAATATAATTGCGATGAATCGAATGTACTGATTTAAGGTATTTCTTAATTCATAATTCCTATAGAAATAAAAATTCGCAATCATGGATGTCATGGCTTTATTTAATTTTGTACTCCCTCTGTCCCAAAACAAGTGATGTTCTAGCTTTGTCCTAAGTCAGACTACTTCATGTTTGACCAAATTTATATGAATGAACATCAAAATTTATGACACCGAATAGGTAGAATATGAAAATATATTTTATGATAAATCTAATCTAATAATACTTATTTGGTCTCATAAACATTAGTACTCTTTTGTTTAGATTTGGTCAAATTTGAAATGATTTGACTTAGGACAAACCTAAAACATCACTTATTTTGAGACGGAGGGAGTAGTACTTTATGAAGTTGTGAGGTATCCAAACCTGGTAAAAAACATGAAACAGCACCATGCCAAATGATAAATCCGTAGCTAAACAGGCCACGGATCCCACCACCAACTTCTTTAATTCAAATATCATGGATGCACAAGTATTACCCTAAACTGGAACAAAAAACAGATTTAATAAAGCATGATGTTGTTACCATAGGAAATCAAATTCTCCGGTGTCCACTTTAAAAAAAAGGATTTAGAGACAAACCTTCTAATTAACATGCCGGCTTCTGTTAATCAATTTATCTAGACATGCATTAATAGGGACCATTTGACAGATGTAGTCGAACTGCCGTCTCTATAAATAAAAAATAACCGCCTTTGAAAATCTGCTTTATAGTAGTTTGGTTAGCCTTTCTAAAGGAGTTCATGTCCTATTTTAATTATACTCCCTCGGTTCCAAATAACAAGTCGCTTTCACGTTTTTGGTACATAGATTTTGCCATGTATCTAGATGACATAGTGTAGATACATAGCAATAATCTATGTACCAAAAAAGTCAAAACAACTTATAATTTGGAATAGATGGTGTATATATAATAGCAAACATGCATGTGTGTTATCACAAAATTTTTTGTTTGTATGGTCATATAGACGACCTGTGGCTCAGAGTTTATCGAACAATCATGTCATGCATTCCAATTTGTCTTGGAACCAAACTGGTCAATATGCCTAGACGCGTCCCACTCTAACTTGTCCATGCATATGAAGCTTGAAGATTTTTCAATTGATCGTGTCATGCACGTAATTTGTCTTACTATCAGATTCCTTACCATGTCTGGAAGTGCTTCTTTAACGCGTACAATTATGTGAAACTGTGAAGAAGTACCAGAAAAACACTTTGTGCTCTAATATTAGTATATAGATAAATGTAACACCCTAAAATTTGTATCTTTGGAAATAGAGCTAAAATGATTTAATTATGAATGTTTTGTGCTCATGAAATACAGTAAAACAAAATTTTTATTGAATTAAAATTCATCTTAGGATGTAGCAACATTGTTGTGCATACATGCTGATGCATTTGTGTTTTTGTATTGCTTGGTTTTGACCAAAGATCAAAATAAATTCAAGTTGTTCTTTCAAAATGCATTTAGGTCGATTTTCCTTCTCCGATATACATATATCATTTTAAAACAATCAATTCCCTTGTTCTCATCCGTCAATCAACCTCTACAAACTTCTCGGGAAATTTTCCGACTTTTTATGTAGCTTGTTTCCACTTGTCTGTGAGCATAATCTAATTTTTAGATGCTCCAAAATATCTTATCATGAGCTCCAAATACTTTATTTGGGTTCCTCATGTTCCATAATGTCTCTGGAAAATTTCCATGAATTTTCGGAGCTTTCGGAGTATTTTTCATGGCTTAAATAATAATTCTGGACTTTTCTGGAATTATTTTATCCATGAAATTAATTAATTCCGAAAATAATAAATACCTCATTTTCCACCAAAGCCTGTGTGCAATAATCCTAAATGCCCATTCATTTATTTACTAATGGGCTTTAATAATTAATTAGGCCTATTAATAAAGATGGAGGGTGCAACATCAATTAGCACCATATCGCTAGTTGACATGGAGGTGGAGAGTTTTTCTCCCAATATATACGCACCTACCCCATGGGCAAAGCACACCAAAAACTACCGTGGAGGAGCCCCTAGTTTGGGAAATCTCTCGGGTAGTAAATTAGAATTTTCTCCCTTCTTATCGTGTCGCCGCCGCCGCTGTTTCCGCCGCCGCCGCTATTGCCGCCGCCGCCGCTATTGCCGCCGCCGCCGCTGTTGCCGCCGCCGCCGCTGTTGCCGCCCGCCGCCGCTGTTGTTGTCCACCGCCGCCTCAATCTTGTCGTGCCGCCAGGTTCGCATGGAGAATCATCAGCCGATCTCCTCTTAACAGCTGTTGTTCTCCGTCGGAGTGTGCAAAGCCGAAGTACCAGCCAACGGCCGTTGTCATCTTGTCTACCTTCGGTTGTCACCTCCTTCAACACCTTGTCCTTCACGGTCGTAGTTTTCAGTCCGTGGCCAGGCTCGGGTCATGCCGAAGCAAGATGATGCCACCCGAAGTCTCGCCGAGACACCTCTCGCTGCTGCTGACCAACCAGAACCAACACATCCAGGTTTGCTAGTCTGCATGTCCTCCGTCCCTTGCTTTATATGCATTTTTGCTGTAGCACACGTACCACGTGCTATTTGTTGTACTGTACACAAGCAAGCAAGCTCGTTATTAACCTGTAGTTCTGAAAGCAAACAAAGGCCATGCGTGCGTATGGGAAAATCTATCTGCACTTATACTTTCTTGTATCCACCTCTAATCCTTCACTGTATACACATCTAAATTCCGTTTTAGTCTGCATGCTAGGGTCGATATAGTTGAATATTAAATTGATTAATATGCTTACTGTTTTATGAATAAAATCAATATAGGTTTTCTACTGTTTTGTTTCATGTACAAATATTAATATGATTATTAATTGCTAATATGAATGCGACATTCAATTATTAATTTTCTTAGCTTAAACACACATCATATACAACTTGTTCTCACGTACTTATTCATTTTGCAAAGATAAAGTTTAACTAGCATAATAAATTATGTGATAATATTTATATAATAAAATATGATTAGCTTTAACTTGAATTTTAAAATTAAATATTTTATGACTAATATGAATTAATACTAATCACATAGTTTTTCTTAGTTAGCTTAAATCAAGCTTATAGTGTTTCTTAGATAATATAAAAACTCTCGATAGTCGTTTCTTTTTAACGATAGTTCCATTATTAGCGTTTCTTGCGTTCTTTCGATCGTAGCAACGGGTTCTCTCTTAGCATGCTGTTTCAAGGCTCTCTCTTTCTCTGTAAAGTAAATCTTACGATAGCATTTCTTTTGCACCATAGTTCCGATTAGCATGCTTTTCGCGTCTGTGTGTTTGTAGCAACGTGTCGAACCTCTTTAAAACATTTTCACATGTTGTTTCATATGTTTGGTGTATTGTTCTAATTTAGTTCTATTGTTTGCTTCGTGTTTGATTGTATGGATGCTTGTGTGGTGCTTTATGATTATGTCCAGTCGGTGAGATTTACGTGTTGATCAAGAAGGAGTTCTTCTAAAGCTTTGGACTAGAAGAAGGATCATAGCTTAAGGCAAGTATAGCATGGGATCATCCTTGTTACCTAATCACTTTTAAAGCACTTGAATCACTATGCATGTGTCTCTTTGCTAAGGATGCCTTAGTATTGATCTTGTACCTTGTCACCTATGGTTTTGCATTGGGTAGCTATTGCTAGTGCTCAACATAAACTATGATCTTGTAATTTGACTAATGGAATATGCAATAACATTAAAAGATGACTTTTTAGTAACATAATGAAAGAGGGCTAGAGCCTTGGGTTATCTTTTGGTGCTCTAGTTTCTCTCCATAAGGACTTATCTGTAAGCGAACATCCGGGACTTACAGTACAGCTGTGAGGGCTACATGGCTCTGGCTTTAGTCATATAAGAGGACCTTTTCTAGCTTGTTAGAGGTTACCCGAAAGGGCGCAAAAGGGGTGTTTCTCGGGTTGGGTGTAGTGCGGCTTCTGTCCTTATGTGTATAGGCTGCGCGTCATTGTGCCATACGGAAGGGGAGCTCTACATTCGCAGGTTACAGAAACCTAGCGGCCCTAACTTGTTAGACGAACCTTGGAAAGACTTCATAGTGAAACCTGTCTGCCTATTGAGGCCTTGCAAACCTCAGGCTTATGGGGATCACGACTCACAGTGAAAGTGTACAACCTCTGCAGAGTGTAAAACTGGTATATCAGCCGTGCTCACGGTCACGAGCGGCCTTGGACCCTTACGGAATAGATGATCACTATTGAACTGTAATATGCTTATGTTTTGCTATTCATTCTTCATATTACCTGATCATATGTTTATTCTGGGATTAAAGACATCTTGATGCTACTCATGTGCTAAAACTTTGCCAACTAAAAGCTACATGCAGTTAAACCCGTGTCATGCCTCTTGAGCCTCATGAACCCCAGGTTATGCTTGTTGAGTTCGACATGGACTCACCCTTGCTATTTTTCCCACATCCCAGGAAGGGTACCAGATTGTTAGATTCTGGAATTGTTAGGCTTGTGATCAACCAGTCAGTTGGATCCTGGAGTGAAGGTTACACCCGGTGTTCGGAGTTGTCTTGCCACTGTGTTGCTCTCTAAGGTTATATCTTATACTATTTGTGTTATGTTTAATAAGCATTTGTCTTTTGATATTACACTTATCTGCAGCTATATGTGAGATTTGACCTCTTTATTTCACATATAGTGTATATCTGGTTTTGTCCTTAAAACTGGGTGTGACAATAAACTTGGCAAAAGGTAAACTCAAGTGAAGCCTCAAGTTCTCGTTGATGACAAGTATCCTTAGGTACTTTATTTTATAATATTACTGCATTTTAAAGCAATAATTAATACTTAAAAATATGACTAAAAGACTTTTTTTTGTGTACTCAGGACTTCATCGACGGCATTCTTAAGATTAGGTTTCAACTGAATACATACATATCATGCATGAAAAAGATAAATACTAAAAAAGCTAACTTGATGTTGCTAATGGAGCCTCTGTGTTAATCCTCACGAGACACAATACGAAAACAAAATATAGAACCTAGAAATTCTCACAAAGATCCAAAATATTTAACCATTAATTCAATATAATTTAACCTAATCACCATTGATAATTGTAGCTACTGGATCTATTCTATTTTATAAATAATTATTCATCGTTGTAGTTGCGTAAAACAACATATATAAAGTAACCCATATATGCCACTAAGAAACATGTCTAAAGTAGACCTAAAGTAGCATTTAATTACTCATGTACACCTATTATGGTAGATAATTTACATAACCCAATTTTCATCTCATTATTAGAAAAAATAAATATCATCTCAAATCTACTTCTAAAATCTATCAACAACGTCTATTACAAAAATGTATAAATAAACATAGTAGAGCATGTATATGTCTCTACACTACCCACTTCTATCAATATTAATATATTAAGATTAGACTAAAGTAAGCATACACGTCGAGCTAGCATGCACGAGGGATACTATATATATATGTTATGTTTCATCGCATAAAAATATTTCCTTAAAAACTCATATACTAATAATACTAATAAATTGTTTAAAACCGTATTAGTAACTATGACATATAAATTACAATGGTTGTTAGTTTACATATATTTATATATTTTAATTAAAATGCTTCACACGTCTATATTGATAGCATAACCATGACTATATAATTCCATGTTAGGAAAATTTCAATCATCTTGAGAAGTGTGGGAGACCACTGGTGGCTATATTTTCCTAGCCCTTTAAGAATACTTTAAGGTTTGAGTATTAAATTCTCTTGACATTAGCACTGCTACCCTCATCCAAGATCTCACTTCAAGCTCTGCCACTTATCTTAAATGACATGCTGCAAGTTTCAAATGATCTTATGCTATAGTAGTAAGAACATACTCTGTGACCTAAAATCCATAATTTTGAAAAATACAAAAAGAAGAATAATAAAAGATACAATCGCACAAGAGTTTCAACTTAAGGACAAAAAAAAATCTATAGCAGACTATAAGAATAAAAATTGAAAAAAACCAAAATTTAGAATCATGACTTCATATGATATTTGATGCAACAACGGCCACAATAGTGAATGGCAAGATTTAAAACTAATTGCATTTAAAATATATAGTGGTGTCATGCAAAGTAAAAATATGAATATGGATGAAAAACATATAATTCAATCCCTTTCAAAAAATGTAATTAATATGTTTATGCTAACTGGATATTGAGTACGGAGTATCTATTATGTCTATTGTGCAACAAAAGAAGAAAAGAGAAAAAGATACAATTTAATACCAATAGACCTTTATTAGTCAGATGTATTAAAAAAATATATCTCTTGAAATTCTAGCCTGTTTGAGAGATGATGAACTAGTGATTTTCAAAAAGCACAACACATTTATCCAATATTTCTATAATTTCCATATCCATACTTTTTTCATAAATCATTTATCCAAGTAAAATTATGTTTGAATTTCTCACATTTGAAATTAAATTTTTTGTAAGAACCTCAGATGGAGTAACAACCAAAACAAAAGTTGTATTACTCATTGATATGTACAACTTTGCAGTTCAAAACTTTTCATTTGAATTCATTTAAGGTCCAAATACTTATTTGAAAATCAGGTAAAGTGAATACCAGGGAATGTTTGTGTCCTTTAGTTACACATGAGAAGGTTGTGGGTTCAAACTCCCATAGCCGCACATAAAAAATTGCTATATTGTTTTTGCCTAATTTATAATTTTTGGTGAATGAGAAAATTATTTGTAGAGATGGGTTTGATTCTAGAAATCGATTTCTGGGGATGGCAATTGTTACCAGTCAGGCAGAGGTGCACAGAGCTCTGGGTGATGGAGGACAGGAGTGCCACTAGGACGTTTAGTTTGGAGATGCTTGTAGATAGGACGATCCCATCCTTGATTTTGTTTTTTTTTAAATCTGGTTTCTTGGCTTTGATTTATAATAAGAAGATAGCAATCAGTTGTTACATGCGCGAGGGGCGCTACCATCCGCAGCCTCTGCAAATTCTATTTTGTAGGTAGGGCTGGACACGGCTGACCCAGTTACCTTTATAGAGCACATCTACAGCTGCCTTTACAAATGCAGGTTGTAGTAGTGTAAAATGGAAGGCAGGCAGGTGGTGTCATGGTAATAATGAAGGCATTGCTATCTGGGGTTGTGCAGGAATAACAGTTGGTAGGCGGTGCCAGGAGTTCCGGGTGATGGAGGACTGGAGTGCCAGTAGGACGTAGGAAGATCCCATCCTCAATTTTTGCCATTGAACAATCTTATTCTGTACTCCGTTTTTGGTTGTGAGGAATGAGTTTGTCCTATTTTTCTATTTGGTTGGGATGATTAAGCCAAATAAGATGGATAGGGTTTGACACTATCGATCCCTATTATCTATGGGGCCAGCTGGCTATCCTCATGTCACTTCTGCCCAAGTCATCCTAACCTGTGCCGCTCGAACATGCACCACCCTGCCTACTGTAGCCTCGCCGTGCCTATGTTTATTATTTGTGAAAACTCAAATTTATCAATGATGTTGTTGCATTCGAACTTTTTTGTATTGGCTTCTACACACTCGGGGACGTATATACAAATATAATGACACACCACCATTTTTCTGTTTAGACGACAATCACACCATAATTAAGTACAGAGCACTACAAAAATCACACACACACACACACACACACACATGACACATCGATGGGTCGAAGTACCAATAAATCAAGCTTGAATACTATATATGCTGATGGCCTTATGATACACTACTCCATAGGTAGAAATAACTTGAAAAATATGAATCACGGAAGTACGCGTAGTACATACCTGGATCCGATTAACACAAGATCGACGAACTGGCATGCATTTCGACTTTTTGTTGTGGAGAGACTGTCGATGCGAGATATGAAACGAGAGGCGATGAGGTGATTGCAGTTGCAGAGAAGAGAAACTAAGAGGCCACGGTCGATGACGAGGAACAATGGTTATGCCGCATCAAAGAAGCACCTACCTTGTTGCTGCGTCGGGTGGTGGAGGAACAGCCGTTACTAAATTTATCCCTCCGTATTCATAATCACACGCTATCATATTTGTTGAAACCATAGTCAGAAAATAATTAAGTCAGAACACCACACAGAACACAGACATCGGCGGTATCTAGTCAAATTGAGTAAAAAAACAGAACTCTATAGTTTGAACAATGAGTCACGGAAGTGGTACATACCTGGATTCATACGAGAACTGGCATTAATTGTGACATTCTGTTGAGGAGACTGTACGTTGATGCATGCGAGATATGAAATGAGGGATGATGAGGTGATTGCAGAGAAAGCAACGGCCACGCTCGTCCAGGAACCAACTATATGCCGCACCGCACCGCACCAAAGAAACACCTACTCCTACCTTATTACGGGATGCATGAATTGTTTTTTATTTCAGCTTGATGCAATGCAGGACAAGCAAGGAACGTATCCACCTTTTGAAAGCTAGCTGTAATAATATATGTCACTTCATTCCCGAGGCAATCATGTCACTACTAGCTGCATGGAGCACGATGTCAGATGTCTTCCGTTTGCATCATCAGACCGAGCTAAAGTAAAGGAAACGACCGCTAATCGAGAGA
This sequence comes from Saccharum spontaneum, assembly GCA_022457205.1. Lineage (NCBI taxonomy): Eukaryota > Viridiplantae > Streptophyta > Magnoliopsida > Poales > Poaceae > Saccharum > Saccharum spontaneum. Next base: position 14,587,678 of record CM039598.1, read on the forward strand.
TTATAAAACTTCAAATTTCGAGATAATAAAATAAAGGAAAGAAATAGTATGTCGAAGCTTTATTATGCAAAGGAAAAGCGTGGAAGCAAGTAACCACGCGGTAAGGTATCATGAGGAATATAAACAAACCATGCTTGCAGCGGCATCTAGAATACCGCTTATACTGTATTTCGGGAAGATGTAACCAACACTCTCAATATAAGGATCATAGAGGAAGTGAATACCAACGTACGCTATCAATATATTTATTTATACTGTATTTAGTTTCAGAAAAAATCATCATTTCGTACGTCGAACCAAAAACATTTGGAAAAAGAACTGATTGCATGTGTAAATCTTTGTTTCGACCCTGGTGTTGGGACAAAAATTTCCGCAGCCATCAGCAGGCCGACAGCAGCCATGGCTTCCGTGTAACATGCATCGCCTTCTTGGATGAAGCAGTTGGCCGTAAGATGAAGCAGAGTATGTACCTGGATTACATTTGGAAAAAAAAAACATTCAAGAAATGTAATGTATTAACCGCACATGCAGTTGGCCGTAAGATGAAGCAGAGTATTTATGTACCTGGATTATATTTTGGCGACCCAGCAAGCATTGTGGTTACTTTCAGCAGGGCAGGCGGCCACTTGGCAATATGATACGATAACGTCAATTTAAAGATTAGAAAATGAACAGACCGCCCGGAGAAGGATCAAATATGTCTGCTGCGCTCATAGATAGAGTAATTATATACTACTATATATACAAGGAGCAGGTGGCTAACTTGGATGCCTTTTCTTTTTAAAGCAAGGGATGCATTCCGATATCTTTTCAGAATGCTCGATGTGTTAGTTTCCAAGGCAATGATTCCACAGGTAAGGAGCAAACTGTATGGAGATAAAGTAAAGGTTAATGACATTAAAGCAACTAAAGAGAAAGTATCAGATTGAGTTAATCAACATGTTGCTTCGTTTGGTGTTGAGTTGAGACTGCCCCTAGTGTCGTCAAACGATTTCTATAGGTGCCTCTATTTTTTTCAGAGGCGGTTGTATCTAATAAATCTGTCTTTTCAAATCATCTTTTCTTTTCGGCGCCAAAAAATGGCCTATCCATGGAAATCGACTTCCAGAGGTACCTGATGTACTACTAGCTAGCCGCCCATGAAAATCAATAGAAAATAAACTAATATTTCATCTTAATCCTTATGTATTAAAAAGGAACCTCCCTCTCGTAGTCAGGTTTTATCGTCCCTGCTACTACAGTACCCACCGCTAAGCATGAATCAGGGCCGCTCTCCATAATTTCAAGGGCCCTTGGGTGAGCAAGATATATAGTAAGGTCCAGTAATCTAATTTTTTTAATATGGCGATTAAAATATATACTACTAACACTGAGAGTTAACTTGCAACATAGGTTTCTAGTGGGGAAGTGGGGCTTGTCCCTCGTCACATGCGAACTAGTCGTGTCGGCGTGTGTCGTGGCTTCACGACGATGTCTCGCCTCGCGAAGCAGCGTCATCGTGTTTGGATATTGGGCTAGGCAATTGGGAGGCCAAATGATTGCTTGATCAGGATCAGTCAACGATCAAGAATAGCTAAATATCATAGTAGGGAGCGATGACATGCTAATTTCTTAATTTTGACTTGTGCTAAGTGCATGGGCATTTAAATTTTCATTTCATCATGCCAAAAATATATACTAAAATACTATATACATAGATGTACTCATGTGGGCCCATCCGTGGCATGGGCCCCCGGCCGTCACACCGGCTGCCCTCCCCTCTAAGTATGGAAATCCGATATGCATATCTGCTAAAACTTGTAGTGTGGATATTCGTATTTGTATCCTTTTCTAATATAGATACTAAATGGATATGTCGGAATTCGTTTTCCAATATTTTTCCCTATCCAATTCCAGATTCGTATTCGACAATATTTGACAGTATCATATCCGCAAAGAAAAAACAAGGTACCATGAACCTACTTAAAAGTTTTCTCTCCATAACAAGTGACCAATTGTTTAATTTTATTATTACTAATAATGCATTGATCCCATTTAATAGTATATCTATAAATAACTTTTAGTATGAATTTAATATTATTTATGATACATAAAGATTAAATTAATTTTAGTATTTTTTATTTAGTTTAGTCCGAATAATTTGTTCTTTTAAATTATCTTAATATATTTTATATAAATTTATAATTTCATGATTATTTATATAAATATAATATTGATTGATTAATTGATATATTAAATAATTAAATATTTATTGATAACTATATTATTTTTATGTGCTATCCTTGTCTATGTTATATACACAAATGCTTTAATCTCTACTTGTGTTATTATTTTGTAATTCCAATACTATTGATAAGGTAAAATCGCTATTTGTTTTCTACCATTTTCATTTGAAGGTCATCGCTTGATCTATTATTTTATTCAATATTGTCCACTATAATTTAGGTTACTTCGATATTGGAGATTATTAGAAGTGTACTTTCAAGTTCACTTTGGTTAACGATGTAGTTAGTAGTAAAATTTTATTCATATATGTTAAATTTAACAATATATATTTGGAGTTGACTTGAGTAAATATCCGAATAGAAATCCGAATCAGAGACATCCGTTTTGTATGCGTATTCAAAAATATTCGAATCCGTATTTATATACGAATTAAAATGTGGTAAAAGGTGATATCCAGATCCGATTCCATATGAATCCAATCCGTTTCCATGCCTCCCTTCTGAGACGGCATGACTGATGGCAGCGCAGTCATTTCAGACCAGGTAGCTGCACTAACTGAAGAAAGTGACTGCGGCTAGCAGTGAACAATTTTTCAGTGAAATTTCAGATTCAGAAACGAAATATTGAGTTTCAGTGGTGGCAGAGTTAACCGATACAACATGTGCCAGATCTGAGCCTGTGACTCGTGTTGCTGCAGCCTCCATGCATATACGTGAGCAGGAGGATGCATGCTTGTGCTTCACAGAGTATAAGGATCCAAATTAATCGATAGCAGGTCGAAACACTATTCGTTCAGGGCCTTTGCCGTCCTACTCCTAGAGAACAGTTGGCATTGTAGACATGGTCCATGCGACCTTGCACATGCGGATGTGGCAGGAGCACGACAGCGCCGTTCTCTAGTAGGCCTTGTATAGTTTCGTCAAATAATATAATAACAGATACCGACCAAGGTAACAATCCCAACTATAAGGCCGTATCGGAGAAATCAATGAGCAGCTCACAACACAAATAAAATATGAGAACAGAGTACATTAACCGTTGATAAATTACAAATAGTTCAAGTTCGTTGTTCTCAGCACACCGATCCATACGATACACAGCATATAGCTTGATTCTGAGCGGCAATCTGAAATCGCCACTTATTAATAACAGACATATATATGAAAAACCCAAACAGACCGAGCAAACCAGCACAAACATGATATGTCCCGGACAAACATTATTACAAGAAACAGAACACACTCAAACACAAATCATGATACATACATCTCACGGAGATGCATAGAATGGAGAGGACGCCTTAGTGGCGTGCACAGCACCGAGCTGTGGATATGAAACTCACCTGAGGTAGCTTCGGATGATATGTTTCCTGCGTGATACAAACTCTGGTGGCGGGATATGCAAGTAGTAGTGACTCACCTCTGGCAGCTTCAACTGCAGCCTGTCTCACCACTCCCGTTCTCCACTCACCTCCACCTTTGACCTCCGATGTTGCATCTTCAGGAGCGGGAGATGGTGAAAGGATTGGCAGCCCCTGACAAAGATCTTCTCCCACTTTGGAGTTTCAAACCGAAACGTAACATTGTCATGGATGTGCAGCAGTTGTGGGAGCTCCTGGAGGTAGATCCTTTCGATCTTTGGGAGTGGAGAAGGTGCTACCTCAGAATTGTATTTAGTCTTGAGGTTGGAGCAGAAGAGAATGACCAGAGTCTCCAGTGAAGGTAATGATAAACTACATGGGAATAGTTTCTCCAGTCGGGGACAGCGCTCAATGTGAATGTGCTTCAGTAGCTTCAGAGTCATCAATTTAGAATATGGAAGAACACTAGGCTCCACCAAACTTAGTAGGTTATTTAGATCGAAGACCTGCAGTATCTGTAAGTGTGGTAAAGCCTTTGAGCCTAGTGACCGCATTAGAAATACTACTGTCATTTGATGGCAGCGCTGGAGCTGGCATTCTTCTAGCTCATTGAGATTGTAATTTAGGTCTGTAAGGCATCTAACAAAAGCATCATCTGTGATGAATATTGAATTTGTGACAGAGAGAATATGCCTTAAGCCATTTGGGTACTGATTAACTGCTGATATCTCAACATGACGTTGTTTTGGCTGAAGCTTCATCATGGACACAATGCTAGCGGCCTCAGAATACTGGACATCACCATAAGTTGAATGCCTCTGCATCCTGGTACGTAGCTCAACTTGATTGCTCCGTGGCTCCTTGCCTCTCTCACTGCATGGTATGACTTGGACATTGAAAGACAGAAGAAACTGTCCTTCCTCGACCAGCTTTTTAACAGCATCGGCATCGAAACTGTGAAACATCCTGGGATCATTTATGTTGAACTGAGCAGTATTGGTAGTTTTCCCTTGGGGCGGATTTTCATCCCCACAAGTTTTTTGCTGGGAAAACATCATTGGAATTTGAGTATCATGATTCTCACAGTGATCCAAATAGAAAACCTTTGGAAAACGAAGCAACTGATACCATGGAAATCTCTTGAAACCAGGAACATTCAAAAGCAGCAATCTCTTGAGCTTCGGTAAGTTGGGCAAGTTGTGAAGGACCTCCTCAATAGCAGTTTCAGAAAGATCAACATCCTCCAATGCTGTCATATCGTCATTAATGTTCACATATTTGAGCTTGTTGCACCCACGCAAGGATAGGAACCTAACCCATGGTCCGGAGAGTGAGAAGGTTATCAGATTAGGATGCCCAAGGATCTTGATATCTTCCAAGCCCTCCCATGTTTGTATATACAGATTTTCAAGGAATGACAATTGTTTCCAGAGAACCTGAAGCCTTAAGCTAATGCAGTTAGAAATATGCAGCTCTTTGAGGCGCTTGGCTTCAGATAGGGACATTGTTAGTGACATCAATAGCACGTTGTTGATTAGCTTGAGTGTATGCAGGCTTTTCATTTTCTGGAACATGTGCTCTGGAAAAGATGTAATCTGAGTCCCCTCAACATGAAGAACCAACAGATTTGATAGTTGAGCGATGGAAGGAGGTAACTCTCTGAGATTAGTGCAATTACCAAAAATGAGCTCCTCAAGGCTTGACATTTCACAGAAGAATTCAGAAGGCAGGTTGGTGAACTTTGAGCCTGATAGGTCAAGGTAGTGCAGATTGCTCTTCTTAATGCCATCCTGTTGTGTTAGCTCAAGCAAGGGAACCCCATTCATATCAAGGACTTCAAGGTTTTCTAGATGAGCAAGTGGTAATGATGTTTCTTTGTCAGAAGTAGATGGTGGTGGAGACAAGGTCTGTAGCTGACTGCAGCCTCTGAGCGAGAGCAAGTAGAGATTCAGCAGACGGGAGAATGATGGAGGGAGTGAATTTATAGGTGTGTAGGACAAATCAAGGACATGGAGGTGCGGGGTGAGCAGTTTATCAAGAGGAAATGTGAACATATTTGAACAGCCTCGCAAAATAATGGTTGTCATCATTATATTTCCTCTGGTTTCCCTTGGCTGCCCCCAATTCCAGCTTACACTCCTACCATCATGATTCAAAAATGAGACCCATCTTAGTACGTAGCACTCCAAATATATATTGAGTAGATCTTGTCTGAGACGTGGGACATCCTCAGCTAACATTGACACACCAGTGATGACATCCTGGGGGGATGAAGTGCTTACTGCTGGGTTGGAAACAGAGTAGATTGGCAGTAATGAGTATTCCTGCAAGGCTTGCATCACGACCTTACCAGCTTCATATGCAGACCTGTAGTAGTTGCTCTGTTTTTCGCTGGTGACTGCTGGTGTATTGGTGGAGATTGCTGTTGAGAAAATTAGGTCCTCAGCCACCCAGCAACGAACCAGCTCATCAGATGTAACAGAGGAGATGTGACGTCCAGCAGCTCCTTCTCCTTCTCCTTGCAGCGGATAGTAGAGGATACCATAGTATAGGCATTGCTGAGCTACGCGGAGCCAAAACTCCTCATCTCCTTTGTCCTGGAGTGCGATATAAATGGATCTGGCTGCATCCCGTAAGGCCTCTTTGATCAACATAGCCCAATCTCGGGTGCAGAGATCATGGAAAGACGGGGCATAGTAATACTCTGGAGTTAAATGATACCCAATGTCAATGAACGCATTAGGACCTCTAGTGCCTCTGCTTTTTTGATAGACATCCTTGGAAGTGGTTGAGATGAGCCACCGGCAGTTATTCAATATAGATGGCCGCCGGAGGCCCAATATTAAAACCAACAGGTCCAATGAGATGGGAACATGCAGGTTTTCTACGAGCAGCAGGTGCCTCTTCCCTTCCATTGCTTCTATGATCCTTATTATTATTGGAGAACTAGCAGGTTGACGATCATAGATAGGGTCCCTCATAATGGATTGATCTGATCCAAACGTGCGAATGTAGTCCTGTCCTAAAGCCTGGAGCATCAGGTTGTCAGAGACTTTGCTGTAGCCAAAGTAGCTCTCTTCTGCAGCGAGCTGCTTGATGTCTTCTGGCAGCGGTGTCTCCAGGGTTGTTGCCAATTCTGTGAGGACATCAAACGCCAGCCGATGCTGGGTTGCATTGCTACTTGCGGCCACGCTGGATGGGGAAGGGAGCCTCACGCATATTATGTGGTCGTAGGGACCACAGATGGCCTTGGTGCGGTCGAACAAGAGCCTGGTAAGAGTCGGCACAAGCGAACCTGCAGGTCCAATTCCGACGTTCCATATCATCGGGTGCTCCTTGCTCCACTCCACCACCTTCTCTTCCAATGCTGGTAATTGATTCCAGTAAATTTTACGGTCGAGCCTCTCAGAGAATACGGTACCCCTGCATTTAATAGGCCTCGTCAGTGCTCCCTCAACAAGTGCATGTACATATATAGAAATGTGATTTCTTTTTCTTTTTTTTTTGAGAAGCTGATGTCCAATGATTAAATTAACATAACTTAGTCTTTAGTACTTCAATTTATTTCTCTGACAAAAATGTTCATCTTCCTATGTTTACCAACAGCAACACAGAATATTAGTAAGTTGCTTCCACCATGCGAATCAGATTGAACAACGTTCTTTATTTCTGGTCATTTGGACCTTCATACCCAGCACGCACAAACATTATTCAGCAATTAGCAAAACGATGTATGAACTAGGACAGACATCGTTTTGCTAATTGACCAATAAGACTGGTCATTAGGGTACTAAGCATAATAAGACTGCACTAGGCACTAGCGGTGCAGAGCATCGATCACAGGCGGCACACGATATATTGGAGTACCTGGCATAATCACCATGATGTCTAACGTATTTACCTAATGTGTTAATAAAAGCAGTTCCATCAAAAATATACACTAGTGGCTGGCTGGCTGGCTATGGCCAGGGGAGGGGAGGGCGGTTGACAGCAGCAGTGCTGCGAGACGGCCACTTGTAAGCTCGAGCAGGCAGCGGTGCATGGCAAATGCAAGGCGAGTAGCAGTGGCAACGATGGTGACACAAGCGAGTGGCATTGTTGCTGTTAGCGCGGCCATTGCCGTGGGCAGTGAGGGTGGTTGTGGGTGTAGAGCTGGTATGTGGCGCGGGTGTGGGGTCACCGAGCGTGCACGGGTATGGTGGACGGCGTGGGCGTAGAGTAGATAAACGGCATGGTCAGGAGCAAGGGACCAGTGCATGGTGCACTGAGGCCACAAAGCTGGTGAGCGCAGCACATGTTGTTGGGCAGCCGTGTGGTGAAGGTGGAGAGGAATGAGAGGGAGGTGGCATGGTGGGCAGGAGGGTGGCTGACGAAGATATGTACCTCAGGTTTTCTCGTCAACACGCTAAATGTTGCCTACGGACAGGGTAGGGCAGGCCAACTGTCTTCAACGCATCCAACAAAACCATTAGCTTGAGGAACCATGGCCCTTGCTCACGAACCAACTCATGGCTCAGGGGCTCCCCTAAGGCGAGCAGCGACTGGGTACATCGGCCTAAAAATCTTATGCCAAATAGTAGGGCAGGATATGGAATTGCAGAGACTCCCTCATGACGAGTGCCGGACAAAGCCCGCGGAATGGAATATCAATGCAATAGTTAAATCCATCAAACTTTCGTTAGAGTTCGCCCCAAGGAAACTATCTGAGATGACCCTTCACTTGACTCCCCAAAGTCATGTCAAGGCTTCAGGGCTAAATCCACCGGGTACGCTCGCACGAACGCAGGCAGGAAAAGCACTAAGATAACTGGATGACATAAACAGGGTTGGGTGGGGGGGGGGGGGAGGGCCAGCGAGCCAATAAATTAAGTTTGAAGGACTCAAGGGCTACTAATGGAGATAAATGCCGCCGGTATCCTCATCAACATGCTAGATGTCGCCTAAAGGACATATGGAGGAGAAGGCCCATACTATCTTTGACGCATACCACTAAGAGACTCGGCAGGCTGCAAGATCATCCATGCATGTCATAAAAAACGTGGAGGTGAGGGAATTGAAATGAGAGAAGGAAGCGAGCTGTTACTTAACAGTCTAGTTGTAAGCACAAGCAACGAGAAAAAGATGTCTTTTCCACCTTCTCTTCCAATCCCATGCATCTTTTTTACTGCTGCTATTTATTCCTTGCAGCTAACATATAACCTCTTAGTATACAAGTCTACCTATAACTAGTATTGCAGCTCGCTAGCAGCCCGCTGCCGGTGAGCTTATCCTTCCTCTAAACCATTAGCTAGAGGAACCGTGTGGGTCCTCCTCATCAAGAACCTACTCAGGTCTCGCAGTCTTCCCAAGCCATAGACCGACTAAGGGCCTGAGTGGGACATTTCTTGGTGCCCGAGAATCTAGAAGCCCAAAGGTCAAACCAAAGGACAGAGCTGATGACACACTAAGGCCCCGTTTGGTTGCCTGTGTTTTTTTAACACATATCACATTGAATGTTGCGGCACAAGTATAGAGTACTAAATATATACTAAATACATGCATGTCGGCATAGATTAAGAGTAATTTATGAGACGAATCTATTAAGCCTAATTAGTCCATGATTGGACACTAATTGCCAAATAAGACGAAAGTGCTACAGTACCTATTAAACTTTAACAGGGCAAACCAAACACCCCCTAAAGTATGTTACATTAATGCCCCCTTCGCTTGACCCGGTACAATGCATGTCAGGCACACTGCAGGGTGGCTAGGCCTGGGCAAAAATAACTGAGAACTAAAAACCGAGCCAAAAGAACTAGAACCAAAACCGAAAGAACTGGAACTGAAAATTCAGTTAGCTGCTCGGTACTCAGTTCTCAGGAACTGAACTAACATATCAAATTTCGGTTGCTAGGTTCGGTTAACCGAAATAACCTAGGAACCGAGTAAACATAGGAAGGCCCAAGTAAGAAACATTATATATATATATATATATATATATATATATATATATATATATATATATATAGGACTGCGCTAAATAGTACCCTGGGTACTAATTATTATTTAGTATCCGACTCCTTTCGAGGCACGCAGCCCACCAGCGCACCCGCAGCCCACCTCCTGGCCTCGGTTTTTCCCTCCCACGCTGATTTTTTTCACGCCGTTTTTTTCTCCCACGCTTATTTTTCACGTCGCTTTTTTACCCACACGTGCTTAGGTTTTCAGTACCCGGTTTTTTCTCCTACGCTGGTTTTTTTTCACCCACACGTGCTTAGGTGGTGCCTCCGTTCAGGTAGTTTTCCAAATGCTAAATGCTGAGGGCCCATGTCCTCACGCCATGTCCTAAGTCCCACTTTTACCCCTTTTTTATATTTGGAATAAGTGTTATGGTCAATCAGATAAGCAGCAACAAACGGACAAAATAGCGCTTCAGGTTTCAATCTCAGTTAATTTGTAGCTCAAAAAATATTAGTTATGATTAAACGTGAAAGTTTCTATTTCTAGAGTTCAAATGATCCAAAATTTTATAACCATAAATTTCATTTTGTTTTCAAACAAATTTACTTTGTATAAGCAAATTTCAACGAACAAGCAAGACTTGTCCTTGCAATACAAAGCTTTTTGCAGGGTATAAGCACTTTCAAAAAAACAAGAGTCGTCAAAAGCCCAGAACCACTACATTAACATGTCCAATCGTGAAATCTCAAACATGCGAACTACGAGTGCAAGCAACTAGGTACTCTTGGCACTCGAGGACTCCATGGTGGTGCTCAGCAAACATCTTGCACAAGATCGTCCACTATTGTGCCACACCATCACTTCAGGCATGGGATGCTGAATAGGTGTTTGCCTCGGCAGCATTAGTATGGCTATAACAGTCTTCTAAAACCTGCAAGATGGAGTAATGAGCTTAATAACAAGTGAAATAACCTCTTCTAAACATGATTAATTTTATAATATAATCTTAAAAACAGGTTTTCTTGTGGGGGTAACATAACCAGTTAATTATCAAGATGATACCACATAAACATTAAAATTTTATAAGTTGTTATGCAAACTATTTCGATGTGAGCATATGACACTCTCCCTCATCTCCCTGTCTCATTGGCATTACCTCATAATCAATATATATGAATATATCTAAATGGATTTCTCTCTTGCAAAATCAAAACCAACATAGCAGCATCAGGAAAGGAAAAGATATCAAAGTTTACTGCAACATAGAGGAAGACAGAGTCAATGAGGGGAAGAAAGGAGGAAGACACAAACTACCTGGGGCACACAAACATGGAGAAACTTTTGTCTCACTTGGCCATCAGCCCACAACCCCTCCTCATTCAGAACCTGAACTTCACAGCCATCAGCTCCGTCACTACAAAACCCACTAAGCCATGACAAGATAAAAAAAAAGTGAAGTCTAGCCGCATTGATGATCAGAAAAGGCATAAGCTGAATAAATGAAGTCTCTCAGGCATAACTACTTGGATAGCTAGATGTTCAATCAAAATTGACAGAACTCTAGCTGCAGTGTTCATCAAGTTTTAATTTCCATGCTTATGCATCGAGCAAAAAATGAGCTGCTAATTAATCCACCACAGTTACTATATCACAACAGCAACACTTATAATGTCATAAATTAAAATAGTACTAACTCTTGTGTCTCGGCATCAGTAGTTAACTGAATAAGTGATCCACTCAATTACAATTTTATTAATGAATCATACTACAGAACGTGTTTCTAAATATTTTTATTGTCACGTAGCAGGCTAGGATTTCTATGACCACCTGTTTTCTGGAACAATCCTTGTATCTGTTTCTAGAAATGAATATTTATGGTCATAGCTAATTGGTTAACCATCAACTGTTTATCAAACTGTCTGCAGCTAACATGTTTTGCCCAACATTTCGTTGGTGACACTTAAGAACCAAAATAGAAGAGAGAGCTTGATAGTCTAGAAGAAAATGGTTTCTTCTAAAAATAGTCTACAATAAAATGGCTTCCTGGAGAAACCAAAAAATACTCAATTTTAGAGCAACGAAGGGAAGAAGGCACACCAGTTCAACACACAGGTACTGTTCTCTTTCTGCTTATTCCTGGCTGCATAAACAGGACAAGGATGAGACCGACATCGTCAGTCAGACAAATCAATTTTAGCATAGGTGGGCATGACAGGTTCAGATCCTGGTCCCAGAAGCACCATGCCTGCAATGAAAATACTAATGGCATGGGCGCATGGGAGATAAATTTTAGTGTTTCTCCAGCAATTGAACTATTCATAAATCATCAGTCTAACTATACACTCATGCATAAATTATAGAAAAAGTTAATATATCATTGCTAGGCATTTGAACGAACATTTGACATGCAAGTTGTCAACACAAAACATTTTGCATGCAAGTTGTTGATTTCCACTCAAGCCAGTGTAATTCCTAATATAAAAGGTACCATAGATTTAGTTAAGCACTTGAATGAACATTTGACATGCAATCTATAATATATTAATAGAACAACATTCTAGAAATAATACACACTGATATGAACAGTAAGTTGAAATTGCAATGGCGAAATCTTATTAGACTATGCGTCACTGAGCTAATACTTTTTTAAACCACATGAAACAAAAAAAAAAGTTCAATATGGCATCTTACACATGGTGCCTGTGGTTTGGGCACTAGTCAAAAGAGAGTGGAGAGGGAACCTTACATGCTGAACGTGCACAGAGAAGGCTAATACGAAGAAATCCTCACGGACGCACATCATTTTACTTAAAACAAAAAATCAGCTCTAGGTTCAGGATATTTTAAGACTAAAACTTCAATGCATACATTCTCTATTTTCTGCAGAGATGCAAAATGAAGTCACTCAACTATATGGAGGGACGTCTAATCCAATAGTAACCACATTCATGTTATTATTTCAATTGAACCACAAAAATCATCTCAGTTCACAGCTTTTCTTTAAAAAATGAGCAAATTTGTGGGGGTCGAATTTGCCTGAGGCGTGGTTGGCACCATCGGAGCAGGAGGGTCGTTATCGACATGCTTCGACATCGGTTGTGCAGCGGCAGGAGCCACACTAGCATCTGGTCGCTCCTCGCCACTCATCCGGCGTACACGGATGTGAGCAGCGGAGGAGAACAGCTGCAACTTGGGGCAACCATGGTGTCAAGACGGGGGAACAAAATACGACAAGGTCTCCATGCGGGAGGACGCCATCAGCCATTGGCCAGCACATCTTGCAAACAAGAAAAAATGTCCATGCCCTTTCAAAACCTGAAAGATTCATATAGCAAAGAAATAATCTTCTGATTATCTAATGTAGCATAATTAGTCACCCAAACAGATCAGATGACAATATTGATATGGCTAAATATCTAACGAAGCATACGTAGTGTCACGAACAAAAAATTGACATGATGAAAATTCAAGCATAATAAGTCACACCTACAAATCAGGAATATTAGAAAAAATGACCTTTGTGAGTGATCATGGAGTGTAGCTGGAGGAGGGTGCTTTGATGGAGAACGCCTGTGATTTGCAAACAGAACCTAAGAAAGAACAAAATAGAATAAATAACACTGATGAAAATATTAGCTCTAACCACGAAGCATGATCAAAGATATTTATAGTGGACTTCAAAATAGCATGTTAACTTCTGGCATCTGACAAAGGATGGGTCAATGAGTTAATAACCAAAAGCTGATCATCATTGAAGTTTGTTGAATCAAGTTGGCAGATAGCAAATACTAACATTTAATATCACAAAAATGCATACAAACAGATGACGCTGCAGGAGCATGATTGATAAATATTGTCATTTCCCAATTTTCTAACCTCAAGGAACTGACATAAGAAATTAAGAAACGAACACATTAAGCAAAAGAGATTGGATAAATTGGAGAGATTAATTGCACTGTTGCAGATCACAGTAGCATACGAGCTTAGTTCCTCTGGGCCAAAAGTGTAGGCTAAAGGAAATATGACCTGACCACTAAATCCTCCAAGGCAAGGCATAGGCACTTCGAAGAAATTTGGTTTCACTGTAGAAGCAAAGAATGCATCTAAATTGCTATCAGCCCACTGTGACTGCTGTTCCCACATAAAGCGCAGGAATGCTAGCGGAGAAACATTCTTACTAGTAGTAGTAGAATTCATGTAAAAACAAATAAACTAAAATGTTCAGACAGTGTAAAAAGACAAATTCTAACTGTAAGGTGAAACTAACGTGCAGCAGCATTGATGCCTTTGCATAGGGTACACTGCTACTGACTAAAGGCAATCGATTACTGAAAGTTGCATTGCAATTGAGCACTTTACTCAGGGATGGGTTAACAGAGATACAAACATCGTCCACTCCATCACTTCCAATCACAGACCATCCAGCAACATGAAATGCTTTGCCACCCATCGAGCAAACAAAATATCATGCTAAAAAGGAAATGGTAAGCAGCGGAAGATTACCATTAGGAAACTACTACTTCTAGACTCCCGACTCTAACAGGAAATTCTAATAATAAAATGCGTATCAAAGTGACAAGATACAGCGATGAGCATATTTAAAGATGAGCATATGAGCAGTATACAAATGGTCTTGCAGGAAGCAAAGTGGCATGCATAATAGGATACAGAAATTTTAGAATACATGAGCATATGGTCAACAATGATCAGCTTTGGGATTCAAGAGCATATGAGCATCAGGTGCTCACACATGCAATTGTCAAAAGCATACCACAATGATAAACGGTCAGAAACCTTAAATCTGTAATATCAACAAGTGCATACATAGATCAAGATAGATAAATCATAAAATCAATGCCAAATTTATGACTGGTGGAGGTTGTGATAAGTCCAAAAAAGTGTAGAGCATTCTCCAGCATACCTTTGTTGTGCTAGCGGCACGCCACTGTTGGTGATGGAGTGCGCCTGCGCATACTTATTTGGCCAGCTAGCAGCAGACTTTTGATATAGTTCCATTAAGCATGACAGAGAACACGGTGCAATTTTCAGATTATATGATGAAAAATGGAACTAGGACACATGACCAGGGATTCCTAATTACAGGACATAAAGGGTGTCAATAAACAGGGAGGAATCCTGGCAAAGACAGTTGGTACAAAAATCCAGTAGTAAGAGATAATCTCATGTTCTACTCAGCTCACTAGGATGAAGACAACATAATCCCTTGATGAAGAGCAGCCTAAAAACCGGATAACGAGCCAAATTGGCGATTTATTTTCGGAAAATCAGTAACAATATGCAATACATTGATTTGTCTGAATACCACCCAGTGCAACAATAATAAAGGCAACAACAATGATAGCTGGACAGGGAACCGGATGACCACAAAAAATTAAAAAAAAATGCAGCAAGACTGTGCCTACAGGGTACATGCAATATGATGATATGTGGCTACAATTGCCATCAATAAGCCTGAAAAATGAATGACAATCAAGTGACTGTTGTTGCATCCATTCATAGGATAAGAAATATACAAGCATAAAGCAACAGAAAATTTAGAGATTTAGACCTAGACTCAACCTTGCTGCTAGTGAAGAGGAGCTCCTGGCCGTGGTGGTTCCTCAACGACTAGGCTGACAAACGAACACTCGCATCAGACCAAGAGAAGCTCAAGGGAACGCATCCTGCACTCGAATCATCAAATCGAATCAAGAAGGGGAAGGGGAAGGGGAAGGGAAGGAGAAGATGCTGCAAATGAGGAGCTGGGGAAGGGGATCCAGCATTTCGAAATGTTTGACCGCTAAGAAACATTGTAAGAGTGTATTATTCCTAGTGCAAGTAAGCAATGGAGGGAAACCCCTGTACACGCGAACCATTGGAGTAGTTTAAAGAACAGAAGAAAAGTCGAACCTATAGTGCAAAGATCCTGAATATGATCCCTATGTATAAAAATGGTATATTTTACTTCAGCTTTTTTAGGTGACAGAATTCGTGCACCAAGTAATGTTGTAGTTAGCCTGCAAACAGGACTGCAATGATATCACCGTAGATTAATTATATAGAAACAAACAGCAAGGTCCCTGATGTTAAAATAAAGATTTGTACAATTCAGTCAGAAGGTGAGACAGATGAGTAGGCCAGGTTTGAATATGAACACAGGTGTGGCAAATGTTCGTTCTTTAATTGGTAGTCTAAAATTTCGAAACTTTAGATGCCACACCAAAATCGGTAAGTACAGAATTTTTTGACCGAAATTGGTAAGCACAGAATGTTTTTTTGTGCCTGCACCACAAATGCTTTGCATGTATGACGCAGTGGACAGAGGCAAACAAACTATCATTTAAATCAATCTGTATTACATGAAATTGTTGCTGGTATTGGGAAGCACTTCTTCACTAATCCCCAATTTGCAGCACCCGTAGACTAAGGATATAAAACCTAGGAAATTTTCTGGCAAATTATCAAATACTGATCTATAATAAGAGAAGGTAACAACAAAGAACAATTCATTGTTTCCTATGAACACTTTTAAAATTAAGCTATAGTGTTGTCTCTGCAATTGTTGCGAAACGCAACACCCTGCGAGCCAGCAAACGTAGGTGGTGAAAGGAAATCGGAAAAAAATGCAATAATAATTTGCACATTTTGGAAAGAGCATTTGCGGAAAGAACATTTGCGTCACCCAAAATTATGAAGCTGCACACACCAAATCGAAAGCTATAAAAATTGACTGGAAACATAGATATGGAGAAGTAATTGAACTGTACCTCAGATTTGAAACAGCAATCAGAATAGACGCAAACACATCCGTGCACATTCCCTTGGTCCGCTGTAAATTGGATAGCTGCATAGATCATCAGACGTTTCATGATTAGGCAAGGAAATTCATAAAAACCTACCAAAGCTCATGTGAGAACAATTGACTGACCGCTCCATAGTTTAAAAAAGGCATATTGAGCATTTGCGGAAAGAACATTTGCGTCACCCAAAATTATGAAGCTGCACACACCGAATCGAAAGCTATAGAAATTGACTGGAAACATAGATATGGAGAAGTAATCGAACTGTACCTCAGATTTGAAACAGCAATCAGAATAGACGCAAACACATCCGTGCACATTCCCTTTGTCCGCTGTAAATTGGATAGCTGCATAGATCATCAGACGTTTCATGATTAGGCAAAGAAATTCATAAAAACCTACCAAAGGTCATGTGAGAACAATTGACTGACCGCTCCATAGTATAAAAAAAAGCCATATTGATTGGAAGCTGGAACGCTTCGTCAGACAGAGGATGTCATAAGCAATGCGAGATTAAGAACAGAGCACAGGAAGCGAGAGACGGCAGTACCTGGAGATGAGTCGATGCGAGCAGGAGCAGGGCAGGCCCAAATGAATGACGTCCTTGCCGTGGCGTGTCCGGCGCGGGTGTCGGCGACGGCAGTGAAGCCGAGTACGGCATGCTGGCCCAGCGAGCTGGCAGCGACGCCGGCGTTGGCCGGAGGCGGCAGGGTCCAGCGACGTGGGCGTCATGGTGCTGGACGGCGCAGCTAGGGTTTTGGCGCGGGGCTCCCGCGCTTCCATGGCGACCTTGGGGAGTGCGAGGGGGCGCGGAGGACGGCCGGCAGCGCATCCGCGCGGTTGGCAACGGCGGTGGAAGGGGCGGCGCTCGGCGTGGTGGGAGCAGTGGAGGCGGGAGGCCGAGAGCAGAAGCCTCGGGAGGGTTGGCCGAGGCGAGCTGCTGGCCGTGACGTTTATCGGTTGGAAGCGAGGGGGAGGGGGCGAGCTGGGCTCGTGCGGCGGAGGGGGCGGCTAGCTAGATCAATCGGCGGAGGGGGCGACGAGCTGGGAGAAACTGGCGGAGGGGGCGGCGAGCTAGAAGAAACCGGCGTCTCCTCCCACGATCTCATAAATTAGTAGAACGAAAAAAAACTCGATACGCAGCTCGGGTCCGGGAGGAGGTGGACCGGCGCGGGCTCGGTTCGGGGTCGGAGATTTGGACTCGGGTACTGATATATATATATATATATATATATATATATATATATATATATATATATATATATATATATATATTCCTCCTCATTCAGAACGGATCGGTCGCTGTTTTCTGGGGACCAAACTTGTGTAGGAACCGAGGAACTGAACTGATTGTTTTGGTTAGAACCGAATGCCAGGCCTATGGGTGGCATGGATTGTGTAGCATGCCTGCTCTTGCACTGACGCTGCTTCACATAACCCGTATGAGGGAGGTACCATGACATCTTACTATTACTAATTGGAGGCTCCAAAGAAGGCTCCACATTAATTCTCACCAGTAGCGCTAGAAAAAAAGATAAAATCCTATAAATTTCCACAAAAATCAGAAACATCTATCCATCAATATAATAAAGCTCAATCATCACTATCAATAATAACCATTGGATCAATTTGGTTTTCTTAAAAATTACCCACCATTGCCATTATGAAAAACAAATTAAATAACTGCCTATCTAGGCAATGTATCTGGTGCAAACAACATCTATGTGCAACTGTGCAAACTTCTAATCTGGGCCATATGATGTTGATCCAAGGGGTACAGGGGGGAGTGGGAGGGAGAATTTGCAAAAGTGTGATTAGGAGCGGGCGGTTAAGCGCAAAATTACCCAATCCTCATGCGCCCCTTGGATCAACATCATGTGGCCCAGATTAGAAGTTTGCACGGTTGCACGAAGAGGTTGGTTTGCACCAGATACGTTGCCACCTATCTAATCTAACCTAGCCCATCGTATTTTTCATCTTCTCACGTTCCTCTCCCTGGCGGCGTTCTCCAGTTCTCCAAGCAGCGGCGCGCGGCATGCCTCACAAGGATGGCTTCGTCAACAACTGTGTTGCGGATGGTGATGGAGTAACCTGCATCGATCTGCCTCTCAAGTACGAGAACCAACCAACTGGTACCGGCGACGAGGCCATTGCAATGGCCAGACGCAAAGATCTGGCGTGTGCCTGAGCTGGTGCACAAAGATCCGACTGCCACACACGACCGTACATGCCCTATCAATTAATCTGTCATATGAAGTCTCTTGGGCGGTGGCAAGAAAGGTCTGCAACTGCTAACATACATTGCGTACATCTCTGCACGGTGGCTTGCTTCCTTGAAGGCCTAGACAAATCAGTTTCCATGCATTATCTCTCCGAGTTGATCATCTTGAATTGAGATGCTTGACCTGAAGGTTGCATCCCTATGTATCGGCTCGACATCAAGACAGGCAAGATGCACCAATCGCAAATTGCGAGCAAGGTTAAACCGAGAAATCCCATCCATACAATGGCCAATTTTCTATGTAATATGCTGTCTTTTTGTTACCGTCATATGCTTATTTTTCTTTATCCAGACAATATTCGATGTCAAACCTGATGTATGTACAGGAAGATTAAAGCTTGGCCCTAAGATATATATACGATGGGATTTTGAAATGATTGTACGTGGGTTCCACTCATCAAGAGGTAACGCAGCCATGTAATTGAAGTATTCAATTTTCTACTTATTTAATTTTTTGGGAAGAAGGAAAAGGCCGCACCTATATGTGAGTTATTTGTAGGTTAAATAACCACTTAGAATTTAAACAACCTTGGAAGAAAGTGTATTACTGATTCACTGCTGAACCTATAGTCCACGCCAGTCCTAGAACCAAGAGTGCAGGTAGAGCATCATCTCCAAGAGTTTCCCTATCCAACCTCTTAAAGTTAAAATTAAGGTCTATATGGAGAAAACCACCCTCCAACGGTTCCTTCATCGAGCATCCAATATTTAGTGTAAACTAACCCTCCTCCCTTGAATTTAGGGCGACATATTGTTGACACCCTATATGTTATCGCTATAGTAAAACTGTTAAAGACAGAAATATTTATGGGAGAATTTTTGTCAGGATGCACATCCTAATTATTGAGGATATGAGGGATTAAGTTTAGGATCTGAGTATTTTGAATATAAAGAGGTCTAAGGCCTGATTGAATCATAGCTGGATTATTATCGTCTAGACTACACATAAAGATTGTTATAACATGGATGATTGATTATAACAATATTCAGATGGTTTCGATCCCTAGATTATTGTTGGTTAAAGTGAAAATACACATAATTAGTGGCAGCCTCTACGTTAATTATCACCAGGCACATTAAAAAAAGATAAATTTTAGAAATTCTCATAATTATTAGAAACAGCTGTTCTTTCATTTTGTAGAGTCCAAACATCACCATTAATAATAGCCATTGGATCTATTCGTTTTACAAAATAAAAGCAAAATCTGTGGCATTGTGAAGGATGTATAAAATAACCCCCTAATTTTGCACTTAAACTACCCACCTTCTCTATTATGAAAGATAATTCAAGATATCCACTAAATTTACATCTAAATTGCCCACTCCTTCCATTATGAAAGATGATTCAAAATAAAACCCACTATATATACTATTGTAAGTACCGAGAGAGCAACCTATGACCTATAATCTTTCTTAAAAAATAAAAGAGGAAAATTGTGAATAAAATATACAATAAGAATTACATACTACGGGAGAAAGGAACTTCGCCGACAGCCCCACATTTTGCCGACAGCCAGGCCCTGGGCTGTCGGCGAAGGAAGTCTTTGCCGACAGCCTATCCCCGCTGTCGACAAAGAGTTCTTTGCCGACAGCCCATAGGCTCCCTGCTGTCGGTGAACAAACACTATCGGCAAAGGATATCTTTGTCGACAGTGTTGTTGTCGGCAAAGAAATCCTGTCGGCAAAGAACTGGCTGGGAAAATGGTGGACAGACGCCGTTAACTTCGCCGACAGCTTGTCTTTATGCTGTCGGCAAAGATATCTCTTTGCCGACAGCCTAGCCATGCTGTCGGCAAAGAGTTTGCATTTTTTTTGAATTTTGACTTCAAACTTTTTATATGGTCTAATTACATTGTTTACAAGCATATGTTCTAATTTGGGCCCTTTTTATAACATTTTGCTATATTTTGTTAATTTATTTTGTTTACTTCAATTTTCTCGCATAATCCAAAATTGAACTGCAGGTGCATGAAATAATGAACCGTAGCCATTCGAAAAATAGTATTCATGTTGGAGAGTGTGTTTTGAGGCGGTGTCCATAAACTCACCCAAAAGTTCGAAGTCCATGTCCACGTAACACGACCATCCAGGAGTGGTAGAAGTGTTTTTAAATTATATAAAATCCAAACGAAGTCGGAAAATCACGAAACTTGTCGGGGTGTCATGTTATCGCATGTGGAGGCTACGATAAAAATTTGAGAAAGTTTGGAGCAAGCTGCGACGTCGGATGCTCAAAACCCAGACATCTCCACATGTGATCACAGAGGATTTATGAAACTATATGAGAGACTTGTCAATTTAGAACTAAACTTTCCTAACACTTTCTCAAATGTAAAAGTGACCTATATAACAATTGTAGATCTTGATGAGTTGATCAAACTTGGTATTCATGACTTTTTTACTTGAGACCATTTAGGGTTTCGAAAACTGGCTCGGAGGTGTCAAAATTTAAAAATCCAAACATTTAATCATTCAAAATTTATCAAATGAAAAGTTGACCAAAACAAAAAATGTAGATCTTGATGAGATTAACAAACTTGGTATTCATGACTTTTCTAGTTAAATTCATTTATTGTGTTAAAATGATAAGCACAAACTTTATTAAAAATTATAAAATAATAAACACCTCAAAATTGATCTGTTACTGGGCTTAGCCCGAACTTTTCTGACCATCGATTTCAAGATCCAATGGCTCTCAGTGCACCCCACGAAGTATAAAAGAAGACTTACCATAAATGGACGGCGGCCAGTGGCTTCACCTAGGGTTAGAACCACGAGACGCGAGTGAAGGGGCGGCGGCTAGCGGCCCCAGCGGCGAATAACAGCGCAACCGCGCGCAGCGCACCGCAGCACAGGGCGGGCCGCACCGTAGCGCAGGGCGAGGCCAGGGTCAATGTGGCCGTGGACCAGGCGACGTGTGTGGCGGCACTGCTGCGGGCTAGGCGGCGTGCGCGGTCGTGGCTGCTGGCCAGGCGGTGTGCGTAGCTACGGCCTGCGGTTGGCCTGCGCGGCCGCAAGTGCACGCAGCCGGCATGAACTGCAGCAGGCGGCCGGCGTGGAGCCTGTGTACTGGACAGATCGATGCTCCAGTAGTGCTCTGACAATCTAGCTGTGCGACCTCTGCAATCCTAGGTGAGGCTCACCCTTTCAATTTTTCTATACTTGAGAATAAATTGGGAAGGAGTACTAGTAGTTGTTTAGTCTGAACTAAAGTAGTAATTGATTAGATGGATTCTAGCCTTTACATTACAGCACACTCATGAACAAATCAATTAGATGGATTCACACCGCATCTGAGCAACAATATCAAGAACTGCACGTGCAGTGATCAGTGATGTAGCTGGTTTGTGAATATATTGCTGGCTGCTCCTGGCCGGCCAGCAAGCAGACCCAGCATGCTGTTACCTATCCAAAATCAGTCACTGAAGAAGCTCCACAAATTTTTGCAGGTGAGTTCCAGAACAGGGCTCATGGTGAGCTAGTTTATCATGCACTTGATGTTCTGAATTTGAGAAGCTGTCATTCTATATGTACATATATATTAAATTTGTGTTGTTTGTAATCGGTCAGTTATAAGCTGACCCCAGCATGTTGTTTTCCTGTCCAAAATGAGAAGCCTCCCACTGTGATGTCTGTCCTGTCCAAAATGAGGGAGCCTCCCACTGTGATGTCTGTGCAAAATAATATTCTAATTTTGCTGTCATATGGAACTGCTTGCTTTGCAATTGGTTGTTGGACAACTTGCTCTAGAATCCATAGGCATAGGTGATCTGTCAAAGTGACAAATTATCAATATGATTCTTCTCATATTTCATCCAAGATTTTCTTTTCTTTGGCTACTATTGATGCATTCTAGAAAATAGTTTATATGATAACCTCACTGTATCCCACACTTGATGCTTGAATTTAAGAACATGTCTGACTAAGTTTTTTTTTAAAATAACATGTCATTTTGTATCTATATCAATATGTATGAACTATATGATTGTACAATTAAATTGTGTTTTTTACCATCTGCATGTGTATCCCCATACGTCCGAAGTAGTACTAGTTCTTTTCAGTTTTAAGTGTTTCTACCTCATCTTGCCTTCCCATTCCAGTACTAGAATAAATTGTTGGATTTGTTTTGTTACTAAAAAGAGCTATGCCTAGGAGCTTACTTTTAGCCTTCAGATTTCAAAAATTATGCTACTGCTTGGATTGCAACTAAAACTCTAGTCCTAATAAATTTGTATTTCTCTAGGTATGTCAATGATGGAGGGCACATTTGGCAATGTATAGTGAGTTCATCTACTAGCTGCTTAGATCTACAACACTTTGAGGAACTGTATCTAAAAAGGTGAGATACAGTGCGCAATCAAATGGGTTTTGACCTTTTTCTTTTGGTATAGATAGATTTGCTAACATTGCGTGGTTTTTTTAAATAAATACTAAAATTTGATTCATCTTATACTTCATGTTGTTGTAGCACTGCTAGCTTTTATTCTCTTCAGCTAAAAACTATTTCTTTCAAATTCAGAATAGTGGTTATTATATTAACAATGAGAGGGAGGGAGAGAGAGAGAGATTCAGAATGCTTGTTAACCATGTAGATAGACAGGAAATGGGCATTATAGATATATACAATGCAGTGTAACTTTTGTGAATGTTCATGTTGTATTTATATAACAATTTAGTAGCTATGTGTGTGTTACAGGTGAATGCATTTTTACAGTCCAAGCCGTATCTAATAATTTTACAATGCAAGCCATGTCTACTAGCTATATGAACATCTTACTAGTGAGTGTCATTTTAATTTTAGATAGCAAGTGAAAAGTGTGCTTCTTTTAGTTAGCATTTGTGCATTTTTTGTGGATCACTTATAGTGCCTTCATTGTTTTCTTTTTTCATATAACATTTAGATAGGGTCATTGGCGTTGTTTGCTGGGCTGCTGACTAGAACTTGCTGCTGGCTAGAACTTGTTTGGTGCAGCAACTTGGAGCTAGATGCATACCAAGTTTGAGGAGACTATTGCACTACTGCGAGCTATCCTAAAACATCAGAAAGATTGAGGTAGGTATGAATGCAGTTTCTGAGGATGAGACCTTTACCTAAACTGTTGTTACCTTGCTAGAACTTACTCTATGGTTGGAACTTTGTTAGAATTAGGTGCAATCTATGTGTATGTTTCAACCTTTGTGGTAGAACCTAGAACTATGTGGAAGCAATGTCTTTTGGACTTGAATTTATGTGTATGCACGATGGCTTGAGTGAATTGTGTATGATTTGTGACTTGTGATGTCAATCATGTGGATGATGGCTTGGCAAATATATATGTGTATTATGTTTTTCTGAGCTGTGATGAAAGATCAGTGTGCTGTCACTAATATGCATGCCATGCTCGTTCCCGTTTTGTCATACATGATGTTCCCGTTTTGTCATAAAAACACATACAAGCCTGTCCTCCAACGTACCATTCGTGATGATTCGTACATAATTTGACGCGTATCGATGGATTTGACGGCGTTGATGTGTGGATTCACGTTGAGACCGAATTCGATGCATAAATGTGGTTCATATGCTATATTGTTGTGAATAAATGTGGTTCTGTGATATATATATGCGATAAATGTGGTTTAAATGCAAGAAAACAGCAAAAACAAAAGAAAAAAAAAATTGCCCAGCTTTGCAGACAGCATTCTGCAAAGCTGGGCATTTTCCCAGCGAGAATGCCAGCTTTGCCGACAGCCTTTCTTTGCCGACAGCATCTGCCCTAGGCTTTGCCGACAGCCCCGGCAAGTACTGTCGACAAAGCCTTTCCCGAGAGCCTAGGAGTACTGTCGGCAAAGCCTTTGCCGACAGTAACAGAGACTGTCGGCGAAGCCTTTGCCGACAGCCTACAGGTGGCTGTCGGCGAAGGAGACGGCAGCCGTCTTGACGGCGCAGTTTCCTTCGCCGACTGAACACGTGGCTGTCGGCGAAGCAACGCCGACAGACCAAACATGCCTGTCGGGAAAGAGACCTTTGCCGACAACAACTTCGCCGACAGGGCTTTGCCGACAGGATTAAGGCCTTCGCCGAAAGCTTCAAGCTGTCGGCAAAGAGGGCGTTCCCAGTAGTGACAGTTTAAACTTAACATGCGCATAAAAAGAATTACAATATCTAGATAAAAGTTAATTTAAACTATAGATTCACGATGGCACACAAAGGTATGCAACAATAGTATATGTAACATAAGCTTAGGTTTCCACTAAATAAGTGCCACGCTAAGAAAAAAATATAAATCTTATAGATTCTAACTAGAGCTCCTGAACGGAGCCATGTTAATCCTTACGAGTCCCACTAGAAAAAGGTAAATTCTAGAAATTTGCACATGAACCAAAAACACCCTACTATCAATTATGTAGACTATAATCATCATTGGCAATAATAACCATGAGATCTTTCCTATTTTCTAAATGATTATCCACCTCTGTGAATGTGTAAATCATATACACCAGTGTAAATGTGTAAATCAATATACGGTGACCTATGAATCTTAAGTTACTCACTTATGGAATTAAGAAACATGATATGAAGTAAAGATAGATTTGCATCCATTTATTCACCTACTATTCGATAGATAATACACACAACCACTAAATTTATATCTGAATTACCACTTCTAACATTATTAAAAAAAACTAAAATATCATCTTAAATCTACATCTAAATTATCAACATCTATTACAAAAATATTTAAATAACCATAAAGCATATGTATGTTTTTATATTATTGACTTCTATTAATGTCAATATGTTAAATTTGATTAAAGTAAACATACATATTGTGCCATCATGCATATCAAACACACATGCATGCATGAGATATAAATATATATGTTATGTTTCAACAATCCTAAAAATATTTCCTACGTTAATGATACTAAAAATTTATATAAATTATTAATAACCATGACAATTTATAAGTTATTAATTTTGATAAATTTAAACATTTTAACTCAAACATTTGGCATAGTTTATTGACAGTATAACCAAAACCGCATAAATAACGCTTTGGTAATAAATTTAGAACATCTTGGGAAATGCGGAGGACAATGCAGACTACAAGTGGCTATATCTTCATGTCATTTGAGATTGCTTTCGTGCAAATAGTCATTATAAGGCTTAAATATTAATAATATCTTGTGGTTAGCATTTCTCCCTCTCCTAGATCTCCTGTCAAGCTCTAAACTATTTTTAAGCAAAGTAGTATTAGTTTAAAAATGACTATTCATGTCATCATATAGTACATAAGAGTGCACTCTAAGTATTTATTTTTAAACGCACAAAAGAAGTGCCAATAAACAATATAATAAGCATGAGATTTCAACATAAATTAAGGGCTAAAAAATTGTAGTAATCAATAAGCATAATAACTGAAAATAAAAATTTAGATTCATGATATAATAAGATATGTATGGAAAACAGATAGATCAATAATTGATAAGTTTATAATAAAGATTGCATAGTATCTATAATGCCTATCATGTTAGAAAATGAACAAAGAGAAAAACATAATTTAATACAAGTAATTTTTATTATCAAAGACATTAAATTTATAACTATTTTCTTATATGTCTTATCAGATTCTAGCCCGTGCGAGAGCACGGGTTGATGCACCAGTATGTTAATGAGGGGAAGTTGTCTCCATCCCCTCGGATCTAATTGGGTGACCGGAATCAATAGTTGGACAAGCTGATAGAGGAAAAGCGCTCCCATAAGTGCCACCGGACAGGACAACACCCACAAGACTAGTTGGCCGACTGACTCATGGAGAAGTATCACAACTAACTCCATGTACCTGTAAACTCCATCCCCTCAAATATATGATGGCGAATGAGGACCTCACTAAACATGACAGCAATACATGCATGCGCGTGCGCGCACGCACACACACACAACCTCTTGTAACACGTCCTTACCCAAACTCTGTCTCAATGCACAACCCACATCAATAAACTCTCCTTCCGACACTAGAGTAGGGCTTGATTGCGTAAACCAATATATAATCTTCTATGTCTCAATGCACAGGCTGATTATAAGTGAATTAGAGAGAGAGCCACTAGCAAGGGTATTTTGTGCCTATAGATAAATCTGTAGAAGTACATATGCTTGCACATAGGTCACGTCCTTTTGAGACGTACAAAGTGACACTGTTCATGTAGATGCCGAATTATAAGGATATGGTTCCGATATGACGAGGACCAGATCCAATTAACCCTTGTTCTAGGCATTTGAGATGTTTACTCTAACTTAAGGTAGGGAGCGATGTGATGTCAAGGTTCCGAATTTTGGCAGGGATTTCACATTTTTTGTTGATTTTGGGTTCTACTTGTGACCTGGGGCAAATGTATATACCGATAGTTTTGCTTTACTTTTGGATGAAACTCATTTGGATTTTCAAAATTCAGTCAAAATTTCACAATGTTCTAAAAATTTCGGCCAAAACTTTGATGATTTTCCCACTTTTCATTTCTAATGGTCGACGGTAGGCTGAACCCTAGGATGATGTTTTCAGCAGCAATCTTTCCAAGAGTCATATCATTGCTTCATCACACAGTTGAGAAAAATATAAACAAGTGATCATGCACCATGTATAACAGGAGGATTCCCCGCGCGTTGCCGCGGGTATGAAGGAGGAATCTATATTTTAGCATTCTGATGTGGGCAACTAAATATATTTACTACTATATTGCGTGCATGAACTTGGAAGACGAACTACTACTACGCATGCATGCACATGATCAGCCGGAGTTAATTGAAAGGGATAAGTGGATGACGTGGCGCAAGGAGATTCAAGATAATAGCTTAGTGAGGTTTGTGTTAATTGCAAAGGATAAGTGGATGACGTGACGCAAGGAGGTTCAAGATAATTAGTTTAGTGGGGTTTATCTTTATAGTATATATAGATACTCCATCCGTCCCCAAATATAATACATTCTGGCTATTTTCAGACAAAATAAGAGAGAGTGCAATAGACGCATGTACCCCTCACTTACCTTCCTAATGTATTGAAATATAATTCTTTTTCGCATAATTAAAGGGTGAACTCTTAGTCTCCTATACAAAATATGGCAAGTGCATGAATTACTTTTCTTAGACAAAATAATCACGTATTTTATTTAAGTAAACAATATCTTCTTGTTTCCTGAATGTATTATATTTGAGAATAAATTTTAAATGCTAGAATGCACTTTATTTGAGGATGGAGGAAGTATAGATTCAGGGTAATTGATGAGATGGTGGACCAAGTGAAAGACATCTTCATCCATTTATTACGTCCACCCTCGTCTTATTATACCTCTGATATAACTATAGAATGGTTTCCATACTTGCCAATAAATATAGACACTACTTATGGAAACTATATTTTTAATGGATAGTTTCTACAAATAAATTATTGAGTAAATTTCAATAACGGTCTTCAAACTTGTCCCGAGTTCTCATCTAGGTCCCGGTACTTTCAAATTGCACATTCACCTCACTAAACTTGTTCCAAGTTCACATCCAGGTCCCAGTACTTTTAAATTGCACATTTAGATCCCTAAGCTTGTCTCAAGTTCTCATCCAGGTCCTGAATTATTTATTTAACTCCTTAAACTTGTCCGAAGTTCTCATCCTAGTCACAGTACTTCAAAAATGCACACCCAACTTCATAAAATTGTATTACTGTACCATTCCGGTCCATCCCCTCCCCACACATTGCTTTGCATGTGCAGAACTAGCTTAAGACCTGCTTCACTGCTTGGCCATACTTGTCGTGCTTGCCCTACCACACGTGTCCTAGCCAAGGCTCTACCGCTATGGCCCTCCTCAATTCCGCTTGACTCGCTCCTGCTCCACACCTCATCGTGGCATCGGCCCTTGCCTCGCAACAAACACATTAAACACCACCACCACCACCACCACCACCACCGCACTCCTTCCGCTCCCTCGTCGAGCAGGAGCTCATGCTCATTCTCACCATTTTTCACACTTAGTTCCCCACACTCTCAGCCTTCCTCACCTCCCTCGACAATGATAGGGCCATCACTGTAGTGTAGTAGGGTGAGTGGAGCATGCAACATGGCGGTCCGGCGAGCATGACATTGCCTAGCATGGAAACATGGGTGCGGCACCACACTAATGATGCAACATAGGCAGGTGCGGGGTAGGCGGTCAAGCATGGTGTAGCTTTGCGTAGCTATGCAGGTAAGGCGGGCATGTGCGGTTTGGCGAAGGTGAGGATGATGATGCAAGGGTGGATGGACCATTATGGTACAATAATACAACTTTAGGGACCTGAGTGTGCAATTTAAAAGTATAATGACTTGTATGAGAATTTAGGACAAGTTTAGGGAGCTAAATGCACAATTTGAAAGTACCGGGACCTAAATAGGAACTTAGAACAAGTTTACGGAGTTAAACGTGCAATTTGAAAGTACTGAGTCCTAGATGAGAACTCGGGACAAGTTCAAGGACTGCCAGTGAAATTTACTCTAAATTATTTATCCAATTATCTACCTTTTCTCTCTTATGATACCTCTTCTTGTCTTTGTTCTCGTATAAACATGATTTCTTATAGATAAGAAACTATTTTCTTATCTCTCCTTATTAACTCTAATGCCATATTAGTATTTTCCTGCGTGAAATCCTAATTAATGATATGGAAACTATCCATTGGCACTGTCCTTAGATGGTGAGGTGATGTTTTGAGCAGCAAAGCAATCCGTCCACACGTCCTATCATTGACTCAACAGCCAAAATTGAGAAAATAAATGCAGCGAAAAGAACAACAAACAAGTGTGACCACGCACCACAAATATCGAGGGTAATTGATGACATAGTCGACCAAGTGAAAGACATCTTCTTTATTATCCATTTACGTCTAGTCCCGTCGTCTGCTCGGGCGTCGATGCCTATAGTCCCACCTGAAACATGCGACCCTGTAACCATTTCTTTCTCTCAACGAATGCACTCAATGATCAACAAAATCAAATAATATTTATATTATATATATACAGATGTATATAGATATAAAAATAGTATTGGAAAGAGGACTGCAGGAAAGAAAGGTAAATGGTGGTTACGTTGTATATGCGTAAGACAGAAATTAAGAACATTATGTATATATACTCCTCTAGCCATGATAATATTTTTTATTACTTATTTGTTTGTATAAATTATTAAATAAATTACTAGCACTATAGTATATGTTGGACATAGAAAATTTTCCCCTAGCTGTAGTATGGTTTCGAACTGCTTTTGTTAATTTCTACTCCCTTGAGTCACAAATAAGTGATGATTTAGATATGACATGGTCTTCAAAACATAATTTTGCTTCCTACTTTTTAAAATAAAGTTTAGTAAAACATAGCAAAAATATACTTCTTACAAATCTATATTTCAAGGGCTAATCCAATATTGCTATAATTTTCAAATATCAAAAGCACAACACATCAAGTAATATATATGGAACAAAAGTATAAAAGTGTTGACTCAGGACAACGCAAAGAGTCACTCATCTGTGAATAGAGGGAGCAATAACACTAGTAAAACAAATGGTCATCGTCTCTGGAATGTTTTTTTGAGTCATGGAAACAATTGCAAGTTCGAGACGCCAACTATTCCAAATGGTTAACTAAAAAAATGTTTGAGATAACACTTATATCACACGGCTTGGAACCATGTACGACATTTTTTTCCCTTTGTATACTGTGTGATATGTTCGGTTCCAGAGTTAGAAAAAAGCTAAAGAAGTAGAAAAACTGTGGTCTAGAAAAAATAAATTTCGAAGCACCTACTAAACCCACAAAAGGGACCGTCCCATTTTTTCTGAACCACAAGGGTTCGGTTTGAGAGGCAGAATAGATTTTTAAAAATAGGCAGTTGTTAGGCACAAGAGTTCGGTTTCAGAAACAACTGCCTAACAACTCGATAAGGGATATGTTAGGTTGAAACCGAACCCTTGTGGTTCAGAGGCAGTTGTGCTCAAATGGAATCACTGGTTCGTACGGACCAATTTTTTTTTGAGCCATTGATCTTTAAAAGAAAAGATTATGCAATTGTTTCGGGCCTTTGTGACTGCACATTGGTAGCCAAGTTTTTAATAGGTTTTCAGCTAATGAGCTGATAAAATATAAAGGAAAAGAGGACACAAACAAATTTAAATATTTACACATACCAATGAGAATATCAAGGATGCTAAATTATAGAATGTAGTTCAGAATTCTATTTAATTGTTTAGCACATTATGAAGTTGCGAGCTATCCATACCTGGTAAAATCAAATAAGAAAAACAGAAAGTCAAATGATAAATCCGTAGCTAAACAGGCCACGCACAGCATGCCACAAAGCTCCCCATAATTTCTGGAAATCAGAGATCCTTGAGCTGCGGCACACGGATGGGCCTAATCTGCAATGAAAATAAGACAGAAATTCAGTCAACGCAATGGAGTTAGCACAGGAAATCAAATTCTCCCGTTGCATCGGTCATTCTCAATGAGGCTCACGCCGATGTGTTATCACTATGATTTCTGAGGAGCCAATACTGTGTGATAAGATAATACTGTATGATAAGATAATTTAACAAAGTTTTATGGAACTGTACCTGGTTTCTGACGAGCCAGCATTGTGCCTTTCAGTTGGGGAGACTGCCAATATTATAATGTGAGATGTGAATGCCACAGCGAAAAGAGATTGCAAGAACCAACAGGCGTGTGAGTGTGTGAGGTATGAGGTGCTGCCACAAAAGCAAGGAACTATATATATACAACCATATTATGGATGCTTTTCTTTATCATACAGCTGGATGCATGGACAAGTAAGGAATGATGCTCCATTGTCTTTTGAGAAAGCTCAACATGCATGCCATGCCATGATGCGATGATGCGGAGCACAAGCAAAGGAACAGAGGAGGACACTGCTTTTCATTTAACCTCATCAGTCAGGCTCTTAAAGGGAAAGGTAAAGAAACGCTCAAACAAAGACCATGTACGAAGACAGGTAAAACGACATGGATGAAAGCAAAGTTAATTAAGGGACCTTAAAAGGCGCGATGGGCTGGATACTTGGCAAGGGCTGAACGGCAGACCGCAGTGCAAGGGAAGGACAACAATTGCTTTCACTTTGTAACACAAATCACTCCCAAAAAAAAAAGAAAGAAAACAGTGTTAACTTTTATATTGCCCAGAAAAAAAAAAGGAATCTAGCGGCAGCTATTACATAATAGTTGTATATATATCGGTCAATCTCAATCATGATCTTATATAATTGCTTGATTCCTTCTCTGTGCATGCGAAATCTTAGTCAATTGCTAGTTTGCTACATATACCGCTTTCTCGATCTGATCTGCTTGTCACCAAGACAAGAACTCGCAGCCACTGCAGGTACCCTTTCCTCCAACGGCCACCACATACATCAGCGTCTCCCTCCATCGTCAAGTGTGCTGGGCCTGCCTCTGCTTCCAGAGTTCCGGCACATTGTCATCAGGAACACACGAAACACTGAAAACGCTCAAAAACATCAAAGGCTACAACTAGCACTAGATTTTTTTTCATTCCATAGATCAATCGAGGCAATAATACCTGCAAGACATCTCTCCTCTACTTCTCTACTTTTCTGCAACACACGAAACACTGAAAACTGTGGACGACTGAAACACAATTATGGAGGCACTACTGTCGACCTACGACTGCTTCGTGCCGCCGCCATGGCCATGTGCCTGTCAAGGGCACGAGCGAGATGAGGATATTATGATTGAGGGATTGAGCTATGGAATGGATGGGCCACGTTCTAGTTCTAGTTGTAGTCTAGATGGGGATGAAAAAACAATCTCTCCCGTCGTGACCACGTTCTGGAATCTGGAGAGGAAAATAAAATCTGGAGCAACTTTCGGGACTATCATTATTACCTGTTACTTTTATAATATTTTGTTAGAATTACACAGTACAATATAGATACTCATAACACGCACGCACACTCATTCCTATGAACGAGCAAATGTCGGCACTATCATTAGTACTAGTTACTTTTATAATATTGGCTGAGTTGGGCTTGGCACTCTGAGGCCATATCACCGGACAGGAAAGTGAAGTTGAGTAGGTTGGCTAAACTAACCAACCAACTGACATTGGCCCCCTAGGTAGTTCATGGATTGCTCGGCTGTACAATGGAGTCCATCGAGCTCTCGTCCCTCCAAAACACAAAAGTAGTGGCATCGCAAGAATGAACTAGTGCCTCAGGCCCTCAGCCCATTCGTTTAAGTCAAGACAGCCGAGACCCGCGGAACCAACTAAAGAAGTGGATGTGCACATGCCATGAAATGAAATGGGCAGAAGTGAGTTAGGGCAGGGAACCCTTTTTTTTGCGAAATGTTTCAGCTAAAACGCCAAAATATTGTGTTCATCATTGGTGGTGGAGTTAACTATGTAGTAACAGGTATTTTAACAGCAACTTATTCGCTCCCTACAACTTATGGTCGTCGGATAACAGCTAGCAAGGTGACTCTGTTCTTCATTCTATTGGACCCTCAAAAAGACTCTGTTCTCAACTATGGGCAGCACATTACACTAATTATATTGGTAATAATTAGAGCTCGTGAGTGGTGACATCCATTGTCTATGTGAAATGTGACAGTATACTTGACTGTGTTGTGAACGACAGTCAAGATGCGGTGGCTGCAAGCCAGCAACAGCACAGTTCAACAAGGTACCATTATATGTCTAGATAATTCACAACCAGCAGTATACAATATCAAATGTTCAAATCATAGCTTTCAATTTGCTAGTACGCCTACCACCTTCTATAGTTTCTAAAATAACAGACACTTACCAAGGAAAAAGAAAGGAAAAAGTCTACTTAACCCCTGAACTATCAGTTAGTGTCTAACCTACACCCCCAACTATAAAACCGTCTGTTTTACACTCTGAACTTTTCAAAACCATTCAAAGTACACCCTGGAGCGGTTTTGGACAGCGGTTTTGCTACAGTAACCATAGTTTTGCTATAGTAATGGTTGTTTTGACTTTTCTTTTTCTATTTATTTGCGCTGAATCTTTGAAAAATCATAGTAAATCATAGAAAAATCATAAAATAAAAAATCTAATTTTGTTGGACTCCATATGAGTAGATCTACACAATGAGCATATAATATAGTATGCTTTAGTACAAATTTTTTCTGTAGCTTTAAATTAGTTAGAAAATCAAATTTTGTCTGTAATTAATTAGAATAATTCATAGCTACAGCTTCTATGGTCCAATTATGGTGAAATTTTTTTGATGGGGTTATTATTATATGCTTGAACTATAGTAAAAATTTCATACTCATTGAATCATATATAACTTAGTTATAGATTTATTTAGGTTTATGTTTAGGTTTATGCTTGGTAAATATAAATAAATCTATAACTAAATTATACATGATCCAATCAGTATGGAATTTTTACTTTAGTTCAAGCATACAATAATTAGTTCACTATGAGACTATACAAGAGTTCCCAGCCAACCAGAAAAGGATGGAGACGAGAAAATATCATTATACTAACAAAGGAGCAATCAACAACAAACTCACAACATAAATAAATGGGCTTTGCTGTGGTACACCCAAATAACTATGAGCCGTTCATTTAATGAGATCCGATGGTTAAGATCATCTATTACTTCCTAGGAGGTAATATGTGAAATATAATTTTATTTATTAATTAATTTGGTAAAAATAGATAAATAAGGAAAGTTTTAGATATCAAAATCTTTTTTGATCTAATAGATACATGAGTGATCTCTTTAACATGGTAAATCTTTTTATTTCGCAACTTCACATTACATAATTTAATTAGTGTAATTAACATCTAATGTACATGGAACCATTTGATTAGCATATAGGTTCTCCGGTATGTGACAGCTACACATGTTGTAGCGTTCTTGATTCCCAACATTCCGTACCTGACATGCAACGTGTTTTAATTTAGAAGATACTCTTAATATGTATACAGGGAACCCTAGCGGGGGAGGAGTCTCCGTGATGAGGGGGTGCAATTTTTTCTCGGTGAAAATAAAAATAAAAATGTTGAGAGGGCGCGGTGGCGTTAGTCTAAATCTACGGGTGAGTTTGAGTTGTTGCAAACTTTCATCTACGGCCATCAGATAGTGGTTGGATGGCTTTGTAGCCTTTGATTTTAATAGAGACAAATTCTTTTGTACGTTTTTCTGGGTGCACAAAGTTTAGAGCCTTCAGCGGGGGATGTTTTTTTGGGTGGACCTAGATTTATTTAAGATTTCAATTATAGTAGAGATATACATAATGAACCTGCTAATTTTTTTTATAGGAGTATCCTAACGTCACTGGTATATAACTTGACCTCTGACCTCATGATAGGTTTATATATATCTTGACATGAGAGGGATTATTAATATACCAAACTTTAAAAACTATTATACCCAAATATTTCAATGCATATAATTATTTATCAAAAATAAATTAAAATAACCTTTTTTATATATAAATTGAGCCACACAGAAACTTAGGAAGGGATGGGCCCCAGTTGTGTGTAAATCACGGAGAGGAAGGGTTTCCCTGATTACGGGATGTACATAGATTTTTCTTTGTTTTCTTAGATTATTTGTTTATTTGTTGAATTTAAAAAATACAATAAATCAATGGCTTAGATTGCTTTGAAGTATTACCTCTTACCAGGTAATGGATGTACCATAGCATTGCCCTAAATGAATTACAAGAACAGAGTACATTAACCGTTGCAAATTACAATGAGTACAAGTTTGTTCTCAGCACACTAGTTCATAACTTAATACACACATAGCTTGTTTTCATGGCAACCGGAAATCACCATTTATTAAAACACATACAAATTAAAACCCAAACAGACTGAGCAACACAAACACAATGACGACATGTCCCTTGGCAAACATTATTAGACAAAAAAATAACACACTCGGCCACAAAAGCAGGATACAACTCACTGAGATGGATAAAATGGAGAGGGCAGCTTAGTTGTGTGCTTGGCACAGAGCTCTGCATCTGAAATCAAACTGATTACCTGAGGTAGCTTTCAATGACATGTTTCTTGCGTGATACAAACTCTGGTGGCGCCACTTGCATGTAATAGTCACTCTGCTCTGGCAGCTTCAATTGCAGCCTATCCCACCACTCACACTCTCCGCTGACTTCCAACTTTGACTTCAGATATTCCTTCCTAAGGAGTGGTAGGCATTGAAAGGATTGGCACCCCGGACAAAGAGCTTCTCCCACATTGGCGTTTTAAACCGAAATGTGACATCATCATGGAAGTGCAGCAGTTTTGGTAGTGGAGAAAATGGTACCACATAATTAGGTTGTTCGTAGAAGATTGTCTTGAGGTTGGAACAGAAGAGAATGACCAGAGTGAATGTGCTTTAGTAGTTTCAGAGTAATCCATGTAGAATATGAAAGATCGTTAGTCTCCACCAAACTTAGTAGGTTCTTAAGACAGGAGGCTTGAAGTATCTTTAGGGATGGTAAAGCCCCAGAGTCACACGAGTGCATTAAAAAATAAAAATACTACTGTCATTTGATGGCAGCGCTGGAGCTGGCAATCTTCTAGCTCATTGAGATTGTAATTGAGGTCTGTAAGGCATCTGACAAAAGCATCATCTGTAATGAATATTGAATTTTTGACAGAGAGAATATGCCTTTAAGCCATTTGGGTACTGATTCACTGCTGATATCTCAACATGACGTTGCCTTGGCGGGAGTTTCATCATGGGCATAATCCTGTCTACCACTGAATACTGAACATCACAATAAGTTGAATGCCTCTGGATACTGGAAGATAACTCAATTTCATTGTTCTGTGGCTTCTTGCCTCTCACACTGCATGTCTGAACTTGGACATTGAATGACTGAATAAATTGTCCTTCCTTCACTAACTTGGTAGCAGCATCTGCGTTGAAGCTATGAAACATTCTGGGATCATTTATGTTTATCTGAGTAGTATTGGTGGCTTTTTCCCTTTCCTGGTGATTTCCGGCAGCACATAATTTCTTCTGGCGTAACATTTTAAAAAATTTATTGTCATCATCTGCACCAAATCCAAGGGCAAAACCTCTTGCGGTGCCCCCTACACCAAATCCAAGGGCAAAACCTTCCCCCCCCTAAAATGGCCACTTTTAGGGTTTTGAGCTCAAAACCCTAAAAATGGAGGTGGAGTCACGGAGGAAGAAGGGGGCTGGCTGCTGTTTTATAGGTATGGACTTAACCGAGGCGGGCACTTTAAACAAACCACTTTAGTTAATCGTATATTAACCGAGACGATTGTATTAAGCCGACCACCTCGGTTAATGGAATAACAGAGGCGTTCATGTTAGGCTAACTGCCTCGGTTAATGGGCATTAACCGAGGCGGTTAAGATTGGCCACCCGCCTCGGATAACCTATTAACCGAGGCGGTTGCCGGCCCGGCAGCCCAGCCTCGGCCGGCCTCGATTAACCGTGGTGGTTTGCTGGGCCGCCCGCCTCGGTAAACATTTGCCAAACACCTCCCAAAAGAATTTCTGTAGTAGTGATTCCAAACTATAAGTGGTTCTGATATTTCTAGATACATATAGTTTTTATCATATATCTACACATATCATATATCTAGATGTATAGTAAAAGCAATGTACATTGAAAAGCTAGATGATTTATAATTTAGAACGGAGAGAGTATATTGGAAAGCCAGACAACTTATAATTTAGAACAGAGAGAATTTTGGAAAGCCAGACAACTTATAATTTAGAAGAGAGGAGAGAGTATTTTGGAAGTAAATGATATATACGCATGCCATTTATCATGAGTAAGATAACTTGGGTGATACTATGCCAGTATGCCCACTAATATGCATGCGACCTGCTCCTCGGATATACTTAGTTATTTTGGAGAAATATGTTGATCCATTGACACTTCATCTTACGCTCTTGGATGGTAGACTATTAATTTTGAAGAAAACCATTAATAAGGAATGGCCGTCTCATAGCATCGGGACAGGGTGCAAAAGTCAAGGAAGATCCGGTGAACTGCACATCATACTCAAAGTCAAAGGATAATGATGTTCTAATTGATTGATCCAATATAAGGTTATACACTAAAATACATTTTAAGGATTAATGATTGCAAACTATGTTGATGTTATTTATGGGGCGGTTGAATGGTTGAAGAAAAGTAAATGCCTAGGCAACTGTCATGCGTTGCACTAAATTAATTATTGTACAGCGACACCATAACTAATCCTTCGATTGTTCAGATGGAGATAATATAGGGATCCTGCTTAAGTTGTTCACACGTTACCACAACCATTTATATGTCTCAGTTCATGGATTATTGAAACAGAGACGAGGCACAGAGGTAATCGCAAGTTGGCAACATTGTGGCGGATATCTTTTACACGACACAGGCTGGATCATATCTCTATATATTCGTTGGACTCGATGGGATCTTTGAACCATCTAGCTAGCTAGCAGCAGCAGCAAGAAGCAATAGTAGGAAGTAGCACGTAGGCTTCAGAAGAGCGAGTGAAGGCCCTATTTGGAGATGGTGAGACGAGGCTCTAAACCAGTAGTAGTCCGTCCGGAGCAAAGAGACATGCCTATGTCTGTGACCCCCATCAAAGGTGGGGAAGCATCACGTTCTTGGGATAGAGAGATGCCCGAGATCCCCATCAGTGCAAATGGATCAGAAACTTCTGATGCAGTTGTTCTTGTTGAGGAGGTGTGCAAGAACAAAGCAGAAGAGTTCGAGATTGATTTCGACAAGATGGAAATGAAGATCCATAGGTATCCTGGAAGCCTACGAGCTGGTCTCGGCGAACGGTACCTTCTCCCGATGGCCGTGGCCATCGGCCCTTACCACCACGGCTTAGATCAGCTCCAGCAGATGGAGAAGGTGAAGCACGTGGCTGCACACCACTTCGTCAGGGGCTCTGGCTATTCATTCGGAGAGGTGTATGAAGCAGTTCTCTCAATCGCGGGTGATGCCCGCAACCTCTACGCCGACAATGATGCTAATGCAGGCGAGGATGCTGCTGCCTTTGCGCTTATGATGTTCCTTGATGGTTGCTTTTTGCTGCAGTATATGCTTATGTGTACCACCGGCGATGACGACGAGCTTCCATCGTTGACGTCTTGTTTTGACTCCAACCATGCAAGCATCAGCAGTGACATAATGCTGCTGGAGAACCAGCTCCCATGGGTTGTGCTCGAAACTCTCAGAAGGTTCAGGGCCGTGCCTGTGGAGGAGTTCATTGCTAAGATGGGGCGCACATTCCAAATCCGAGGTGACAAAAACAGAAAACCATTTGTGTTGGATGGTAGCTACACACCGCCACATCTCCTTGGCCTCCTCCGATTCCACAAAACGGAGAGGGTTGATAAATTATTAGTGACCCCGTCCCCATCTAATGGAGTCAGGTCAACTATGTCCAGTCACATCAGTGCCAATGAGCTTGCAGAAGTCGGCATCAAGCTAACAGCCAGCAAAACAACCATGTTCACAGACATGGGCATCAACAAACGACCATTCTTTGCTAAAATCTTCCTGGCGCCACTTTTGCTTGACGAGATAAGGTCGTCTTGGCTTGTCAACATGGCAGCTTTGGAAGTATGTATGGCTACAGATGCTCAAGAATCAGTCATTTGCTCTTACCTTGCCATGCTTGCAATGCTCATGGATCGGGAGGAGGATGTGCACCAGCTGCGGTCAAAGCGTCTCGTGCAAGGAGAACTCACTAACAAGGAGACACTCGACTTCTTCAAGAGTTTGATCAAGCATATAAGCGGTGGACATCTGTATATTCATATGTTGGAAGAAATTGAGGACTACAAGCTCAAGTGGTGGATGTGGATCAAGGTGCATGAGTTCGTTTACAAAAATCTTAAAACCATCGTCGCAGTGCTTACCGTCATTGGTGTTCTTGCGGGTATCTTCAAGACGCTCCTCTCTCTCAAACAACACAACCATTATTAAGCTATAAGCAGACAACCATATGTTTGTCCCTTGTATCACAAACAACTATATGCAAGTCCGAACTAATGTTCAAGTTCATCATGATAGTTATGATGTGGAGTTATGTGTTCTTCACCGCTTAATTGTATCTCACAAACAATTTCTTGTATGTAAATTAAATATTGCAGTTTCATGAATTTTGATAAATTTCTTGTGAAAACACGTACAGATTAGGTACGTGAGTATTTAGTACACGGACTAATAAGCCCACAAGATCTAAACAACATCAACTTGATGCAACATAAACAGCTAGTGCCAAAACAATAATAATAAACCTGATGGGTCTCCAGGTCCACTGAATCCCTGTGCCCAGGCATTAACTGGCTGTTGGGCTCCTGCACATTTCATCAAACACTTAGACCACATGGAATAAACAGCTAGTGCAAAAACAACAAGAAACTTTAATCTACGAGCATATAAAGTTGAATTAGCCACTGGCTACCTTATAAGCATTGGGCTCCTGCTCCTCTTTGGCCTCCTCAGGCAGCGATGGCATATATAGCAGATCGTCCATCTCAAATGCCTCGCCCAGCAATAGCCAGAGTAGCCTGTACTCCCTCTTAGAGGCCCCGAGGCGTAGCGTGTTGGGTGGGATCCATCACCCCGACACCCATGTCCCGTGCACAGCATCAAGGGTTGGTTTAGTTGCAAAAATTTTTTGTAAAATGACACTGTAGCAAATTTCGTTGTTATTTGATAATTAGTGTCCAATCAGGGTCTATTTAGGCTTAAAAGATTTGTCTCGTCCATTTCGTCTAAACTGTGTAATTAATTTTATTTTTTATCTATATTTAATGCTTCATGCATGTGTCCAAAGATTCGATGTGACGGAAATCTTGAAAAATTTTACAAAATTTTTTGCAACTAAACAGGGCCCAAATGAATGAGCACGAATCAATTGAAACGAAGACTAAC
Source organism: Saccharum spontaneum (assembly GCA_022457205.1). Lineage (NCBI taxonomy): Eukaryota > Viridiplantae > Streptophyta > Magnoliopsida > Poales > Poaceae > Saccharum > Saccharum spontaneum. The sequence goes on from CM039598.1 coordinate 14,628,231, forward strand.
AAACGAGCCCAATGCGCAGAATCGGATTCATCGAGCAACGGGCGGCGGATTTAGATTTTGGAAGCTTCAGGTCCGCGGTCGCAACTGCTAGAATTGGAAGCGGCGTGTGCGTCTCTCTCTCAAGTGGGCCGAGAAATTCGAAGGGCATTAGCAGCGTGGGCCGTCATGCACGAGAAGTGGGCTGGGCTGACTCTGGTGACGAGCGCCTTTCATCATCAGATCAGAATAGCCAATGAAAGAAAATCAGATTGCCAGACCGCGTCCAAAAGAACTATTCTTAGATTCAAATAAGGAAAATTCTATTAAATTTAACTAAATTGATAAAAATATTTGCCCAAATATCTTCACTATAAAATAGTGGTAATATTTTATAGTGAAGATATTTGCCCAAATGTTAATATTTTCTTTACAAATGTGTTCGAAATGTGAAAGAGAAAAAATCGTTAAAGGTCACTGAAAGTCACGTCGCATTGAAATTAGCGAGTAAACCAAAAGTGCATAGTTTCCCCTCTAAAAATAACATCTTCCATTGGGGAACGCTTTAGATATTTACCTCCAAAAATAACCTCCAAAATTAAATTGGCTGAAATATTTAATACAAGATCGCTAAAAGTTACTGTATTAGAAGAGGATAACATCTTTTTTTTTTTGATCCTAGAAGAGGATAACATCTTATGTCTAGTTGCAAGCGAGCGTGGAGTGTGATGGGTAATGAAATGTCGGAAAGTCAAGAGGTCACGAATTCAAATACGCATGTCCATAGTTTGATTTGAATGGAAAATAATGTGACTTGTGATTTATAAAATGTTTTGCTATTTTCTCTTCTTTGTTTTATGAAAAACATTATTAGCGATGGTAAGACTTAACTTTTACTCTTTGGAGAATGAATTATTTCTCTCTCCATATTTTCGACTACTTTTAATAAGATGAGAAAAGGGAGTTGTGCTAATTTGCATTAAAACCGTGTTTGGTGACTACTCCACCGCCAATACCGATGAGTGGTGGGAGATCCTACCTCGGCAGGAGGCGTGACCTGCGGCCGCCTCGGTTGAGCCTCGCCCAAAGCAGCTCCCACAGGCCCGGAGGATCCTCACAGAACTTCGCGACAGGTGTTTAACTATCTCTCCAACTCGCACCAACTAGTGACTTGCTGGTTGTCATGGCATTGCCTGTGCTGCCATGGCTTCTGCCACCTTGCCAGGGAGTGCAAGCAGCCTAGGTCTACTGCGAAGACGGTGGACATGGGGGCGACCTGCCTCGGTGCTCTACTCATGGTGAGAACCCACCGGCCTCCGAGCACGTGCCACACGGTGGTCCGCTAAGCTCGGATGGGGCTGTGCAGGATACCATGGGGAGCACCGGCGGAGTCCAACGACAATGCTCGCGGCCCTGGAGTAAGCTAGCGAGGGACATCAGCATGAGCGTGCTTGCAGACATCGACGACAACACGGCTACCTCTGCTACTTCACACTGCTTCCCCCCCACCAGATTCACTGCTGTTGGAGCTGTGCAGCACCACGGGGCTTCCCACATGGGTCAACCCATTGCTTGACGAGCTCGTCGCCTTGCTCGCCGTGAGCCGGACAATAGGAGCAACAACACCAGGGTGCCTGTCTGCTCCGCTGGCTGCCGCTCAGGTAGAGCCCAGTGGATGACGGACTCGCCTCCGTTGTTGCCTGTGCAGGGGCAGCCATAAGCCACGTTGCCGGGGGGACAGACCTTAGCGACATCCCCCAGGCCCCAGGCGCGGACACGGCCAACCCTCCCCGGCCCACGAGCCTAGCGCTAGTCAATGTCAATGAAGCCACCCCAAAGAGATGTGATGGTTGTGGCTACGACGGACGATGTCAACCGCACTCCCTCACCTCAGATGACCTCGGCCGATAGATGCGTCAAGCACTTCATAGAGCGAATCACAAAGAGGAGGCAACTGCCACTTTTGGAGCTGCCCAGGGATGATATGGCCCTCGGTGGATGTGCACCACCCTCGCTACCAAAGCGAAGCAAGTGGATAGCGGGGCAAGGCATAGCTCATATCCCGGCAGCCAAGCGAGGTGAGTACCTTGTCATGAAACTCCTGGGACTATCCAGTGAGAGACCATCTCCGGTGATGTTGGCCAAGAAGGCATACAATGAAATTTTCAATGGTGACCCCGCTCATATGCAGACCCTACGTGAGTTGTTTCCAGCGATTGGCGAGGTAGGCGCGTGCAAGCAGCGTCGTTGCTCGGTAGCTCGGTAAAACTTTATTGATCCCTAGGGTGCTGCTAAGGCATGTTGTAACGAATATTTTGTCTATCTTAATACAAAGACGTACAAACCTTTTGCATGATCGAGAAAACATTATGTCTAAATAGATTTACAATAAAAAATATATTTCACAATTAATTAGTGATATTTAATTACCATCATAAACATTTGTAATATTTTATATAGGATTTATTAATTTTTAAATTGTTTGACTTCTAGTTTTCGCAACAAGAGACCAAAAGGATCTGTCGGTTACAGAGCTCGTTTGCAATACGTATCCACCGCTCCTTATAAAGAAGTGGAGCTGACCTCAAAGATTCGACGCATCGACAGAGACCTGCAATACGTATCGACACGCATCGACCCCGCACCCCCCACGGTAGAGAAGAGGGCATTGTTCAGCATCGATCCTCCCATACCGTACGGATCAGAATAGTTAGGGCACACAACTGTTCAGCGGTGACGATGGCAGCGGCGCCCATGGAAGCACAAACGGCGCAACCTCCCCCCGATCCGTCGTTCGCCGCCGCCTACCCACGGTGGGTGATGCTCCAGCATGACTTGGAGATCGAGGTCGAGGGCTCCTCTCGCTCCACGTCCGGCGCCAGCAAGACACTGGCGGCCGCCCATACCAGCACCGGCCACCTGATCCAAGTCTCCCTCCGCCTCACAGAGCCCCCAGGGGTTTCGTGCGTCTGCCTTCAGATTCCTGACGGCCTTGATGCGAAGTATTCTAGGGTCGTCGCGGCGCATGACGACTCCGTGCTCATCGAGGTTCCACATGGCCACACGGTAGACCACTTCGTGTACAGCGCAGGCGCCGCAACCGCTGACCCCCCACAGCCGCCGTCGATGTCTTTGCTCCCACCTTTCCATCTCAGTCGTCCCACCGGCCTCGTGCGCCATGGCGAGGGCCTGGTCGTGGTGGCGCAGCTCGCGAGTGTGTCGGCGGGACCGGACACGCCGGAGCTGATGAGGGAGGCCGACCTCTGCCTGTTCCGTTCTGGTGAGTGGAGCATCAAGCGTCTGCAGATCAGGTTCCGCAACGCCAGTGAAGTTCCAGGAGAGCTTCCTTCATTGTGGAACGTCGTCGTCCCTGTCGGCGATGGGCTACTCTGCTGGGTCTACCCATGGCTTGACGGCATTGTGCTCTGCGACGTGTTCGAGGAGACACCCAGGCTGCAGTATCTACCGCTCCCCATGGATAACATATGGGGGGAGCCATCAAACCGCAATGTGTGTGCCACTGCTGGGGGTGACGCGCTCAAGTTCGTCAACATCTTCCCCCGCTGCTGTTGTGGAGGCGCTGGTGCCTCCAGCTGCGAACGTTCTTGTCACGCCTACACAATCGAAACCTGGACGATGAGGATCGGCAATGACGATATGGAGTGGGTGAAGGATGGCATTGTCGACTCCTCTGAGCTCTGGGCTCTCGACACCTACAAGGGCCTCCAGTGCATCCCACTCGACCACCCCGTCGTGAGCTTGGATGAACCTGATGTCATTTGCTTCTGGTTGCACGAGCCCCCAGAGGAGGACGGCTACTGGAGGTATAGTGACACAACGATAGATGTGCTGATGGTCAACACGAGAAGCAAAACAATACATTCTGTCTCACGCTACGAAGATGGGTTGTCACACAGTGGAGATGGCCTAATCCCTAGCAATGTATCATATTTCTTCAATTCTTATCAAGGTAGTGGTAGTGATGGTACATTCACAGGACAAAGGCAGGAGGACATTGAGAAGCCACCACCAATCATCGTTGACGAGCAGCTAATAATAGAAGATGACGATGACATCAATCCAACAAAACTTGCTTCGTTCGCTGAGCCTTCTGTGCAAGCATCAGAGATCTTTGAGGCATTTCAAGAGATACCTAGCTATGGATTGGATCATGATGAGCTAAAAGTGTATAGGATTCTTAGCCGTGACAATTGCCGCCGGTTCAGATCTCTTTTAAGGTTACCAAAGAATCTGAGGAAGGACTGGTTGTTGATGGAGATTAAGGCTAGCGAAGATTGATCTGTCAGCACTTGTTAATTTATCCCCAAAGATTGTTCCTAGGGTTCGACAAGTTGTGTGTGAAGTACATTTAGGTACTGCTTTATTTGTCTCAAAATCAACTAGGAATCGTTGTGTTATGTGTGATTCATTTTCCTGCTAGCATTCTGGATTATGATCATTTATTAATAGAAATGTTTGTCGAACACTATGTAGCATTTTATATAGCATTTGTATCCGCGAAGATACATCTTATAATTCAGTTGCCTTCCCACTTGACATATATCGACAAGACGACAATACATTCTTTATTGGAAAGTTTCAGTTTGTAATACAGGTCCAATATAAGTGATTAGAAGTTGCTTCTGCCAAGTGCATGATATGACTCAGATAGTACGCTTGAAGCTCAATATATTTTGTTGTTTCAGTATGCATGCCGAATGCTAGTCTACATCAAATTAGTCCTTGTCATGTTAATCCCGCTATATAAAGTTATGCGGGAACTATATGAAATGCAAGTAATAATATCTCCTTTGTTGTATGTTATTTGTGTGGTCATCTACGGGCTTTGTACCTAGTTTGTACTCCAGAAGCCATGCTCATAGGATTTGGTAGCAGTGGCTAGGTGGCAATTGGAGAAGGTGGCCATGGACAATTTTTTCCGAGCCACAAGAGTGGTGTCTAGTCTACAGGTTGATAGTGTGTCTATTCTATTGAAAACCCTGTGGCTTTGTGCATTTTAAATGCAGAGGTCCAAAGTGATCTCAAGAAGTTTGCATCAATTTAATGCAATAACTGCATTGAAATCAATAAAAATACTTTCTTTATAACAAAAAATGAGGCTATAGCTTCTCTGCCTGTTTACCATGAAAATGACTTCTAGACCTTTGGAATATGATCTGGGCTGCCAATGGTCTTGCCTGTATCTGGTCACGTTTAGGTGTTTTCTACACTTCAACTTCAAGGCTAGCTACAAAATAAGTTATTTTGTAGCCACCTCTATTTACGATAATTTTATATACTAATTTACGACAATGTCAGTATATATTTACGATAGTTGAATTACTATAACACATAGGGATATTTACTATATTGTTATAGTAAATCACATAGTAAGGAGTTCCTATAATCTCGTAAATTAGCATAGCAATTATTGTAACTCAAAGTGGCTATAGAATAAGTTATTTTGTAGCCAGCTGTAGGGTAACACACAGATATATATCCAACCCGTTAGGCCCAGTCCGAGCCGAGTCAACGTTGACCGGTCAGTGCTAACCGTTGACTGACCCCACCTATCAATGACCCGCGCCGTTTTGACCAACCAGAGCATGCCATGTGTCAGCCTAGGGTTAATTGTCTTCTTTTTCTTTTTCTTTTTCTTTTTTAGGCCTCAGAAAAATGTGAAACCAGAGTCCAAATTTTTCTAAAAATAAGCTCTACATCTTAGGCTTGTGTTTGAGTACATTTGGATCTTTCTTGCTTCTTTGTGATCGTCTATAGGAGTCGCTTATCGAGGCTATATGTCTCGTTCGACAGACCTGGAGGAGCCGTGGACTGAGGAGGAGGACTACGACTACACTGACAAGCTGGGAGACGACCTGCTGCAGGTGCCACATCCCACCCAACCTCATAGAATCCTATTAGATATGCAATAATGTAGCTGCTGGTGCTTTATTTTATGCAATTGAACTGTGATAGGTTGCATGGTAGAATTGCTTGAAGCCTTTACCTTGACGCAACCTTTACCCCTGCACACCCACCGTTAGGATAGATGCTCGCTTTTACTTACTACTACTTCTACTACGCATTATATCTGTGATGTGATGATTGGTGGAGGATTGTTTATGAGTGGCTAAGGCACATGGTGCCATTTAAACTGGTAACAACTTAGAGAAATCTTGGCATGCGTCTTGGGTGTGTGGTGAGGGTTGAGTCAACCGGATAGGATTCTACGACAAGTCATTTGACGAGTCTTGCCAAGGGGATGCGACCTGGGCATTCCCTACTAGAGGTGCCTATGGTGGGTACATGTGAAATGAGGAGGTCCCGAGGTGGAGTGTCTTCGTGGGGCGAAGCTCTGGGATGGAGGTGCTGTTGAAGCACGGGGTGTTGGTTATCCCCATTCGAGAAGATGTCTTATCTAGTCCTTCTAAGGACTGGTATGTCGAGAGAACTAGATTGTAGGACCTTTTGTACACGCCACTCGACCTTGTTTGGGTGGGGACGGACGTTGACCTGCTAGAGTGGTGCCACTACTGTTGGGTTGTTCGCGGATAGTGTAGGGAGAAATGGGCGTATGGCCCACATCCTCCTAAGATAGCGTAGTGACCTTCGGCGGCCCAGAACTACGTCTCACAGTCTCAGTGTGCCGGTGGACTCCGGGGTGGTCCAAGGCTGAGTGGTAGGGTGGTATCGCACTATGGAAGGCAGCTCAATATTAGCCTAGACGGTCCACGCGCCGATGATGGTGATCTTGTGGATTTCTAGGTGTACACGCTATGCAGAATTGATCGATCTATATATATAGCTACGTCCGCGGATATGGACAATACTATGACCTATGCTTCCCTTGATTAATGAGTGGAGTCCTTTAATTTCACTTCTTCCCCGTGGGTTTCGTTGGTTTTCGGCTATTAGCCGTTAAGGCAAGCTACGAGAGGGAGTTGTCCTTGCCGCCTAAAGAGCGAGAGTGTGGTGAGATGTGTGTGATAGGATGGGAAAGCGTGTGTGGATGAGATGGGTTAAAACTTGATGAATTATTATACAATTTGATTACACTTGCATAGGAAAAACTACAGCGTAAAGTAGGTCTTTTGCTCTACCCTCGCACTCCACTACCACAAAGCAAACGCAAAGCGTAGGGTGGGAGCCGGTGTGGCTAGTACAAATCATACTGATAATTGTCTGGCAGGTGACGAGCCTAAGTACGACTACTAGGAACATGATTGGGAGGATTAGAGGTCTTGTTTTTCGCTCGAGTTTGGTTCGTGACCATGGTGTCGTCGTTCGATGCTGTTCTACCTGATGCTGTTCCAGATGCTGCGTGCTTTGAGTGATTCTGCCAAGTGGTGATGTAATAGTGAGTAAACCTTGCTATTTGTACTCTCCATAAGACAGGTATTTGATGTATGACTATGATATTGACTATTATTCGATAATATGATGGAATGATCATCTAGGACTATCACATTACTAGTGGGGTTTGTTTACATTCTCACAATTTGATAAATCTCACGTAAACTCATCATTTTTCAAAACTCTTTTTACATGAATATCACATAACCTATTATTTATCAAACACCTTTCACACGGATATCACACAACCTATTACTTTCCAAACACTTCTTTCACACATAATCTCACATAAACCAAACACTTTTGCATAAATCAAACACTTAGGGGTAATATGATTCAAATATGAACTAGAATATTTCACAGTACCATTATAATGTATTACAAAGCTGGATTCATTACACATGGTATCATTTCGCTGCTCCTACTGTCTTCCCCTCTCCATCTTTGGGAACCCACAACATCATTTTGATCCTGTTGAAGCGGGCTTCGATAAGCTTGATCTTTTGTGGATAATCGGTAAAGATTATGGACCTTCATAGTGGTTGTAGTCTTCAGGACTATCACGCTATCAACTCCTACAACTACTTTCCGGAGATAATTGTTCCTCTTGTCATTTCCCGGACATGGCATAGCCCATAGTAACATACTCCTCCGTATCGGATTTAGAAGTCGTTTAGGACAGCGACACGGTCTCCGAAACACAACTTTGACCTCTTGTTTTTATAAAAAATAATTATGGAAAAGTGATATATGTATACTTTTATGAAAGTATTTTTCAAGATAAATTTATTCATATAATTTTTATATTTGCAAACTCAACAACTTAAAAGATATTGATGATTTATATTCCCAATGTTTGACCCAAACCTTGTCCAAAATGACTTCTAAATCCGATACGGAGGGAGTACTTGAACAACACGGCATAGTACTAGTGGTGGTGTTGTCACTAACCTTTTTACCAGGAATGTAGAATAAATAAATTTATTTTTAAGTCCAATCAATTTCAGAAAAATATTATGAATATTATGTCTCCAAATAGAGTTACAATCAAAAGTATATTTCATACTTGTTTTGACGGAAGTATATTTCATAGTTAATCCATGATACTTGTTTGACATCATAAATATACTGTTTTTATATGGAATTGATTAAATTGAAAATTGTTTGACTTCTTGTTTTTTTTTCCTAAGAGAGCACGAGTACAGGTCGGTCTTTTTTTTTTTGGAACAAGTACAAGTCGGTTACAAAGTTTGCGTTTGCAATACACGGAAAACGGACCCACCGTTTTACTTATTATTATATGTGCCGGCCAAGCCCACCGTTGACGCACCGACCCTCCCCTACCATACAGTCAGAATAGCTAGGGCACACAACTGTTCAGCGGTGATGGCGGCGGCGGCGACCATGGAAGCACAAACGGCGCAACCTCCCTCCGATCCGTCCTCCGCCACCTACCCGCGGTGGGTGATGTTCGAGCAGTACTTGAAGATCGAGGCCGAGGGCTCCTCTTGCTCCACGTCCGGCGACGCCAGCAAGACATTGGCGGCCGCCCGCACCAGCACCGGTCTCCCGATCCAAGTCTCTCTCCGCCTTGCAGAGCCCCCAGCAGTTTCATGCGTCTGCCTCTAGATTCCTGACGGCCTTCATGCAAAGGATTCTGAGATGATCATCTGATCCCCAGCAGCGTATCGTATTTCTTCAATTCTTATCCTTGTAGTGGGAGTTATGGTACATTGACAGGACAAAGGAAGAAGGGCATTGAGAGGCCACCGTCAGACATCGTTGACGAGGAGCTAATAAGAGTTAAGAGGCGATGTTCAAGCATCACTACCAATCCAACACTGCAACCTGCTTCGTGCGCTGAGCCTTCTGTGCAAGCATCAGAGATCTTTGAGGCATTTCAAGAGATACCGAGCTATGGATTGGATCATGATGAGATAATAAAAGCATATAGTATTATTAGCCGTGACAACTGCCGCCGGTTCAGATCTTTTATAAGGTTACCAAAGAATGTGAGGAAGGATTGGTTGTTGATGGAGATTAAGGCCAACGAAGAGTGATCCCTCAGCACTTTGTTTCTTAATTTATCCCCAAAACAATGTACCTAAGGTCGGACAAGATGTGTGTGAAGTACAGGGAGGTACTGCGTTTTGTCTCAAAATCAACTAGGAATAGCTGTGTTAAGTGTGATTTATTTTCGTTCTAGCACAATGCTTTCTGATGTTCATTTTGGATTGTGCTCATTTATTAATTGAAGTGTTTGTCGAACACTACCTAACACTTTATAGTAAAATCTATGTCTGCGGGAGGATTGGCGCTCACTGAGGCCATTCGCTAGTGGCCTTTCAAAGCATGGCTCCGCATTAGTGTTTGCCTGCTCCATCTGCTCTTTACGCATGGGTTTCGTATCAGCGGTATATTGCATTTTTGTTAGGCTAAGACTTGCCGTGACAATGCATTCTTGAGAACTGCTCCCATACTCTTTTTTTCTAAAAATTGCACGGCTCTTAAAGCAGTCCATCTAACTAATTAACTTCTTCTTTGACTATTTTCTTACTTGGATCCTGCATCGGACTGGCCCATCGAACCACACCTCGTGTCCAGCTCTGACCCAAATCCAACGTCACTTATTTCATTTCCTAGCTACGGAGAGACCAGCCTAGATCACGCTCTTCCCAGCTTCCTGCATGCCGCTGGGAGCCATCGCACGTGGGCAGCGTCGTCCTCGCCAAGAGGAGCGGCACCGTCATGCTCTCTGTTCATCGCTGCGCACTATGGTGACAGACTGTCATTCTTCCCCTGACAAAAGTGGAAAATCATCCAATGAATTATTGGGCAAATGGAAATCTGCTGTTAATAGTGTGTCAGTATCAATCCGGGAGAACATATATTAACAATGGACTTTTAGCAATATGATCATAAACTTTGATGCATTAAAGGCAGAGTGAAGGCTCAGTCTGCTGAGATGCATCGGTTACGCTGTGGCAAGATCCTCCATGGCGCGGATTGGGTATGGGGAGCAGATGAACACTGCCGTTTTTTAGCCTCTGAACGACGCCGCGATGACAAGAACAGGGCGGGTGAAGGGGTAGACGAAGAACAGGGGCAGATGAACAAGCACTATGGTTTTTAGCCTCCTAGTGACACCGCGATGACGAGCGGAACCTGTCAGCTCTCGCCAAGGCGAGATCTGCGCCCGTCTCTGTGAACATTGAACCGAACAAGCAACTACAGCTTTGGGTCAGGTCTGGCCTTCGACGGGCTAGGCCCATGCGGTACTCAAGAGAAAAATAATAAAGAAAAAAAATAACAGTTAGATGGGCTGCTTTAAGATCCATTCAACCTGTGGAGCATTGTGTTTATTGAGAATCGACGAACGGGATGGCCATTTCATCTAACACCATGGGGGCGTCCCTTGAGAGCCGGTATTCGAGCTTTCTTCAGTGCTGCCTGCTGCGCCGCCCCACGCCACTCGTCGGTCTGCAGTGCTGCTATGTCCTTGCGGGCGCGGCGGTGTGGAAGGTGCGAGATGGCGCGGGCGACAGAGTACGTCGAGGCTCGAGGGCGTGGACCGGCAGGCGAGGTGGCCAAGCGCCGCAGGCATGGTCAAGAGCACACTGTTGATGAGCAAGCGGTACTGCAATGCCGTCGGCAAGGAGGCCATCGAGCCCACAACGCCCACACTTATGACGCAGCGGCGTCGGTCTTCTCGCTACAGCCGCATTCCGGGCGGCACAGCCCGAGATGTGGGCAGTTGGTGGCGTAGGAGGCGGAGGGTGGACGTCGGCGGCCTGCGAGCGACGCGGCAGGTAAAGGGCGGAGACCGGCACCTTTCACGATGCTCTGGGGAGACATGGCGTCCTCGGCTCGTCGCGACGACACGCCGTTGTGCGGCGCTCGAGCTTGCGGTGCGAGGTTGTGATATTTTTTTTGAAACTCGAGGTTGTGATTCTGGAACAGACGCGTGCGAGTGACGGCGATGTCTCGCGAAGAGTCCACGGCTCCATGCCTGTTTGTTCGCTTAAGACTCAAGGACGACGGCTAGATGGGAACTTCACCTAGGATCCGACGGTGGAGATTTTCAGGTGACGTGGCCCAATAATATTTCAGAGCTTGGCTCTGATTTAGAAGAATAGAGATTCAATTTTCAGAAAAAGAGTATTGGAGCAGTTCTCTTCTTGAGATCTTTTTGGATAGTTTTAGTTTTCACTTAAGGTCTAATAAAAGTGATTAGAAAGACGAGTAACAATATATAGGACTCTCTCGAGGTAGTATGCTTGAAGCTTAACAAAAATGAGGCTGTACTGCGACTGTGAGAATGACTATGTCACTATGAGCTGAGCTTCTTTGCCCGTTTACCGTGAAAAGTCTTCTAGACCTTTGGAATACGATCTGCGTTGCTTGCTTGCCTGTGGGCTGCAAATGGTCTTTGCTTTGCCTGTATTTGGTCACGTTTATGTGTTTTCTACACTTCAACTTGACGTATTGTACTGATGGGCGGTATCGAGCAGCCATCTTGGTGGCCCTGTATATATATATATGGAAGTGCGTCTTTCATGATATACGAGAATCATGCCCGTGCAATAATTCTACATAATTTAAGTTTAGATGTCCTTAATGATATTATATATTAAAACGGAAGGGATTTGTAAATGCGAACTAAATGTCAATCGAAAGTTTGGATGCAGTCATGTTTTTAGATTTTTTTCTGCATTTAAAATATTATTTATGATGTCAGCATAAATATTTGTGATGCCATCAATATTTTTTGGTTCGTAGGGAGCCTTCGGTTAACACGCGACAGGTCACGCTATAGCAAATTGCGCGACCCCCCTCCACCCGCGTGACCGGCTTCACTCCCCTGGCCGCCCTTTCCTTTTCGGGTCCACCCAACCATCCATCGACAGACAGGCAGCCACTCCTTTCCATATGCATGATGTCTGCCAACGTGTCCCGGAAAATCTATACCTAATAATAAAAAGGCAAAATTTCTCACCCCTGATTTTAATTTGGTCCGGCCCCTTTTGAGTCCGACATCAATACACGTAAAATACGGACGGAGATCCTGCCACCAAAATGGATGTCTGACAGGAGTCCGAATCTGAGTTGGTCGGCTGCACCTCACGCCCATTTATCCTTTTCCGTTTTCTTTTCTGTTTCTATCTGTCTTTCCTCCATGAGAAGATGGAACCCCACGCCACGAACAAATAGATTGAGACCAAATCGAATCAAGACTCACCAGATGCGAGAGAACCAAATTGAGGACACCTTGCACCAGGTCGAGATCAAAACAAGAGCACAAATCAAATCAAACTGAGAACAAATCAGAACCACCACGGACAACTAGATTGTCAGGCGGTGGACACAAATCAAATATGAGCGGAGGCGTCACCTTGGCCAGATGCTTGAGGTACGGGCTGGACGATGTCGGCGAGATCGAAGGCCACCAGGGCCATGGCATCGAGCCGCCGTCCGGCGCCCTACGCGAGCCATCGTCTGCCGCCCGCCGCCTTGCCGGCGCCAGGCCACCGTGTGCGAGCCGTTGTCGGCCGCCGTGCGCATGTTGCTGTTTTATGCTCTGCATGACCCACCACTGGGCCGCCGCGTGCGAGCAATCGACGAGCACGCTTGGCGTCCTGCGCGAGCCACCGCCGGCCTGCCGCGTGTGAGAAGCTGCCAGCGCGCCATGCCTTTCTGCTCGCTGATTTGAGAGACTCACCTGGTTTTTGGATTTTGGTCAACAAGCAAAGAGAAACGAAGATGCTTGCCAGTGCTGGGAGCTTCAGAGTCTGCTACCAGCCTACCACACAGCATACGGGTAAGAGAGAAGCCACGGCCCACGGGAGGAACAAAGGGATAAGGACAGGAGTCATTGGAACAGGCGATGGACTGAGATCATGGACCATGGGTCCCATATGTAAGAGAGTAGAAAAGAAGCCACAGGACAAATTCGCGACTTGTTTGAAAATCTTGAAAAACGAGGTACAGGAGGCTGACACTAAACCTGAAATATAATGTTTTACTCTGAAACATCATGTTGTTGCATGCTGCCTTTTTTTTCTCTTTTAAATGATGTGAGTTAAATATTGGTCAGCGAAACAAACAGGAAACTCTGAAATATATATGATCATTTATTAATAGAAATGTTTGTCGAACACTATGTAGCATTTTATATAGCATTTGTATCCACGAAGATACATCTTATAATTCAGTTGCCTTCCCACTTGACATATATCGACAAGACGACAATACATTCTTTATTGGAAAGTTTCAGTTTGCAATACAGGTCCAATATAAGTGATTAGAAGTTGCTTCTGCCAAGTGCATGATATGACTAAGTACGCTCGAAGCTCAATATATTTTGTTGTTTCAGTATGCATGCCGAATGCTAGTCCACATCAAATTAGTCCTTGTCATGTTAGTCCCGCTATATAAAGTGTTGCCTTCGGCCACCCCCAGTTGAGATTATGGATTGCTTGCTCAACATTAGTTTTGCCGTAATCAAGTAGCGGGAATCTGTCATTATGTCGGCAAAAAAATTGCAATATTGCAATGTTAGAGGACAGAGCAAAGCGAGCCTCAGTTCGAGATATGATCATTTCCACTGGGGCTACGATTGGGTGCCTATAGGAAACGAAGATTAATAATTGGACGCACAACCTTTTAGTGGAAGCGGTCGGCGTCGATATGGCGAGCAACGTTGCTACCTTGCCATCGGTGGCAGTTTGGGGGGTATTCTGATCGCGGCGTCAGAACATTTCTCCTCTGAAATCACGAACTTGCATCCACATGGTCTTCTGACATGGCTAATGCTTGGAGATTTCAACCTGATCTTTAGTGCACAGGAGAAAAATAACTCACGTCTGAACCTGCCAATGATGAACAGATTTAGAGTAACAGTCGATAATACGCAACTCGCACGGATCGAACTCAGGGGGAAAAAGTACACCAGGTGCAATGATCAACAGTCACCCACAATGACAAAAAAAATGATCATATATATCTTTGCTTCTGCAGATTGGCTGGAGATTTTCCCAAGATCTAAAGTCCTTGTTAGTTGTTAGTTGAGTTATTTGTTTGGGTCGATTCGACCAAGTTGAAGCAAGTAGTGGCGTGAGTTTTGTTAGTTGTCCGGTTGTACCAAAGTTGTATAGGATGAATGGGACACTCTCCCCAGTTATATGGTTTTTTTGGTCCAGTTTCCATTAAAAAAACTGGACGGGCACTTGCCTTTTTTCTTTCTTCGTCTAATATAAATCGCGGCAAAGTTTTTGCCGTCCTTTCTAAAAAAAATAAAGTTATGCGGGAACTATATGAAATGCAAGTAATAATATCTCCTTTGTTGCATGTTATTTGTGTGGTCATCTACGGGCTTTGTACCTAGTTTGTACTCCAGAAGCCATGCTCATAGGATTTGGTAGCAGTGGCTAGGTGGCAATTGGAGAAGGTGGCCATGGACAATTTTTTCCGAGCCACAAGAGTGGTGTCTAGTCTACAGGTTGATAGTGTGTCTATTCTATTGAAAACTCTGTGGCTTTGTGCATTTTAAATGCAGAGGTCCAAAGTGATCTCAAGAAGTTTGCATCAATTTAATGCAATAACTGCATTGAAATCAATAAAAATACTTTCTTTATAACAAAAATGAGGCTATAGCTTCTCTGCCTGTTTACCATGAAAATGACTTCTAGACCTTTGGAATATGATCTGGGCTGCCAATGGTCTTGCCTGTATCTGGTCACGTTTAGGTGTTTTCTGAACTTCAACTTCAAGTGTTCTACTGATGGGCTGTGATCTTGGGTCTGTATGCATATATATGGAAGTGTGTCTTTCATGATATATATATATATATATATATATATATATATATATATATATATATATATATATATATATATATATATATATATATGTGTGTGTGTGTGTGTGTGTGTTGAAAAGATTGCTGAATTACATGAGAATTTATAGCAGAATTTGTATTTTTAAAATATACGTTTCATTTCCAATCAACACACATTTCTAAACTTCTGACAAACATAAAAAACTTCATTCACTCGTTGACTGTTGACGATCACGCCGTTGTCGACAACGAACAAATGGCGGTGGTGCTGTTCGCCCATTTCAACCAACAGCTTGGTACACCGGTGCCATGTTCTGTTTCTGTTCAGTTTGATCACATTGATCTGCCGACCTTGCATCTGTCATGCATGGATGCATGTTTCACAGAGGATGAGATTTGGGCAGTAGTGCGTGACACCCCAGATGAGAAGGCACCAGGACCCAATGGATTCACCGGCTTATTCTACAAATCTGCCTTGGAAATTGTCAAGTCGGATTTATAGTCACTGCGTTCAATGCGTTCTGGTCCATGGATGATCACAGCCTCCATCTGGTGAATGAAGCGTTGCTTGTGCTGCTAAGGAAGAAGTCAGACGCTGACTCCGTCAAGGACTACAGGTCCATTAGCATAGTTTTGGCAAAATGATCACAAAATGCCTTGCATCCAGGATAGCCCCTTACTTGGGCTCTCTAGTTAAGAAGAACCAAACGGCATTTGTCTGAGGAAGAAGTATATAAGACAATTTCAGAACGGTGCAATTATCATGCAGGCTGGTCAGCAAACTCCATAATCCAATCATGGTTCTCAAGGTGGATCTTGCAAAAGGCCTTCGAATCGGTTTATTGTCCTTCTTGTTGGAGGTTCTGCAACATGCTGGTTTCAGCAGGCGATGGACAAACTGGATAGCACTCCTCCTTTCCTCGGCCAGCGCCATAATTTTGCTAAATGGGAGGCCAGGTCAGCACATCTGTCATTCCAGGGGTCAGCGGCAGGGAGACCCGCTGTCGCTTTGTTCTCAATAGAGGTGTTAAACGCACTGATTACTCGGGCTGAAAATGATTGCCTCTTCTGGCCGATTGGTCATGATGGGATTGCACTCAGAGCATCCTTCTATTCTAATCATATGGTAACTTTCATCAAGTCGGCAAGGCAGGAAATGCTGTTGCTTCTAGCCATCTTGAATGCATTCGAACAGGCGTCACGACTAAAGACCAACCTGGAAAAAAAATAAGGCCATCCCAATTAAATGTTCAGCAGAGGGCATCCAGCTCGCCTTAACAATCTTTGGTTGCTCCAGAGAAAGTTTTCCTTGTCGATACCTTGGTATCCCTCTATCTTTACGAAAACTTGTTCATTCTAATGAGCAGCCTTTCATTGATGAGGGCCTGTTTGGTTTGGCTGTTAAAGTTTAGCAAACACTGTAACATTTTCGTCTTATTTGACAAAAAGTTTCCAATTTTGGACTAATTAGGCTTAATAGATTCGTCTCGTAAATTACTCATAATCTGTGCTGACCTACATGCAATTAGTCTATATTTAGTACTCCATGCATTTGCCATAACATTGATGTGATGGGAGTTAAACTTTAACATGTGCAAACCAAACAGGGCCTTACTAACCGAATTACGACTTGGAAGGGAAATCTCTTCAACTTGGCGGGGAGGACTACTTTATCAATTATCATGGCGACCCTCTTGGCAATCCCCGTCTATGTTTCCATTGCTCTATTTGCCTCTCGCCTTGGGGGATTGAATGCATTGATCGGAGGTGCCGCACATTCCTTTGGGCTGGCACCCACAGTCGCTGGAGGAAAGTGAAAGGTGGCCTGGTGAGCGGTCTGCATCCCAAAGGAACTGGGTGGCCTTGGGGTGGTGGACTTACGTTACCTTGGTGTCGCTCTGCACTTGCGATGGGAGTGGCTTCGTTGCTCAGACCCATCAAGGTCATGGCACAGGCTGCCCTCAAAGCCGGATTGCGTGGTCCATGCATTTTTTTCAGGTTGCTGTGCAGGTCGGCGTGGACATTGGGCAATGGTTCCAATACCATGTTCTGGACCGATAGATGGATTAGTAGTTGCTCCGTTGGCCACACCACTCCATATCTGTTGGCGACTATGCCGACTAGGCCGCGCCGGCTATCGTTCAGCTCAGCACTAACCAATAGGGCTTTGGGTCATGGATATCCATGGACCATGGACGGTCCAAGTGATCACTGACTACCTTCGCATTTGGGAGTTGACGGAAGACGTTCAGTTATGGCTGAATGAAAAAGACAGGTTTTGTTGGCGCTTCAGTGCGGAAGGGGTTTACTCGGCCTCCTCCGGCTTCCAAGGCCATGTTCATTGGCTCGGTGAGGCTATGCGGTGCAAGAGAACTGTGGAAGGCTTCAACACCCCAAGGTCAAATTCCTTTTCTCACTTGCAATTCACAACAACTGTTGGACTGCAAGTCACAGGAATAAGAGGGGTCTCGAGGAGTGCGACCTATGCGCCCTTCGCCATCAGGCGCCAGGGACAATGAATCATCTACTTGTTGACTGCGTCTACACGGAGGAGGTCTGGGTGAGGTTGCGTTGTGCAATCACGATTGGGCAGCCCACACAGGTGGAGCAAATGGCTGTTGATCTTTTTCTTGAATACGCCGGAGAGCTGCGTATCATTGTATTATAGAGAGAAAATAAAGGCCCAAGTACATTACCAACTCATGCCGGTACCATACGTGAGAAGGAAATGACTGTTGATCAATGGCTGATCGAAAGGAAGCTGCTGTGGAACAGTGGAAGGAACTATGCCCATGTTTAGTTCACCTCAAAATTCCAAGTTTTTTCACTCTCTTTCTCCATCACATCAATTTTTAGCCGCTTGCATGGAGTACTAAATGTAGGTAAAAAAATATCTAATTACACAGTTTAGTTAAAAATCACGAGATGAATCTTTTGAGCCTAGTTGGTCCACGATTGGACAATATTTGTCAAATAAAACGAAAGTGGTACTATTCATCAGGTTGAAAAAATCTTCAATCTAAACAAGGGCTATGTCGGGGTCTTGATGCTATTTTTTGTGCTGGTGTCATGGCTAATATGGAAACAGCAGTTGGAATGTTGAGTTGTTGAGCAGTGGTGATGAGCACATGATGGAGTGCGGTGGGGCGTGAACATGAAAAATAACTAGACTGCCAAATAGTAAACTTTTGTCGGCTTTTACTTCTTCAGAAAGCTAACTTGTTAAAAAAGCTTACTTGTTGCAAAAGCTATACAATAGAAATTAAGCCGTTCCAAACAGCGTGAATGACCAGACCTAACCCATCAAACAGCCCATAGGAAACCGGGTCAGAAAGTCAGTACAGCCTGGTTTGCTTCCTGTTCAAACCATCAAACCCGTTTCATTCAATGCGATGGCCACATTACCATGGAACTAACTGCCACACAACGGAGAGTGGTTAGAGGAGCTAATACAGATACGATGACACATGTCACAGGTTTGAATCCCACCGGTGCACCCTCGAGTATTTTCACATGAAAAATCTCATGACTAAGGGTGTGTTCACTTGGTGAAAAGTGAGTGAAAAGTTACTGTAGCACCTTTCGTTGTTATTTGGTAAAATTTGTTCAACCATGGCCTAATTAGGCTCAAAAGATTCGTCTCGACATTTACAGACAAACTATACAATTAGTTATCTTTTTTACCTACATTTAATGCTCCATATATACGTATAAAGATTTGATGTGATGAGTGGAAGAGAAAATATTTTGGGTTTGCATGGGAAGTGAACACACCCTAAGGAAACTTGGAGGAGGTGGGTGGGCTTTATAGGATAGGATTTAAAGAGGTGGGTATCTAGATTCCCGCCTCCATTAATATTTTCAATAATTTTAAAACTAAATATGTACTTTGGATTTGGATAGTAGCAACATAGTTTCAAATATACTAAAACTAGAAGAACGCCCGCATGTTGCTGTGGAAATCACCAGTGAAATTTTACTACTTATATATACTAATATGATTGAATAAATGTAACAACCCAGGTTTTCAAATACCCAAAAATCACAACTTAAAAAGTTTTCCAAACAAAGCCCATGCATTGGTGACTGTACATGTTAGGAAACCACCTTTGTAGTTGCACAAGTAGATCCCAAAGTAGTATATGTTGAGCATTTGCATTTAAAAAACATGTGAGTTGCTTCTTCTTGATTTTATGTGATGCAACAAAATCAACCAAATCTTTGCACTAAGTTTGTTGTGTGTGTTGCCAACCCTTGGCATTGACCCTAATACCCTAGTTGACCCCTAGTGGACCTCATAAGGGGGTATACATGCTTGCCAACACATGTATACACACATAGGAGCCCAAGGCTTAGAATAGAAAATAGAAAAGGGTTTAGGATGGGGAAAGAATTGGAAAAAGGAAAGCAGCCCAGCAGTAGCAGGCGGCCCAGCCTTGCCAGTGTCCCTACTGGCCTGCTTCACCTGCACGACCCAGCAACCACAGCCCAGCAGCCGCCGCGGCCGAGCACCTCGACTGCACTCACGTGCGACCACACGCACGGATGCACGCCACGTCCGCGATCTATGGCGTCCGTGCTTGCCCCCAGCTCACACCCGCACCGCGTGACATTGCCACCATGGCCCTTGCTGCTGACGCCACCCTGTCCTTGCCTTGACCGCCAGGGATTCGAATTGCGAGCGCCCGTGACCTCCCGCCGAGCTCCAAAACCCTAACCTAGAGCCCCTATCCACCCTACACATGGCGTTCCACCTCTCTCCACCGTCCTCGACGCCTAGCCATGGCCGTGCCCGCCTATAAAAGGGCTCCTCTAGAGCCCTAGCACCCTTCCTTCACCCCCGCCGCCACTTTGTGGCAACCCACGAACCACACCAAGCCGAGGAGCAGAAGGGAGAAGGAGAGGAGAAGGAGGACCATGCTGCTAGAGTCGTTCGTGGTCGCTAGAGATGAGGACGGCGCCGATCGTCTTCTTCCCCATCGTGGCTCGGCATGGCACTGCTTCATGTCGCCACGGACATGACTCGTCACTACACTGCTAGCATATCTCCCACGCCACCATGGTGAGCACGCAAGACCCCCCTTCTTGCTCGCCTTCACAAGCTCGCCATGGGCGCCGTTGCGTTCTCTCCACCTGGGAGAGGTGGCAAAGGCTGAGCCCTTAAGCCTCCGCACCACAACACGTGCACTAGGGCACGTACACGGCCAAGACTCGGCCTTGCTAAGCCCCGGACGCTCAGGAATGCTGACATCTTGCGATGCGCACCCACACGATCGCGCCACCTTGTTCCGGCCACCACGAGATGGTAGAGGTTCCCAAGACTCCACGGTTGTGACCGCCTTGCTGTGTCACACGTAAAGTCATCGTCTTTTCGCAGTAGAACGCACCAGAGCTACTGTTGGTGTCTACCTCGTCGGCGCAGCCGCGCACCAGAGCGCTGCCACTCACGGAGGGGAGCGGACGTGGTCCACCATGGATCGTGACTGCGGTGCATGGACCCATGCTACAGAATCCACCGTGAGCCATGCCCGTGGACACAAGCCCATTAGCAGCCTGCCAGTGCCACGTGGATGGCCGAAGAGGATGACACGTGTCTGGGTCCAACACGGCCCAACTCGGCCCAATATCCAACCCGTTAGGCCCAGTCCGAGCCGAGTCAACGTTGACCGATCAACGTTGACTGACCCCACCTATCAATGACCCGTGTCGTTTCGACCAACCAGAGCGAGCCACATGTTAGCCTAGGGTTAATTGTCTTCTTTTTCTTTTTCTTTTTCTTTTTCAGGCCTTAGAAAAATGTGAAACCATAGTCCAAATTTTCCTAAAAATAAGCTCTACATCTTAGGCTTGTGTTTGAGTGCATTTGGATCTTTCTTGCTTCTTTGTGATCGTCTATAGGAGTCGCTTATATCGGCTATATGTCTCGTTCGACAAACCTGGAGGAGCTGTGGACTGAGGAGGAGGACTACGACTACACTGATGAGCTGGGAGACGACCTGCCGCAGGTGCCATGTCCCACCCAACCTCGTGGAATCCTATTAGATATGCAATAATATAGCTGCTAGTGCTTTATTTTATGCAATTGAACTGTGATAGGTTGCATGGTAGAATTGCTTGAAGCCTTTACCTTGACACAACCTTTACCCCTACACACCCGCCATTAGGATAGATGCTCGCTTTTACTTACTACTGCTTCTACTACACATTATATCTGTGATGTGATGATTGGTGGAGGATTGTTTGTGAGTGGCTAAGGCACATGGTGCCATTTAAACTGGTAACAACTTAGAGAGATCTTGGCGTGCGTCTTGGGTGTGTGGTGAGGGTTGAGTCAACCGGACAGGATTCTACGACAAGTCATTTGACGAGTCTTGCCAAGGGGATGCGACCTGGGCATTCCCTACTAGAGGTGCCTGTGGTGGGTATATGTGAGATGAGGAGGTCCCAGGGTGGAGCGTCTTTGCGGGACGAAGCTCCGGGATGGAGGTGTTGTCGAAGCATGGGGTGTTGGTTATCCCCATTCGAGAAGATGTCTTATCTAGTCCTCCTAAGGACCGGTATATTAAGAGAACTAGATTGTAGGACCTTTTGTACACGCCACTCGTCCTTGTTTGGGTGGGGACGGACGTTGACCTGCTAGAGTGGTGCCACTACTATTGGGTTGTTCGCGGATAGTGTAGGGAGGTACGGGCGTATGGCCCACACCCTCCTAAGACAGCGTAGTGACCTTCGGTGGCCCAGAACTACATCTCACAGTCTCAGTGTGCCAGTGGACTCTGGGGTGGCCCAAAGCTGAGTGGTAGGGTGGTATCGCACTAGTTTGGAAGGCAGCTCGATATTAGCTTAGACGGTCTACGCGCCGATGATGGTGATCTTGTGGACTTCTAGGTGTACACGCTCTGTAGAATTGATCGATCTATACTTATAGCCGTGTCCGCGGATATGGACATTACTATGACCTATGCTTCCCTTGATTAGTGAGTGGATTCCTTTATTTTCTCTTCTTCCCCATGGGTTTCGTTGGTTTTTGGCTATTAGCCGTTAAGGCAAGCTACGAGAGGGAGTTGTCCTTGCCGCCTAGAGAGCGAGAGTGTGGTGAGATATGTGTGATAGGATGGGAAAGCGTGTGTGGATGAGATGGGTTAAAACTTGATGAATTATTATACAATTTGATTACACTTGCATAGGAAAAACTACAGCCTAAAGTAGGCCTTTTGCTCTACCCCCGCACTCCACTACCACAAAGCAAACGCAAAGCATAGGGTGGGAGCCAGCATGGCCAGTACAAATCATACTGATAATTGTCTGGCAGGTGACGAGCCTAACTATGACTACTAGGGACATGATTGGGAGGATTAGAGGTCTTGTTCTTCGCTCGAGTTTGGTTCGTGACCATGGTGTCGTCGTTCGCTGCTGTTCTACCTGATGTTGTTCCAGATGCTGCGTGCTTTGAGTGATTCCGCCAAGTGGTGATATAATAATGAGTAAACCTTGCTATTTGTACTCTCCATAAGACAGGTATTTGATGTATGACTATGATATTGACTGTTATTCGATAATGTGATGGAATGATCATCTAGGACTATCACATTATGTTTCGTATATGTGGATTTCCCTTCGTGGAAATCGGGATCGTTTCAATAAATATCATAATACATGTTAGTGGATGATTTTTTAGCATTTTGATGTGGACAACTAAATATATGTTAGTAAATGATATGGCTTGCTAATGTGAATAGTTTGAATGAAGACATAATGACATGTGTTAGTGGTTGCTGATGTGGACACTTTACATGGTGAGATAGTTGAATGTGCTAGTGTGATGTTCTAGTGGATGCTGATGTGGATACTTTGCATGTGGCAAGATAAATTACTAGTGGGGTTTGTTTACATTCTCACAATTTGATAAATCTAGCGTAAACTCATCATTTTTCAAAACTCTTTTTACATGAATATCACATAACCTATTATTTATCAAACAACTTCACACGGATACCACATAACCTATTACTTTCCAAACACTTCTTTCACAGATAATCTCACATAAACTAAACACTTTTGCATAAATCAAACACTTAGGGGTAATATGATTCAAATATGAACTAGAATATTTCACAGTACCATTATAATGTATTACAAAGCTGGATTCATTACACAAGGTATTATTTCGCTGCTCCTACTGTCTTCCCCTCTCCATCTTTGTGAACCCACAACATCATTTTGATCCTGTTGAAGCAGGCTTCGATAAGCTTGATCTTTTGTGGATAATCGGTAAAGATTATGGACCTTCATAGTGGTTGTAGTCTTCAGGACTATCACGCTATCAACTCCCACGACTCTCTACTTTCCGGAGATAATTGTTCCTCTTGTCATTTCCCGGACATGGCATAGCCCATAGTAACATACTTGCACAACACGGCATAGTACTAGTCGTGGTGTTGTCATTAACCTTTTTACCAGGAATGTAGATTAAATAAATTTATTTTTAAGTTCAATCAATTTCAGAAAAATATTATCAATATTACGTCTCCAAATAGAGTTACAATCAAAATTATATTTCATATTTGTTTTGACGGAAGTATATTTCATAGTTAATCCATGATACTTGTTTGACATCATAAATATACTGTTTTTATATGGAATTGATTAAATTGAAAATTGTTTGACTTCTTGTTTTTTTTCCTAAGAGAGCACGAGTACAGGTCGGTCTTTTTTTTGGAACAAGTACAAGTCGGTTACAAAGTTTGCGTTTGCAATACACGGAAAACGGACCCACCGTTTTACTTATTATTATATGTGCAGGCCAAGCCCACCGTTGACGCACCGACCCTCCCCTACGGTCAGCTAGGGCACACAACTGCGACCATAGAAGCATCCGTCCTCCGACGGTCAGAATAGCTAGGGCACACAACTGCGACCATGGAAGCACAAACGGCGCAACCTCCCTCCGATCCGTCCTCCGCCACCTACCCGCGGTGGGTGATGTTCGAGCAGTACTTGAAGATCGAGGCCGAGGGCTCCTCTTGCTCCACGTCCGGCGACGCCAGCAAGACATTGGCGGCCGCCCGCACCAGCACCGGTCTCCCGATCCAAGTCTCCCTCCGCCTTGCAGAGGCCCCAGCAGTTTCATGCGTCTGCCTCCAAATTCCTGACGGCCTTCATGCAAAGGATTCTGAGGTCCTCGCGGCGCACGGCGACTCCGTGCTCATCGAGGTTTCCATCGAAGACGAGCATGACTACACGACAGACTACTTCGTCTACAATGCAGGCGCCGCCGCTGCGGACCCCCCGCGGCTGCCGTCGCTGTCTTTGCTCCCGCCTTTCCATCTCGTTTACCATGGCACCGGCCTCGTGCGCCGTGGCGAGGACGAGCTTGTGGTGGCGCAGCTCCAGACGGTGTCGTCGGCGAGATCGGAACCAGGCACGCCAGAGCTGATGAGGGTGGCCGACCTCTCCTTGTTCCGTGCTGGTGAGTGGAGCGTCAGGCGTCTGAGATCAGGTTTCGCGACGCCAGTGAAGTTCGGAAACTTCCTTCGTTTTGGAGCGCCGTCGTACCTGTCAGCGACAGGCTGCTCTGCTGGGTCGACCTACGGCGCCTCGGCGTTGTGCTCTGCGACGTGTTCGAGGAGACACTGAGGCTGCAGTATCTACCCCTCCCCAGGGATAACATATGGGGGCAGCCATCAAACCGGAACGTGTGCGTCACCGCTGGGGGCAACATGCTCAAGTTCGTCAACATCTCGCTGCAAACTTTCTCGCCACGCCTACACCATCCACACCTGGACGATGAGGATACAAGGGCCTCCGGAGTTTGCGCCGCCCCAAGAGTGCCGCCGCGTCGCGCCCAGGGCCTCCGGGAGTTTGCCACTTGACCACCCCGTCGTGAGCATGGACGACCCTGACCTCATCTGCTTCTGGTTGCACGAGCTCCAGTTGATGGCTATTGGGAGTATAGAGACCGATCCGTAGATCTGCTAATGGTCAACATGAGAAGCAAAACAATACATTCAGTCTCACGCTATGAAGATGGGTTGTTACGCATGGGAGATGATCATCTGATCCCCAGCAGCGTATCGTATTTCTTCAATTCTTATTCTTGTAGTGGGAGTTATGGTACATTGACAGGACAAAGGAAGAAGGGCATTGAGAGGCCACCGTCAGACATCGTTGACGTGGAGCTAATAAGAGCTAAGAGGCGATGTTCAAGCATCACTACCAATCCAACACTGCAACCTGCTTCGTGCGCTGAGCCTTCTGTGCAAGCATCAGAGATCTTTGATGCATTTCAAGAGATACCGAGCTATGGATTGGATCATGATGAGATAATAAAAGCATATAGTATTCTTAGCCGTGACAACTGCCGCCGGTTCAGATCTTTTATAAGGTTACCAAAGAATGTGAGGAAGGATTGGTTGTTGATGGAGATTAAGGCCAACGAAGAGTGATCCCTCAACACTTTGTTTCTTAATTTATCCCCAAAACAATGTTCCTAAGGTCGGACAAGATGTGTGTGAAGTACAGGGAGGTACTGCGTTTTGTCTCAAAATCAACTAGGAATAGCTGTGTTAAGTGTGATTTATTTTCGTTCTAGCACAATGCTTTCTGATGTTCATTTTGGATTGTGCTCATTTATTAATTGAAGTGTTTGTCGAACACTACCTAAGACTTTATAGTAAAATCTGTCTGCGGGAGGATTGGGGCTCACTGAAGCCATTCGCTAGTGGCCTTTCAAAGCATGGCTCCGCATTAGTGTTTGCCTGCTCCATCTGCTCTTTACGCATGGGTTTCGTATCAGCAGGATATTGCATTTTTGTTAGGCTAAGACTTGCCGTGACAATGCATTCTTGAGAACTGCTCCCATACTCTTTTTTTCTAAAAATTGCACGGCTCTTAAAGCAGTCCATCTAACTAATTAACTTCTTCTTTGACTATTTTCTTACTTGGATCCTGCATCGGACTGGCCCATCGAACCACACCTCGTGTCCAGCTCTGACCCAAATCCAACGTCACTTATTTCATTTCCTAGCTACGGAGACCAGCCTAGATCACGCTCTTCGTCCCAGCTTCCTGCATGCCACTGGGAGCCATCGCACGTGGGCAGCGTCGTCCTCGCCAAGAGGAGCGGCATCGTCATGCTCTCTGTTCATCGCTGCGCACTATGGTGCCAGACTGTCATTCTTCCCCTGACAAAAGTGGAAAATCATCCAATGAATTGGGCAAATGGAAATCTGCTGTTAATAGTGTGTCAGTATCAATCCGGGAGAACATATATTAACAATGGACTTTTAGCAATATGATCATAAACTTTGATGCATTAAAGGCAGAGTGAAGGCTCAGTCTGCTGAGATGCATCGGTTACGCTGTGGCAAGATCCTCCATGGCGCGGATTGGGTATGGGGAGCAGACGAACACTGCCGTTTTTTAGCCTCTGAACGACGCCGCGATGACAAGAACAGGGCGGGTGAAGGGGTAGACTAAGAACAGGGGCAGATGAACAAGCACTATGGTTTTTAGCCTCCTAGTGACACCGCGATGACGAACGGAACCTGTCAGCTCTCGCCAAGGCAAGATCTGCGCCCGTCTCTGTGAACATTGAACCGAACAAGCAACTACAGCTTTGGGTCAGGTCTGGCCTTCGACGGGCGAGGCCCATGCGGTACCCAAGAGAAAAATAATAAAGAAAAAAATAACAGTTAGATGGGCTGCTTTAAGATCCGTTCAATTTTCAGAAAAAAGAGTATTGGAGCAGTTCTTTTTGGATAGTTTTAGTTTTCACTTAAGGTCCAATAAAAGTGATTAGAAAGACGAGTAACAATATATAGGACTCTCTCGAGGTAGTATGCTTGAAGCTTAACAAAAATGAGGCTGTACTGCGACTGTGAGAATGACTATGTCACTATGAGCTGAGCTTGTTTGTCCGTTTACCATGAAAGACTTCTAGACCTTTGGAATACGATCTGCTTTGCCTGTTTGCCTGTGGGCTGCAAATGGTCTTTGCTTTGCCTGTATTTGGTCACGTTTAGGTGTTTTCTACACTTCAACTTCACGTATTGTACTGATGGGCGGTATCGAGCAGCCATCTTGGTACCGGCCCTGTATATATATGCACATATGGAAGTGCGTCTTTCATGATATACTAGAATCATGCCCGTGCAATAATTCTACATAATTTAAGTTTAGATGTCCTTAATGATATTATATATTAAAACGGAAGGGATTTGTAAATGCGAACTAAATGTCAATCGAAAGTTTGGATGCAGTCATGTTTTAGAATTTTTTTCTGCATTTAAAATATTATTTATGATGTCAGCATAAATATTTGTGATGCCATCAATATTTTTTGGTTCGTAGGGAGCCTTCGGTTAACACGCGACAGGTCACGCTATAGCAAATCGCGCGACCCCCCTCCACCCGCGTGACCGGCTTCACTCCCCTGGCCGCCCTTTCCTTTTCGGGTCCACCCAACCATCCATCGACAGACAGGAAGCCACTCCTTTCCATATGCATGATGTCTGCCAACGTGTCTCGGAAAATCTATATCTAATAATAAAAAGACAAAATTTCTCACCCCTGATTTTGATTTGGTTCGGCCCCTTCTGAGTCCGACATCAATACACGTAAAATACGGACGGAGATCCTGCCACCAGAACGGATGTCTGACAGGAGTCCGAATCTGAGTTGGTCGGCTGCACCTCACGCCCATGTATCCTTTTCCGTTTTCTTTTCTGTTTCTATCTGTTTTTCCTCCATGAGAAGATGCAACCCCACGCCACGAACAAATAGATTGAGACCAAATCGAATCAAGACTCACCAGATGCGAGAGAACCAAATTGAGGACACCTTGCACCAGGTCGAGTTCAAAACAAGAGCACAAATCAAATCAAACTGAGAACAAATCAGAACCACCACGGACAACTAGATTGTCAGGCGGTGGACACAAATCAAATATGAGCGGAGGCGTCACCTTGGCCAGATGCTTGAGGTACGGGCTGGACGATGTCGGCGAGATCGAAGGCCACCAGGGCCATGGCATCGAGCCGCCGTCCGGCGCCCTACGCGAGCCATCGTCTACCGCCCGCCGCCTTGCCGGCGCCAGGCCACCGTGTGCGAGCCGTTGTCGGCCGCCCTGCGCATGCCGCCGTTTTATGCTCTGCGTGACCCACCACTGGGCCGCCGCGTGCGAGCAATCGACGAGCACGCTTGGCGTCCTGCGCGAGCCACCGCCGGCCTGCCGCGTGTGAGAAGCTGCCAGCGCGCCATGCCTTTCTGCTCGCTGATTTGAGAGACTCACCTGGTTTTTGGATTTTGGTCAACAAGCAAAGAGAAACGAAGATGCTTGCCAGTGCTGGGAGCTTCGGAGTCTGCTACCAGCCTACCACACAGCATACGGATAAGAGAGAAGCCACGGCCCACGGGAGGAACAAAGGGATAAGGACAGGAGTCATTGGAACAGGCGATGGACTGAGATCATGGACCATGGGTCCCATATGTAAGAGAGTAGAAAAGAAGCCACAGGACAAATTCGCGACTTGTTTGAAAATCTTGAAAAACGACGTACAGGAGGCTGACACTAAACCTGAAATATAATGTTTTACTCTGAAACATAATGTTGTTGCATGCTGCCTTTTTTTCTCTCTTTTAAACGATGTGAGTTAAATATTGGTCAGCGAAACAAACAGTAAGTTGTGTGTGTTTTAGGGATGTTTGTGTTCAACTAGCTACACAATGGTATATAAGAATCACATTTATAATTGATCATGACTATATAGAAGCACTAAACTACTTACAGACAGTCAGTACGTTTATTTCGAATCTATATATTATATTTAATTTTTATTTTCATTTTATGAAGATTGTATTTACTACTGATATTGGAGTTACTATGATTTCCAACAAACAACACACTTTTTTATAATAAAACCGCATAGTTTGCAAGTTGCATAAACATCTCTACGTCTAACTATTTAACAATTCATGTGCACTTATATTCTTTTTTATTGTAATTTTTCATATATAATACGACGTAGAGTGGGGGTTCTCTCTCATATCTTTGACTCTCTATTTTTTCAAAGAGAGGGCCACGTTAAAAATTGAAATAAGTTGGATTTAGCAAGAATTGAGGATTAAAACACTATATGTTAATAATCTCTCCGTTGCAAATTATGCCGTTGCTCATTTATTAGGTAAGAGATTAAAATCGTAATTACTCTATTGACTTGAACTCATGAGCTGTACTCATGCGAGCTAAATAGCATATGTTCAACAAACGTTGGACTCTGATTCCAAAGCGTATTAGAACAAATGACAGAAGATATAAATCCCGTTGCAACGCAAAGTCTAAAGAGTGCAGTCGCATTCAGTATGACGTCAGGGTGACGTAATAAAAAAAGCGAATCATTTTATTTAAATCGCTATAACAGTGTATCCGTTTTCAATTCTGTTTGCACCGATATGTTTTACATGACGAGGCGAACAAAACTAGACCCCACTTACTTATGTTTCAAAAAAATTTATTTCAATAGCAATTTATGTGTAAAAATGTGCTAGGAGATTTATGAAATGAGTTGCTACCATATAATACTAAACTTGCTACTCAAAAATATACTAAAGTTTTTGCATGGTATGCATATCGATTGTTACCATGGAAATATAATAAATTTGCTTATATAGTATTTACATAAAGGTATTAACCTTTAAAGAGAGTAATAGACCAAAACAAAACAAGTTACAACATGGAGAGACAAATTATTTAATAAACATTGCATAAGCTGCCAGTTAGGGGGCAAGTTGTTATGCAACAAATTACAAAAAGCCAGAAAATATGACTTGCTGCTAACTGTGAGCATTTATTAAAAAATGAGAGTAGTAATACAAAACAAGACAAGCTGCAACCTGGGGGCAAATTATTTGAACAAGCATTGGATAAGCTGCCAACTTGAGGAGCAAGTTATTATAAAACCAACTATATGAACCGAGAAACATGACTACTTGAAAATTAGAGAGACATTTATTAAAAAGACAAGAGTAGCGGCTCAAAATAGGACAAGCTGCACCCTGAAGAACAAATTATTAGAAGAAACATTGCATAAAGTGCAAATTTAGAGAGTAAGTTATTATATAACTAATATTTAGAATTTAGGAATCCATTTGAACCTAAATGGGTAACAGAAAACTGAAAATAAAAAAATTTAAAAAACTTGACTGAAAACTGAAAAAAAACAAAAAAATTGACCAAAAACTGAAAATAAAAAAATTGAAAAAACATAACTCATTTAACTGAAACTAAAAGACAATGAAAAAAAATGAAATAATGAAACTAAGAAAAGAATACATAATGAAAAAATGATACTTGTAACTGAAATTGACAAACACAAAAAACATAAAAAATGCAAAGAATACTAAAAAACAAATAAAACAAAAAAAGGAAAAAAAATTGCAGCACAAACGAAAAAAGAAAAACACAGCGTGGCCAGGCCAAGAGGGTCGCTCGTCCCGTGGGCCAGGCCGCGTGCCGCAGGAGCGCGACCCTGCGCGCAATAACGTTTGCCGAAACGCCTGTTTCCTGACGCTGCCAAGTGCCAACAGCAATTCGATGAGTAAGGCCTCGTTCACTTCCCATACAAACTCAAAATATTTTCCCTTCCACCCATTACATTAAATATTTGGACATATGCATGGAGCAGTAAATATAGGTAAAAAAATAACTAATTGCTAAGTTTATCTGATTTTTACGAGACAAATCTTTTGAGCCTAGTTACTTCATGGTTAGATAATATTTGTCAAATAAAAATAAAAGGTACTACAGTAACTTTTCACCAACTAAACAACCCTTAAAACAAAAACTCGATGAGCTCTGACCCGTTGCAGTCATTGAGACGAATGGTATTGTGCATTGCTCTGTAGTTTTTCTTGTGTATTCCTGATTTTGTTTTACATGTGAAAATGAGGTATACGACGTCAACATGATGTCATACTGACATCACGTTGTATAGCAGGGCAGAGCTAAGCCTGCCCTACTCGACTGGCGTTCGGCGAGGTGCCGCGGCGGCTACCTGGCAACCACGACGGCGTCAATTCGCCAGCAACGGAGCTCCATAGAGGCGAATTTTACGAGACGATTGATGACGTTCATGGAGGCGCGGCTGCAGAAACTGTGTATATAATAGTAATTTAGTGACGCATAAATTAATTCCAACAATGATAACAACAACATATACCAAAGGTGAATGATTTATCACTAGCATTAAGATCTGAGACAAAGTCGAACTCTCTTGTACTAGTAACAGTAGGAACATAAGAACGAGCAATAGAGAAAGAATAGACATTCTTACAGTGAGATTATCGGCGCTAGCAATAGCGCAACAGAAGACGAGGCAGACCGTTGATGGAGATCGGCGAACACTAGCGTAGAGGGAAGAAGACGTCCAGCGAGCAGTCGCGACGGCGCTTTCCAAAAACCTGATATGCCCCCCTATCCGTGCAGGGCCACGAGGAGACGTAAGCTTCAGAGACCTGCTCTCCCGGCACTGATGACACGTCGGCGGCGGGATGGGGAAGACGGCGGCAGTGTAGCACAGTGGCAAAAGAAGAAGATAAATTCTCTGTGTTCTGAGGACGACGTCTCATCCCAATCAGGGGCAGAGCTACAGGGCATGCCGGGTATGCACCGGCATACCCTGCATGTCAGTTTACATGTACATATATGTATTTCCTCCCAAAAGGAAAAAAGAAAAGAAAAAGGAACACTTACCTGAATTGTGCGAGCATCGGGACTTCGGCAAGGATGCCGCGATCGCGAGCGAGGCCGAGGCCCACGCGGCCAGGCGACGGGAGATGGATTTTTTAACACGAATTTTGATGCCTCGGCTTTCCATCGTGCGCGACGGTGCAGGTACGGAGGATTCGGGCGATCGCGAGATTAGTTGCAGTTGCAGTCCCGACGGCCACGTCTCCCAGTCCTTCGGCGATTCAGCCTTCGTCGCCCAGACGCCCACTCTCCCTACCCTACGAAGGTGCCGGCAGGCCATAACCGCACCGGCGGCGGCGGCTGTGATCGAAATTGAGGTGAGATTCAATTTTTGCTCTTCAGCTTTTCATAATAAATTCATGTAGTTTAATTTCTATTTTTGCTAAGCGCTAACCTTTTAAAATCATCCATCACGCCGTGAGGTCTAGGGTGTGTCCCAGCATCAGAGTGGATCGAGATTGAACTGTTGTTCAATATACATATCATGGAGTGTAAGAGTGTTTTACATAGTCGAATGTGAGATTTCAGTCGTGCATATGCAATTTATTTAATTGTATTTTTTGAACGGTTTCAACCCCTTAAATTTAAATCTTATCGTGTTACTTGGTACATCTGTACTGAGTCGCATTGCAAATTTTATATATTGAATTGTTAAAATAGGTTTACAGAATTCTATATGAAAATTTTTGAACGGCATATCCTGAAATAAAATCTTAGATTCGCCACTTATCCCAATACATACATGCGTCGCGGCTAAGGAAAGTAATTAGCCGCACAATCACAGCACGAACGTGATTGACTTGCCGGTAATCGACTAGAGCAATCACCATTAATGCGAGAATAATTGCTTGCCAAAATAAGCCAGCGCAATTTTCTCTATGTGTGCAAAAATATCGAGTAGCAAAAGGAAGTCATGCACCCGCAAGGTCGAAGCAGGAAATCGCTAGACCATTCACGCGGATGTCCCATGCCCACGCCCTGCCCAGCGAGGCGAGCGAGCGAGCGTGTTTTTCTTCTTTTCCTTTCCCCAGTAGCTTCAACTAGATGGAGACATCTCAACTTTAAGTTGGCCTCACTCCTATATTAGCAATGTGGGACTAAAGTCCCCCACCATATCATGCATGTGTGGGTGGGCCTTTGAAATTTATTTGGAATTATTATTTGGGCCGGCCCAAATCTTCTAACAGTCCCCCACCACATCGCAGAGGTACGCTTCATCTTCCCTATACCAAAGTACTGTAGATATACTAGCTGATCAGTGGAGACCAGTTAAGGTTGAACATCTGTCTAGAACGGCAATATAGACTCATCCACAACTGTACAATGGGCTAGGTCTTGAATTGGCAGTTTGGTGTGAATAAGCTTCACTTGGCGTCTTGACTGATACTAGGCTGCCATGCCTACCCCACGGTGGAGCGTATAAGTGGAGCGTATAAGTCGTACTTCTGTCTCACTTCATGAGCTTTTTAAAGAATACCCAATTCTTACAAACTGCGACTAACAGTTGGGCTCACATAGGTGTGTTCTTACAAGAATACTCTGTAGAATAGTATCTCGCTATAAAGCCTCAGAACACATTAAGACAAAGTCAGCCTTCCTTACAGAAATGAGAGTACTACATCTCCAATGGACTGAGTTAAAGGTGGATTGTACTCTCTTGTTAACCAATAGCTTGTTCGTCCCTGGTCCTATTTCATGGGATCTTCGATCACATAGGTTGGGTTACTACTAACGTTAACTCACATGGGTCTCAATCCCATCTCCTTCGATGCCTTGTCAATCACGGTACGTGATAGTCCCTAAGTAAAGGGTCTGCCAGGTTCTTAGTTGTTTGGATGTAGTCCACAGCTATTACTCCAGAGCTTCTTAATTTTCCTGACGGACTTCAGTCCACTACTAGAGAACAGACTTTCCATCTTTGGATTTAGTTCCTGCCAGATTTTGTCCCGGGAGTGATGGAACATTTAGTTCCGATTGAAATCACCAACCAGGACTAGAATGCCCTGCCCAACGGATAATGCAGTAGGCTTTTGCAGCACTATCTGTTGGGAACCTTTAGTCCCGGTTTGTGGTTCAAACCGGGACTAAAGGTTGCCTTTCAATCTTGGTTGTAGCCACAAACCGGAACAAAAGGCCCAGCTGACCTTTGGTCCCGGTTAGTGGCTCCAACCGAGACTAGAGGTTGACCCTTTAGTCCCGGTAGGCTCCACCAACCGGGACTAAAGGTCTCCACCTATATAATTACGATGGGAGACCTCTCTTTAGTTTCCACATTACAGGACTCATCAGGGTTACGCTAGAACTAACAACAAGCACCTCAAGATATTAGTTCGTATTTGATTAGGTAGATCATCAGTTTAACCAGGTTCTTATAAGATAAGCTTTGCTCTTAACGAAAACTGCATATGAAAAAGGAAATATTTGATTAGATAGATATTAGGATTCCTATTTAGCTTATTTGATATCATAGAGTTCTAACTAGATAAAATCAAATTTCCAAAAGAGAAAGATCTATGTATATGGAGAGCCAGAGTCCGGATCTACATAACCCAGTATATTTTAGAATAGGACTCCACATCACGCTAGACAAGAGGTATACTAACTCTTATGAGCACGGGTTATATCTGTAAGTCTGGAGGAAAAACTCTTCATTGTCGGGCAGTTAGAGGGAGAGAGACCAAAAAAATGGATGGACGAAAAAAAGAGCATGAAATTTTGCCTCTTTATTATTAGGTAGGTATAGATATGACCCTAGATAGTTAGACAAATAGATGTCTTCGAGGCTAAATAAACTGAATAGGAATAGTGAATAGTTAGGAATCTTAATCCAAATATATCTCTCATATTCTGAGTAAACTAAATAAGAATCCTAATCCTAATCCTATTCCACATAAAAAAGAATATACATATTTAAATTTTCTCTTCCTGCGCATGTCCACTCAGATGTACCGTGCATGTATTGTTTTTCATGCTACGTGGTATTTTTTGTAAACTATATTAAGGATCCATATGTATGGTATTTTAGGCAGGTGCCCAAGCAAACAGGAACAAGGATTGTTGAGTCCAACTGCTACACGAGCTAAGCCAAATCGGTCTCCATTGCCGATTAGAAGAAAATCGATTAGGAGATATTATTTATTATTTGACTACTAGGAACAACATAAAACATACTCCCTCCGTCCTTAAATAGAGTGTATTCTAGTTATTTTCAGATAAAATAAGGGAGAGTGCAATAGACGCATGTACCCCTCATTTACCTTCCTAATGTATTGAAATCTGATTCTTTTATTTAGGGTGAACTCTTAGTCTCCTATATAAAATATGGCAAGTACATGAACTACTTCCCTTATATAAAGTAATCACACATTTTATTTAAGTAAACATTATCTTCTTGTTCCATGAATGTATTATATTTGAGGATAAATTTTAAATGTTAGAATGAATTGTATTTGAGGACGGAGTGAGTAGTTGTGCAACTCATGAATAGGAAAGAAGCAAGAAAAGCTAAGGATTAAAGGAAAAGAAGAGACATGCACACAGCGTGATGACCAGAGTCCAGAGGAAATAATTGGAGTAATACGTGTCCGGCTATCAGAGAATCATGCATAGAATGGATATGGATATCAATGCTGAAATCAAATTCCAATTCTAATTCCAACTCTAAATCGATATGAACATCAATGCCGAAATTAAATCGGTGAATACCAAATTATACCATTCGATATGTATATTTTATTGCCCTTTTTTGCAATTAAATGTGTAAAAAGATTCGATATGTATATTTATGCCACTTTTTTTTTTACAATTGTGCGTTGCTAGGTTGTTTTGGATGAACAATACGTGCTATGACGATCACGTCATAGATCAGTACACTTCATATAAGTATCTTAACTACTACTATTGGTTAAGTGAAATTAATTTAAACTTGTCTCCAATCAGCTATTAAGTTAAACTTAAGCAGAATCTAACAATAGTTTTTGAAGCCACTTTTTATTGTAAAGATCAGTTTTTGTATGTGTGAGATCACTTAAAAAAACACCAGATGCGTAAAAACTCACCGCACGGACTCCTGTCCATCCACTTTCAAGGTGATTCTTATCCACATGCGACACACCTCCAGACTCGAGCTGTTGAGCCTCACGCGTCCCTGCAGGGGCATGTTGAGCCCACAAACAGTGAGTTGTCTGTAAGTTCTTGAAATATGAACACAGACAATAAAACAAATAGCTTATACAATGGATTGTCTATTTGACTGTCTCTAAGTTACTTAATGCATGCACACGACTACGATTAGGGATGAAGATCTTTGTACATTATTTTGTTGCTTCTTGATTCTTCATACAAAAGAGATCACATATAAATAAGATGAAAATAATTAAAATATTTCTTAAGAGCCATGAATATAATAAAATACATTAATATATATCCTAGCTGCATAGATATATTATAATTTAATAACTCACACAAAAATATAGACTGCTATAAAATTTGCAAGGCCTCTACTCTCTCCAAAGTACAAGTACTATCCCTAAAGAAACATTAAAAATAGTGGGAAGATAAAAGTAGATGAATAAACCAGACACCCCGCAAAGAAAACGCTCCTTATCTCTTCTAGTCATGTGAAGAGATGCCAACGAATATAGTTCCTGTCAGAAATGATAAGATGGGCGAGGGTTCTTGCTATTTTGAGGAGGCAGATTTTGACGCAGATTAATCATGCGATAGGGGACGATTTGATGGAGATTAAAAGGTGGAGCGGCGGATGGCGTTTGAATCCCCTCGTCAAGGCATCTTGGTCCGCTCACTTTTGGATGGAACCGATTTAATTTCGGCATTGATGTTCATATCGATTTAGAGTTGGAATTGGAATTGGAATTGGAATTTGATTTCAGCATTGATATCCATATCCATTCTATGCATGATTCTGTGATAGCCGGACACGTATTACCACTATACCACAGCCAAACTATAACGTCACACAACAATCGCTAAAACGTAATATTAACGTCACACAATCGGTGGCTATAACTTTGTAACAAATCATCGATCGCTATTTTTATTTATACTGGTGGAACATCGGTCGCTACGAATTTTTAGCCGTTGACCACAAATTATTGGTCGCTATAAACAAATCCAAGAGTCCAACGATCGGTCGCTATAGCCCATTTTCATTTCTGGCGCGCTCAGCCTCGCCCACTCCCGCGTAGTGAAATTAGATGGCCCACCGGTCAGCATCTAACACAAAAACCCTATCCCTAGCTCTTACCCACACCCAACCAGGAGAGGCAGCCGCCGCACACCATCCCCGACTCCCACCAGACGCAGCGCCGCTGCATCTCAGTGCTGCTGCCGCGGCTGACGTCCCCATCCAGCGCCGCCTTGGCTGCCGTCCCCACCGAGCGCCGCCGCGGCTACCGTCCCCACCGAGCGCCGCCGCGGCTGCCGTCCGCACCAAGCGCCGCCGCGGCTGCCATCCCTAGCCAGCGCCGCCGCATCTCCGGGCCGCCGCCGTGGCCGCCATCAAGGAGAGCCGTCGCGACCGTCGTCGGGGCCGCCATCGCCACACACTCGGACTCGCCCGAGCCGCGGTAGCCGTTGTCCCCGGCCCGCCCCAGCCCGTCGTCGCAATCGCGTCCCCTGTCCCACTACCCACGAGCTTGAACAGGAGTGTCCCGGAGCAGGTACTGGTTCTCTTCCGTTCCAGCCCCTTCCACTGCTCCCTTCCCTCCCTATCCCCTCTCTGCATTGGTCCCCTTTTCAGGCTTCCATGGACGTGCGCACAGCAGGCCAGCATGGAGGCTTTACTCCTTTTTTTTTCTTTTTACTAGATGGAACCCTGTGAGAACGATGTCACCTGCATTTGATTGCACATATATACTGTGTCAAAAAAATAGCATGGTCAGTGATTTTTGTGTGGCTTGAATGGAAATACTGAGAACAATAGAAGTATGCAATTTATCCCCATGCATGGTCGACTTATTATTTCAAATGAATTGGTTAGTAGCTTGCTAATTAGAATGTGTTTAATTTTCACCAATTTGCTTGATGAAGAAAGTTTGATGCGTCGGTCATTTGTAGCTATTATACTTACAGTGATGCATCGGTTAGTGGCCAGGCAGCAGTGATACATCGCAAGTGATGACCATACCTCTAGTAGTGATCATCTAAAATATTGACATTCAAAAAAATCATCTAAAATATTAGAGCTACCGTACCCCCTTTCAATTCGCTTCTACTTGATTTCCGTATTGGGTACAGCTTTTGCGCTACCATATCTTGGAAAATAAAATGGACACACGGTTTAGCAGCAAGGACTGAACTGTAAGCTTGACCAGGTAGAGAGATCGTGCATACACGCCAGACGAGTCTCAGTCTGTCCTGCTGGTTTGACGACCAGACCAAAATGCATATACACACCACCTACTAAATCACTAAACAAATGCCAAAACTTGGCTGTATTATAATGCTAAGGCTCCATATAATTGTGTACTCCTTCAAATTGTTGCTGTAGCCCCAGCTGGGTAATGCTCCATATACTATGTCGTGTACCAATTTTCTCTGAACTTGTTGGTATATACTAGCCAAGTCTGACGTCATCATATTGTTATTGTAGCTTCTCCACGTGTAGTTGGACACCTTGGGAAGGCATTTGAACGCGCTCTTGGCAGCAGCTCTACTTGTTTGTATTGGTAGGTTTCTGTTTCCCTAGCTGTTGCTCTCTTTTGTTTTCATGTTGTGGAAGTATGTGACTATTTCAGTGCTTATGATATGTTTTTTTTTATTTCATATTGAAATCTACTTGATGTCTTGCTTGAAGGTTGAACATGGATAAATCATGGATTGATGATAATGCTAGGTAAAGACCATTAACTTCACAAATATTGAAAGTTCTATATACATGTCAAATGGTATTTAACCAAAAATTTTCACATAGGCACACCAAGACATATTTGCAAGGAGTAAACAGTTTCTTAGCTTTTGCTTTTAGTAATTCTGCAGTGGGCAGCAAGATATTATGTCCATGTAGAAAGTTTGTAAACTCATTTTGGAAAGAGGCAAGTGAAGTCCGTGAGCACTTGATATGTGATGGATTTCTAAAAGGGTATAGAACATGGAACTTACATAGAGAAGCTAGCTCTTCTACTGCTGCTGCTGCTGAGGTCATAGAGGAGTCTAGTGAGGATGATGAATTATCTGATTTGCTTAGAGACTTAGCTGCCGGTCTAGATGATAGAGGAGATTTTGAAGACAATAGTTCAACTTTGGAGACTTGTCCTGAACTAGTTGCCCTTCAAAAGTTGGTAGCAGAAAATAGCAAAGAGCTATTCCCAAATTGCAAGAAATATACACAGCTAAGGTTCCTAATTAGGTTGCTCCACATCAAACTCCTAGGAGGATGGACTGATATCACACACCTTTCACACGGATATCACATAACATATTACTTTCCAAACACTTCTTTCACAAATAATCTCACATAAACCAAACACTTTTGCATAAATCAAACACTTAGGGGTAATATCATTCAAATATGAACTAGAATATTTCACAGTACCATCATAATGTATTACAAAGCTGGATTCATTACACATGGTATCATTTCGCTGCTCCTACTGTCTTCCCCTCTCCATCTTTGCGAACCCACAACATCATTTTGATCCTGTTGAAGCGGGCTTCGATAAGCTTGATCTTTTGAGGATAATCGGTAAAGATTATGGACCTTCATAGTGGTTGTAGTCTTCAGGACTATCACGCTATCAACTCCTACGACTCTCTACTTTCCGGAGATAATTGTTCCTCTTGTCATTTCCCGGACATGGCATAGCCCATAGTAACATATATACTTGCACAACACGGCATAGTACTAGTGGTGGTGTTGTCACTAACCTTTTTACCAGGAATGTAGAATAAATAAATTTATTTTTAAGTTCAATCAATTTCAGAAAAATATTATCAATATTATGTCTCCAAATAGAGTTACAATCAAAAGTATATTTCATATTTGTTTTGACGGAAGTATATTTCATAGTTAATCCATGATACTTGTTTGACATCATAAATATACTGTTTTTATATGGAATTGATTAAATTGAAAATTGTTTGACTTCTTGTTTTTTTTCTAAGAGAGCACGAGTACAGGTCGGTCTTTTTTTTTGGAACAAGTACAAGTCGGTTACAAAGTTTGCGTTTGCAATACACGGAAAACGGACCCACCGTTTTACTTATTATTATATGTGCAGGCCAAGCCCACCGTTGATGCACCGACCCTCCCCTACCATACGGTCAGAATAACTAGGGCACACAACTGTTCAGCGGTGATGACGGCGGCGGCGACCATGGAAGCACAAACGGCGCAACCTCCCTCCGATCCTTCCTCTGCCACCTACCCGCGGTGGGTGATGTTCGAGCAGTACTTGAAGATCGAGGCCAAGGGCTCCTCTTGCTCCACGTCCGGCGACGCCAGCAAGACATTGGCGGCCGCCCGCACCAGCACCGGCCTCCCGATCCAAGTCTCCCTCCGCCTTGCAGAGCCCCCAGCAGTTTCATGCGTCTGCCTCCAGATTCCTGAACGCCTTCATGCAAAGGATTCTGAGGTCCTCGCGGCGCACGGCGACTCCGTGCTCATCGAGGTTTCCATCGAAGACGAGCATGACTACACGACAGACTACTTCGTCTACAATGCAGGCGCCGCCGCTGCGGACCCCCCGCGGCTGCCGTCGCTGTCTTTGCTCCCGCCTTTCCATCTCGTTTACCATGGCACCGGCCTCGTGCGCCGTGGCGAGGACGAGCTTGTGGTGGCGCAGCTCCAGACGATGTCGTCGGCGAGATCGGAACCAGGCACGCCAGAGCTGATGAGGGTGGCCGACCTCTCCTTGTTCCGTGCTGGTGAGTGGAGCGTCAGGCGTCTGCAGATCAGGTTTCGCGGCGCCAGTGAAGTTCGGAAACTTCCTTCGTTTTGGAGCACCGTCGTACCTGTCAGCGACAGGCTGCTCTGCTGGGTCGACCTACGGTGCCTCGGCGTTGTGCTCTGCGACGTGTTCGAGGAGACACCGAGGCTGCAGTATCTACCACTCCCCAGGGATAACATATGGGGGCAGCCATCAAACCGGAACGTGTGCGTCACCGCTGGGGGCAACATGCTCAAGTTCGTCAATATCTTTCCCCGTTGCTGCTGTGGCGGCGCTGGTGCCTCCCACTGCGAACGTTCTCGCCACGCCTACACCATCCACACCTGGACGATGAGGATCGGCAATGACGACGACATGGAGTGGGTGAGGGACGGCATGGTTGATGCCACCGAGCTCTGGGCGCTCGACTCCTACAAGGGCCTCCGGAGTTTCCCACTTGACCACCCCGTCGTGAGCATGGACGACCCTGACCTTATCGGCTTCTGGTTGCACGAGCTCCCAGTTGATGGCTATTGGGAGTATAGAGACCGATCCGTAGATCTGCTAATGGTCAACATGAGAAGCAAAACAATACATTCAGTCTCACGCTATGAAGATGGGTTGTTACGCATGGGAGATGATCATCTGATCCCCAGCAGCGTATCGTATTTCTTCAATTCTTATCCTTGTAGTGGGAGTTATGGTACATTGACAGGACAAAGGAACAAGGGCATTGAGAGGCCACCGTCAGACATCGTTGACGAGGAGCTAATAAGAGTTAAGAGGCGATGTTCAAGCATCACTACCAATCCAACACTGCAACCTGCTTCGTGCGCTGAGCCTTCTGTGCAAGCATCAGAGATCTTTGAGGCATTTCAAGAGATACCGAGCTATGGATTGGATCATGATGAGATAATAAAAGCATATAGTATTCTTAGCCGTGACAACTGCCGCCGGTTCAGATCTTTTATAAGGTTACCAAAGAATGTGAGGAAGGATTGGTTGTTGATGGAGATTAAGGCCAACGAAGAGTGATCCCTCAACACTTTGTTTCTTAATTTATCCCCAAAACAATGTTCCTAAGGTCGGACAAGATGTGTGTGAAGTACAGGGAGGTACTGCGTTTTGTCTCAAAATCAACTAGGAATAGCTGTGTTAAGTGTGATTTATTTTCGTTCTAGCACAATGCTTTCTGATGTTCATTTTGGATTGTGCTCATTTATTAATTGAAGTGTTTGTCGAACACTACCTAAGACTTTATAGTAAAATCTGTCTGCGGGAGGATTGGGGCTCACTGAGGCCATTCGCTAGTGGCCTTTCAAAGCATGGCTCCGCATTAGTGTTTGCCTGCTCCATCTGCTCTTTACGCATGGGTTTCGTATCAGCAGGATATTGCATTTTTGTTAGGCTAAGACTTGCCGTGACGATGCATTCTTGAGAACTGCTCCCATACTCTTTTTTTCTAAAAATTGCACGGCTCTTAAAGCAGTCCATCTAACTAATTAACTTCTTCTTTGACTATTTTCTTACTTGGATCCTGCATCGGACTGGCCCATCGAACCACACCTCGTGTCCAGCTCTGACCCAAATCCAACGTCACTTATTTCATTTCCTAGCTACGGAGACCAGCCTAGATCACGCTCTTCGTCCCAGCTTCCTGCATGCCACTGGGAGCCATCGCACGTGGGCAGCGTCGTCCTCGCCAAGAGGAGCGGCATCGTCATGCTCTCTGTTCATCGCTGCGCACTATGGTGCCAGACTGTCATTCTTCCCCTGACAAAAGTGGAAAATCATCCAATGAATTGGGCAAATGGAAATCTTCTGTTAATAGTGTGCCAGTATCAATCCGGGAGAACATATATTAACAATGGACTTTTAGCAATATGATCATAAACTTTGATGCATTAAAGGCAGAGTGAAGGCTCAGTCTGCTGAGATGCATTGGTTACGCTGTGGCAAGATAATCCATGGCGCGGATTGGGTATGGGGAGCAGACGAACACTGCCGTTTTTTAGCCTCTCAACGACGCCGCGATGACAAGAACAGGGCGGGTGAAGGGGTAGACGAAGAACAGGGGCAGATGAACAAGCACTATGGTTTTTAGCCTCCTAGAGACACCGCGATGACGAGCGGAACCTGTCAGCTCTCGCCAAGGCAAGATCTGCGCCCGTCTCTGTGAACATTGAACCGAACAAGCAACTACAGCTTTGGGTCAGGTCTGGCCTTCGACGGGCTAGGCCCATGCGGTACCCAAGAGAAAAATAATAAAGAAAAAAAAATAACAGTTAGATGGGCTGCTTTAAGATCCATTCAATTTTCAGAAAAAGAGTATTGGAGCAGTTCTCTTCTTGAGATCTTTTTGCATAGTTTTAGTTTCGGTAAAGATATATCACAGACGTCCGACACGGTCGGACGCTACCACCCACTCGCTCGCTCGCATGACTCCCGTCTCTTCACTTCTTCCTCCTCGCATGCCACGCCTCTCCACTCCCGCTCGCCTCTCGCACCTCCGCCCCCTCGCTGCTCGCGTGCCCGCACCATCGTTGGGATGGCCTGCACCACGCGTCGCACCCCAGCGAGCTCGCTGCGCTCCCGCGACGCGTCGTGCTTCCTTCCCCCTTCTCCCCTCGCGCGCACCGCGCCCTCCCACACACCTTCGTTTCCTCTGCGACCTGGCTCTGGCACCTCACCGGAGATGAGGGTGACGGTGGTGGCTCCGACGAGGTAGGTGGCGGAGGGATCTAGATCTGGAGCCTCCTCTTCTCCCTTCCTCTCTCTTGATCTGGATCTCCTCTCCTCCCCCCTCTCTCTAGATCCGGATCTGAGATTTTCCCCCTCCCTCCTCCTCCTCCCCCTCCACCTCCTCCTCCTCCCTCCTTTGGATCTAAGGTTTTGATGGCGGCTAGGGTTTGTGGCAAGTCATATCTAAGCTACGTGCAACAGATGATGTGAAATGTTTGCCCGATTCTCTGATGTTGCTGTTCTTTTTGAGATGTTTCAATAATTTTTCTCCTTGTTTGCAGCATCATCCCCCATGTTTCCAGACGTTTCATTAGTATCGCTTCTGATGTTGCAGTAGCTTCTTCTCCTATATTGCAGTAGCTTCTTCTCTTCATTGTAGTAGCTTCTTCTCCTTGTTTGCAGCAGCTTTCTTCTCCTTTTTGTTGCAATAGCTTCTTCTCCTTTGTTGCAGTAGCTTCTTCTCCTTGTTGC
This sequence comes from Saccharum spontaneum, assembly GCA_022457205.1. NCBI lineage: Eukaryota > Viridiplantae > Streptophyta > Magnoliopsida > Poales > Poaceae > Saccharum > Saccharum spontaneum. The sequence continues at coordinate 14,672,245 of CM039598.1, forward strand.
AGTAGGTTCTTCTCCTTTTGTTGCAGAAGCTTTCTTCTCCTTGTTGCAGCAGCTTCTCCTTGTTCCATTAGTTGTTTTTCGATGTTTCAACAATTTTTTTGGTTTTGTTTCACCAGTTTTTTCTACTTGTTTCATTACGTGTTTTCCCGATGTTTCAACAGTTTTTTCGTTTGTTTCACCAGTTCTCTCCTGTTTGTTTCATTAGGAGTCCTTCTTTGTTGCAATAGCATTATACCCCTGCTGCACATGGGAGGGTGGAGCATGGTGGTGAGCTGGTGGCGGGGCTCCGTGCGGGGGTGGGACGAGGGTTCGCGAGTTCCCGTGCGGGAGCGGGGCGGGGGTCACATTTTCTGTTTTCATTTTCGTGGGGCGGCGCGGGACGGGCGGGAGGCGCTGGCAGGATTGGGGAGCGTCCGGACGCCCCCTGGAGCCGGGCGTTCGGGCGCTAGCAGTTCCCTTTTAGTTTTCACTTAAGGTCCAATAAAAGTGATTAGAAAGACGAGTAACAATATATAGGACTCTCTCGAGGTAGTATGCTGGAAGCTTAACAAAAATGAGGCTGTATTGCGACTGTGAGAATGACTATGTCACTATGAGTTGAGCTTCTTTAATTTGCCCGTTTACCGTGAAAAAGACTTCTAGACCTTTGGAACACGATCTGCTTTGCCTGTGGGCTGCAAATGGTCTTTGCTTTGCCTGTATTTGGTCACGTTTAGGTGTTTTCTACACTTCAACTTCACGTATTGTACTGATGGGCGGTATCGAGCAGCCATCTTGGTACCGGCCCGGTATATATATGCACATATGGAAGTGCGTCTTTCATGATATAATAGAATCATGCCCGTGCAATAATTCTATGTAATTTAAGTCTAGATGTCCTTAATGATATTATATATTAAAAAAGAAGGGATCTGTAAATGCGAACTAAATGTCAATCGAACGTTTGGATGCAGTCATGTTTTTAGAATTTTTTCTGCATTTAAAATATTATTTATGATGTCAGCATAAATATTTGTGATGCCATCAATATTTTTTTGGTTCGTAGGGAGCCTTCGGTTAACGCGCGATGGGTCACGCTATAGCAAATCGCGCAACCCCCCTCCACCCGCGTGACCGGCTTCACTCCCCTGGCTGCCCTTTCCTTTTCAGGTCCACCCAACCATCCATCGACAGACAGCCAGCCACTCCTTTTCTTCTGCATGATGTCTGCCAACGTGTCCAGGAAAATAAAGTCTAAGGCTATCCGCACCGGGCACCTGCACCCGGCACGGAACGCCAATAGTAGAGGCGCTCAGCCCGCACCGTTGAACTGGAAAAGCGACGGTACCCTTGCGATTTGAACAGTTCCACGCCAAAGGTGGAAGTGCTCCCATCGCACGCTATCCTCGCCGCATCACCCCTCCGGCCTCTTCCCGCGTCCCCGCAGACCCCGCCTCCATCCCTGCCACGGTCAGCCACCGCCTCGGAACCCGCCGACCCCGCCTCTGTCCCTGCCGCGGTTGTTGCTTTTGGGGGGCATATACAGGTCCCCGTGTGGTAGCTGCTCTCCCATATACCGTTTCTGCCAAGTGGGTCCCAGCCTTTTACCATGTGCATTCGAGACCGGGGCGGTGCGGTCAGCCTAAAGAGTGCAGTCGCTTTCAGTATGACGTCAGGGTGACGCAATAAAAAAAAGCGAATCATTTTATTTAAATCGCTATAACTTTTGAATAGTGTATTCGTTTTCAATTCTGTTTGCACCGGTACGTTCTACGTGACGTGGCGAACAAAACTAGACCACACTTACTTATGTTTCAAAAAAAAAATTATTTCAGTACCAATTTATGTGTAAAAATATGCTAGGAGATTTATGAAATGAGTTGCTACCATGTAATACTAAACTTGCTACTCAAAAATATACTAAAGTTTTTACATGGTATGCACATTGATTGTTACCATGGAAATATAATAAATTTGTTTATATAGTATTTACATAAAGGTACTAACCTCTAAACAGAGTAATAGACCAAAACAAAACAAGCTGCAACATGGAGAGGCAAATTATTTAATAAACATTTCATAAGCTGCCAATTAGGGGACAAGTTATTATGCAATAAATTACAAAAAGCCAGAAAATATGACTTGTTGCTAACTGTGAGCATTTACTAAAAAATGAGGGTAGCGATACAAGACAAGCTGCAACCGGGGGCAAATTATTAGAACAAGCATTGGATAAGCTGCCAACATGAGGAGCAAGTTATTATAAAACCCACTATATGAATAGAGAAACATGACTAGCTGAAAATTAGAGGGATATTTATTAAAAAGACAAGAGTAGCGATCCAAAATAAGACAAGTTGTACCCTAAGGAGCAAATTATTAGAAGAAACATTGCATAAGGTGCCAATTTAGAGGGTAAGTTATTATATAACTACTATTTAGGATTTAGGAATACATTCGAGTCTAAATGGGTAACTGAAAACCGAAAATAAAAAACATGACTGAAAACTGAAAAAAACAAAAAAAATTGACTGTAAACTGAAAATAAAAATTTTTGAAAAAACATAACTCATTTAACTAAAACTAAAAGACAATGAAAAAAATGAAATAATGAAACTGAAAAAAGAATACATAATGAAAAAATGATACTTGTAACTGAAATTGACAAACACAAAAAACAAAATGCAAAGAATACTAAAAAACAAATCCATACCTAATAATAAAGAGGTAAAATTTCAGGTCTTTTTTTTATCCATCCATTTTTTCTTCCACCTCTCCTAAACTAACTCACCGCGAATGTGAAAAATTATCCCTTCTCGTTTTCCAAAACCCTCCTGATTTATATACAGGACATACATAGGGTTTCGTGAGGTAATATAGATAGGAATCCTAATTCTAATCCAAATAAAACTTTCTGATTTTTAGTAACAATTCTAATCCAAATAGAAAAGAATTGGATAGCTAGGAATTTTAATCCAAATAGATTCTTCTGATCCTGCTGAGTAACAATCCTAATCCGAATAGAAAATAATAAGAGTTATTTGTATCTTTAATAATAAGTTATCTATATCTTTAATAATAATAAGTTATCTATATCTTTAATAATAATTCTATACCTAATAATAAAGAGGCAAAATTTCAGGCTCTTTTTTTTGTCCATCCATTTGTTTGGTCTGTCTCCCTCTAACTACCGAATAATATATAACTCGTGCTCATACGAGTTAGAATAACTCTCTCTACCGTGATACGGAGTCCGATTAAAAAACGTATTAAGTTGTGTATTTTATCCGGACTCATAAGTTATGCTCATATTTTGATGCACACACAGACACGGTTCACAGTCTCGCTAAGGAAATAGAGCCCAGCAACGAATCCCTGGCATGAATACAACTCGAATACGTGTTTTATTAAATAAAGGATATTTCAATTTCTAACTCCTTAACATGAATATAAATCGGATACGTGTTCTACTAAACAAAGGATATTTAAATTTTTAACTCCCTAGAATAAATTACATACAACTTGATTACGTGTTCTACTAAACAAAGATATTTAAATATTAAAAATTTAAAGAACACTATCATACTAGGAAAGATGTCCTAACAGGACAACGATTCATTTAGGAATACAAAACACAGATTAAACTGAGTTCGTGTTATATTTACTTCTTATAGCTACGTGCTCAACTACACGTCTCTGCCGGCTTGCCGGTGCACCTTGGCTTGCGTATCATGTACATTGTGGCGTGCTTCCGCCGGTGCTACTCAACATGCCAAAGTCGCCATGGTGGCTCGCGATGTGTGAGCACCATGCCGATGCACATGCGGTGCTCATGCACACCTTGGAGACCCCGATCGAGGCCGACCTGCGCCTCGAGGAGCTACAGCAGGCCATTAAGGAACCACAGGTCAGTGATAGTGACAGAGGCAACGTGCGAGCGTGCGCTGGATCCTCATTTAGGTGGTTGGCGTGCACTTCTTCCAGCAAGTATCCGGCATCGACGCTATCGTGCTCTACAGCCCGCTGGTGTTCTGCTGTAGCTCGGCGACACCGTTGGGCGTCGGCATCGTCAAGATGTGCTTCGTCCTAGTGGCACTACTACAGATTCAGTCAACAGTGCTGACCACATCACTGCCGAAATTAGGATAACCGGCAGTGATGACCCTTCACTACCGGTTCTAGGCTCTGACAACCAGAAAATAATTCGGGGGTGCGAGAACCGGCAGTGATAACAACTATCACTGCCGGTTTGTGCCTCCCGCCGGCAGTGATGACAACTCCACTTATCACTGCCGGTTCAAGCCAAGAACCGACAGTGATTTGATTCTATCACTGTCGGTTCTAGGATAGAACCGACAGTGATGAGCCTGACAGCACAAAAAGGTTGTAGCCGTCATCTTCTTCCTCCACTCTTTTATCCCGAGAACAGAGGCGCGCGTTTGGGCCACTCCCTCCAATGTTGTGGTCGTCCAAATCCGTGAAGCTACCACTTGAATTTGGAAGAATGGCTTGATCTTTTTGCTTTAAGGTTAGTAACCAGCCTCCATTCCTTCGATTTTGTTGCTTAATTAGCTTTGTTTTGATGGCTATAATGCTTGATTCTCATTCTTATTTCTCCATTCTTCTACAGAGCACTTTTCTAATTCATGGCTATAATGCATTGTTAGTATGTGATGTTATAATTGGTTCTTAGGAGTAGAGTAGATTCTTTTACAATGTTGATGAGCAAATTAACCCATGTGTCACCAAACAATGCATTGTTTGAGCAGTAGTGGCGGATCTACAGGGGGGCTGGGTGGGCTCCAGCCCCCCTAATGACTTGATTTACTACTAGAAACATTGTAGCAAAAATCTCAAATCACCATTAAATTTTCATGCAAATCAACATCTCCATTGTTTTTAGCCCCCCCTTGATTATCATCCTGCATCGGCCACTGGTTTGGAGCTACATTGTTGTTCATGATCATGTCTCCAATTTTAGTATTTTTTTAAATTAATGTCTCTATTTTTATGTGGCATGGAGTAGAATAATTGTTCTACAATATTGTGCAATAATTATTTTTTATGGGGCTGCGATTTTTAATTTATATGGGCATTGTTTGGAGCTACATTGTTATTCATGATCATGTCTCCAAATTTAGTCTTTTTTTAAATTAGTGTCTCCATTTTTATGTTGCATGGAGTAGAATAATTGTTCTTCAATATTGTGCAATAATTATTTCTTATTAAAACTTTCCTATGTTTCCTCTGCCCGGCCCATTTTACCTGTGCAGACATGGATCGAGGGTGGATGTACGATCTGTCATGTACAGACCAACGGTACTTGACGGACATTGACGATTTCATCAAGCTCGCTAGAGCCAATGCTGGGGACTCATAGCCTGTATTCTGTCCATGCAAAGATTGCAAGAATACGAGAAAATGGGACGACGTGGAGCATATACGATTGCAGTTGATTACCAGGGGGTTCATGGGAGACTACACGATTTGGACTTTGCATGGGGAGGTTGGTCAAAATGTTGCACAAGAAAACAATGATGATGTGCCCATGCCTAGCGTATCCCTAAACGCATTTCTGCCTATTGATGATGACCAATGCTACACAGTACCTGTGCCTACCAACGATAATGTGTTTAGGAATACATTAGTTGACGACACAGAGGAAAATGATGGCATTTCACAGTTTCTACATGATGTGCATGGCGGATTCCTTAGTGCTACACAGTTGAAAAAACTGGAGATCATGAGAAAGGATGCAAAAACACCATTGTATCCGACCTGCCCAATAAGCAAACTGGAAGCTAACATCATGCTATTAGAGTTCAAATCAACGAATGGATTGAGTGATAAAGGCTTCGATAGCTTGTTAGGTATACTACATAAACTGCTCCCGAAGGGTAGCGAGTTACCAGAAAAGACTTACCTGGCCAAGCAAATGATTTGCCCAATCGGCCTCGAGGTTGAGAAAATACACGCGTGTTCCAACGATTGCATATTGTACCGTGGAGAAAAATACAAAGACTTGAATGCGTGTCCCAAGTGTAAAGCTCCCCGATACAAGCAAGGGCCGTCAAATCAGGGAAGCAAGACCAGAGGAGGGCCCATAAAGGTCGTATGGTATTTTCCTATAGCTCCACGAGTGCATAGGTTGTTTGCAAATGCAAAGTCAGCCAAACTGTTGCGTTGGCACGGCGAAGAGCGTAAGAAAGATACAATGTTGAGGCACCCCGCCGACGGGTCGGACTGGAGGACTATCAACACTATGTTTTATAAGAACATCGGTGGAGAGGTAAGGCATCTTTGGATAGGTTTGAGCACAGATGGGATGAATCCGTTTGACCAGGTTAGAAGCAATCATAGCACTTGGCCAGTGACGCTATGTATATACAACCTTCCACCCTGGCTTTGTATGAAACGGTCATACATCCAGATGCCACTACTAATCCAAGGGCCAAAACAACCTGGTAATGATATTGATGTGCTTCTACAACCAGTGATCGATGAACTACTACAGATGTGGGAGACGGGTGTGAAGGATGTTTGGGATGAGTACAAAAAAGAACATGTCACGATAAAGGTTATACTTATCGCTACAATCACTGACCTGCCAGGGCAAGGTTGCTTGTCTGGAGAGAAGACAAAAGGATACACTGGGTGTGTCGAGTGCTTGGATGAGACTGATGCTATACATCTACCAGAAACAAGAAGATGGTCTATATGGGACACCGTAGGTTCCTACGAAGGGATCACCCTTACCGCAGGAATATAAAAGATTTTAATGGGACTACTGAGAAACGTGGACCTCCAAAGTATCGAGACGGGAAACAGATACTTAAACAAGTAAGCAAACTCACAGATGTTGTCCTTGGGAAGGGGGAAGGTGCAGTACCAGCGCCAGCCGGTAGTATCTGGAAGAAAAAATCAATCTTTTGGGAACTACCTTATTGGCCACTTTTGAGTGTACGTCACTGTCTTGATCCAATGCACATAACTAAAAACGTATGCGGTAACACACTTAACATGTTGATGAACACCAGGGGAACAACAAAGGATTCTCTCACGACACGCTTGGACATGCAACACCTGGGCCTCAGGAAGGAGTTGCACCCAATAACTCTTGAGGATGGCCACTTGAAACTTCCGGTGGCATCATGGACACTGAAAAAGGAAGAAAAGGCCATGCTTATTTCTTTCTTCAATGATCTCAAAGTGCCAACTGGCTACTGTGCGAACCCGAAGAGGCTAGTTAACATGAGAGAACTTAAGTTTAACTATGGTTGTATGAAGGCCCATGACTGTCATGTCATTATGACTCAGCTGCTCCCAGTTGCTCTACGAGGTATCCTCCCTGACAAGGTCCGTGCTCCAATCATAAAGTTGTGTTCGTTCTTCAACGTGATCTCTGAAAAGGTCATTGAAGGGGCCAAGCTAGACCAGCTGAAGCAGGAGATAACCGAGATTCTATGCAGGCTTGAGATGTATTTCCCACCGACTTACTTTGACATATCAGTGCATCTACTTGTTCATCTTGTGGACCAAATTAAAGCCCTTGGCCCAATGTACCTACACCAGATGTTTGCTTTCGAGAGGTTGATGAAAGTTTTCAGGCGGTATGTTAGGAATAGATTCAGACCAGAAGGGAGCATGGTAGAAGGATGGACAACAGAGGAGGCCATTGAGTTCTGCACATATTATATGGACATCAATCGGGTCGGAGTTCCAGTATCTCGTCACGATGGAAGACTAGGGGGCAAAGGAACGATAGGTGAGAAAGCTGTCAAAATAGTCGAAGTGGTTTCCTTCAGACAGGCACACTTCACTGTTCTCCAGCAGGCCGACGGTGTGATGGCATACATTAATGAGCACAAGCAGTTACTGCAAAGTAAGCACATCGGTAGGTCACCGGCTTGGCTTGAGAAAAAACATAAGGAGGAATTCGGTGACTGGTTTCGACGCCGCAGGCTAGGAATGGTGTCGGGATGTCAGCTAGATCTCTTAGCTGCCGGACCTTCGACGGTGATGATGTACCAAGGTTATGATATAAATGGTTTTACATTTTACATAAAAAACAGGATGGAAAGAGCACCAACCAAAATAGTGTTGTTCGTTTCGACGCCCACGATGAATACGGCACGGTGGAGGCAACATACTATGGTTTCATAGATGAGATATGGGAGCTAGACTATGGACGACAGTTGAAGGTCGCTCTTTTCTGTTGCTAGTGGGTCCGGCTAGATGAAATCAACACCGACAATGATGGGTTCACTACCGTTGATCTATCCAAGACCGCATATAGAGATGACCCCTTCGTCCTTGCAAAGGATGTTTTGCAAATCTTCTATGCAAGGGATAACAATACAAAGGGAAGACTACAAGTAGTCATGCAAGGCAAAAGGAAGATTGTCGGTGTTGAAGGAGTGACGGACGAAGAAGAGTACAAAGGTTATCAAGAAATGGCTCCTTTTGGGGCAGACATTACCCTACCTATCCTTGAAGAGGGTGACGAACCTGCTTACCTCCGGAGTGATCACGATGAGGCCATCATAGTTAGAATATCATAAACTATGTAATCCTTAATGAAATGTTGTTTTAGTAATTTGCATCGAATTTGAGATCATATGGAGTTGTAGAGATTGATGAGTTCTACCACTATTATTTTGGAATTTGTTGATATAACGGATGCCATGTTTTCAACAAAGTGACATAACTTTGTGTGAGACAGAGCACTTTATGAGACATGCCTAATAAAACTTTCTCAAATTGAAAAATGACTAAAATAAAAGTTGTAGACATTCATGAGTTCCACAACTTTGTTGTTTACAACTTTTCCATTTGAGATCAATTGGGGACCCAAAATGTTTAAAAATAATCAATATCACTGTCGGTTCTAATAACCAACCGGCAGTGATGTCCCATATCACTACCGGTTTGTTATTAGAACCGGTAGTGATATCCCATATCACTACCGGTTCTAATAACCAACCAGCAGTGATGCGTGGGTTATATAAGGCGCTGGCGCTCCAAGGCCAGTGCACGCTCGACACGCTGTTCGCCAGTGCACGCCGCTGCCGTCTGACGTGCACTGCACGACGCCGCAGCCCGATGCCGCCGTTCACGACGCCGTTCACGACGCCGCAGCCCGACGCCGCCATTCTCGACGCCGCCAGGAGCTCCTCCACGTCGCTGTCACACCACCCCTGCGTTGTCGGTGAGTGCCCATAAGGTGTTCGATACAATGCCTCAACCAGTGTTACTTGTTTAGTATCATGCCTCTATGTGTGTTTGACATGTATTTAGTTAAATTATTAGATTCAGCTATGTTTCTGGCATGGAAATCTATATACTCATCGCTTCTTGCATATATGTATACATGGTCAGTATGGAAATGCACATCATGTATGTATATTTTAAATTAGTTTTTTCTATATTAACAGTGGAAGAAGTGAGTAATTTAGAAGCATATACAAGTACTAGTTGAAGGAATATATGAATAGATGAAATGGCTAGTATTATCAATAATGATTACAGTCTACGAACTGATGGCTGGCTATTTTTTTTTGAGAAACTCTTAGCGTATCTCATGAGGATTGATGTGGAGTTTCAAAGGAAGTCTCAAATTAGTAATAGTAAGGAAAGTAACTAATTGATTACATGCTATAAACAACGAGTAGTGCTAGTTGTTTTGGCTGCCAGTTTCAACATACAAATTAAATGGATGAGGGAACAGAGAAGAACAGGATTCTAACAGTTCTACTGTCGCAGTTTTAAAAATTTATACATGATTAAAAATTTAACCACTATTGTCCATCAAAAAGTACTTTTGTCTTATGAGAATGGGCTGGAAGTTTCAACATTAAAAGTACTGTATAATAATAATTTTATTGCTTTTTTATGCATTTAAAAAATATAATGCAACTGGCGGATATAAGAACTATATATACTTTCATTGTCGACAAAATGGGAGACCTCTGGAGTAGTGGTTTAAAATGGGTAGCAGTAAAAAAGAAAGAAACATAAAAAAGGGAAGAACATGGTCCTTGAGATGATTCGTTACCCTGACGAAGTACACACATGTTAGGCTACTATTGAAGGAATAGCTTGGTAATGCCTTACTCATCACGTTAGATTGTCAGAAAATTTGGCCTCAGACAATGTAGGCCTTGTTTAGATTGCAACCTTTTGTAATCTAGGCTACTGTAGCACTTACGTTTGTATTTGGCAATTAGTTTCCAATCATGTACTAATTAGGCAACATAGCTTATGGGCAATTTAGCCACCCTCAAGCAAGCTTGTTAGGTTCGTGATGCCTTTGAATGCCCACCTCAATGTTCGTGATGCCTTTGATTGCATGTCCAGAAACATGACTCGTCATCGCCAATTCACCAACCGTCGCCGAACTACTGATACCCCACAAGCAGAGAGCACTGCGACAGGAGCGCCGCAGGATCCAACTAATGGTGGTGGTAATCAGGACGATTGGAGCCCTAGCCATTATCTGCAGCTAGACCAAGGAGACGAGGTAATAACTTAGGTCATACCTAATAACGCGATAGTAAGAAATCACGCTAGATAAGTTTGATGGGGACTTATTTATGAATTTTGAAGCAGGTTCCGTCGCAAGAGCCAAGTGGTGAGGGTACCAGCAGGACTAAGCGTGGTGCAACAAAGCTTCCTCAAACAAGTAAACATTGGCACATCTCTGAGTTCGACCAAGTAGGGGAGCCGGTGGAGCCTCTTACAGCATTAGGCCCATACAAGAGTGTCATCGGGGCACTTGTAAGAGACTTTATCTCGATCAAATACAGGAAATGGACTGGTCGTGAGGATGACCCATGGAGGGTTCCAGAAAGTGAGAAGGAGCTAGTTTGGAACAAGTTGAAAGGGTATTTCACTTTTCCTAATGACTATGACGAGGCGACAGTCAAGAAGAATGCCAAGGAAATCATGGGTCGCTCGTTCAAGACTTTCAAGGGAACCTTGTACAAGTTAATCAAGGAGGACAGAGAACCGAATTTTGAGGGAGGTCAATACACCAAGCAGAGAGACTTCTGGGAGGAGTTCAAGGCTTACAAGCTATCCGAAGAGGCCAAGGCATCAAGCGAAAGAAATAGAGCAAACTCGCTTAAGGCAAAGGATCCTCATTGCCTAGGATCGCGTGGCTATGTACGGAAGATTCCGGAATAGGAAATGGAAGTCCAGAAACTAGAGCAGCGCGGCGTTAGGCCTCAGACAAGCGATTGGCAGCCCAGATCAGTAAACTACCTACTCGCAAGGGGGCACAATACAATAGTGACGGGAGCCTTAATGCCAGTAGTGAACCCGTCAGCAATCTCCTCCAGAGGATTTCAACCTTAACTGAGGAAGTGAATAGAGTTAACCGCAAGTCCGATAGAGAAAATGACGTGCTCACACAAGCACTTGGAAACAAGGAGCACCCCGGTCGCACTAGAGGAGCCGGGAATGTTCCTTGGGTGAAAGCATTCGAAGGTGAATCTTCATCCTATAGGAGCCGGGCGAGGGCTAGAACGCAAAGAGAAGAAGAGCTCCAAAGGTTTCAAAAGAAAATCGAAGATAGCATGGAAGCACGGATAGCTGCTCAAGTTGATGGACGAGTTATGTTAGCTATGCAATCCATGTGTTCGACACAACCGCAGCCTATCCTGACTTTGAATAGCCCAGTGCCCAAGGGTCGCAGTAGCTGTGGCTCAACCTCTATGCTTGACGAAGAAGAGGTCAATGCTCCTCATCCGGTGGACAACATCACTGGACCTATTAATGTCAGGTTATACATCCGTCAGCAGTGGACAAAAGACAAGGTGGCGGTCGGACAAGCATTTCCAAGAGGAGACGACATCATTCATGGCAAGCCAATGCCACCCGCGTATGCTAGGGTCAGCATTGATAAGATCTTGGATAAGAAGTACAATAAGATACACATTGATTTCCCAGTGGAGGAAGATAGGCCGCGTCTTGTTCACAACTTGGGCACTCATGTGGCTTGGCGCAAACGCTTCATCAAGCTGGATGAGCAGCCATCTTCGGATGATGAGGATGGCAGTGAATCATCGGCGTCGCCGCCGCCAAGAGGTTTCTCTCCTCTGCAAGATCCTCATTCTCCCTCTCCTGCCTCGAAAGAGAAGACACCTCCTCCACCGCCAAATGAGAAAACACCTCCTCTACCTCCTCCACCGCTAAAGGAGAAAACACCTCCTCTACCTCCTCCACCGCCAAAGGAGAAAACACCTCCTCTACCTCCTCCACCTCCTCCACAGCCAAAGGAGAAGACACCTCCTCCTCCTCCGTGAAAATCCAAAGTCCGATCAGGTTCGACCTCGCAACACAAGAGGTCATCAGTTTCGGTTGGTAATGCTCCCCAGACAAGTAAAAAGAAGGTGGATGCTAGCATTACAAGTAAGATGAAGGACCCGACTGTGGAGCCTCCAAGCAAGAAAGCCGCCATTGCCTTCTTTAATCGAATAGCCAGTCTACCTAAGTGGAGACAACAGACCAAATTTGAAAGGCAACACAACAAAGAGAGTAATCAAATCAGAGCTAGAGAAATACACACCAAAGAATTGCTAGAGATACAGAACTTGGCCAAAAACATGGGCATATCCATGGAGAGGGCCACGGAGTTGTATCACGGAACGAGAGATTTTGAAAAAGCCACGGTCGCATACAAGTATTCAAGAGGCAAACCTTTGGTCGCCACCGAACAAGAGTATAAAGATTTGCCAACATACATGCGACAGTTGCATGATTATTACTCCCTAGATACTGCCAACGGAGACTATGTTGGTTTTGAAGTTTGCATCCCTCCCGGAATGGTTTTTAATCATCCTGAAGAAACGGTGCATACTATTTATTATGAACACCTCTTTCAGCTCTTCCAACGGCGCTCGCTCGATACGCAGATTTTGATGATATGGTCTATGTAAGTACCCTACCCTCACAACGTTATAATAAACTACGTGATTTGCATTTGAATATATCATATGTTTATTATGCAGGTGTATGGCAAAATGGTGCCTAAAGAAGCAATTGAGCAATATAGACTTCTTGGATCCCATATTTGTAAATGAGACAACATGCACCGCCCCTGGTGAAGATGACTATGTACCAACAAGTTTGAAGATTGAGTTTGAAAGGATGTTCAGAAACAACAAAACAAACGTACTCCTACCCTACAACTGCGAGTATGTGTTCTCGACCCTTATTTTAGTGTTTCTTTTCTTGATATGTCATTCAATAACATGGACTTTGTGATTGCAGCAACCATTTCATCCTCGTAGATATCTATCTTTAAGATTCACATATCGAGGTGTGGGACTCAAAGAAAAAGCCACTTTCTCTTATTGACCCCCTAGTCAAAGTGCTGAATAAGTAAGTGAACCCAATATCACAACACTTTCTAATCACATAGGATATTGTAATGTCCTCGGTCTTCACACTTCATTTACAATGTAACAAAGAATGAAGGCATTACCGAATTGGAAAAATCTCGATAGCAAGATGCAAAAGCAATAGAGTGCCCCATTCAATGTAAAGTATATGGAGGATCTCAAGACCCTAGATCAACCGATGGGGAACAACGAATGCGGGTTCTATGTGATGTGGGCAATGCTAAAATACTTTGGCGCAAAAACAAATAAGGGAGATGACATGGTACGTAGGCATCCCATTTCTATTGTTTTGTTTTACGTTTGTGCATCTCAATATCATCTTGCTTCAATTACAGCGCAAAGCAAACAATCACAACCAGTTGCTAGATTTTGAGATGAGAGGAATTCAAGAGGAGGTAGCAAGGTTTGTGTTGGACGAGATATTGACCAAGATAGGATCATTCTCCATTGCGAGGACTAAGAAGTACAAGGCGCAGTACGGAAGAGACCACATTGATAGGCTATTGTAATGCGACTCTTAATTCGATACTTAAAGTTTTTTTTGAAACTTTTGTAATATAAATGTTGATGGGTTTGTATTGTCGCTGATCAACAACCACCTTCACATCGATATCAAATTGATCGATAGCAACCACCTCCACCTCCACCTCCCCGACCTCCCACCCCACCACCTCCCCTCGAAATGAAAATAAAACAATTATTAAAATGCAAATTGTGAAAAGTATATCACTATCGGTTCAAAGAAAACCGGCAGTGATAATATAATCTACACAACCGGTTGGTTAAAACAACCGGCAGTGATGGCTCAAGTATCACTACCGGTTTGTAACACGAACCGGCAGTGATACATGAGCTATCACTGCCGGTTTGGCATAACCGGCAGTGATGTGATCAGCTCATCACTGCCGAGTTGGTTATGGCGGTTCAAAATCCGCCAGTGAAGGGGGGTTTTGAACCGCCAGTGATGTTCTTCTCTGCTGTAGTGTGGCCACCCTCTTCATGGACCGCCTCAGCCGGCAGCCGCTCCTCCACGCTAGCGTGGCCGCGTCCATGGTTTCACTGGGCGCGACGCTCTGGGTTGACGTGGCGTCAGCCGCGAGCATGGCGGCCAGCATCTTGTCGGCTCTGGCCTTCATGGCAGCGCTCTCCATCGGGTTCAGGCCCCTGGCGCCGATATCATGCTGTTGCGCCTGCGCGAGCAGGGCGTAAGCCTAGGCATGGCGGTGAACTAGCTGACGTGCGTGTTGATGAGCATGATGTTCATCTCGCTCGCCGACGTGATCACCATGCCTGTATGCTTCTTTCGGTATGCCGGTATGCGTGCGCGTTTATGTACATACATAAATTAATTATAGCTTTTAAATTTAATACAAAGAATAAAACACAAAAATATATAACAAAGTTCTCATTTTCTACAAATATTTGTTTGCTCCCGTTGCAATGCATGGCCATATTTTGCTAGTAATAATCTATATACCACAACATTTCTTGTCAACAAAAATCTTTCGTCCAACTAAGACATCGACTCCGTTACAGTTTACTTTTTTCTGTTTTAATGTCCGAGTCCTAATCTCGGAGGCAAATTTCTGCCGGTAAAAAATTTTCATCGAACTCTAATTTCCGTCCACGTTCTAGATTCTCTTTTCCATGTTTGCGTTAGTTCGGTTTGATTTTCATTTCCTCCGATCCGTCCGTGCTGTGTTCCATGTGAGTTTTTTGTTTGCACCTTCCGGTTCTGTTTTTCTTTGCACCTTCCTTCCGAAGCTTTTAGTTTTGGATCTTGTTTATTGTTTTTTGATTGTGTAGTTCATCCACTCACGGGATTTTTTCCAAAAAATAAAAAACAAATAATAAGTACAATATTCTATAGACATTTGAACTATTGATCCGTCTATAAGGAACAAAGATTTCTACCGCTAAAATATTAATATAATTTTGATTAGAGATAAAATTTATTTTTATTAAAATCGAGATTAGTAATTAAATTCAAAATGTGAACTGAAATAATCTTAACTGGTTTATTATCCAATCCATTTTAAATAAATGCATCCCTATAAGGGCTAGCATGTGAAAAATCCTGATATGTCTCCCGTCATAATCATCAGAGGACAAACCAATCCTTGACATGCTGGCAATAACTCCTTATCAACTTTAATCAAATATTGAAATTACTAAGTTTTGTGAGTTCTCAAAAGTCACAAAACTTGATATTTAACTATAGCAACACATGGATAATATAAAAATTAAAGTTATTATATATTTATATCTAAATATGTATGTGTTTTGCAATAGGATAAAAAATCTATCAAGATGTATTATAATTTGGAATACAGGCTTAATATTGTCATATTATCGCCAACATTGCCTTATATTATGGATATTACGGTCCTACAAAATAAATTATAGCCTTTAACTAAATTTTATAAAGGGTGAGTATAAATAATATGTATCATTCCTATAGTTGTTTTCCATGAATATTTGATAGTTTTTCTCTCCGTCGCAACATGGGCATTTGACAATTACCCAAAACATAAATATTTCTATCACTAAGTTGTTCATGTAATTTTAATTAAAAATTAATTAATTATTATTATAACATGAATCAGTTGATGGTCTATCAAACGGTAAACCAAAATCTAGAGTTGTTTGTTGTCATCCAATCTATTCTAATTAAATGTTTCTCCAAATTATCGCATATACTAGTGCAAATCCCCAGTTGTACGTATATACCGGTGCAACTCTGGACAGACAAGTGCTGACATGTGGAAATCGAGAGAGGTCTCCGTCATACTTCATACTCATGAACAAAGACCAATTCTTGACATGATGACGACTAACCCTGTATCCACTTTAATAAGATATTAAAACTAAATATTTTTATGGGTCTTCGGAAGAAATCACGGAACTTGATATCTAACTCTGTCAACACATGAATATTATAAAAACTAAAGTTATGATATTTTTACGAGTAAATATTTTTGTGCCTTACAACAAAAGAAAAAATGTATCAAGATTATATTTTAATTCAATACAGAATTAATATGACATTGTCATATTATTGCTAATATTTACTTATATTATGGATGTCTAAAGTACAACTCTAAAATTTTATAGAAAAAAGGATAAAAAGTGAAAAGATATGTAACATTGCTGTCCTTGATCCACTAACGAGCTGATTCGTGCAACAACCACTCACAACATCAAAAGTAGCACAAATATGAATTTAAGCGGTTGCAGATGCTACAGCTGTGTAGCAAATTGAAGTGAAACAAGTCAAACATTTGATAGGTTTTCTTTTGCCTTTCGTTGCAACGCACGAGCAAATTTGCTAGTCCAATAATAAAGAGGCAAAATTTCAGGCTCCTTTCAATTTTCCACATTTTTTGTTTTTCTTCTTTTTTCCTCCACTGTACATGATGGTTTCCGATTCTGTACGAGACATAATTTTTTTCTGTTTTTTCTCAAGGTGGTTTTCTGATATTTGTTTGGTAGTTTTCTCTGTTTTGGTGATTTTTATTTGTTTCTCGAATGGAGATAGTGTTTTTGTTTAGTTTTTTTGTAAATGTTTATTTTCATGCGCACTTACCTACACGTACATGATGATTTCCGAGATTATATTTATTTGATTTAAGGTTGGACTAAACTCATTTAGATTTTACAAAAATTGTACAACTGGGATTGCTTTTTTGTAATCATCAGGCATACACGCTTGTGAGTTCGCCGCCAAGGTTCAGCCTTTTGGTATTGGGAGAGCTTTTTGCCGTAGAGCTCGGTGCCTCGTAAACTTGTCCTTGTGTCATCGATCGTCCCTGGTGATCATGGGTGCTGGGCTGTGGTGAGCTGGTGCTGGCAGTCTTAGACGGCTTGATGACGGACGGCTTGCAGCTCCTAGCCTTGGCATGACGGCAGATGACTTGCAGTGAAGTCGAGGCAGCGAAGGTGGGCGATGTCTTGGGAGTTTCAAGTTTGGTACTAGGCCGGTGGCCGGATTGGTGTGGCGTGTTGAGATCCTCGACGTTCGACGTCGTATCCACGACTCGCCTCAATCAAGACATCGCAAGTCAGTCTCCTAGACGGAGTCATGGGGCGATCCAGATCAACGGTAGATGATGGCAATGCAGCAGGAAAAAGAGCAATGCCTCTGTGGTGGTGTGGAGCCTCAGCATTAGGTGTCGTCAAAGCTCAGGCTGGGCACTTTTAGACCAAGAACCGAACACCGAACCGAACCAGTCCGAACTGCCAGTTTTTTGGTTTTTTGGTGTGGTTTTGGTTTTCGATTCTACAGGCTTCGGTGTTCGGTTTCGACCACTGAACGACCTGAGAAACTGTTGGAACCGAAGTTTCTGCAACACCGAAGGGCGAAGGCTCTTGTGCGGCGCGCTATCCCTGTGACCTTGTCTGCATATCCCTTCCTCACTCCTCGCAGCGGCCCAGCCCACCTCGACCACAGCCCACAAGGCACTCAACATTGTCCACTCGGTACTCCCAAACCCTATCCTATGCAGCAACACATTAGGGGAGTGGGCGAGGGTGGAGCAAGCAAGAGCAGGGAGCGGTGCCCCCAACCCTAGCAGGGCTCGAGGCGGCAGCAGCTCGGCGCAAGTGCGGAATAGGCCACGGCTGCTAGCGTTGGCATGAGCGCGGCGACGGTGGGCCGCTCAAGCGCGGAGCAGGGCGTGGCGGCGACAGCAGGGCGTGTGTATGTTTAGGAACGAAAAATCGAACCGAAGTGTCGGTTAAAACCGAATACCCAGGCTGAGTCAAAGTAGGCTCGCTGATCAGTTTAGCGTGTGTATTCGCACACACATCCTACATACACACATCAACACTGAAGAAGTCCAGCGTCGTACTAATATCAGGCCGGCAGTCAGCACGAGGTCCGCCAAGAAGCAAGTCGACTCATATCTACAATTCCAAAATACATAGGAGTATGCAGATCCACAATTCCACATGCATATGCAATTCCACTGTACGTATCAAACCACGAATCCAGCCATGTATATGCATACGAGCATGCACATGGATGGCAATTAATCGGCCGCACCTGTACGTCTATTTTTTTTCTATTTTTTGTTTTTTAACTTTTTCCATCCATCGCAGTTCTGTTTTTTTATTTTTCCGGCCAGTTTTGGGATTTGTTTCTTCCTAGAATTATTGCACCGTTGATCTTTTCATAACAAACCAAAATTTCTAGCATGTCCATATAAATAAAAAAATATTTTTATTAAAAACCTGAATCAACCATGTTCTAATTAATCAAACAGTTCAAGAGTATGAAAAAATAATATTTTGGTATATTTAAGAGTAATTTTTTCTATACTTTGCAATATGAGAGAAAAAAACTATCACAATTATGTTGCAATTTGATACAGATTTAATAGGACACTATCATATTATGTAAACAATAACTATATTACGGATGTCATGATTGTTATCAAAAAAAGAAATTATATCTTTAAAATGTATATAGAAAAGAAAAACATAAATACATATTTAGAATTTCTATCATCGTGTCTTGCTTCAATTTTCTCCCGGTGCAACGCACGAGCATATTTACTAGTAAAACAAAAAAGGAAAAAAAAATTTGCAGCACAAACGAAAAAAGAAAAACACAGCGTGGCCAGGCCAAGAGGGTCGCTCGTCCCGTGGGCCAGGCCGCGTGCCGCAGGAGCGCGACCCTGCGCTCAATAACGTTTGCCGAAACGCCTGTTTCCTGACGCTGCCAAGTGCCAACAGCAACTCGATGAGTTGAAACAAAAACTCGATGAGCTCTGACCCGTTGCAGTCATTGAGACGAATGGTACTGTGCATTGCTTTGTAGTTTTTTCTTGTGTATTCCTGATTTTGTTTTACATGTGAAAATGAGGTATATGACGTCAACATGATGTCATACTGACATCACGTTGTATAGCAGGGCAGAGCTAAGCCTGCCCTACTCGACTGGCGTTCGGCGCGGTGCCGCGGCGGCTACCTGGCAACCACGACGGCGTCAATTCGCCAGCAACGGAGCTCCATAGAGGCGAATTTTACGAGACGATTGATGACGTTCATGGAGGCGCGGCTGCAGCAACTGTTGTATATAACAGTAATTTAGTGACGCATAAATTAATTCCAACGACGATAACAACAATATATACCAAAGGTGAATGATTTATCACTAGCATTAAGATATGAGACAAAGTAGAACTCTTGTGCTAGTAACCGTAGGAACATAAGAACGAGCAATAGAGAAAGAATAGACATTCTTACAATGAGGTTATCGGCGCTAGCAATAGCGCAACAGAACGTGCAGTCAGTTTACAATATGAAACTAGCAAATTCCATAGAATACATTTGATAGAATAAACTTTGGAATTAATATGGCCCGTAGGTTTAGATTAAGTTTATCCTTGTTGTATTCGACAATACTCCCTCTATCCTAAAATAGAAGTTGTTATAGGATACGTGCAGGTCAAATTTTTTTGTAAGTTTACAGATTTAAATTTTAAATATCAATATCTATAAACTTATAATACTATTTTGGGATACTAAACGACTTCAAATAAAAAAATTTCAACTACAAAGTTGTAAAAAACTTCAAACTATAACTTTCATATAGACCATATCAATATCCAAGATTGTTTGATAATTTAAAATTTGAAATTTCAAAATCTATAAACATACAATAATATTTTGGGATACTAAACGACTTTAAATAAAAAAACTTTTCAACTACAAAATTCTAGATCGCGTCGAGGGCTACAATTTTGATATAAAGTTTGTCCTTATTTGAGTTCATATGAAATAGTTATGAATTATTGTTTGATATCAAGTTTTTAAATCGCCCTGTTTGGACCCAGATGAGACTCAAAACCATGTTTAGGGACCTGGATGACACAACCGAACAAGTTTGAGGACATAAACAGTCGCTTTGCAAGTTTAGGGACCGGGATGACACCACAGAACAAGTTTAGGGACCCAGATGACACAGATGAACAAGTTTGAGGACCTAAACGATCGATTTACGAGTTTAGGGACCGGGATGACACAACAGCGCAAGTTTAGGGACCGCTGGTGCACTTTACTCTTTATTATGAAAGTATATACAGCGATCTATCTAATATGTATTATAAATATTAATATTGTATTATATATATTTAGTTATTAAAGTTAAAAGTATTTGACTTCTCGGGAAGGGAAAATGATATCTACTTTGGGACTGAGAGAGTATAAGTTTGATCCTTTTTGGATAAATAAATATAATTTTTCCGTGAACCGTACCTTCAATCTATTTTATTTTGTACGCATTTGGTTGTTACTTTTGCGTTACCTAAAATTATACCCTAGCGTTAGCACGGGTACTAGTGCACAATAAAAATACTAAACTACCCTTAATTATTTTCAGACTGCAAATAATTTTTTAGGGAGGAACCGGTCAAGCACCCTAACAAAGCTCCTATCTATATATGGTTGCTTGATTCCTTCTCTGTGCAGGGGAAATGTTAGTGAATTGCTACATATACCGCTCTCTCGATCTGCTCATCACAAAGACTGCGGTGGGTTCCCAAGCGTCGCAGGTACCCTCTGTTTCAAGCGCGCTTGGCTCGGCGCTGTCACGCATCGTATATGCCTCTGCTTTCGGCACGTCGTCGTCGCGGCTGCGTGCGCTCTCGTGCATATTTTGTCTGCAGTCTGCACAGAATAGTACAGGAAATCCCTTCCCCCGGAACCGAGATCGACTAGTTTCTTTACAACGTGGGTGGCAGAGGTGAAGGACGAGGCGGCATGGCAAGGCATGGTGGATGGTGAGTGATGACCCAGCTACTCCTGGCTGCTCCGTCACGGCGATTGGTGGTGTGTCAAGCAGCCGCGGATCATCCAATTCCAACTTTCCATGAGGATGACGGACAGGGACATTCTACGTACGTACTGGTCTCTTGGGAGCCGTCTGGTACCTATCACTCGCTCGTAGATGCCAGGAACCCCCTGCCTGAACTCGTCCTGAAGGATAGGAGTAAAGCACAAAATTCGTCAAGCGCGCTGGGACCAGCGCTGACACGCATATAGGTGCCTCTGCTTTCGGCAGGTTGTCATTATGAACGATCGCCTACTGCTCCGTGCGTTCTCGTTCTCGTGCATCATGAACGATGGACTAGTTTGTTTACACCTTGGGTGCAGAGGTGAAGGACCAGATCCTCCTAGCTGTTCCGTTACGGCCGTGGATCATCCAATATTCCAATTCCAAGATGATGACGAACAGGGGACCTTGTACGTACCCACTGGTCTCGTGGGAGCCTCAAGCCTTCGTACCTATCCCTCCCTCCATGTTGGGCTGCTCCAAGGCAGAGGCGCGTGAACGGCAGAAGCACAGGTTCAAGGCAACTCTGTTTTCTCAACTAGGGGCAACGCTGATCAAATCTAGATTCAGTGGCAGTCATTCTTCAGCAATGGAAATCTTGAAATCTTCAGAACACTCGTCCTGAAGGAAAGGAATAAAGCACAACCCTGCCAGAAACTAATTGAACGGCGACCTTTTTCTGCTTATCTAATGTTTCCCCTGTTTTTGTGTACGCACAGATGTCAGAAGAGACACGAAGGGTATTGCAGTTGAACACTTATGTTGTGTTTGGTTTGTGGAGTCACCTCAATACTTTATGAGGTGATGTATCATGAGTTCATCCTATGAATTTTGATGGACTTAACCTATTCGTTATGCATATATTAATTATTATCTTGTTGGGAATGAGGTGAGATGATCAACTCATTCTATTTCATAAACCAAATAAAAAAATGAGGAGTGAGAAGAAGATGGACTACCTTATTTCTCAAACCAAACACATCCTAAGTCGACACGGCTGAGACCCGCTGAACCAACTGAAGAAAATTTTCAGCTAAAAAGCCAAAACATTGCATTTATCTGTTGTGGTGGAGTTAACTCATGTAACAGGTATTGCTTCCGGCCAGGAATCCGGTTGCTGTAGCCTCCATGAATGTGCTTTGTATGTTATGTAATTTGGACTTGGTCAATGGTTGCCTCTGTCTGTCAAAGTATTAGACCGTGACCGTGAGACTCCCCAGGCTGCGTGTAAAGAAGCTGCCATGCTTCGACGGGAGACTCCCGTAGCAATGATGATGCAGATGAGAAAACACCACCATCAGGTCACACTGGAGTTCCCAGGCATCCAAACAACGATGCAGATGAGAAAATGACATTAAACCCCCGGGAGTAATCAATAAGCCCACGACATATAAAAGTACAAAAACAGAGTACATTAGCCGTTCCAAATTATAAACAGTACAGTTCCAAATTGCAAATTGTACAAGTTTGTTCTCAGCACACCAGTTCATAACTGCATACACACAAAGCCTGGTTTCATGGCAACTGGAAATCGCCAATTATTAAAACAGATACAAATTAAACACAAACAGATTGAGCAAACCAGCACAATGATGACATGTCCCTTGGCAAACATTATTAGACAAAAAACTAACACACTCGGTCACAAAAAGCAGGATAATACTCACTGAGATGGATAAAATGGAGAGGGCAACTGAGTTGTATGCTTGGCACAGAGCTCTGGATCTGAAACCAAACTGATCACCGGAGGTAGCTTTCAATGATATGTTTCTTGCGTGATACAAACTCTGGTGGCGGCACATGCAAGTAATAGTCACTCTGCTCTGGCAGCTTCAAATGCAGCCTGTCCCACCACTCACGTTCTCCGCTCACCTCCACCTTTGACTCTGGCAGCAGCACAGGCACGTCCCACTCCCACCACTCACGTTTCATCTTTAGGAGTGGTAAATGGTGAAAGGATTGGCAGCCCTGGACAAAGAGCTTCTCCCACTTTGGCATTTCAAACCGAAACGTGACATCATCATGGATGTTCAGCAGTTGTGGAAGCTCCTGGAGGTAGATGCTTTTGATGTTTGGGAATGGAGAACGTGCTACATTATAATTATGTCGTTTGTAGAACATTGTCTTGAGGTTGGAGCAGAAGAGAATGACCAGAGTCTCCAGTGCTGGTAATGACAAACTACATGGGAATAGTTTCTCCAGTCGGGGACAATGCTCAATGTGAATGCACTTCAGTAGCTTCAGAGTCATCAATTCAGAATATTGAAGAACACTAGGCTCCACCAAACTTAGTAGGTTATTTAGATCGAAGACCTGCAGTATCTGTAAGTGTGGTAAAGCCTCTGAGCCATTTGACCGCATTAAAAATACTACTGTCATTTGATGGCAGCGCTGGAGTTGGCATTCTTCTAGTTCATTGAGATTGTAATTTAGGTCTGTAAGGCATCTAACAAAAGCATCATCTGTGATGAATACTGAATTTGTGACAGAGAGAATATGCCTTAAGCCATTTGGGTACTGATTCACTGATGATATCTCAACATGACGTTGTTTTGGCTGAAGCTTCATCATGGACACAATGCTAGCGGCCTCAGAATACTGGACATCACCATAAGTTGAATGCCTCTGCATCCTGGCACGTAGCTCAACTTGGTTGCTCCGTGGCTCCTTGCCTCTCACACTGCATGGTATGACTTGGACATTGAAAGACAGAAGAAACTGTCCTTCCTCGACCAGCTTGTTAACAGCATCTGCATCGAAACTGTGAAACATCCTTGGATCATTTATGTTGAACTGAGCAGTATTGGTAGTTTTCCCTTGGGGCGGATTTTCATCTCCACAAGTTTTTGGCTGGCAAAACATCGTTCGAATTTGAGCATCATGATTCTCACAGTGATCCAAATAGAAAACCTTTGGAAAACGAAGCAACTGATGCCATGGAAATCTCTTGAAACAAGGAACATTCAAAAGCAGCAATCTCTTGAGCTTCGGTAAGTTGGGCAAGTTGTGAGGGACCTCCTCAATAGCAGTTTCAGAAAGATCAACATCCTCCAATGCTGTCATATCATCATTAATGTTCACAGATTTGAGCTTGTTGCACCCACGCAAGGACAGGCACCTAACCCATGGTCCAGAGAGTGAGAAGATTCTCAGATTTGGATGCCCATTGATTTTGATATCTTCCACACCCTCCCATGTCTGTATATATAGATCTTCAAGAAATGATAATAGTTCCCAGAGAGCATGAAGCCTTAAGCTAATGCAATTAGAAATATGTAGCTCTTTGAGACCTTTGGCTTTAGACATCAATGATGGGAATGACCTTAAGCTAATGCAATTAGAAATATGTATCAGTTTGAGACATTTGGCTTCGGACAAGGACATTGGTAGTGACATCAATAGCACGTTGTTGATTAGCTTGAGTGTATGGAGGCTTTGCATTTTCTGGAACATGTGCTCTGGAAAAGATGTAATCTGAGTCCCCTCGACATGAAGAACCAACAGATTTGATAGTTGAGACATGGAAGGAGGTAACTCTCTGAGATTGGTGCAATTACCGAAAATGAGCTCCTCAAGGCTTGACATTTCACAGAAGAATTCAGAAGGCAGGGTGGTGACCTTTGAGCCTGAGAGATCAAGGTAGTGTAGATTTCTCTTGTTCCTGCCATCTTGTTGTGTTAGCTCAAGCAAGGGAACCGCATTCATATCAAGTACTTCAAGGTTTTCCAGATGAGCAAGTGGTGATGATGTTTGCTTTTCAGAAGTAGATGGTGGTGGAGACAAGGTCTGTAGCTGACTGCAGCCTCTGAGCGAGAGCAAGTAGAGATTCAGCAGACGGGAGAATGATGGAGGGAGTGAATTTATAGGCGTATAGGACAAATCAAGGACATGGAGGTGTGGGGTGAGAAGTTTATCAAGATGAAATACTGACATATTTGAACAGCCTCTCAAAATAAGGCTTGTCATCTTTATATCTCCTCTGGTTTCCCTCCGCCACCAATTCCAGCTTACATGCCTGCCATCATCTTTCATAAATGAGACCCATCCTAGTTGGTTTCTCTTCACACGAGTATTGAGTTCATCTTGTCCGAGACGTGGGACATTGTCAGCTAACTTTGACACACCAGTGATGACACCCTGGGTGGATGAAGTGCCTACTGTTGTGGTAGAAACAGAGTAGATTGGCAGCAATGAGTATTCCTGCAACGCTTGCATCACGACCTTTCCAGCTTCATATGCAGACCTGTAGTAGTTGCTCTGTTTTTGGCCGGTGTATGCAGGTACCTGGGTGGGGATTGTTGTTGAGAAAATCAGTTTCTCAGCCACCCAACAGCGAACTAGCTCATCAGATGTAACGGGGGAGGTGTTGGTTGCCTGATGCCCAGCGCCTCCTTCTCCTTGCACCTGCAGGGGGTGGTAGAGGATAGCATAATACAAGCAGTGCTGAGCTACATGGAGCCAAAACTTCTCGTCTCCTTTGTCATGGAGTGCGATATTAATGGATCTGGCTGCATCCCATAAGGCCTCATTAATCAACACAGCCCAATCTCTCTCACGGAGATCACCAAAAGGTGGTGCAGAGTAATATTCACGAGTTAAATGAAGGCCCAATCCACGACCTTCATCGTCTCTGCTTTTTTCACATACATCCTTGGAAGTGGCTGAGATGAGCCACCGCCGGTTTAGGAATATCGATGGCCACCGCACGCCCAGTATGAAAACCAACACGTCCAATGAGATGGGAACATGCAGGTTTTCTACGAGCAGCAGGTGCCTCTTCCCTTCCAATGCTTCCCTGATCCTCTCTTGTATTGGAGAACGATCAGGATGACGGTCATAGATAGGATCCCTCCATACGGATCGATCTGATGCAAAGTAGCCAATGTACTCCTGTCCAAAAGCCTGGAGCATCAGGTTGTCAGAGATTTTGCCGTAGCCAAAGTAGCTCTCTTCTGCAGCAAGTTCCTTGAGCTCCTGATGAAGCTGCTTGCTGTCCTCAGGCATCAGTATTTCTGTGAGGACCTCAAACGCCAACCGATGCTGGGCTGCATGGCTGCTTGCAGCTTCAGCGGGTGGGAGCCTCACGCTTGTTATTTGGTCGTAGGGCCCATATATATCCCTGGTGCGCTCGAACAAGAGTCTGGTGAGAGTGGGTACAAAGGAACCGGAAGCTGCAGGCCCAATTCCGACGTTCCATATCACCGGGTGCTCCTTGCTCCATTCCCCTACCTTCTCTTCCAAGGCTGCTAGTGAAGACCATTGAACATAACGCCCGAGCCTCTGAGAGAATATGGGTTCACTCAACCTGGAACATAAGGCCTGGTAAGTCCTCGCTCAAGATGTTCTTATGAAAAGATCAGGAGAAGGTACTGTCCAATTTCTAGTATATCAATTTGTTTCTTTCACCAACCGCAACCACACATAGAAATTAATAAGTTGCTTCCACTGTGCGAATCATATTGAACAATGTTCTTTTTTCTTGCCATTTGGATCATCGTTTAGCAATTAGCAAAACAAAACGAGGGACACACAACATATACCTAGCATAGCCATATACATATTTACCAAATGTGTACATGGAACTGCTTTTATGTATGCATTAACAGAGCCTTTACGTTGATTCTCACCCAATGTGCTCGAAAAAAGATAAATCCTAGAAAGTATTATAATTATAAAAAACACCTGCCCTTGGATTTGATAGACATCAATAGTCTATTGGATCCATCATGTTCTATAAAAAAATTACCATGTTTGCCGTTATAAAAAATACATTAAGTAAACCCTCCTCCTTAATTTTGCATATAAATTACCCATATGAAAGATAATTCAGAAGAGCCCCTAAATTTATATCTAAATTACCCATATCCGCCAGAAAAATAACTCCCTATATTTGCATTTAAATTACCCATATATGCCATTATGAAAGATAATTCATAATAAAACCTAAATTGCCATCTAAATTACTCACTTTTCCATTATGAAAACTAATTACACTAAATATCTAATGTGTTTTTATTAATAACTGAACTCTTTCACTACGAAAGAAAATGTAAAGTTCCTTTTGTGGTCTTCGCTTCGACCCAAAGTTCCTCACCGCTCACAAGTTCCTTTTGTGGTCTTCGCTTCCTCGCTTTCGCTCCTTAGCGCTCACACCCTCGTCCCCTTTTTTATGAGCGACCGTTGCTGGGTTGTAGGGGGGCGATCGTCGAATAAGTCTTCCAGCAGTGGGGCACCGCTGGCCCGGCTAAAGGTACACGATAAAGCCATTGAAAGCGACCCCGTCTGAGGAGTCCCCATTGCGTTAGCCATCAGATGGCGAGGGCGTGATCGAGCATGGAGACGGCTGGTCAGGTAGCCTTGTCCACCCTCACGCTCTTGGAAGGTCTGGCTTCCTGGGGGTCAGACGCCCTTTTGGGGGTGCTCCTTGTCCTCTCGGCGTCTCCCCCTCCTGGGGTGCACTGACTGGTGCCTCCAGTTTGTTTGGGGACATGCTGTTGTTGGTGACGGAGCCAATCTGCCTAGGGCCAGATGTCGATGCACCATGTGAGCAGGATAATAGCTGGGCGGCCAGCACGTGGGAGCGACTGAAGATGAGCGACACCAATGTCGGCGAGCTGCTCTAGTTCTTTCATGACTCGTTCTCATACGGCGTGACCCGGACAAAGGATGTGATGTACCACCACGCTGGGACAAGGACCTGTGACATAAGGAAAAACTCAACCTCCATGGTTCCTCATTTGGTTGTGCGATTCGTTGAGTCTTTCCTACTGGTGCAGAAGCGGCTTCACTTTTCGAGGAGCAAGTATGCCGGAGTCTAGAGCTGGGAGAAGGGGACCAACTCGAGGGCATCCCTTTTTTGGATGGAAAGGACGGGTTGGATTTGGCCACTTCAGTGGTGGTGCAACTGTTGCCGTGGACCAACATGCCCGGCGCCTATGGACGTCCTTGCCCTGGAATGCGATGAGGCGAGGTGGATTGTGCAGTCGGCGGAGTGGATAGTCAAGCATGCCACAGAGATGAGGGCGAAGGCCTCCAAATGAAAATCCGTGCCCGAGGAAGTGGCTTGAGAGATGGCCAGAGGACACCAGAGTTGAGGGTGGCTTTGGAGGCCTCAGAGGTTGCCAAGGCGTTTGCCCTCACAAAGCTCAATGGCGCCCAACAGTTCATCTCACGTGCATTCTCCCTCCTTTGCCTTTCTCCGCTTGTGCCTTGCCATCCGCCATGCAACGCAGGGCTACGTGCGGATCTCATGAGGCAGCGTGAGAGGGCCCACCTTCTTTAGAAGAGGACCAACGAGGAGCAGCGTGAAGGCAGTCGCCTATTGCAGGTACTCCAGGAGGCAGCGAAGGCCCCCGAGAATGACCAAACAAGCCTGGCGGAGTGGGAGAAAGTGCTCAATATGTGGGATGAAGAGCTTCACGAGCTTGTAACCTCTACACGGGAGGCATGCGGCACCCTCCTCCCCTTGCAGGCTCCCGGGGGCTTGGACGACCTCAATGGGTGCTTGTGCTCCCTGCTATACCATTTCTAGAAGGTTGTGCAAGGTTCCATTCACTAGGTGACAGTCACGGCCCTAACGGTTATGAAACTCTAGCTCCTAGGTCGACTTCAAAGCTGTAAGCCGTGGCCTTTTGAACAGCACTGACACCAAGTGCCTGCAGGAGATCGAGATTAGCTTGGAATCGTTGATGGACGCCGTGGTGGATATCATCGATGATGATGATGCCCTGCTGCGTGGTGACCACCTAGGAGTTGCGAAGGAAGATCTTGAGGACCATCCCTAATAGCCCTAACCTATGTGCAATCAGACTGTGAAATTCATTGTATTTTGTTGCGGTGTCATGGCCCCCTAGGAACACAAAAAAACTTAATATTGACATCGAGTTATATGCTGCCCAATCCCCTGAATGTCCTTCACCCTTTCTGCGTGTATTTCTGGCTAGATTCTCTCTTGGTGCCCAGTTCTTCTGGGGTCTGGTGGCTCTCAGCAGTAGCCCTGTTCGCTAGGGTCGATCCCATTTGGCACTTGAGCGTTGGCACGGCTCGATCGGGCCAGAGACCCCAAGAAGAATGCAAGAGGTTGGGTTAACTCTGGCTAGGGGTAGGAGGAAAAGGCTCGCATGGTGGGTTCTTGTCCCCGGGTCATATGCTTGGGGAGAGCCCCGAGCCCTTCGCCTTTCCTAGGGCAGCCAGAAATGACGAAGGCCTGCTAATGCCACCCCATTTCTAAGGAACAGGGCCATTCAACAATGATGGTGCAACCTTCTCATTAAGTCGTGAGTTAGAGAATGAGGTACGAAAAACAAATGGAAAGCTTAGAAATGATTATGTAGCTTTCAGTTTGCCTCCTATTTGTTTTATTGGTGCAGAAGGCTAAGTGCCTTGGCCTATCGCTGGTGCTGAGCTACTAGCTTGGTGGTTCGGCCGAGGCCTTCCCTTGGGGAATGGTTGGTACACACCTCAGTCAGGTCGGTTCCTTCTGTAGAGCCGAGCCCCCAAGTGGTGGTGCCAGCTGAGCCATCACAGCTATGAATAGCATATAGGGCCTCACCAGAGCTTGGTCGGTCAAGCGATGCAACCACCTTAGCCTCCTTCCCTCCTAGCCCTTCTTCTATACCTTGGGCTACTTGAACCATGCCCTCGCCGAGCTTGACAAGAGCAGGGTAGGTATCGGATCGTGAAGTTGTCGTCTAACCCCTCAGCCCTCACCATGAGCCAATTGTTTTCGAGCTAGTTGTCAAGGTTGGTCTCCCTGTCATACTTGGTGATGTGGGTCAGCGGTTGAAAGTGCATGGTGTAGGAAGCCGCCTAGATCCTAGCCCCAATGCCTAAGGGCCGAACTGGTCTTGGCTCAGGCTCCCTCACCGTCGCGGGGATTCTGTGAATTGGCCTAAGCATAGCACCTTGCCTTGATGGTGTTGGGCATGCTCCGATCTTCTCCGATACGATTGCACATAGGAGGTCGATGGGAGGAGGCTTCGGCCCTCCACTCTGCCGAGGCTTGGCACCTCTTGTCCTCCGACGATCAGAGCAATCGGCAAAGGTGTCACTGCTACTACCTCCTATTAGCAAGGTGCGTGCATCGGAGTGGTCCCCATTGAAGGTCGACGTTGGTTGGGACGGCCTCAAGGCGGCATTGTAGTGACAAGTCACTGAGCTTTTGGCCGCTACTTAAGGGCGATGTGGAGGAGCTACCATCCCTCCCAGAGCTTCTCGTTGGTTCTCCGGTCCAGCATGTCGGAGATGTTGCCATGTTGTACACCATGTGGGGAAGTGCAGCATGTTGGGAGCCCTCGTCCGGTCATCGTCGTCGTTAGGCAGGGTGGCCTACTAATGCTCATCTCCTACATCCTCCTCTCGAGTTCAGCGTGGTCAGCGTCGAGGTCGGCTTGTTAAGCCTGGAGGTGCTTAGCCTTCTCCCTAAGGTAGGCTGCACAGTGGTAGGGTTTGGGGGCGGTGTCGACTCCGGTCTTGTCACCGATGAAGAAGCACGCACATGACGGAGAGAAATCATCAGGGTCGTCGGAGTCATACTCTAGTCCAAGCCTCGGTGGAATATCCTAGAAGTTGCATAGAGAGAGTACATTGGTCCCCACCACCCCTGAGAGGATGACGCCGTGGGGCGCCTCTCTATGATGAGCCGCTCTAGCAAGAGTTAGAACGATGTTGTTGCCTTTTGCATCTTGTATAGGAGGTCTGGGAGGACGGAGTAGAAGTGATGTGGTGTCGACAACTCCTCTACAGCACCGATCTGGTGGTGGACTCTTGCTAGCATGTAGAACATCTGGCGGTGCTCTAATACAGCGGGGTTTAGGCCCCAAATCTTGAGTCAAATCTACCGAGCAAGGACCTCGAGGTCAGCTCCCAGGTGGCCCAATAGAAGGTACAATGTCGGTGACTTGTTGTCCTCCTATGCAGTCTCCTTGAGGGGGTGAAGCTCGTCATTGTAGCTGGCAATGTAGGCAAAACTCCAAAAACGCACCGGAGAAGAGCACGCCGCCTTCTAGGGCAATGCTGCCTGCTTCGGCGATGAGGCAGGTGGATCTGGCCATCGTAGAGTTGTGATCACACATGACGCGCTCCTCTAACTGGCGCGCTAGATGTTGAAGATTCATAACCACAGCGAGCATTGTGGTTGTCCGTCAGACATCGATGTGTGGGTCTCCAGTGGCTCGGACACTCAAAAACACAAAAGCGATACAACTATAACACCCCATGTCTAAAACTACTTATATGGCCCAGCTCCACATGTGGAACGAGCCTGCATACTCGTAGCACCTCTCTTACACTTTCGTCCTCACTTCATGTAAAAGGGTTAACCTAAAGGTGCTACATTTGGAACGACAAGGCTTATAAGCTGGCCCTCACCCTCCTAGACTTCCAAAGTGGTACTAAACCCACCACCAACAACTCCACATGTGTCACTTGGGCTACATGGGCCAAGTTCGCAACTACTACAGGCTACTAATGGGCTAGGGTGTTATATTCACCCCCTTAAGGGATGACACTCTCGGCAGCTCACCACATACATGTGGCTGATGTCCAGGACCGCCCCTTGGTACACCCCTCCACGGGCACGTATAGCAAGGGTTGATGCTCCGATACCATCTGTAACACCCGACGTCCAAAACTGTTTATATGGCCCAGCTCCGCACGTGGAACGAGCCTGCATATGTGTACCACCTCTCTTACACACTTTCGTCCTCACTTCATGTAAAAGGGTTAACCAGAGATGCTACGTTTGGAATGACAAGACTTATAAGCTAGCCCTCACCCTCCTAGACCTCCAAGGTGGTTATAAACCCACCAACAACAAC
The DNA here is from genome assembly GCA_022457205.1 of Saccharum spontaneum. Lineage (NCBI taxonomy): Eukaryota > Viridiplantae > Streptophyta > Magnoliopsida > Poales > Poaceae > Saccharum > Saccharum spontaneum. The sequence goes on from CM039598.1 coordinate 14,704,281, forward strand.
TCCACATGTGCCATTCGGGCAACATAGGTCAACTTCACAAGTACTACAGGCTACTAATAGGCTGGGGTGTTATAACAACGATTTATCTTGGTTTGGGCTTCTGAGCCCTATGTCTAGCAGTATAGTGATCTTCATGTTAATTAATGTCCAATCGGGGTAACAATGGTGGAAATAAAGAGAGTTTGGTAGAGGATTGTTTGGTGCCTTCTCTAGCTGACATTCTCTTGTTCTCTTGGGAATAGTCCTCCTTCTATAAGAATTGTCCATCTGCTTAAACTCCATGGAGGGTCGATGCACAAGTCGATATGGGTTATAGTCTATGGCCTATGCACTGGTGAAAGGTCCCTAGTTTGGTTTTGGTAATTGAGTGACAACCTAGGTGGACTAACGTGTTTAAATGTGAGAAACACAGGTGATTAGTCCACAAGTACATCATGTGTGAGCAACCAATGCCATGGAGGTGAAATGGCTTGGATATGTTGCAAGGCTCACACATGTGATGATGGAGCTCATTGCATGAGACATGCATTGAGTCATGTGACTAAGGTGGAGAAGATCATGACAAGACTTGGCTTGATGAACCGGTTGCAAGCATGAATGGCAAGTTGGAGGCTTTAGAGCGACGGACCACGTGGCGGTGAAGCTTGAACAAGACTTAGCGCTGAAGGACGAAGGCAACGGTGAAAAGCAAGTGAGGTCAAAATCGATGAACCAACAAGGTCACATGATGATATGAAGTGGATCATATCATTTGTGATATGATTGGTGCATGTGTTGCATCAATGATGGAGGAGATAGAATGGAATGCACAAGGCAAAGGTATATTTGTAGGAAATTTGATTTCACTGGTCATAGGTGTGTAGAGAAGTTTATGACTGGTTTAGGATAGATGGCCGTACTATCTAGAGGGGCAAACTTGTTTGCATATTGGTCATCTAGTGCCACTCGAGTGATCTAACTTTGCATCATTGCTAGGATGGAGTGGTGTGCTGAATTGAGTGACTAATCCCTTGTAAAATTCTTTGAAAAAATTCTAACACACATGCACAATGATGATACACAATGTGTTTAGCACTTGGGAGCAAGGGTGAAGAGATAGAAGTTGATTTGGAGGTGAAAAGGTCAACAGGACCCTGGTGGCGGGCAACAGGGTCGGTGTTGAACTCTGATGGTTCTTGGATGGGAATTTTGTGTTGATCCTTTATGCTTTGGAATAAATATGCATGTGGGATATGTAGCACTTTGCATAAGCTTTCCAAAATGTCAAAGAGCATCGAAATCAGAGTTCAGAGCTAAGAGTTATCATCGTTTAGCACTCAGGACTCTAGCTCAGGACCTGATTCCCTAGGTCCGGTTCTAGGGTCTGGACCGGGTCCGATGCTATTGTCCGGACCATGTTTTCTGGGTCCGGTTGAGTGCTTTTTATATGCATTGAACAGGACCGGGGTGAGATGGTCTGGTTGTAGCAACAGGACTCAGTCCGATTTCTTTGGGAGCTCTTAGGAGCTCTCTAGACTAAACAGGACCGAGGTGTTGCATGGTCCGATTGCTCAGTCTGGTTGCTATCTGAGTGCGCGAAAGTGACCGTTGAAGCTCCAACTGTCGGCATTCGAACATGGGGACCCGTGGCAGCAGCACATGGTCCGGACCCTTACTGTTCATGGTCCGGAGGCTCGGTCCGGACCCCCCGAAGCTTGTTTTGAGTAACAGCTCTTTTGAGCCTTTGGGCTATAAATTGAAGGGGTACTCGGGCATGGCTGAGGTTGAGCACCTAGGGAGACTTTGTGTCCATGGTTGAGAGTGCTTGGGAGCCCTCTAACTCACTTGTGCACATAGTGGTTGCATCCGATTGCAAGTGAGTGATTCTAGTGTGATTGCATCGTGAGATTGCATCGAGTAGAACTAGGTGTTTGTGTTGCAAGCCGGTGGTGCTTGTTACTCTTTGAGGTTGCCACCTCCTAGGCGGCTTGGTGGTGTTCTCCATCGATGCACGCAAAGAAGACTATGCGGTGCTCTAGAGAAGAGATTGTGAGGGGTACTGTGCTCACCTTGCAGGAGCTGCGAAGAGCAACTCTAGTAGAGCTTGTCATTGAGCTAGCCTCACTTGGTTTGTGGGGTTCTTGTGGTGCCCAATGTGTGGGCTTGGTGTGGTGCCAATTAGCCGTCGAACCACCAAGTGAGTAGTCAACACAACGGGGACTAGCGTGTTGGCAAGCATGTGAACCTCAGGATAAAAATCATCGTGTCATCACTTGTCTTTCCATTGGTTTGCAATCCCCTTACACAAGCTTGTAATTACTTTCATATACATTGTGCTTGTGTAGTTGCTTTTGTAATTAGTTAGCTTGTGTAGCTTGCTTGTTACCTTCTTGTTTGTGTAGCATAGAAGTAGCTCCCTTTGCGTGACTAATTCGGTTTGAGTAACCTTGTTAGTCACATTTCTTAGTTTGTGTAGCTATGTGATCTGAGCTCTCTAATTTGGCTTGTGTAGCCTTGCTATTGAGTATTGCTAGTGAGCTTAGGAGCTTTTATAATTTTTCTTACTAGATTGTGTAGGAGCTCCCCCGGTTGGTTGAGTACTAGTTGCATAGGTTTGTGTGACCTTGCTACTAGAATTGATTAGGTAAGTTCTAGCTAGCCTAGCACCTTTGTTACCTAATTAGGATCTTTGTAAGGTGCTTGATAACTTAGATAGAGGGTTGTAGTCTTGACTAGACCGATAGTTTTAATTTCACATTTGTTTCTATTAGCCGGTGCGCTTATTTTTTAGAAAGGACTATTCATCCCCTCTAGTCCGCCATCTCGACCCTACAACAGGGTCCATGAGTCCTCTGCCATGGCGTTAATGGACCTCACCTTGTCATGTGGGGAGGAGTCAACAGAGCCGCAACCACCTCCTAACGCTGCTGCCACTGTTCTAGCACTTGACCGTCAGGGGTTGTCTGTTGTGGCGTGACCTATCGGGTGAACCTTCTCGAGGCTTATTTCGATGGCATGGAGCCCCTGCCTGGAGAAGTGTGACATCTGGCCCAATTTAGAATTTGGCCCATAGTGGCCCATGTGCATGTTTATGAGATATTCTGGAGAGTTTAGTCCCACCTTGGTTGTTAAAGCCCATGTGCATGTTAATGAAATATTGTGGAGAGTTTAGTCCCACCTTGGTTGTTAAAGTTGAGATAGACCAACATATAAGGCTTCTAGAGTCCATCCCACCATCCCCGGGTTAATCCTTTTGCACGAAGTGAGGACAAAAGTACAAGTGGGATGGTGGTAGGTGTGGTTCACTCAGCATGCAGAGTGGATCTAAGCTGTTTGGACTCTGGAGTGTTACAAGAAGCTAATTAGTGGGCCCTGGAGCCCTTTTCCCTAGGAGTTAGTGAATTCCCTTGTCCTATTGTGTCACGTTGGTTGTGTGACATTGCCAAAGGAGTGGCCGACAGGGCCTTGCATCCATTGAATGGGCAGACAGTGTGGCATCTCCATATACCAGTTAGGCATCAGCTGCTTGGCGGGTTTCTTGTGGCTGTTGTCGCTCAATAGTTTGGGGCCTTGGCGAGCCCCTGAACGCCGAGCAGCGGCCATGGGAGTGCTCGGGCTATCCCTGATTCCTTCAAGAGGGTGTGTGCAAGCGTACCCGATGGGTATAGCGCCCGAGCCCTCGAAAAAATCTATGAGATTGGTTGGGAGGTCCATTGATCGGTTTCCTCTTTCCCAAGAACTTAGCATACCCCCTATGTTTGACTCTAGTCAACTACTACATATATTGTTCTACGATATAAAAGTTCCAACATCTTCAATTCTACAGTGCAAGCTAATGGCTAGTTATATCACTATAAAAACTATGAAGATATCTTAGGACGTCTAATATTATTTAGTAGAATATGAAATGACAATTATTAATGAAATATATAGTGTCCATGGTATGCACCCAAGGTACCTCACCACCCGAATAATGACTCATAATATCTATGGTTGGCCAAAGCTGGTGACGATGAGGCCCAATCGAACTAGAGCACGTCATCATATGTGGTGGACAAACAACCAGTTAGATGGAGCTAGAAGCTATAACAAATAAGGAATAGTAGATCATGTACTTAGATTTTCTTCTAACAAAGAAGGAAACTTCACGTAAACCAATCGGGGCTCAAACTATAACCCTACCCCCGGACTATATAAGGAGGGGTAGGGAGCACCCGAATGAGAGACGCTACTACTTGACTATATTGCATAGCACCCTAGGCAACTAGTCATCAACGCTCCTCTAAACATCGAGCATACGAGATAGAGAGATTTGTTCTCAACTGGATGTAGGTTATCCCGATACCTGAACCTGTATATATTGTGTCTTGAATGCTACCTTCGTATTCCCTATGCATGATATGTTGATCTGTGTTGCCAGAGCTGATACCTATGGCAGTTAGCGCGCTAGGTAGGGTCCTTTTGCGCACCGATTTCATGTTTTAGATTGAAATTATCTTCCACTTCAACGATGGCAAGAAGCTTCACTCGGGTGCTGAAATCACCTTCGGTAGCTTGGACTTTGTCACTGACCAGCTCAAAAACTTGTATCGGCAGGTTCCCAATACCCACGGATACAAAAGATACTCTATGGGGTCTACTTGGCAAAGAAGAAGCTGGTTGTAGATCTAGATAAGCTCTACAACTTTGTAGTTGACAACTTTTTCGTTAGAAATCATGTATGGTCTCAAATTTGTATTTCAACTTTTAACATTTTGAAATTCAAATTTTCAAATGACCTGGAATGGAAAATCGACCAAAGCCAAAGTTGTAGATCTCAATGAGAACTACAACTTTATAGTTGATGACTTTTCATTTGAATTCGTTTGGGTTCCAAATATTTGTTTCAACGCCCTGAAAAGTGAACAATGGAGGAATGGATATGCCATGTAGACATAATTGAATTGGGGTGGATTAGTAAGAGGAGCTGGGGTGGAGTGGTTAGACATACACGCAAGGCCAAAAGTTATCAGGTTCGAATCCCACAACCGCGCAACACGTGACTTGCGAGGCGCGATCTTGCTGGGGCCTTTTCAGGATTAAAAGATTTTTTTGCTTATTTGGCCTGAGTTTTTAAATTTCTAGGAACTTTTTTGTAGTAGTGTACAACTTTGTAGTTGAAACATTTTTCATCAACCAATTGCAACCAGCCTAAAAGGAGATTTTTTTTTCAAACGAACTTGGGTGGAGAAATGACCCGAAGCAAAGTTGTACGGCCTGATGAGATCTATAACTTTATAGTTGACGAATTTGCATTAGAAATCATTTACGGTCCCATTATTTTGTTTGAAGCCCTCACAATTTGAAATTCAAAATTTTCAAATGACCTCGTATGGAAAAAGGACCAAAACGAAATATATTCAACTTTGTAGTTGACGACTATTTCATTGGAAATCATTTATGGACCAGAAATTCTATTTGAAGTTCTCACTTTTTAAATTTAAAATTTTGAAACGACGTAGGATGAGAAACAACCAGAAGCAAGAGTTGTAGATCTTGACCAGATCTACAACTTTCTAGCTGAATTGATTTGAATTCGTTTAGGACCTTAAATAATAATACAATATTTAGTATAGCGAATACAAAATGAATGTATCTGCTACTCAGTCACAACTAATTGTGAGGTGCAGTGATAATGGGAGCAATGCGCGAGGCATGTAGAAAAATAGCATACCTTTTTTTAGCAAAGAAAAATAGCATACCTAATAGGGTCTTCCATGCATTAAAAAACTTGTTGATATTTTTCAGTTAAAAAAAACTTGTTGCTATTTTTGGCCCGCTTTATGATATATTTCTGGAAATGATTATCATTGTCGGTTGATAACATGTACTGGAGGTGATAACCATGGTCATCATCTCCACTGGTTGCAAATTGGCGGTGTTATCACCGCCCAGTTTCAGCACCCAGGGACCATCCCCCGCGGTGATGAAGATTCTATAGTAATGATAATGGGAATTTCATTTTGCATTTGCATGAAATTCATTAAGAATTTTAAAGGTTAGACAAAATTTCACAAAATTTTAAAATTTCAGCAAAATTTTGGCGTTTTTCCCGCTTTTCGTTTCTACAAACCGGCTTTGGTGTCACAGCGGTAGGCTGAACCCTGGGGTGATGTTTCAAGCAGCAATCCGTCGAACGTTAATTATATAATTGCTTCACACAGTTGAGAAAATATAAATGCAGAGATAAGAACAATAAACGAGTGTGATCACGCACCAACTTTTTATATATTCAGGGACATTGACAAGACAGTCGACCAGGCGAAAGACGTCTTTATCCATTTATTTACGTCCAGTCTCTCATCTGCTCAGCCGCGGATGCCTAGTCCCAACTGAAAAATGCAACTCGGTAACCATTTTGTCAACAAAATGCATTCAACGATCAACAATATCATGAATAATATTTGAATAGGACTCCGAAAGGCAACTGGTATGTTATATATGTGCTAGTTGGGAAAAAGACATTTGCTAAATATATACTCCCTGAGCTGATACCTTTTAAAATTGCATATACGTGGGTATAAATTTAGACAAAAAAAATAGTAGTGCTATACATGTCCACTTAGAGCAACTCCAACAGAAGAGCTATGTATGTTCTATAATCTATATTGGGGTATTTTGGGAAAAAAGAGAGAGCCCAACAGCTATGGTATAGGGCTTTCTAAAATAACAAGTCACATATCCCACAGTTCTCGCATGCTAGATATAGCTTGCATATGCCGCTAGCCATCCGCCGCACCCTAATAGAAAGGCTATTGGAGTTTTCTATTTTTTTTGCTGGGGTTTCTATTTTAAAGATTGCCTAAATTATGGATTTAGCCATTTATTTTTACCAACTCTCTTATTTACAGTTGTGGTTTGGTTTGAAACCAATTTGGGCTCCCCTAGTCCTAAATAAGTGATGTTTTTGATATTGATACCATCTTCAGAATGTGTACATGGTTCCAGAGGTCGAAAAAGAGGCTAGATAAAAAAAGGTGCTCTAAAAAAAAGAAAAATATAAAAAATGGAAGCACATACCCGCCTCAGAAAAGGTTCCTACCCATTTTGTGTGAACCATTAGGGTTCGGTTTTAGAGGTAGAAAAAAATGACTTATAAAAGAACATATCAAACAGAGGCCCTAAACAAGCTCATGCCATAATTTTTAATGCCAAACAAAAAAAAGTCCACCAAGAGCCTAACTAGAGTCCCTACTTTATAAAGGGCTGCATAATGCTTTTTCCCATGAATTTCTTTTGACATGTCGTCTTTTTTTTTCATTCATGCACCAACTCCTCCACTCCCTTCCATCACGCTGCCACATCCAGCCCTCCATCTCCGCCTCCATCTAAACCTTCACTACCCCCCCCCCAGACTGCTTCATCTAAACCGTCACGGGGAGCCGATCCATCAATTGTGGCATCGTTCACCCACCGCAAGCGGCTACAGAGAAGCGCGCGGGAGGGTCAAATTATTTCGCGGCCATGCCTAACATTCCCCAAACTTTCCCTCTTCAACTGAGCGACACCTATCCCTCCGCTGCCATCAAAGGGTGCCAATACTATGTGTTATATTTGGTTCCAACGGTAGAATAACAAAGTAATGAAGTTGAGAATTTTGCTGCAGAAAAAATATTAAAATTGGGAGCACCTAACCTACTCCCTACCCCAAAAAAGGCATCGGCCTATTTTTTTGAACCAAAGGGTACAGTATCAGAGGATGGGAATATATCTCTTAAAATTGGTTTTTGTTGTGCCGAACAAATCCAGAAGATACATCACATTTTTTTCGGAAGGTATGTTTTCAACTAAACATAAATCATGCCTGACGTCTCCATTAGCTGGAGCACAAATGCGGATGAAAAAGCATAGTGTAGTTGGTAAATAAAATCTATCATAACTGAAAAAGATAAGGAAATCCCTATATAAATAATGTTTTAGGTATATATAAAGACATCCATGGCAGTGCAAACCACCTACATGCGTGCATGCAGAGCAATGAACATAATAGTTTCTGTAGTTTTGCAATCATAAAGGATGTTGTCTTAACGATTTACATATGTTAAATAAATTCTGATGAAGATAATGTACTGATTTAAAATGTTTCTAAATTCATAATTCCCATAGAAATATAAATTTGCATTCATGTATGCCGTGACTTTATTTAATTTTTTAGTATATTTTATGAATCTTCGAGGTATCTTTACCTGGTCGAAAAAATGAAACAACACCATGCCAAATGATAAATCTGTATGTAACCAGGTCACGCACAGCAAGCCACTGATCGCCTCAATTTCTTGAAGTCAAATATTATGGACCCACACGGATGAGCCTCATCTGAAAGAAAATAGACGGAAATTTAATAAAAGCAATGGTGTTGTTACCATAGGAAATCAAATTCTCATGTTGTACTATAAAAGAAGATTTTAGGAGAGAAACCCACTAATTATGATGTCTATCTCTGTTAATGAATTATGGACAGCCTAGTCGACTGTCTCTGCTGATAGCCCGTTAGACAGCCTAGTCGACCATCTCTGCAAATAGCCCATTAAAACACAGACCTTTTGGTAGCAGCAGTCAGGTCGCCGTCACAGTAAAAAGAAAGACTGTCTGAGAATCCCTTTTTAGAGCAACTCCAAAAGAAAGAGCTAAATCATCCTGTAAAGATAAATTTGGCTATTATTAGGAGAAAACCATATCCAATAAATTTTGTAAACTAGTCCATCAACCATGCTCTCGCACGGGCTAGAATTTTAGAATATATAAGTCCAATGTACTGTTTAATAATTCATTCATTTTAAATTATAAGATGTTTTGGCTTTTCTAGATATATTGTTTTTATTATGTATGTAGACATTACATGTAAATGTATAGCAAAAGATATGTATTTAAAAAACTCAAAATATCTTGAAATTTGAAATGGAGGGAGTACGTCTGACTAATAAAGAATTACTTATATTAAATCGTATGTTTTCTCCTTATTTATATTCTAACATACTAGAGGTAATAGATATGTTGTACTTTATATCTAATTATCATAAACTTATTAATTACTATTTTTAAGGAACTAATCTATATATTTTTATCCATATTTTTTCATTGCATGGCCCCTCTTTATATTTTAATTAATTTGAAACCTTGCCATTAATCATGGTGGCTCTTGTTACATCATGTATCTTATGAAGTCATGAATCTAAATTTTGATTTTTCAATTTTTATTTTTATCGAATGCTACGGATTTTTTCTCTCCTCAAGTTAAGTCGAAACTCTTGTGCTAATTGTATCCTTCATTAACTCTCTTTTTTTTTACTTTTTAAAATAAGAATTCTAGGTCACAGAGTATGTTCTTTAGTACTACAATAGCATAAGTCATTATTTGAAACATGCACCATATCACTTAATATAAGTCATAGAGTTTGAAGTGATATCTCAGATAGGGTTAGCAGTGACCTCAAGAGTACTTGAATACTTAAACCTTATAATGATCGACTTTTACTCTAAAGTATTCTAAAAGGGCTAGGAAAACATAGCCACCAATGGTCTCCCACCCTTTTCAAAATGATTGAATTTTCCAGTTTTGGTTATACTATCATATAGACATGTCAAAAAATTTAGTTAAAATACATAAATATATCTAAAGTAACAATTTGTATAATTATATGTTATGGTTACTAATATGCTTTTAAATAAATTGTTAGTATAATGAATATATGTGTAGTTAAGAATATATTTTACTGCTCATGCATGTTGGCATGACGCTTATATTTACTTTATTAATATTGATAGAGGTGGGGTGATGTAGAAACATATATTTGCTCTTCATTATTTGATTTTTTTGTGATAGGAGATGTTGATAATTTAGTTGTAGATTTGAGGGGGTATTTAATTTTTCTAATAATTCTAATAATAATATGAAAACTGAGTTATGTAAATTATCGATCATAATAAGAGGACGTCGATAATTAAATGCAAATTCAGATCTACTCTAGATCATGTTTCTTAACGACATATGTCGGTCGTTTATATTGTTTTGCCCAATAGCAGAAGTGGATAGTTATGTTGAAAATAGAACATACCTGATAGCTATTATTACTATCAATGGTGATTAGTTTATACCTTAATTGATGGTAAGATTTTTTGGTTTCTATGAGAATTTTTAGGATCTATCTTTTGTTTTCCTATCAAGTCTCGAGAGGATTAACGTGCAGGCTCCAGCGAGGACCTCTAGTTAGAAGTTCTGGCATTTATATATTTTTCAAGTGTGATATGTTTTTAGTTGAAATCTACTCTTAAGATATATAGACTCTTGATACAACCATTTTGGTGACTTCATAAATCTATAGTCTATCTTTTAACTTTTAATCAAGCTATTGTAATTTTTCACATATTAATTAGAAATTCTAGTATTCTTTATCTTTTATTCAAAAAAATTATTAAAAAGAGTCTAGGTCCTAGTATTATTGTTTTCCGCATAAGTTGAAACTTGGCTTGCATCCCAACACTAAACATGTTGAATTTGTTATATCATATGAGTATACATGTGTAGTATTATTTATATATCGTAGAGTGCATGAAATTAATGGATAATATTGATATGACATAATGTTTCTCTTAAAAATGTAGAAACTTATTTAAAATAATAACTTATGAAATTTATTATCATGTAGAATTAATATAAGTGTTATTGCTACATGGTTTCTTAAGTGAACATTTTTGCATGTTTCATAAGTTGTTAAATAAATAATTATCCTATTGTATACATGTTTAATTCATATACATGGTGGGCATAGCATTATAGTAATTTTATTATGTCACGATTATAAAAGTTTGTAGTTTAGAAATATATATCTATCGTACTTTATGATATCAATTTATTTTTTGTAATAATATACATTACTATTTATGTTCAAATTTTAGAGAATTTTTGTCGATTTTTTGTATCTTTCACAAAGATGTATATATGGATAGGTTAAATGCAAACTTAGAATACTACTTTGCATTATCTTTCATAATGATAAAGGTGAATGATTTATAAAATCATTAGGAGGTTTTTTAAATTATCTTTCATAATGGTAGATGTGGGTAATCTAGGGACAAAGTTAGAGGATTATTTTAAATTATCTTTCATAATAACAAAGACAGGTAGTTTAGGCGCAATGTTAGGATTTTATTTTAAATTATGTTTTATAATGGCTAAGGTGGATAATTTAGATGCAAATTTAGGGGATTATTTGAATTTTTTTCATAATGGCACATGTGAATAATTTATATACAAATATAGGGGGTTATTTCGATTTATCTTTTATAGTGGCAGAGATGGGTAATTTACATGTAAAATTAGGGGTTATTTTATCTATTTCTCACAATGGCAGTGGTGGATAATTTTTTTAATAAAGTGTAATAGATCCAATGGCTATTATCGATGATGATTAGAGTCTACTAAATCAAAGCTCAGGTGTTTCTGATTATTATGAGAATTTTTAGAATTTATCATTTTTTCTAGCGCGTCTGGTGAGCATTAATATGGTGCCTCTGTTAAGGCATCTAATTAGTAATAGTAAGATGACTCTTCAAATTTAGTAACTCTCCTTCTCTCCATCTTAGCTCTCTTTTTTGGATAGCATAATGACTCTTCAAATTTAGTAATTTAGTAATTTGGCGCTTCCTTCCAACTAAGGCCGGACCAAAAACTCGAAGCTCGTTAGCTCGCTCGGCTCGTGGCTAGCTCGGCTCGTTACCATAACGAGCAGAGCCGAGCCAAGATTTTAGCTCGTTAGCTATAACGAGCCAACTCGAGCTAGCTCGCGAGCGGCTCCCGAGCCAAACGAGTCATAGTTTTAGGGAAAAAGTCATCATAACTTATATTATGTTTGTATTACTTCATGTCTTGCACTCTGCAAATGATTGATATGTTAGCTCATACGAATATTTTATTTAATTTAAGGCTATTGGATATATTATTTTTGTATTGTTACTATTTTTAAGCTTTTGATAAATGCAAATATTAAATTTTATATATTTTTTATAACTGGCTCGCGAGCCTAACGAGGCAGCTCGAGCTTTTAAGGAGCCGAGCCGAGCTGACTTTCTGACTCGTTAAGATAACGAGCCGAGCCGAGCTAGCTCGTTATCCTAACGAGCCATAATGAGATGAGCCGAGCCGAGCCGAGCTCGCTCGTTATCCGGCCTTACTTCCAACGCGTTGCCCCACGAACAGGACCTGCCGCTAGCTGGCAGGCCACGAGCGGCTGCCGCAAGACACGCATTGGCCTGCGATGCCCCTCGAGCCGTGCGGCTGGCTGGACCTTGCTACGCCCCCTGTGTGCGCTGATGACTGGGTGACTGCGCTGATCACGAACGTGGATGGACAAGGCTACACCTGCTGGACGAGACTGCACCTGCGAGGCTGGACGAGGCTACGTTGGCCAGAACCAATCTGACGAACGTAATTTCCAGGCGGCGTGAGAATGCCTGGCCGAGCCGCCGAGGAGACCACGAGGTCTACGCGATGGATCGAGAAATAGGAAAGTTCCTAATGACATGGTAGCTGGATTGAATATGGAGAGACAAAATTTAGATAGTTTCTCTGAGTAGTCAGTCCTTTTAGGTGAGATTCATTTTATTATAGAACTAGAAGTATTTGCCGCGGAAATTATGGATGATTTGAAATAAAATTAGACTACATAAGATTACTTATCACTACCACTAGTACACACAACATTAGTGCCGACGGATCTAAACCTATTTTTATTGGCGTTTTTACCAACCGCCAGTAAAAATCAAGAATTTCACACGCGTATTCTATACAACCGCCACTATAAATAGTTACACCCAGTTTAATTTGAGCTGTTTCTGTCATTTTCACGAGCAATTCATGCATATGGGCAGCGACGGAGCTGCCCTAGGGGCATGGTGGGACGGCCGCCCTAGCTACTGGCGCCGTAGCCTCAGACCCCTAGACCCCCTCTTCTGCAGTTCTGCGGCTTCTACCCTGTCTCCGGCGACTGCAGCTACCGACGATGCGAGGCAGAGCGCCATGGCTACGAACGACGCAGGCAGAGCTCCAGCTAGGCCTTTTGTTGTAAGTTGAGTTCAACCCAGTAATAACTCAGTAAGGGCCCAAATTTGGTCCCGAGTTCCCCAATCCCAATAGGTCGAGATGAGCGCACCCCGCATTGAGCACGCGCCGCCCGCACTTCCGCCTGCTGCCCAACGCCCGCCGCACTTCCGCTTCCGACAATCCGTCTGCTGCCCACCGCCAAGTGCCCAGCCTATCCATCCGCCGTCTGGCGTCCGAGGAGCTCAGGAGCAGCCGAGCTGCCGATTGCCGAACTGCCGATGGAGGGAGGAGGAGGGGCGTGATATTCATTCAATCTACAGGATCACCCATTCTTAGTTATTTGTATTTTGCAATCTATGGATCAAGAACTGTAAGTTTCATCTTCAAATTTGTGATAACATCTTGTGTTTCTTGCCTACTTTTCGCCATAAGGTGTTATTGCAGTGGTTTTGCCATGATTTATATGATTGTATTATGTGAATACGGTGCGTTGTGAATACAGTGTCTTTTTGGTTCATTTTCTCGTGGACCTTTGCCTCACCTATAATTTTTTCTAGCTCCGTCATTGCATATGGGACCGCTAGGAATCGAACTCAACACCTCAAGCCTCACGCTTTACACCCTTATCACTGCACCCCAAAGTCATATGTTACTATACAACAGAAATAATCCCTTAGTATTCACTCAAGCAGATTTTGAAATGTAGATTTAAATCCCTAAACAGATTCAAATGAAGAAAGTTTAGCAGCATCATTTGAGAAATTCAAACAAATAAGAATTTTAAAATCATTAATTTTAACACATAATTTCTGCGCTCTAAATGATTTTAAATGAAAAAGCTGTCAATGACAGAGTCGTAGATCTTTTCGAATACTACAACTTTTGTTCAAACCATTTCTCCATGTGAGATCTTTTGAAAAATTCAAAAATTTAATTTCAAATTATTTATAGTGGCGCAAGGTTAAGAAAACCGCCAGTGCATTTTTATTGTCTGCCGCAACTATACAAATGCATTTGACGAGAGAAGGCTGTTCCAATTCCGAGGGCTAGGAAGCAGAAGACACCGGAGGGCTAGGAAGCAGAAGGCACCGGTGGGTTCACGTGGACCCCAATCCTCTAGCACCTCAGATGGCCGATGCGTGGAGCTCCTTGTGATCGGCTCGCTCGCATGGACGAATCAACTCGCACGACACTGGCTTCCTGTCGCAGTCGTGAATGCAGCTTGCTAGGCCCGGCCCGAGATCTCAACCGCTACTGCTGCCTCTTTCGTCGTCCTCTGATGCTTGAAAAAAAATCTCAGGGCCTCTTTTGTAGGTATTCTTTCCCAACTTCACAAAACTATTCTTCAGCCTTTCCTACCATATAGATCTTTTAAAAATAGTTCATTCCTATAAGTTGTTTTTTATACAAAAACCGAGGTGAAGCAGCTTCTCCTAGTTTTTAATGCCAAACAAAAAAAAGTCCACCAAGAGCCTAACTAGAGTCCCTCCTTTATAAAGGGATGCATAATGCTTTTTCCCATGAATTTCTTTTCACATGTCTTTTTTTTCATTCATGCAACGACTCCTCCACTCCCTTCCATCACGCTGCCACATCCAGCCCTCCGTCTCTGCCTCCATCTAAACCTTCACTACCCCAGACTACTTCATCTAAACCGTCACGGGGAGCCGATCCATCAATTGTGGCATCGTTCGCCCACGGCAAGCAGGCATCTGGCCCATGCAACAGAGGAAGCGTGCCGCTGGCGGCTACAGAGAAGCGCGCGGGAGGGTCAAATTATTTCGCGGCCATGCCTAACATTCCCCAAACTTTCCCTCTTCAACTGAGCGACACCTATCCCTCCGCTGCCATCAAAGGGTGCCAATACTATGTGTTATATTTGGTTCCAACGGTAGAATAACAAAGTAATGAAGTTGAGAATTTTGCTGCCGAAAAAATATTAAAATTGGGAGCACCTAACCTACTCCCTACCCCAAGAAAGGCATCGGCCTATTTTTTTGAACCAAAGGGTACAGTATCAGAGGATGGGAATATATCTCTTAATATAAGTGTTATTTCTACATGGTTTCTTAAGTGAACATTTTTCCATGTTTCATAAGTTGTTAAATAAATAATTATCCTATTGTATACATGTTTAATTCATATACATGGTGGGCATAGCATTATAGTAATTTTATTATGTCACGATTATAAAAGTTTGTAGTTTAGAAATATATATCTATCGTACTTTATGATATCAATTTATTTTTTGTAATAATATACATTACTATTTACGTTCAAATTTTAGAGAATTGTTGTCGATTTTTTGTATCTTTCACAAAGATGTATATATGGATAGGTTAAATGCAAACTTAGAATACTACTTTGCATTATCTTTCATAATGATAAAGGTGAATGATTTATAAAATCATTAGGAGGTTTTTTAAATTATCTTTCATAATGGTAGATGTGGGTAATCTAGGGACAAAGTTAGAGGATTATTTTAAATTATCTTTCATAATAACAAAGACAGGTAGTTTAGGCGCAATGTTAGGGTTTTATTTTAAATTATGTTTTATAATGGCTAAGGTGGATAATTTAGATGCAAATTTAGGGGATTATTTGAATTTTTTTTCATAATGGCACATGTGAATAATTTATATACAAATATAGGGGGTTATTTCAATTTATCTTTTATAGTGGCAGAGATGGCTAATTTACATGTAAAATTAGGGGTTATTTTATCTATTTCTCACAATGGCAGTGGTGGATAATTTTTTTAATAATGTGTAATAGATCCAATGGCTATTATCGATGATGATGATTAGAGTCTACTAAATCAAAGCTCAGGTGTTTCTGATTATTATGAGAATTTTTAGAATTTATTATTTTTTCTAGCGCGTCTGGTGAGAATTAATATGGTGCCTCTGTTAAGGCCTCTAATTAGTAATAGTAAGATGACTCTTCAAATTTAGTAACTCTCCTTCTCTCCATCTTAGCTCTCTTTTTTGGATAGCATAATGACTCTTCAAATTTAGTAATTTAGTAATTTGGCGCTTCCTTCCAACTAAGGCCGGACCAAAAACTCGAAGCTCGTTAGCTCGCTCGGCTCGTGGCTAGCTCGGCTCGGCTCGGCTCAGCTCGTTACCATAATGAGCTGAGCCGAGCCAAGATTTTAGCTCGTTAGCTATAACGAGCCAACTCGAGCTAGCTCGCGAGCGGCTCGCGAGCCAAACGAGTCATAGTTTTAGGGAAAAAGTCATCATAACTTATATTATGTTTGTATTACTTCATGTCTTACACTCTCCAAATGATTGTTATGTTAGCTCATACGAATATTTTATTTAATTTAAGGTTATTAGATATATTATTTTTGTATTGTTACTATTTTTAAGCTTTTGATAAATGAAAATATTAAATTTTATATATTTTTTATAACTGGCTCGCGAGCCTAACGAGGCAGCTCGAACTTTTAACGAGCCAAGCCGAGCTCGCTCGTTATCCTAACGAGCCGTAACGAGATGAGCCAGCCGAGCTCGCTCGCCCCACGAACAGGACCTGCCGCTAGCTCGCAGGCCACGAGCGGCTGCCGCAAGACACGCATTGGCCTGCGATGCCCCTCGAGCCGTGCGGCTGGCTGGACCTTTCTAGGCCGCCCCCTGTGTGCGCTGATGACTGGGTGACTGTGCTGACCGAGACTACGCCTGCAGCCAGTCCCCGCGCGCGTGCGCTGATCACGAACGTGGATGGACAAGGCTACACCTGCTGGACGAGACTGCACCTGCGAGGCTGGCCGAGGCTACGTTGGCCAGAACCAATGTGACGAACGTAATTTCCAGGCGGCGTGAGAATGCCTGGCCGAGGAGACCACGAGGTCTACGCGATGGATCGAGAAATAGGAAAGTTCCTAATGACATGGCAGCTGGATTGAATATGGAGAGACAAAATTTAGATAGTTTGCCTGAGTAGTCAAGTCTGTTTAGGTGAGATTCATTTTATTGGAGAACTACAAGTATACTCCATGTGTTTCTGCGGAAATTGTGGATGATTTGAAACAAAATTAGACTACATAAGATTACTTATCACTACCACTAGTACACACAAGTGCCGACGGATCTAAACCTATTTTTATTGGTGTTTTAACCAACCGCCAGTAAAAATCAAGAATTTCAATGGCGTCTTCTATAGAACCGCCACTATAAATATTTACCCCTAGTTTAATTTGAGCGGTTTTTGTCATTTTCACGAGAAATCCATGCATATGGGACCGCTAGGAATTGAACTCAGCACCTCAAGCCTCACGCTTTACACAATTATCACTGCACCCCAAAGTCATATGTTACTAAACAAAAGAAATAATCCCTTAGTATTCACTCGAGCAAATTTTAAAATGTAGATTTAAAAGCCCTAAACGGATTCAAATGAAGAAAGTTTCAGCTACAAAATAATTTCTGAGGTCATTTCAGAAATTAAAAAAATAAGAATTTTAAAATCATTAATCTTAACACATAATTTCTGCACTCTAAATGATTTTAAATGAAAAGGCTGTCAACTACAATGTCGTAGATCTTTTCGAATACTACAATTTTTGTTCAAACCATTTCTCCATCTGAGATCTTTTGAAAAATTCAAAAATTTAATTTCAAATTATTTATAGTGCCGCAAGGTTAAGAAAACCGCCAGTCATTTTTATTGTCTGCCGCAAGTATACAAATGCATTTGACGAGAGAAGGCTGTTCCAATTCCGAGGGCTAGGAAGCAGAAGACACCGGAGGGCTAGGAAGCAGAAGGCACCGGTGGGTTCACATGGACCCCGATCCTCTAGCACCTCAAATGGCCAATGCGTGGAGCTCCTTGTGATCGAACGCACGCGAGATCGAACGCCTCCTTCATGCCTCGTTGCTCGGCTCGCTCGCATGGACGAATCAACTCGCACGACACTGGCTTCCTGTCGCAGACGTGAATGCAGCTTGCTAGGCCCGGCCCGAGATCTCAACCGCTACTGCTGCCTCTTTCGTCGTCCTCTGATGCTTGAAAAAAAAATCTCAGGGCCTCTTTTGTAGGTATTCTTTCCCAACTTCACAAAACTATTTTTCAGCCTTTCCTACCATATAGATCTTTTAAAAATAGTTTATTCCTATAAGTTGTTTTTTATACAAAAACCGAGGTGAAGCAGCTTCTCCAAGTTTTTTCTCTACTATCTTCTCCTAGTCATGAAGCTACTTTATGAAGCCGAAGAAAAAAAACTATTTCACTAGTGAAACTGAGCAGTACCAAACAAGCTCTTAAAAAGGGTCACCAACGGCGAAGCAAGATGCCACCCTAAGCCGATTCCATCAGGAAGCATATCAATACCGTTTCCGTACTTGCAGTCCATATAAATGGTCATTATATCTATCGTACCCATGGTTAGAGTATGAAAACATAGTCACCTCATAACGGTCTCATTATCAATCGATACTGATCATTACCGGCTATTCTGACTAATAGCGGCCATACCCACTAAAAATCAAGTAAAATTTCATTTGATGCACAATTTTATGAATTTGTTGAGTTATACGACAATATATTAAACATAAACCTATGTATGTTTAGTATAATTACTTCTAAAATTTTACGGAAATATATTATTACCAGCATCCCAAAGAAAATGACTTTGGCCTGGTTTGGAACAGAGGTTTCTGGTAGGAATTTCATATGAAAATGTAGTGTAAATTGGAAGACGCCGGCCATGCCCAATAATGGTGGTGGCAAGATAAATAGTGAGGGAGTTGCTAGGTCGGGTGGTGGAGGAACAGCCGATGCCGGGCAGAGGACAGGAGTGCCACTGGAAGTTACTAAATTTATCCATCCGTATTCGTAAACACAGGCTATCATATTTCTTTGAAACCATAATCACAACGTAATTAAATCAGAACACCACATAGAACACACACAACGGCATCTATCTTCCACTAGATGAGTTGAAGTACCAAAAAAACTCGAGCTTGAACAATGAGGCACGGAAGTGATACATACCTGGATTCACACGAGAACTGGCATCGCGACATTCTGTTGAGGAGACTGTCGATGCATGCGAGGTATGAAATGAGAGATGAGGTGATTGCAGAGAAAGCAACGGCGAAGCTCGTGGAGGAACGAACTATATGCCGCACCGCACCAAAGAAACACCTACTCCAACCTTATTACAGGATGAATTGTTTTTTATTTCTGCTTGATGCAATGCAGGACAAGCAAGGAACGTATTCGCCTTTCAAAAGCTGTAATAATAGTATATGCCACATCATTCCCGAGGGAATCATGAAGCTAGCGCATGGAGCATGATGTCTTCCATTTTCATTATCAGAGCTAAAGTAAAGGTAATGAACGATAATCAATATATTAAAACTTTGAATGTCGAGATAATAAAATAAAGAAAAAAAATAAAATAGCATGTGGAAGCTTTATTATCCAAAGGAAAAGTGTGGAAGCAAGTGACCACGTGGTAGCATCTCCAATAGGACCCCCTACTTGACCCCGGCCTTACTTCAGATTTAGGTAGCGGAGGCCAAAAACCAACTCTAACAGGCCCCCTACTAGATCCCCCACATTTGTTGGCCTCCTACTTTCCCTCTTCCACCCTCTACTTCTGTTGGCCCCTACTCTCCACCATGCAAAATTTGGATGAGAGAGATGACAAAAGAGCCCCACGCGTCATTGACTACTAAAACAAATTTGAGTAGTATGGTTTAGGTAGTATTGCTGGAGTTGAAAGTAAAATATGAGTAGTCTTAAAATAGGTGGCTTTCTAAATAGAGAAGTAGGGGGTATGTTTTAGGTAGTATTGCTGGAGGTGCTCTCTGGACTATAAAGAAACAGTGTTTGCAGCAGCATCTAGAATACAGTTTATACTGTATTTCGAAAAGATGTGATGGTTACGGATCATAAAGGAACTGAATACCAACGCTCTCAATATATTTATACTGTATTTAGTTTTGAAATAAAGATTCATCAGAGAGGAAGGATTAAAACCTAACCGCATAACGTTTGGAAAAATCATCGTAAGGTACGTCCAAAAAAAACATTTGGAAAAACAACTGATTACATGTGTAAGTATGAGTTTTTGCTTCGACCCTGCTGTTGGGACAAAAATTTCTGCACCCATCAGCAGGTCGACAGCAGCTATGGCTTCCGTGTAACATGCATCGTCTTCTTCGGTCCATCCGCTTCTTAAATCAATCACAGCGCCTCATCTTTGTCTTTGGACCACCCGCTTCCTTCTTTCCGACCGACGGGCCAACAGTCACACAAACGGATTAATTGACTAAGTCTGTTACACCCACGGCTACAAAAATTACCAAAAAAAAAAGCCATGCAAGAAATATATTATATTGACCGCACATGCAGTTGGCCGTAAGGTGAAGCAGAGTACGTTTGTACCTGGATTATATTTTGACGAGCCAGCAAGCATTCTTGTTACTTTAGAGATTAGAAAATGAACAGACCGGCCGGAGAACGATCGGCGCTGATGCGGCACAAATATGTCCGCGCTCATAGATAGAGTAATTATATATACAAGCACCCGACCCAATGCAAGATGCATGGATGCCTTTTCTTTTCAAAGCTAGGATGCATGGACAAGCAAGGAATGCATTCCGATGTCTTTTCAGAAAGCACGACGTGTTATAGTTTCCAAGGCAATGATTCCACAGGTGAGGAGCAAACGGTTTGGAGATAAAGTAAAGGTTAAGAACATTAATGTAACTAAAGAGAAAGCGTCGTCAGATTGAGTTAATCAACATGTTTCTTGGTTTGGTGTCAAGTTGAGCATGCCCCTAGTGTCCAACGATTTCTATAGGCACCTCTATTTTTTTCAGAGGCAGCTGAATCTAATAAAATTGTCTTTTGAAATCGTTTTTTGGTGCAAAAAATGGCCTACTCCGTGGAAATGGACTTCAGAGGTACCTGATGTACTCGCAAGCCGCCCATGAAAATGAATAGAAAAGAAACTAATTTTTCATCTTAATCTTTATGTATTGAAGAGGAACCTCCTCCTAGTTTCAAAAAAAGAAAAGAAAATGAACCTCCTCCTAGTAGTCTTTTTTTGTCTCGATCGGGCCATTCACCCGTTTTTCATTAAGAGGAAAATAGTTAACAGAACAAACCGTGCGCGGTCACGCAAGCGAGGAGCCTCCGTGACACAAGCACACCAAGACACCTAGCTACTGGATTCACTAAGAGAAGATTACATGGTAAGGAGCTTTGCGACCAAATCGACAAGACAAAAGCGAGCGACTATGCCCGATAGCTCCTGGCCGGGAAGAGAACCTGCATTGCTTCCCGCGTCGACGCCGACAAGGGGAGGGCGAAAGCGGTCTGGAATTCCTCAAAGGAGGCCTTGTCAGGTAGCTCGGTCTCCACCTCCTCAAGCCCCAGACGTTTCATCATCACCTTCCGCGCCTGAGCCTCCGGCTTCTGTTCCCTGTGCTTGCTCTTGGCGGCAAGCCTAGCGCTCCTCTTGGGGATGAGCTCCGAATCATCTAGCTCTCCCGCCTGCGCTCTCTCCGCCCGGGTTCACCGCAGTCGTGGCGGTGACGACAATACAGGCGGTGTGAGCGGCTTCTTGAAAGTAGCAATGAAGTCCTCGATCGATGTTGTGGCCGTCACGTTAGACGCACCGCCATCGGCTGCCGGAGTTGCCGGGCCACCTCCGCCGGCACCTTCCTGGATGGCCGGGAAGTCGATCTGCTCGTCGTCATTGAGCAGCCCCACCCTCTCAGCCCTAGTCATGCGTGGCTGAGGCGTCGACAGAAGAACAAGCAGCGGCAGTGGCACCACGATGGACGAGATGAAGTCATCCGTAGACGAAGTCGGCGCCTGCACATGAGCGCCATCGCTG
Source organism: Saccharum spontaneum (assembly GCA_022457205.1). NCBI lineage: Eukaryota > Viridiplantae > Streptophyta > Magnoliopsida > Poales > Poaceae > Saccharum > Saccharum spontaneum. The sequence continues at coordinate 14,726,195 of CM039598.1, forward strand.
CGGTGGGGAGAGGAGTCCACCAACGCCTCGGTTGCCGCGACGGAAGCAGGCCAAGGTGACAGCAAGTTTCCGTCCCCCAGGAAGGTTGGGCTGGCTAGGGGGCCAGGAGTACTTGGGCCGGAACCACACTCTTCTGGGACAGACATACAACAGACCACAGCATCCCGAACGCTCCAGTCGCAATCACCATGAGAGCCAAAATCAAAATGGCCCCCAAACTGGCAGTCCGGCCCATCAGCAGGCCCACACCGGAGCGAAGTTACACGACCTGCAAGCAGCTCAAACTCGGTGTCTAGGGCAATGCCCACCACACCCCGCTGACGAGTACGGGAAACCTGGCGGCCATGCGGGCAGAGGTCGATGGAGTAGACGTGTTCGGCGCTTGAACTGACACCTTTTCGCGGTGTGCACAGTGCCACCTCGGAGAGCATCGGGTCGAGGGCGACCAGCTTGACAGGAGAGGGTGAGCAGGCGCGCTGGAGCTGAAAGTCAAACCGTTCCTCCACGGCGACATCGACACGCGTCGACTGCTCAGCCTGAAACGCGCTGACGCCAGAACGACAGGGCATGGCGCCGCGCGGCTCGAGGATGGGACATGTCAGCTCGCCCACGACGATGGTGCGCCTCGTTTCCCAAGCCCGAAACACAGGGCCGTGGCCAGGGCCCAGGCGAGGCTCGTTGTTGCCGCCGAACCGAACTGTCTTCGGCCGCGGACCTCTGCCGCCGCCGCTATTGAACCCGGGGTGGTACCCATTAAAGTTGCTGTCCCCGCTATCAATGTCGTCGCCGGCAAAGTCCATGCCGTCATCTGACGAGGGCGGCAGCTTATGCCAATCTTGAAACTCGATCAGCCGGAGACGAACCAGGTACCGGAGCGCAGGAAACTCATCATGGATGATCTCATGAGACCGCAAGAAGAGGAGCGGGCCGCCACGTTTTCCTCCTCCGGCTCTAGCACCGCCATAATCTTCTCATCCGGGACGAGGTTGGGGCGGGCGCACCAAGCGGCGACGAAGAGCTCGCGCTCATCCTCCGGGTCGGCCACTGCCTCAGGATTGGCGATCTCGACATTGGTGCACGACGACCCGAGGATGATCTGCGCCGTATCCTTGGAGCGCACATGCGACGGAATCCCTTTGAGGCCGACGAGGACTCTGAAACGGAATGCCCCCGCCGACCCCATGATCAGCCGGCTCCACCTCCGCCACCGCAGGACGAAGGGGGAACCCTCTGGCACCGGAGAGCTAAGGACGAGCTCGAGATCCTTCGGGTGAGTAAAGCGGATGAGGAAATCATCCGGTCTAGTACGACGAACAAACACCCGGTCCTCCGGGATGCCAAAGTGCTTACGAAGGTGGGCCAAGACCATGGCGGGAGTGATGGTTGGCCTGGTACCGAGTACAAGCGCCAGCAACGCCATGGTGGACAGCGCATCTTCGGCTGCCTGGATAGCTGGGCTGCGAGGAACGACGACGAGCACCAGCAACCTGGTTCTTGCCCGCGTTCGTGGCGATGCCGGTGGCGACACCCCCCTCCAGGGCGGGGAGTGCGGGAAGCGGCACGACTGTTCCGGCACATCAGGAACCTCCCGGCCTGGAGGAGCTGCACCAGTAGCATCATGGCCGCCAGCGTCCCCCATCACATCCGACTCCTGGCTGTGCGGACCACCGTCCGCAGCCGCTGGTGCAGCGACGTCCTCGACCACCGCCAAGTGCTCAGGCGTGGGAGACTGGCACACCGGGGGTACAGAGGGCTCCGTCCCAGCGGATGCCGAACGGTCGGAGGCCGTGTCTGCCGGAGACACAGACCTGCTGCGCGAAGTCCGCCGAAGGCGCGCACCACGCCTGGCACTGGATGTCCTCCTCGGCGAGCACGCGCCTGATGGCCTGTGTCCCTGCAGTTGAAACACTTCGGCGGCGCCGTGCAATTAACATGCACGTGACCACCATCTAGGCAGTTGAAGCACTTGCCGACTAGGCTGGACGGCACCGGGCGGCGCGGCGACGGCGCGCGGTGCCAACGGCGCCGGCTGTGCACCTCCCTGAAACCATCCGCATCAGGCGCAACGGACATCCTCTCGGGATGGACGACAATGGACGCGAGCCGCCAGTCCGCGGGCAATGACGCCTCCTGCGACGGTGCGGACGAGACCGAATAATGGCCTTGCCGCAGCCCGGAGGAGGTGGGAGGGACGCGTCGGGAGTCGGAGAAGTGCAGCCTCCCCACAGAGGCCCCCGGTGACGCGAGAAAAGGCTCAGCCAAAGGGTCAAGCGAGCTCGCATGCAGAACAAACTCAGCGTGAGCCCCCGCGGCGAGAGGCGGCAGCTGAGGGAATGCAGACCTGGCAGTGGTCGTAGCCGCTTCCTCATCTTCAACCTCGTCCGCCCAAGAGCGGCGAGAACAGGAGCCGGGCTCCATGGCAGAGCTGGACGACGATGGACGGTGGGGCCTGGATGACCACCGGCGGGTTGGAGAAGGTGGACGCCGGGGTCGGAGTGGCCGTCGGCGGGTCGGGGAGGTGGACGCCGGGGCCCGGCATTCACCTATCATGGCCAAAGCATAACTTGATCATTGACGTCGCGTTGTTGAACGGGGGACTCAAGAGGTTTATCGGCCCTGCTACTACACTTCCCATCGCTAAGCATGAAAGATGGCAGCGCAGTCATTTCAGACCAGGTCGCTGCACTATTTTTCAGTGACTTTTCAGTGAACTATTGCCGGGAAAATGACTGACGCTAGCAATGAACGACTTCCTTCATCTCAAATTATAAGACTTTTGACTTTTTTTGACGCCAAATTTGACCACTCATCTTATTCAAAAAATTTGTACAAACATAGTCAAATTTAAATCATTATTGAAGAACTTTTATTAGTAAAGCAAGTCACGACAAAAGAAGTGACATTTTGTACAAATTTTTGAATAAGACGAGTGGTCAAACTTGGTGTCAAAAAAGTCAAACATCTTATAATTTGGGATGGAGGAAGTATTTTTCAGTGAAATTTCTTATCAGTGACGTTGGAGTTAACCGATGGAACATATATATACTAGTATTTCTGTATCCTCCATGCATGTACGTGAGCAGGAGGATGCTTGTGCTTCGTCACTGGTTTCGGAATAAACATGTGTGCACAGAGTATATGGATGCAACTTAACTGACAGCAAGTCAAAAACTCTATTCGTTCAGGGCCTTTGGTGCGGTACTCCTTCCATGTGTTTGGTTGCAAGGTTGTAGTGGGATAGGAGTGTGACGATCTCCTTTTGGGGGCGTTTGTTTTTTTTTCAACGCGAGGAATCTCCCCATTCCCATTGAACTTCAACGGAAATACAGAGGGGGCGTTTGGTTTGGAGTCATTAGGGCAGGATCATCCTCTTATGGAAATATTCCCCAACTATTCGGAGTGCCTCCGTCCCCTAGAATCAAAGTCCCCTTCCCAAGGCCTGAGCCCCCGTTTCCTTGCACGTGTCTCCGATCTCCACTGCTCCTTCTGTTACGGCGATGGTGGCCGGACCAGATTGATGCGGCTTGCGCAAGGAAGGCCTGCCGTGAGACCAAGGGCAGCGTGTCTTGCAGCGCTGGAATCTCACAGCGAGAGCTCCTGGGGTAGGGGGCTGAGCGGTGGCGTCCTCGTCTTCCCCGCAGCAGCCATGGAGGCGTCCTCGTCCCACCAGATATAGGCGCCGCGGAGGCCGGCCGGGGTGGCACGGTCGAGCCCATCAGATGCGCACGGACGGGCATGATGCCGTCCAGACGCTGAGAGCCACGATCAGATTCTGTGTGCTGCTCCTGGCAGACGAAGAAGAAAGGAGTAAAGAGGCTGACACGTGAGTCCATTTTAACGCTGGCTAACAGGAGCTAAACGGTGCCTTGCTGGTTCCTTTTCTCATCCCTCATAACAAACAGAAAACAAGGACAATGTCATCTCCTCGACCAAAAAGATAGATAGAACCGTCTCATCTCTAAAACCTGGGTCGGGTCCATCCCATCCCACTAAGCCTCGCAAGCAAATGTTACCTTAGAGAACAATTGACATTGTGGACATGCTGACATGGTCCATGCGACCACGTAGCTGGCCTTGCACTTTGAACAGTTATGAAGTTTCGATCAACCAATTTCTCGTAGACCATCTGAATCAAGTTAAAATGGTCTCAGCTACATTTTTCTTTTACAGACACAAATTTGCAGTGCATTTATTAATAGAGGAGTGTATAAAAATAGTTGCGAGATTATCGAAAACATGTCAGAGGGAATTCTCCGTATTGATCCAACAACGCTGAGCCTGGCTACAATCAGGAAGTTAATGAGCTCACGGGATCCCAACTATCATTCTATACTAGGGCTCCCATTTCCCAACCAATCAAAGAAGAATGCAGTCGAGAAAATAATAGTAGACACCTCACGAGAAATTAATTAGCTCACAACAAAAATAAAATATCAGAACGGAGCACATTAAATTACAAAGAGTTCAAGTTCGCTCCCAGCAAACCTATCCATACACATATAGCTGGCAATGTGAAATTGCCAATTATTATCACACATATGGGACCCAAAAACAGACCCAGCAAAACAGCACAAGTATGACACGTCCCTTGCCAAACATTGTTACAAGAAACAGAACACACTGAAACACAAATCAGGATACAACTCACAGAGATGAAAGGAATGAAGAAGGCACCTTAGTTGTGTGGATACGAAAAGATACTCACTTAAGGTAGCTTTGGATGATATGTTTCTTGCGTGATACAAACTCTGGTGGTGGCACATGCAAGTAGTAGTCACTCTGCTCTGGCAGCTTCAACTGCAGCCTATCCCACCACTCTCGCTCTCCACAGACTTCAACCTTTGACTCCAGATATTCCTTCTTCAGGAGTGGGAGACGTTGAAAGGATCGGCAGCCCCGGACAAAGAGCTTCTCCCACTTTGGCGTTTCAATTTGAAATTTGACATCGTCGTGGATGTGATGCAGCTGTGGCAGTTCCTGGAGGTTGATATTTTTGATGTTTGGGAGTGGAGAAAGCGCTACCTCATAATTAGGTTGTTTGTAGAAAATTGTCTTCATGTTGGAGCAGAAGAGGATCACCAGAGTCTCCAGGGCAGGTAATGATAAGCTACATGGGAAAAGTTTCTCCAGTCGGGGACAGTCCTCAATGTGGATGTGCTTTAGTAGCTTCAAAGTGAGCAATCTAGAATGTGAAAGGTCACTAGGCTCGATCAAGCTTAGTAACCTCTTAAGACAGGTGACTTGTAGTATTTGCAAGTATGGTAAAGCCTGTGAGCCACGTGAACGCATTATAAATACTACTGCCATTTGATTGCAGCGGTGAAGCTGGCATTCTTCCAGTGACATGAGACTATAATTGAGGTCAGTAAGGCATCTGACGAAATTGTCATCTGTAATGATTATGGAGTTTGTGACAGAGAGAATATGCCTTAAGCCATTTGGGTACTGATCCTTTGTTGATATCTCGATATGACGTTGCCTTGGCTGAAGTTTCATCATTGGGATAATGTTAGCTACCTCAGAATTGTACTGGAGAAGCTGATAGGTTGAATGCCTCCGGATACTGGTACTTAGATCAACCTCAGAATACTGGATATCTCTCACACTGCATTGTTTAACTTGCACATTGAATGACTGAAGAAATTGTCCTTCCATGACTAACTTGTTAGCAGCATCTGAGTTGAAGCTATGAAACATTCTGGGGTCATTTACAGTTATTTGAGCAGCATTGCTAGTTTTCTTACAATGCTGATTTGCATCTGCACAAAATTTTTTTTGGCATTGATTATCATAATATGCCCAATTATCCAAATGGAAAACCTTGGGAAACCGGACCAACTGATGCCATGGAAATCTCTTGAAGCAAGGGACGTTCAAAAGAAGTAATGTACTGAGCTGTGGTAAGTTGGGGAGGTTGTGAGGAACCTCCTCAAGAGCTGTTCCAGAAAGATCAACATCCTTCAAGTCTGTGAGATCATCACTGAAGTTGACAATTTTGAGTTTGCTGCACCCACACAAGGATAGGCACCTAATCCACTTTCCAGACAGTGAGAACATTCTCAGATTTGGATGCCCATGAATTTTGATACCTTCAACGGACTTCCATGTTTCTATATAAAGATCTTCAAGGCATGGTACTAATTCCCAGATCAACTCAAGCCTTAAGCTGATACAGTTAGAAAGATGTAGCTCTTTGAGGCCTTTGGCTTTAGACAGTGACCTTGGGAGTGACATCAATAGAATGTTGTTGGTTAACTTGAGTGCATGCAGTTTTTGCATTGCTTGGAACATGTCCTCTGGAAAAGATGTAATTTGAGTCCCCCCGACATGAAGAACCAATAGATTTGACAGTTCAGCCATGGAATGAGGCAACTCTTTGAGATTTGTGCAATTACTGAGAATGAGCTCCTCAAGGCTTGCCATTTCACAGAAGAATTCAGTAGGCAGGGTGGTGAACTTTGAGCCAGATAGATCAAGGTAGTGCAGATTGCTCTTATTGCGGCCATCTTGTTTCGATAGCTCAAGCAAAGGAACCCCATTCATATCAAGGACTACAAGGTATTCCAGATGAGCAAGTGGTGATGTTTCTTTGTCAGAAGTAGGTGGTGGTGTAGACAAGTTGTCTAGCTGAGAGCAGCCTCTGAGCGAGAGCAAGTAGAGATTCAGTAGGGAGGAAAAGGAAGGAGGAAGTGAATTTATAGGTGTGTAGGACAAATCAAGGACACGGAGGTGTGGAGTAAGCAATTGATCCAATGTAAATTCTGACAGATTTGAGCAACCTCGCAAAATAAGGCTTGTCATCCTTGTATCTCCCCCAGTTTCCTTGCGCTCCCAATTCCAGCTTACATGCCTACCATCGTCATTCATAAATCAGACCCATTCTAGTTGGCTCCTCTTCTCAAGATGAATTAGATCATCTTTTTTTAGTTGCGGTACACCCTCGGCTAACTTTGACAAGCCAATGACAGGTTGCTGCAGGGAGGTTGATGCTGAAGAATAGTTTGATAGTAATGAATATTCTTGCAATGCTCGATAGACAACCTTTGCAGCTTCATATGCAGACCTATAGTAGCTGCACTGTTTCTGGGTGGTGGATTCTGTTTCTTAGTGGGCCTTGCTGTTGAGGAAATCAGGTCTTCAGCCACCCAACAGCGGATCAGCTCATCAGATGTATAGCTTGCCTGATGCGTAGCAGATCCTTGCAGCGGATGGTAGAGGATACCATAGTATAAGCAGTGCTGGGCTACATGGAGCCAGAAGTCCTTGTCTCCTTGCTTGTGGAGTGTGCTATGGATGGAGCCAGCTGCATCCCATAAGGCCTCTTTTATCAACATGGCCCAATCTCGCGGACGGAGGTCATCATACGGCGGGGCATAGTAGTACTCTCGAGGCAAATGAAGGCCACGGAGATCATCAAGACCTCTGGCGCCTCTGCTTTTCTCGTAGACATCCTTGGAAGTGGTTGAGATGAGCCACCTCCGGCTATGAAATGGTGACGGCCGTTGTCTGCCCGTTGTGAGAACCAACACGTCTAATGAGACGGGAACATGCAGGTTCTCTACGAGCAGCATATGTCTCCTCCCTTGCAATGCTTCTTTGATCAACTCTAGTATTGGAGAACTATAAGGTTGACGGTCATAGCTCGGGTCCAATCGCAGCGACGAATCTGATCCAAAATAGTAAATGTACTCTCTCCCTAAAGCTTGGAGCATCAGGTTGTTGGAGATTGTGCCATAGCCGAAGTAGCTTTCTTCTGCAGCGAGTTGCTTGAGCTCCTGAAGCTCCTTGACGTCGTGAGGTCGTAGCTGTATCTTGAGGGTTCTTTCCATTTCCATGAAGAACTCAAACGCTAACCAGTGCTGCTGGACTCTACTGCTGCTTGGTGCTTCGGCAGTTGGGAGCCTCACATGTGCAATTAGGTCGTAGGGCCCATATAGGTCCTTTGTGCGATTGAACAAGAGCCTAGTGAAGGTCCGCACGAACGAAGCTGCAGGTCCAATTCCGACGTTCCATAGCACCGGGTGCTCCTTGCTCCACTCCTCCACCATCTCTTCCAATGCTGGTACTTCAGTCCATCGAGTATAATACCCAAGCCTCTCAGAGAATATGACTTCACCCCACCTTCAGAAAATAAAAGAAAAAAACAAGGGCACATGCGCATAGGCCTGGTCAGAGCTCAAGACCGTCGGCTTGTAAATATAAATGTGAAATTTTGGTGAAGGTTATGTCTGGTGATCAAATTAACATAACTAAATTTCTAGTACATCAATTTATTTTCCTGACAGAAAAATTAATCCTGCTATGTTTAGCGACAGCACACAACATATTAGTAAGTTGCTTCTACTATGGGATGTATTGAACAATGTTTTTTTTTCTTGGAACTGTTAATACTTGCAGTAGACATGCAAGCCATTGATTTTGGTTGAGACCACTTGACTTGGTATTCATCTGTGCGCTTGGCTGAGAGCTCACTGTGGAACCGAAAGAGAGCATGTGTCTACCACGTTCTCTAAAAAGGGAAGATGAGAACAAAATCTTCTTTCCTTCAAAAAAAAAGAATAAAATCTTCTTTTAAGGTGTCATAGCTCTGGCCCATCTTTTAAGAAAAATGATGAGAGACACCCGCACCAGCCAATGCTAGTACACAGGTGGACAGCCTGAGACCCTCTATTAAAGCAAACCAACCCAGTCCTAGCTCGGTCCTCGAGGACAAGACTTCTCTCATGTGTACTCTAATAAGGCCATGAGAAGCATGCAAAAATCATTGCTTGCTATATTTTGTGACATGCTGGTAGTATTGTCGATGGTTCCAACATTCATATGCTATATCATAGGAAAGATATGTAAGACTACTTTCCAACACAACAAATGGTGCATATTAAACTACCGAGCTAGGAGTTATGACTATTTTAGAGGAAGCTGCATAGGATGTTGTTGGCTGCACCAGAACTGAGAAGACCCCTCAAATACTCCACTAAGATGTCCCTCTATCTACTTGCATTTATATTTATGTTCACACACAACTACGAGGGATGTTACTTTCCCTTTTAGATATTGCATGTATTCCATTAATTTAGGGTAGTTGATATTGATGCGTTATGAGAATTGAGCATGTCTTTTATTTGAGAAACCCATAGAGTAATCTCCATCGCTAGCTGACCTTGTTGAGCGTTTTTCAACTGATTCTAGTTTCTATACAATCCACCACCACATACCCTTCCATGGGTTGGTCCTTATCATTTAGTAATCAAAGCTTCATATTATGGATTGTCGTCAACATCGTCGAGCAAACTCCGGCAACCACAACATTAAACAAGAGCATGACCACCAAGATCTAATCCTCAAATGTTTGGGGAACAAATTCACCAAATTGAAGAACACATAGAGTGTCTTGACGCTACTGGTCATGAAGCACTTCATCAAAAAATGGAGGCTACTGGTCTCTTGCAGCAAATAGTAGGATTGCCAACCTCTTGTAAATATGGCCTCCATTTTCAGAGTTGGTTGGGAATCCCAACATCCTCTAAATAGACATTTTCAGAGGCTTCTGGAAACCAGAGCCTCTTCTAAAAATGGAGGTTATTTTTTCATGTGGCTGGGAATACTAGCCAGCTCCATAAATGGTTCCCAGAATATAAACCACCCCATTCTTCCTTCTCAAGATAGAACTGTAGCCTGAGGAGGAAGAAGGGGGAGCTCCAAGAGCAACCCTAAAGTTTAAGTCTAAGGGGGAGGTTTCACTCTAGATTTCCGAGGTGACTCAACTTAATGTCATTCTAAACAAACATCATTTTGAAGTTTAGTGCTATGGTACTTGATTAATTAGGTTTCTTGTTTTCTCTCTCTTCTTGCATGGTTGTCACAATTATAAAGGAAATTAGCTAAATGAATCTTTGGAGTTCCTAGAGTAACTTGAGTAGGGGAACAAGATTCTCAACTAATTTTGCCCCTGTGTCCTGATTTTTATTTTCAAGTCAACTTTTTTTTGTATGTGGATTATGTTGGATCTAGGTATATGCATTATTCGGGAGTTAGAGAGGGTTACAATAACTTATTTTCTGGATTGGGTTGAATATTAATTGTTGGCAATTATTTCCATTCAAGTTTTTTATTTTACTTATAAAATTCTTAATGTTTTTTTACTTAATGAGTATCTTCATTATGGACTAGTAATGGTACATAGGTACTTAATGTCTTCATGCATGTTTTGTTCCTTGGTATTTGAGGTGTCTACTCTAACTTTGCGTGGTGATGTTTTCAGGAGCAATCCTTGCAAGCATTATGGGGCTGTTTGGTTGGCAGCCATGTCAGGCTGCCTCGGCTAGGCAGAATCTACCCCTAGGCATTTGATTTGGTACGCCTATAGGTTAGGATCACTTGCCTGGCCAGGCACTACCTATAGGCCATAGTCGACACACCATCTATATCATTGCTTCATCAGGCAGAGTTGACAAAGAAAGGGCAGTGAGAGTGTGATCACACACCTTCGTTGGTCATCCATGAGTTTGTCGACCAAGTAAAAGACTTCTCTCTCCATGTAGGCTCGGTCCGGTCTGCTATCAGCCATGCATGCTTAGTCCCACCTGAACCATCCAAAGCTGTAATCATTTTGTTGCTCTGGACCAAATGGATTCAACAATCAACAAAACCATGAAGTGGACTGTGAAAGGGTATATGTAAAAGCTACTAGCGCTATATTTTGACAAATAAAGGCTTCCGCCATCTGTAGTATGGTCCCAAATATTCTTGAACAGATCACAAACAGATAGTTATCATTGTTAGAAAAAAAATTGTACTACTTTCAGATTTTTTATGATTTAAGTAAAATAAATTAGTTATGAAATTTTGGAGATCGAAAAAAATTATCTTTAGAAAATAGAAACCCTTTTGAAACCAGCTAGAAGACCAAATTCTTATGGTTTTGACAGTTGGAAGGTACCTTTTTATTTTCAGAGGCGTAACACTGTACCAATGAATCACTTGTGAGTATATATATATAGGATTCTATCCTTTTTTACACATATTTCATAATTTTGTATTGAATATTTTGTCTACTAAATGAACTCAAATGAAAAAAAGTTTTAACTACAAAGTTTTAAATCTTGTCAAGTAGTACAACTCGGGTAATGATCTGTCTCGATCCAAGACTATTTGAAAAATTCAAAAAATTGAATATTAAAATGTGTGAATTTAAACAAATATTTGAGACAATAAACAACTTCAACTCAAAAACTAATCAATAGAAAAAAATATGTAGATCAAGTCGGCCGCTACAACTTTGGTATTAATTATGTGAACATTGAAGATATTTTAGAAATTATAAATTTCTAATTTCAAAATTTGTGAACTTAATACACATATTTGGGACCCTAAATAACTTCAAATACAAACTTTTCAACAACAAAGTTATAGATTGTATTGATGACTCAACTTTAGTATAGACCATGTCAACATGCGAGGTCATTCAAAAAATTTTAGTTTCAAATTTCTAAATTTGTGAACTTAAAACAATATTTTTAGACTCAAAATAGTTTCAAACAAAAAAAAATTCAACTTCAAAGATGTAGATCATGACGAAGGCTACAATTTTAATACAAAGCTTATCTTCATCCTTAATCATATGGAAAAGTTACGAACTATTTTTGCGTGCAACTATTTATAGGGACTAGCATCTTAAGATTTACTCCTCTTAAAATCATTTTTTAGAGACATAAGCGTAGAATGGTCACCTCTATTAAAAGCAATTTTTAGAGACGGACATCTTATGATTCCATCATGAAAATCAATTCATAGAAATGAGAGTCCAAAGGCAGCAATCTCTATTAATTGGTGATTTTCAAAGGCAGTTGCATTAGAATGCTCACCTCTTTAAATGATTCTCTAAGGCCGGCCCTTTCCTATAGGCCACTTGGCAATTTACTGAGATGGTCGCTAGATGTGCCCGCCTCTGTCTATTAGAGAAACTGTCCATCTCAGTAACTATTTTAGAGTTGATTTTTTTGATCGGGTACAATTTAGACGCAGACAACCCACACACTCTACACTCCACACTCACACCATACGCACACACACGCGTGCATGTCCATACACACACAAAGAAAAGAAGAAATTGGGAGGTTCTCTACCCTCCAGTGCGCAGGAAATGCACAGTACCACCAAATGCGCACGCGTGCGTGTACCATAAATTTTCTAGAAAAAATCCAGAAAAAAATGCGACAACCCAGGTTTGAACCCTAGTGGGTAGGAGTCCCACTGGACAGTCCTACTACTGGACCACAGGCCCGTTCGCTTAGAGTTGATTTTTTGGAGCTGCCTATATGTAAAAAAGGGCCGTCTATGAAATTCGTTTTTGTAGCAGTGTAAACTGGAAGACACGTAACAATGGTGGCAAGATCGCGGTGTGGGCATTGCTATATGGGGCCGTGAAAGAACAACTATTGGTACCACTCGGAGTTACAAAAGTTATCCCACCTTATTCATTTGATATGATTGAGGGTGGTGGGCTTGTGGCATGGAGAAGCTGCGCTCAGATCACAATCAGATATGGGTGCTAGCGCTCGAGAGAAAAAAAAAATACTCAGAGCATGCTTGGAGCGCATGAATTTTACAGGACACATAGGAATTTCACACAAATCAGTTCAGTTTTCCAAAAAGTGCAAGAATCATTTTTTTCTGTGTTCCAGACCCGCAGTTGCCGGTGTATACAAAGATGATTTTCACTTGTAGAAAATGATTCGTCAGATCTTGTCTAGAAACTCATCAAGAGACTCATGGTCATAATATTTGTACTCATGGTCAGAATTGATCAAGGGATTGGTCCAGTGTTTGGAGTGCTGTCACCTGTCATCATTGGCTTGTGCAAATTCAATGTAAAATTACTATGGACACAAGGGACAATGACCCAACATGTCCATCATAACTATGCTAGTGACATCAATGATTCCTCACTCTAAATCCGTCCCTGGTGATGTCGATTTCCTGTGGATAATGTGTCCTGCCTTTAAAAACATTATCCATAAATTATATATTGTTGAATGTAATAAAACACATCAGTTCTTTCGGATAGGCAAAAGGCTTTTGTAACATTGTATTAAGGTAGGTGTTTTGCTAAAGCATAAAACGCATTCGTTCGACATGGCGAATGCTCTCTGGCACTCTCACATGACAACATTGGAGCCCTCAAGGGGCATGCCAAACAAAGGTAGGTCTAATATGGAAAATTAATAAGGTGCAAAATATGGGTGCTAGTGCTGGAGGACATTTTACGTTCTACTAGGGACACGGAGGTTTTCACTTCTAGAAATGATTCGTGTGATCGTGTCTATGTGTATCTTCTAGAGCTAAAATTTATCAATGTTCTGTTGCATTCGAGCTTTCAGGGACCTAAAAAATATTTCATAATGACACAGCCATTTCTTGTGAGATGATACTCGCACGACAATTATGTCCAGAACACCACTCAGAACACCATAATTTTAGATGAGTCGAGGTACCAGTAAGTCTAGCTCGAATACTATGGTGGCCTTGTGAATTGTGATATACAAATAATAACTTAAACAAATGAGTCACATAAGTGGTACCTGGATCCACAGGAACCGTCTTTGTGATCGAGGAGATTGTCGATGCGAGATGAAATGAGAGATGAGGTGATTGAAGAGAAAGCCAGCAACGGCCAAGCTCGTCAAGGAAAGGAATATATGCAGCACCAAAGACACGCAGCTAGCAAGGAGTCAAGCTAGCAAGCCAGCAAGGAACTATATGCCGCACCAAATCTTGTGAGGTGGATTTTGTTTTTGCTTTAGTTTGAGCTGGATGCATGGACAAGTAAGGAACGTGTTTGCCTATTCCAGAGTCAAGCTAGCCCAATGTGTCTGTCTTACGTTGTCATCATATCAGAGCTAGAGTAAAGGTAGCGAACACTAATTGAGAGATGAGTATGCAGATGCTTTATCCAAAGGAAAAGCGTGGAAGCAAGTAACCACTTGCTAAGGTATATCATCATCAGGAATATAAAGCGTGGAAGCTTCATCTCAATGTGCCTTCATGCCTGGTCCTGGTGGACTACCGTGCTGTGCCCTAGAATCCTACTCTTTCAAGCCTGGTTCTGGTGGACTCCCCTCCGGTTTCCCAGAATCCTACTCCTCTTTCAAATTCAATTTCCGACTAGCAGACTGTCTTTTTCTAAGTGTTGCACTCGATGCCTATTGCCTATCCCCTATAATAACAATAGGGAACATTGCCGGTGCCCCATTAAGTGCCACACCTATCTTAATTGGATCATATCTTCAGGGTGCTTTGAGTCACTGAGCTCTACGAAGTACCCCATTTCATAGTGTTCTCTAAATATCAAGGTTTTGAGGGCAAGTCATGGACAACTCAATGTGAGATCATTCAACATGAATTTGTGGGTGTTGGCCCACCTGAGAAGAATGCCAATCCTGACCAAACCAAGTTGGTGAAGGAGTGCCTTTTGATTTCTTTGGCCTCGGACAAGGTGGGCCTAGTCCTTATGCCCCAAACAATAAGGAGAATGTTCATTGGCCACATCTTCACCAACCTGTACATCAGGCTCCTGATGCTGCTGTGGGTTGGGATCCTTGGCCTGCCCCACCGGCCCAAATCATCCTTGGGGACTAGGAAGCCCAGCCTGGACAAATTGACATTGACTTGAACAATGAGCCAGCTGATTTACCTAATCTTGAAGAGGTGATTGTCAATCTAGTTCCAAACTTTACCAATAAAGCTCAACTTGTTGGACTTGACTTCATGATCTGCTGCAGCCAGTAGAGAATGTTTTTTTTTAAATCTGAATCTGGAACCTCTGACGGAAAATAATGGGGACCACAATGTTCAGGAGGCGATGCTGAAGTTCATCCTCCTCAACCACCAAAATCTCCTGAAATATTGTCTGATGAAGATGAAGTGCCCCTGGACATTTTAGTTGACCCAGCGGGTTTTAACTTCACTGGTGGATGAAAAAGTGGCCACTCTATGTTGGGGGAACACCCTTCAACTTACTATCCAACAACCTATTAGCAAGTGAATCCACACAACTCTATGCTTAAAATTAGCAGCTATTAGTTATTAGCTGGCTAAGTTTTAGTGCTAATGGATCCAAACAGGCCCTAAATCTTATTCTTTAGTTATCTATATTTTACACACCTCCTACCAAAAAACACTCATGTAACTGTGTTTGTGAGCACGTTCAATGGTTAGGTCTCGCCCAAGGCCCGTGCAGCACCTGATGCACGCAGTCATGCGCGTCCGTCCCCACCAAGCGAGTGGATCGACGGAATTGTCTTCGCAAAACAATTGGAACTGATAAGGCTCAAAAAAAACAACCGGAACTGATAGCTGTGTGGACATGGAGATCGGACGGAAGGTCAGCAGCATCTGCAAGATTGGACGGCATCTGACTCGTGTTGCACTGGCGTTGGTATACAGCACGACTGCGTAGATAGAACCACAATATTATTTACTAGGCATGGACTCTGCGGTAAAGATCATTCCGTGCGGAGCATTGGGATGTGCTGCACCAAGACAAGACGTTCTGTATGAAGAACTCAGTGAATAAATCTCCATCTGACTCGTGTTGCACTGGCGTTGGTATACAGCACGACTGCGTAGATAGAACCACAATATTATTTACTAGGCATGGACTCTGCGGTAAAGATCATTCCGTGCGGAGCATTGGGATGTGCTGCACCAAGACAAGACGTTCTGTATGAAGAACTCAGTGAATAAATCTCGTTTGGTATGTACAATATTTTGAACAGATTTTTCAAGCTTTTCACTTGCTTTTTCACCACGTCATTAGGTCTGATGCGCCCCCACCGCCCCCACAACACCCCCCCCCCCCCCCCCCCCCCCCCCCCCCCCGGCGGCCTAATTCTGGATCTGCCCCTGCTCATGCCGGCAACAGAACTAGGCTCTCAACCATTCCATCATCCTTTTCTATGGGAAGTCACAGGTCACATTTTTTTGTCCTAAACACACACGCATGCAGCCGCAGGGGATTGAACTCACGACCCCAAGAGTCTTCTTAACTAATGCGTCTTAAAGTCACCTGTGACTAAGTAGTTAATTTTTTTCTTTTGCATTCACTTAAGTGAATATTGTAATTCATATTTTAGACCTTATACAAAATTAACTTAAAAAATTTTGAACAAGAAGGTTTTAGATTTCTTCAATTATTACAGCTTCAATTTAGGCCAATTCTCCATCCGAGGTCATTTGAAAAATTAAACAAAATATTGATTTAAAAATCATTAATCTTAAAATAGGCTTTTTGAGCCCTAAATGATTTCAAGTGAAAATCCATCAACTATAAAGTTGTGTATCTCTTCGAGTACTATAATTTTGGTTTAAGTTGATTTTCCATCTGAACAAATTTAATAAATTAAAAAAATAAATTTCAAAATTTGAAAATCTAAAACAAAAATTTATGGACACTAAATGATTTTAAATGAAAAAGCAGTCAACTACAAAATGGCAGATTCCTTTGAGTACTACAACGACTTTATACATCTTGATTTAGAAAAGTTATGAATTTTATTTTGCTCCGTCTATTTTTAGAGGCGGGCCTAATTGCCAACCGTCTCTAGAAATTCCTCCATTTCAAGAGACGGCCCTAAGCCGAACCGCCTCTGAATATGTCTAGAGACAAACTGGCATAGAAACCATTTTAACGGAGGAAGAGTTGATGCTAAAAAACCTTAGCTCTTGTAGTACTAAATATAGAATCCTATTCCACTTTTTACGAAACCGTATTGTTTATCTATTTTTTTATTCATGAACTCTTCGACTCCTGCGATGAACGTGTCCGAGAATGGTAACCCATCGCTAATCTAGGTTATGTCCATCTATTGCAAAACTAGTATTAGAACAAAGCATACAGTGATCGAGCACTAATCTGTGAATTTATTCATATCATACTATGGGATAGTCTAGTTTTCTATTTTTGTGTGACAAAAGCATTTATTTCAATTGAAATTCGTACGTAATAGACTTTCTTTATGTATACTTTACTTTATCATGTACAAAAATTAAATACAGTCTTATAATCACAAAAGAAGATACTCATACATTTGTTCTATGAACTGGCATGGCTCGGCTACAAGCCGCCTCTACCACGGCACACACCTGACCACATGGACGCCAATGCCACCATGCTCCACTGGGAGAGCCCCGCCACTCCAAAAGGACGCTTGAGCCACCACAGCAGACCGGGATCCTCCGCCTCCGCCGCCGCCAGTCTAGCGAGCACAGATTTGTTTCCACTTGCAGGGGATATCCAATTTAGGTCAACCTATAAGACATCCACATAGACAGGTAAAGAAGTTTCATTCTTTGGTCCAGATCCCGGGTTCGACTCCCAGGTATCAGACCTTTTTTTGATAAATTAAACCCCGACGATACACATGGTACAAGTGACACGCAAGCTGTCGGGTCCCATAGGTCGGATGTAGATAAAGAAAGGTCTCATAGGTACACATGACAGGTAAGCCATTAGGTCTCATAGGTCGGATGGAGAAAGGACCCACAAGTACACATTCGATGGAGATAGGACCGAGCGGAGACTTTTATGACGAATTGCAAAGGTCTCACAGGTATACGTGACATGTAAGCCATCGGGTCCCATAGGTCGGATGGAGAAGGGTCCTACAGGTACACGTCGGATGGAGATAGGACCAAGCGAAGATTTTTATGACGAATTGCAAGCGTCACAGATGAGTAACTGCAGGTCCGACAAGTACATGTCGGATGAAGAAAGGACCGAGCGGAGACTTTATAACGAATTCATGTCATGGATGAGTAATTGCAGGTCCCATAGTTACACGTCGGATGGAGAAAGGATCGTGTGGAGATTTATGACGAAGTGCCATTCAGTACAGTTCGAAAATTGTTCATCTTAGATGTGTAATTAGTTCAATGACGAAGTACTGGTCATCACAGTTCTAAACAAGATTGTCACATGTGAGCAGGAAATAGTCGCGCGAGTGATCTGTGACGAAACCTGGGCTTTTCTATGACGTTTTTGTATGACGATGTCTGATTTCGTCATAGATAGGGAGGGTTACGTTGGAGAATCGTTACCAATGATCTATGACAAAATATAAATATTCGTCATAGAAAGCGATCTTCTATGACAGTTTTGAATTCGTCATTAAGATTTTTATCATAGAGGTGGATATTTCTAGTAGTGTTAGGCCATGTTTGGATCTATAGAACTAACAACTAGTTGACTAATTTTTAGCCCATTAGCATCCAAACAGGCGGACTAATTGTTTGTCCAATAGTCATGAAGTTCGTTCACTAGTCCACTTATAGAAAATAATAGGACTAGTTGTTAGTCCTAGTCCATCCAAACAGGCACTTAGGCTCATGGGAAAAAAAACCACCTCATATTTATCCTTATCCTGTTATCTTACACTCAATCCTCTCCAACGACAACTACATCGTCACCCTAGTTGGCCATGTTTCCTCTCTTATTGGTGGTCGTGCCTCCTCCTTTGCCTTTGTGACCACTGACGAGCCACCATTCACATCCTCTACCCCTACACTCTCACGCCCCCCACCAGGCCTTACTGCCTGTAGGTAGAGATGGCATCGGGTACCCGAAACTCAAGTACCCGACGGGTATTACCCGATAAAGAGGCGGGTATGGGATGAATTTTCTACCCGTGGGTACGTTATTGGGCATCCGGCTTCACGTGCATATTTAAGCGGGGCTCTTCATTTCTTAGCGGGGCTCTTCGTTCGCTTAGCGGACCTCTTCTTATTTTACCAAGTCCAAATGACAAACTATTGGAGAGAGTCTATTTTTTCACTTGTCATATATTTTAGCAGGTTGCCAAATCACGATATTTGTCAAGTAAATTTTGGCAAACTCTTGGAGATACTCAAGCGAACGAAGAGCCCCGCTTAAATATGCACGCGAAACCGGATGCGCGAGCGATGCGCGCTCGCGCTCAGCGCGCAAATATACGCGTGGAGGGGGGAGATTTGCCAAGTTGCTAAAATTTGCCAAGTTGGATGCCAAACTGTTGGAGCACAAGTTTTTTTGTTTTGCCAAAAATAGATGGATGCCAAGTTGATTTGGCAAACTCTTGGAGATGCTTGTGTTTCAAACAATTTTGAGGGCACCATCTCAATTGAGTTTGCAAAATTTCATGTGCTGCTGGTCCTCTTTGTGGGTGGAAATAGAATAGTAGGTAGGTTTCCAGAAGCCATCTTAAATCTATCCACTCTCACCGGTCTTAACCTTGGTTTCAGTGGCCTAAGTGGCGAAGTGTCGTCCAATCTCGGTAACAGTCTACCGAATCTTGAACTCCTACAATTAGACTACAATTTCTTTTTTCAAGGGAATATCCCCAGTTCTTTGGTAAACCCTACTAAGCTAGGAGAACTCGAGTTATCAAGTAACAATTTCACTGGGGTTATTCCTAGCTCCATTGGCAATCTCAGCAAACTGTACTGGCTAAATCTTGAAATTAATGGACTCGAAGCACATAACAAGGAGGACTGGGAGTTTATGGATAGCTTAGCTAATTGCACTGAGCTGCAGATCCTGTCAGTCGCATATAATCATTTAGAATGCGTTGTACCAAATTCATTAGGTAATCTTTCAGCTCAGCTTCATCATCTATTTATGGGAGGTAACCAATTATTATCAGGCCATTTTCTCTCTGGGGTCAAAAAAACTTCCAGGCCTTACTTATTTAGGACTGGAAGACAATCAATTTACAGGAGTTGTTCCGGATTGGCTTGGAAATCTTAAATCATTACAAGGAATTTCCCTAAATAACAACTTGTTTACAGGATTTATTCCAACGTCTCTTTCCAATTTGTCTGGACTGGGATTTCTATACCTAAGTGTAAACAAGTTCTATGGGCAGATACCACCAAGCCTGGGAAACCTTCAAATGCTTGAAGTATTGACAATTGACAATAACAATCTTCATGGAAGCATACCAAAGGAGATCTTCAGTGTTCCATCAATAACTAAAGTCTGGTTATCTTTCAACAATATAAGTGGACAAATTCATACTGACATTGGTAAAGCCAGACAACTCACAGATTTACAGCTTTCATCAAATAATCTACTTGGTTATATTCCTAAAACTTTGTGCGATTGTGAAAGTTTGGAAAACGTGGAGACAGGAATATTTTCACTGGAAGTATCCCCGCATCATTAGGAGGCATAAGTAGCCTAAAGGTTCTGAACTTTTCTCAAAACAACTTAACTGGATCAATACCATCGTCACTAGGCAACCTACAGTTCCTTGAGAAGCTAGAATTGTCTTTCAACCATCTTATGGGTGAGGTTCCTACAAATGGAGTCTTCAAGAATGTAACAGCTGTAAGGATCAGTGGAAATCAGGAACTTTGTGGCGGGCCACCAGAGTTACACCTTCCCGCATGTTCCATCATGCCTTTGGTTTCGTCTAAGCACAGGAAATCAGTTGTGCCAAAAGTAGTGATACCACTAACAGGTTTGGTATTACTACTTGCTATAACAATCATAATCATTTTGTTTCATTGGAGGAGAAACCAGAAAAGAAAATCCCTATCATTACCATCGTCTGGTAGGGAATTCCCAAAAGTTTCATATGGCAATATTTTCAGAGCTACAGAGGGTTTCTCACCATCCAAATTAATTGGCCGAGGAAGATACAGTTATGTATATGTAGCAAGACTGTTTCAAGACAAAATAGTTGCTGTGAAAGTGTTCATCCTAGAGACAAGAGGAGCACAAAAGAGTTTCATCATAGAATGCAATGCCTTGAGAAATTTACGACATCGCAATTTAGTTCCTATTATAACAGCATGCTCAAGTATCGATTCCAATGGAAATGATTTCAAAGCTCTTATATATGAGTTCATGCCACGTGGGGACCTACGTAAACTACTGTACTCAACTAGAGATGATGCAAGCTCTCTTAGTTTCAACGACATTACACTGACTCAAAGGATAAACATTGTGGTGGATGTAGCAGATGCATTGGAGTACCTACATCATAACAACCAAGGTACTGTTGTTCACTGTGATCTGAAGCCTAGCAACATTCTTCTTGATGAAAACATGACAGCTCATATTGGAGACTTTGGTCTTGCAAGATTCAGAGTTGATGAAACAATACTATCTCACAATGTTTCAGAATCTACTTCTTCAGTGGCAATAAAGGGAACGATTGGATATGTTGCTCCTGGTAATGACCAATTTTATCTTGTCTTGTGGGGCTCAGTATCTTTATTACCTACTTTAAAACTTGTATCCGAACTGAAATCTTCTTCTATACCACCTACAGAATATGCAGGGGGCGGCGAAGTATCGACAGCAGCAGATGTATACAGCTTTGGAGTTGTCTTCCTTGAAATACTCATTCGAAAGAGGCCTACAGATGACATGTTCAACGATGGATTGAGCATTGTAAGGTTTGCAGAGATAAACATCCCTGATAGGGTACTGGAGATTGTTGATCCTCATCAGCTGCGACAAGAATTGGAACTCAGTCAAGAAACTGCAACAGCCGACAAGGAAAAAGGTATGCGCTGTCTGATTTCTGCGCTAAACATTGGGCTGAGTTGCCCAAAGCTGCATCGTATCAAGGATGCATATATCAGGGGAAACTGAATGAAGAAACGGTTCGGATAATTTTAGTGATTTCTAAATAAGATGATGAAGGCTTATCAATAACTCAGACAGAATGTGTGTACCCTTTTTTTTCTTGAGCAAAACAGAATGTGTGTACCTTTTTTAGGGAAAACAGAATGTGTGTACCTGTAAAGTGATATAACAAGTGCCGACAAGGCCCAGCCCATTGTGTCCACTCTCTACTGGGCCTGAGACAGAAAAGGCCTAATGAGCATGAATGTAGCCGCCGTGCGCCCACCACCAGTCACCTCTGTAGCCGTGTTTGGGGGAAGAAAATTTCGTTGACCCTGGATCCAGAACATCATCAATGAGCCACCCTTTCCATGGCTGCCACGTGTTATCTCCAAAAAATCAAACGTCTTGAGAAGAGGCTTCTCAGTGGAATCGGGACAGCTTGGGTGCGTGACTGACGGGAGGCAGTTGGTGTAGCTTCCTGGTGGACGTGCAATTTAGTTGGATAGCCACGTGTCGAACATCAGGAAGGGTTCCATGGGAGATATTCTGGACCCACGGTCCATAGAATTTTCTTCCTTGCAAACCCGTTCAAATGCGGTTGTAATGCTCATGCGTTCAAATGCCGTGTCCAGTTGTTAGAGCCGTCGAATGGCCGTTGTAAATCTTATTCTTTGGTCACTTAGTTTGTCACGTACTCAATACTAGACCTCCTAAATGGGCCATGGGCTGTAACATTTACACCACTTGCCTGGACAAAAAGGAGTCACCAGAAGAAACACAAAGGGGTATCTTCTAATAACGAATCTGCAGGACGAACCGCGGGCAGTGGATAGGGCTACATCTACAGTAAAATCTCGGCCGTCCATCCGGTGACGAACGGTCAAGAGAGCACCCTAGCCGACCTTAACCGACGTGACCCGCGGCGCTGCCTCCGTTGTTCTACGCGTGGCCGTCGAGACTTGGGCCCCTCCGCCCCGCACGGTTCGTTCCACGGCTCCGCATCCCCAACTCGAGTGAGCCCCAAACTAGATGAGGATGAGGCGGACGAGGCAAGAGCCAGCTCCGACGCGGCCTGGCGGAGATGGGACAGTTGCTCTCACGCGGTGCGGCACGGCGCCTAGTAGGACGCGGGCCAGCGACGGTGCAGGCCGCATCCACGCTCGCACCGCCGGTGGCCGTGTCCGGGCCTCGCCTCCGCTGGGACGCCTGCCGTGCCAGCCACTGTGGCGCTGGCCTAGCCTCCACCGGTGGCCACGTCGCCGCCACTCATGCACTCAGCCCGGCCAGATCTGCCGTCGCCGGGAGGAGAAGGGCGGGGACAGTGCGGTAGGGGCAGGACCGGCTCGACGCCGCCCCACCGTAGCTGCACCTTGCCCGGGACGCTCAGCCGAGCCAGACGCCGAGGTCACTGCACCGCACCTCGGCGCCGTTCGGTTGTTGGCTGGGCCGAGGCCACGACGCCGGCCGGACCTCGCCCGCGAGTCCGCGACCACCACGTGACGACCGCGCCTGGACCTCGACCACCACCAGCCCGCGGGAGAGCTCGCCTCAACAGAGTTGCGCACACCGAGCCTGGGCCCCATCACCGCGGTGCAGGCCCCGTGAGACCTCGGGTGCCATGAGCCCCATCGCCGAGACGCAGGCGCCCAGCACGGACACCTAGAGCAGGAGCAGAAGCATCAGCGCACCCACCCGCCTCGTCGACCAATCCCCTACTCCGCCGCAACACGCCCGCGCTTTGCAGCGCCATCGCCGGCTTAGGGAGGCCACACCGAAGGAAGTCGCCGCCGGTCGACCACGTCGCACGGAGAAGCAATCGCGGGTGCGTGCTGCTAGAATCAGGCGCCGCCGTCGCCTACAAGAACCGCGGCCTTCCTATGAGCCTTGGACGAAGCACAGCGCCACTCGCCTTCGCTGGCGATAGAGGCTGAGGCCGCGACGGCGACTAGCAGCAGGAAGGCTAGCGCTAGCTTCACCATAGTGATGCATGCGGCGGTGGCGGCAAGGAGAGGAAAGCGTTTTGGACGATGGGAAATGGAGAAAGGAAAGCTTAGAGCATCTCCAAAAGTTTGGCATATAGGTTTGGCATCCTAAAATTTTTGGTAAAATGAGAAAAATACTTCTCCAATAGTTTGGTATCTGGGTTTGACATCTTTGGCAAATCTCGGTCGATTGCGCGCATATTTGCGCGCGGGGCACCGGCCGCGCATCGTAGTTTCCTCGTGCTTAACGGGGCTCTTCGTTCACTTAGCAGGGCTCTTCATTTCGTTAGCGGGTTTTTGGGTTTTTGGAAACAAAATTTGCCAAACTGTTGGAGATGAGATCTTTTTTTTTCTCCCTATATTATTTTGGGAGTTGGCAAACAATGAGATTTGGGAAACAAAATTTGTCAAACTGTTGGAGATGCTCAGCTGTCTGATTGTGATGGGAGCCTGCTATGTCAGTACTAACTATTATTCCCTCCGTATCGGATTTAGAAGTCATTTATGACAGCGACACGGTCTCTAAAACACAACTTTGACCTCTTGTTTTTATAAAAAAAATATTTATGAAAAAGTGATATATGTATATTTTTATGAAAGTATTTTTCAAGACAAATCTATTCATATAATTTTTACATTTGCAAACTCAACAAATTAAAAATTATTGATAATTTATATTCTCAATGTTTGACCCAAGCCTTATTCAAAACGACTTCTAAATCCGATACGGAAGGAGTACCAGTACATCCGTAGTGTGTGGCTTGTGTGTGCGCAGCTGTGCTCTACGTCTACAGTAAACGTGTGTACATGTATGTATCTTCGGAAACGAGGTACGCGGCCCTACAGGGTTTTTCCTCCTATGGTTTACAGATTCCATAGATGTGATAGTTATATTTCAGTGTCTAAACTAATGTATCACTCAAACATTCGCTCAAAAGTGATTAACCGATTACGATTAACATAGCCTCAAATCCACATGAAACCAACAAAAAATTTTGGTCCGCAAAATAATTAAGTCCTGCGCATAAATATACCTACACAAACAGTTCTATTTAAACCAAAGTTGTTTGGAATCATAGATTATCCCACCGATAAACATTAAATATAATAAATTTATACACAACCCTACAGCTAAGCACGCATCGCCTCCTTCACTGTACACTACATCATTCAAATTATATAAAATATATACAAATATATATCATACTCAAGAATCTTAATAAGGGTATAATTTCAAAAAATAACCCCAAAGCAAAATCGACATTATTGAGTCATTGCACAATGCAGGCTTACAATACAATCATTAATTTCAGTACAAACAAACATTAGGTGCAACAAACCACACTGAAAATCTGATACAGTAAAAACAAAAGGATGTTTCTATTCTAACCAAAGTTGTTTGTAATCATGCATTCTCATAACCGATTGCCCACTGATAAAAACCAAATATAAGTCTATAGGCCACTGCGTAATTCGATACACCTAATATGTCAATATCCTTAATTAATATTGCTACACTCCTAAAGTCAAAAATAAACACTACGTGCCATTATTATATTTCCTACATCTACAGGTTCTACTGTGCAGCAACGCCGAGCATTTTTCTAGTGAAAACTATTGATAACAGATACTCATTCGTTCCTCCTCTCAGCTCCTGTTCTTCTTCCTCCCTCCCTCTACCTCAAGCATCTCTCCTGATGTACCTCTAGTCAGTAACTCCTCGATTCCCTTGCTCTGCTTCCCTATCCCAAACTCTATTTCCAGTGTATTGGATCTTCAGTACTTGTTCCTTAAGTTGGTGTTCAACAATTGTAGTGATTGGGGTTCCCGCGGTGGTTGCTAAATATAGTTTTTTAGACATTTCCTAAAAAACCCTCGTGTAGCCGTGTTTGTGAGCGTGTTCAACGGCTAGGTCTCGCCCCCCTACTTTTCGGATGAATTATTCAATCACATAGAACCACAAGATTATTTATGGGCAATTGGGCGTGGACAGTGCGGTGAAGATCCTGCAGTCTATGCGGAGCATTGGCTGTGCTGCACCAAGACGTTCCTTATGAAGAACTCAGTAAATAACTCTCGTTTTGTATATACAAATATTTTCAGAACATTTTTAAAAAGCTTTTCACTTCTTCACCACAACATTAGGTCTAATGCACATGTACATGTTAGTCATCATCTGATACAATATTTTGGAAACGTTTTAAAAGCTTTTCGCTTACTTCTTCACCACAACATTAGGTCTAATGCAGATGTACTTATTAGTCATCATCTAACGGCACTAGAGAATCATAATCGCTTTAGAGTTCTCCTTTTTGATAGTAGGGCTATCTATCTTAAACCCGACCATGCAATCTATTGCACCTTGGCTGGCAACAGAACTAGGGCTCTCAACCATTCCATCATCCTTTTCTATAGAAAGTCACAAGTCACACATTTTTTGTGGGGTTGCTTTCATAAGCAAATATTGTAATTCATATTTGAGACCTTATACGAATTTAAATTAAAAAAATGAACAAGAAAGCTTTAGATTTCTTCAATTATTACAACTTGAATCTAGGTCAATTCTCCAACTGAGCTAATTTGAAGAATTAAAAAATATATAGATTTCAAAATAGAATCTTAAAATAGAATTTTTGAGCATAAATGATTTCAAGTGAAAATTTGTCAACTATAAAGTTGTGTATCTCTTTGAGTACTATAATTTTGGTTTATCTGCGGTAATTTAATAAATTAAAAAAGGGATTTCAAAATATGAAAACTTAAAACAGAATTTCTAGATACTAATGATTTCAAATAAAAAGTAGTCAACTATAAAGTTGCATATCCCTTTGCGTACTACGACTTCAGTTTAGGTCCTTTCTCCATCGAGGTTATTTAGAAATTATTAAGATATTGAATTTCAAATTATTAAAATTTTAAACAAAATTTCCCCAAAATGATTTTAAATGGAAAAGTAAATTAACTACAAAGTTGTAGAGCTTTTCAAGTATTGCAACTCTAATATAAAGTTTATCTTCATACATCTTGATTTATGAATTTCACTGTGCTCCATCTAATTTTACAAGCTGACCAAATTGTCAACTGCCTCTAGAAAAGCCTCATTTCTAGAGGTGGCTGCAAGCCAAATCACCTCTGAAAATCTCTAGAATAGACCGGCCCAGAAACCATTTCAAAGGCAGATTTTGATAGAGACTTCTCTGTAACAATTGGAGTTGTTGCTAAAATAATATATGTAGTAGTGCTACATATAGCATTCTATTACATTTTTCACCGAAACCATGTTTATTATCACAATATAACAAGACTTGAAATGACCTTTATACCTTTAGGCTCATGAAAAACACCTTATCTTCATTCTTATCCTACACTCAGCCTCCCCAATGACAACTACACCACCACCGTAGTTGGCCATGTTCCCTATCCCATCGGCAGTCTTGCCTCTCCTTCTCCACCACCGCCGTGTGAGCGACCATTCACATCCTCTACCCCTACACTCCCATGCACTAATACAAAAAGGATTTGTAGCAATACCTCCTTTTTTTGTAGGGGCGGCTCTATATTAAGCCACCCCTACAAATGGTGCCCAAATAAACTGCACCACAAATCCATTTATAGGGACTGCTGGTGCTATCAGCTACCCCTACAAATGGTCCGATTTGTAAGGGTGGCTCTGTATCTAGCCGCTCCTACAAATCGGATACAAATAGACGCCGAATAGTTAAAATTAAGCACTTAAATTTGAATTTTTCAAACGACTTCGGATGGAGAAATGACCAAAACAAAAGTTGTAGATCTCGAAAAGTTATACAACTTTGCTATTTACAACTTTTTCATTTGAAATCCTCTTGTCAAGGAAAACTACGTTTGAATTTTCAAAAATTTGAAATTTGAATTTTGAAACGACCTCTGATGGACAAACAGTAAAAATGAAAGTTGTAGACATCGAAATATGATGAAACTTTGTAGCTGACAACTTTTTTATTTGAAATCATCTTGTCAAGGAAAACTACATTTGAATTTCTCAAATTTGAAATTCAAATTTTGTAAACGCTGAGAAACTACCAAAATAAAAGTTGTAGATTTCGAAAAGTTATAAAACTTTGTAATTGACAACGTTTTCATTTGAATCCATTTAGGGCCTCAAACAATCAATTTAAATTCCGTTTAGGATAATACGTGGGGAACAAAATCCAATATTAGGGGCAGGCCCACTAGTTTTCAAGGGTTTTTTTTTGAGCGGATCAAGGGTATTCAATTGAATAGCCAAATTTTTTACCTATACAGACAAATCAGCCCAATTTCAACTTGTTTTCCCTTCCCATCGAAGGCTCAGCAACGCCCAGTGGCCCATTTTCTCTACTGGAGGCCCAAGGACGCACTCCCTCCTGATCACAGCATGGAGAAAGATGTTGCATTTTGCTTTGTTTGCTACTTGTTCACAAATTTGCTGGTGGAGATAAGTTTACAAATCAAGGGATTAGAAATTGGCATTCGGTTGTGAAATACTTTTTTTGGTACTCCTATGTATTTTGAATACCCAGCCCTGAAATCCTAGGGCTGCACTGTAGACACAAGTGAGTGTGAGGTGCAGTAGTAGAGGAGGGTACATGACTTCGGCGGAGCGGGCAGGTGGCTGACCGGTGGGGGCCTCCCTAGGTTAAAAAAAATTGCTACTTTTTAATCTGGAATCGTGATTTCTGGAAAATGATTTATAGGGACGGCTCAGTATCCGGCCAGTCCTACAAATCTTGAGCCGCCCTATAAATACGATTTATAGGGGCAGTTGGCCAATCACCCCTACAAATCAGCAATTTGTAGCAACGCTGTATTAGGGACGGCTGCCAAAACCGCCCCTATAAAGCATCACGAGCCGCCCTACAAAACATGTGTAGTAGTGACGCTCCCCATTGGGCCATTAGGCCATGTCGTGTAGGTGGCCACGTGGATGTCATCGGCATCGACTGGGCCAAAGCATGCGTACCGTGCCATGAACAAGGCCACGGACGACCATTTCCTATTTATGAGGAGCTTCATGGGTGACGTTGATGACGGGATCCTCACGATGCCAGCTCCTTCTTAGTTGTAGCCTTGATTTATTTGTATGATCCTTCGGTGCTATAAAACAAAAATTTCTTACTATTAAAATCGGAGTAGCCAAATCTACCTCTCTTCTTGTCCATCATGCCACTGAAATTGCGTGTATTTGTGTGAAACTGAAACCTCAATGCCTGTGAATGCCGACCTTATTCCTTGTGTCTACTTTGTGACGAGCGACCCTTTTGTCATATACCGGCATGTATTTTTTGTTTTTATTAAGCCTCTCAACCTGGTTACAACTGTAGTGTCTACTCAGACGTGCCTTTCTTATATATATGGCGGCCGCCGGACTAAATAAAACCAAGAGTAGTACACTACGTATATGGGTGGCCCTCCAGCGACTCTGGGGAAATACCTCCATCCCTTGGCCACCTCCAGCGACTCCAGTACCTGTTCCTGAGCAACAACACGCTGCAGGGGAGGATACCGAGTTTCGCAAACTGTTCGAGCCTCAGGGTGCTGTGGCTGCACCAGAACGGTCTTGTTGGGCCGTTTCCAACAGAACTGCCGCCTGGCCTTCGCCAATTGCAGGTTTCAGTTAACAATCTTAGCGGACCTATCCCTGCATCGCTCTCCAACTTCACAGCGCTCACTGTGGTCAGCTGCGCATTCAATAACTTGGCGGGAAATATCCCAGATGAGTTTGCCAGACTGTCCAATATGCAGCAGCTCTACGTGGGCGCCAATCAGTTGTCAGGCAGGTTTCCACAGGCCGTCATGAATTTTTCTGCCCTCACTGACCTCAGCCTTGGTCTGAATCAGCTCAGTGGAGAGGTACCAGCTGACCTTGGTAGTGCGCTGCGCAACCTTCTGTTGCTTGAGCTGCCCGTCAACTTCTTTCTTGGCCATATTCCGCCTTCGTTGACGAATGCTTCCGGTCTGTACTACATTGAGTTGTCCAGGAACAGTTTCAGTGGGGTGGTGCCGAGCACAATTGGCAGACTGAAAAGGCTGGAAATGCTGAACCTTGAATACAATCAGCTGCAGGCAGAGAGCAAACAAGACTGGGTGTTTCTGAACAGCTTGGCTAACTGCACTGAGCTGATCGATTTCTCGGTGACCAGGAATCGCCTTCAGGGGCATGTACCACCTTCATTAGGCAACCTTACCAGTCACCTCCAGTATCTATACATGTCAGAGAATCAATTGTCAGGGGAGTTTCCTCCTGGCGTAGCAAACCTTGGCAACTTGTTCATCGTATCACTGTATGGGAACCAGTTTTCAGGTGCGCTTCCTGAATGGCTTGGGTCTCTACAAAATCTGCAGAAGGTATTACTAGGCAGCAATTACTTTAGTGGGGCCATTCCATCATCCTTTTCAAATCTGTCCCAATTAGCAGAACTGTATCTAGAGTCAAATCAGTTGGTCAGCCAAATACCCACAAGCTTTGCAAACCTTTCAATCTTTCGAGTACTCAACATTTCCAACAACAATCTTCATGGCAGCATACCAAAGGAACTATTCCAAATCCCAACAATTACGCAGATTAGCTTATACGTAAACAACCTAGAAGGGGCACTCCATCCAACCATTGGCAATGCCAGACAGCTCACATATTTGCAGCTTTCGTCAAACAATCTGTCTGGACCAATCCCTAGCACCTTGGGCAATTGTGAGAGTTTAGAAGACATCGAACTTGACCACAATGCTTTCACTGGAAGCATTCCTGTTTCATTAGGCAGCATAAGGACCCTGAAGATTCTCAACTTGTCACATAACAACTTAATTGGATCAATACCAGCGTCTCTTGGAAATCTACAACTTATTGAGCAACTAGATCTGTCATTCAACAATCTTAAGGGTGAGGTACCAACAAAAGGGATATTCAAGAATACATCTGCTATGCGGATTGATGGAAATCAGGAGCTCTGTAGCAGGCTGCCAGAGTTCCACCTGCCGGCGTGTCCTGCCGTGCCTTTGGGTTCAGATAAGCTTGAGCTATCAGTTACACTAAAAGTAGTGATCCCAGTAGCCATAGCGGTGTTACTTGCTGTGGTCATCATTGCTGTTTTGCTGCTGTTCCAAAGGCGAAAACAGACCGCCAGATCTATTTCCTTACCCTCGTTTGGAAGAGAAATACCAAAAATTTCTTACAGCGATCTTTTCAGAGCAACAGATGGCTTTGCAGCGTCGAATCTAGTTGGACGGGGAAGGCATGGTTCTGTTTATCAAGGTAAACTGTTTCAAGATGGAAATGTGGTTGCCATCAAGGTCTTCAGTCTTGATACAAGAGGAGCACAAAAGAGTTTCATCGCAGAGTGTAATGCTTTGAGAAATGTGCGGCACCGCAATCTAGTTCCTATCCTAACTGCATGCTCAAATATGGACTCATCTGGAAATGATTTCAAGGCCTTAGTATACAAGTTCATGCCACGAGGCGACTTGAATAATTTATTGTACTCCTCTCGAGATGGTGAAGACTCTCCATGCTTGAACTATATTTCACTAGAACAGAGGTTAAGCATCCTTGTGGATGTATCTGATGCTCTGGCATATCTACACAATAGCCACCACGGAACCATTGTGCATTCACTACGGGAGAAAGGAACTTCGCCGACAGCCCCACATTTTGCCGACAGCCAGGCCCAGGGCTGTCGGCGAAGGAAGTCTTTGCCGACAGCCTATCCCCGCTGTCGGTAAAGAATTCTTTGCCGACAGCCCATAGGCTCCCTACTGTCGGTGAACAAACACTGTCGGCAAAGGATATCTTTACCGACAGTGTTGTTGTCGGCAAAGAAATCCTGTCGGCAAAGAACTGGCTGGGAAAACAGTGGACAGACGCCGTTAACTTCGCCGACAGCACGTCTTTATGCTGTCGGCAAAGATATCTCTTTGCCGACAGCCTAGCCATGCTGTCGGCAAAGAGTTTGCATTTTTTTTGAATTTTGACTTCAAACTTTTTATATGGCCTAATTATATTGTTTACAAGCATATGTTCTAATTTGGGCCCTTTTTATAACACTAGTCAATATGCACGTGCGGCACGCACGTGCGTAGAAGATATTGTGTTAATTTTCTATTTTTAGAATAACTACAGTAGTGATATACTCCAACTTCAACGGAGATCAATGGAAATCAAAGTAGAATAGCTCCACCTGTGATGAAATCCAACGTGATTCAAAGCACAACAACTACAGTTGTGATCGGAGATTAAAGTAGAGCTTCTGAGGACGTGTAGTAGATTGGTTTTTTTTTATTATAAACATGGATGGCTGAAGGGATAAACACGAAAGCAAAGAGGAGAGGACACAGGGAGTCCGATGATACTGGGAGGTATAGGTGGGGTTTTGTACATCCGATGATACTGGGAGATATAGACGGGATTTTTGTATAGGTGTATACGTTCTCTGTTTGTTAAATAGAATTGAGGAGTTGGTTGGGTATTTTTTTACGTTTTTTGTTTGTTAAATAGAATTGAGTAGCCCGACGTTTGATGTATAGGTCGTCCAGAAGAATCGAGGCGTCGCAGCCCTGATGCATTACGTACGTACACCAAAAATCAACATACGTGTGTGCATATGACACTAATTAATCAATATTGTTCGTAACGTATAGGTGGGTTGGGTATTCTTTTTTGTGTGAAAAAAATAGTGATCTGAGGAAACACAGCATAAACACACGTAAAGAATTAAAAGTTCTCGGGCCGGGCCCATTTGTCAGGGTAGAACGGAAGATTAGATGCGTTGGATCAATTGATTTTGCACGTACAACTTCATCATCTTTTTTGCTTAGCTGACACCTTAATTAATGAACATATAAATCATCTAGTTTCTTGTTGGAAGTGCCCTTATAGTTCTAGCAACAGACAAGCGACGTAGTGGTTTTAAACATGAATGAAGAAAAAATTACCTAGATTGTTATAGTGATTTTGAGTGATTTTCAACTTTAAATAATGACTAATTTTGTAATTTGAAAATTATTTTTAGATGGAATCTTGGAGTCGCTCCTTAACGTCAATTAATAAGGATATTGGGGTGGCGATTCATGGGCTGGCTAGGATTGGTCCAAGTCCTCGACCCAATAATCCACTGCCTGACCTCGTGTAGCCTCGCGAGTTGCGCGTTTTTTTTTGAAAAAACAATTGAGGAGACCGACGCCTAGGTGTGGGTTGGGTAATTTTTTGGTGAGAAAAAAATAGCGATACGAGGAACTACACGTATAAACACGCGTAAAGAATTAAAAGTTTTCCGGCCGGACCCGTTCGTCAGGTTAGGACGGGAGATTAGATACGTTGGATCTGTAATCTAAGGGTCAAAACATAGGGTGGGTAGGATTTTATCAGGTAACATGTATTTTATAATTCCTTCGCTCTTTTATAGTATAGATTTTGCTATATTTTGTTAATTTATTTTGTTTACTTGAATTTTCTCGCATAATCCAAAATTGAACTGCAGGTGCATGAAATAATGAAACGTAGCCATTCGAAAAATGATATTCATGTTGGAGAGTGTGTTTTGAGGCGGTGTCCATAAACTCACCCAAAAGTTCGAAGTCCATGTCCACGTAACACGACCATCCAGGAGTGGTAGAAGTGTTTTTTAATTATATAAAATCCAAACGAAGTCGGAAAATCACGAAACTTGTCGGGGTGTCTTATTATCGCACGTGGAGGCTACGATAAAAATTTGAGAAAGTTTGGAGCATAGAGGCATTTTCTGTGTCACAAAGGTTAATTTACAAATGCCATCAATCTATGGTAGAGTTTGTCCGTCACAAAATAAGTTGTTGATTTTTTTTAAATATTGTTGTCCATGTTGGCATGTTCCAAAGCCACATGGTCAGGTGGGTGCATATACTTTTGATATTCATTGTTCCAACATATTTCAGCCCGTGCTATCTATATTTCACAACACACATTGTAGATCTCATTTTTCTTTATAACTCCCGTATAAATCTGCATCCAAGTATATATATATATATATATATATATATATATATATATATATATATATATATAGCAAAGTTGTGTTATTTTTTTAAAAAAATGAGGTAGCAGAAAAAATCTACTGGGTTGTTTTTTAAAATAAAAAACTTCGAAGGCGTTTGAAGCCTTGAACGCATGACCCTTAGGTATGAGTGTGTTTGTGTTTGTTGTTGCCCTCATTTTCTTTTATATATGGACTATTGTTGGACGTGGACCTCCACTGCGAAGCCAAAGAGCACGTGGGCTTGCTTTCTCGACCAGCCGGCCCAGCCCGCGACTCCCGCCCTTCTCTCTGCGTACCATGTGCCGCTACCGTCGGAACCTACCGACGAAAGCCACCGCGCCAGGACCAAGTCCCGCGATTGGGAACTCCCGCCACTCGCGTCATTCCGAAGACCAGGAGCCGCGCGCGGAAATCAGAAAATGGAACCACCCGCTCCCTCCGTCGCCCTGCGCGAGTCCAAAGCCGCTGCCCGAGGCCCCCACTACTGTTCCACGTGCCCAGCCCCGCGGACCCCATCATACAGCCCCACCGCGCGCGTGAGTGGGGAAACCATCGACAGCGCCGCGCCTGGGTCGATCCCGCGCGTGGAATCCAAAAAACCCCGCGCAAACCACGCCCCACCTTTCTGAATAAGAAAAGGTTAGTGGATTTCATTAGCGTGGAGTTTCAATATTTTTATTCAGTGTGCCTCTTAACTACAGATTTCTATATGTGCCTCTTAACTACAGATTTCAATATTTTTATTCAGTGTGCCTCTTTGTAGTTGACAACTTTTTCATTTGAATTAATTTCGTTAAGGAAAACAACGTTTGAATTTATCAAATTTAAAGTTTGGATTTTTCAAACAACCTCAGATGGAGAAACAACCAAAACGAAAGTTATAGATCTAAAACAATTATATAACTTTGTAGTTGATAACTTTTTAATTTGAAATCATCTTGTCAAGCAAAACTGCGTTTGAATTTCCAAAAATTTGAAATTTAAATTTTTAAACGACCTCGGATGGACAAACAACAAAAACAGAAGTTGTAGACCTCAAAAAGTTATGCAACTTTATAGTTGACAAGTTTTTGATTTGAAATCAACTTCTCAATGAAAACTACGTTTGAATTTATCAAATTTGAAATTCAAATTTTGTAAACGACCTCAGATGGAGAAACTACCCAAATGAAAGTTGTAGATCTCGAAAAGTTATACAACTTTGTAGTTGACAACTTTTTGATTTGAATTCGTTTAAGGCCTCAAACAATAATTGAACTCGGTTTAGGATAATATGTGGGGGAAAGAAAATCAATTATGAACAGAAATGAGTGATGAGTGGAGTGGTCAGATGGGGGCCTGTTTACAACTGTGTAATTTATGAATTTCTCATTTGAAAAACATTCACAAAATACGAATTTTGCTGTATAATCTTCTTATTTTTATAAAGTGATACTATATATTATTAAATGTATTCCAACCATTAAAAAAATTTAAAAAGAGCTGCAATTCTCCCAAACCAGGCTGCATTCGACTCATCCGTCCATCTCCCCCGCGTTCACACACTTGGGCCTATTTGGCCCATTCGATCTTGTGGCTCCCGTAGCCGTCCGATCACATCAGATGGCTCAGGTTGCTGTCTCGACTAGTAAAAAGCGGTGCCATCCGGCTCCTTTGCAACCCTAATTTCTTTCTTCCCCTCTCCTCACTTTCTCCCATTCCACTCGCGGCGGCGGCGTCCTAGAAGCGCGCAGCGTCGCGGAGGGCCGGCGAAGCAGCGGCGGCGGCGTCCGAGAAGCGCGCCCGCATGCGTTGCAGAGGGCATGCGTAGCGGCGGCTGTGGTATCCGAGACGCCCTCGCACACACGCATGCTGGCGTGACGGCGAGATGCAGGGGTGCCGCGGAGGCCTGGTGGCAGTGGCCGACGCCCTCGCGCCGCGCGTCGGAGAAGACCGGCACCGCCAAGATCGACCGAGCCCGCCGGTGTCATGCTACCCCAAATGCGAGCTGGACGCACACGGCGGAACTTCGCCGACTGCACCGTGGTGATTGAGGAGCTGTGGCGGAAGGCGCTGGACTTCGCGTCCCTCATGCACAGCTCTGTCTCCTTCAACGGTGACAAGCCCGAGACTGCGGCGTATCGGTGGGCACGCGCGAGGACGAGGGTGGCCAAGGTACCTCGCGCCGCTTTACAGCATTTCTTTCGTCGAAGTGCTCCTAGAGATGGTTTGAACTGAACCCCATCGAAATCGTAGGTGCTGTCGTGACCTTTGTTTGTTTGGTTGCTTTTGTTAGCTTGGCAAGGGGCTGTCGAAGAACGACAAGGCGCAGAACCTCGCACGGCAGCACTGGCACGAAGCTGTAAGTCACATCCTACATAACCTAGGACATACTATATAAACAAATAATTGTTTTAGCTCCAGTGAGATCAGTAGTTAGTAATGCTGCTGCTGCTATTGCATCTGTGTGGTTGTTGGCAGATTGAACCGAGGCATCGGTATGAATTTGCACATCTATTTTGATGTCTGGGCCAAGAGCGAGAGTACAGAGTCCTTTTATTGGTAAGTGAACCTGAATTCACTTGTTGTTACTCTATTTAAATTTGTCAGCTTGGAAATAAGCGAGGCGAATATAAAATATATATATGGAATTTTTCAGCTACTCCATTTATGGAATTTTGAGATCTGAACTGTCACCTTTGAAACGCAGATCTTACATGCATTCCACAATGAAACAAGAGCTGACTCTTCCCTGCATTGTTGTAATCTGTTATGCAGACAACTGATGAGGCACCTGCATCACTGCATGGATTGGCAGTGGGTCTACTGATTGATGCAGTTGAGTACTTGGGTATTATTGTTGTCGATAGTAGGAGGAAACAAAAATTGTCAGACTTTAGTCTATAAGTTGTGTTGAAACCTTATGTTGGTTTGTTTTATTGAATCAAGTTGATTTGAATTTGGCAATGAATGTAATGATATTTGAATTTGGCAATGAATGTGTTGAAACAAAATTGGCACCGACGTACCCCACGCAGCAGTACGTATGTGTTGAAACAAAAATATGGTTTAAATGCAAGAAAACAGCAAAAACAAAAGAAAAAAAAATTGCCCAGCTTTGCCGACAGCATAGGCCAATGCTGTCGGCAAAGCTGGGCATTTTCCCAGCGAGAATGCCAGCTTTGCCGACAGCCTTTCTTTGCCGACAGCATCTGCCATAGGCTTTGCCGACAGCCCCGGCAGGTACTGTCGGCAAAGCCTTTCCCGACAGCCCAGGAGTACTGTCGGCAAAGCCTTTGCCGACAGTAACAGAGGCTGTCGGCGAAGCCTTTGCCGACAGCCTACAGGTGGCTGTCGGTGAAGGAGACGGCAGCCGTCTTGACGGCGCAGTTTCCTTCGCCGACTGAACCCGTGGCTGTCGGCGAAGCAACGCCGACAGACCAAACATGCCTGTCGGGAAAGAGACCTATGACGACAACAACTTCGCCGACAGGGCTTTGCCGACAGGATAAGAGAAACCCTGTCGGCAAAGCATTTGCCGACAGGATTAAGGCCTTCGCCAACAGCTTCAAGCTGTCGGCAAAGAGGGCGTTCCCAGTAGTGATTGTGATCTCAAACCAAGTAACATTCTCTTGGATGATGACATGGTAGCTCATGTTGGGGACTTTGGGCTAGCATGGCTCAAATTTGATTCCTCAGCATCTTCTTTTGTGGCCTCAAATTCCTCGATGGCAATCAAGGGAACCATTGGATATGTTGCTCCAGGTATGGATCCTTCTTTTTTTCACATTGTGTTTGCTAACTGAATAGTGATGCATCCCACAATTTATATAGTTAGGTCAGCTTAGTCCTTTCTACAGAATGTGCAGGGGGTGGTCAGGTTTCAACTTCCTCGGATGTCTACAGCTTCGGAGTTGTTCTCCTAGAGATATTCATCCGGAGGAGGCCAACCGACGACATGTTCAAGGATGGAATGAGCATTGTAAAGTTCACAGAGATCAACTTCCCTGACAACGTGTTGCAGATTGTTGACCAACAGCTGCTGCAAGAGCCGGACCTCAGCATGGAGACCCCAATGGCCATCAAGGACAGTGAAGCTCAGATCCTGCAGTCTGTAATCAACATTGGACTCTGCTGCACCAAGACATCCCCCAACGAGCGCATCAACATGCAGGAGGTGGCTGCCAAGCTGCATGGAATCAGGGATGCATATCTTAGCCGAAACCGAAGGACCAGCTCAGCAGGATAGGTTCTGAACCAATAACTCAATAAATGAATTTTTGTTTCTCAATTCTCAGGTACCAAAGTTAGGAACTTATATCTTTCAAACCATTGAAAGTTCACATTGGGTCCTTAATTCGATATAGTAGAACAATGTACCAGGAACAATTTTGTTCAGGAAGTCAAGTGACTTAGCCATATTTTTGCGACAAAATCTTTGAACTCCAGAGTTGGTTCAGCACTGGTTCATGCCACGCACCAGCACAACACAATCTGGAGCAGCTGCTGGCCAAATTCTCCATCACCAAGCCACTTATCTCCAATTCCGAACTCCAGATAACGTTGAGACCTTGAACCTTCACCACCGTGATCAAGCTGAGGAATTTCCACCTGACCGGAGGTCCTTCTCCTCCGGCAAACCGCGGACTGCTCCGCCATGGCCGCCCAGGATTCTTGGGTCAAATTCGCCTGTTTCGCGCCACCATCTTTCAATTCCCCACACATGAGCCTCCCTCAAGGCCTCAATCTGCCCTCTGCACCCTCGAACCAAGGAAAGACTGAACCGGCACCTCCAACCCCGGCTTTTTTGCCGCGCGCTGCGCCGCCATGCTCATCGAGCCGCCACTGCCACCCTCACCGAGGGCAGCCCCACTCAAACCTTCTCCAGCCGATTCGACGAGAGAACAGGGTCCTATGTTGTCCCCTGAAGCTCAGAGGACACTCCAGTGGCCGAATCGGACACCGGCCCGCCGTTTCCCCTCGCGCGCCGCCGAGTACGAGCTGCGCCGTCGCCGCCCATGCCGCCATCCGACGCCTGTGCCTTCCGACTCGTAGAGAACCAGAACAAGTGATGCGCCTCGCCTAGCTGAGGCTGTAGGTGCGTCCATTGAGGCTGTAGGGCCCCACATGTCAGCTGTCACACATCGTCCCAACCGTGTGCACTCATTCGGGATTTTGGTGAGCTATTGATTGATTTTTGGCAAGGTGCTGCAAAACCTGTAATTTCATAACTATCAGCATGTTCGTTTAAGTTTTCCACCGCTTATTTTCAGTCAATCAACAATATTTTTCTCTCATAACAAATCAACCAACAGTACTATCAACCGCTTATTTTCAGTTAAACGAACAACACACTCTAGCGGAGTTGAACATGCAGCACGCACGTATTTATTTAAAAAATATTTTATAGTAAAGGTGTAACAAAGAAGTTTTAAGAAATCTATATTCTTTTGAAAAGTATTTGTGATTTGTTGGAAAACCAGGGAATTTATATTAATTTCCATTGATTTAGCTGTAAACAATTATATTTGGTGAAAAGTCGTTTAACTTTTTTTTATTGAAGTAGTCCAAAGAGTCCCGGCTTAAAAAGCCTTTGATAACTTGCGACGCTCCGTACCGTCCGTGTTTCTGTTTGGTATATTTGTCTCCGACTCCCTCTGCGCCTCCGCGTTTGTCTTTTTGTTTTCGTTTCTGCTTCGTGTTCAACTGGGAGGCTGCATCCACATTGAATTAGATAAATTCTTATCTTACATCTATCTAATCTAATATTAAACCACAAAGAATATTAGGCCCGTTGCCCAGATTCACCCTGTGTCTCGGCAACGAGGTCGGGCCGGGCTGCCCCGACGTGTTGGTCTTCGCCGCGCTCGAGCTCACGGTGCATGATCGCCGGGGTTCCTGTCGTCCATCACGTCCGTGCTGGTCGACAACGGGTGCCACGTCGCGTTCAGGCCGGCAGGCCTGGACGCACAAAGGCCGTGTGGCCAGGGTGCTCTACGTGACGGCCACCGCAGATGACGCAACGCTGCTCCCGAGCCGCTGGGAGCACATCGAGCAGCTAGTCAACGCCGTGGTGGACACGTGCAAGAACGTGACCAAGGAGCCCCACTGTGTACATGTCAGAGCCTGTACAGGGCCGCGTCCACACGGAGCACCGCCTGCACCAGCTGATGCACGACGACCGAGACTACGAGTCTGGCCTGGCCCGGGCCCTGACCCTGTCGATGAGGAAGCTCTTCAGCATGGGCGAGAAGGCGGCGACCACTGTGCGGTGACGCAGGGGTCCATCGACAACTAGGAGGAGTGGGGCTATGCCATCGTCAAGATGACGAGCAGGGACCCGGGCGCCCAAGCTGCTCTTCGACACAGCGTGCGGGCGCAGTACTTCTTCCACGCTACCGTCGGATCCCAGAATACTCTTGCCATTCAGGTATCACCACGTGTCTATGTTGCATTGCATCATCACCGCTTGGAGACTTTGATGTAGAATACTACTCTACTACACGGCAAAGACTGACATTGCGTCATCTTTGGCATCATTGACGCAGGAATATTACATCCGGCACACAAGGACGGCGCACTGTCAATAACAGCGCCGAGCGGCAGGTCTCCCGGTGCCTCCTCCGTCGGCACGCTTTTTTCCATCTAACGGTCGAGTGTGACCGTTTTTTTTCAGCACGCTTTTTTTCTATCCGTCGCAACACCAGGGTGAGCATTTTTTTTTGGCATTCAAGCATGATCAAATTTTAGCTCTATTTTTGTCGTCCGTCCTAGCGTCGCCATGAGGATTTGTTTTTGTTGGTCCCAGCGTTCAGTTCCTTTTTGAGCATTTTTGTAAATTTTTTTCCAAGTCTGAGCTTCCAAATTCTGGAATTTAGGCTTCTTTCCATAAATGTTAAAACAAAAAAGAATAAAATCAATCATAATGGATGTTTGAACTCTTGATCCTTTACTATGTCTTGAAATAAAGATTTTTACCATCAAATTGTTGATACAATTTTGATTAAAAATAAAACCTATCTTATTAGAATTTGTTCAGCAATGTTCGAACTATTTAAACCTGAACTAAAATATTGAGTAGTTTGTTATTCAGTACAACCTAAAAAAATACGTCTTCAGGCTATACGTATGCACTAATGTAATCCCGGATGAGGTCTCTCACCATGATCGTTAGCGGATAGATCACCACTTGATATATTGACAACTAATTCTTTATCAACTTGAGCAACATATTTTTATGGGTCATCAAAGAAAGTCACAGAACTCGATATTTAAATGTAGCAACGCATAATAGTATGAAAATTAAAGTTATGACATATTTATGAGTAAATATTTTCGTGTTCTACATAGGAGAAAAAAAGCTATCAAATTTATATTTCATCAAACTTAAAACATAATAGGATATTATAAATTTAATATGACATTGTTCTATTATTGCCAACATTAATTTATAGATGCCGTGGAAATCATAAGACAAAATTGTATCTTTTAAATTTCATGAAAAAGCATAAATGAATATTACCATTTATGTTCTCATTTTTCATGTATATTTGATAGCTTATTTTATCCCGTTGTAACGCACGGGCATATTTGCTAGTAGATGAATAATATGGCAATAGTTTATGAGCAAAAAGAAGAGAATATGGCAATAGTTATTGGCCAATAGCCTTATTAAATCAAGCCATTTAGTGAAAGGTCCAGAGGAAAAAAAATGTGTTTCAATTCTTCATGCATGATCTAATCTATATATCTATACCTAATAATAAAGAGGTAAAATTTCAGGCTCTTTTTTTCGTCCATCCATTTGTCTGGTCCGTATTTCTTTAACTACCGAATGATGGAGAGTTTTTTCTATCTAAATGATGGAGAGTTTTTTCTATCTAGACTTATATATATAACCCGTGCTCATACGAGTTAGAATCGCGAATGATGGAGAGTTTTTTCTATCTGAATGATGGAGAGTTTTTTTTCTATCTAGACTTATATATATAACCCGTGCTCATATGAGTTAGAATAACTTTTGTCTAGCGTGATACAGAGTCTAATTCTAATATGTACATAGTCTTATGGTAACATGGATAGCTAGAAATCCTAATTTAAATAGATCTCTCCGATCCTAAATCTGAATAGGAAGTTTAGTCAAAATAAAAAAGGAATAATAATCTATACCTAATAATAAAGTGGCAAAATTTCGAGCATCAAATCAAATTTTCGTCCAGTGTTTTTTTTATTTCCTTCTCTGTTTCTTCTCTTTCTTTTATATCGTTCGGATGTGTTTCATAATCAGTGCTCCATACGGTCCCGTCTCAAGAATGGGGCAAAGTGCTGCCTATGTGCCCCGTCCATGTCCCGTGTGTCTTTTCCATCATTTTCATTTTTTTTCTTTTTCTAATATGTAACTCTGTTTTTCTTATAAAATGATAAAAATAAATAATAAACATATTACTATGAGTCTTCCAAACTTCAGCCAATGCGTAACAAAGGAATATTAGTATCACTATAAGTTATCGATGTAACCTTGGTTAAGAATAAATTATTAATATAACATAAATCAGTTGATAGACTAACAAATCAAACTGTAAACTAAAATTTTTGAGCCGTTTGTCATCCAATCCAATCAAATTAAATATTATCCTAAGTTATCCACATATATCAGTGCAAATCTTCAAGTTGTTCGTATATATAAATACAACTCGACAAGGGCTGCCATGTAGAAATCGAGAGAGGTCTAGGTCATACTTCATACCCATCAATAGAGAGACCAAATCTTACCACAAGGACAACTGACCCCTTGCTGACTTTAATAAGATATTAAAATCACATATTTTGGTGGATCTTCAAAACAATTCATGGAACTTAATATCTAACTTCATCAACACATGAATAGCGTGAAAAACTGAAGTTATGATATAATTACGAGTAAATATATGTTTATGCCTTACAACAAAAAAATATATCAAGATTATATTTTAATTCAACACATAATTAATAAGACATTGTCGTATTATTGGTAATATTTACTTATATTGAATGTCATGATCATCATAAAATAAAGTACAACTTTTAAATTTTATACAAAGGATAAAAGTAAATAGATACGTCCTTGTTTCCATTAACAAGCCTACTCGTTTGTAATTCGTGCAACGGCCACTTACAACATCAAAAGTAGCCCCCTATTGCAGCCGTTGCAGAGGTGTGCAACAAGCTAAGAGCAAGGCTAATAATACAGTCGGCTATTGGCTGCAAGGATCCTTACAGCTTACCGCTCAGTCCACTCATATAGTAGTTAGCTCTTCAGCATTAATCAACATGTTCGCTTGAGATTATCAGCCAGATCAGCCAGCCATTCAGCAGTGTTTTTCTCTAAAAAAACCAGTCAGATGAGTCAGATTTCAGCCCAAGCGAACAGGCTGAATACATAGCCCACATGTCTCTCTCAAAGTTTCTCGATGGCTAAGCTGGCTGTAATCTTACAACCCGCTTCTCCTCGCTCTTCTCTCTTCTCTTCTCTATATCAGCATTTAGCTGGCTTACAGGCTACTATTATACTTACTCTAAAGTGAACAAGTCGAGTATGTGATTTTTTTTTTGTCTCCCATTGCAACGTACGGGCTTATTTTCTAGTCTAATAATAAAGAGATAAAATTTCAGACTCTTTTTTTTCGTCCATCCATTTTTTCGTCCACCTCCCCCTAACTACTAATAGTCGAGAGTTTCTTCCGTCCAGACTTATTATATATATATAGCCTGTATTCATGAGTTATAATAGCTCGCGTCTAACGATAATCAATGTGAAGTCCTATTCCAAAACATATCTGATCATGCCTTCCATATCTCATATGTGACATGGATTCATCAACGCGCTTATACGAGTTACAACAACTTAACATCTAGTGATGATATAGAGTCCAGTCCTAATATGAATTGAGTTATATTGTAATGTACTTGCACTACTTATTATCTATACCTATACTAATAATCTATACCTAAATTTCTGGCCACTTTATATTTTCTTCCAACCTAATTATTAACGTTGTTTCCGTTTCCCTCTCCAATTCTAATTAGCTCCGGTTA
The DNA here is from genome assembly GCA_022457205.1 of Saccharum spontaneum. Taxonomy (NCBI): domain Eukaryota; kingdom Viridiplantae; phylum Streptophyta; class Magnoliopsida; order Poales; family Poaceae; genus Saccharum; species Saccharum spontaneum. Next base: position 14,769,868 of record CM039598.1, read on the forward strand.
TTTCTTATTCTGTTTAGTTTCCTGTTTTTTTCCCACTTTGTGTTGCTGCAACCACAAGTCATAGAAAGCGGATGATATATAAAGTAAAAATACAGAGAAGGAGCGCATCCTCCTCGGCCACGTTCCAATTTGGGAGGAACTGGCGGCGGCGGCGCGGAGCAGAGCGGCTCGAGGTAGCGGCGGCACATCGCATGCAGATCAGAGGCAGGCGAAGTGAGGAGCAGAGCTGTCCGTGCACGCGGCGGCGGCTGGACCGTCCCGATCGCCCGAGGAGCAAGAACACAGCGTCCACGTCCGCACGGAAGGAAGATGCGCTGCCAAGACAAGCTCCATTGTCTTACCGTGCCAGCGTCTGCGTCCGCATCCGTATCATGCCCATCTTCTGTGCCAGCGTCTGCGTCCGCATCCGTATCATGCCCATCTTCCCCGCAACGCTGTGTGCCTGCGGCAGCCGCCGAGCTCTAGCACCTCGCCTCGCGCGCGCCTGTGGAGAGAAAAAACGCAGCGCCGGAGACGAGCTCCAGGGCCTCGCTCCATGTCGGTGTCCGCGTGCACCTCGCCTGCTCTAGCGGCCAACGCCGACGGTCATGGTGTACTCGTGCCATCCGCCGGTCATAACTGAGGCCGAGAGCTGGGTGTCGGTCGCACCGGCGGAGCCCGCCGCACTGAACATCGCCGGTAAACGGGTAAAGATCCTTTTTGCAACATATTACCCTCCCAAGTCTCCCTCCTATCATGAAATCACTAATCCAAATCAGATAAATTAAATCAGGCAAACAAACGGAGTTAAATCACGATAGGATTCAAACTAAAAACTAAACACAAGAGATCTGAATTTAAGGAGTGTGCTAGGCAAGCAGCAACATGATGGGCTCATCAAAGACATCCCGCATCGGAAGACATCAACAGGGATCTGCCCCCTTCACAGCTGCCAGGTGCTCCGATTCAACGGCGTCGATGTCGTGCTCCACGCGCCAGTCCTTGCGTGATCAATCTCGCACGCACATGCCGCCCACCACCTGCTCATGAACTGCTCATGGTCTGGTATGCAATGCGACCTGGCCTGAGCAAGGCGCAGCTTGCCCGAAACCATTGGCCTAGCCTTGCTGCTGAGATTTAGAGGGGATCTGTATTCTGGGGTTGAGGAGAGGTGAGACCGTGAGAGGGGTGATGATGATACTAGAAAGCAATACTGCAATAGCAACCGGTTGCCGAAAGGTCTTCCAGATAAGTCGACCTGTGGACCCCGCAGTCCGGGAGTGAGGAACTGTGGCTGCGGTGCAGATGGGTGGCGCGTGGCCACGTGCGAAGCTCTAGCTCTCCATAGGAGATGGGCGGCACCGTGGCGCGTGCCACGTGGTTGCCTAGCGACTAGCCCTGGGTGTTCGGTCTGATCGAACCGATCGATCTCGGTCTTCGGTCATTTCGAAAGTTCGGTCATCTAAAAACGGAGACCGATCGGTTAGTTTCAAAACTCAGGACCGAGCAAGTTCGGTCTCGGTTAGTTCGGTTCAGTCTCGGTCATGACCGAACTAACCGAACTTCACAAAACAACTACTAAATATTGTAATTTGTAGCAAATTTTATCAATATTTTTTCTATTTCAAGGCAAAAATACAATACAAAATATAGATTAAACATAGTGATAAGAGTGATGGTTGATATAAACCCACTAGAATAAATATTATATCACTAATAATAGTCTAAATTACATATTATGTCAACAAAATTCAAATGTTCGGTTAATTCGGTTAGTTCGGTTACCCGAGGGTAATGACCGAACTAAGTCCGGTTAGTTCAGTTACTTCAAATTGAAAACCGAACTTGTGACCGAAATTTTCGGTCTTGGTCACTTCGGTCTCGATCTCGGTTAGTTCGGTTCGGTCTTCGGTCTTCGGTTAATTACTAGCGACTAGCGCACTATACAGTGTAGACAGGTGGCGCATGTGATTAGTCCGGTTAGTTCGGTTACTTCAAATTGAAAACCGAACTTGTGACCGAAATTTTCGGTCTCGGTCACTTCGGTCTCGATCTCGGTTAGTTCGGTTCGGTCTTCGGTCTTCGGTTAATTACTAGCGACTAGCGCACTATACAGTGTAGACAGGTGGCGCATGTGATTAGCTGACTCATCATCATACCAGTTCAAACCACAGACGCAGGCGGAAGGTCCACAACGTTTTAAGGCTCAGAAGCAAGAAGCAGATACGCCAAGATGCTAAAAAAACTCGATCTACGGGGGCTAGACAACCTCTGAGTATTCCGGCTTAAGAAAAAATCTTCTCACATAGATCGAGAAAATCCCCGAATCCCTGCCCCATCCATACATAGGGAGCCAAGCTCTGTGAGAGGGTTGTCTTTTCACCTGTGCACACATAGGGAGCCTAGACCTGAGCCGTCTCTGAATCTATGCTTTGGCCTGAGATAAGTGAGAGGATTTTTTTACCCTCAGCCTAAAATCCGCCCCCCATAGGGGTTTAAACTCAGGACCTAAGGGGTGCCTCTGAAACTACTAGCCAACTGGGCTAGCATCCTTTGGCGCCAAGATTCCACAAGAAAAGCAAAAATTCTCCACCATTCCATCTCCGTGTACCAAAATTTAAAAGTAGAAAACACGCATATTCAAGTAAATCATGCTAATTAAGATATGATAGCACCGCTGTTTTTTTCTTAAACAAAAGATAAATAAAACCATGCTTCATATATTGAGTGCCATAAATTTTAACTTTCATTGCCTTCAATAGATTTTCATCTATCTCACTCTTCCAATCCTAGCCAGATCCTGGCCAATTTCATGAATTAGAGATGTCCTATATCATTATCCTATCCGTGACTCAAAATCAAAATCTGTGTTTATTATATATAATAAGTTAGAATTGTGTGTGCCCTAATAGAATCTCATTCCCAAATGTATTAGAATAGATGACACAAGCTGTATGGTATGTCATACAACGCAAGAAAATATTAAAGAAGGAAAAATTCTTCCTCTAGATTTTAGTGATATCACACTCTATCGATCCATATGTTCCTCAACTCTTTAGTATAAGACTTTTGGTTGGTTTTAACAATACTAATGGTATAAGAGTCCTAGCCAATTTTACTAAGTGTAACAGCACAAGTTGAATTAGAGATAAGAGTCATAATTGGTTTACTATCCCGTTTGTGACTCAACCTCACTACATGTGCTTATATATGAGTTAGAATAGTGTGCGTCCAACCATGGCCCAAAATTTGATTAATAAACATATTAGAATAGACTATGCAAGTTGTACACTCTGTTGCAACGTTTACCGTTGCAACACATGGACATATTTGTTAGTATATAATATATACACACAACAATAGCCACATATATCAAGTGCACGAGTATGTGTCCATTATACAACAGTATTCTTATCTACCCGATTATAGTTGAAACATTATTTTTCTTTTCTTTCTACTCAACTACACATCTAAGGCTCAAGTGAGCTCGTAAACTGTACTTTACGATGGATCCCCTTTCTACAGGACTTGGTACCTTCCTGGCCAGGGCTTCGCTGTCGTCGAAGCAACTATCATTGTCGACAACGAAGAACGATAAACAATAGATAAAGGTATATGTATATGTATATTGATAGGTTTGATTGTGTGTTATCAATAGACCACCATCCTTTCTCTATGGTGCAAAAGAGTCGGAGCCGACGTATCCTTGCTAATCACGATCGGCCAACTACGTGAACACCTTGCTATCCAAATATGCATGCATACGTCTACTAAAAATCCTTATCGGACTCCTCCTGTACGCATGCATACGTGTACTAAAAATCCTTCTCGGACGACTCCTGGTTTCTTTTCCAACACCTGTCCACCGGCCAGCTTTGATCTCTTGGTTAGATATGGAAAAAGAATTAACTATTCCAACATGAGCCAGACTCACCAGCTCTGCAATCTGATCAGACAGTTGAAGCATTATTTTTCTTATAAGACGTATTTGAGATTGTATCTTAAATTTTGGTTTAGGAGGAGTCTTACATCTTACATGTAAGATCTCAGATAACAGAGGGCTCATATGGCATGATGTGTAGATCGAACGGTTGTTATAGAGGAAGAGTAAGATCACGCATGACGAAGGGCTCATATAGCACGACATATAGATCCAACGGTTATTATACAGAGAGAGCCCCCTAAAAAAACTCGAAAAAAATAGTGTGATGAGATGATGATATCTAGTAATAGCAAATATAATTTTATTAGTCTTGTTATGTTGTCCTCTACCACATAAAAATAAAATTATATGTTCCCTGCAAAGGTTATTTTGCACAATCTATTATTTACTTTATTAGGGTGAAAACGTTCACCCAAGAATTATGGAAAAAACACCATGAACTAGTATTATGTAAAGGTACATTGACAAATTGTTTCAGACCAATTTGAGCATTATAGAATAGATTATTTAAATTAATTCTATGCTTTGGTTTTAATCACTTATTAAATAGTAAATTGGTTCAAGTAACTTATACTCCTCCTTGGACAAGCAAGGGCGTCCAAGGCAAGTTGGAGGCCCAATCCATATCAAGTTCGAGTTCATCTCGGGCTCCAGGACCTTCTTTCCAAATTATAAGTCATTCTGCCTTTTGTAGATACATAGATTTTGTTATGCATCTGATATGCATTATGTCTAGATGTATAGCGAAAATTGTGGGCTTGCTAGCGCCCGGATGCCCACGCCTACAGTCCGTCTCACGCACCCCGTGGGGCCCACCCCACCTCGCATGTCACCAACATTGAGAAGATGGGGAGGGGGCGGCAGATGCCTAGCCGGTGCTAGAAGAAGGAGACTTCGAGGCGAGGCAACAGAAGGCGAGGAGAGACATGCAACACCCGATCTACTTTTGAAACATTCATATGCAACACTTGCAACATACATCTGAAGACAGATGAAACATTTGAAACATGCATTTAAAACATTTGCAAAAACACCTGAAAAAAACTTGAAACCATTGTAGAAACATACGCAACATCTAGATAAAATACTTATAACATATGTGTGTGACATACACAACATCAAATAAATACACTTACAACATACATCTGAAAAAACAGATGAAACATTAGGAATAGAAGCTTGCAACATACGTGTACAACCATTGCAATATATGCAACATCATGATCTACTTTTGCAGCATTCATAGAAAACACTTATAACATACCTCTGGAACATTTGAAACATATAACTGAAACGCATGAAACATATGGAGCTTGACACAAGCGCGGAGCTCGATGCCACGGAATGGCGCGAAGGTCGTTGGTGTGGAACTCATTGGTGGCACAGATCTCGATAGTGGCCTCAGATGACTGGATCCCGCTTGCGGCGCCACAATTCGCTAGGCCCCACGGGCGGCGCCCCTGGCACTCAGCTCCCAGGGTACACTGGTGCAGGCACGCCTCTAGCTAGGTCTAGAGCATACGAATGGACAGGGAAGGAGAATGTATTGGGAGCGCGCGAGTCACTTGACGCCGAGAGATAGTGTTTGGTGCCGGGCTACGGCGGTGGGTTATGATTCGTGGGCGGGTCAGAGTCCGTCCGGGCGAACGCCCTCAACCAAGCATTACCACAAAAATTATGGGTCTTGCTAAAATTCAGGTAGTTTCTTTTCGAGCGACAGTTATCGTATATAATTTATATTAAAATTGCAGCTTTATTTTGTTGCAATTTCTATAGAAACAAACTACAATTCAATTTCTGTAGACATAATCTGCAATTCCTGATTTTGAGAATAAAAAAACCCGTTAGACAAAACCACAAACCCGACAAACTCTGATTTATGTTGGCACAAATACAATTAACAATTTACAATTTTTTTTATAGTCTGACAATGACAAAAACATGATATATTATGACATAGATACAAATAACAAATCATAAAAGTGACAATTTACTTGTACTAGTGGTATAAGAGTGTTGACTGAAATTATCTTAAAATTTAGGCACCTAAAATATAGAAGTGAAAAACTATATATGTATCTTGAAATGCCACTACTCATAGTTTGGAATGGGGAAATATTTCTTTTCCTTGTGATGTTAGACTAACACATTTTCGAGGAAAGATATAAAAATGGTGCTGTCAGTTGCAAAAATAAACTAATGAGCCGCTTTCCGCCTCCAAGCGGGCCGCCTTGAGCGAGCTGTACCCGATGGCTGGAAGACGTTGGAGGAGAGTGCTGCACGTGTCAGACTAATCGCAGCGGGCAGCTCTGAGGTCGCACAATTAGTTCCTTAGTTTAAGCAAACCCGTCTGCATTCCACTGCCCTGCGGTGCTTTCTGTTTGTGTTCTTTCTCATCACTAATGGCATGTAAGGCGTGTATGTTTCCAAACTTCTTCTTAATGAAATACGTGATATGCACGTTCTAGAAAAGATAAGCTATCACATGTTCTAGTTCGGCCAAGCAACTTGGTCCATCTCCTCTTCAAAACTTTTTACTAATACATTTAAACTTTGTGCTTTTAGATCTAGGATTTGCATTCCAAGTCCCAAAGCACACTTCAAACTTTGTACTTCTCTAGCAAGAACTTTATAGTCACATATTGAAAACTTCTACTTTATAGATTACAGCGGATTTAAAAAAAATAAGTGAAACTGATCAGTGGCACAAATGTACGCATAGAAATAGTTGGTCCTCCATTGTGGCGGAGCTTGGCATGAAACGAGGAGGAGCCAATATGCTATAGAATGTACTAAGGGCGGCAGGGGGAGGGGGGGCCTTGTTGGGATCCCTTCAAATTTTACCAGTTTTTAAAAATATGGCTTTTGGAATCTGGGTGGGATCCAAACAGTCCAGTTTTTACTATCAGTTTTTGCCAGATTTTTAAAAACCAGGAAACTATTGATACTCAGATTGTCAGTTTCTTGTTATCATAGAACAATAAATGAAGATAGATTCTTAAAAACTGAGGGATCCAAACACCCTACCAGTTTTTTCTCAGAATTTAGATTTTAAAAATTAGAGACAATAATTGTTTTTTAAGAATGCAAAAACGATCCAAACAGGGCCTAACCTCCAGGTCCTCCATATCAACCAGTGGAACGATGCATGAATCAACCGACTCATTAAATTTGGTGGACCCCACAGACCACACCTACCTCCGATGAGCACAAAAGACACGTTGGTTGATTTGTTGTGAGAGAAAAACACGGCTATCAGCCAACGGTACTTTCAGCGGCTTATTTTCAGCCTAAGCGAATACGATGACGAATGCCGGCAGCGCCTAATTAAAAAGATTTTTGTGTGCGCGGCGCACAATGGACTCCCCCTATACGTCCATATGGAAATGGAACGCTAACTGACATGTTTCTTTACTAGCAGTCAACCTCCATGGCCATTACCAGGCCTGCTGTACTAAACAGGAGGCTGTCTTTGTTGCGGGCGAATAAGAATTCTGCTTCTCCTTTCCCACATATATGTTCCGCAGGGTCCGTGCATCTCGTGACGCTAGCAACAAAGGATGACTAACTTGGAAGCACTAAACAAGTGACTCATCAGCAAGCTACATATCGTTGGCTGGCACTGGCAGTCTCTGTATCTCAGTATCTCACTATCTCCGCTTTGAGTTTGAGCTCTTCTTCGACCTATTCCTCCATCTGTCTAGCAACTTTAGTTTCACCAAGCAAACTGCAAAGCTAACAAATTATTAACCTTTTGGAAACAACAGAGGCTGTCTTTGTTGTTTGTTGATATTATTAACCTTTCGGAAACAGCAGAGGCTGTCTTTGTTGGTTGTTGATAAATTTAGTTAAGGGTACACTGTCTTTGATAAATTATAGTACACTGGCTGAACTTCAATTTGCCACCTTTTTCAATATATTTATCTATGCATGTACAATGTACTCAAGGGTTCAGATTCACTGAAGATATCAAGCCTAGGGATGACGAAGCATAGTGCAACTGCAATCCCACACCCACAGTTTCTCTTGCTGCTCATGGCATGCTGTGCACGTGTTGCCATCTGCTCCTTGGACGGAAACAGCACAGATATGCTGTGGCTGCTGGAGTTCAAGAAGGCCATCACCAGTGATCCACAGCAAGCCTTGGTGTCCTGGAACGACACCACCCATTTCTGCAGCTGGAAAGGTGTCCAGTGTAGCGCCAAGCACCCAAATCGTGTCACTTCTCTTCGTCTTGAGAATCAAGGCTTAGCTGGGCCGATCTCCCCTTCGCTTGGAAACTTGACATTCCTGAGAATCCTGATCCTATCGACTAATTCATTCACTGGAGAGATCCCTCCATCCCTTGGTTATCTGCATCGCCTCCAAGAGCTCAACTTGATTAATAATACACTACAAGGTAGGATACCCAGTGTTGCAAATTGTTCCAGACTCGAAGTTTTGGGGCTGTCCAATAATCAACTAACTGGACAGATACCTTCAGATTTGCCTCATAGCCTTCAACAGCTGATACTTGGGTATAATAATCTGACTGGAACCATTCCTGATTTTCTTGCCAACATCACAGCACTATTTGTGTTTGGTTTTGAAAGTAACAGCATTGAAGGGAGCATCCCATGTGAGTTTGCAAAATTGTCAGGGCTGCAATATCTGTACATGGGTGGCAATAATTTTTCAGGCAGTTTTCCACAGCCCATCTTTAATATTTCTAGCGTAACTGAACTGAATGCTGCTGACAGTTTGCAAACAACAGCGGAGATTTACCACCAAATATTTGCAACTCTCTTCCCAATCTTGAAATGCTCGAGTTAGGCTCCAACTTTTTCCTTGGGCGCATCCCACCTTCTTTCACAAATATTTCCAAGCTGTACCTTTGCGATATATCAAGGAATAAGCTCACCGGAGTTGTGCCCAGCTCCATCGGCAAACTTTCTAAATTAAGTTGGTTAAATCTTGAGGTAAACAAACTACAAGCAAGTAACAATCAAGACTGCGAATTTATGAATAGTTCAGCAAATTGCACTGAGCTACAAGTGTTCTCACTATCGATGAATCAGCTAGAAGGCAATGTACCAAATTCAGTGAGCAACCTTTCCAGTCAACTCCTGTTTCTACTCTTGGCATATAATCAACTATCAGGGGAGTTTCCTTCTGGTATAGCAAAGCTTCACAAACTGATCAGTGTAGCACTGAACGTCAATAAATTTATAGGTGTAGTTCCAGATTGGATTGGAACTCTCAGAAATCTACAGAAAGTAACACTAAACAACAATTTCTTTACCGGGGCCACTCCATATCTTTTTCAAACATGTCTCAGTTAGAACAACTCTATATAGACTCAAACCAGTTCGATGGAAACATACCTCCGATCCTAGGAAACCACCAAACACTTGGATCATTGAACATTTCCAACAACAATCTTCATGGCAACATACCAAAGGAGCTCTTCAGAATTCCAACATTAAGGGAGATTACCTTATCTTTCAACAACCTACAGGGACCACTTCATGCCGACGTCGGCGATGCAAAGCAACTCACATATTTGGATATTTCATCAAATAATCTATCTGGAAACATTCCTACTACTCTGGGTAATTGTGATAGTTTAGAAGATATCGAGATGGGACATAATGCTTTCAGCGGAAGTATCCCCACTTCACTAGGTAATATAACAAGCCTACAGATTCTCAACATGTCTCACAATAACTTGACTTGTTCAATACCGGTGTCTCTTGGCAGCCTACAACTTCTTGAGCAACTTGTTCTATCATTCAATAATCTTGACGGTGAGGTGCCACCAGAAGGGATCTTCAAGAATGCAACTGCTATACGGATTGAAGGAAATCAGGAGCTTTGTGGTGGACCACTGGAGCTACACCTGGTTGCATGTCGTGCCACGCCTTAGGATTCAACTAAGCACAGGCTATCAGTTGTACAGAAAGTAGTGATCCCAGTGGCCATAGTGGTGCTACTTTCTGTAGTCATTTCTGTTGTGTTCTTCATCCGGAGGCAAAAACAGAAGACAGAATCCATTCCTTTACCATCTATCCGGAGAGAATTGCAGAAAATTTCGTACAGTGATATTGTCAGAGCAACAGGGGGTTTTGCGGCATCCAATCTAATTGGTCAGGGAAGATACAGTTCTGTTTATGAAGGACAGTTGTTTGGTGATGGAATCATGGAAATGTGGTTGCCATCAAGGTCTTCAGTCTTGAGACGAGAGGAGCACAAAAGAGCTTTATTGCAGAATGTAGTTCTTTGAGAAATGTCCGGCACCGCAATCTGGTTCCTATCTTAGCGTTGGGGAAGCAAGTGGTCTAGATGATTTACATGATGTTCCTAGAAGGAAAACAAGAAGTAGCAAGAATAAAAAGAGTAAGAGTGAGAAACAGACTTGATTTAGTTAAGATGAAAGGTATTTTTTGGAATTGTAATGTTTTAGGTGACTCTAAAAAACATAGGTTCCTATCAGATTTGGTCAAAGAAAAAGAGTTAGATTTTGTTGCCTTATCGGAATCTGGGAGAAGTGATTTTACCACTAATTTCCTAAATAACCTATGTGGTGGGAAGGATTATTTGTGGCACTGCAAACCTCCTAAGGGCCGTTCCGGTGGTATGTTAGTAGGAGTGGATTTCTCAATCTTTGACATAGGCGAAATTGAGGAAGGAGATTTTTTTGTCAAATTTAAATTGAGAAATAAACAAGATGATTTTCAATGGCTTTTAGTGTCTATTTATGGTGCCGCACAGGACCATTTCAAATAGGCTTTTCTAGCTGAATTAGTGCATTTATGCTCTAAAGAATCCTTACCTATGCTGATAGGTGGTGATTTTAATATTATTCACGGTCCGAATGCGAAGAATAATACAAATTATAGTGATAGATGGCCTTTTTTGTTCAATGCCATAATAGATGCGGTCAATTTGAGAGAATTGGAATTATTCGGGAGACAGTTCACTTGGGCTAATTCTCTGGAGACTCCAACTTTTGAAAAGTTGGACCGAATTCTATTTTGCACCGAGTGGGAATCCAAATTTCCGCATACTACGGTACACGCTTTATCTCAAGAGATTTCTGACCATACACCTCTACTACTTAATACGGGGGACTCGGCTGGAAGGACCACGCCACCTCAATTCAAATTTGAACTAGGCTGGTTCCTACGAGAGGGTTTCTTCGACATGGTTAAAGAAATTTGGTCAGAAGCACAAGGTGGACATACTCCTTTAGAAAAATGGCAGGCCAAGATTCGTAGGGTTCGCCAATTTCTAAGGGGTTGGGCTAAAAATATAAGCGCTACCAATAAAAAAGAAAAGAGTCAGCTACTTGACAAATTAAATATGCTAGATAAGAAAGCGGAAAATTCTCCACTCGATTAGGATGAATTGAACTTAAAGCATGTAATGAACGAAAGGTTGGCAGATTTATTGAGAGAAGAAGAATTAAAATGGTACCAAAGAGCGAAAGCTAAAAACCTGTTAGAAGGCGATGCCAATATTAAATACTTCCACTTGGTTGCCGATGGAAAACATAGGAAATCTCGTATCTTCCGGTTAGAGTAGGAGGATGGTTTGATTCAAGGCGAAAAAGAGCTAAGAGATTATATAACGAAATATTACAAAGAGCTTTTCGGTCCATCGAAAAGTATTCCTATGTCCTTAGACGAATCTCGTTGTGATGATATCCCTCAAGTCTCTATACAGGAAAATGAAATGTTAGTAGCACAGTTCTCAGAGGAAGAGATTAAAGAATCGATTTTCCAAATGAAACATAATACGGCACCAGGGCCAGATGGTTTTCTGGTAGAGTTTTATCAAGTCTTTTGGAATGTTATAAAGGAGGATTTGATGGCTCTATTTAGGGAATTCCACAAGGGATCTTTGGCGTTCAACTCATTAAATTTTGGAACAATTATTCTCCTCCCAAAAAGTAAAGAAGCTAACCAGATACAACAGTACAGACCTATATGTCTGCTTAATGTTAGCTTCAACCAAAGTGCTTACTAACAGGATCACCAAGGTAGCCGAAAAAATTATCAAACCATCGCAAACAGCTTTTCTACCTGGTCGAAACATCATGGAAGGGGCAATTATTTTACACGAGACTATCCATGAATTACACACTAAGAAAAAAGATGGTATTGTTTTTAAAATCGACTTTGAAAAGGCCTATGATAAAGTTAATTGGGATTTTTTAGAAGTATGTTTAAGAATGAAGGGTTTTGACCCGATCTGGTGTAATTGGATTAGGAAAGTAGTCCAAGGTGGAAATGTTTCTAATAAAGTGAATGATGATTTGGGACCCAATTTTCAGACAAAGAAAGGCCTTAGGCAGGGTGATCTTTTATCTCCTATTTTATTTAATATTGTAGTGGATATGTTGGCTATCATTCTGAATAGGGCCAAACATGACAATTTAATAAGGGGAGTAATTCCACATTTAATAGAAGATGGTTTGTCTATCTTACAATACGCAGATGACACGGTTATATTTCTGGACCATGATTTAGAACTAGCAAAGAACATGAAATTGTTGCTTTGTGTTTTTGAGCAATTGTCTGGTCTAAAAATTAACTTTTACAAAAGTGAAATCTTCTGTTTTGGCCAAGCAAAGGATTGTGAGATACAATATTCGCAGCTCTTTGGTTGCAAAATTGGTGCTTTTCCCTTTAAATATCTGGGCATCCCAATGCACTATAGAAAACTTTCGAATAGAGATTGGAAGCAGGTCGAAGAGAGATTTGAGAAAAAACTAAGTAGCTGGAAAGGAAAATTACTCTCTTCAGGAGGGAGACTTGTGCTGATTAATTCAGTCCTATCCAGTCTTCCTATGTTTATGATGTCTTTTTTTTGAAATATCGAGAGGGGTTCTCAAAAAGTTAGAGTTTTATAGATCTAGATTCTTCTGGCAGAATGATGATCACAAAAAGAAATATAGACTGATTAAATGGCCCATTTTATGTCAGCCAAAAGAACAGGGTGGAATGGGTGTGCTTAATCTAGACTTACAGAATAAATGCCTCTTGAGTAAATGGCTTTTTAAACTATGCAATGATGATGGCATGTGGCAAGAATTGATTAGAAACAAGTATATGAAAAGTAAACAGTTGAGCCAAATTGAGAAGAAAGCTAGGGATTCCCATTTTTGGGTAGTCTTATGGGTGTCAAGAAACAATTCCTTAGATTGGGTTGCTTTAAATTAAATAGCGCTACCCAAATCAGTTTCTGGGAGGATATTTGGTTAGGCAACCAAGCTTTTAAAACTCAATACCCAGATCTTTATAGTACTGTACGTAGAAAACATGCAACGGTTGTTGAGGTTCTACAGTCTACTCCCCTAAATGTTTTCTTTAGAAGGGCTTTAATGGGGAATAAACTGTCACAATGGCATGATCTAATTGGACGTCTTCTGGACATCAACTTGGGCGAGGAATCAGATAAATTTGTCTGGCAGCTCCATAAAAATGGATCCTTTTCAGTTCAATCAATGTACAATCACCTTGTCAATAATGGGGTTAAAGTTACGCAAGAGATTTGGCGAATGAAACTCCCTTTGAAAATTAAGATTTTCTTGTGGTTTCTAAAAAAAGGGTTACTCTCAGAAAGGATAATCTGGCTAAAAGAAATTGGAATGGTAGTAAGGTTTGCAGCTTTTGCAGTAGCCTGGAAACCATAAAACATTTATTCTTCAATTGTATTGTCACTAAGGCTCTATGGCGTATGGTCCACTGTGTTTTTGGTTTGAGACCACCAAGGAACATAGCCCATATGTTTGGAGGTTGGTCTAAATTGGGTCAACAAAAACACAATCTCTTATTATTGACAGGTGCAACAGCCCTTTGTTGGGTTATTTGGCTCACAAGAAATGATTTGGTGTTTAATAAATGTCAACCAAAAACTTTTTGCAGGTACTCTTCAACGCGACATACTGGCTCCGGCTTTAGGCTCCATTGCAACGACTGGATGAACACAAGGTGCTTATCCAAGATGCTTGCAGAAATTTAGAGTCAAAAGCCATGTTTATTTTTGCTTTAAATGGTTGGAACTTTAGATATCGCCTTGGGAACTAGTTTGCACCTGTGTGAGTTTCGTTTGGAGTGATTTTGTAATAAGTTTGGTGTGATGCTTCTCTTTTGTGAGAAGCTGAAGCCGGAACATTTGGTTCTATTATTAAAAAAAAAAATCTTAACTGCACGCTCAACCATCGATTATACTGGGAATGATTTCAAGGCCCTAGTATATGAGTTCATGCCACGAGGAGACCTGCATAACTTGTTGTACTCAGCTCGAGCTGGTGAGGACGAGGACTCTCCAATTTTGAACAATGTTTCATGGCTCAGAGGTTAAGCATCGTTGCAGATGTATCAGAGACTTTGGCGTATCTACACCACGAGCACCAAGGAACCATTGTGCACTGTGATCTGAAACCAAGCAACATTCTTCTGGATGCTGACATGTAGCTCATGTTGGAGACTTTGGCCTAGCAAGGTTCAAATTTGATTCCGCAACATCAGCTTCTACTAGTGACACAAATTCGACCTCTTCAGTTGCCGTCAAGGGAACCATTGGATACGTTGCTCCAGGTATTATATTGTCCCTTGCCACCTTGTATTTTCTCTCTAGGTAACCTGATAATAACTATATCAATTTTAGCTAAAATCTTTATACATGTGATCTATAGAATGTGCAGGGGGTGGTCAGGTTTCAACTTCCTCAGATGTCTACAGTTTCGGACAATATGTTCAAGGATGGGATAATCATTGTAACGTTCACAGAGAACAACTTCCCTGATAACGTGCTGCAAATTGTTGACCCACAGCTGCTGCATGAGCTGGACCTCAGCATGGAGACGCCAATGACCATCACGGACAGTGAAGCTCAGATCCTGCAGTCTGTAATCAACATTGGACTATGCTGCGGCTGAGCCAAGACGTCCCCCAACGACAACGAGTGCATCAGCATGCAGGAGGTGGCTGCCAAGCTGCACGGTATCAGGAATGCATATCTTGAGCAAACTGAAGGACGATCTCATTAGCATAGGTTCTGAACGAATGACTCAATAAATGAATTTTCATTTCTCAATTCTCATATGCAACGTCTAGTTCTGTTGGTCTTTAAAAATGGACATGTTGATGTATGATTCACAAATTCTGAGGCACTATTTGTACTATACTTGAGCAACGACAGGGTCACAGACTCACAGTCAGTAACAGTTAGTATCCTGATATACTGTCAGTCGTCAACTGATAAAGATAAAGCAAGGAACACATCTGAGCGTATCTATACTTTGACGCTGAATGTAGTGCTTGGACGAGATAAAAGAATCTATGATGATTTTATTATTTGCAATATGACATGAGTTTGGATGACAGTTCAGTACAAGGATTCATAAAGTCAGTACCCGATAGTATAAGTATACCAAAATTCTTTATTCTGTAAGCTAGAACAAGACTACACAATCCTGTACACACAGGATGGAAATCTCTACAACCACCTGCCAAACGACTCCAGCGCATCCAAAATAATTGGCTATCCTGAAAATTGGTAGGCAACTAGCAAATTTTGAGTTCCAGTCAGGCCATTATGGCAACAGGGGTGATATCTGCCTGCCACGGTGATCAACGACTCATGGCTGAGCTAAGCTGTTGCCTCCCTTCTGTTTTAGGGTGATCTTATCTCCTAAGCTGAGCGCGATTCCTTGGGTCTTGCTTCTTATCCTGATGTAGCCACTTAACTTGCCATCAGCCTGCTTCTCAACACTGATATTCACCAGAGCATCCTCGCCAAACACACTCTTGGCATAGAGATTCGCAGCAAGGAACCCACATTCTCCATTGAGCGCAGATCTGATGTAAGTAGAAAATGAGAAATGCGTTAGCAAACAAAGCACTCAAATGCACAGCGCAAAGTTATCATACTTCCAGCCTAATAGAACTTCAAAATATCCCACATACCAGCACTCATTCAACAATTAGCGATGTTCAGTGTAACAATTTCCCAGTTTTCAACCAATTTAATAACTAAACAGCTTTTCTAAGTGAAAACAAATGGGAGGGTTCTCGGTTTCGCAGCACCAAATTAAGCAACCATGTACTTCCAATACAAGGAGTAATCATATGTAGAATAATCAATAATAAGGGGTATTTGGATCTCGGTCCATGCATGGTTGCCTTGGTAAAGAACTATGGTACATTTCTTCTACTTTATGCAATTTCTGCTCAGCTCTTGTAACAAAGAAAGGTAATTTGATCTTAGTCATATAACTCAAGCAAACATGACTGGTCTTGCAACCTAGGAAACTGAGTAACAACCATATTGACCTAAATAGGTCACTCCTGCTGTAGAACAGACATGTGAACAAATAGACATTACACTAGTTTATTTTGTATACAGAGAAAGTAAAAAGGGCATAAATTTCCACACATGCCTCATGCCTATACTATTATTGAGAGAAATTTATGCCTGTATTTCAATGTTTTGTACTTTACACGTGTCTGAATGACTAATGACACTACAGATATCTCTAGCATTAACATACAAAGGCAGGCACAATTCCTGTATGCAGATAAATGTGTATGGTCTGGATTTGTCAGAACTTACAGTGGTGTTTGACACTTCATATTTGTGGACTTAATAATATGATTCAAGAATTCCTTCTCATCCTGAATCACAGTATTCACCGCCACCTGATAAACAATGAAACAATTGTCATAAGAATAATTAATCAATCAATAAGACAAAGGAGTCATAAAAACCCAGGAGGACTACACGTGTGCATTGTTTGATGTCAATCATGTATAAACAATCACCTGCCATAATATTAGGGCAAAACCAATATAACAGAAGTAAACAGAGTAAAGCTACCACTGAAATTGGTCAGCTTGAACATCGATGACATTTATGAAGAGGGAAGATGATTGGGAAGTTCCTTGTCCTAAATTTCTTTAGTCCCTCACCAAAACACCCAGAAGTTGTTACCATGTAGATGCTTGTCATTAATCAAGAACTTCTAAAAAGAACAAAAAAGTAATCCAATAGAGGATGTTTACTCATTTGTGGAAACCTATATGGCACAATTTCAACATAGATTACAACTATATGGTAGAAGTTTAAGCGATAGTGTCTATGGCATAAACTACAGAAGAAACCACTTAATAAACAAACAAAAAATCAGAAGAGGTCTATTACCTTATTTTCCCACTCAAATTCTGCCCACATGTTCCGGAATGCAACATCAGCACATGTAGCAGGCGAGATGTAATCCATGATATCAATGTGAATGTCATTTAGGACCACCACAGATCGTTCCATCACATTTGAAGTTTCATAAACAATGTTACCAAATATGACTCCGGTCTCTGTTGATGAGACCTTGATATTGGCTCGAATTTGCTTGCTTGACTCAGGAGCCAATGTATAGTTTTGAGGGCGGTCAACAAGTTTTAGGTCGCCCATTGTTGCTAACTCCAAGCATAAGTTCTGGAGTGTTTCTTTTGTTCGGTTTATGACTGTAACATCAAGTACAATATCATAATGATGAACAGTTACAAATGCTTCGGCATACACAGGATCACTGAATCCTGTCAATTGAAGAATACGATTTAGTTTGTTGGTATCATCTGCATCCTTAGTAAATTGACTGGTTGCAGCCTTCAAATCATCTTGAACAGCATCTTCCAGCTCAAGCTGGCTCATTCCCTGTCAGACAAATGCCAAATTTAGCAGTGCATAAAAAGAAACACAAAGAAAAAGGGCATGCCCAATAAAAGCTCCCATGCCAGGTTGGATGTAGGAAGCGAACTACTAGTATGGAACATCATGCTTTCAAAAAGATGGTGATTATGCCATTGCTGTCATTAAACATTGATGAAGTTCAAATCTTTATGTCTTTTCTATGATAAAAAAGCAGTTTTGAACAATTCAAATCTTTATGTCAACAAGTTGGTTCATTTTCTATGATAAAAAAGAAGTTTTGAACAACAAACACAAAACAATATAACTGCAGTTTAAAAATATAGCTTTGCTATCCTTAAGAAAATAGCAATAATTAGCCTCCAATTGAAGACAATGACATTTTTCTTTATGAATTAACAAAAAAACTTTTACACATTATGGGCCATTGCAAGGAAATAATGTTGATTGATATCAGTTTCTATAGAAATTCTGTTCAAATATGCACATCTTGTTATTCCTTGACCCAATAAAGACATTTTTTTAAACTTTACTATCTTCATACAATAGAAGTATGTTTCAACATTAGGCTACAGAACATATGAACCAGAAAAACAGAGCAAACACAATACTTCTACAATCATAAATCCATGACTTCACTAAGCGAAACTGTCAATTTAAGAACTAATGGAACAGGAGAAAATATGAACTAGCAATCAGTACTCAGAGAAATAATATTGTTTCAGAGAAAAGAAAAGAAAAGAAAAGAAAAGAAAAGAAAAGAAAAGAAAAGTACATCAGTCTCACCTTCCTGCTCTTTAGGTGATAGAAATCAATAAGATCATCTGGTTGGGCATAAGTTATCTGTGCCTTGGCCTTCATCTCCTCAGTCTCCCTAAATTGCTTCTCAACAAGCATGTTGACAAAGCTCTGGCGGCAAGACTGCAACCAGACCTTCCTAACATCATCACCAGTATTGCAAAGCAGCCTCACACAGAGAACAATCCGATCATATGAGTCATTGTCAATAGGGTGCGGGAGGTAAGATGACTGTCCCAACTGCAAGATGGACACCATAATCAACAAGGCTTCAGTACTAGCCTTGTTTACTTGAACCTTTGCTGGCTGAATGTCCTCCAGCCTCAACACAAGCTTGGTCAGGTTACAGGCAACAACAGCAGCCAAGAAGAAATCACCAGACAGAATTAGAGATCTGAGATTCTGGCTGGAAGCCAACGACCCAAGAGCTGAAGCAGGAGCTGAATTAGCAGTCTCAGTGGCAGCACTCTGTGTGGCATAAGTGCCATCTGCAAGAACAGCAGGCCTCCTCGAAGACACGGTGACAGAGTTCACCAATGGCTGGGATGGCTTAGAGGAATCAGTTGTCTCACCTTCTTCAGATACAGTGTAGAATGGAAGATCCCCAAGGCATTGCTTGATGGTGGAAATGGCACTCTCAACCTCAGACAGAGACAGGGAATACTCTCCAAGGATCCATAGGGCACAGGAGCAGACACGGGATGCCCGAATCTGATAGAATATGTCGATCAGCCTCTGGATCATGGACACTCGGAGCTTGGGATTAGTCTCTATAATCTCGCGCACAAATAGAACGACATCAAGTGCTGCAGCAACATTAGGATCCCCAAGGAAGTCCATGAGAAGGTGTACAACCAATGCAGCCACCTCCGGGTACTTCTTGGCACAGTTATGGATGGCCTGCACTAGCATCTGGCAGTATTCACCACCATGGTTCTGGGATTCGGCCCGAATCGTCCGAATTTCACCGAAATTCGTCAATTTCGGCCCGGCCCGAGAGAAGACTAAACCGGCCAAATTATTTCGGCCGGATTCAAATTCGCGGCCCATTCTAGGGTCCAGCAAGGAGCCCAGGTATCTATTTCTTTTAGAAAAGGAGCCCAGCTATCTATTACGGCACTAAAACTTGATCACGGACACCTGATGCCCTCCTCGCCGCCGCCGCCAGCATTGGCCCCGCAGTCCGCACCTCACGGCCTGCACATCTCTCCTCGGCCTCGCAGCCTCTGCACCTAGCCAGCCACTACGAGAGCTATGGTCGCTTCCCGACATCGAGGTTGCGCCATGGATGTTCCTCGATGCCGCCGGCGTGCCATGGCTGCTCCTCGATGCCCGCCGCCATGCCGTCACCGATTTGGCTTCGCCGGCGCTGCCATCTACTACACCCCCTTCCAGCACTGCATCTTTGCTGTCCTCCCTGCCGCCTGTGCATTCCATGCAGCCACCGGCTGCACCCTCTCCATGCCGACGACCTTGTATGACTATTTGCAGAAATTTTGTTCAAATTTGCTCAAATTTCATTCAAATTTTGACTGGATACCAGTCCGAATTTTTCGAATTTTCCGAATTTCGTCTAATTCGGTGGTCACCGAATTTTTTTCAGAATTGAATCTCAAAACCTTGTTCACCACCCTTCTCCACCTCAGCGGCCTGTGTCTTAACCACCTCCTTCTTGAGGTAAAGCACCACCTCCTCAACATTTCTCGGGGTGAGTAGATCCAAGACTAAATCCAGCACCTTCCTCCTGACATCCACATTGGGGCTAGCCAGCGCGCGCAGCACACCATATCCACCATCACCTCCCTGTGAGAGGAGCGCAGCTCGTGCAGGCGGTCCAGGATGATGAGCTTCACATTGTTGTCGCTCTGCGAGGACAGCAGCTGGCAGTATGTATTGGCGGCGGCCCGCACAGCCGTGGGCGCCGAGGAGAGGGACACGAGCGCCCCCGCGCACTCGTACACGACAGCCGCGCTGGACGCCGAGAGGAGGGAGATGATGACCGTGATATACCTGCCCTTGTCGGCACGGCCCCTGGAGCGGCAGACCTTGCGGACGAGGTCGACGGCGGCCATCTGCAGCAGATCGGGCCACTCCGCGACGCGGTCGGCGTTGCTGAAGAGGTAGGCGACGGCGCGGTCCTGCCCAGCCGCCAGGAGCATGAGGAACGCGTTCCTGCGCGCGGCGGGGTCCTGCTCGGTGGCGAGCGCGCGCTCGACGACCTCCGGCGCGTCGGGGATGAGCTGGTCCCCGTGCTGGAGGCTGTAGATGGCGGAGACCGCGGAGAGCGCGTGGCGGCGCACGAACTGGTGGCGGTGCTCGAGGTTGGCGAGCACGGAGGGGACGAGCGGCTCCAGCAGCTCGGGCTCGGCGAGGCGGCAGAGGAACCGCAGCGTGACGCCGCGGATGTACTCGTTGGGGCTCTGCAGGCTGTTGCGGAGGTTCTGGCAGATGAGGATCATCTCCGGGAGGGCCTTCCCCGTGGCGGCGTCGCGCTTGTCGACGGTCTCGAGGTAGAGGAGGAGCAGCTTCTGGACGGCGTGGTAGTCGCAGGACTGCACGTAGCGGACGACGGTGATGAAGAGGTGCGGGAGGGGCTCGCCGTTGAGGAGGAGCGAGATGGCGCGCCGCATCGCGTCGGCCTTGGCGGGCCCGTCGCCGGACTCGAGCTCCGCGTTGACCTCGTTCGCCATCGACGGCGAGCCCGTGTCGAAGTGCACGAGGAATGTGCACGGCTTCTCCATGGCCGTGGATCTGGCCTGGCCTCTTCGGGGGAGGGGATCGGATCTGGGGGGAACAGGACCGCAGGAGGAGGAAGACGAATGCGTAGTACGTAGGATTTATCGGGCGCGGAGTGGCTGGTGCCGCAAAATTGGGGGAGTTGAACGTGTTGCTTCGCCTCGTCATATGGGCTTAGAAAGGGCCCAGTACAGAAAATAGGCCACAATTAAACAGCATTCATGTGTCGTTTAAGGCCCTGCCTATTTCATCATCCCGAAACAAAGGAGGATGGAACGTGTTCGCAGCCACGGCGAGTCGGGGACATACGAAGAGGGTGCGGGGAAGAAAACTCACCTGAGGTCGCGTCGCTCGCGGTTCGCCGGTCGCCGGCTGCTAAGGTCCGCAGCGCCGAGGCTGCGAAGGTCGCCGGCTGCTTCTCAACGCCGCAGGAAGCACCGAGGCCGCCGGCCGCCGCATCGATTCGATGTCGTCAGTCGTCACAGTCTCGCAAGTCGCAATCGCAATCTCGCCAGAGTGGGTGGCCGGCCGGCCGGCGGCGGCGGCTGTGCGGCAACGGCACTGCAGCCGTGCGCTCGTCAGCTCGGGTGGTGGGCGCGCGCGCTGCTGCGTGCGGCCAGCGGCCGTGCCCGTACGTGGGTGGCCGGCAAAACTCTGAGCTGGCGATTGGCCTCAAGCCCTGAACCTGGAATGGGCTTTAGGGTTGGACAGCCGACGGCCCAATAAATAAAACAAAAAAAAAATGTGCCTCGCAAGGATTCGAACTCTGCGCGTTTCAACGTGAACATATCGCTGCATGGACCAACCACCACAGAATCTCCTATTTCAACCCATTAGACTAGGAAACATTATATTTAGATTTTTACGTAGCAGTTTAATATAAGGAAGTGATTACATATTATAAACACATTTTTACGGCTTCATCATGGTTTCATGATCCTGCAAATTTTAAACATAGGTGAACTGGTGAAGTAGAAGAAGAAGAAGAAGAAAAGAGAGAGGGAGAAGGAAAAAGGAGGAAGAAGATGATGAATTGATGATGAGAGAGGTGGATGAGGAGATGAACTATGTGTATCTCTTGTGTGTACTGTGCACGGTGTATCCATGTATACTCAGTTACTCACTAGAGAATAGAGATATCTCTTTTTTTTTCTCGAATACGCAAAGGTTTGCGCATCTTAGTATTACTAGCAAAAATGCTCGTGCGTTGCAACGGGAGAAAAAGAAGCTATCAAACGTTAATAGAAATCAAGGGCATGATGTTACATATCTATTTATGTTTTACCCTTTCTGTAATATTTATTTAAAAGCGACAATTTATTTTATGATGACCACATGACATGCGTCGTGCACCTAGCTCGCTAGTGTCAAATGACATGTGTCATTGTAGATGCGGAGCCATCCACAATGACGTCCGGACTCGACTTTGGTGTGACAGTGTTATCGATATATATGTGGGGCCATTATGAATGGCATTCGGGCTTGCCTCCTTGACACGGCGACATCATTGTGTAGGCCATAGGAGCCATTGACCATGGCGTCCATGGTTGTCATGACATCACCCTGTGCAGTGATGGTTGGTGTAGGCGTGGAGCCATTGTCGATGGTGTCGGGGCTCGCTTTCTCAGTGGGCGATGTCATTTGTGTAGATTGCAGATGAAATCAGTAGTCGTCTCAACGTCACCAGTCCAACGTCATGTAGTCTTGTCATCGGGTGCCGATAAGTGTGCCCCACTCTAAACAATAATGCCGCAAAGGCCGTTGCCGATGAGCATGGCCGGCGAGAGTACACGACACACGTCGTCCACCTTCTCGGCTCATGAGCATGGTCCCTCAACACAACAGAAGGACCTCATCATGCATAGACCAGAGACAAACATCCATGGCAACATCCGTGCTAAAGATCGGTGGAGCCTTGGGATGCGTGTTGCTCCTGTCCTAACATCCCCACACGCTTGTTAGTCGTCGTCGACACGGCCATGTCGAGGATGTAAACAGCTAGGATGCAAGCGTCGTGGCCGGCGCGTGCTGGTGAATCCCGGCCACCGTGTAGTCATCAACGCAGCCGCCGTGTCATGGATGCAGAAATGTTAGGTCTTCTCGATAGGTCATGACGATGTGGTGTGCTGATAAGCACAATGGTGCCAACGCACATGCATGCAGCACGGATGCTTTGTTTCATGTAAGTATAAAGAAATAGATAATAATAGATGTAGATATATAGACATTCGACATTTATAGGAAACACAAAAAAAATACATGAAAAGAAGATAAGAACTTTGAAGTTGCTGACGGATGAAAAGAAAAAAGAAAAGCATCCTATGCGGACGGACGGAAAAAAGGAAACAAAAAAGGATTCCATAACTGATTAAAAAAGAAAAGAAAAATAAAACAAAAAAAGAAATAAAAACCAACGTACATGAATAAAACCTAAATGGATGCCATGACCGATGGGAAAAGGAAAAAACAACAGATAAAGAAAAGACGTCTTGACGGGCGATATTCACGGTATTATGGGAAAAATAAAATATTAGATATGGAAAAAGACGGCATGAAAAACTCTTAGTTCTGTATAGAGAGTAGGATATAATTAGAATTCGTACTTAGGTTACTCGGGACTTCATCTATTTTGATTAGGATTTGAATTCGTACCTATCTAGATTACCTTAGTAAGACACACACATATATATATATATATATATATATATATATATATATATATATATATATCTCTAGCCGGCTACAAAATACCATATTTTGTAGCCAGACCTAACTCGCGTGTCTGATGCAGCCCAAACAGGCCTTCCGTCCTACCTGACTCAGGCGCATGCGCACCATTATTATACGATCAGGTTGGCACTATTATTATAGGCTCATTACCATTAATGACCTGTGACCCAAATTACCTAACGTGAAGGACCGACCAGAACGATCCCTCGTCCGGCGACCCAAATTGCGCCCATTAGCATTTGACCATTTGGAAATTCCCAAATCCCCGTCGCCTGATTCTTTCGCTTTCAGATGCACCATTGGAGATCCCCTTCGCAGCTGCCTCCGCCGCCCCCGCACTCCGTCCGCGGTCCACCGGTGAAGTTTTCTATACTCCCGGGAGTAGTTACTCCTACTAGGCTTATTAGGTATATGTCTACTATCAAAACCCGTTAAGTGCTACTCTTTTGCGCTAATTGCATGCGGCCGTAAAGGGTAGTAGACGTTACACATCCATATTTTGTGGCGTCAGTTTGTTAGCTTCTTTTAAATAAAGTGGATACTTAATTTTATATGCTTTTGTGTGAATAAAGTATGGACACATACTTTAATAAGAAAATGAGTATATATTTATATACTTGTACCTGGGAGTATATCCATATACTTTGGGGATTATTTTAGTGTTTATCTTATAGAGTATGTACTTTCACCGGCATTTGTTTCAAGGAAAAAAAATTAATACGCTTGTGTACAACTTTTTGGCAGAGTATTAGTACATACACCATGCAGTACGTACATGTTTATGAGTATGAAACCGTACATGTTTATAGGGAGTATGAGTACATACGTGATTATTGTGAGTATGGATACATACGTGTGAGCAGAGAGCAGCGTGAGTATGGATACATGCAAACGAGAATTATTTTATTTCAAAAGAAATATGTTCAGAAAAGAACATATGTGACTCGAAGCAGAGTATAAAATCCAAAATATGATATTGTATCATTCCGAACTTGCAAGACTTGTAAATGAGCTGAGTATATAACGTACATAACTGAGTAATGAGATAATATTATCCGGAGAAAAACTGGTATGAACTAATACTAGTCAAGATACTGTAGTAGTATGTACTAATATTTGCACCAAAAGAGTATGATCAGATACAAGGAGAAAATGTAGAACAATGTATGAATTGCCGCTACTATAATCTGAAAAAAGTATCTAGTGGTACAAACAATATTCCAGAAAGTATGAAGTGATACCTCAATCTAAAAAAGGAAGTATCCGAGGATACTCAAATCTAAAAGTATCAAGCGACACTCTAACTACAAATAATTATGCAGAGTGAATCATGCGTTCATCCTGCCCACCATTCTCTCGAAGCATCAATCAACACCTTGACAGATTTATCTCTCTAAGAAGTAATGTCATATTCAGGAATGCAGGTATCAGGTGATACTCTAATCTGAAAACAGTATATTAGGTGATACTCGCATCATCTGAATAAAAAAATACAACGATAAAGTGACGATGACATGCCTGGTGATCTCTCCGGGTAGTTCCACAGCCTAAAAGGGACCGGATCAAATCAAATCCTCCAATCAATGGGTCTCTGATCTAATCTGACACATCACACACCAACGAAAAAAATCAAGATTACAAACTGGTAACATTCAGATTTGTCGACGACAATGCGAGAGGCAAAGGGCGCCGCCACCAGAAAGGAGAGAAACGCCTCAACGCAAAATAAGGTGATTTGATTGCGATAGCAACCAGATCGATGGAATCAACTGTCCCGGATCTGCAAGATGCAAGGGGATTTGATTGGAATAAACAAATAGATCACAACAGGAAAGATTAGAACTCTCAAGTCTCAACCAAACGCGGTATCCCAGCGCGGCACTATGGTCTACGATGCGCCTCGCCCGGCGGAGACGACGCACACGGCCTGGTGCTCGCGGGCAACGACGCCACCCGCCCGGCGGAGACGGCGCACGCTGCCAGCGCGAGGTGTTCTGCAGAGACGATGCAGGCAGCGCCGTATCTCGAGCGACGGGATGGCGCAGAGACTTCGGCACGGACCTGCTCGGCGGGGACGGAGCTTGGACTCCGAAGGGCTCGCGCAGTCCGGCACGCCCGCTCGACGATGGCGGCGGGCAGAGCTCCGACTGGGCGAAGGTGGGAGGGAAGAGGAGGTGGCGGCGGCGGCGTCGACTGCGAGACATGTCGGATGGGGCTCCGGCTTGAGATGGGTGTGGTCGTTTCTTCTATATACTGGATGAACGGGTCTGATCTTTAACCCGCTAACCAACATGGGAAGGTTCCACGGGTGTATCTGCGTGTGATTAAGAGCAGGGAGTAAGAGCATCTCCAAGAGTTTGGCAATTTTCATTTGGCAAATCTTGTGTTTTGCTAAGTTGTAAAAAGATATGCCAAGTAAAAAAACAGTCTCTCTCCAAGAGTTTGGTATAATTCACTTGCCAAACCCAGATCTAACTTACATCAGGAACCCTGAGGGAGAAACAAAATTATGTTTATGCCCTTCCACCTCTTAAAAACTTACATCAGGAACCCTGAGAGAGAAACAAAATTATGTTTGTGCCCTTCCACCTCTCTCGTACATACGGATGCCAAGTCCGCTCCGCGCGCGCATATTTGCGCGTGCGAGGCCGGTGGATGGTAAGTTGCCAAGAATGCCAACCTCATTTGCCAAGCTGTTGGAACCCAAATTTTCTCATTTTGCCAAAATTAAAAGGATGCCAATCTCATTTGGCAAACTCTTGGAGATGCTCTAAGGGAGTAGAAAAAGTTTACATTATATATATATATATATATATATATATATATATATATATATATATATATATATATATATACGGCAGCGCTATTCTACACCCTAAGTGTAGAATATTATTCTACACCACAAGTCAAAATTGAACTGAAAAATACTGAGTACTACTGAACCACGTTCAGTATTAGTCAGTACTACACCCAGCACCTCGAAAATACTGAAACACGAGTACTGAACAGTACTGAATTTTGTTCAGTATAACAGCTTGGTGTAGAATACTATTCTACACCTAGGGTGTAGAATAGCACTACCGTATACCTATAGCACTACCGTATACCTATATATATATATATAGAGGTATACGGTAGTGCTATTCTACACCCTAGGTGTAGAATATTATTCTACACCACAAGCCAAAACTGACCTGAAAAATATTGAGTACTACTGAACCACGTTCAGTATCAGTCAGTACTACACCCAACACCTCGAAAATACTGAACAATACTGAAACGCGAGTACTGAACAGTACTGAATTTTGTTCAGTATAACAGCTTGGTGTAGAATAATATTCTACATCTAGGATGTAGAATAGCGCGCGTATATATATATTATAACAAGAGAGTTGCAGCACATTCATGGAGTTAGTTAGAGGAGGTCATACCAAAAAAAAAAGATATAAAAAATAAGCTAAAATTTTGCCTCTTTATTATTAGGAGAGCTGCAGCACATTTACGGGGTTAGTTCGAGGAGCTCATACAAAAAAATAGATATAAAAATAAGTTAAAATTTTACCTCTTTATTATTAGATATAGAAGTAGGTGATTGTTTTACACAACGCGCCACAATATAGTGGGCCCAGAATGTGATTGTTTTTTTTCTTGAACGGGTTGCTTCGCCTAGTCATATGGGCTCAGAATGGGTCCAGTACAGAAAATGGGCCACAATTAAACAGCATTCATCTATCATTAACAATCCCGATAAAAAAAAATCTATCATTAACAATTTTTGAACTTCCGATTCACCCCAAAAGAAAAAAATGAACCTCCAAGAGAACGTGGCAATTTCTCTTGAAATGAACTGTTTCAGAAAAAAATCGGACCACGAGGAAAATGAAGTGGACATATTAGTTGCTTAACCCTTGTTTCCAAGATACGATTCCAAATAGAATGCCATATATTAAGGTGTATATCTAAAAAATCCCAAAATTGAAAGGAGCCGCATTGGCAACCAGCATTAATTGTCATGGCGCGCTGCCAGTATATATGTACTGGCAAGCTACATTTTCAGGCTCACAATGAACTAGAAACCGGACGCGGCGTTGCTGCACCTGGAACACCTCCTATAGATTTGGACCAGTATCGCAATGGATAGCAGAACATAGTACCAGGAAGGCACAGTTGACAGTTCACTCTTCGTACCCAGTATAAATCTTTTATTCGTTAACAAAGAGAAGGGATTGTTCAGATAATATATTATTGAAGGCACAGTTGACAGTTCACTCTTCGTACCCAGTATAAATCTTTTATTCGTTAACAAAGAGAAGGGATTGTTCAGATAATATATTATTGAAGTGCAGTTATATTTGTTTATATAAGTGCCTTTGTTCCTATGCCTTGGAGAACCTGCAATTAGCCATGTGAGTTGTTGAACCTGGAGTATTAAGAGGAAATGGAAAATGAAAAGGAAGAGCCACATATGAAACAACCTGCACCATTTCCAGATTACAAGGTATGACTATAAGATATCATCAGTATCAGCATTAATATCTTTTCTAGTGGCCCAAGTGTTAGCATTTTGACAACAAAGGGGAAAAGAAAAGACGTGCCCATGGAGTGGAGCCAGAGATCATCGTCCTCTGCCCTCTGCATGAATATTCTTTGCTCTGCAGGGGACATAGACGGGAAAAAAATCATTAACACATGAATCTTAGTGGGTTAAAAAAATGTAGATTTATTGGGAAGAGAGTACATGCAAAATTCTTCCAGTACACAACATAAAGATATTGTGACTATGAAACCATATCATAAATTAAGTGCATGGTCATCGCGGCTAAAACAACAATAAAAATGACTATTCATTGAGTGGGACAGTGTATTTGTCGAAGAGCAACTGTAGAGTAAAGCAATGAAAATAGGAGGCAAAGAGCAAATCATAATAACTGGGTCATGTTGTTGCATTTGACTTTAAGAAAATAACTTGGAAAGACTAAAACAAGACCTTCAGTTATAATCAATCAATCTCTGAGGATTGAAACACCTGCATCAGTAGAGAATTAGAAGGCTGAAGGTGTTATCCAAGGTAGCCATAACCTTATGCAGCACTAATTCCTCAACAGCAACCGGAATTGAAGATGGAAAGCAAAGAGAATTCACTCAATGTTTGAATCCCAAGAATAAAAATCTCAATAGAAATACTAAAAGCAGATATTGATTTTTTGCATAATGCTTTAGGTAATCTGACACCTGAGCAGATTCATTCAGCCGGAGCAACCTGCAAAATATGTGGATATGAACAACTATTCAGTGCCGTTAAGTGCTTGGCTCAGTTTCAGAGTTTAGCCAAGTATTTTTTTATGTATTTTCCTCTATCTTTCTGAGGATGATTGCTAACGGTAGAGATAAAAGTAGTGCGACATGAATAGAACACCAAGTTTCAGATATTTGGCATGTATTTTTAAATTTTTCCTGCTACCTATTTCTGAGGAAGACTACTATATACTAGCATAGAAATTTCTTGTTTAAGCAGTGGATAGAAGGTGAATAGTGCCAATCAACAAACCTAGCAATACAACGACAACATAGCCTTTTATCCAAGCAAGTTAGGGTAGAGTAGAGATGAAACCCAAGAGAGACGAGAAACAGAGAATACATAAAGGGCACAAGACAGATAGAGGTCACGGTTCAGGCACGTTGATTGCCAGTCTCTAAGCGCTCCTGTCCATAGCTAAATCATTGGAGATATTCCACTCCTTAAGGTCTCCCTTAACGGACTCGTCCCAAGTCAGTTTAGGACGACCTCTACCATTCTTTACATTATCGGCCCGCTTTAGAACCTCACTGCGCACCGGCGCCTCGGGAGGCCTCCGTTGGATATGTTCAAACCATCTCAACCGATGTTAAATCAATTTCTCCTCAATTGGTGCCACCCTAACCTTATCCTGAATATCGTCGTTCCGAACTCTATCCCTCCTTGTGTGCTCACAAAACCAACGCAACATACGCATCTCTACTACACTCAATTGCTGGACATATCGTCTTTTTTAGGCCAACACTCAGCACCATATAACATCGCCGGTCAAATTACCGTCAGGAATGTTTTCTGACGGTTTTGGGGGCTTTCTTGACAGTTTTTGGCCGTCGGGAAAAAGCTAGTGGAAGGCGAGGCGACTTTATTGTTGGCTATGGCCGCCCCAGTTAACTGAGCAGGTGGTGGCAGCTCAGATTGAATGATTGATGTACTGCTACAGTGCGGAATCCGGAGTAGTGATTGGCGTACGAATTGAAGGTAAGATCGCTGTCCAACAATAATTGTGGGGAGTGGTGGAGGCCAACTCCAGCTGGTGATATGAAAGTTCCGAACAAGAACAAACCTTCACGTCCCAACACACGCATCACCATTACCAAGGTCCAATGCAACGGGTCAGTGGCAGTGGCTATCACAAGCACAGTGTAAACACAGTGTAAACACAGTGGCAGTGGCAGCGCTCACGAGTCACCAAAAGTGACACTAGCTACCTTTCATGAATACGAATACTTAAATCAACAAATCTCATTTTTTTAACCTTTTTTAATACTATTTCTAAAAATAACACTGTTCATTTTTATTTTCAACACTAACCCGTTTGGCCGCGTCAATATTTCTGGCGCGGCCAACCCGTGGTGCCGCACCGCTCGGCATGGCGCAGCTGGCCTGCCACCATGGCTGGTCGGCCGCACGCAGACCCGCTAACGCGTTGTCAACACGGGCGTGGTGGCCTGCTATGCCATCCACTATGGCGCGTCCCCTGCCGCGCCAACCTGCCTGGCATGATAGGGGGAATACAGAACCGTGCGGCGGCCTCCCTCTCTCTCTCTCCTTCCCTTCTTCCTCCTCTGGCCACCTCTCCTAGCTGTCGCTATGCCTGACGCCGCTCGCCCCTGCCTGTCAGCATCCCTCTCCGCCATTGGGCCTGGGTGGGGAAGGTTCCCCACTGCCGCCTCCTATCTCCCTCACTTCCCTCATGCTCTTCCTCTTTATCCCCACATCTCGGTCGTTGCCACCCACTGCTGGCCTTCCCTAGCCTAAAAAAGGTATGTCCTCTCTGTCGCTGGGGCTGAGTGGGGTACTTGGGTTGACCCTCCAAGCTTCCTCCTTGTAGGTAAGGCATTTCCCCTGTCCATCTCTTGTTTCCATGGTGATTTGAAGAAAAGGCTTGGTAGTTAGGGTTTCTAGGAAAGAATCAATTTAGGGATATACGCAACTAGTGCCCTAGTTACTTAGTATGTGTTGTAGTTAGTTACTCTTTTAGTTAATTAGTATTTTCCATAGATAGTAAGTATGAGCCCTAGTTAGTTAGTTTTATTAGTTAGTTAATTAGTTTAGGTTATTTGTTTAGGTTTAATGTTTAGTTAGTTAGTTAGGTTAGGTGAGGTCATATTTAGTTAGTTAGATTAGTGTATATGTAGTTAGTTACTTAGTTAAGCTTATTTTAGTTAGTATGTATAGGTTATATGTAGTTAGTAGTTGTATATATATTAATTAGAATGATTTTAAAGACTTGATGAAGTTTGCTCAAATGCATTTGTAGATGGATTGTTTAGTCCATTTGTTTCATGGAGGAAGTGTTAGAAAAGAAGATGGGGGTTTTTGAGAATATGGAAGATGAATTGGAAATGTTTGAAATGTCGCCTAGCCTTAGTGACCTTTTTTTGTGGGATAAGGAGAAGTTCGATGGTGATTTCACATTGAATGGGAGTTTTGATAGTGGGAAGACTAGGGCACGCTATGTCTTTACACCCTTGTGCAACGAGGCTCATTGGTCACGCTACAAAAGCATAGTCGAAGTGTCAAATGTTACAATACCTGAGGTGGTGGTGGAGAATGGATATAGGAAGGAGGATGCACCATCATTTGATGGCATTGGAGGTGATGAACAATGGGGGGTCAATGTGAAGCAACACCGGTCAATATGGTATTAGACAATCAGGTGGCGCAGGAGGTACTTCAGTCTTCTCCAATGACAGTCAATGAATCTAGGCGGTTTTTAGTAGGCCTTGTGAACGAGACTTCGATGTGGGTATGTACAAGCAGGACGAGTTGGAGCAAGACGAGGATAGGATTGCTAATGAAGTTAGAAGCGATTCAGAGGACTGCTTGGATGCTGATGAAGGAGAGATCTGCCAGTTGACGAAGGTAATTATTGTTACCCAAGACCAATTGACGAGAGAGTAGTTAGAGATATATGGTTTGTACTCATGTAGATGAGGCTACTTAGTATGATTCATAGGTGAGGTTGAGCGAAGCACGACAGTACATGGCACTAGAGACTTACACAACCACTGAGATGATACAACTGAGGTTGGTGAACGTACCTACATGCTAACTAAAATTTCTAACTAACTTATTAACCTAAACATAGAGCAAATGCAACTACATGTACACATAAAAATCGAGGGTAGACACTAAACCCTAGTTTCTTAACGTATTCAATCTGCCTAAAATCCTTTGCATCTCTTCCCAAATAAAGTTTTTGCTTCAAACCCTAGCTACCAAGTCTACTCTTCGAATCCACCATGAAAACATGAAATGAGAGGGGCATTACCTTGCCCTAGGAAAGGGGAAGCTCGGGGCGATCACCAACTTTTTTGCCCCGGAGGCGGATGTGGCCTAGGGAGGCCTGTGGCGCTGGTTTGGCCGCTGACCACACCTAGCCGAGTGAGGGAGGAAGAAGGAAGGGAGGGAGGGATGGATCCACGCATGACTGTGTATCCATCCTACCATGCCAGGAGGGGTGGCACGGCCATGCTACTCCGGAGTTGATGGTGCAGCAAGAGGAGCATGTCATAAGCTCTTATTCCGAATTTGAGAGCATTGAGAGTGTTGTACTTGTCCAATGATCGGCTGACTTTCTGAGTTCCTAAATGGTCAAGCCCTCAATCTATACTTCGAGCTCACTCAAGCCTTCGAGAGATTTACTTGGCACTGAGTATCAAAAGGTTTTAGAGCTGGATTCGACAACCCTCTTGGTTTGACGATGCTAGCACCAAAGGTTGTCTACAACCTATCTACAAGACCAAAGCAGTGTCTATGTGGTAATGGCATTGACGATGGCCAATATTGGTCTTTGGCGGAAGTTACGGTGGTGTCGTCCTTGACACGCGCATGGGTTGTGAAGCACCTTCGGAGTGTTTTGTTGTGGTTGGCAACTTTAGGTTGGCTGCGGTTAGTTTTGACAAGCATTGCGGCGACTAGCCATGCATGCTAGTGGCCATAGTTCTCAATACTGGCTAAAAATCGGCGAAAACCGGTCAATATTGGTCCTACTGGTCCCCTACGGTATTGGCCAATTTTGGCCGGTATTGGATAATATTTGTAAATTTTGATTAAAGTTTGGCCAAAGTTTGGCCGGTATTGGTGAAATTTCGGACGAAAATCGGCCTACAGTCTTACCGGCCCCCTCTGGTATTTTAGCTTACACTGAAATCCAAAACTATGCTATTGGCCCGTTGTCGTGACAACGACAACTTGCAGAAGGCAACTCTCAGCAAACAAGCACTAGCATGGTGTTTTTGGCGTCTTATGTATGGCGCCATGGCACTGTCTTGGCCCTTGTGTAGCAAAATGGTGATTTGACCCGAGGTGTTTTGGTGCTTGGCGAGCTGGTAGTGACTATGAGGTGATCGATCCATCTCGTCCCTAGGGGAGGAGCGAGAGGTGCGATGCCCTAGGGCCCATATAGGGGCCCAAACATAAATATGTACACAAGAAGAGAAATCGTCGAGGGATTTCCATCTTCCGCATCTCCGCTCCGGCCGTGCTGTACTGCTCGCCCTCTCCAATCTCACCATCGTTGATCGCCATATAGCCCACTCACCGATCAGGCCTCTCGAGTCCCATACAGCTGTTCTCTCCCGCCCTTGTGACAAGCTCGAATCTGCCGATCTTCAATTTCTCACTTGCACAGCACTTAGGTATGTCCGTACGTACATCTTCTATTCTTCTTGTTTGATTTAGGTGATTGAATATATTAGATAAATATTAGTAACTCATGTAGATATATTTTTAGGTCTTCAAATTGTGCAATGTTACCTAAGAAACATTTATCCGGCGCTCAGCAAAGAAAACAGAGGAATGTAGATCAGTTTATCACAAAAGGGCGTTTTAGATAAGTTTTTTTTTCAGTTTCAAGTAGTGTTGTGTCCAATGATAATGTTGTTCAAGAGCAGGAGCAGCAGCAAGTTAGTGAAAATTTAAAAGGAGCTGATGTTGTCAATGATGATGCTACAGATCCTGAAACTTTACAACCTTCCTCTCAACCCAAAAATTCAATTGATGATGAGCAAGAAGCTTCAATTCATCGATCATTATTAAACATGTTAGACTGAGATCATGTTGTTTGATTTGTTTCGTGCTCTGTAAGTGAAATTTGAAACTATATACATCTATATACTAGAAAACATATACTCTTAATGGCCTATGATGATAAGTTCGCTGTAGGGCCCTTGAAAACATAGAGCTGGCCCTGCCGTGTCTGCAGAGGCTGGACCCGTTGAAGGCGACGCCACTCAGAGCAGCAAGCCGCGTCAGAAGTTTCATAATGGCTAGGGATGGTTTGGTGGAAGCCGGCGGTGATGAAGCTGGTAATGGTGCTCGATCACGAATGGCGGATTGGCGGCTGCATTCCAAGGAGGTGAGGGCTAGCCCTGCCCCTGGGTTGTCGATGATTGGGGTGTGATTAGTTGGGCTCCAACAAAACTGTGTCATTTTGGACGGCCCAGCAAAACGTGAAGGAAATCGTCTAGCCCCTCTAAACCTCTTAGTCCAAACTGCTGTTCTCGTCAGGCCAATTTCTGGTACTGTATTATCTATCTATTACTCCGTCCGTCCAGAAAACAATGCAACTACGGTTGCGTGCCGGTAAAAGTAGTTCACGTTGGACCAAATTTCTAATAAATACTATTCACATTTACGGCTCCAAAATAATTTATTATGAAAATAAATTTCATAATTAATCTAATAATATGTATATGATATTATAAATGTTGTAATTGATCAAACTTAAGATAATAAACCATGACATTATGCTAGAATTGCATTCTTTTCTGGAAGGAGGGAGTACCTACTAATAACGAGACAAAATTTCCGGACATCTTTTTTCGTCCACCGCCCCCTAACTATCGGTAGTCGAGAGTTTCATCTGTCCAGACTAGTATATAGCCCGTGCTCATACGAATTAGAACAGTTCTTGTCTAGTGTGATATGGAATCCTATTCCAAAACGTATTAGATTTTTAGCAATAATAGGAGTACACAAGAGAAAAAATGGAAAGGAAAAATAAAGTAAAACACTAATATCCATATGAGAAACAAATAGAAATCACCAAAACAGAGAAAACTACCAAACAAATATTAAAAACCACCTTGAGAAAAAATAGAAAAAAAATTATATATAGATTAGTATTCCTATTCAAGTTATTTAGAATAGATGTATCTATTTGGATTAGGAATCCTAGCTATTCAGGTTACCTTAAAACTTATATCAAAATCGTGCATATTCATATAAAATAGGAGGGATGAGATAGTTTTCACATTATTTACTAGGTATATGCCCGTGCGTTGCACCGGGAAAACATAATGTCACAAGAACATATGTATGAGTGTGTGTTGTACTGTCATCACCTATATTACAAAGAATTTGATAGCAACTTAAACATAAATGTTTCTTATTCCAACAAGTTATTGACGCATGCCACATATTTAGGCATCTCAGGCACTGTAGCAGTGATAGTTTAGTGCTTCTTATGCACAGACAAGGGGCTATTTATTGAGGTGCCAATGTGCAATGGCATTAAGCCTAGCCTAGTACTTCTAGGAATCTGACCTAAAATAAGAAGTCTACGCGATGCATGTACAGACAGTAGGACAATAGGGCTTCCAAAACTTTTTGAAGCATCAGCAATCAAAAGATTTGTCCAATCTAATATAAGGCTTGGAACACACCAGAAGAGAATACATGAAGCAAACACTACACATACGAGATTATGCAAAGTGATGAACACCATAAGTTTTACTGCAATCAAACCTTGAAGCACTAAAATTCATATGACAGAAGTTTGGAATAGACAGATGAACTATGGTTTGATTCTACGCCAAGCATGTCTTTGTTCACCTCTTTTGTGACCTTTGGGATACTTTCCTGAAATTAACAATTTTGATCCATTAGAAATATCAAACGATCAGGCTGAAATGACTGGAAATCTCTTGTATATTTTAGTCTGTTGTATGGCAAACAATCATAACATTAGGCTGTGGTTGTGCAACACAATGAGAAAAAAATGAAAATTTTTGGCTATTAAGCCACCTGTGGGAATCTGGACATTTTTCCATAAGCATAAGGCTTAAAAATGTCCAACACTCAGGCATGCTGGTCTGCATTGGAAAAATTTATCGACATCTCATAAGCACTCCTTCAATTCATCCCCTCTGTTGAACACCGCTGCAGCACTGCCGTCCAATGTGCATGGCATGTGCTACTACTTGCTCGGGTTCTATGCAGAGTGGTGATGGAACACCAGGACGCCAACAACATGACTAAAGTTCATGTTTTTTCTGTAAAAAGAAATCTGATTTCAAGTCCACAAACAGTGTCTAGCTAAAGTCCAATCATTGTATGTTCCTAAGCACCTGAACCTCATCAACCTTATCTGCTACTGCATAGTGGATTCAGAAACAGGTAAGCACAGGTTGGTGCTTCACTAAATAAGTAAATATACCAGAAATGCAGGAGAAAAAAAGATATGAACTAAGTTGATAGCCAATGCAATATGAAACTAAGCGACTGAAAATTCTAAAAATCTTTACTATTGTTGAAACCAGGATGGTTCTAGCATGTCAATATCAGACTCCTAATTAAGCAGGGGTCTAGCATGTCAATATCAAACCCTAAGCATTATTTTTGTCACTCAGAGAACTGATCCAAATTAAGTAAACAAGCAACTAACTCTCACAGCACAAAGGCACATGGTAACCTGCTGCTCTGACCCTATACATAACTCAAAACTATATTGGCTAGGGGATCAAAGAAAGTGTAGCAGTAGCATCTATTTTCTATTGTAATATAGAAAAAATTGAGATAGCAGTAGAACCTGTTTTCAGTTTTGCTTGAGAACAAGTAATATCTGTTTTCAGTTTTGCTTGGGAACAAGTATCATCTGCATTCTAAAAACATCTAAATTGCTCATGAAGCTAAGCAAATAATAAAGCAGCCGCTACTTAATCATGGTCCACTGAATGCTTATATAGGTTCAAAGAAGTCTCGGATTGAAAAGACAGTGTTCCACCAATGAAAAAAAATCATCATATCCTTTGAGATTCAGATATCAGGTGAGCTATGAAATATACCTGAAACAGAGCCTTGATAACTGAAGCAAAAGTAGTGGATGTGGTTCGCGTGATCACCACTAAGAGAAGATGTTCTTGACAAATTGATCAATCTGCAGTAAAAAAATTAGTAAATTCCATCTGTATCGAAACAATTCAGT
Organism: Saccharum spontaneum; assembly: GCA_022457205.1. Classification (NCBI taxonomy): domain Eukaryota; kingdom Viridiplantae; phylum Streptophyta; class Magnoliopsida; order Poales; family Poaceae; genus Saccharum; species Saccharum spontaneum. Next base: position 14,807,254 of record CM039598.1, read on the forward strand.
GGTTGTTTGTTAGATGCAACTATCGAGGTATTTGTCGCATTCCTGAGCTCACTAATATAAGCTTGTTTTTATTCATTATGTTAGAGTCCATTGAGCAGTTTATAACTGCATTAGATTCATATGGTTCTTGTAAATCCTAAAGTGGAAGGAGAATGTAGTCCTTAGCAATCCAACTGTTAATTCTATGGTGTTATCACTTTCCACTTTGAAATGTTCAGAGGCATATCGCAACCATTAAACAAACCATTTGTATAGCACAAATAAAGGCTAGGAATGCAAGCAGACACTAAAACGATTCATCAATAGTCAGACTGGTAACAGCAACCAATGACATAAAACAAACAGGTGGTGGGCATGTAACCAGAGGCTTACCTGCCTAGGTGTCAAGCCTCGATGAAGCGACGTCCTTCCGCATGGATGCAACACGATCAGGGCTGTCTCTGTTCGCCTTCGCGTTGTGCCGTCCTTTGATCAGGAGAGATTAGGATTGACTTCCTTCATCATTGACCGGAACGATGAGGAAACATAGACGATGGAGATCCAGAAGAATACTCACCGAACAACATCTGTAGCAGCCGCTACGGCCTACGGTGGCGCCTCGTGCTCCTGCGGATGCGGATTAGAGTGCGCGACGCCAAAGCTGACCAGAAGATGCGACCACAACGCCGGATGGACCTAATGATCTACGTGGGGCCGGGCAACGACATGACGGGGCAGTGTTAGGCCACCTGCATTGGCAGGAGCGGGACGGTGGCAGGCGGCGGCTAGGGAGGGTCCGGGCACCGTCGAGAGCAGGAAGGGCGAAGCGAACCTGGCAATGCCAATGCAGTCGACGACGGCGGTGCAAGACCCTTGCCCTATCCTCCGCTCTTCTGCAGCTCTCCTCCAGTAGCAGGTCCTTCACCGCGTCGTACTGCATAACTGGCTAAGTGATAGGCTTGGCGTGGTCGCTAGCCGGGGGAGGTGCAGGGGTACTCGCCGGAGGGGAGGTAGCGCCGCCCTATAGGTGGGTCCTCCTGCAGCCTACTTGCCGGATCTAGCGAGGGCGAGCGCCTCCACCCCATGGGCCGCCTCCTCACTGGCTCCGCCGAGGGCAAGCGCTTGCTTTCTTGCCGGGCCGCCTCCTTGCGGGATCTGCTGAAGGCGAATGCCTGCTCCCACCGGGCAACGGAGCGACGATTGCTCGTTCATGGAAGAGAATCGCGTGGCTCACGGTGCGTTGATTTGGGGGAGCGAGCGTGCGATTGCCGGAGGAGACAAGGAGAGGAGAGTGATTGGAGCCGGGTCCACCACGCGCAGACGGAAGCGAGCGAAGCGCCGGGCAAGCGAAGCCGCGTGCGATTTTTCGCACGCCAGGTGAACGATTCCCTTGCAAATGTTTTAGTTGTAGAGATTATACGTATAGATAGATATGGAACGTACGGGCACACGGCGTGCTCCCAGTAAAAGTTTCACCCAGCCCCATCCGTCATTGTTTTTCTGTGTCCTTTTCCTCCCCCAGCGTCCGATTTCCCTTCTTTTCTTTTTCTTTCCATCTTCCATTTCTGTTTCTCCGTTGATTTGTGTTGTCTGCGTCCATCCATCATTGTTTTATTTCTCCCCCGTCCTTTTCCGGTAGGACATTCCTCCGAGCTGCCAACATTTTTGTCATTTTTTTCTTTCTTTTTTTGATTGATGAGTATCCCTAATCCAATCTTTTCTTATATAGAATAAGCATATAAAAATAAAAAATAAGTATAGTTTCACGAGTTTTTGAACCTTGATCCATCCTTCCTAATAAACAAATATTCTCATTACTAAATTATCAATATCGTTTTAATTAGAAATACTCATGATCTACCTAAGCAGTTTCTCATTCAATCTAATCAAAACAAATATATCTGGAATATATATATATATATATATATATATATATATATATATATATATATATATATATATATATATATATATATATATATATATATATATATATATATATACACCAGTGCTATCCTCGATGAGCGCTGCCAAGTTGAAATTGAGAGAGGTCTTCATCATAAAAGCATCAATCGACAAATCAATTCCTGACCCGACGGCAACTAACTTCTTAGTTCTTACTGAATTTAATAAGATATTACAATTACTCCCTTCGTTCCAAATTATAAGATGTTTTGGTTTTTCTAGGTATATTGCTTTTATTATGAATTTAGACATTATGTGCATAGCAAAAGAAATATATCTAGGTGCTACGCACAATCTGATTATGTAACTTTCGTATTGCCCCAGATAAAGAAAGAGAAGGCCATATACGTGTGGGTGTGGCTAGGTGTAGTGACGTGGGCAACCATAAAACATGATCGATTTGTTTTCGTGCTGCTGTATATACAAGCTAGATAGAAAAAGGTCATATATATGTGGCTGGTGTAGTGACGTGGGCAACAATAAAACGTGATTGATTTTTTATTATCCAAACCAAAAAAAATTATTATTACATAGAAATCTCTCATTTTATTTCCTGATGCAACGCACGAGTATGCTTGCTAGTGTTTACGTAAATGGCATGAAAACTACTAAACACAGTTTTCGGCTAAAAACTAAAAGCTGTTCTGCTATTGCATTTCCCATGCTCTTTCATCATAATTGCCAAGCACATGGTGAGTCCTAATTATAGACGATTATTTGGTCTATCGCTGCCTATCATATCATCTACCTTAGTAAGTGAACATGAACCTATACATGAAAGTTTGAACATTTAAAATCAATAGCGAATGTAATATAAAAATACAATTTATTATTAGTGAACAAAATTGATAATAGGGAATACAATATACTAGACAGTGTTGGAATAAATGTGCTTGGCCCAATAGGATTTCAGAAATTTTCAAGAAGAAATTTCAAAGGCCCATTCATGTGAGCAAGAGAGGGGAGTGAGAACCTTTAGTCCCATCATGCTTGATTGTTAAAATGGAGGTAGCCATAATTAAATATGGAAGTCATCTCCACTTTTTCAAATCTAGTGTGAGGAGGAGAAAGGAGGTCCACACACGTGTGCTTGCTCACCTCGAGAGGCAGGCGAAGGGGGCAATTGCACGGCACCTCCGCGAATGGTTTGTCAAAATCTGGCTCCTTGCCTTTAGGCCGCTACCCCAACCCCACCAACCGCCATGTCCCCAACCTAACCTACTGGTCGCCCCTTCCAACATCCCACCTTGCCAGCCACCATCTCCCACATCCACCATAGATCTCAACATAGCAACCCTCGACAAGTTGGGTGGACTGGTGCAAGTGTTCTCCGGCATGGCAGCCGATCGACGGTGAGATCCCACCCTCTCTCCCTCTCTATGATCTGGCGACGGGTTATGGTTGAGAATGGCAGCGCTGTTGGGGCCCTCTTGTTCTTCTTCCTTTGCCTCCGTTATCCCTCCTCCGTACAAATCTGTGCTACGAGGTGGATGGAGAGGACATGACATGGAGGTGGGCAGAAATGATGATGTTGATCCAAAGCTCTGACGATGTGAGTCTGCTCCAACGATGAGAATCTATTCTTTTTGTTTTTTATTAAATAACAAAGGTGGTCGTCATAAGACGCCTGCCTCTAGAGTTACTATTTTCACAGGTGGGCAGTGTACCACATATATACTTTTGGATTAACAGTGATGATGTGTTAGAGGAGGGCAGCGTTCCCACTTTGAACATCAAAATTGATCACCTGTGAACATTCTTCCTATGGTAGTGCTAACTAGGCTATCTAAGTGAAACAAGTAGTCGACCTAGAAAACAAAAGCTAAACAAGTGCTCCCTCTATCCCAAAAGCCAAAAAGAATAGAAATGTAATTTCCCTATGAGTCAAACAATTCTAAGCTTAATTCCGTTTATTAAGAAAAATGTATCAACTCTGGAAAGGCTAGGAGCTAAGCTAATCCACTCTAAATGCTATACACTCATAACGCATGCATACTCACCCATATGAAGGCCCGTACGCAAACCCTACCCCGGGAACATCTTTCGCATATGGTTTTCATCTTTTATGTTTATAGATTATTGTGTAAAATTCCTTAGTGTTTAATACCCCCTCTGGTTTCCTAAAGGATGTTGTTTTGGATAGTGACAGTTTCAAAAAAACAACTTTAACCGTTACTTTTTCCTATAAAAGATTTATAAAATATGGTCAGTATATACCTTTGTGAAACCACATTTCGAGATGAATTTACTTACATCACTTTCATATTTTCAAACTCAACCCAAATGAAATTATTTGTAGTTGAAGTTCAAAATGTTTGACTTAAGACAACCTCAAAACGACATCTTTAGGAAACCGGAGGGAGTATATCTTTTGCTCAGCCACTAAATGGGCTTAAGTCGATGTAGTCTTCTTGGCCTTGAGAAAGCTAGCAAGTAATAAAACTATAAAGTCATTCCAATGCTCGCAAGCAAGCACGAAAAAGCTTCTATTTCTAAACGGAAACGCCCAATACATCGAAACTCATTACCCATGGATAAAGCAAAGCCAGTCGTGAAAAAAAAAGAAAACAAACATGGTTTAGCGGATTCGGAATTGTAACCAAGCATCCTGGGTTCTATACCCGATTCAACACTAGAGCATGCAGCCGATCCTGGATACAGAACTATAGAAAGTGTATTCAGAATATTGGCTGGCAACGCGAAGCCCATGCAATGTTCTGCCAGCCCAGTTTATGTACTCCTATGATCCTATCTGGAACGGTATAAATCACCCTAATCTTCGTTAACCTATCTGGAACGGTATAAATCACCCTAATCTTCGTTAACCTATGTAGGGGTAGGGCTGCTAGCACGCAGCCGCCATTACTGTGACAACCATAAAACCTACTAGCGGCTAGCGCAAACCCACCCGTACGAAGATGCTGAGCCGGATTCCTGTGCATCGTTTTGCCGCGCTGAGCCTCCTCACAAGCCGAGCGTCGATTGCCCCACGGCCAACAATCAGTCGATATTTTGCCCCAACACGCAACCACACGAGGCTGCTCTCGAATTCTCCGGCGGCCACTGCCGCCGCCAAAGACCGGCGCTGGGTGATGCTGAGCAGCTATGGCCGCCGCCGCCCCGACGACTCATCATTCGTTGCCGACGACGCCAATACCGTGGCGGAGTCCAGCACCTCCAAAGGCCGACGCGTGCGCGTCTCCTTCAGATACGCCGCGCCGCCGTCGAGCTCCTACCTCTACCACTACGACTTTCCGGACAGCAGCGTGCGTGTCGACGAGGGCGACCGCATCAGAGTCGTCGCGGCCCACGGGGAGTTGCTCCTCCTGGAGATGTATAACCCTCGATATCCCATCCGACGCCCAAGGCTGGACTCTGGGGGCATAGGTCTGCTGCGACGAGGCAAGAACGATCTCCTCGTGGTCCACGTTGACCTGTGGTACAACCGCGATGAGGGACGGGACATGGCCTTGTTCTGTGTGCTCCGCCCAGGCATGCGCCGTTGGGAGCTCATGGAGCCAGTGCCCACTCAGTACGCAGTGCTGAGCTCACCCCAACACGTCATCTGCGTCGGTGACCGGTTCCTATGCTGGGTTCGCTACGGGGCCGACTTCTTGCTGTGCGACATGATTGACGTGGCGAGCCCCAAGGTCCGTCATGTAGGTCTGCCTCCGGAGGTGAGGCGCTGCAGGTACGGCAATGACGAGCCTGTGAGGGTCCAACGCATGGGCGCCGCCGGCGACAGCAGTGTGAGGTTCGTCAGCATCCACCCACACTGCCGCAGCGTTGAACTTGATGATGACGACCCCGACTGCTGCGGCTGCGGTGACTCCGACAGGAAGAAATGTTGGCACCCCCACTACGTCTTCACCATCAAGACCTGGACGATGAATCTCAGCATGGACGAGCCATTGGAGTGGGTGGAAGACGGGGACATCGACGGCGAGGAGATCTGGGCGCTTCCGGGATACGAGGGCCTCCCGCAAGCAATTCCCGAGTGGCCCGTCGTGTGCTTGGACAAACCCAACGTCGTCTGCTTTTTGGTCTCCAATTATCATTTCACCAGGGACGACGAGAAGGTATGGATGGTTCACCTCAACATCAACACCAAAACGCTGCTGTCAGTCGTCCAGCTCGACGACTACCGGAGAGAGTACTATCATTTACCGGCAGAATTTCAGTACTGACCAGAGAACACCTGGTACTGGTAAGCTGGTAAAATTAAGCTCCCAGTTATTCAAGATAACAACGAGTAGCGATTACCGGATCCCAGATAGTTAGTTGCAAAATTTGTAGTTTGAGCTGGTCATCGGTAGCATATATAATCATTTTTAGGGATGAAAACGGAATAGAAATATTTCGAATTGATCGTTTTCGTTTTCTATATTATGAACCGTTTTTTAACATGAAAAATTGTCAGTTTCAATTAGTTTCACAACCATTTTCAACCATTTTTTTGTACTCTTTAATTGCTAAATGTAGAAATATCCCGAACCGACCGCTTTCGTTTTTCTATATCGTAAGTCCGTTTTCGACCGTTTCCGACCGTTTTCATCCTTAATCATTTTTGCATGGTTTGTATCGCCGTGCAGTGCAAACATTTGTGCGTGGTCATTTGGAAAAATATTGCCACTCCAGCGATTCCTTTTAAAAGTTCACGCTTCCTATCTCACGAATGGCGGATTGGCGGCTGCTTTCCAACGAGGTGAGCGCTAGCCCTGCCCTGGGTTGTCGATGATTAGCGTGTGATTAGTTGGGCTTGGGCTCCAACAAAACTCACTACGGCAGATAGTGCCTTTGCGTAGCGCCTGGGTCTTTGCCGAGCACTATTTATCAGACGCTCAGCAAAGGCCACCTTTGCCTAGCGCCGGGTTCTCGGCAAAGAATGTGCTCGGCAACGATTCCTTTGCCGAGCGCCATGCCCTCGGCAAATAGAAACACTCGGCAAAGAACGTCTTTGCCAAGCGCTAGACGCTCGGCAAATGATAGCACTCGGCAAAGAGCTACCGCATAACATACCGGGCACCTACCGTCGGTCTTTGCCGAGTGCCCTCCGTTAGGCGCTCGGCAAAGGCACCTCTTTGCCGAGTGCCAACCTTGGCGCTCGGCAAATGCACCTCTTTGCCGAGCGCTGACCTTTGGCGCTCGGCAAAGAATTTTCTTTTTTTTTGTTTTTTTCTTTCAAATTTTTTTGCCATGCATTACACATTATTTAAAAGTATATGTTAAGTTTTGGTACTTTTTTAAATCTTTTTACTATATATCGTTAGTTTATTTGATTTAATTGAATTTCTCCGATAAATGCGTGTTTGAACTGGAGGTGTATTGAATCTCCGAATTGGACGGTTCGAAAATTGATATTCGCGTTACTTAGCGTATGTTAACGTAAGTTAGTTAGAAACCTAGACATGTGAGATGTCTAGGTTTCTAACTAACTTACATGACAACGTGCACGAAACTTTACCAAATTTTGACCATAGCCTCCACATGTGCTCCAAAGACGTTTCGCTAAGTTTCGTGATTTTCGGACTTTGTTTGCATTTTTTATAATTTAATAGCACTTCACGCGCAACTTGGTCGCTGTGTTCCGTGCGCGAGATGTTCGATATTTCATGCGTGCTCCTGGATACGGCCTTAACATACGCTAAGTAACGTGAATATTAATTTTCGAACCGTCCAATTCGAAGATTCGATGCACCTCCAGTTCAAACATGCGTTTATCGGAGAAATTCAATTAAATCAAATAAACTAACGATATATAGTAAAAAGATTTAAAAAAGTACCAAAACTTAACATATATTTTTAAATAATGTGTAATGCATGACAAAAAAGTTTGAAAGAAAAAAACAAAAAAAAGAAAATTCTTTGCCGAGCGCCAAATGTCAGCGCTCGGCAAAGAGGTGCATTTGCCGAGCGCCAAGGTTGGCACTCGGCAAAGAGGTGCCTTTGCCGAGCGCCTAACGGAGGCCCTCGGCAAAGTAGTGTAACGGCCAACTTCCCCAGCAATAAAACAAATTAAAAAAAAACAAATTCAAAAAAAAATGAAAAAGTCTTTGCCGAGCGCCAGATCAGGGGTGCTCGGCAAAGGCCGCGGTAAAATACGCTCCTGCCTGTAAAAAAAACCCTCACTCTCACTCAACCGCGCCTGCCAGCCCCGACAGCGCCCGTCGCCCCGCCGGCCCCCGGCCCGCCCCCACCCCCGCCCCGGCCGCGCCCGCGCCAGCCCCAGCTCCGGCCACGCCCGCCCGGCCACGCTCGCACCGACCCCCGCCCCGGCCGCAGCCCGCCCCCGCCCCCGCCCCGGCCCCGGCCGAGCCAGCCCCGGCCGCGCCCACTCCTCCCTCGGCCGCGCCCGAGCCGGCCCCCGCCCCTGCCCCCGCCCCGGCCTCGGCCGCGCCCGCTCCGCCCTCGGCCGTGCCCACGCCGGCCCCCACCCCGACCGCGTCGGCCCCCGCCCGGAAACGGTCGCGCGCATCCCGGCCACGACCGCGACCGCCGGCTGCTGCCGCGGCCCGCGCCCGCCTCGGCCGCCGCGCACCGCCCCGCGTCGGTCCCGGCCGCCTCCTCCTTTCTCCAGCTCCGGCCCCAGCCGCCCCCACGCCGATCCCGACCATGCCCCGCCCCGGCCCCGGCAACGACCGGAGGCTGCCCCTGCCGCGACCCCTCCGGCGGCTGCCGCGACCCCTCCGGCGGCTGCCGCGGCCGCGTCACCTACTCCGTCGTGTGCCGCGTACCCCAGCCCACCCCGCGTTGTCCGCCACAGGTATGTCTAGTTTGACGTAGTAGGAGTAGGAGTAGTAGGAGTAGGTGTAGTAGTAGTTGGAGTAGTAGGAGTAGGAGTAGTAGTAGGCGAAGTCGTGGTAGGCAATGTGGTAGTAGTAGGATTAGTAGTAGGTGTAGTAGTAGTTGGAGTAGTAGTAGTAATTGTAGGAGTAGTAGGTAGTAGTAGTAGTAGAAGGGTTAGGACTAGGAGTAGTAGGCGTAGTAGTAGTGGTAGTGTGAGTAGTGGTACTACTAGTAGTGGTTATACTAATAGTGTTAATACTTGCATATATTCTTCTGCATGGATTGGAAATACATATGTGCTAGTCGGCCATCGTGCTAGTGATGTATTTGTGGTTGTCGGCCATCGTGCCATCTTTTTTTGCAGGTTTGGTAACCTCCCCGTACAGGGGAGGTGCTGCTGAAATTTTTCATTCTCACTAATTGGTTTTTTTCAGGAGGGCTCCCGTTGGAGGATAGCTGAAGGAGCACGACTCGGCACTGCCCCGCTAGCCTGTCTTCACCAGCACCTACGGTATGACCCCTCTTTCCGTCACATGTGGACGTAGGTCGTGTTACCCAGTTAGGCGTCTCCCGTCCGAAACGGATACGGTTGGAAGTATGCGATCTTTGCATATGTATAACCATATCTGTTTCGGATTGTCCACTTTTTTTGGACAGCCCGCGGATGCATAGACGAGGTTAGTTTCCATGGTCTGCTCTGATCCGAGACAGGGTTTCGGCCTCACCTTTGTGTTGTTCTTCGGATACACACTCTCCCCGCCGGGACGTGTATCTGGAGAATAACGGGGAGGTGCTACCGAAATTCTGTTTCAGCTCGGAGTAGCCCATGGAAACTAACCTCGTCTACGCATCCGCAGGTGGGATTAGGATCTATCCTTACCTATTAGATGGTAGGAACACGAAGTAGATGCACTTGATGTTTATGTTCATCTTTGATATGCATGTTAGAGGATGGATGACCTTGAGTGGATGTATGCGGGATACACAAGTAAGCATGATTTTAGCATTGAATGGGGGCAGAAGACGGAGGCTTTTTTGGACCATGCATTCGGCAGTGGTGTGAATAGAGCGCGATTGGCGAAGTATCCCTGTAGCAAGTGTGCAAATAGGAAATGGTAGAACCAGGAGACCATGGCTAAACATCTTCAGTTGAATGGCTTTGTGCCGGGCTATACCCGGTGGGTACACCATGGTGAAGCGCATCGGTTGAGAGAGGAGGTCGTGCGGCCTTGCCTCGAGCATGTCGATGATGGTGGCGGGGTTTTAGACATGTTAGATGACTTCGCGCAAGCACAGATCCCCGATGGACATGCGGAGGAGGCGGAGGCATCCGCAAAGGCGTTCTACGACATGATGGCTTCGGCACAGAAACCCCTTCATGATCGCACGACGGTTTGTTAGGTCGATGCCGTTGGACGCGTGATGGCGTTTAAGGCCGAGATCAACATGAGTCGGCAACACTTCAGTGGCATGCTGGCCTTGATTGCTAGCATGCTTCCAGAGGGCCACGTGTTGCCAAAGAGCCTGTACGAGTGCCAGAAACTCCTTGATGGACTCAAGATGTCGAACGAGCAGATACATTGTTGTCCGAACGGGTGTGTCCTCTTCAGGAAAGATCTTGAGCAGGAGAAGTATTGTCCGAAGTGCAAAGCCTCCCGGTACCTGGAGGTAGACTCTGGTGGAGGCCACAAGGAGCAGCTTACCGTCCCGATGAAAATCCTATGGTACCTCCCTTTCTTGCCGAGGATCCAACGGCTATACATGAGTGAGGAGCCTGCTAAGCAGATGACATGGCACAAACTGGGGAAACGATACAATCCCGACAAGATGGTGCATCCGTCCGATGGTGAAGCATGGCAACACTTTGATCGCATCCATCATGAGAAAGCGTCAGAGGCTCATAATGTACGCGTGGCGCTGGCAACAGATGGGTTCAATCCTTATGGTATGATGGCTGCCCCGTACACGTGTTGGCCCGTGTTTGTCATCCCACTGAACCTCCCCCCGACGTCTCCTTTCAATGTTTGAACGTATTCTTGTTGTTGATTATTCCTGGACACCCGGGGAAGAAGATGGGTGTCTTCATGGAGCCTCTGATTGATGAACTGGTCAGTGCTTGGGAGGATGGGGTGTGGACATACGATGGAGCTACAAAGACCGTCTTCAAAATGCACGTTTGGTACCAGTACTCCATGCATGACTTCCTAGCGTATGGGATATTCTGCGGTTGGTGTGTCCACGGGAAGTTCCCATGTCCATTATGCAAGGCTCATCTGAGGTTCATCTGGCTCAAGAAGGGTGGCAAGTATTCGTCGTTCGACAAACATCATCAATTCTTGCCCCTCGACAACACATTCAGGCGAGACACCGTGGGCTTTTACGAAAGGTGTCGAAGTCACTGAACCTCCACCACAGATGATGACTCCTGGCGAGGTCCATGCTCAGATTGATGCTTTCGTGGAGAATGAACAAGGTGATGGGTTCATGGGATATAGCGAGGAACACATGTGGACTCATAAGTCTGGCTTGACGAGGCTCCCTTATTTTGATGACCTCCTCATGCCACATTACATTGATGTCATGCACACCGAAAAGAATGTCGTGGAGGCACTCTGGGCAACGCTCATGAACACTGAAAAGTCAAAAGACAACCCTAAGGCTCGAGTGGACCTCGCAGAGTTGTGCCATAGACCACATCAAGAGATACAAGCTCCTAGTGGTGGTAGGACATGGAAAAGGCCTAAGGCGGATTTTGTCCTGGCCCCCAGACAAAGGAGGGAAGTACTCGAATGGATGAAGACGTTGATGTTCCCCGATGGGTACGCAACAAATATGAGGAGGGGAGTGAACTTAAGTACTCTCCGAGTAAACGGGATGAAGAGTCATGACTACCACATTTGGATTGAGCGTATTCTCCCGACGATGGTCCGAGGCTTCATCCCTGAGCCCATATGGACAGTGTTGGCAGAGTTGAGCTACTTCTTCCGCTAGCTCTGTGCCAAGGAGTTATCTCGGTCCATGATTGCAGACTTGGAAAAAGTGGCACCTGTCCTGCTTTGCAAGTTGGAGAAAATCTTTCCACCAGGCTTCTTCAATCCCATGCAACATCTGATATTACACCTCCCGTAGGAGGCACGAATGGGGGGCCCCGTGCAGGCCCATTGGTGCTATCCGATCGAGAGGTGCCTAAAGACTCTTCGAAAAAAGTGCAAAAACAAGGGTAAAATCGAGGCTTCCATTGCAAGTGCATTCACTTTGGAGGAGACGTCAAACTTCACAACATCGTATTATGACGACACCCTTCCAAGTGTGCATAATCCACCTCCTCGCTACAATGCTAATGAAAATAAGTGGACCCTCAGCCTTTTCCGAGGGCAACTTGGAAGAGCCGGTGGGTCAACCACTAAGCCCTTGTCAAATGTGGAGTGGCGTAAAATTATGTTGTATGTGCTGACCAACCTAGAAGAGCTGGACCCATATATTGTGTAAGTTCTCAATGGACTAGTTTCAATAATCCCGCACCTTTTCTACATCTAACCCCCTTGTTACTTGTCATAGGGAATTCATTCGTCAATACTGGCACCGTTCAAGGGAGCCTACCCCGTCAGAACAAGACACCCTCGTCGCCAATGGTGCGGGACAAGGGAGGCCTGATTTCATTAGTTGGATCTCAACCAAGGCCCGAACCGATCCTTCTATCGGTGCTGACCTGAGATGTGTTGCCAATGGGTGTGACCGCCGAGTCAAGTCATTGTCCGCTTACGACGTGAATGGATTTCGGTTTCACACAACAAGCTACGAGCGCGTGCGGCCATATCAAAAGACCACAAATAGCGAGGTTTTTACGCCCGGCACTAATGGCAGGGACTACTATGGAAGAGTTGAAGAAATATACGAAATCACATTCCCTGGTAGCACCAAAGCTCGTCCTATCATATTCAAATGCCATTGGTTTGATCCGGAAGTAACGAGGAAGACCCCAAATCTTGGTCTTGTTGAAATTCGACAGGATTCTGTCTATCCAAGAGATGATGTATATTGTGGCACAACAGGCCACACAAGTTTATTATACGCCATATGCTTGCAAGACTAGTCCGGATCTCAGTGGTTGGTGTGTTGTGCATAAGGTGTCGCCACATGGCAGAGCACCTCTCCCAAACGATGAAGACTACCACTTCAACCGAACCACGTATGACGGAGAGTTTTACCAAGAAGATGGGCTACAAGGGAGGTTCGAGATAGACTTAACCCGTGAGATAGGAATGGATGTAGATAATGTAATGGTCATTGATGATGATGACGGAGATGAGATGCTAGATCCAAACGACTTACAAATGCTTGAGCGGTTGCGTCTAGGCAATGACGATGAAGACAACATTCCTCCGCCAGATGTCGTTGATTATTTTGACCTAGTTGATAGTGATGATGAGACTTACGGTCCAGCTAATCCCGATCATAAAGAATATTTGTAACATACATGTAATACTTTCAAATTTTGTAATTTAGTTTTGTTTATTTTGTATCTATTTCTAATTACATCTTCCTTCTTAATTGTAGGTGATTGAGCAACAATGCCAGGAGGCCATCAGAGGAGCCTAAGCCACTTCTACCAAGGCTCTGGTAGTGGAGGGGCCGCGGATGATGTGCCAGAGCCCACTCCAGCGGGGACGAGACACCGCAGGATGGCGAGGAGGACGGCGAGGAGGCCGACGAGGAGGACGACTCCCGTGGTCCAGACTGAGCCTCAGCAGGAGGACGACAAGGAGCAGCCGCAACAGGAGGAGGACGACGAGGAGCAGCAGGTGGTGCAGCAGGACGAGGAGGACGAGGGGACGACGACGGGGACCTCGGCAGTGGTGGGGCCGAGGGCTCTGCCGGGACGTCGTCTTCCACTGCTGCGGGGAGTGTCTACTTTTGAGGTCCCATGTCTCTCCCTGACAAACCGAGGCGACGCGTTTCGATTGTCCCAGAGGGGCAAGCGTAAAACACCTCTATATGTTATCACTATTACTTTGTATCCTTTGTTCAAAATCTAAATATATACTAATATATTTACTCAATCACTTGTGCAGGACCTGGAGGGTTGTGTCGGAAGAGGATTAGCGCCATGTGAATGGCGTCCTAGGGGCCCTGGTCAGGCACTACTTCCCTGGCATTGTAACACATGCCGGGAAGGACGAGCCCGCCTACACGTGGGCCCACTACGAGTCCGCCCACCACGCCACCACAGGCAACGTGGCAGCGCACATCCTTCAGGAGTTCTGGGTAAGTCTTCCTCGCACTACATGCCTTAATGCAACACATTCATTGGATCCTACTTGAAATAACTAAAGCATACATCGTGTCTTCATATGCAGACGTACTTCAAGCTCGACAAGAGCTACGAGGGCAATGCGGATGCCGTGGCTAGGAAAGCTTGCAGGAAGCGCGTCACGAACATGTACCATGAGGCGAGAGTCCAGGCCATCAGAGATTACTATGGGAAGCAGTTTGGAGAGAGCGTCAACAAGCAACAAATCCGAGAGCGGAGGCTCTCTCTCACCAAAGAGCAGTTCATGCAGGTAACTGAACAACTTTAAATTAAGTTCCTTTCAACATTAGGTGCTATCAACTTGACTGCCTAACATGTCGATGACTTCATGACGTGTAGGTCATTCCTTGGTGGTGCGAAAAGTCCCCCGAGGCGTGGGGGCAAATCATGGACCGTTGGCTGAGCGAGGAGTGGCGGCAGCAGCATGCGGCTGCCCGGGCTCACTGTTTGGCCATGCCAGGTGTACCTCACCATCAAGGCAACCGCAACGTCGGCGGCTTCGGTCGAGCTTGGGTACGTCATCATGTTTGTAACTATTGCCATGCTTTAATGTAACTAGGCAAAGACTACTAACAAACTTCTTTTCGTTCTCGCAGTCGGCGGCGCACGGTGGCCAGCCATGCTCCTACTTCGCCGCATATACCATGTCACACAAGGGCAAGGCAACGTCCGACTTCTCCTTCAACCCGGAGGACTCGCCCGAGGCGTACACAAGTGATAGCGCCTACAAGAAAGTCACCGAGTACCATGAGGCGGCGAGGGCGATGTATGGGCCGGATTATGATCCAACGACTGACAACATCGATGCGTGCCTCGTCATGTGTCTTGGAAAGGGAAAACAGCATGGGTGCTACTGGATGGCCAATAGCGTGATCGACAGCGCCACTACTCCCACTCTCTCCCAGGTCCGAGCACAGACCATGAGTGGCTCCGGACTCCCACCGATACGCGAGCGGCCAACCTATGGATCGGCCCAGGTCGAGGCACTACAGGTTAGTTTTGGTTTACTCGTCGTGCATTACACGGGGATTTCCTTGTCGCTTCACTAACATTACCTTTGCAACAATGTATAGGCCCAGGTGAAAACTTCGAACAAGAGGGCCGACGAGCTGGAGGCGGTTGTGGCTTCAGAGCGGGCGGCGCGGCTGGCAAGTGACCAGAGGATGTCGGACGTGCTGGCGTTTCTGCAGAGTTCTCTGGGTGTTACTTTGCCACCCAACTTGATGGGTCCACCTCAGCCTCCTCCCGTCGTTCCTCCCTTCGTTGCTCTCAACACTACTCCGGTGAGTAATATATATCATACATGCATGTTATTTAGCTATTTAACTTTGTCTCATGCAATCGCTGCTCCTGTGTGTAGCCTCAGTCGGCGGGTTCGAACCACGTGCCGAACGAGCACGGGGGACCGTCGCCGCCGTCACATGGGTGGCCCGGGTACCAACCTCCACCGCCGCCTCAGTGAGTAACGTCGAAGTTGTTGTCATGTATTCCTTCTCTTGGTGATGAACCTGAACTTGTTGCATTGAACTTCATGTCATGGACTTGGACTTGTTGTGTTGAACTTCATGAACATCAAGTTGTTGTAATGGACTTTATCGCCGAATAAGTGATGCTATTATGAGATATATGTGCTATTGTGATATATATGGTGACAGTGGTGATAAAAGTGATGAAATTGTGATATAAATGGTGTTATTTGTGTTCATGGTGATATCCATTTGATGTATATATATGATTTTGTTGTGTTTGCAACGATAGAAAGCAAAAAATAAAAAAAACGAAATCTGAATTTCAGCTTTGCCTAGCGCAGCGCTAGGCAAAGAGCCTTTGCTGAGCGCTTTTTGGCGCGGCGCTCGACAAAGCTGCCATATTTAGCGCTACACCACGGCAGCTTACCCAGCTTTGCCGAGTGCCTCAGGCTTGGCCCTCGGCAAAGGCAATCCTTTGCCGAGCGCCAGGCTGGAGGCGTTAGGCAAAGATTTTTCAAAAAAAAATTTCCGTTTGCCGAGCGCCTCCAATAAGGCGCTCGACAAAGAATTTTTTTTTAAAAAAATTAGTTTGCTCTTTGCCGAGCGTCTTACTGGAGGCGCTCGGCAAAGAAAACGTCACGGCGGCTATCCGCCGTGACCGCCGCTTTTCTTTGCCGAATGCCGCCTAGGCCCTCAGCAAAGGCTTTGCCGAGCGCCCGATAAAAGACGCTCAGCAAAGGAGCCTTTGCCGGACATTTCGTTGCCGGGAGCCCTTTGCCGAGCGTTGCGCTCGGCAAAGCCTTTGCCGAGCGCAATTCGGCCTTTGCCGAGCGTCTCAGGCGCTTGGCAAATCCGCTGTCTGCTGTAGTGACTGTGTCATTTTATTTGGACGGCCCAGCAAAACGTGAAGGAAATCGTCTAGCCCGTCTAAACCTCTTTGCCCAGATTGCTGGGCACTCGTCCGGCCAATTTCCGGTACTGTATTATTATCTGTAATGGCACCGAATACTAAACACAGTTTTCTGCCAACTAAAAGTAGTTCCACTATTGCATTTCCCATGCTCTTTCATCATAGTTGCCAAACACATGGTGAGTCCTAATTATAGACTATTATTTAGTTTATCGCTGCCCAGAGACGGCAGCAATTTTGATTAAGGGGGGCCGGAAAAATGTGACCGCATTTTTTAGTGTGATAAAATATACATAATTATATGTTTCAACAACTTTTCAAAAAAAATTTATACTATTTCTTACCAAAATCATCATATTTTAATAAAAAATAGGTGAAATTAATATTTTTATGCTATAAATACAAATATTTATATAGGTATTTAAATGAATCTACTGTGCTTGGGTGGGGCCACGGCCCTTGCTAGCCCCCTGGTTCCGCCTCCATCGCTACCTATCATACAGTGTTCTAAATCGCCAGAGATCGTGTTTAGTGGCAGCCTCTCCAAACCACTATAGCGGCTAATCTCCCGCGCTCGCAAAGCACAGGTAAAATCGACCGGCCCTCCCACCGGATTATAGACCCTTGTGTGCAGGGCGGGGCATGGGGTTCAGGAATTTTCTCGGACTACGTGAGAAGTCCTCTAACTGAAGCTAAAATAACTCAAGGGTGTCTACCCCCGTAGCCCGAGTTTTTTTTATTATAAGTGGGGCTCCTCTTTAGGACTCCTCATCCGCACATTCTATCTAGAACACTGTCCACACATTTCACACATTTGTTTCTCGTCCAACTCGTGTCACCTTCACCCCACACTCATCTCCCCATTGCAACATAGCCTCACCTTTGCATCGCCACCAGAGCCCATAGAGGATGTTGCTCCCTCCATCCCGCTCACTAGCATAGTCACGCGTCCATGCTTGGGGAGCGCCATGGGCGTCACAGCCACAATGCGACAGTGCCGCAGGAGCCCAAAGCTCCCTCTGTTTCTCAAGCTAGAGCCAAGCGGATGCATCACAAGAGCCGAGCTGAGCTAGATCATCCATATGTCTTGGTCCTTGTGGACCCTAGCGACCACGAAGCACACGACATCCGGGTTGTCCAAGCTCACGACAGGGGACTGTAGGTGCCCACATGGGAGGCCCTCATACGCCGGCATCACCCAGAGCTCCAAGAATCACTTATAAAAGATCATTGAATATGTTTTCATAATAAACTTATTTGTAGATAAAAATGTTGCTATTATTTTCTACAAATCTAGTCACACTTAAAAAAGGTTCAACCAACATGAGTTGTATAAAGGCTCTTTTAATGGGATGGAGGGAGCAGTTGCCAAACACACGTTGACCCCCTAAGACCCTATTACATGAAAGGAGCTAGAGCCAATGAAGAAAAAATAGTAGTTTCACCGGCAACTAGTTTATTTTGAGAAAAGAGAGAAATAACTCCTTGCTATAGTGCGTGGAGTAGACAGAGCCAAAGACGCTCGGAACTATACCAAACGCGTCATAATCAAGGTTTTAGATCTGTGTCTACAGCTGCAGCAATAGCTGGGGAAGACATTAGCTAGGAGAACCAACTTATAGCTCTAAGTAGGGACGAAAACGATTGACAGGAGGCCAAATCACTTTCATTTTCACATTTTTCTCGAAAATGAAATCGATATGATATTTTCAGAAACGAATATGGCACTGATATTCCGGTAATTTCGAAAATGATAGTAGTCGATCAGAAAATACATCGATAACGATCGAAATCCATAAGAATGATATCTAAAAAAGGATAAACACGTCGAACCGTAGAACATGAGAAGAGCCATATAACTTGATGTATCTCACATGATAATAATAAATAAAACCACAATTGACAAAGACCACAAGCTAAAACGATACAGATCACACCATCTTAGTCTCAAACAGTGACAAACCACGCAAAAGCAGTTCTTGACAAAGACATAAATAAACGATAAGTTCTTGATTCGTTAAGTGCTTGCGTGTGCATATGGGCATGTGGGTCAACTGGACCTAAAGTATGTGTTGTATCAGTAATTACCGGCGGTAAATTACCGGTTAAATACGACGATCTTCGAAAACGATCAGAAGGGAGCAAAATCGTTTTCGTTTTCATTTTCGATTATTTTTACTGTTATCGTTTTCGTTTTTTTGATTAGCGCTACTGTTCTTGTTTAGGCCTATAAAAATAAGAAAAAAAACTCAAAAACGATTTCCGAAAATAAAAAATTATCGGTTTTGTTTTCATCCCTAGCTCTAAGAAATCCTATGCGCTAATAGTCGCAATTAGCTGCAGATAGCAGCTAAGTGGCCTGAATTTTGCTGCAGCTAAAACATTGGCCATAAAAGAAAAGCTAAACAGTAGTTGTCCTGGCCCATTCAGTTTGACGTGCAATGCAACGTTCTGGGCTGGCAATGCGAAGCCCATCAGTTTACTGGCCACCCCAATTATGTACTCCTGTGACCCTATCTGGTACGGTAATCACCTCAATCATCGTTAACCTAGACTAGATAGGGTTACCAACGCAAGCACGCAGCCGCCATTATTGTGACCACCGTAACCTAGCGGCTAGTGCAACCACTGCATGGACGATAATGCTGGGGCGGATTCCTCTTCGTCGCTTTGACGTGCTGAGCCCACGGCCAATAATCAGTCGATATTTTGCACCAACATGCAGCCACCGGAGGCTGCTCTCGGATTCGCCGGAGGCCACTGCCGCCACCAAAGACAGGCGCTGGGTGATGCTGAGCAGCGATGGCCGCCGCCGCCCCGATGATTCATCATTCGTTACCGAAGCCAATACCGTCGCTGAGTCCCGCACCTCCAAAGGCCGACGCGTACGCGTCTCCTTCAGATGCGCCGCGCCGCCGTCGAGCTCCTACCTCTACTACGACTTTCCCGACAGCAGCGCGCGTGTCGATGAGGGCGACGAAATCAGAGTCGTCGCGGCCCACGGGGAGTTGGTCCTCTTGAAGATGGATAACCCTGGATCATGTTCTGCGGAGCACTTCGTGTACAGGCCGGCGGGCACCCTCCGGGAGCCGTCGCTGTCTCTGCTCCCTGTTCCAGACTTTCCGACCAAGCCCGAGAGCATCCCTGCATCCTACTTTGACCCTCCCATCCGCCCAAGGCTGGACAATGGGAGCATAGGCCTGCTGCGACGAGGCGAGAACAACCTCCTCGTGGTCCACGTCGACATGTGGTACGATATCGATGCGGGATGGGAAACGGCCGTGTTCTGTGTGCTCCGCCCCGGCATGCGCCGGTGGGAGCTCATGGAGCCAGTGCCTGTTTTTCAGTACGGACTGTTCGGGTCAACCGGAAACGTCATCTGCGTCGGTGACCGGTTCCTATGCTGCATTTGGTACAGCTGCGGCTTCTTGCTGTGCGACATGGCTGACGAGGCGAGCCCCAAGGTCCGTTATGTACGTCTGCCTCCTGAGGTGGGGAGCTGCAGCTACGGCGATGACGACAGGGTCCGACGCATGGGCGTCGCCGGTGACAGCAGTGTGAGGTTCGTCAGCATCCACCCAAACTGCTGCAGGAGTGTCGACCCCGACCGCGGCTTATACAGCAGTGACGACCATGACTGCTGCTGCCGTGAGCGCAGGACGGAATGTTGGCACCCCCGCTTCGTCTTCACCGTCAAGACCTGGACGATGAATCTCAGCATGCACGAGCCATTGGAATGGGTGGAAAACGGGGAGATCGACGGCGAGGAGAAGGCCTGTCGTGTGCTTGGACAAACAATTCCATACCTCCCGCAAGCAATTCCCGAGTGGCCTGTCGTGTGCTTGGACAAACCCAACGTCGTTTGCTTCTTGGTCTCCAATTATCACTTCACCAGGGACGACGAGAAGGTATGGATGGTTCAGCTCAACATCAAAACCAAAACGCTGCTGTCAGTCGTCCAGCTCACCAGTAATAATGACTACTGGAGAGAGTGCTATCATTTACCGGCAGAAATTCAGTACTAAAAAGAGAACACCTGGTACTGGTGTAGACTGGTAAAATTAAGCTCCCAGTTATTCAAAATAATAACGAGTACCGATTACTGGATCCCAGATAGTTGCAAAGTTTGAAGTAAAAGCGCTGGTCATCGGAAGCATATATAATCATTTTTACATGGTTTGTATCGCCGTGCAATCCAAACATTTGTGCATGGTCATTTGGAAAAATATTGCCACACTCCAGCGATTCCTTCCTATCTCACATTATTTCTTATCACCACTAACATTTCAGGTAATTGATGATATATTTTCTCAGTAGATGGTGTTTGTCTAAGAATGGATTGTAATTAATGGGTGAAGTAGGTTATAGGTTATCAAATGCTAGCCAATGGAAAACTTTGAGTTTAAGTGGCATCATATTCCTCCATAACTTCTTTATGCTATACTTTGGTAGAGATCTTGGATGTTGAGGGGATCATGCACTTTGGCATTGGTTATGTTGTTCTGTGCCAAGGCCTTCGAACAATGGTTGTCGCACGAAGTATATCGAACACCCGATGAGGTGAAGACTGATCGAAATCAATATGGAAAATGGTGGATTATTTTCTAGATTGTCCTCCTTACAATCCCGTAAAAAGGGGGTATTTATACATGCCCGTAGGCTTTTCGTGGGACACAAATGCCCTCACACCTACCCTAAATCTTAGGAATATTCCTCACCGCCCGGGGCGTGTTGGTCATCAAGGATCGGCGTCTCCCCCGTGCTATGCCCGACCCACGCCAGACTGGCTGGCCCCGCGCAGCAGGCCCGGGCGCCTCTTGGCGAGATGATCCTGTCCGGACGAAACCTGCAGGGAAAGCTACGGGAGCACGAAGTCAATTAGTCTCCCGCCTACACGAGATGGCAATAACCGAAAAGGAAAATCCACCCGTGGGCGCCTGCGATAACCATTTCGCTCTGGCGAAGGGCTGGGACGCCCGTCGTGCGACCGACAACCCTTTCGCGTTGGCGAAAGGCCTGGACGTCCGCTGTGCCAGCATCAATTATTTCGCTCTCGCGAAAGCTCAGAACGGTGTTCGGGCCGCAGGGGGCGCCCAAAGGAGGGGCTCGGCCCCAACATTAGCTGCTCGACGCTGCGAAATGAACCGATTGGGGATGGAACGGCATCACATGTGAACTTGTACTAGGGCGCCTCCTGAGCCCGGATGCCGTCCCCTGGCAAAAGGTGGAAGTTTGGAGAAGATTATTTGGTTCTGCTATTGAGGTCGTGCATTTGTCGAAATGCGTTACTGCTTATTTTTACTTACTATTATTGTTTCTGCAGAATATATATGTATTCTTTTTTATTGTTCGGCTTGTTCGCTTGGGCAGAAAATAAGCGACTGAAAATACTGTTGGCTGATTTATGTGAGAGAAAAATAACGCTGACTGGCTGAAAATAAGCGGCTGAAAGCTCAAACGAACAGGCTGATTTATTATTGCCAAATTTTTAATAATATTTTTTAGCGCCTGAGGTACCGTTCCTCCGAATGCGAACCATCGCGCTCTTTCGAGAACCGTCGCATTGCTCTCTCGAGGCACGCGTCGCCTTGCAGGGCTGCTATATAAACCCCCCAGGGCTGGAGGAAACGTGCGCGCTCACCTGTTTTCTGGCTGCCGCTTGTTGCTTTGGTCTTCGCTGGGCTCTCGTTCCAGCTTTCGCCTGCTTTCGGATTTCCCAGAGACTAGCTGGTGTCCCTTCGCAAGTTCGCAGGTTAGTGCTTCTTTGGCTTATGCTTGCTTTCGTTTTCATAACTGTTTCATAACAAGTTTCGTATCTTTCTTCTTTCGCTTCTTTACTATTTTTCTAGTTTCTCTATGTCTTCGCATTCTACTTGCTTGGATAGATGTCGAGTGATTCCTCCTCCAGTAACGATTCCGCCAGCGGGAGCTCCTCTAGTGACCCTAGTTCGGAGTCCCGCACGCATTCGCAAAGCGGGCTTCAAGGAATTCCTTTTCGCATGGCGGGTGTTGAGGGCGCTGGCCCATCTCATATTAACGATGAGGACACTGAAATTGATATTGAGCTTGTTGAGGACGAAGAGGAAGGCGAAACTGCTGGCTCGGTGCCTGCCTCCGCCAAGGGACAGCTGGATCTTGAGCCGGCTACCTATCGCTTGGGTCGCTCTAAAGTGACAGAGGCGGAACTCGACCGATACCTGGCAGAAGGGCTGATACATCCTGCTATGCGCGCGCACTGTCGAGCTCCTGGCTCTGAGGAAGTACCCCGGCCTAAGCCTTATGAGGCCGTGGTGTTTCGGGACTTCTTTAGGCTGTGTTCACTTCTGACATATTAGGAGGAAATATTCCTGTAGCACTTTCGTTGTTATTTGACAAAATTTATCCAACCATAAATTAATTAGGCTTAAAAGATTCATCTTGAACTTTACAGACAAACTGTACAATTAGTTATTTTTTTACCAACATTTAATGCTCCATGCATGCGTCTAAAGATTTGATGTGACAGGTGACAGAGGAAATATTTTGGGAAGTGAACGGGGCCTTAAAGCTGGATTACGGTTTCCACACGAGGATTTTTTCGGTGAGGTGCTGCAATGGTTTGATTTGCGGATTCATCATCTGACGCCTAATGTGTTTTCCCGGATGTGTGTATTCGCCATGGCCCATTTCCCTTCTCAATTCCTCAGTTAAGATTCTTACAAAATTGCTAGCAAACAGACTGCAGAGTAAGTTACCACTTCTTCTTCACAAGAATCAATATGGGTTCATTAAGAACAGATCCATACAAGACTGCATCTCTTGGGCTCTGGAATACCTGCATACCTGCCATCAGTCAAAGAAGGAAATAATAATTCTGAAATTAGATTTTGAAAAGGCCTTTGATAAAGTGGAGCATGAATTTATGATGCAAATTATAAAACACAAGGGTTTTCCACCGAAGTGGCTAGTTTGGATGCAAGCAATATTCAAGTCAGGAACATCTTCAGTGCTCTTAAATGGAGTTCCTGGAAAAATATTTCACTGTAAAAGAGGGGTGAGACAAGGTGACCCTCTCTCACCCTTACTCTTTGTTCTAGCTGGAGACTTTCTTCAGTCAATTCTGAACAATGCAAGGTTTAATGGGCAACTCAGTCTACCAGTACCTCTGTCAAATGATGAAGATTTCTCAATCCTACAATATGCAGATGATAGTTTTCATGAATGGTGATTTGAATGAGCTGAACAATCTGAAGGACATGCTTGCTACATTTGCTGATTCTGCTGGTCTCAAAGTCAATTTTGACAAGTCTATGATGATCCCAGTTAATGTCTCAGAGGAAAGATTGCAGGTTTTGTCCACTAGTTTTGGTTGTGCTAAAGGTACCCTACCTTTTACATACCTTGGATTACCACTTGGCATTACAAAGCCCTCGGTTGCTGACTTTTGCCCCTAGTGTCAAAATGTGAAAGAAGGTTAGTTGCCTTCTCCTCTTTTCTAAATGAAGCTGGTAGATTGGAATTGACCAATGCAGTAATCATTGCATTGCCAACCTATGCAATGTGTACATTTCTTCTTCCAAAAACTGTGATAAAGCAAATAGACAAATATAGAAAGCACTGTCTATGGAGAGGCTCAGATTTGAATTCCAAAAAGCCACCAAAAGTTGCTTGGCCACTAGTGACCCTGCCAAAGGATGAAGGAGGTTTGGGAGTTCTTAATCTTACTGTGCAGAATGAAAGTCTATTACTGAAACATCTTCATAAGTTTTACAACAGAGCTCAAGTCCCATGGGTCCAACTAGTGTGGAATACGTACTACTCCAGAGACAAACTTCCAGTGTTAACATCAAATTTTAGAAGCTCCTTCTGGTGGAGAGATATCTTAAAACTCCTCACCCAATTTAAGGGTATGGCTTTGGTTCATGTTAGGGATGGAAAATCCTGCTTCCTCTGGTCTGATCTTTGGGATACTCAGGTTTTTAGTCAAGCCTTTCCAGAGTTGTTTTCTGTAACACCTGTGTTTTTGCATCATGTTAAAAACCACTAAAAATTTGAATTTTTAGAATTTTACAACAAATTAAAACTTGATTAGTTTATTTTCTACGAAACCGTTTTAGAAAAACTTTTCTCAAGAACCTTGCATTAAAAATCCACCATATGCATTTAGGCTAGAATGTTGAATGATGAAATGCTCGTTTGATTGGAATACTTGATTGCTTGCGTGTATGTTTGTCTTCTGGAATTTATTTGCGGCACCAAAACAACTTCCTTTAAATAATTAAAATCTACTTTATATATGATAGTGGTAATACGACGTACATCTTTACCTGCTCCGCTTTATCATAATACTCCTCGCATATATGGGTTATATTTCTTTGTAATATTAGTTTACATTTAATTGACGTATATACATACATACACGCCCTAGATATAGATACATCATATACATATATTTATCATGTACTCGTACAAGTGTATATATATATGCACATGCTTTAGTTATACATACATAGTATACATATACATACGTACATACATGGTTGCATCAAACACAAAAGAAGAAAACTGCTGTGTACTCCCTCTTTCCCGTGCAAAACTCAGCCAGCATCAGGCTTGGCCCAGGCGGCACCGCACCTCGTCGTCCGCGTATGCTGCGGACGCCGTCTTACAGCTCAAGCATGTGAAACAGGACGTCGAGGATATTTTCCGGCAGACGCTGACCAGCTGTGCGCCAATCGCCTCACTATTCCTTGCTGACCTGCTGTGTCATCGCTCAGCTGCTGGAAAATATCCATCCCAGACCTTCCGAGATTTTCTCTCGGTGTCGTCCTCCATCTCGCACATGCAAAGCATGTCAGCAGAAGGGCATGGGCACCAGCGTCAACTCAAACAACGGCGTGTGCGCCACGAAGGCGCTGCTGCCCAGACAGTCTGCCACCCTTGTCGGCCAAAAAAAATCTCCAGCTGCCCAAAATATCTACACAGCCACTGCCTTACTTGCCCCTATAAAAGGCCGGCCAGGCCACCATGGCTGGACACCTCCGTCGAGCTCGGACACGTGAAGCAGGAGAACGAGCTCTGCATCTCTTCGGCCGCTTGCTCCAGCAACGTCGGTGAGCCGAGCTTGAGCTCGCTCACCGTGGAGCCCTTGCCCTCGCCTGCGAAGCTCCAAGCTCAAGCTCGCACACGCAAGGCACGGACCCGCCAGGGAGCCAGCGCTTCGCGCCGCGGCGAAGCCCACGACGTCTGCGTCTGTGATACCGAAGCCGTCTGCCCGACGCCTTGCCGCGCGCAGCCGCACGTCACCGGGTTTCACACGCTCGCTCCTCCTTGTTGCCCTCCCTGCTACCGCTGCAGAGACACGCGAAGGCGTTGACGAGGCCACACCGCAGGTGCTGTGCTGCCGGGACAAATCCACGCTGGAGCCAAGCACCGGCGGCGCCAACGCTGCCGACGCCGCAGCAGCAGGCCGCCGCTGCCCTGCTCCGCTCTTTGCTTCTTCGCGAATGGCATCCAGACTCCGGAGCCGAAGTGCCGTTAGGACAGCCGCGCCCGCCCGTGACTCCGCCTCGGCAACTGTCACAGACGGGACGCCATCGAGCCTGCACCGCCAGGGAGCGCTCGTGCCTCGAGCCACCGCAGCCCCGGACACCAGCCACTGCGCCGGATATATGGCCGCCGCGAGGGAGCGACCCAGCCGCCAGCCAAGCTTCCTCCCTCACCTCTGCTCTCTCCCTCCGCCTCGTTCTCTCCTTCTCCCTCTAGGACGGAACCGAAGCCCGTGGGTGACCACGAGGCAGGGGAGGGGATAAGCCCGGCCACGTCACGTGACCAATGAGGGAATGCCACTTCACCACGGTGGGACCCAGATGCAAGTGATTTGAACCCCTCTCTCAGGCTTGGCTCCGTGAACACCGCACCCAGCGACGTGGAGTTTACAGAATGGTGCACGAGCTGATCCACGGGACAGTCCCCAGTGTATAGTAGAGCCACTTCAAAGCCTACCTAGGTCTTTCCCGCGTCTTACCTACCAGCTAAAATTCTAAAAAAATAATTTCTAATATCCTTGCAACACGTCTTCCTCCAATAAATTCTTCCACCAAAAAGTCCTCAAAAATCAAACCTTATATATTCATATCCTTTTCATAATTTTTGGTGCCCATTTAAATTCTAGTTTGTTTGTCTTCCATTTCTTTTATTTGTAATAACGCTGACCTGTAGTTGCACCCACCCATTATCACCTGTTAGCACTGTATATTTGCGTATACGTGTACATTATATTGCATACGTAACTACTCGAGTATACTGACACTTTGCATAATAGGTAACACACATGCATATATAGGCGCACCTGGTGAGTATATATATGTACACGTGTATATATACACATACTAAGCGTCATACCTACATCCATAGCCAGCCACGCACCCACCTTTTTATCCTAGTTAACTTAGGCATATACATATGTATACGTGTATGTGCCACTAACCAACCCATCACCTGTCTAGGACAGTTGATTGCTTATGCTTGTTTTACATGCCTTCCTTGTTATTTTTTTCTTGTTTGCGTTCTCTTGTTTGTCGACGCTAGGCCGCGTAAATAAAAGACGTGGAGAAAACTCGACAGAGTCTAGAAGACAGGAACAAGAGACATGAATCAGAGAAGAGTATACTCGGCATTGAATGAAGGCAAGTCCTGACTCCCACCTTCCCTTTTCCTCCATATATTATACCACATCCATCCCGTTACTCTTCCTCCTCCACATAAATTAACCACTCCCTCATCCACCGCTCCACCACTATCACATTCCACCGCTCCCACTATATTCCACCACTCCCACCATAAAGTCTTCCACTCCCCTTTATAAATAAAACATTAATGATGTTATCCATATTACCATGGGAACCAATGTTATGAGCATATATGACATATGATGAATATTGTGATATATAATGAATACTGTGATATATGATGAATGTCGTGATATATAATGAATAATGTGATATATATATGATATGAGCTTTATGATATGGATAACCTAAGAACAAGGATGTTAATTGAACTGGTAAAATAGAACTTATTTTCGACGGGAGTGAGTGAGGATATTTCACGTGGTGTGGACTATCCTTTTGGACAGGATCGCCTAGTGAGGGTTCCTGTTGGGAGGTACTCGCTTCGGTCATATAAGGACCGGTTCATTTGCCATCTCGCCTAGCCAGATTTTCGTACAACCACATGTCTATATGGGTAGACTTGATCTCACACCCCGTTAGATAGAAGTATAAATTCTACTAGGAGGCCGGAGTGGCAACGGACTATCAGGAGACGACACGGATGCTGGGTGATCTTCCGTGGTCTGGTCGGCATGGATGCTATGTGATCTTCCATGTAAAATTATTGTTGGGCCGTGTGCGAGCCCCTTTGTATATATATCTATTGGATGTTGTGTGATCATCCAAGTCGTTGTTTATTGGATGCTGTGTGATCATCCAAGTCGTTTCCGACCCCTGAGAAGCCGTGGTAGAATTATACGGACATCTAAGGTAGCGCTCTTTCGGGTACGAGGTCTCGTTAGGCCTGTCCAAGCCAATGACGTCTGGTGTCGGACTATGCCTATCATGTGGGGAAAATTGTACAACCTCTGCAGAGTTTACCAAATCTATTCGAATAGCCACGTCCTTGGAATGGGCAACCGCTGGGATGAGGTCTCAAATGATTAGACTTTTTATGTAAAGAAACTGTGACAATCTGGTAAGTTGCAAGTTACTAATTATGGTAAATTATAACTTATAAACTCCGGGAACTGGTGAGAAGGGTTAATACTCACCCAGGGCCCAAACCTCCATTTTACATCACTCTACTACTACCATATAAAATTCCACCATAAGACCACCTCCACAAATAGCCTCCACCATACACTTCACCTCTACCCCAAAGTTAGGGCTTGCTGAGTACTTTATGTACTCAATCCCCTCCATTCTATGTTTTTAGGAGTCAAACTGCAGGAGTACAAACGAGGATGAAGCTATCGAAGCTACGTCAGGTTGGAAAGACAGGAGTACATACGAGGACGGAGATGTACGATTATGCAAAGGAGCTACTCGAGGACCACTAGGATAATGATATAGGATTAAGGTTTACGTCTGCACTCCAAGTTGCCTGTAGGGATGGAACCACGTCGTTATAGGACCGCTGTATTAGAACTCTGATGTACATTATAAGACTAATAGTCCAAACTGTGTAATATGAACTTTGTAACGTGTTTCCCCATTATCAATAAAAGTATGGTTTTTGATATCAATCTTGTTCGCTCTGTGCGTATCAGCTACTGATCCAGGGACTGATACGTGATGCACAGTGGACCCTAAAGTAGGAGTCCGACATTTTCTTTTGCCAAGAATGTTTCAGTGACTGTTCACATGGCTGCAATTACTACTGAACTGCATGATCTTTTCCATCTACCTCTTTCCCAAGAAGCTTTTGGACAGTTCTTAACCTTCAGTGATATTTTGCAGAGTCTAAATGTACAGGATGTTTATGACCAGTGGAGCTATATATGGGATTCACCTTTATTTTCCTCAAATAGAGCCTACAGACATCTTATTGGTCATAGAGATTTACATTCTTCTTTCTCTTGGCTTTGGAAATCATCCTGTCAAAATAAAAGGAAATTCTTTTTCTGGCTTATCTTGCAAGTTCGACTGAATACTAGAGGGTTGTTGCAAAGGAAGAATATGCACCTTCCAAGTTATTCTTGTGTTTTATGCTCTCTTAATTCTGAGGAGGATTTGTTGCATTTGATGTTTCATTGCCCTTTCTCCTTAGCATGTTGGAACACCCTACAACTGCAAGTGCCAAATTCTGATGATGTCCACTCCATAGTTCAAAGTTTCAGATTACAGTTGAGGCTGCCCTTCTTCATGGAAATTGTTGTAACAATGTGCTGGTCTATTTGGACAATGATGAATGATATTATCTTCAGACAGCTAACCCATTCAGTTCAGCGTTGCAGGCAAGTGTTCAGAAAAGAATTTGCTCTGGTTATACTAAGAGCAAAAGCGAAATTTCACCCTAGCATGGATTTATGGCTGCAATCCTATGTATAATTGACCTTATTTTCTTTGTTTCCTTTTTCGTTTCCTGATTCTTTCCTGTAAAGACAATTATTTTATGAATAAATTTTTCATAGGGGTGCAAACCCCTCCTGTTTCATCAAAAAAAATGATAAACATAGTCATCAGCAACACCTTTGGCTTCTGTGCTTTTGTTGCAGACATCTTTAGAAGTGGTTGAGATAAGCCACCGGTTTTGCTGGACAGTTGACGGTCGTCTGTTGATCATGAAAGTCAACACGTCCAGTGAAACGGGAAAATGCAAGTTTTCTACGAGCAATAGATGCCTGTTTCCTGCATACACTTCTTTGATCCTTGTTAGTACTGGAGAACGCCTAGGTTGAAGGTCAAAGATAGGATCCGTCTGTACGGATTCATCTGATGCAAACAAGTCAATGTACTCCTGTCCAAAAGCCTGGAGCATCAGGTTGTCAGAGATTTTGCCGTAGCCAAAGTAGCTCTCTTCTGCGACAAGTTGCTTGATGTCATCAAGCAGCGGTATCTCGAGGGTTCTTGCCAATTGTGTCAGGACATCAAAGGCAAACCAATGATGATGGGCTGAGCCAGCTGTTGCGGCTGGTGTAAGCCTCACGCGTATAATGTGGTCGTAGGGCCCATATACGTAGATGTCCTTGGTGCGGTCGAACAAGAGCCTGGTACGAGTGGGCACAAAGGAAGCTGCAGGTCCAATTCCAACGTTCCATATCACCGGATGCTCCTGGCTCCACTCCCCGACCTTCTCTTCCAACGCTGGTAGATCAGTCCAATCTTTATAACCGAGGAGCCTCTCAGATAATACGCGTTTACTAGAAAACCTGCAGAAAGGAAAAATAGGGCCCTCATCAACAGGAATCTTGTTATTACTAATAGAGTTACTAATTACAGGTCTCAACAGAACCTCCATGTTACTTCTCACGAGACATAATCAACAATAACAGCCATAGGATCTATTGTGGTTTATAAAAAATTGCTCATATCTGCCATCATGAAAAACATAAAGTAACCACTAAACTTGCATCTAAATGGCAGCGCTCTCCTTTCTCTACCTGGGCCGCAGCCCATCTGAGCGTGGGAGCCAGTCGAGCCCACCCCGGCTCCTCCTCCTCCTCCTCCTCTCTCTCACTTCCAGGCAGGCCCTGCCACCTCCTCTCACTGACGGGTGGGCGCCACCAGTCAGCTCTATCTCCTTCCTCCCTCCGCCATCGACGCGCAGCCGCGGACCAAGCTCCAGCTCCCGCGTCTGCCGCGCAGACCAAGCCCCGTGCGACCGAGCCCTCCCCCTCCCCGTGTCCACAATGCCCACGCAGACCGAGCCTGTCTGTCAGCCGCGGGAGCATCGTCTCCAACGAACCCCGGGCGCCCACATGAGCCAGAGCTTTTCCTCGCTGCTACCTTGGTCCGCCATGATCCGAACCCCGCGCGCGAACTGAGGTTCACCAATCACCAGCGCCGTTAAAGGCGAGCCCCTGCGCTCACACCGCCTCCACCACACCGCTCCATGCCCTCTCTCCCGCACTGCAGCGCCGCCAGGAGAGCTTTGCCAAGCCGGAACCGCCGTCGTCAATCTCCACGGTTTGGCCATCTCCGACCCTACCTTCGCCTATACTGAATTCGCCTCATCCCGGCGATTCGTGCCCTGCATTCCTGTCCAGGAAAATGGCGGCAAGCTGGGGGAAATTCCTGGGCTCGCCGGAGCGTTTTCCCCGCCACCGTCCGCTTCTCCGCGTCGTCTCTCCTCTCCGTGCAGAACCGGACGCCATGAACCCCACTTGCGGCTGCGCGGTGACCTCCCTAATACAACCCACGCACCGTTGTAGTCTCCCGAGCTCTGTAGTATGAGATCCCCGTCGCACCGGCGAACTTCGCCGCGGGTGCCGCGCGAGAGCGCCGAGCTAGCAGCCCGGCCGTGCGTGCCCTGCTTTGCTCTTGTTAGCTTGATGATGCCATCGTCACGTCACGCACACATTATGGCTGTTTTAAAAAACAAATCCAGAAATACACCGCCTATATAATCGATCTCCACCGTTTCTTCGTTTTAATTCTGTTTTGGCTTGGTTTAAGTTGCGTTAGGTTCATATCGACGCGCTCTATACAATAGTGCTAATGTTTTTCATGTCACGTGTTTTTTATTTTATTAATTTAAATGCTAAATTGATTAATACTTATGCAATCGGATTTATAATTAAAAGCTATATAAGATTTATAACTCGGTAATTTTTACATAAAATATTAATGTGATTAGTTGGTTATATAAATGTGTTTCTAAATTCTAAGTTACTTAGTTTAAACACGCTGCATGTGTGATAAACTCGATAAGTGCTTTCACATACAATTTTTCTTTTGCAAAGATAGTTTAACTCGATTAAATTATATGACTTTGTTTATATATAAAATATGAGTAATTTTAACCCGGCTTTTGAATTAAATTATGTTTTGACTAACCTGGTTTTAATAACTTTTCACATGGTTTTGCTCAATTAAAATAAACCAAGCATTTAGGCTTTTTCTTTTATATAATATAAAAGTCTTGGTAGTCGTTTCTTTTTCAACCGTAGCTTAGCAATGAGCCCTCTTTTAGCACATTGTTTTTAAAGTTTTTGCTATGACTGATGTACTGTTCTTAGTTGCTTTAATTTCTTGTTTGTATGTTTCTCTATGCTTGGTGTTTGCTACGAGTAGAAGAGAACCGTACATAAGCGCCAAAGGCCGGAAGTTGCAGAAAAGAAGATCGAAGGTTCTACGAGGAGGTTACCATTAGTTGTAAAGTAAGTGAAAGGCAAGTATAGTATGGAATTATCCTTGTTGTCCTATTCACCTTAATAACATTTAATCATATGCATGTGTCTACCTTGATACCCGTAGAAATTTATCCTAGTTATTTTGATATCCTGATTCCTTGACACCTTAGGAAAATTTGCATATGGGTAGCTGATGCTAGTGCTCAATTAATTATGATCATGAACTGTAACTTGATTAATAAAATATGCAACAAAATATAAAAGATGCTTTTTAGCAACATGAATTAAAGGGTGAGAGCATTTGGCTTTATACATGATGCACTTGTCCTCCCTAAGGACTTATCTGTAAGTGATCACTCATTACTTATAGTACAACTATGAGTGCTATATGGCTCTGGCTTTAGTCAAGTATGAGGACCTTTTCTTGCTTGTTAGTGGACACCCAAAAGGACGCAAAAGGTGCTTGCCAAGATACGTATAGGACAGGCTCTGTTCCTATGTATGGCCATGAAGAAATTGTGCCATTCGAAAGGGGGTCCCTACATCTACTTGTTGATTGGAAACCTAGCGGCCCTAATTTGTTAGATGAACATTTGAAAGACTTCATAGTGAACCCTGTTGACCTTCCTTGGAAATAGGTCAAGAGGCTGATCACCTGAACGAAAGGGTAAATCACGACTCATGGGTAAATGTGTACAACCTCTGCTGTTGACGGCAGTTAATGTATATCATAAACCGTGAACCTACCTTGCATAAATGGTGAAAATGGATCAATATCATAGAATAGGAGGCTTAAACTGACAAATTCCATGAGTTTTGGTGAATCTGTGTTTCCAGCAGGATTAAATCAGGAAACCAGCAAGGAGGATCAAAACGTCATATAACATCAAACTTAACCGCGATGAAAACTACTCCAGAAGGTTTCCGAGGACACCAGAAGACACCACACCGCAGTGGACCCTGAGAGGATGACATGTGGGGCCTGCCAGTTGAAAGTCCTATGTTTGGTGTTGGTAATTAGTGACAATGCCTAAGTACTAATCCTATGCCTAAGTTGTATGTAGCATATGAGGATTAGTACATTCCAAGGTTGGTGGCAAGATGGACATGGTGATCATGATGGCCACACTTGGATTTGGACGCAACCCTACGTGATCAAGGCAAAGGTATATGCTTAAGGGTTGTATTTTAGTAACTAAGACACCTAGTGGGTGTGGTTACATTATAGGATAGATAGCCGTACTATAAAGAGGGGAATGACGCGGCTATTGAACTCCTAAGTGCCTCTAGGTGTGCATTTCATAATCATATGCATTTGAATAGAACTAATAATGCCTCAAAAAATGATTGTGAAAATGCTAACACACTCGCACATGGTGATGATCACTTGGTGGTGTTAGCACATTTGCGATGGCGGTGGAGTTTGAGCGGTGGAGAGGGTTTGGGGTCCTCTACGCCGGAAGTCGGAAATCAAACGGAAGCGAAAGGAGGTCACAGTGGTGACCGGACGCTGGACCGGACGCGGTCTCCGTTTGACCGGACGCGTCCGGTCAGCGTTCAGCGTCTGCACGAGTTTCAGTTTGTTGATCGGACGCGCGGTGCATCCGGTCATGACTGGCCGGACGCGTCCGGTCGTTGAGGGAGCTTACTAGACTCCAACCGGACGTGGGCACTGTGGCGTCCGATCAGTTCCCCAACGCGTCCGGTCGCTGTTTCGTTGTGCGCTGCTTAGGCTTGACCAGCGCGTCCGGTCAGTTACGGGACCAGCGGGTCCGGTCATTGCGTAGAGCGCGTTCGGTCGGTGCTTCGCGAGTAGCCATTGTGTGATCGGCGCGTCCGGTCAGTTGGACCAGCGCGTCCGGTCAGCGCGACTGCAGCTGTTTCTAGTGCGTAACAACTATATTCGAAGGGGTACGTCTATAAATACTCGTTGGCCGGCTCAAAGCTCTCTCTCTCTTGGACATTTGACATACTTGTGAGCACTTTGAGCTAACCAACTCCCCTCCCACTCATCTCTCTTGCTTCTTTGAATATTCGAAGTGAGATTGAGTGATCCAAGTGCATTTGCATTGTGAGATAGCATCTAGTTGGCACTTGGTGGTTGATTTGCTGCGAGATTCTTGTTTCTCTTGGTGGTTGCCGCCACCTAGACGGCTTGGAGAAGCTTGGAGGCGTTGGCAAGAGTTGGTGATTGTTCTTGGCCACCTCTGGTGATTGTGAGGGGTTTGTGCCTACCTCGGCGAAGCGCCAAAGGCAACATTAGTAAATTGCTCATGTCATTACAACCTTTTGCCATTTGGTAGGTTCTTGTGGTGCCTTTTGAGATGCTCGGTGTGAGACCGATTAGCCACCGAACCACGTGGTGCAGAGGGACACAACGGGGACTAGCGTGCCGGCAAGCACGTGAACCTCGGGATAAATCTTCGTGTCATCACTTTCATATTATGATTGATTGATCCTGGTGTTCGGTTGTCTTGGTATTCATTGTTGATCATATTGGTTGGCTCAATACTTCGCCCCTCGATGAAACTCTCCTAACTCAACTCCGCATTACTTTCTTAGTTATCTATGCTAGCTAGTTAGCTTTGCTAGAGTAGCTCTTTTGTGTAGCTTGCTAGTTGTAGTTGTAGTTACCTTCTCGGTTTGACTTGTGCGGTTGAGTGCCATTATACTAGAATTGTGAATTGGATAGGTGGCTTGCAAACACCCCGTAGGCTAAGCAAAACTCGCATCTCGCTATTTGTTGTGTTGATAAACTTGTTTAGCTTGTCTCTGTAGAAAATTTTAAAAGGCTATTCACCCCCTCTAGCCATCAAGACCTTTCAAGTGGTATCGGAGCCGTGGTCACCGTTTACAAGGCTTAACAACCTCGGTGCAAGATGGCTCAAGTTATGTTCAATCATGTTAATGGCAAGCCTCCATTCTTTGATGGCGTCTCTTCCTTTGATCATTGGAAAAGGAAGATGAAGCAATATCTAGGCAATATACATGAGAAGGTTTGGGATGTGACCAAAGAAGGATACATCATTCTTGATGAGGAAAATCTTACTCCAAATGACCGCATCAACAAACAATGCAACACGGCGGCACTTGACACAATCTACCGTGCCATTGATGATAAAGTATTTGAGCAAATCAAAGATCTTGAAAAGGCAAATGAGCTTTGGATAAGGCTTGAAGAAACATATGAAGGCACTTCAATGGTAAAAAGTGCCAAGCTATATATGCTCAAGGACAAGTTCTCCACTTTCAAGTTGAAGGATGATGAATCCATCCCGGAGATGTTCTATAGGCTCCAAGTCATTGTCAATGATCTCAAGGGGCTTGGAGAGAAGGTTGAGGATAAGGACTTCTCACACAAGTTCTTGATGTGCTTACCCAAGAAGTTTGCCACCTTGAGAAGAATGATCTTTAGAGAGGGATTGGACAAGGTTAAACCAACTGATGTGCTTGGAGATATAATGACCGATGCCCAATACAATGATGATGAAGATGAGGTAGAAGAGAAGAAGGAGACCAAGGTCAAGCAAGAGAAGCCCATTGCATTCAAGGCTTCATCTTCTAAGGGCAAGAGCAAGGTGGAGAGTGATGATGATGATCCATTCGATGATGAGACCATGGCCCTCCTAGTGCACAAGATGGGGAGGTTCATGAAGAAGAAATGATATGGTGCAAGAAAGAGAAGGGACTTCATGAAGGCAAAGGAGGTGCTTTGCTACAATTGCAATAGCCCCGATCATGTAGTGGCAAAGTGTCCCTATGAAGACAAAAGATATCATGATGGGGAGTTGAAGTTGAAGAAGAACAAGAAGGACAAGAAGGAGAAGAAAGAGAAGAAGAGCTTCACTATCAAGAAGAAGAAGAAGAGTGGTGGTTATGTGGTCACTTGGGATAGTGACAACTCCGATAGTAATGATGATGAAAGCTCTAGTGATGATGAGAGGACCACTCGGCGAGCCATTGCAAGCATCACCCTCTCCAACAAGTCATCCGTCTTCGACACTACATCGACATGCCTTATGGCCAAGCCTACCAAGGTAAAATATGATGATAGTGATGATGATTCTTGTGCTAGTGATGGTTGTAGGAGTGATGATGAGGAGGATGAGGACTACTCCAAGGATGATCAATTGGGCATAATAGATCAAATGAGCAAGGGCTACAAGAGGACAACCAAGAAGTGCAAAATCTTGGAGCAAGAGCTCATTGACAAGAGCAATGAAAATGATACCTTGATGGAGGAGCTTGTTGCTCTCAAAAAGAGTAAGGAGTGTAAAGGAATTGAACAAGAGCTAAAGCTCTTAGGAAATCCTTTGATGAGCTAGAGGCTTCTCGTGAGTGTCTAAAGGAAGACCACGAGGATCTTGAAATTGCTCACACTAGGCTTAAGGAAGCCCACTCCACTCTACTTGAGCTCATCAAGGAAAAGGACCTCATGTTGGAGAAGCTCATGAAGGAAGCTAAGGAGGAGCAAGCGATTATCACTTGTGATATTGGACTAACATGTGATATTATTGATGATTCTTTATTTGTTGGTCCTACTAATGCTTCATGTAGCTCATCATCATCCACCACAACCAACTCTACCTCTACTACTAGTGATTCATCACTTGTGGTTGAGAATGAGACTCTCAAGAGAGAGGTGGATGATCTCACCCGCGCATTAGGCAATGCCTATGGTGGGGATGCCCGCTTGCTAAAATGCTTGGGTAGCCAAAGGTTCTCTCTTAACAAAGAGGGTTTGGGCTATACTCCCAAGAAGGGCAAGGCGGCCTTTGCTACTCCAAAGTCTCGCTTTGTGAAGAGCAATGGTCGTTATTGCAATAGATGCAAGCAAGTTGGGCATCTAGAGATTAATTGTAGTAAAATGAACAAGAACAACAACAAGTTTCATGCTAAAATGGATTACATTCCTTTTGATTCTTGTTATGTGCTTACCAAGGGTGAGAAAGGTGTGCATGCTAGGTTTATTGGTACACCAATTGTGGGTCTAAAGAAGAAGGCCATATGGGTACCAAAGAGCTTAGTTACTAACCTCCAAGCACCCAAACAAGTATGGGTACCTAAGAAACATTAATTTATTTTGTAGGTAAATTACAAGGCCGGAGGAAGGCATTGGGTGCTTGATAGTGGGTGCTCTCAACATATGACCGGTGATTTAAGAATGTTCAACTCTCTCAAATCATGATAGTGGCATTGATAGTATCACATTTGGTGACAATAGCAAGGGTGATGTGAAGGCTCTTGGAAGGATTGCAATCTCAAATGATCATAACATTTCCAATGTGCTCCTAGTTGAAAAGTTGAACTTCAATCTTCTCTCGGTTGCTCAATTGTGTGATCTAGGTTTCAAGTGCATATTTGGTGTTGATGATGTGGAGATAGATAGTGTTGATGGCTCCAATTTGATCTTTAAGGGTTTTAGACATGAGAATCTATACTTGGTTGATTTCGATGCTAGTGACACTCAACTTTCAACATGCTTGCTCACCAAATCAAGTATGGGTTGGTTATGGCATAGAAGACTTGGTCATGTTGGCATGAAGCAATTGAACAAGTTAGTGAAGCATGACTTAGTTAGAGGCTTGAAGGATGTCACATTTGAGAAAGATAAGCTATGTAGTGCATGTCAAGCCGGAAAGCAAGTAGGCAACACTCATCCATTAAAAAGCATTATGAGTACTTCCAAGGCATTTGAGTTGTTGCACATGGATTTATTTGGGCCAACTACATACACAAGCATTGGTGGCAACAAGTATGGCTTTGTGATTGTGGATGATTTTACTAGATATACATGGGTATTCTTTCTTGGGGACAAGAGTGATGTATTTGACATATTCAAGAAGATCATCAAGAGAGTGCAAAATGAGCTTGAGACCACAATCAAGAAAGTAAGAAGTGACAATGGAAGTGAGTTTAGAAACACAAGAGTTGATGAGCTATGTGAGGAGCTTGGAATCAAGCATCAATTCTCGGCCAAGTATACACCTCAATCCAATAGCCTAGTTGAGAGGAAGAATAGAACTTTGATTGATATGGCAAGATCAATGCTGAATGAGTATAATGTGAGTCATTCATTTTGGGCCGAAGCAATCAACACAGCTTGTTTCTATAGCAACCGCCTCTATTGCCACAAGTTCCTAGAGAAAACACCATATGAGATCTTCAATGGAAGAAAGCCCAACATTGCATACTTTCAGGTATTTGGTTGTAAATGCTATATCTTAAAGAAGGGCTCTAGATTGAGCAAGTTTGAGAAGAAATGTGATGAAGGATTCTTACTTGGTTACTCCACTACTAGCAAAGCTTATAGAGTTTGGAATTTGGCTAGTGGTTTACTTAAGGAAGTTCATGATGTTGAGTTTGATGAAACAAATGGCTCTCAAGATGAGGAAAATAACTTGGATGATGTGAGAGGAACTCAATTGACCAATGCTATGAAAGAAATGGATATTGGTGATATTAGGTCGAAGCAAGCGATTGATGTGGATGACAACAAAGATCAAGTGCTCCAAAGTCCAATTACACAAGCTAGTGGCTCTCTAATGCAAAATCAAGCTAGTACATCATCTCAAGTGCAACAAGATCAACAAGTGGCTAGTTCATCATCTCCGACTCATGATCAACATCAACATCCAAGCAATCAAGTCCAAGTGCTTCAACCAACTAACATTGCAAGAGATCATCCATTGGATTCCATCATTGGTGACATACAAAGGGGAGTTCAAACTAGATCAAGATTGGCATCATTTTGTGCTCACTCTTCTTTTGTGTCAATGGAAGAACCCAAGGACATTGACAAAGCATTGAGAGATCTGGATTGGGTAAATGCAATGCATGAAGAGCTCAACAACTTCAAGAGAAATGAAGTATGGGAACTAGTTGAGAGGCCTAAGGATCACAATGTCATTGGAACAAGATGGGTCTTTCGCAACAATCAAGATCAAGATGGAATAGTAGTAAGGAACAAAGCAAGACTAGTGGCTCAAGGTTACACACAAATAGAGGGTCTTGACTTTGGTGAAACTTATGCCCCGGTTGCAAGATTAAAAGCAATTAGGATCTTACTTGCCTATGCTTGTGCTCATAATATCAAGCTATATCAAATGGATGTGAAGAGTGCATTTCTCAATGGGTACATTCAAGAGGAGGTGTATGTGGAGCAACCTCCCGGTTTTGAAGATGACAAGAAATCCAATCATGTCTACAAATTGAGAAAAGCTTTGTATGGATTGAAGCAAGCACCTAGAGCATGGTACGAAAGATTGAGGGACTTCTTGCTAACCAAAGGATTTGTCATGGGCAAAGTGGATACTACTCTCTTCACCAAGAAGATTGGGAAAGACTTGTTTGTATTGCAAATATATGTTGATGATATCATATTCGGTTCAACCAATCAAGATTATTGTAATGAGTTTGGAAAAATGATGGCAAAGGAATTTGAAATGTCAATGATCGGTGAACTTAGTTTCTTTCTTGGACTTCAAATCAAACAAATGATGGAAGGAACATTTGTGAGCCAAACCAAGTACCTCAAAGATATGCTCAAGAAGTTTGGCATGGAAGATTCAAAGGGCATTACAACTCCAATGGGCACTAGTGGAAGCTTGGATAGTGACAAGAGTGGCAACATGGTGGATCAAATGCTATATAGATCAATGATTGGTAGCCTACTCTATGTGACGACATCAAGGCCCGATGTGATGTTTACTGTATGTATGTGTGCAAGATTTCAAGCCTCACCAAGAGAAAGTCATTTGAAGGCAACAAAGAGAATATTGAGATATTTGAAGCATACACAAGATGTTGGATTATGGTATCCCAAAGGTGCAAGCTTTGAGCAAGTTGGATATTCGGATTCCGACTATGCCGGTGACAAAGTGGAGAGAAAGAGCACTTCTGGGACTTGTCAATTGTTGGGAAGATCACTTGTCTCATGGTCATCCAAGAAGCAAAATAGTATTGCACTATCTACCGCCGAAGCCAAATACATCGCTGCGGGTAGTTGTTGTGCACAAATCTTGTGGATGAAGGCAACATTGAAGGATTTTGGAATTAATTTCAAGAATGTGCCATTGCTATGTGACAATGAAAGTGCCGTGAAGCTAACCAACAATCCGGTTCAACATCAAAGAACAAAGCATATTGATGTTCGTCATCATTTTATTAGAGATCATCAACAAAAGGGTGACATTGCTATTGAGAGTGTGGGCACCGAAGATCAACTAGACGATCTATTCACCAAGCCACTTGATGAGAAGAGATTTCACAAGCTAAAGAATGAGTTGAACATAATTGACTTCTCCAACATGAGTTGATGCACCCCATATATGACATGCCTCTCCTTCGAGCCCCAAGGTATAATTGGTTGACATGTCATACATTCTATACTAAGGACATGTTTAGTGCATCTAGTCATGATTTCTTATGTTCTAGACTCATTCATGAAAATCAAATGAATTTGAAGTTTATATGGTGCCACTATTGTTTCCATGGCTTGTATGATCTAGTGGTAGCATATAACTTGTTTAAGTAGCTTGTGATCCTAAGTGTTTAATCTAGAAAGCTTGTCTTAATATTTGCTTCAACATGGTGCATGATAAACCTTTTAGTGAGGTGTGAAGAAGCTTGCCCTTGGATCAAACCGAAGCATTTTACTTATGCAAGCAATCTAGGTTGAACCACAAACTTGATCCTCACCCCATAATTCAACATGATAATCTATCTAAAATTGGTCCCTTGTGGTCATTGGTGCCAAAGGGGGAGAAAATATCATTCACAAAGATAGATTCTAAAGGGGGAGAAAACCTAAAAGGGAACATTGATAAAAGAAGGGGATCAACTAAAATTTTGATCACACAAGTAGGGGGAGCAAGCTCTTAAACATGAATGTTGCATTTCCATGTGCACTTCATATGTATGATGCATAGTTATGCATTTCTTTTTCTTCGATACATTGCTTGTGTGGTGACTTGCTAGTATAATTTGAATGATGTATTGAAGTACTAGCATGAATAGGAAGTAGTTAGATTTTTCTTGCTTCATGTTTTCCAAAGTGGTACTAGAGCCTTGCTTATAATGTTGATCTCACGAGGTTTCTAGTTATGCTTGTGCTTTTCCAAGTGTTATCTAACTACACAAGGTGCTAAGATGGTGTTTATCGCTACTCCGATGGTATCACGCTTCAAAGGTCTATAATCTAAAACACTTAGCACCTATTGGTAGTCAATGCTCCTATATTTTCCTATCTTAGCATGTATGCTTCCTAAATCCAAACATATAGCATACATGTAGGGGGAGCCATTGCTATCAATTTGAATTCATGTTCACAT
Source organism: Saccharum spontaneum (assembly GCA_022457205.1). Taxonomy (NCBI): domain Eukaryota; kingdom Viridiplantae; phylum Streptophyta; class Magnoliopsida; order Poales; family Poaceae; genus Saccharum; species Saccharum spontaneum. The sequence goes on from CM039598.1 coordinate 14,848,835, forward strand.
GTCCATAATTCTTACACATAGTAATATACTTGGACAATGTGACAAGGGTTCAATCAAAATTCTATCATAATATCTTTGTGAAAGGGTTGTCACCAATTACCAACAAGGGGGAGATTGAAAGTCCTATGTTTGGTGTTGGTAATTAGTGACAATGCCTAAGTACTAATCCTATGCCTAAGTTGTATGTAGCATATGAGGATTAGTACATTCCAAGGTTGGTGGCAAGATGGACATGGTGATCATGATGGCCACACTTGGATTTGGACGCAACCCTATGTGATCAAGGCAAAGGTATATGCTTAAGGGTTGTATTTTAGTAACCAAGACACCTAGTGGGTGTGGTTACATTATAGGATAGATAGCCGTACTATAAAGAGGGGAATGACGCGGCTATTGAACTCCTAAGTGCCTCTAGGTGTGCATTTCATAATCATATGCATTTGGATAGAACTAATAATGCCTTGAAAAATGATTGTGAAAATGCTAACACACTCACACATGGTGATGATCACTTGGTGGTGTTAGCACATTTACGAAGGCGGTGGAGTTTGAGCGGTAGAGAGGGTTTGGGGTCCTCTCTCCGGACACACTCGCAAATGATTCAGGCGTTTTCGAGGAGTTGAAACGACTATTTTCCACTATGCCGGAAGTTGGAAATCAAACGGAAGCGAAAGGAGGTCACAGTGGTGACCGGACGCTGGACCAGACGTGGTCTCCGTTTGACCGGACGCGTCCGGTCAGCGTTCAGCGTCTGCGCGAGTTTCACTTTGTTGATCGGACACGCGGTGCGTCCGGTCATGACCGACCGGACGCGTTCGGTCGTTGAGGGAGCTTACTGGACTCCAACCAGATGCGGGCACTATGGCGTCCGGTCAGTTCTCCAACGTGTCCGGTCGCTATTTCGTTGTGCACTGCTCAGGCTTGACCAGCGCGTCCGGTCAGTTACGGGACCAGCTGAAAGCCCAAGTTTGGTTTTGGTAATTAATGACACCAAGTTGCTAATGCCATGTGTTAAGTATTTTGAGTTAGGCATAAGCAACACATGTGATGAAGGTGTACGTGGCAAGGAGTGGTGGCCACAAGATCACAAAGAGATGGTGCATGGACATGAAATGTTGATCATGATGGAATGCACATAAAATGATGGACATGATGATCAAGTGGAAGAGAAGGATCTAAGAGCGCAAGGCAAAGGTATAACCATAGGGTTTTCCTTTTGCCGGTCTAAGATGAGTAGAGAAGTGATTGACCGGGTTTAGGATACATAGCCGACTATCAAGAGGGGCAATCACGGTTAGCTCGGGAATCAAGTGCCACTAGATCAATGTCTTGAGCATATGCATTAGGATCTAGTTGAGAGCTAACATAACGCCTTGAAAAATGACTGTGAAAATGCTAACACACATGCACATGGTGTTGTACACATGGTGGTGTTGGCACTTTTGCAAAGGCGGTGGTGTTTGAGCGGTAGTAAGGGGTTTAGGGTTCGCTCTCCCTCAAGGCGTTTTCGAGGAAATGAAATGCCTATTTTCTATTGCGCCGGAGGCGAGAAAAGGTGGCGAAAGTCCAAATTATTTTTCACTGAAAAACTGCGATCGGACGCTGCACCGGACGCGGTCTCGGTTTGACCGGACGCGTCCGGTCAGTTCAACGCAGCGCGCTTAGGGTTTGTGACCGGACGCTGGTCTGGCCTGACCGGCGCGTCTGGTCAGTTCACCTGTGCGCAGAAGTGGAGCACGCGACCGGCGCGTCCGGTCCCTCACGGAACCGGAGCGTATGGTCAGATGTCCAGAGGGGCGGAGTGCTGATCGGACGCGCGGCGCGTCCGGTCACGTACGATCGGACGCGTCCGGTCTCGACGAGAGCTTATTGGAACGCGACCGGACGCTGGCACTGTCGCGTCCGGTCAAACGTTTGAGCGCGTCCGGTCATGGCAACGGATAGTTCTGACGTGCACTGTTCATGCTTGTCCTGTAGTGACCGGACGCGTCCGGTCACCCTGACCGGAACGTCTGGTCAGCACGATTTGAACTGCGTCGTCCGGTAACGGCTAGCTGCGTACCCCTTCATTATAAATAGACGTTGGCCGGGGTTTGACGGTAACTCTTGCACATTTTGAGACCAAGAGACATCCTTTGAGCTAGAGAACAACCCCTCCACTCATCTCTTTGCTTGGTTGCACATCTTGAGTGAGATTGAGTGAGATTCAAGTGCATTGCTTGAGAGTTGCATTCTAGAGGCACTTGATCTTCGAGTTGTTGCGGATTTCTTGTTACTCTTCCATGTTTCCCGACACGGTAGACGGCTTGGAGCAGCGGAGGTGATTGAGCTCGCAATTGGAGATTGTTGGAGCCCTCACCAAGTGTTGTAAGGTGTTCTTGATCTTTCCCCGTGGGAGTTCGCAAATTGGATACTCTAGTGGAGCTCGTGGCTTGGAGGATCCCCATCTTGTGTGCGGTTGTGCGGCGCCCGCCGAGGGCTCAACTCTTGATAGTTGATTAGCTCGCGAACCGACAAGTGGGTGCATCGCCACAACGAGGAGTAGCTTGCCGGGAAGCAAGTGAACCTCGGTAAAAATCTTGTGTCATCTCTTTGCCGAGGATTTCTCTTGTGGTTGATCTTTGTGATTGATTCTTCGAGTGCATTACTTCTCTACATCGTTGGTATAAGAATCAAGTCACTTGCTCTTTACTTTCTTGTACTAGTTCTAGTGTAGTTTGCTTAGTGTAGCTTTTATCACATAGGAGTAAGTAGCTTAGTGACTTAGCCTTGTTGGTGTGTATTAGAGATCATAGCCTTGCTTCACTAGAATTGTATAGGTGGCTTGCATAGTGTAGTTGAGCTAGTGCTAGAATAAGCTTAGCCACCTTTTATACTAACGTGGTTGTTTAGTGAAGCTTGTAGAATTTTAAATAGGCTATTCACCCCCCTCTAGCCATTTGGACCTTACACCAGCGCGTCCAGTCATTGCGTAGAGCACGTCCGGTCGGTGCTTCGCGAGTAGCTGTTGTGTGATCGGCGCGTCCGGTCAGCGCGACTGCAGCTGTTTCTAGTGCGTAACGGCTATATTCGAAGGGGTACATCTATAAATACTCGTTGGCCGGCTCAAAGCTCTCTCTTGGACATTTGGCATACTTGTGAGCACTTTGAGCTAAGCAACTCCCCTCCCACTCATCTCTCTTGCTTCTTTGCATATTCGAAGTGAGATTGAGTGATCCAAGTGCATTTGCATTGTGAGATAGCATCTAGTTGGCACTTGGTGGTTGATTTGCTGCGGGATTCTTGTTTCTCTTGGTGGTTGCCGTCACCTAGACGGCTTGGAGCAGCTTGGAGGCATTGGCAAGAGTTGGTGATTGTTCTTGGCCACCTCCGGTGATTGTGAGGGGTTTGTGCCTACCTCGGCGAAGCGCCAAAGGCAACATTAGTAAATTGCTCGTGTCATTGCAACCTTTTGCCATTTGGTAGGTTCTTGTGGCTCCTTTTGAGAGGCTCGGTGTGAGACCGATTAGCCACTGAACCACGTGGTGAAGAGGGACACAACGGGGACTAGCGTGCCGGCAAGCACGTGAACCTCGGGATAAATCTTCATGTCATCACTTTCATATTGTGATTGATTGATCCTGGTGTTCGGTTGTCTTGGTATTCATTGTTGATCATATTGGTTGGCTCAATACTTCGCCCCTCGATGAAACTCTCCTAACTCAACTCCGCATTACTTTCTTAGTTATCTATGCTAGCTAGTTAGCTTTGCTAGAGTAGCTCTTTTGTGTAGCTTGCTAGTTGTAGTTTTAGTTACCTTCTCAGTTTGACTTGTGCGGTTGAGTGCCATTATACTAGAATTGTGAATTGGATAGGTGGCTTGCAAACACCCCGTAGGCTAAGCAAAACTCGCATCTCGCTATTTGTTGTACTGATAAACTTGTTTAGCTTGTCTTCGTAGAAAATTTTAAACGGCTATTCACCCCCCCTCTAGCCATCAAGACCTTTCACCGGTCCCACTACCATGCCGCCCGGCCTCCTGTGGGGTTCACTCATCAAGAGCTTCCAGGATGTTCCTCCACCGCCTCCTAGGATTGCATCTATGCCATTCTTTAAGTCAGTTTGATCCAAGGGCTCACGTTGCAGCCCCAGGGCTATAAATACAGGCATGCACCCCCTTGAAGAGAAGCCAAGTCTGGATCCTGAGAGCTGAAAAGCCGGGAGCCCTAATTCATATTTCCACCAGGATCTAGGGCTAGCAATCAAGAGAAGATTAGTCCTCCATAGGATCTAGTCTTGTATTAGAGATAGAGAGATAGAGTGAGAGAGTAGAGTTTTGGTGGAGTTCTGACCTGTCGGTGCTCTCTCTACGGTTGTACTCTGGCGGAATCAAGTTCTACTGGAGCTCGCTTTTGAGATTTCTCTGGTAATCGACTTCTGATTCAAGTAAGCATCTTGTTCATATTGTTCTTCAAGTTTACGACTCTCTTTTCAGTGCTTTGATCTTGGTGGCTCTAGATTAAAGTAGTATTCGTAGTGTAAGCGTGTTGCTTAGACTAGGGTTACTCGTAAATGAACCCTCATTTTTCGGATCGGTGGTAGCTCGCGAAGGTGACTTTTATAGATTCATTGAATCCTCTGTAGTCCATCTCCCATTAATAGGACTAGCAGGAATTTGATCGCTTGTAGGGAAGAAACTCTGAATTTGTTTCTTATAAAACATCTCCCACAATAGAACCAGCAGGAATTTGATCGCTTGTAGGGAAGAAACTCTAAGTGTGTTCCTTAAAAGACATCTCCCACGATAGAACAATAGAAGACAAAGCTTACCGAGATTGAAACTAGACATATCTTAGTAGTTTCCTTTATATTCCTATTTTCTGACCTTGATTGTGAAGTTGGGTTAAGACTAAGACTTAGTTATTCTCACTAACTGTTCCTTTGGGTTCGATATTAAAACTAGGTTATTCTTGGTGAAGTGCTACAATAGTATAATATCTGTGCACTTGCGGATATATAATCTCTCTGTGTGCATTTAATTTATACCAATAAGCATTTCTGGCTCCGTTGCCGGGGAACGGTTTGCTGAGTTAACTTTGAGTCTAGTTTAATCTTCTATTATACTTTTATCTTTTCTTTTATCTTTACCTTTTATCATGGATCTAGTATCCACCCGTCTCTACCAATATGGAGCACCCATGGGCACCAGCCTAAAGCCAGTAGAATCTTCCAAACCTATCTTAGCCCCTGGCTATGAGCTATGCCCACAGTTAATCAACATGGTTTAGTATCAACCTTTTCTGGCGAAGTAGATGAAAACCCCTATTCCCACCTACGTGAGTTTGAGCAGACCTGTGCATGTCTACACATTGAAGGCATGTCAGATGAGACCATAAGATGGAAGCTTTTTCCTTTCTCTTTGATGGGAGAAGTTAAACGTTGGTATAAGCTCACCATCAGGAATAGCCAAGGAGATTGGGGAGCACTGTGCTCTAATTTTTGCTTAGAATTCTTCCCCACCTATAGGGTAGTTAAACTTCGTGTAAAGGTTCTAACTTTTAAACAAAAGAAGAGAGAATATCTAGGCATGGCATGAGAACGCTTTAACACTCTTCTTAATTCTGGCCCTGACCTTACCATTCTAGAACCTATTCTTCTCCAACACTTCTTCATAGGCCTTACTAGAAAAACCATAGAATACCTCAATACGGCTTCAAGAGGTTCGTTCATGCATGTCTCCGCTGAAGAGGCGAGAAGCATTCACATGAAAGTCTTGCAAGACCTTCCTGAAGAAAGAGAGAATTTGTTAGAAGAAGAATCCCAATTAGCTGAACCCAAATTTTTACTAAAACCATCACCAACTTCAGCTATTCCAGATCTCGAACCGTCGGAAAAGGAGAAAACTCCAATTTTGGATTTTATGCTTGAATTCGAGGATGAACTTTTTGCCAAATATGGAAAATCTCGAACTACCACGTAATGAATAAACCTCAGCAGCCTAGAAAATCATCATCTGTAGAAGCTTTAGACCCTTTTCAGGAAGTCTTCCGTAAAAAGACAACAAAAGACCTAGTGTCCATCATGAGCGATGAATGGTTAGAAGAATCAGAGCTTTCTCCCGAAGTAATTTTCTTACATTCACCCTCTATGACCATTTATTGCCAAATTAACAATGATTCTTTCGATGCCTTTTACAATCCGGTTATGGGTGTCAATATCATATCTTCGATTTTTGCAAATTCATTAAAAGACATGCCATTAGCCCCAACAACCAAGTTGTTAAAAAGTCTTTCAGGACACTTTATCCCAAGTTTGGGAATTCTTTGTGCCCTTTCTATCTTAGTAAATGGAACCAAAGTGCACTTGAATTTCTATATCTTTGATGTTATGGAATTTCACCTATTGATAGGACAACCAATAGAAAGACTCATCCATTAAGGAAAAAAGGGAAAGTTGAACACAAGACTTGAGAAAAATTTTGAGCTCTATGTGCCCTTCACTCACTCTCTTAATGCTAAAATTGAGCCAATTCCTGAGCTAGACCCAGTGGAAGAGGTTAAGGTTGCATCTCTTGATGATTTGATTGAACCCAACCTTGAAGATGATGCCTAGTTCTTCATCGATGAGGAAGAAGACGAAGGCCCCATAGAACCCGAACCTCTTGATGAATTGCTAGAACCGCCTAAGCCCTCCATTGAGCTTAAACCGCTGTCTTCTGGTCTTAGATATGCTTTTCTTAATAATAATCAGGATTCTCCTATGATCATAAGTGATAAACTCTCACAGGAAGAAATTTTACGCTTGCTAACTATCTCAGAAAAGCATTGTTCTGCTTTTGGCTATTCAGTTCAAGACCTTATGGGAATCAGCCCTGTTCTTTGTACCCATCGTATTCCTATAGATCCAGATTCTATACCTTCTAGGGAGCCACAGCGTAGGCTTAACAATACGATGAGAGAGGTTGTTAAGAAAGAGGTCTTAAAACTCTTGCACTCCAGGATCATCTATCATGTGCCACAAAGTGAGTGGGTCAGCCCTATTCAAGTTGTGCCTAAAAAGGGGGCATGACTGTTGTTAAAAATAAAAAGAATGAATTAATCCCTCAAAGAACTATCACTAGTTGGTGGATGTGCATTGATTACCAAAAACTTAACAGGGCAACAAAGAAAGATCACTTTTCGTTGCCCTTCATTGATAAAATGTTAGAGCGACTGGCGAACCACTCTTTCTTTTGTTTTCTTGATGGGTATTCAGGTTATCACCAAATTCCGATTCATCTAGATGACCAAAGCAAAACCACTTTTGCATGTCCATATGGAACATATGCTTATTGTAGAATACCTTTTGGATTATATAATGCTCTAGCTTCTTTTCAAAGATGCATGATGTCTATATTTTCTAATATGATTGAAGAAATCATGGAAGTTTTCATGGATGACTTTTCTGTTTATGGAAAAACTTTTGATGGTTGTCTTGAAAATTTAGACAAGGTTTTGTAAAGATGTGAAGAAAAGCACTTAGTCCTTAATTAGGAAAAATATCATTTCATGGTTAGAGATGGCATAGTGCTTGGACACTTGGTGTCCGAAAGAGGGATTGAGGTAGATAGAGCTAAAATTGAAGTAATTGAACAACTACCTCCACCTATAAATATCAGAGGGATCCTAAGCTTTCTTGGTCATTGTGGTTTCTACCGCCGATTCATAAAAGATTTTTCACACATTGCTAGACCACTGACAAATCTTTTGGCTAAGGATGTACCCTTTGAATTTGATGATGCATGCTTAAAATCTTTTAATATTCTCAAAGAAGCACTCATCTCTACACCAATCATTCAACCCCCTGATTGGTCGCTACCTTTTGAAATCATTTGTGATCCTAGTGATTATGTTGTGGGGGCAGTTTTGGGACAAACGAAAGATAGAAAGCATCATGCAAGTGATTATGCTAGCAAAACTCTGACATGACTGCAACTTAATTATGCAACAACTGAAAAGGAACTTTTGACTATTGTTTTTGCTATTGATAAGTTTAGATCTTACTTAGTAGGAGCTAAGGTGATTGTTTATACTGATCATGCTGCTTTGAAATACCTGCTCACTAAAAAGATGCTAATCCAAGATTGATAACATAGATTTTGCTACTCCAAGAATTTGATTTAGAAATAAAAGATAAAAAGGGAGTAGAAAGTTCTGTTGCCGATCACTTGTCTAGAATGCAGGAACTACCCATCAATGATTCACTGAGGGACGACATGCTCTTCAAGATCACCAGATTGGACCCCTAGTATGCGAATATTATCAATTTTATGGTTGCAGGGTATGTACCACCAAGGGAGAACAAAAGGAAGCTTGTCTACGAAAGTCGTCTCCACATATGGGATCCACCACACCTCTTCAGAGCCTGCTTTGACGGCTTGCTCAGAAGATGTGTATCGGTGGAAGAAGGCATCAAGATTATTGAACGATGCTACTCATCACCATATGGAGGACTTATGGGGAATTTCGCACTCATGCAAAGATTTGGCAGAGTGGATTCTTTTGGCCAACCATGTATGAAGACACGAAGGATTTCATGAGAGGATGTGGAGCATGTCAAAGGCACGGGAATATCAATTCAAGAGATGTCATGCCATTCATCAACAACCTTCAGACAGAGCACTTCGATGTCTAGGGAATTGACTATATGGGACCATTCCCAAAGTCAAAGAACTATGAGTACATCTTGGTGGCAGTTGACTACATCTCCAAGTGGGTTGAAGCCATACCATGTAGAGCTGCTAATGCAAAGAACTCCAAGAAGATGTTTGAAGAAATAATATTTCCAAGATTCAGAGTTCTGAGGATGGTGATTAGCGATGGAGGAACTCACTTCACTGATAAGCGCTTTCATAGATACTTAATGAAGCATGGGATCCGCCACAATGTTGCTATTCCATACCACCCTCAGACAAGTGGCTAGGTAAAGACATCCAACAAGCTAATCAAGAATATTCTGTAAAAGATAGTCGACGAAATGGGAATTGCATGGAAAGAGCAATTACTCAATGCACTATGGGCTTACAGAACGGCTTATAAGACACCATTGGACATGTCACCATATCAGTTGGTCTGTGGAAAGACCTGTTATCTACTTGTGGAGCTAGAATTCAAAGCTCACTAGGCCATCAGGCAATGGAACATGGACTTTGAAGCTGTAGGAGTAAAGAGGAAGATGTAACTCTCTGAGTTAGATGAATGGAGTGAACGAGCATATCACAACTCCAAGATATACAAGGAGAGAACCAAAAGATGGCATGATAAGAGGATCAAGAAGGATTTTGCACCCAAAGATAAGGTATTACTTTTTAATTCTAGGCTTAAATTATTTGGGCACGGAAAACTTCAAAGCAAGTGGGAAGGACCATTTACGGTGGTAAACACTTCATCGCATGGAGCGATAACTCTTCAAACCACGAAGGTACGTTATGCAAGGTAAATGGCCACCATCTCAAAATCTTTTTAGAACCTGAACAACCATTTGAGGTTGTTGATGAGGTGGATTTTTAGATTTTTACCTTAATTACACCACCGCCATCAACCGTTATGAGATATATTGCGAAAATATGATTTTCAGGGATAGAAACAAGTTAGAAACCCACGTGAGAAAGTCACCCTGAGGGGATGACCTGTGGGACCGGCTGGCCCCATCCCTATGCTGGGTAGCCCCCTGTCAGTCCCTCTCGTCCTCCACTGACTCTCTCTACACTCTTCCATGATAAGATCGTGTATATTTTGGATCCATTTGCATATTCGCTCGTACGGAGCCTCTAGGGATAAGATTTTGACCCCTACTGCAAGATGAACCCCCCTATATAAACAAACCCCTGCCTGCCTCCTTCCTCATTCCATCCAAGCCTCCTCTCTTCCATTGCAGAGTTCTCCTCCTCTCTAGATCTAATGACCAGAAAAGAGATCATCCTTTTCAGAGTCGACCTCAACAAACTCCTCCTAGGGAAGACTCTCTTGCCATCATCCCAATAGAAGAACCTCTGCCTCTCGCTGTCATGCCTACGAAGCAAGTAGCTGCAGTACTGCCAAGAAGAAGCTAAGGCAATCCTACTTTGCTCAAGTTCGTCAGCCAACGCTTCCTCCACCTCAAGATCGTCTATTCCTGAAGGATGCGCCAAAGGGACCAAAGTTCGCCGTACCAAAGGATGTCAAGCTCTTACCTCCAAGATCCAATGAGACGTAGTGGGTGTCAAGACCAACAAGCTTGGAGAAGTCAGTTGTGTGAAGTACACAACTACCACTCCCCGAGTTTCTCTTGATGGTATTCGAGTAACACTAGGCCAAGTCAAATTCATTCCACCAAGGGAGACGCCCAAGAGACCTCCTCCACCATTGGAACGAGAAGAGAAGCGTCTGAAGATAACCATCGCGATGTTAGAGACAAGGATTGACCATATTTCCCAGACCGTTACATCTCTCCAACAACAGAATACTCTCCTTATTAGGATTGTAGATGCTCTGAATAAGAAGATAGAATTAGAAAGTATTAAGCGAAAGAAATTAGAGAAGTAGATCGAACTTCTTTCCAACTATGTTGGGAAGAAAAGAGAGAGTTGAGAGTTAGCAATTGATAATAAGGCACAAGTTTTAGTTAGGTTAAAGTTTTTAGGTTTGTTGCTTGAAATGTTAGGTTCGTCGCTAGCTCAGTTGTTAGATCGATTAAAGTTAGGTTGAATTTTGTGATTTGTAACAAAGTGCCTTATTTAATCATTAAAGGAGATTTGTTATCAAGATTACCTGTTCTCTATCTTTGTTTTTGGATATGTGTTTGTCTCCACATGTTGTGCAGAAAGGTTATACAGAAAAACAAGTGTGGGGGAGACACATTGCGACAACAGAACGAAATTTAATCGGGAAATTCATAAATTATGGAAGGTAATTAACCAAGGACCACGTATGACAAAGCGGGCCTTGAGAGGCCACCAGAGCAGGCCGCCTGGCATCCCCTATGGGCCAGCTGGCCCACTACCTCGCCGTCTCACCCAATGCTTTGTCCACAGTCAGGTTTGAGCCCAATACACTATTTTCATATGTTTCGTTTTCCGTTTCGAACCGAATTGAAAATCATATAATAAAACAACTTGAACCACGAGGAAAGATTATTTCAATCATGACTTACGGATAGACTTACATAATACTTTTCCTAAAAGTCTTGCTACTGTTGGGAACTTATTTTTAGGGACCTCATGTCACTTAAGTTGTTGTGGAATGAGATATAGTAGAATAAGAGAACTTCTACTACTACAAGTACTAATCCTACTAGTACTACTCCTCCTCCTACTTCTACTACTACTCCTACTACTTCTACTACTCCTAGTACTCCTACTACTACTTCCCCTACTTCTACTACTCCTACTTCTACTACTACAAGTACTAATCCTACTAGTACTACTCCTACTACTTCTACTACTCCTACTACTCCTACTACTAATACCTTGTATACAAAATCTTAAAGTCATGGAACGGTGAAAGTTTATCTTATTTTGACACTGTAAGCATGAATATGGTTCATACGTTGTTTTTCAAGGTGAAATACAAAATAATAAGTTAACTTATTGTGTTTCATTCACAGAGGTCACATTCAATGAGGTGAAATTCTTAATGGACATTTTGAAGATTAACACGAATGAATGTATACATAATGTGACTTAAAATATATATAAAACTCGTTGTCTTATTTATCTTCATATTTAGATCCAATCCTCAAGTGTCGCCGTTGCGTTAGCACGGGCATATTACTAGTTTTTATAATTGATGGCACGAGTTTAGTTTTTATTTATTATTTGGCTTAATGAAAAAGTTCCATATGTTTAGCTGAAAAAAGCGGCGCCCGAAAAAGTTGATACCGCCAAAATTTTCAGCTTAAGCGCCTAAACCCTCCACTCCCGATAATTATGCCCCCTCCCTAATAAAATTGATGGCAGAGCGGTTCGCATCCCATCTAATCCTACTCAGAGCCGCTATGGCGAAGGCCGCACGCACGCCGTCTTCTACTCCCGCTAGGTCTCCGTCGCCGCCGCCGGCCCCGAAGCCCTCCGCCAAGTCATCCACGTCGCAGCCTCGACCCCAAAGGCCCTCCGCCAAGTCATCTCCGTGGCCGCCGCCTGCCCGGAGGCCAACCACAAGGACGAATCCGTCGCCGCCGGGAGCCCGGAGGCGCCTACCAGAGGTGTCGCCGTCGGCGCTGCCTGCACGGAGGCCCTCCAGCAGGATGTCACCGTCGCCGCCGGGAGGCCGGAGGCGGCCCGCAGGGATCTCGCCGTCGCCGCAGCCTCCCCGGAGGCGCTCCACAAGGCGTTCGCCGTCGCCGTCTCCTCCGTCCAAGAGATTGGCGTCTCCTCCGACAAACAGGAGGAGGACCAGAGGTTCCAGCCCTGAAGATGCCCATGGCCAAGAAGATGTCCCCGACAAGATCACAATAGAACCGCCGCCCAGGTCAATTTTTTAAATCTATTTGTTCTATTTAAGCTCTGCCTTGAAATTGCTTATGCACGTGTTACAAATTATATTATCAAAGTTGTTTACAGTAAGATGCAGATGATATTGCTTACGCATTAGCAGGTTCCTATCACAAATTGCATTTTTTTAACATCTGATGGTGTATGTATCAATTAGAGGTCATTTTTCTTCTCAGTTAATTCTTAAGTATAAACAGAATTATGTTCTTGTAATTGTCTATCCAATGAATGGTATGTTTTGTACTAATGAGTCAATAAAAATGCAGACCACTGTTTTACATATCCTAATACAATATCTTAAATGATTTGCGGTTTACATTATTTTGTAGTAGAACGGGAGAAATATGGAAAGTATATATTGTTTTCATGGGGGGGAAAATGGACCAGCATCGAGGCATATTGGACATGGACCGTTCTAGAATTACCTTTGCAAACTTAATAAGATACAAAGTTCAGTGTGGTTATTCGGCGAGGGACTTCATGTTCTATTTGAAGAGAAATGGAAACGATACAGCTGAGCTGTATCCTGTAGATCACGAAGAAGATGTATTCACAATGGTACATCAAGGGATAGAAGAGAAGACATGTAGGTTAATAGTTTCCATAACAGATATAGATTACCATGGAGAATATGTAGTCACACCGCTTAAGAAACGTAGAACACATGTGACTGATAGTGGAGAAGGAGATGAGGATGAACAGGAAGAAGGAATTGATGCATACAAAGTGTGGCTTAGTAATCTGGAACAGGATAAAGATAACCCAGGTACTAATGCACTAGAAAAATACATCTCAATGATATATATACACTTATCTAAAACTGTCAGTATATATATGACATGCATATGTGCATCTTGCAGAATTTACAGATGACACCCGCAAGAGTACAGTTAAAACATATCAAGAATGGTTGAGGACGGAAGGGCTTCTTCAAGATATATGTAAGATCATCTTGTTTGATGGTTTATTTGTGTAAGCACTATTATATATCTAACTGAACTGTAACTGAGTACTTTGAACATTTTGTATGTGCAGATGCATATGTAGATGATCAAGCCAATGAAGATGACAGAAGTGGTGACAATAGTGGAACACCTATGAAGTTTCCAGCTCATGCTCGTAGGCCCAAGCCTTCTCAGAAAGGTATGCAATGGTATACACTGTTCGGACACTAGTATGACATAAAAATGCTGATTCATAATGATTACATTCTTTCCATTATATGTACTCAATTTCACAGCTGGGATTGGCCAGAAGAGGAAGGGTGCGCGTGGAACCGTGAAAGGAGTAACGGTCGAAGCAAAGAGATTTAAACTTGCCACTAAAAAACTTTCTATAGAATTCTCATCGACGAAGGGCGGTCCTATAGGAGATAACTATCGCTCCTTTGTTGATGAAGTTGTTCGGTTTACAAGAAAGTGGACTCCGCTTATTGGAGTTCAGAAGTGGCGACAAGTGAAACAGAAAGCTAAAGATAACATAATAACAGAAATGATGGTAGGTTACAGGGTTGCTACCGCATATGATCAACTAATAATCTATAATATCTTTTTTGTTGACACTTTATTGCTATCCCATTTAAACAGGCAAGGTGGAACATTGAGGAGAATGATGAGGAGAAGGCTAGGATTTGGAAGATAGCACAAAATCGTTACAAGGGATGGCGAGCCCAATTGAGTGCCACATACAAGGCATACAACAGTTATCATGAGCGAATGAGACATAAGCCAGATGATGTCGACATTGTGGAGTGGCACTACTTGGTGCTGTATTTTTCAAGTGACTCATTCCAGGTTGCAATTCTATTACTTATATGTGTTTATTGTCAGCATCTTTGATGAGAAACTAACTTATCTTTGTTTGATTTAGCGAATGAGCAAGAAGAACTCTAGCAACTCCCAGCATCGACAGACAATACATCTGACTGGATCAAAACCTTATTCACAAGTTAGTTTTGAGCAGGTAATGATATGGAACCTAAACTTGTTCTTTAATTTAAGTTCCTAAACAGTAACAATGTTCTATTAACTCATATTAGAGAGACCTGGAGACTGGTGAAGAGCCAAATGATTTGGCATTTTGGAGGAGTACACGCACCAAGGAGGGCCGATGGTCTTCTGATGCTGCTAGGGAAATATATGTAAGTGCTACTTTGCTCACTACTACTTAGAGATGCTTTTTCATATTATAGTCATGGTCTTCCTTTACCTGATTGGTTGTTCAAAGGTCATCATCTCCTTGTAATTTGGAACATCGTTAATTTGGAAATTGAGATGTTGTTACAATCTGGGCAGATCTGGGGAGTTTGAGAAATTGTCCTGTATAACTTTGTTTCCTGGGAATCTTGTGAATACCAAAGTTACTACTGTGTTGTCATATGTATACCTGCTGATGAAATTTGAGGTCTTTTGGAGCAGTTCAGATGTTTGTAGTTAGCTACAAGTTTTGTGTCCTCCCTCTTTGAGCACAGAAGTTTCTGTAATTTGCTTGTTTCAAATTAGTCCAGTTCTCAAACATTCTTTGATGTCTGAAAATGAAATCTGGACAATTTAATAATCTTTCCAGAATGTCCTCTTCTAAGTCATTTGGACTCATCTCCTGAGATGATTTATTTTTTTGACAAACTGATGCCTGCCCACAAGTTATATCCGTACATCATCAGTGTCATACTAATTGTGTTCTTAAACTTAGGAAACCGCCTTCTCCAAAATCACAGAAAAAATTGAGAAGGAAGCTTGTGTGATATCAGAAGAGCAAGAAAGACAAATTCTTCGTGAAACCTACAAGGAAACCACTGGCTGCAAGAGCCGGAAAGGGCCTGGACATGGATACATGGCAAATTATCCGACCCGAAGCCAACTTATGAATGAACGAATTGAGCAGCAAGCTCGTTTCGCTGAAATAGCAGCAGCAGCACAAAAGAAGAATAGTGAGATGCAAGCTGAGGTAGAGAAGTTAAAAGAACAACTTACCGTTCAAGCCGCTAAGAGGGAGAGTGACAAGGAACAAATTGTGCTGTTGAAAGAAGAATTGAAGAGTACAAGTCAAATGATTAGAGAAGAACTAAGGCAAGAGTTTTTCTCACTACTGAAAGAACGCAATGAAGCACCGCCTTTGGTAATATTACTAATTCTGAATTGTTAGCAGCATCATTGTTTATAGTAAAACTTGATTGCTAATGTTTCTCCTCATTACACCAATGACAGACTGCTGCAAAAACCACAGCATCCCCTGAAACTGCAGAAACAACCACTCAACCTTCAGAATTGACAGCTAATGCTACTGGTATTGAAAATATAGTTCATGGTTTCAATGTTGCAGATTCAGCAAAGGTATTATTTTGTTGATTAATACAACCTGAAATGTAATGGATAGGTACATGTATTCTGAAATAAAGTGTGAATATTTTTTTCCTCATATGCAGGTTGCCACAAACTCTGACTTGCCCACTCAGAGTGATCCTTCAGACACACCTAATGGTATTCCCACTCCCATCCAAGAATCTGAACATGTGGAACAGGTAATTTAGTTCGAAACCATCACCTGCAGCTCAACAGTTCGCCTAGTGCTGATTGGTCTTTGAAAATTCTGGTTTGTACAGGTTCTACAGGACAGTGAATTGTTGCCGAAAAAAAATAGTAACGTACCTACTATCCGCTTCACTCGCGGGAGTGCGAACAGATCTCTTTTCCCAATCCCAAATGAAAAAGATAGCAATGAGACAGTGTCATATATTCAATCACAATCACTTAGACAGGTTGTTGACAGAAGAAAGCGAAACAACAAAAAATAAATGAGAAATGGTATGATCAATCAGCTCTCATTTAAAGTATCCATTGTATTTGTTAATCCCAACAGTATTGTTACATATCATGTGTTGCCTATGCTTCAATCCAACTGTGTGATTTGGACTTATTTCAGGAAGATCACCAATGAGGGAGTCTTGGCAAGCTGAGATGAAACCAAGATTGTGCAACAAGAATTTTCCATGTTCTGTGCTAAGACACATGTCTTCCTCTTTATGAGTAGCATCTATTAGTAGCATAAGATAGTGGGTTGTAATGCATTCGGACCTTCCAATTTTCTTTGCAATTAGGAATCCAAGAGAATTCCTTTCATTGTACAAACTATGGAATGCTTTTTATGCACGTTATTAATATAATTGCCTTTTGTGCCATTGAATTTTCTAATTTTATGATTTCCTGTGCAATGAATTCAACGCTATTATTGGTCGCTCTACAAATTTCTTGTGGATGCAATAGCTTTTATCGCATCCATGGTCAAGTAGATGTGATACTTTGTATTGCATCAAACCTTATGTTGATGCAATACATTCAATTGCATCCATCATATCCTTGATGCAAGTCATTCTATTGCATCAAATAAAATGGGGATGCAATAGTACATGTTGCATCAAACAAAACGGTGATGCAATAGTACTTCTTGCATCAAACAAATTGATGATGCAATATAGTCTATTGCAGCGTACCAAATCCGATGCAATATATGTACTACATCAACATGATTTAGATGCAATATGTTAATGCATCGGACATTTTTGATGAAACAGACAACGACTATCCGATGCAAAAGCAGCTTCGCATCAAGATGATTTAGATGCAATATGTTAATGCATCGGACATTTTTGATGAAACAGACAACGACTATCCGATGCAAAAGCAGCTTCGCATCAAGATGATTTAGATGCAATAAGTTAATGCATCGCACTTTATTGATGAAAAAGACAACGACTATCCGATGCAAAAGGTGCTTTGCATCGACCACAAGAAACCGATGCAAAAGGCTATTGCACCTCGGAATAATGCATCGGCCGAATCGACCGACAAATTGATGCGAAAACAAGCTATTGCATCCATTTTAGACCTATTGCATCAACTTTGGCCCGATGCCATAGGGTCAAAACTTAGTAGTGATTCTTAATGTCTAGTCATTGGAGAATTTTATTTCAAAAAGAAAAAAATAGCTACACATCTCCTTTGTAGTAAGTAATGACCCACCAGAGCCATATATAGGATAGATAAACCTTCTACATATACTACTTGTGTTTGTATTGAGTTTGATCAAACCTTGTGACCCTTGTTGAGAAACCTATCATGCTCTCAAAATCAAGATCACATACACTCCACATATAATCTGCTGCTCCTACACTGAGAGTACGCAACAATATGTTTTTCTATCCGCCCAAAATGTTTTACTCCTATATTGGGAGAAGACACAAAAAGAAGTTTGTTAGTAATAAATGCTCCAAGTTTTTGTAAATATCTTTCTTAAAAGTTTTCCAATTGCAGAAAGAGGCATGTGGCTATATAAAAAAAGAAAAGTATTGAAAAAAAGACAAGTGTCCAAGATATCTAAAACAATGGGTACTCAGATGCCCGCCATGAAAAGAAAGAAAGAAAAGAAAAAAAAGAAGAGAAAAAATGAATGAGAAAGATAGCCCATGCTCTCTAGCAAAAGTTTTCAAGTCTCCAACAAGAGAGACATGTTTTAAGGAGCATAGTAGAATTAGGATAGCCACCATATATATTTTCCACACACATGCACATTTTGATTTGAGAGTATGACACTATTCTCCTTGGATCCTTGTTTTGACTTTATAATATATGCAATGCAAGTATGTTTTCACTTTCATTCCTACCTGAGATCCACATAAGAATTTAAGAGTAGGTATAAGAAGGCAAGATCATCTATGCCTTGGTGAGGATCCAAAAATACCACATACATAAGTGATTTGAGTGTACTGCAAAAGGAAAAGGTAAGCTATGTTTTGTTTTCAAAATCTTAAATGTTTCTCCAATTGACTTGACTGAAGGAAGATGGTGATCTGGTTTGAGCTGTTTCGTTCTTCAACCGCCCAAAGTTTCATGGTAGACACTTTGAATCCTGCAGAGCATGTAGGAATGGTTTTGTGTTGATGTCTTATTCCAAGGTTATATTTTAAGTAATCCATCCTTTTATCGAGGACGAGTAAAAGCCTAAGTGTGGGGGACCTTGTTGATGGTAGTTAATGTATAACATAAACCATCAACCTACCTTGCATAAATGGTGAAAATGGATCAATATCATAGAAAAGGAGGTTTATACTGACAAATTCCACGAGTTTTGGTGAATCTGTATTTCCAGCAGGATTAAATCAGAAAACCGGCAAGGAGGATCAAAACGTCAAATAATATCAAACTTAACCGCGATGAAAACTACTCCAGAAGGTTCCAGAGGACACCAGAAGACACCACACCGCAGTAGACCCTGAGAGGATGACGTGTGGGGCTGGCCAGTCCCACCACCATGCCGCCCAGCCCCCTCTGGGGTCCACTCGTCAGGAGCTTCTAGAATGTTCCTCCACCACCTCCTAGGATTGCATCTACGCCGTTCCTTAAGTCGGTTTGATCCAACGGTTCACATTGCACCCCCAGGGCTATAAATACAGGCCTGCACCCCCTTGAAGAGAAGCCAAGTCTGGATCTTGAGAGGTGAGAAGCCGGGAGCCCTAATTCATATTTCCACCAGGATCTAGGGCTAGCAATCAAGAGAAGATTAGTCCTCCATAGGATCTAGTCTTGTATTAGAGATAGAGAGATAGAGTGAGAGAGTAGAGTTTTAGAGGAGTTCTGGCCTGTCGGTGCTCTCTCTACGACTGTACTCTGGCAGAATCAAGTTCTACTGGAGCTTACTTTTGAGATTTCTCTGGTAATCGACTTCTGATTCAAGTAAGCATCTTGTTCATATTGTTCTTCAAGTTTACGACTCTCTTTTGAGTCCTTTGATCTTGGTGGCTCTAGATTAAAGTAGTATTCATAGTGTAAGCGTGGGGCTTAGACTAGGGTTACTCGTAAATGCACCCTCATTTTTTGGATCAGTGGTAGCCCATGAAGGTGACTTTTATAGCTTCGTTGAATCCTCTGTAGTCCACCTCCTGTTAATAGGACTAGTAGGAATTTGATCGCTTGTAGGAAAAAAACTCTGAATTTGTTCCTTATAAGACATCTCCCACGATAGAACAATAGAAAGAAAAGCTTACCGAGATTGGAACTAGACATATCTCTGTAGTTTGCTTTATATTCCTATTTTCTGACCTTGATTGTGAAGTTGGGTTAAGACTAAGACTTAGTTATTCTCACTGACTGTTCTTTTGGGTTCGATATTAAAACTGGGTTATTCTTGGTGAAGTGCTACAACAGTATAATATCTGTGTGCTTGCGGATACATATTCTCTCTGTATGTATTTAATTTATACAAACATCTGCAGAGTGTAAAAAACTATTATAACAGCCGTGCTCATGGACATAAGCGGCCTAGAATCCTTATGGAATAATAACAGATGATCGGCAATGTAATTAAATGCTATTTTATTATTTATGTTATCAGTTTCATGTGATTAATTGGGGCATTGCTAAACTTGTTGCTACTAATGCTAAAATTTGACTCATTAAAATGCTTAACGCTGTAAACCCGTGTCTTAGCGTTTTTGGGCCTCCTGAACCCCATATTATATCTGTTAAGTACTAAATGTACTTATGCTTGTTTATTGTTATTACTTGGACAAAAATCCCGGATGGAAAACAGAGAATGGAGCCTGGCTAAAGTTTTTGAGGAGTGCTAGGCATATATACCCCTAGTCAACCATCCCTGTGACGTTTGGAGGCTTCACATGAAGTTTTAGAATTCAAGATTCTGCTACTTTGATAAATTTTGTTTCTATGTATGCATTATTATTCGATATGTACTAAATCCTGAGCTTGATACATTGTAATTTGTCGTCTTATGTGTGTGAATGATTCCTAGGCACACATAGGATTCTACATTTGATTTTGTCCTTAAAATCAGGTGTGACAAATTGGTATCAAAGCCAGGTTGACTGTAGGACGTATGCCTAGATAGCACTAGTCATTTTCTAAACATTATTTTGCTAGAAAAGTATTTTTCCACCTCCTTGACCAATTGATTTGACTATTTCTCATACTTGTCTTACTTTCCTCCTCCTTGATAGCTTCCTTTGAGCTATTATTTTCTTATCTCCATCATCTTTTGTTTTTGTTGGCTTTACTAAATTTTCTGATCTCACCTCATTCAAATTCTCGATGGCTCTTCATCATCTATATCCACTTTTTAGGATGCCCACTAGTTGAACAGAAGCATGCGTAGTTTCGATGTTGTGCTGAGTGCTTGTTTTGCTTTGTGTGTTGATGTATTGTGGACTCTGGTTTGCAATAACATCAGTTGTTTGATAGTTTGTAGTTTGGGTTCCTCCTATCCAATTATACACCATCCTTGTCCGCTCTTGTTTTTCATGCCTTCTCTCTTATCTCAACTCAATGGAGAATCAACACACGGAAGATGCACCAGTAGCATCAAACCTTCAAGAAATTGATGCCTACAACATCATTGCCAAGTGGAACTAGACCCCTGTTAAGTGGGGTAGAGACTCCTATCGCTCACATCTCAGAGAGAAGAAAGTTTCAAGTTCTAACGACCATCCTTTTTCCCTCCTACTAGCCTCCTCGAATCTCAGGACGAGATTTCTGTTAAGGTGGGTGGGTGGTGTTGTGTTCTTTAAAGTGGTAACCTCCAAAGGAATCCCTTAAAGACTTCTCCATCGAAAAGATTTTCTTTTGGACATTTTCGAAGATAAGCAAGTGTCTTGTTAAGTGGGGTAGCATCCACTACAACCATCATCGATCTCAAGTATCTCGAGTCACAAGACATGTGAAAACATAAATATCAATTTTTTACTTTCTTATCACCTTTTTGCTAATCTTTGCTCCTTGTCCTTACACCTCATAATGTGAAGACCCAAAGAATAAATCTTTCTTTTACACCTATGCCAATCTTCAATCCTTTCATCATAATTCCCAAAACAACCTTGATGCTCAGTTTTATCTTTCTCCCTAGTCTCACTTAATCTCAAGACAAGATTCATGTTAAGTGGGGAAGATTTGTCACACCCCAAAATTTATATTTTGGGTTGTGAATAGAAAACACTAAATAAAATAAATGGTTTTAAAATTTTCTTAGATTTGGATAGGTTATTGATAATTCAAAAAAATGTGATTTCCTCAAAATTTGATAATTTAATTTGATATGTTTGTTGCATTCATGCCATTGCATTTAATTTTATTGAGTGCAAATGCTTTAGCAAAATCTCGTTTACGCCCGAATAGATTTTTATTCTGTTTATCAAACAAGTTTAAAATGTTTTGTTTGAGAAATAAACTAAAAATCTATTTTTGACCTACGTTTAAAAGGTTGTTTTAAAATGATCCAAATTGACACCAAATTTTGTTTGATTCAAAAAGGATTGAAATAATTCTCAAAATTGATTTACAAAAAATCATCAAACAGGGTTAAAATCTCCCTCATTTCTGTTGTGGGCCGGAATCCTCTCTCTCTTTTCGGTCCGCTCTCCTTTCTCTACCGGGGCGGCAGCCCATTTGAGCGTGGGAGCCAGTCAAGCCCACGCCGGCTCCTCCTCCTCCTCCTCCTCCTCCTCTCTCTCTCTCACTTCCATGCAGGCCCTACCGCCTCCTCTCACTGACGGGTGGGCGCCACCCGTCAGCTATGTCTCCTTCCTCCCTCCGCCATCGACGCGCAGCCGCGGACCAAGCTCCAGCTCCCACGTCTGCCGCGCGGACCAAGCCCCGCGCAACTGAGCCGTCCCCCTCCCCCGTGTCCACAGCGCCCACGCAAACCGAGCCTCCGTTTGTCAGCCACGGGAGCATCGTCTCCAACGAACCCCGGGCGCCCGCACGAGCTGGAGCTTTTCCTCGCCGCTGCCTTGGTCCGTCATGATTTGAACCCCGCGCGCGAACTGAGGTTCACCAATCACCAGCGCCGTTAAGGGCGAGCCTCTGCGCGCACACCGCCTCAACCACACTGCTCCATGCCCTCTTTCCCAAGGTTTTAAATCTCCGGCTATAGCGGCAGCTATAGCCGGAGATAGCTGCTGGAGAACGCTGCCGCTAGGAAAATCATTTTTCACAGCTACGATTTAACGGCCGCTAATCTCCCGCAATCTCCTCCCATAGCCGCTAAAAGGACTTGAAATAGCATCTGCTAAATCAGTGATGGACCCAAAGTGGGCTTCTAAATCCAGCGTGCAAGGCCTTTTTCAATTCTCTGTTGGCTCTCCTGGCTACCGCAATGTTTAAACTTGTTTGACATTTCCCGGTTGAACAAAGTAGCATTATCTGTTTACAGTTTTACATTTACACTAGGATGCCTTGTATGTGTCTATGTGATGTATCATGTATGAACTATGAAGCTATGATATGATGTGTTAGCAAGACTTTGAACTATCTTCGATGTTTATTATGTGAAAAATTACCTGATTTGACATATTTTTTTTTGCTCTGCCGCTAAATGGCTTAGCCCGCTATAGCCTTTCTTAGCCTTTGGGAGAGGCAGCCGCTAAGGGGCTTAGCCCGCTATTTAAAACCTTGCTCTTTCCCGCACTGCAATGCCGCCACGAGAGCTTTGCCAAGCCGGAACCGCCGTCGTCAATCTCCATGGTTTGGCCATCTCCGACCCTACCTTCGCCTATACAAAATTCACCTCATCCCAGCGATTCATGCACTGCCTTCCTTTCCAGGAAAATGGCAGCAAGCTGGGGGAAATTCCTGGGCACGCCGGAGCGTTTTCCCCGCCACCGTCCGCCTCTTCGCGTCGTCTCTCCTCTCCGTGCCGAACCGGACGCCACGAACCCCACTTGCGGCTGCGCGGTGAGCTCTCTAATCCAACCCACACACCCTTGTAGTCTCCCGAGCTCTATAGGACGAGCTACCCATCGCGCCGGCGAACTTCGCCATGGGCGCCGCCGAGCGAGCCGAGCTAGTAGCCCGGCCATGCCGCCCGTGGTGCCTTGCTTTGCTCTTGTTTGCTTGATGATGCCATCATCATGTCATTCACACATTATTACAATAGAAATGCACTGCCAATATAATCCGCAATCGATCTCCACCGTTTCTTCATTTTAATTCCGTTTTGGCTTGGTTTAAGTTGCATTAGATTCATATCAACGCGCTCTTTGCAATAGTGCTAATGTTTTTCATGTCACGTGTTTATGATTTTATTAATTTTAATGCTAAATTGATTAGTGCTTATGCAATCGGATTTATAATTAAAAGCTATGTAAGATTTATAACTCGGTAATTTGTACATAAAATATTAATGTGATTAGTTGCTTATATAAATGTGTTTCTAAATTCTAAGTTACTTAGTTTAAACACGCTGCATATGTGATAAACTTGATTAGTGCTTTCACATGCACTTTTCCTTTTGCAAAGATAAAGTTTAACTTGATTAAATTATATGACATTGTTTATATATACAATATGAGTAGTTTTAACCTGGCTTTTGAATTAAATTATGTTTTGACTAATCTGGTTTAATAACTTTTCACATGGTTTTACTTAATTAAAATAAATCAAGCATATAGACGTTTTCTTTTATGTAACATAAAAGTCTCGGTACTCGTTTCTTTTCAATTGTAGCTTCGTTTTTGGCGTTTCATGCGTTCTCGTGATTGTAGCAACGAGCCCTCTTTTAGCACGTTGTTTTTAAAGCTTTTGTTATGATTGGTGTACTATTTTTAGTTGCTTTTATTTCTTATTTGTATGTTTCTCTATGCTCGGTGTTTGCTAGAGTAGAAGAGAACCGTATGTAAGCGCCGGAGGTCGGAAGTTGTAGAAAAGAAGATCGAAGGTTCTACGAGGAGGTTATCATTAGTTGTAAAGCAAGTGAAAGGCAAGTATAGCATGGGATCATCCTTGTTGTCCTATTTACCTTAATAACATTTAATCATATGCATGTGTCTACCTTGATACCCATAGAAATTTATCCTAGTTATTTTGATATCCTGATTCCTTAACACCTTGGGAAAATTTTCATATGGGTAGCTGATGCTAGTGCTCAATTAATTATGATCATGAACTCTAAGTTGATTAATGAAATATGCAACGAAATATAAAAGATGCTTTTTAGCAACGTGAATTAAAGGGTGAGAGCATTTGGCTTTATACATGTTGCTCTTGTCCTCCCTAAGGACTTCTGTGTAAGTGATTACCTGGGACTTACAGTACCACCATGAGTGCTATATGGCTCTGGCTTTAGTCAAGTATGAGGACATTTTCTAGCTTGTTAGTGGTTACTCGAAAGGACGCAAAAGGGGCTTGCCGAGACGGGTATAGGACAACCTCTGTTCCTATGTGTATAGCCATAAGGGAATTGTGCCATTCTAAAGGGGGTTCCTACATCTACTTGCCGATTGGAAACCTAGCAGCCCTAACTTGTTAGACGAACCTTTAAAAGACATCATAGTGAACCCTGTCGACCTTCCTTGGAAGTGGGTCAAGAGGCTGATCACCTCGGATAAAAGGGTAAATCACGGCTCGTGGGTAAAGATGTAGAACTCATGCAGAGTGTAAAAAATTGTTATAACAACTGTGCTCACAGACACGAGCGGCCTAGACTCCTTATGGAATAATAACAGTTGATCGGCAATGTTTTTAAATGCTATTTCATTATTCATGTTATCAATTTCATGTGATTAATTGGGGCATTGCTAAACTTGCTACGAATGCTAAAATTTAACTCATTAAAATGCTTAACGTTGTAAACCTTGTCTCAGCCTTTTTGAGCCTCATGAATCTCATGTTATATTTGTTAAGTACGAGATGTACTTATGCTTCTTTAGTTTTATTACTTGGACAAAAATCCCAAATAGGTAACAAAAGATGGAGCTTGGCTAAAGTTTTTGAGGGGTGCTAGACATATGTACCCCCAGTCAACCGTCCCTATGGTGTTTGGAGCTTCACCTGAAATTTTAGAATTCAAGTTTCCGCTACTTTGATAAATTTTGTTTCTATCTATGGATTATTATTTGATATGTACTAAACCCTGAGCTTGATACATTGTAATTTGTCAGTCTTATGTGTGTGACTGATTCTTGGGCACACATAGGATTCTACATTCGATTTTGTCTTTAAAATTGGGTGTGGCACTTCAACCAATCTTTTCTTCCGTTCTTTCCTACTTGCACTGCCATAGTTAAGTGAGGGTTTTTTTGAACCTTTTACTTTCAAAGGCAGCCCATCTAAGTTTTACAATCTATAGATCCAAACATCCACAAACCTAGATTTTGTAATCCAGCGAATCTAGCTTTTACTTCCGAAATCCAGAATAATCGAAACACAGCCATGCCCTATAGTAAGAGGATAAGGCTGAGGAGATTTGGGGTGGGTTGAGTTATCTAAGAAAGTGTTTGTAGCTCAAAAAGCAAGCCAAACAATTGTACCTTTCTGCAAATATTGAGTTACACAGAATGGTTTTTACTGCCTGTTTAGACCCTCGGTGGTGAAAGTTTGCAGTAATAATCATTCTCACCACCGCTTGTTCGAAACTAGCAGTCACAATGCTAGTTCTATTTATATAGAAATTGGTGGTTAGAAATTTATTATTTCTACAGTTCCTTAAACAAGCTGGTGGTAATAATAAACTTGTCACCTTTAGCTCATCAAAGAAACTGACTGTGATATGTTTATTACAAAAATTGTGGAGATAATTATTGTCACCATCAATTTTAATGCCTATAACATAAGTATTTTTCTTAAAAGTACATTTTAGTAAAAAATAAGTTAAAAATCATATAATTTTTTTAGAATGGATGACAAAATCATATAATTGACTTGTATTCTGCACCACGGTAATGGAGTGACATTTTGTTTAGTAATGTGGAAATATGGAAGGGGAAGAGTAAATGATAGTAAGATGGAAAAACCTCGATCATGTATATAAAGCCAAAAACAAAATGTAGTTTGGGCGACCTGCATGTTCGGGAGGAATCGCCAATAATATATAATGTCTTCATGTGTCACACCCATTTTTAAGGAACTAATGGAGTGCATATTCTTATGTGCGCCCAGAGATCAATCACACATAAGTTGACAAATATAAATAGTATCATCACAAATGTTTATTACATAACGAATAGAATCACAGAGTCTTCACATAATTAAGCGGAAACATAATATAAACATAGTGGTAGCGAGCTCCATAGCACAGGCACGTCAACTGGTTGACCACAAGTCTAGTAATCTTCAGGAAAGTAGTAGTAGTAGTCACTATTCGCACTTTCGGGATTCCATCCTGTGGTGGGGGAATGCAAGGGTGAGCACAAAAGTACTCAACAAGTGTAACATGGGGTTCATGTAGCTCAAGTAGGCTAGACACTGGTTCAACTGCATGTAGCTTTTAGTTGATCACGTTTTAAGTAATTGAGTAGCATCAAGTGGGTAAATTCCCGAAATAAACATAAGATCATGTAAAGAGAATAATGAATAGCAAAAACAAGTAAATTAATAGTGATCTCTATTCCGTAAGGGTCCAAGGCCGCTCGTGTCCGTGAGCACGGCTGATATACCAGTTTTACACTCTGCAGAGGTTGTACACTTTCACTGTGAGTCGTGATCCCCAAAAGCCCGAGGTCATGACTCCCCATTGGACAATCAAGTTTCACTATGAAGTCTTTCCAAGGTTCGTCTAACAAGTTAGGGCCGCTAGGTTTCTGTGGCCTGCAAATGTAGAGCCCCCCTTCCATATGGCACAATGACACGCAGCCTATACTCATAGGGACAGGAGCCACACTACACCCAACCCAGAACACAACCCCTTTTGCGCCATAAAGGTAACCACTAACAAGCTAGAAAAGGTCCTCTTATATGACTAAAGCCAGAGCCATGTAGCCCTCACAGCTGTACTATAAGTCCCGGATGTTCGCTTACAGATAAGTCCTTACGGAGAGGAATCTAGAGATAACTCTAACCCTCTTGTTCCCTGTTGCTAAAAAGCATCTTTTAGAGTTATTGCATATATCATTAGTCAAATTACAAGATCATTGTTTATGTAAGCACCAGCCACTACCCAATGCCAACAACCATAGGATTCAAGGAACAAGATCAATACTAAGGCATCCTTAACAAGGAGACACATGCAGCATGAATTAAGTGAATTAAAGTGAATAGGTAACAAGGATGATCCTATGCTATACTTGCCTTGATCTAACTGATCTTGTTGATCCGACTCGTAAAAGTACTCTTGATCACCAACGAACTGATCACCGTCTATTCTCGATTAACATGTCAACAACAATCATCCAAGGGCAATCATGCAAAGCAAACAATGCTACAATTAGAACAGTACACCAACAGCAGTAAAATAAGATGAAAAGTTTTTAAAACAAATCTACATCGCTCTAGGATCACACAGACGCAAAATTCACGCAAATCGGAGCTAAAACAGAAAAGTTATGACTTAAACAAGATTTACTTTATTAAAGTAATAGATTAAATCTAACCTTGAATTTTAAAAGTGTAAAATCTACTATACAGCAGTACTAATAGATAGAATATGAAATTATGAACCTAACGCAACTTGAACGGATCAAATCGGAGTTAAAACGGAGATTTTATGACCTAAATAGATCTAGTGGCAATTCTGTAAATAGTTGAAAGCGTATTTTCTTTTAAACCGACGAGAATTACGTTTTCTAATTATCAAAGCGTAAACCAGCAAAGGTGCCATGGACCGCGGGTTAACACTTTAAAAACCCCAGGGGCTCTTATGCAAAACAGCCGGGCGAAGGGGTATCTCAAGATCTGGGCCGTCGGATTAGAAACGAACGGCCAAGATCTATCTAGGGGAGAGAGAGGGGAAAATCCGGCCACCAACAGTGACCGACGGCGGCGATTTTAACGGCGGCGAGCAATTGCTCGCCGGCGTTGTCAAATCCGACGATTTAGGGCACCAATCAACGAGCAATCTACACCGGGAGATAGAGGAGGGAAACGCGAACTCACCCGAGCTGAACACGGAGGCGAGAACGGCCGATGGACGACGGGCAACCTTCAATGGCGGGCGGCGGACTCCTATGCACGGTAGGGTGATCAACTAGACGACATCGGTGGCAAAAGAAGAAGAAAAAGAGTTTGGCTACCTCAAATAAGTGACCCGAACCGGTCACAAGCTTCCGAAGACGTTCGAGTCGGCGATTCCGTCGCACTCCCGAGCTCAAGAGGCGGCTTCAATGGTGGCTGCGGTAGCAAGAGGTGGAGGCGAAGCTAGGGGTCAAGATTGGGATGGAGGGAGGCGGTGGAGACGGCCGCTATTTATGGGAGGCTCACCGACGTGCGGAACAAGAAAAGGAGGGGGAAATCAGGGCGGCACCGGACTCCATTGCCGAAGTCTGGCTCGGGTACGAGCAGGAGGTAGAGGACGACGCTGACAAGCGGGCCCGGCGCGTCATAGAGACAGGCGAGAGGGAGCTGAGACGGGCTGCAGCTGCGGCCAAGTGGGCCGGCCCAAAACGCGACTGCGGAGAAGGAGGCTGGGCCTTCGGGTGAGAAGGCCGAACGGCCCGAGAAGAAGAGAGGAGAGGCTGGGCCTTCGGGCCGAAATCAGAGAAAAGTAAATTCCTATTTCGTTTTTCTTTTTCTAATATCTCAAATGCATTTTCAAATGATTCTTGAAATAATTTTCTTTTTAAAATAAAAACCAATCACCCAATTAAAATATGCAACGGCATGGATGCACAAACACTTATTTAGCCCCATATTTGATTTGATTTAAACAAAAATATTATCCTACTAAATTCTCATGCACACAAAAATGATTGACTAAATCAAATTCCCTATTTAAAAATATTCAAAAATTTAGGGTGTTACAATTCTACCCCCCTTAAAAGAATCTCGTCCCGAGATTCGGACGATGCTTACTCAAACAACTGTGGGTATGCTTTTCTTAAATCTTCCTCTCTTTCCCACGTAGCCTCTGCTTCCGAATACCGACTCCACTGAACTTTACACATCTTTATAACTCGGCTTCGGGTAACTCTTTCCGCTATCTCCAAAATTTTCACGGGATACTCCTCATAAGTAAGATTTTCCTTAACAGTGAGTTCTTCCAACGGTATTTGTTCTTCCGGTACACGCAGACATTTCTTTAACTGAGACACATGGAACACATCATGCACACCTGCTAAACTCTCAGGCAATTCCAACTGATATGCCACTTCACCACGTCTCTCTAAGATCTTAAAAGGACCGACATACCTCGGTGCTAACTTTCCTTTCCGATTAAACCTTTTCACACCTCTCATAGGCGACACCTTCAGATAAACATAATCCCCCACTTCAAAAGTCAACTCTCTTCGTCGAGTATCGGCATAACTTTTCTGTCGAGACTGAGCTGCTTTCATATTATTTCGAATCATTCTTACTTGTTTCTCAGCGTTCTTAAGCACATCAGGACCAAATACTTGACTCTCTCCCGCCTGATTCCAAAACAATGGAGTTCTACACTTCCTACCATACAAAGCTTCAAAGGATGCCATTTGTAAACTTTTCTGATAACTGTTATTATAGGAAAACTCTGCATACGGCAAACTCTTGTCCCAACTTGTACCATACTGCAAAGCACAAGCTCTCAACATATCCTCTAATATCTGATTAATCCTTTCTGTTTGCCCATCCGTCTGAGGATGATATGCTGTGCTAAAATTCAGCTTAGTCCCTAATGACTCTTGTACTTTCTGCCAGTAATACGATGTAAACTGGGTACCTCGATCAGACACTATCTTCTTTGGAACTCCATGCAAACTTACTATTCTTTCCAAATACAACTCTGCCAACTTTGCACTGGAATACGTAGTTCTAACTGGTATAAAATGAGCAACTTTAGTCAAACGATCCACTATAACCCATATTGAATCAAAACCCCTCTGAGTGCGTGGTAATCCTACTATGAAGTCCATACCAACTTCTTCCCACTTCCACTCGGGTATCTGCATCGGTTGCAACAATCCTGCAGGTCTTTGATGTTCAGCTTTAACCCTCTGACACGTGTCACATAGTGCAACATACTCTGCAACATCTCTTTTCAAACCATGCCACCAATACCTTTCTCGTAAATCCATATACATCTTAGTACTTCCAGGATGAATAGAGTAAGCGGACTCATGAGCCTCCCGTAGGATTGCTCCTCTTATAGCTTTGTCCTCAGGCACACATAATCGTTCTCCAAACCATAAAGTTCCCTTGTCATCCATCCGGAATCCAGGTGCTTTACCTTTCGGTATATTCCTCACTATCTCCTTTATCTTATCATCCGTCAACTGACCCTCGCGTATTTGTTGCTCTAACATAGGCTCCACTACTAATTCCACTGCATTAACAGCAATCCCCAAGTTTAGATGCTCAAACTCAGCACATAACTCATTTAACATCGGCATTACTTGTACCTCGTTAGCATAGCTCTTCCTGCTAAGGGCATCAGCAACCACATTAGCTTTACCCGGATGGTAGTGTACCTCCAGATCATAATCCTTAATCAACTCTAACCAGCGACGTTGTCTAAAGTTTAGATCTGATTGAGTGAAAATGTACTTCAAACTCTTATGATCAGTGTAAATATCACTTTTATGTCCAATCAAATAATGCCTCCATATTTTCAAGGCATGCACAACTGCTGCTAACTCCAAGTCATGAGTAGGATAATTTAACTCATGCTTCCTCAACTGTCGAGATGCATATGCTACTACTTTGCCTTCCTGCATAAGCACACAACCAAGACCCAAACGGGATGCATCACAATAAATAGAGAAGCTCTTATTCAAGTCTGGCAAAACTAACACCGGGGCTGTTGTCAATCTTTTCTTCAGCTCCTCAAAATTAACCTGACACTTATCAGACCACACAAATTTAGCATTCTTTTCCAACAGCGCCGTCATTGGCTTGGCAAGCTTAGAAAACCCTTCAATGAATCTTCTATAATATCCAGCCAATCCCAAGAAACTACGAATTTCTCCCACATCAGTTGGCGGTTTCCAATTCAACACATCTTTTACCTTGCTAGGATCCACTGATATTCCACCATTAGAGACCACATGACCCAGAAAAGCAACTTCCTTTAACCAAAACTCGCATTTGCTACGCTTAGCATAGAGCTTATGCTCCCTGAGCTTCTGCAGGACCAACCTCAAATGTTCCACATGTTCTTCCTTAGTCTTAGAGTATACCAGGATATCATCGATGAACACTACTACAAACTTATCAAGATACTCCATAAATACCTTATTCATCAAGTACATAAAGTATGCAGGAGCATTAGTCAAACCAAAGGACATTACTGTATACTCATACAAACCATATCGGGTGGTGAATGCTGTCTTAGGTATATCCGTGGCACGAATCTTCAACTGGTGATAGCCAGAGCGAAGGTCAATCTTGGAGAACACACAAGCACCTCTCAACTGATCAAACAAGTCATCAATCCTTGGCAGCGGGTACTTATTCTTGATGGTTACCTCGTTGAGTGACCGATAATCAACACACATCCGTTGAGAACCATCCTTCTTATCAACAAAGATCACAGGAGCTCCCCATGGTGATGAACTAGGACGAATAAAACCTTTCTCTTGCAATTCTTTTATTTGTTTCTTAAGTTCTTCTAATTCGTTAACCCCCATCCTATATGGACGCTTAGCTATAGGTGCAGTTCCAGGCAATAATTCAATAATAAACTCAATGTCGCGGTCGGGTGGCATACCTGGCAAGTCGTCGGGGAACACATCCGGAAATTCATCCACAACTGGATCCTCTTGATTAGCATTATCATCAAGTCGATTTACTATAGCTGTCTGCGGCTTCTGCACTACAATCTCCACACTAATGCGATCTCCCTTCGGTGTTGTCAGGGCTACTGCCTTTTCCTTACACTGAATCACTGCCTGATTTTTCTTCATCCAGTCTAATCCCAGTATAAGATCAATCCCAGCTGTTCTCAACACTATAGGACTCACTTTGAACTCTACCCCCCTTAAATTTAAACTAATAGGGAGGCATCGATAGGAAGCTTGCATACTACCCCCAGGCGAGTTGACTAGTATAGGGTTTTTCATGGCACACAAAGGAATGCTATTTGCCTTAACAAATATTTGAGATATGAATGAATGCGAAGCTCCAGAATCAAAAAGAACAGTGGCAGGGATGGAGTGGACATCGAACGTACCGAGCATAACTTCAGGTTCCGACATTGCAGTCTCCTCCGACAAGTGAGTCACCTTCCCGTAGTATGGTTGCTTCTGATTACTATTCTGCTTCTGAGGAGTTTGCTGGTTGGCCTTCTCAGGACAGTTATAAGACAAGTGACCCTCCTTTCCACAACGGAAGCACTTGGTTGGAGTATTAGGAGCACTAGTCTTCATTGGGGTGTTGTTGGAGGTACTCTGTCGCTGATTCTGGTTCCCATTCTGCTGTTGAGAGCGTTGATTGCCATTCTGCGACTGATAAGGAGGACGTTGCAGAAACTGATTACGTGGAGGAAGTTGACCACGACTCCATTAGTTGGGCGGATACCTCTGCTGAAAACCTTGTTGATAACCAGTACGTTGGCGTGTGTTATTCCCAGATATCTGTCCCTGAAGTCTCTTTCTTATAGCATCCATCTCCTTGAGCTTATTATCCACCACAATAGCGCGATTCACTAGAGTTTGATAATCTGGGTAAGCATTCGACATTAGCTGCAGTTGAAGACCATCATGCAGACCCTTCAAGAAAAGTCGCTACTTATCAGCATCATTAGCCACCTCATTTGGCGCATAACGTGACAACTGAGCAAACTTGTCTCTATACTCTGCCACAGGCATAGATCCCTGTGTCAAATTGCGGAATTCTTCTGCCTTCAATGCTATCACCCCCTCTGGTATATGGTAGGACCTAAAACTCTCGGTAAACTCCTGCCAAGCAATAGCGGGGGCATTGGTAGGACGGCCATACTGATATGAATCCCACCAATCTTGAGCTGCTCCTTGAAGTTGTCCCGAAGCAAACAACACCTTCTGCTGATCATTACACTGAGCAATGTTGAGCTGCTTCTCTACTGCACGAAGCCAATCATCAGCTTCCAATGGATCTGAGGCATGTGTAAACACTGGGGGATGACCCTTCAAGAATTCTCCACGCTTATCTCGCGCAGGTGCTCCTCCAACTGGCTGATTTTGCTGACTGTTCACCAGAGCTTCCATTAGCTGTGTCTGTATGGCCAAAAGCTCATGAATAGTAGGTGTTGGTCCAACTCCACGACCACGGCCTCGACCTCGTCCTCTTCCAGACATCTGTTATCCAATATAGTATCAAATCTTAGAGATTACCACATAATAGACAATTCTAGAGATAGAGATTAGAATCTGAAAATTTTCTGGACACATCCCAATTTCAGCTGTTCGGTAAAACAAACCTATCTCAAGTTACAGATATCCAGTAGAGGTGTTCTTTACATGGTTGGAAAGCTTATGAAATTATCTAGAACTTTTATTTAACTCATACTTCCAGATTCTGTCACGAAGTTACCCAAAAACAGAACACAACAGAAACTGTTTCTGACTTCCAGACTGCACAGTAACTTCATCTTGTAACGATTATAACTCATGATCCAGAATAGATAAAAAGCTGATTCCAGAGGCATCGGAAAGGTACGTGAGTCTAGATTCTCTCATAAAAATTTCAGAATTTTTCGCTGATCAGTTAATTTTTAGCATAAAAGGAAAGACAGATCGCTCCAGAAAAGACAGAACAGGGAGAAAAGTTAACCCAACTAAATTATTTATTTATCCCACTCAAACTTAATATTATATAACTTGGAACTTTTGTAGACAAGCCCACAAAGCCCCAGCACTCATTACATGGAAAATCCAACTCACACATAAGCACAATAATAACTCAACTAACCACACAAAGTTCACACGACACCACAAACTCAACTTAACTTGACACTACTCGATCTATCGTATTATTACATAAATGGTATTCCAACTCCTAAGAACGGGCTTGGTGTTCATGATGATCATAGATCGGTTCCATGCCTTGGTCAATCCTTAAGCCATCTATCACTTCTTGATACCTCTTGACGTCTTTTCCCAAAGCTTTAACCAGGGCTACCAACCGACGATTTGTCACCATCATGTCATGACCAAAATCCACCATGACCCGAGGAACTAAATCCAAATTCCCAGGGTCAGTCATTACCCATCCATACTCCGGATCTCCACGAGGAAAATAGCAATATTGATCATCTTGCATAATCTCATAGCGAAGGTGACGAAGTCCCAAGCATGCTTCAAAGGCTGCATCTTCTATACCATCTTCTATAGTGGCACGACGTCCACTATGGGAAAAACACCGATCTAGCAAAAAGGTGCCCAACTCATTGTTCTTAACGAAGATGCGCACACTGCACTTCCAATAAGTAGCTTCCAAAGGGTGTTTATGCTCCCAGCAGACATACTCAATTGCAGGATCCCAATCCGTGAAGTAGGCATTAAGTATGTCACCCAGTCGGTGGTGTGACGGAGTGTCATGGCTTGATTTGTGATGGATCCTTGTAATCCAGCCCATCGAAAGGGATGGCACACCAATTTCAGCAGAACCACCTTGTGGAGGTGAAGGGGGCTGTCCTCCATCATTAGCAAGCTCAACATCTTCATCGTCACTAAAATAGATAACTTCCTCCTTAGGTTCAATTTCCTCCTGAGGCAAAATTGGTTCTGGCGCCTGTTCTGGTGTTGATGGTGGGGTTGGTGTAATGTCTTCTAATTCCTCCTGAAGCTCTTCGGGTTCCTCATGAAGCTCTTCGGGTTCCTCCTGAAGCTCTTCTGGTTTCACCAAGGAACGGGGTGGATAGTATCCTCCAGTGGTGATACGGGCAGTCTTGCGGGCACGAGGCATCTACAGATTTTAGTCCAAGGGTAAGTTGAAGTTAGAGGCAATATTTTCATAATAGAATGAGGCGAAAGAAGCATAATAATTTAGCAATTATCAAGAGTAAAGTGATAAGCATGAAACAAGTGAAGAAAAGAGAACTAAAACGACCATTACTAACTAGGCTTGCGTCCTACAGTCAACATAGCTTTGATACCAATCTGTCACACCCATTTTTAAGGAACTAATGGAGTGCATATTCTTATGTGCGCCCAGAGATCAATCACACATAAGTTGACAAATATAAATAGTATCATCACAAATGTTTATTACATAACGAATAGAATCACAGAGTCTTCACATAATTAAGCGGAAACATAATATAAATATAGTGGTAGCTAGCTCCATAGCACAGGCACGTCAACTGGTTGACCACAAGTCTAGTAATCTTCAGGAAAGTAGTAGTAGTAGTAGTCACTATTCGCACTTTCGGGATTCCATCCTATGGTGGGGGAATGCAAGGGAGAGCACAAAAGTACACAACAAGTGTAACATGGGGTTCATGTAGCTCAAGTAGGCTAGACACTGGTTCAACTGCATGTAGCTTTTAGTTGATCACGTTTTAAGTAATTGAGTAGCATCAAGTGGGTAAATTCCCGAAATAAACATATGATCATGTAAAGAGAATAATGAATCGCAAAAACAAGTAAATTAATAGTGATCTCTATTCCGTAAGGGTCCAAGGCCGCTCGTGTCCGTGAGCACGGCTGATATACCAGTTTTACACTCTGCAGAGGTTGTACACTTTCACTGTGAGTCGTGATCCCCAAAAGCTCGAGGCCATGACTCCCCATTGGACAATCAAGTTTCACTATGAAGTCTTTCCAAGGTTCGTCTAATAAGTTAGGGCCGCTAGGTTTCTGTGGCCTGCAAATGTAGAGCCCCCCTCCATATGGCACAATGACACGCAGCCTATACTCATAGGGACAGGAGCCACACTACACCCAACCTGGAACACAACCCCTTTTGCGCCATAAAGGTAACCACTAACAAGCTAAAAAAGGTCCTCTTATATGACTAAAGCCAGAGCCATGTAGCCCTCACAGCTGTACTGTAAGTCCCGGATGTTCGCTTACAGATAAGTCCTTACGGAGAGGAATCTAGAGATAACTCTAACCCTCTTGTTCCCTGTTGCTAAAAAGCATCTTTTAGAGTTATTGCATATATCATTAGTCAAATTACAAGATCATTGTTTATGTAAGCACCAGCCACTACCCAATGCCAACAACCATAGGATTCAAGGAACAAGATCAATACTAAGGCATCCTTAACAAGGAGACACATGCAGCATGAATTAAGTGAATTAAAGTGAATAGGTAACAAGGATGATCCCATGCTATACTTGCCTTGATCTAGCTGATCTTGTTGATCCGACTCGTAAAAGTACTCTTGTTCACCAACGAACTGATCACCGTCTATTCTCGATTAACATGTCAACAACAATCATCCAAGGGCAATCATGCAAAGCAAACAAAGCTACAATTAGAACAGTACACCAACAGCAGTAAAATAAGATGAAAAGTTTTTAAAACAAATCTACATCGCTCTAGGATCATACAGACGCGAAATTCACGCAAATCGGAGCTAAAACGGAAAAGTTATGACTTAAACAAGATTTACTTTATTAAAGTAATAGATTAAATCTAACCTTGAATTTTAAAAGTGTAAAATCTACTATACAGCAGTACTAATAGATAGAATATGAAATTATGAACCTAACGCAACTTGAACGGATCAAATCGGAGTTAAAACGGAGATTTTATGACCTAAATAGATCTAGTGGCAATTCTGTAAATAGTTGAAAGCGTATTTTCTTTTAAACCGACGAGAATTACGTTTTCTAATTATCAAAGCGTAAACCAGCAAAGGCGCCATGGACCGCGGGTTAACACTTTAAAAACCCCAGGGGCTCTTATGCAAAACAGCCGGGCGAAGGGGTATCTCAAGATCTGGGCCGTCGGATTAGAAACGAACGGCCGAGATCTGTCTAGGGGAGAGAGAGGGGAAAATCCGGCCACCAACAGTGACCGGCGGCGGCGATTTGAACGGCGGCGAGCAATTGCTCGCCGGCGTTGTCAAATCCGACGATTTAGGGCACCAATTAACGAGCAATCTACACCAGGAGATAGAGGAGGGAAACGCGAACTCACCCGAGCTGAACACGGAGGCGAGAACGGCCGATGGACGACGGGCAACCTTCAATGGCGGGCGGCGGACTCCAATGCACGGTAGGGTGATCAACTAGACGACATCGGTGGCAAAAGAAGAAGAAAAAGAGTTTGGCTACCTCAAATAAGTGACCCGAACCGGTCACAAGCTTCCGAAGACGTTCGAGTCGGCGATTCCGTCGCACTCCCGAGCTCAAGAGGCGGCTTCAATGGCGGCTGCGGTAGCAAGAGGTGGAGGCGAAGCTAGGGGTCAAGATTGGGATGGAGGGAGGCGGTGGAGACGGCCGCTATTTATGGGAGGCTCACCGACGTGCGGAACAAGCAAAGGAGGGGGAAATCGGGGCGGCACCGGACTCCATTGCCGAAGTCCGGCTCGGGTACGAGCAGGAGGTAGAGGACGACGCTGACAAGCGGGCCCGGCGCGTCATAGAGACAGGCGAGAGGGAGCTGAGACGGGCTGCAGCTGCGGCCAAGTGAGCTGGCCCAAAACGCGACTGCGGGGAAGGAGGCTGGGCCTTCGGGTGAGAAGGCCGAACGGCCCGAGAAGAAGAGAGGAGAGGCTGGGCCTTCGGGCCGAAATCAGGGAAAAGTAAATTCCTATTTCGTTTTTCTTTTTCTAATATCTCAAATGCATTTTCAAATGATTCTTGAAATAATTTTCTTTTTAAAATAAAAACCAATCACCCAATTAAAATATGCAACGGCATGGATGCACAAACACTTATTTAGCCCCATATTTGATTTGATTTAAACAAAAATATTATCCTACTAAATTCTCATGCACACAAAAATGATTGACTAAATCAAATTCCCTATTTAAAAATATTCAAAAATTTAGGGTGTTACATCATGCATGTTTTGTTTCTAGGCATTTTAAGCGTTAACTAAGGTAGCGAGGTGATGGTTTGAGCAGCAACACTTCCAAGGGTTATATATCATTATTATTGCTTCATCAGGCACAAAATAAATAGACGAGTGTGAGATCACGCACCTTCCATGCTCAGGGTAATTGATGAGACGGTCGACCAAGGTAAAGACACTATCCATTTACGCCTTGCGCCGTCGTCTGGTCAGGCGTGGATGCAGTCCCACCTGAAACATGGAACGCTGTAATAATTTGTTTCTCTCAACGAAATGCATTCAATGATCAACAAAATCATGAATTATATAATAATATTATTGGAAGGAGGACTGCAGGAAAGAAACACAAATGGTAATATTTTTGTGCAAGTTGGAAATTAAGAACACTATATATATATATATATATATATATATATATATATATATATATATATATATATATATACACTCCCCAAACTATGATAATGTTTTTTGTATTACCTATTTGTTTGTATAAATTATTTAAAGGAATTACTAGTGCTATATTATATATGTTCAACTTAGAAAATTTTCCCCTGGTTTGGAACTGCTTTTGTTGATTACTACTCCCTCGAGGCACAAATAAACAAGTGATGATTTGGATATTGATACGGTCGTCAGAACATAATTTTTGTTACTATTTTTGTAAATGAAGTTTAGTAAAACATAGTAAAAATATACTTTTACAAAACTATATTTCAAGACTAATCCAGTATTTCTATAATTTTGAAATGTCAGAGGCCAACACATCAAGTAATATATATGAAACAAAAGTTTAAAAGTGTTGACTCAGAACAACGCAAAACGTCACTCATCTGTGAAAAGAGGGAGCAATAATAGTAGTTAAAGAAACGGTCATCTCGTCTCTAGAATGCTTTTTTGAGTCATGAAAACAACTGAAAGTTCGAGATGCCAATTGTTCCCAATGGTTAAGTAAAAAAATGCTTGAGACAACACTTATATCACACGGTTTGGAACCATGTATGACATTTTTTTTCTCAATGTGTACTTTGTGATATGTTTGGTTCCAGAGTTAGAAAAAAGCTAAAGAGGCAGAAATATTGTGCTCTAGAAGAAAATAAATTGGAAGCACCAACTAAACCCACAAAAGGGCCCATCACGTTTTTCTGAACCGCAAAGGGTTGGGTTTTAGAGGTAGAAAAGATTTTTAAAAATAGGCGGTTGTGCCTAACAACTCCATAAGGTATATCATTTTTTTTTGAAGCTATGTTTTCAACTAAACATACATCATGCCTCCATAGTTGGAGCTATAAATGAAGATAAGAAGGAAAGTGGAAAAACAAAATTTGTGGATGAAAAAGCATATAAAGTAATTAGTAACTAAAGCCTATGTATCACTGTAGAAAAGATAAGAAAATATTTGTGTAAGTATGCTTTACGTATACAAAGATCATGTATGCCACCATGCAGTCCAAATATATACTCCCTCAGTCCTAATAAGAGGGCACAAATATTTTGCAAGAAGTCAATCAATTATAAGTATTATTAGGTTTATAAATAACAATATCAACATTTATTTTACCAAGCAGGTGAACTGTGAGTCATATTACATGACTAATCTAATGATATTTATTTTATATCATAAATGTTAGTACTTTTCATATAGATTTAATCAAATTTGAAATTCGTTGACTTCTTAGAAACCAACATGTCCACTCTTTTCAGGCGAGGGAGTACATGGAAGCATGGATAGCAACGACCATAATAATTCCCAATGTTTTGGAATCATGAAAATGTTTTTTAGAAAGAGAGCGGCGGTGCTAAAAAGGAACTACTGGTTCCTATGGACCAATTTCCTTAGAGCCATTGATCTTAAAAAGAAAAGATTATGCAATTGTTTCCAGACTTTGTGACTGCACATAAGTTTTTAAAAGGTTTTCAGCTAATCAGCTGATTAAATATAAAGGAAAAGAGGACACAAACAAAAATAGAGCTTTATACATACGAATGGCAATATTAATGATGCAAAATCATAATTGTGTTGAACATAGTTCGGAATTCATATAGTAGAATTATAAATTTGCATTCATGGAAGTCGTGGGTCTATTTAATTGCGAGCTATCCATACCTGGTAAAAATAAATTAAAGAAAAACAGAAATCCAAATGATAAATCCGTAGCTAAACAAGCCACGCACAGCAAGCCACAAAGCTGCCCACAATTTCTGGAAATCAAAGATCCTTGAGGCACACAGATGGACCTAATTTGTAAAGAGAATAAAACAGAAATTTAGTCAATGCATTGGAGTTAGCATAGGAAATCAAATTCTCCCATTGTATCGGTCATTATCAATGAGATTCACGCCGATGTGTTATCACTAATAATCCAAGTACCAGCAACACTAGCTATAGAAACAATACTGTATGAAATGATAATTTAACAAAGTTTTATTGAAACTGTACCTGGTTTCTGACGAGCCAGCATTGTGCCCTTTCAGTTGAGGAGACTGCCAGTATTATAATGTGAGATGTGAATGCCACAGCGTTGAGAGATTGCAAGAACCAACAGGCGTGAGTGTGTGAGGTATGAGGTGCTGCAACAAAAATAAGGACCACCCTGCTTATACAGGAACTATATATATACAACCATATTTCGGATGCTTTTCTTTATCATACAGCTGGATGCATGGACAAGTATGGAATGATGCTGCATTATCTTTTGACAAAGCTCGACATGCATGCCATCTTATGATGCGATGATGCAGACCACAAGCAAAGGAACAGAGGAGGACACTGATTTTCACCTCATCAGTCAGGGTATAAAGGAAAGGTAAAGAAACGCTCAAACAAAGACTGTGTACGAAGTTGAATGAACAGGTAAAACGATATGGATGAAAGCAAAGTTAATTAAGGGACCTTAAAAAGGCACGATGGGATGGATGCTGGGCAAGGGCTGAATGCCAGACCGGAGTGCAACTGTGCAAGGGAAGGACAACAATTGCTTTCACTTTGTAACCCAATCCCTCCAAGAAAAACAGTGTGGACGTGTATATTAGCAAAAGAATCTAGCGCAGCAGCTATCACATAGGAGTATATACAGTCCATCATTATCTATAGTGAAAATTTACAGCGCTTGGAAATAATGGAAGCCCTTCGTTTTGTTAGATTTAATGGTTTAAAAATAGGAGGAACCAAGTGGAAAGAACTTAAGTTGTGAGCTGGAATAAAAAAAATATGTGAACCCGGAACTAATTTCTAATTAATTTTGAAGGGTATTATAGTATTTTTTTACGTCTCAGGAGCTACTTGTAATCTGTAAAGCTACTTCTCATCTCTTATCCGTGTGTGCTCCCCAGGTAGAGGCAGCAGCAGAGTCCCCGGCCTAGCT
Organism: Saccharum spontaneum; assembly: GCA_022457205.1. Taxonomy (NCBI): domain Eukaryota; kingdom Viridiplantae; phylum Streptophyta; class Magnoliopsida; order Poales; family Poaceae; genus Saccharum; species Saccharum spontaneum. Next base: position 14,890,539 of record CM039598.1, read on the forward strand.
GCCCTTGCCGTGCGGAGCTTGCTCCGGCAGGCAGCTACTGCCGATGCTCCTCTGCCTTTGGTAAGCCTCGGTGAGCATTCCCACGCCCTGCGACCTCCCCATCTCCTCAATCACGATCTATAGCTTCGAAAGCCTCTCCTAGAAATCTGGCCATATGCCGCAATTCGCACCGCTACCGCCAGCTCTGGCGAACACGAGGACCCGGGCATGGCCGAGCCGAGCGTGGAGATTCAAGCGCGTCCTCCCGCACGCGTGCTTTGTTTTGCCTTGTCCGTTGCTAGCATGGTTAGCATGGTGATGTCACCGTGTTGTCATGCCTATGCAATATACGTCCATTTTCCTTTACAAAAATATATATCCAAATACAACATAAATAAACATGTACTCTGAAGAAGTGTCGAGCTTCTTAGCCTAGGACGACGAGTACTTGCAGGCGCACGCCTCCCCAGTGGCGGATCTAGGATTTTAACTCAGGGTATGCAATTCAAATTTTTTTTTCTATACAATTCGGCGAATCATTTAGCAATTCGTTAACGGTAGTAAAATTTGCAACATAATTCGATAACAGTAGTAAAATTTACAACGTAATTTGGTAATAATAATTCAGTAGTAGTAGTAAAATTTGCAACGTAATTTAGTAACCGTTGTAAAAGATTTGCACTAAATAACTCAATTATATCATTTTAGCCGATGCTTTCTAACAGGCCATGAATATCTCAATTATAACAATTTTTTTTACTTCAAAGAGCAAAGATACAATCTCATCTTGGTGGCTCAGACAGTAGGCTTTGCGTGTTAGCCATGCACGCGCAGCTAGCAGGCAGCAGCCGAGCTGCCTAGGCGGATCCTCGATCTCTCGATCACAATTGGTTGCGTATTCGTAGCCTGGGCGCCTAGAGGATCGAAGAATCGAGATGGCGGACTAGCGAGACTCTGTCAGTCCATAGCTCCGAACTTTGCGGTAGATGAATGGATGAGGGAAGAGCGGTTAGTTGGATCCTAGAAGCCAAGGCATCACGACGACAGGACCTGGAGTTCTGGATCTCATCTTGGCAAAGCTGGCCTGCTAGCTTGTTGCGTCCGTTTTCACTTTTCAGTTCTTCAGCCTACAGGTAAGTGTTCTTTTGTTTTTGTTTTTTTCAAATACAGTATATATACTCTAATACATTCTGGATCTGCAGGGTATGCCAGTGCATAACTGGCATATCCTGTAGCTCCGCCCCTGCGCCTCCCTCCTCCAAGCGTCGCGACATGGCCCAGCGGGGCTCCTGCCGCCACTCCTCCCTCGCCCCTCCGTCGCCGCTGCCGATTCGGAGCAGCACCGAGAGTCCCCAAAGCCGTGCTGGGCGGGCGAGCTCCTGCAGGCAGCCGTGGGAAGATGGTGACCCTGGAGGAGCCGGGCGATGGCGAAATCCTCGGCAGATCGAGCAGCGAACCCTTCTCGGCTGATAGCGTCCTCCACAGTGCAGCTGCAGCAAGGAGGCATTGTGGTGGCTAGGATGCCGTGGTCACAGGGAGTTCACGGAATGCTTGCCATACGATGGACTCCAGTCCTCCGAGCTCTCGTCTCAAGAATGAACTAGTGCCCAGTCGTGCTGAGACCTGCTGAAACAACTGAAGTAGAGGATGCGCACATGCCATAAATAAAATGGGCAGAAGCGAGTTAAGGAACCCTTTTTTCGAGAAAATTTTCAGCTAAAAATCCAAAATATTGTGTTTATTTGTTGTGGTGGAGTAAACTCATGTAACAGGTATTGCTTCTGGCCAATGGAATCCTGTTGCTGTAGCCTCCATTAATGTGCTCTGTATGTTATGTAATTTGGGCTTGGTTACTGGTTGCCTCTGCCTGTCAAAGACCGTGACAGGAAGACTCCCCCAGGCTGCGTGTTAAGAAGCTGCCATGCTTCGATGGGAGACTCCCCTAGCAATGATGATGCAGATGAGAAAACACCACCATCAGGCCACACTGGAGTTCCCAGGCAACCAAACCATGATGCAGATGAGTAAATAACATTAAGCGCCAGTGGAGTAATCAATAAGCCCACACCATATAAAAGTACAAAAACAGAGTACATTAACCGTTACAAATTACAAACAGTACAGTTCCAAATTACAAAGAGTACAAGTTTGTTCTCAGCACACCAGTTCATAACTTCATACGCACAAATCTTGGTTTCATGGCAACCAGAAATCACCAATTATTAAAACACATACAAATTAAAACCCAAACAGATTGAGCACACCAGCACAATGATGACATGTCCCTTGGCAAACACCATTAGATGGAAAAATAACACACTCAGTCAGTCACAAAAGCACGATGCAACTCACTGAGATGGATAAAATAGAGAGGGCAACTTAGTTGTATGCTTGGCACAGAGCTCTAATCTGAAACCAAACTCATCATCTGAGGTAGCTTTCAATGATATGTTTCTTCCGTGACACAAACTCTGGTTGCGCCACATGCATATACAGGGCCGTCCCGGGAAAATTAGAGGCCCTGTACGATACTAAGAAATGAGGCCTATTAGCCTAGAAAAAAAAACTAAATATACGATATTATAAAGCATGCAGTATGTTGCAATAAAATATATATCAAGATTCAAGAATGATACCTATATTACATAATCTTTACTTGAATAACATCATTCTTTTAGTGTCAGCTTCCTCAACTTCAACATTATTTTCTGAGTATTTGTGTTGTCAGCTTCCTCAACTTCAACATTATTTTCTGGAGGATCTATAGGATCATTATCAATATTATTGTCAATCGCCTGCCCCTCCTCAAGCAGGGCCCCTGCCTCAAGTGTTGGATTATCAGACGACACTTGTGACTGTTTTGTAACAAATCTATCCATAGCTCCTTGTTGAGATTGGACTAATTCCTCTATTCTTTGTTTCTTCTTACGCTTTTGAAAACCTGATTCAAATTTTCTAGAACGATTTGTAGAAGACATGGCTTCAATCTTTGAATGCTATTCCAGTAGGTGTCTAGATCAAAAGATAAAAAAAAACAAAATTTAGAGATCGATCAACTACTTATTATTGTTCGCGGCTACCAGTGAATGAATTGAAAAATAAATATGAATGATTTATATTACCTTCAGGGCCTTAGCGCCTCGCTCTCGCTGTTGCGGTTGCAGCTAGATCGTCACGGCTCACGCCCTGTCACTCGCGAAACGCTGCCGGCGGCCGGTACGGCGTCAGGCGATGGCGGCGACACGAGACGAGACGTCGAGAGGTAGTACGTGAGACCTAAGATTTGCGATCTGATTCAGTTGGGGAATTGGGATCGGCAACATTGTCAACTGAACAGCGGCCGGGCAACAAGCCATTGTTTATTGGGCTTTGGTCAATTGTTGTACACGTCGCTTTGCTAATGGGCCAAAGGCCAAAGCTACTGCTGTACGTTCTTATTTACCAAGCAATACATATATACGTATATATACTCTATATATATTTGGAGGCCCCTGAAAAGTGGAGGCCCTGTACCGTCGCACACGTTGCACGTGCCAAGGGACGGCCCTGGCATATAATAGTCACTCTGCTCCGGCAGCTTCAGCTGCAGCCTGTCCCACCACTCACGCTCACCGCTGACTTCCACCTTTGACTTGGCATATTCCGTCTTGAGTAGTGGGAGATGGTGAAAGGATTGGCAGCCCCGGACAAAGAGCTTCTCCCACTTTGGCGCTTCAAACCGAAATGTAACATCGTCATGGATGTGCAGCAGATGTGGCAGCTCCTGGAGGTAGATCCTTTTGATGTTTGGGAGTGGAGAAGGTGCTACCTTATATTGAGGTTGTTTGTAGAAAATTGTCTTGAGGTTGGAGCAGAAGAGAATGACCAGAGTCTCCAGTGCAGGTAATGATAAACTACATGGGAACATTTTCTCCAGCCGTGGGCAGTGCTCCAGGTGAATGTGCTTTAGTAACTTCAGAGTAATCAAAAAAGAATATGACAGATTACTAGGCTCGATCAAACTTAGCAGGTTATTTAGATCGAAGACCTGAAGTATCTGTAAGTATGGCAAAGCCTCTGAGCCCCCCGACTTCATTAAAAATACTACTGTCATTTGGTGGCAGCGCTGCAGCTGGCATTCTTCTAGTTCATTGAGACTGTAATTGATGTCTGTAAGGCATCTAACAAAAGCATCATCTGTGATGAATATTGAATTTGTGACTGAGAGAATATGCCTTAAGCCATTTGGGTACTGATTCACTGCTGATATCTCAACATGACGTTGTTTTGGCTGAAGCTTCATCATGGACACAATGCTGGCGGCCTCAGAATACTGGACATCACAATAAGTTGAATGCCTCTGCATCCTGTCATGTAGCTCAACTTGGTTGCTCCGTGGCTCCTTGCCTCTCACACTGCATGGTATGACTTGGACATTGAAAGACAGAAGAAACTGTCCTTCCTCGACCAGCTTGTTAACAGCATCTGCATCGAAACTGTGAAACATCCTTGGATCATTTATGTTGAACTGAGCAGTATTTGTAGTTTTCCCTTGGGGCGGATTTTCATCTCCACAAGTTTTTTGCTGGCAAAACATCATTGGAATTTGAGTATCATGATTCTCGCAGTGATCCAAATAGAAAACCTTTGGAAAACGAAGCAACTGATGCCATGGAAATCTCTTGAAACCAGGAACATTCAAAAGCAGCAATCTCTTGAGCTTCAGTAAGTTGGGCAAGTTGTGAGGGACCTCCTCAATAGCAGTTTCAGAAAGATCAACATCTTCCAATGCTGTCATATCATCATTAATGTTCACATATTTGAGCTTGTTGCACCCACGCAAGGACAAGCACCTAACCCATGGTCCAGAGAGTGAGAAGATTCTCAGATTTGGATGCCCATTGATTTTGATATCTTCCACACCCTCCCATGTCTGTATATATAGAACTTCAAGAAATGATAATAGTTCCCAGAGAGCATGAAGCCTTAAGCTAATGCAATTAGAAATATGTATCAGTTTAAGACATTTGGCTTCGGACAGGGACATTGGTAGTGACATCAATAGCACGTTGTTGATTAGCTTGAGTGTATGGAGGCTTTGCATTTTCTGGAACATGTGCTCTGGAAAAGATGTAATCTGAGTCCCCTCGACATGAAGAACCAACAGATTTGATAGTTGAGCCATGGGAGGTAACTCTCTGAGATTGGTGCAATTACCGAAAATTAGCTCCTCAAGGCTTGACATTTCACAGAAGAATTCAGAAGGCAGGGTGGTGACCTTTGAGCCTGAGAGATCAAGGTAGTGTAGATTTCTCTTGTTCCTGCCATCTTGTTGGGTTAGCTCAAGCAAGGGAACCGCATTCATATCAAGTACTTCAAGGTTTTCCAGATGAGCAAGTGGTGATGATGTTTGCTTTTCAGAAGTAGATGGTGGTGGTGACAAGGTCTGTAGCTGACTGCAGCCTCTAAGCGAGAGCAGGTAGAGATTCAGCAGACGGGACAATGATCGAGGGAGTGAATTTATAGGTGTGTAGGATAAATCAAGGATATGGAGGTGTGGGGTGAGAAGTTTATCAAGATGAAATACTGACATATTTGAACAGCCTCTCAAAATAAGGCTTGTCATCTTTATATCTCCTCTGGTTTCCCACGTCCACCAGGCCCGCCTCCAATCCCAGCTTACATGCCTACCATCATCTTTCATAAATGAGACCCATCCTAGTTGGTTTCTCTTCACACGAGTATTGAGTTCATCTTGTCCGAGACGTGGGACATTGTCAGCTAATTTTGACACACCAGTGATGACACCCGTGGATGAAGTGCTTACTGTCGTGGTAGAAACAGAGTAGATTGGCAGTAACGAATATTCCTGCAAGGCTTGCATCACGACCTTTCCAGCTTCATATGCAGACCTGTAGTAGTTGCTCTGTTTTTGGCCGGTGTATGCAGGTATCTGGGTGGGGATTGTTGTTGAGAAATCAGGTTCTCAGCCACCCAACAGCGAACTAGCTCATCAGATGTAATGGGGGAAGTGTTGGTTGCCTGATGCCCAGCGCCTCCTTCTCCCTGCACCTGCAGGGGGTGGTAGAGGATAGCATAATACAAGCAGTGCTGAGCTACATGGAGCCAAAACTTCTCGTCTCCTTTGTCCTGGAGTGCGATATAAATGGATCTGGCTGCATCCCGTAAGGCCTCATTAATCAACACAGCCCAATCTCTCCCACGGAGATCACCAAAAGGTGGTGCAGAGTAATATTCACGAGTTAAACGAACGAGAAAGACCCAGTCCCTTGCACCTTTGGCGTCTCTGCTTTTTTCACAGACATCCTTGGAAGTGGCTGAGATGAGCCAACGCCGGTTTTGGAATATCGATGGCCCCCGCTCGCCCAGTATGAAAACCAACACGTCCAATGAGATGGGAACATGCAGGTTTTCTACGAGCAGCAGGTGCCTCTTCCCTTCCAATGCTTCCCTGATCCTCTCTAGTATTGGAGAACCATGAGGTTGGCGGTCATAGATAGGATCCGTCCGTACGGATTGATCTGATGCTGACAAGGCAATGTACGTCCGCCCAAAAGCCTGGAGCATGAGGTTGTCAGAGATTTTGCCGTAGCCAAAGTAGCTCTCTTCGGCGGCAAGTTGCTTGAGCTCCTGAAGCTGCTTGCTGTCGTCAGGCATCAGTATTTTTGTGAGGACCTCAAACGCCAACCGATGCTGGGCTGTACTGCTGCTTGCACCTTCAACGGGTGGGAGCCTCACCCGTGTAATTTGGTCATAGGGTCCATAGAGGTCCTTGCTGCGCTCGAACAGGAGCCTAGTGAGAGTGGGCACAAAGGAAGTTGCTGGTCCAATTCCGACGTTCCATATCACCGGGAGCTCCTTGCTCCATTCCCATACCTTCTCTTCCAAGGCTGCTAGATCAAACCATCGAACATAACGCTGCCGGTTCTGAGTGAATACGAAATCAGTGAACCTGGAACATTAGGCCTGGTCAGTGCTGGCTCAACATGCCCTTATATATAAATAGACACTTCTCTGATTTCAGGCGCTTGAATTTTAAGATGATTTCAGGCAACACTCATGTACCTCTAACTGGTACAAGTAAATTGTTACTTTTATGATTTGTAATTTGTCTTTGTGTCATAACATATTAAATTTTGTCCTTATCTTCCTATAGAAAATAATTGTAAATTGTTAATTGTCTTTGTGCCAGCACAAATTAGATTTTGTCGAGTCTGTGGTTTTCTATAACGGGTTTTTTATTCTCGGTTCCGAAAATTGCAGATTGCATTTACCGAAATTGCAATAAATGGAATCTGCAACTTTAGTATAAAATATATGTAATAACTGTCGCCTGAAAGGAAACAAAAATTCATGCACCTGAATTTTAGCAAATCCCACAAATGGATATGTGAAAAGTTGTGTCCAATTTCTAGTATATCGATTTATTTCTCTCACCGAACACAACCACACATGGAAAGATAATAAGTTGCTTGGACCGTGCGAATCATATTGGACAATGTTTTTTTTCTAGTCAGTTGGATCAAAAAGATGTTTAAACCAACCCATCTATTTTTGGTCATTAGTTCATTACTCGTTAGGGAAGTGGGGACAATAAAACTGCACTAGACACTAGCGTTACAGAGGACGAGGGACACACAACATAAATCTGGCATGACTGTGCATATTTACCAAATGTATACGTGGAACTGCTTTTATGTACGCATTAACGGAGCCTTCAGCTTAATTTTCATCAGACACATTAGAAAAAAATAAATCCTAGAAAGTATTACAATAATAAAAAACATATGGCCTTTGATTTGAAAGACATTAATCACCATCAACAATAATAGCCATTAGAACTATCATGTTTTATAAAAAAAATATTACCCACGTTAGCGGTTAGCAAAAATACATTACGGACTGCCAACCATGGTGGAATAAATGGGCCAATGAGGGCCCAAAAGGAGGTGTCGGGCGCCCTAGCGATGTACCCTAAAAGGGCCGCGTGGCCAGGTGGGGCGGCTGCCACCACTGCTGTCATACGTCTGACAAGCGCCCTCAATCCAGAGTTGGTGGGCATAGCGAGGAGGCCCAAAGGAGGGCACTGGGCCCAAAGCGGACCTGGCCTAAATAGTACCCACGGGTACTGTTCACCTATGGCCGCCCTAGGTTAGGATTAGGTTGCTTAGGGGGTAAGTCTCTCAGGATTATAAATACAAGGGGCTATGTAACCTTTCAACTTTAAGCAAGAAATAGGCCAAGTGCTTTCTTTCTTCTCCCTCTCCCTTCTAAGCCTCGGTCTTCTTCCTCTGCGCCTCTCTCTCCTTTGCCCTAGCGCCGCCGCCGCCCCTGCGCCCAAACCCTTGCCGACTCCACCACGCCGCAACCCTAGCCACCGCCCAGAGTAACGTCGCCGGCCACCCCCACCGCCACGCTTGTTACATTGGTATCCGGAGACCAAGTCGATCCTTCGGGAACCCATGGCTTCCACCGCCACCAACGTGGATCTCCAGGCCGTCAAGGACGCGATTGCTAGACTAGATCAATATGGCAAGGCCAGCGAGAAGAACCTGGCACGTCATCGATCCTTGGGGCAACGATCTATGGCTTCCACTACCACCACGACCGAAAGGCGCCTGCTTGCCCTCCAGCAAGCACTCGGCCATGGAGGCACCACCATCACTGTGGTCCAAGCCAGATCGGATCCGGACGCCACCGGCAACCTTGCTGCGGATACACAGCAAGCTACGATCGCCACCTACAAATCCTTCATCAGCACCACAAGGAAGGAATCCCTCTCGTCCGGCCCCCAGAGATTGTCATGGAGACGTCTGCATCGGGTAATCAAATTACCCCCAATTTATTTTCTATAGATGCATATAAAGTGTCATCCGATATGATCAATGCCAGCAGAGACTTCCTCAAGAGAAAGTTTGAGGAACCCCAATCCTCCAAAACCACGGAGATCAACACTACGGTAGCAGGTACCCTGCTCCTAGCACCTGAGGTACAACTATATCCAGATCGACCTATGCAAGTACAACCGCCTGTTGATACTTCCTCGGCATCGACACCAGCAACACCAGCACAAGAGGCGCCCCAAACCCCACCACAACAGCCGGCGTAGTAGGTGCCCTCTCCTACACCACCTCAGGGCCCCTCCCCAACAGGGCTCTAACAGTCAAGAAAGCGTCGCAGAACTTGCTTGCAGCACCACAGGCACTGCAGCTGCCGTGCTCGGATCAGATCATCGACATTAGGCATCCAACGATCATCACCTTCGAGGCGACCTCCGCCAACGGCAACAGCAGCCCACTGCCACCCAATGCTCCACGCAACAGTGAGGATTCACGTCCTAAGGAGATCCCTGACCTCAGCATGCTCATCCAACCGAGACAGGAGGTAACACCTATGGCGCAGCTGAAAGCATCTAGGCCCCAAGGTTTGGTTTCGGTAATTAATGACAACACTTTATTACCATGACTAACGTGTGTTTTGCAGAAACTTGGTAAGTTAGGTCATGGAGGTGATAACTGCTTTGAGCACTGTGGTATTCGTGTCCCTTGATGGAAATCGTTTCGGCTTTCAAAAGAGTGACGTCAAGATTAAGGACGGTTAGTTCCGGATGATGAAGTGTTGAGACACATTCGGAATAGTCATTAGGATCTTCGTTTTTCTCTTTTGGCCGTACTATAAAGGGGGGCATGAATGGGTAGCGTGACCTAGGCGAGTTCTATGTTTAGGTGTGGTGCACACTTGTTAAACTTGGCGCTAGGCAACCCTAGAATAGCTCAAAGTTCAGTTAGAAGCAACTTGGTTGAAGTTGCGACGCGTTTCGACGAGTTTCGGGTTGTTTTCCAGGCACCGGACGCGGTCTTCGGGAACACCGGACGCGTCCGGTCTGTACTTAACCGCGCTAGGGTTTGGACCCTGACCACCGAACGCGGTCCTCGCTAGGACCGTACGCAGTGGTCAGTGGCTGACACGTGTCACTCCTGGAGAACACCCGTCGGACGCGATACTGGACTTGATCGGCGAGTCCGGTGCGAGTCCAGTAAGGTCCTGAGAGGACCGGACGCGTCCGGTCTTCAGGCATCGGACGCGGCCTCGCGTCCGGTGCAAGTACAGTAAGCGCCCTTGCACGTCGGACGTGTCCGGTCACCCCTGACCAGCGCGTCCGGTGGTTCGATTTCAAAATCGCGTTTTGACCGTTACGGGGGACCGGCGCGTCCGGTGTGTTGCACCGGCGCGTCCGGTGACCCCGTGTCAGAAAGTAACGGTTCGTTTTCTTTGAGGGGTGTATAAATACAACCCCTCCACCTCTTTTTGAGGTCTCTTGCTCATTCAAACATCTGAGAAAACCCTTTAGAGTGCAAGGGAGTGCAAGAGCTCTAGTGAGGATAGAGATTTGAGAATCAAAGTTTGAGTTTCCTCACTAGTGATTCGAGAGTAGCAAGTGTGCATCCACCTCCTCATTTGGGCTCGTTGTGGTCAAGTGAGAGTTCTAGCTTGTTACTCTTGGTGATCGCCATCACCTAGACGGCTTGGTGGTGATTGGGAGTTTGGTGATCATCCGGCGGAGCTTGTGGATGACCCAACTCAAGTTGTGAGCGGTTTTGGGTGATTCGCCGCGACGGAGTGTCGAAGAATCAACCCGTAGAGAGCACTTGATCCCTGCGCGGATCAAGGGGGAGCGACACCCTTGCGCGGGTGCTCCAACGAGGACTAGTGGGGAGTGGCGACTCTCCGATACCTCGGAAAAACATCGCCGTGTTCCTTGCCCCTTTACATTCAAGCAATTACTTTCTCGTATTTACTTTCATTGCTTGTTTTTACATTCCTAGAATTGCCATGCTAGACTAGGATTGGAAACTAGGGTGCAAAACTTTTTAACGGTAGTTTCTCTAGGAACACAAGTAGGCACTAGGGGTGAATTCCGGCTTGTAGGATTTAATTCTTGCAATTAATTTTTAGAAAAGCCCAATTCACCCCCCCTCTTGGGCATCTTGATCCTTTCAATTGGTATCGGAGCCGTGTTGCTCCTATTTTAGGCTTCACCGCCTAGAGCAAGATGTCTAACGGGGAAGGACCACCTCCCACCTTTGAGGGGGATGATTTTCCATATTGGAAAATCCGAATGGAGGCGTACCTCGAAGCCATAGATGTCGGGTGTCTTAGAGCCGCAACCGAAGGGCTTCCCGCTATCAAGGATCCCGCAAACCCCACGGGTGACGAGGAGAAGTACGACCGGTGGAATGCAAAGGCCAAAAATGCACTCTACCGGGGCTTAGGCAAAGATATCTTCAATCGTGTGCGTAATGCAAAGAACGCTCATGATTTGTGGCAAAATCTTTGTGCTCTCCATGAGGGAACTAAGAGTGAGCGTGAGGAACGCTATCATATTGCTTTAAAGAAAATTAATTCTTTTGAGATGCTTCCCAAAGAAAGTGCTAATGAAATGTACACTCGCTTGAATGTTCTTGTAGAGGACCTCAATGCTCTTGGGCTCACTCAAATGAGTCAATCGGATGTTGCAAGGAGGATCTTGAGTGTGCTTCCCGTTGAGAAGTATGGTCACATTGTCACCGTGCTTCATCAAAGTGATCTCTCCACCGCAACACCGACTCAAGTATTGGGGAAGATCAATGCTCATGAGATGTACATGCACATCACTCCGGAAGAGGGCTCATCATCTTCCAAGAAGAAAGACTTGGCCTTCAAAGCTAGCCATGACAAGAAAAAGAAGAAGGGCCAAGCCATGATCGTGCAAGAAAGCTCAAGTGAAAGTGATATCGATGATGAATCACTTGCACTCATGGTGAGGAAGACCACCAAGATGCTAAAGAAGCTTAACAAGAGTGGCATCAAGTTCGATGGCAAGAAAAAGAAATTCTTCACAAGTAGCAAGAGAAAGCCCATCTCGGAGATGGATTGCTACAATTGTGGTGAACTTGGCCACCTAGCTCATCAATGCCCTAGACCACCAAAAGACAAGTTCAAGAACAAGAACAAGGGCAAGAAAAATGATTCAAGTGATGAAGAAGATGAGAAGAAGAAGAACAAGCCATACAAGAAGAAGGATGGCAAGAAGAAGGAGTTCTACAAGAAGAAGAAGGGTGGAAAGGCTTATATTGTTGGTGATTGGCTCACCGACATTGAATCATCTTGTGGTTCCTCCGAAGATGAGAGCAATGATGAGAAAGAGAAGGTCGCCGCATTTGTGATGGGGCCATCATCTTCACCGACATCTTCACCACCGCCTTCTTCACCATCATCGTCCACTACTCACCTATGCCTTATGGCCAAGAGTGAACGAAAGGTACAAAACCATGATAGTGATGATGATGATGATAGTGATAGTGATGATGAATTTGATGCACCTTCTTATGATGAACTTGTAAAATTGCTAAACAAATACACTAAAATCATAAGAAGGACTAGAAGTGAAAATGATGATCTTCAAAATGAAAATGAATCACTCTCATCCAAGCTTGAAAATGCTCAAAAGACTAGTGGTGAGCTTAGAGATCAAAACGAAATTATGTCTTCTACTCTCAAGGAGCTCAAAACCTCTAACAAAGAGCTAAAAGATCAACATGATAAACTTGAGAAGAAGCATGATGAGCTCATCACTAGACATAGCTCTCTAAAAGACAAATACACCACATTAAAAATTGACTATGATAGTCTTGTGGTTGCTAATGAACTTGCTCTTGAGACACATGATGCTACTAACCATGTTGTTAAGTGTGATATAGCTACATCATGTGATGACTTGATCATTGAAAGCATTGAGCAAGGTTCTAGTAGCAAAGGCAAGAGTGTGGTTGAGTCATGCAACCATGATGATTATGCCAAGATCAAGTGTGAGAATGAGAAGCTTGCAAATGAGAACAAGAAGCTCAAAGGTTTGATGGCTCTTGAGAAGCAAACAACAAATGAGTCACTCATTGAAGAGAACAAAAAGCTCAAGCAAGAAAAAGAGCATCTCAAGACCGGCCTAAGCAAGTTCACAAGAGGCCAATATTTGCAAAGTGAGCTCCTCATGAACACCGTAATGAAGATGGATAGAAGTGGTATTGGCTATTTGGCAAATCAAGAGAAGAAAGCAAAAGCTCAACAACAAAACAAGTCAAAGCCCAAGCCAAAGAGATGTGTTGAGTGTGGTCAAGAAGGTCATTTTGCTCATGAGTGGAAAACTCCACCACCACAACCCTTGCCCAAGCATGCTAGACCCTTTGCCTTCAATGCTCATTACATGCTAAGAAAAGATTCAAATGGAAAGATGAAAGTCATGTTTTTGGGTCCCCCAAACAAGAATAGGCCAAAGAAAATATGGGTTGCCAAGTCACTAGTCGAGAAAGTCAAGGGCCCCTCTCAAGTTTGGGTCCCTAAACAAAAAGCTTGATCTCTTGTGTGTAGGTGAACTACAAGACCGGTGGATCTCATTGGGTTATTGATAGTGGTTGCACTCAACATATGACCGGTGATCCTCGTATGTTCACCTCCATTGAAGAGAATGGGATATGTCAAGAGAAGATCACATTTGGAGATAATTCAAAAAGCAAAGTCAAGGGTATAGGCAAGATTGCAATATCAAATGATCACTCACTCTCAAATGTGCTCTATGTTGCTTCATTGAGTTTCAACTTGCTATCCGTTGGGCAACTTTGTGACCTTGGCTTCCAATGCTTGTTCACACCAAATGAAGTTGAAGTGTCAAAGATAGATGACAAGCAAGTGATATTCAAAGGCTTTAGATACAACAATCTTTATCTTGTTGACTTCACCTCCGAAGATGCAAATTTGATGACATGTTTGTCCACCAAGACCTCACTTGGTTGTCTTTGGCATAGGAGGCTTGCACATGTTGGAATGAGCACTCTCAACAAGCTATTGAAGAAAGAACTAGTAAGAGGATTGAAGGATGTGAAGTTTGAAAAGGACAAACCTTGTAGTGCATGTCAAGCGGGCAAACAAGTTGCAAACACTCATCCAACCAAGGCTTTCATGTCAACCTCAAGAGTGCTAGAACTTCTACACATGGATTTGTTTGGGCCTACAACATACAAGAGCTTGGGTGGTAATCTCTATTGTCTTGTGATAGTGGATGACTACTCAAGATATACATGGACTTTCTTCCTTCATGACAAATCCGAAGTGGCAAGTTGCTTCAAGAAGTTTGCAAAGAGAGCTCAAAATGAATTTGAAGTCAAGATAAAGAAGATTAGAAGTGACAATGGCAAAGAGTTTGACAACACCAACATTGAAGCTTATTGTGATGAAATTGGAATCAAGCATGAAGTTTCTTCAACCTACACTCCTCAACAAAATGGTGTAGTTGAGAGAAAGAACCGGACCTTAATCACTCTTGCAAGAACAATGTTAGATGAGTACAATACTCCGGAAAAGTTTTGGGCCGAGGCAATCAACACCGCATGCTATGCTTCAAATCGCCTCTTCCTCCAAAAGTTTCTTGGCAAGACCCCCTATGAGTTGCTTAATGGAAAGAAGCCGGACGTCTCATTCTTCCGGGTGTTTGGTTGCAAATGCTACATCTACAAGAAGCGTCAACACCTAGGGAAGTTTCAAAGACGTTGTGATATTGGTTTTCTTGTTGGTTACTCATCAAAGTCCAAAGCATATAGAGTATTTAACCATACCACCGGGTTGGTTGAAGAAACATATGATGTGGAATTTGATGAATCTAACGGCTCCCAAGGAGCAATTGAGAATTGTGATGATGTAGGTGATGAACCCTTGAGGGAGGCCATGAAGAACATGCCCGTGGGAGACATCAAGCCAAAAGATGATGAAGACGATGTGCAAATCATTGATCCTCCATCTTCATCACATGTGCCTCAAGATGATGACAAGAATGAGAGAATTGAAAATGAAGATACCTATGTCTCTCATGAACAAGCCGAGGCACAAGCATAAGATGTTGATGCTCCCCATCCACCTCCTCAAGTGGTTGATAGAAGAAACTCACCTCTACTTCAAGCTCATCCACAAGAACTCATCATAGGGAGTCCTACAAAGGGAGTAATGACTCGATCTCAAAAGCTAGCTTCTTTCGTTGAACATCACTCTTTTGTCTCTTGTGTTGAACCTAAGAATGTAGAAGAAGCTCTTCAAGATCCGGATTGGGTGAATGCCATGCATGAAGAATTGAACAACTTCACCCGCAACCAAGTGTGGACACTTGAAGAGCATCCTAAAGGTGCAAGAGTCATTGGAACCAAGTGGGTGTTCCGAAACAAGCAAGATGACCAAGGCATAGTAGTGAGGAACAAGGCAAGACTAGTTGCAAAAGGGTTCTCTCAAGTTGAAGGCCTTGATTTTGGAGAGACTTTTGCACCCGTTGCAAGACTTGAAGCCATTCGTATCCTCCTTGCATATGCATCACATCATGATATGAAATTATATCAAATGGATGTGAAAAGTGCATTCTTAAATGGCTTTATTAATGAACTAGTCTATGTCAATCAACCTCCCGGGTTTGAAGACCCTAGATATCCTAATCATGTTTATAGGTTGTCCAAGGCGCTATATGGGCTCAAGCAAGCCCCTAGAGCGTGGTATGAGCGCCTCCGGGACTTCCTCATTGAGAAGGGCTTCACCATCGGGAAGGTCGACACCACACTATTCACCAAGAAGCTTAATGGGGAGATCTTCATTTGTCAAGTGTATGTTGATGATATCATCTTCGGGTCAACAAATGAAGATTATTGCAAGGAGTTTGGTGAATTGATGTCGAAGGAGTTCGAGATGTCAATGATTGGTGAGCTCACATTCTTCCTTGGTTTTCAAGTCAAGCAAATGAGAGAAGGGATTTTCATCTCTCAAGAAAAGTATACCAAGGATCTTCTCAAAAGATTCAAGATGGAAGAATGCAAGCCAATCAAGACCCCAATGCCATCAAACGGACATCTCGACCTAGATGAGGGAGGTAAACCGGTTGATCAAACTCTCTACCGTTCTATGATTGGTAGCTTGTTGTACCTTACCGCATCTAGGCCCGATATCATGTTTAGTGTGTGCATGTGTGCTTGCTTTCAAGCGTGCCCTAAAGAACCTCATTTAAGTGCCGTAAAAAGAATCCTAAGATATCTTAAGCACACCCCAAGCATTGGTCTTTGGTATCCCAAAGGAGCTAGATTCCAACTAGTTGGCTATTCCGACTCGGATTATGCCGGTTGCAAAATTGATAGAAAAAGCACATCCGGAGGGTGCCATTTGCTTGGGAGATCACTAGTATCTTGGTCATCTAAAAAGCAAAATAGTGTGGCTTTGTCCACCGCCGAGGCGGAATACATTGCCGCGGGGGCTTGTTGTGCACAAATCTTATATATGAAACAAACCCTTCTAGACTATGGAGTTGTTCTTGAAAAGGTGCCACTTTTATGTGATAATGAAAGTGCCGTTAAAATTGCTAACAATCCGGTACAACACTCTCGCACCAAGCACATTGATATCCGCCATCACTTTCTAAGAGATCACGTTGCTAAAAATGACATATCACTAGAAGGTCTACGAAGTGAAAATCAATTAGCGGATATCTTCACTAAACCTTTGGACGAGGCTACCTTTTGTAGGCTAAGAAGTGAACTTAATGTGCTTGATTCAAGTAACTTTAAAAAATGAGCTCATGTTGTCCCTTGCATTGCATTGTATCATATGTCACGTTTAGTTTATCGCAATGCATTTAGGGCTTGGCTAACACGGTTACGATAACCCTCCTTCGGAGGAATGAAGAAGCCTAACCGTGGATCAAACTTGACAAGCAACCTAGCTTTACTTTCTTGTATTGCATTGCATATGCATGGTTGTTTGTTTGTCGTTCTTTTTCGGTTTAGCTTTGAGCAACCTCTGTGTTCATCCATGAATAGAGAGAGCATTTGACGCTCCTAAAGGTTCAAAAACTCTATTGCATGGCCATACGTTGCTCCTCGGGTGTTTATTGCCTACTTTCGTAAAAATTATACTAGCCTAAGGCAAAAATTTTTTAAAAATTTGAGGGTTTGAGTGAGGTCACTCATATCGGGTTCCAATTGGTGTTTATTTGTGTCTCTTTGAATTGGAACTTGATTGGGAGAAGTCGCGTCGAAGTTCGGAACGAAGAATGGCGAAAAACAGCGACCGGACGCTGCACCGGACGCAGTGTTGCTTCACCACCGCGTCCGGTCCCGGCGTCCACCAGCGCGTCCGGTCATCCAGAAGACAAAATCCAGATCTAGGCACCGGACGCTGCAACGGACGCGCCTCTGACCACCACCGCGTCCGGTCCCGGCTACCACCACCGCGTCCGGTGCTCCGCGATGAATTCCCGAGCACTCAGCCATCGGACTCTGACCGCGTCCGGTCTGTCCACACCGGACGCGTCCGGTCACTCCAGGCGCTCACTGGAGTGTCACCGGACGCTGCACCACCGCGTCCGGTGATTTTGACCACCGCGTCCGGTGCTACCGAATCAAGCGGATCTCAGCCCTCATAAAACCGGATCGTTTTTCTCTGTTTTTCCTCATCCGCTCGACATCCGCCGCCGCCGTGCCCTAGTCGCCGTTCCGCCGCTCCCGCGCTTCATCCTCGCCGCCGGCGAGCCTCCACGCGCCGCGCCCTTGCTCTCCGGCGAGCCTTGCCGCCCTCTCGCCTTGGCCGCGCGCTGCCCAGCCGCGCCGCCCCGTGCGTCCGCGCCATCGCCGCGAGTCGCCTTTCACCGCGCCGTGATCCTCACCTGCAGCTGCCGCAGCACCCCTGTGCTCCCGTGCCCTCGTTTCCTTCCTTCGGCCGAGATTTGGACCTAGGGTTTAACCCTAAACCCTAGCTCAGGGTATCCTTCAACCCTAGGGTTTGTCGAGGTAACGGCTCGTCTCGATTCCATTTTCGATTCAAGTCAATTCAATTTCCTTTCATCGTTAGGGCTTGCCGTTGACCTTAACCCTTCATGGCTATCTCGATTGGTCGTTTCAGTGCTCGATCGCCGATCTCGGGGGTTCTCGCAAACTAGATCACCTCGTCCCTTCACCGTCGTCTCGTCGATCCGAGGTAGCTTAGCGTCGTTTCACTTCGTATCTCACGTGCTTGCTATCTAGGGTTTCGTATCTTTAGATATATATATGCTTATTGTATATCTCTCTATTCCATACGTGCAGCGAGTCAGTCGGTGTGCCGGGTCAGATCTGTTTGTTTAATCCGAGGCCAAGCCTGCGGATACGGATTGAGGCCAAGCCTCTCGAGTGTCAGTTCATCATCTCACAGAGGTTTTCAGGTAGTCAGTCAGCATGGTGCGTTGCAAGAACGCCGGTGGTGCTCCTGGTGACGGGGACAACAGTCCTCCCCGTCGTGATGAGATTGCGCGTGGTAAGCGCGTCAAGATGATGGCCAGAAAGAAGAAGAGGACACTTTCAGATGCAGAGATCGCTCAGGCCGTGGCAGACGCCGCAGAGCAGGCAGAGAGAGGTGGCAGACGCAGTGGGTTACACATAGGCGAGCGTCGCTTTCATCTTGAAGGTCGACAGCTCGGCACAGAGGCCACTGAGGGTACCGAGGCTACTGCACCTTCAGAGCAGATGTCAGTTGATCCTTCCTCAGAGCAGACATAGGCTACAGAGACTACACCAGCTACTGAGTCTACCCAGGCCACTGAGGCTCCACAGGCCACTGAGGATACAGAGGAGCAGGCAGCTCAGTCTCCACCACGTCGCCGCTCCACACGTGCTCGTTCACAGGTGACACCGAGGCCAGAGGGCCCGCGTCGTGGAGCACGACCTCCTCCCAGAGTCAGAGGGTCACCCCCGGTCGAGCACTTAGACCTGAGGGGTGCTTCAGCACGTCAGGTGAAGAGTCTGCGGTTCGTGGAGGTCAGCCGATGGTTTCCACCTGTCAGAGATCCCAGAGCTTCAGAGGGTTTCTATACCCCACTTCAGGAGGACTTCTACAGGGCTCTAGTTGACAGTGGCATAGCTTTCAGACCTCAGAGGGTGTGTCGACTAGAGGCATTGGTTGATGTTGTGGGAGAGCAGCTCCGTCCTCACCTGTCCTATCTGCCTGGCTTATCAGATCTACTTGGACGGACAGGTGCTTACTGCGGCACATGGGTCAGGGAGTTTTACGCTTCTCTATGGATTGATCCTGCCCATGAGTTCATTCACTTTGCATTCAGAGGCCGCGACCACAGACTCTACAGCTCCAGAGCCCGAGAGATCCTCAGACTACCTGCTTCTGACACGAGGATCCACCAGTTGTGCTATGGTCAGACTCCACCTCCCAGACGCCCTCACGGCGGTTCAGTGCCACCCACCGACCTGGTTCGACCCTGCTTTCGCGAGCCTTTTGGCGAAGGGTCACGTCGTACACCTGCCAGCCTGACACCTCTAGCCCGAGTTCTGGATGCTATACTCAGACGCACCTTACTGCCCAGACTTGGCTACAGAGAGGGACTGACGAGGATGCAGCTTTGGGTTGTTCACCACCTCGTGACATAGCGACAGTTTGATATCTGGGATCTTATTCTCAGTGAGATGGAAGACACCATTGCTGAGGGCTTCAAGGGTAACCGTCAGCTTCCTTATGCCCACTGGATTTGCTTCATTATCAGATCTGCTATCCAGATGCCACCAGAGATCAGGGCAGAGATTGCCAACACTACTACAGCATTCCCTGACTATGATATCAGACAGCTTTGGGCTTCTATCACTAGAGAGCAGGCTCCAGCACCAGGACAGCGTGAGCGCCCAGAGGTTCCTGAGACAGCAGCTGAGCAGGACGCTACAGTTGACGAGCTTGCCGAGGCAGAGCTCGCAGACCTTGAGGCTCAGACTGCTGAGATACCTGAGGATGTCACTTCCGACAGCACTGATGAGGACTATCAGCCCATCCCCAGGTACCGGTCTCCTCGGTCTCACGACCACGAGGCCGGTGGATCTGGCTCAGCCTCCCGCTCAGACCCAGCCATGGTGGCTATCCTTGAGAGGCTGACCCAGGCTCAGGAGCAGCAGCAGCAGCAGGTACAGCGCCAGGCACAGGATACAGCTGCAGCACTAGCACAGATACAGGCTCGCCAGGACGAGTTTTAGAGACAGCAGCTAGAGATCCAGAGGCAGCAGGTTGAGATGCAGCGACAGAGTCAGCAGTAGTACATGGATCTTCTGCAGCATCTCATCACAGTTGGGGTTCCTCCGCCTGCATCTATCATGGCTCCGGCCTTGCATTCCAGCGGTCCATCTAGTCAGGGACAGCCGAGCTTTCAGTTTACATCTCCACAGCAGCAGGTTCCCCAGTCTTTTCAGTCCCCGAGCTTCACACCTATCCATATGGGGTTCACACCGTCAGACCAGCCTCGCCCGCATCTCCTGACAGGCACACCTATCGGTGATCTCAGTGCTACTTACAGCGAGTTGACTGGTCAGCCGACACCCTCGCACACGACTACCTTTCACTCTTCGTCAAGGTTGTCAGCTTCCAAGGCAGTCGTTCCACCAGTGACAGGGACCGGGACTACAGAGACCCTCCCGTCTTCAGTTGCCTCGACAGACCCCCCAGCTACTGGCGCACTTCAGGCTCAGGTCACTCAGACAGATCCACTTGTTGCTACACAGTCAGCGCCTGTTCCTGCTCAGACCCAGACCGCTTCGCAGCCACGAGCTTCTTCAGAGGGTCAGCCAGATAGCTCAGACTCCGAGGGCGATTCGCTTCACTTCGTGATCACTCCGCGCACCTCGGCACCCGACACGACTCCGTCTGTCCCCCCGTCAGATTAGATTAGTTTTTTGGCGCTTGATGCCAAAGGGGGAGAGAGAGTAGTTTCAGGGGGAGTTTGTTAGTGGGTTTTCGTTTTTCGTGTGCTACATTCATGCATATCATGTTTATTTTCAGCATTGCATTCGTGTGACATTGTCGTCGAGTCGTAAAACTTTGAGTCTTAATGTCTTATTCGTCACTGTGATTAATATATGTCACCGTTTTAGCTATAGCTCTAAGGTTGTGCTTCCGTGCCTTACTCCGATTACTTATGAGCTATATCTTTATGTGTACTAACGCTTTTTGTCTTATCTTATGAAGTACACTCTTTTGGCTTGGAGCGCATAAGCATTTCCTAACCCCTTATGCTTATTGTCTTATGCTTATGTGAACCAAGCATGCTCGAAAACCTTCACTCTAATCCATTGAAACTTAGTGTTGTCATCAATCACCAAAAAGGGGGAGATTGAAAGCATCTAGGCCCCAAGGTTTGGTTTCGGTAATTAATGACAACACTTTATTACCATGACTAACGTGTGTTTTGCAGAAACTTGGTAAGTTAGGTCATGGAGGTGATAACTGCTTTGAGCACTGTGGTATTCGTGTCCCTTGATGGAAATCGTTTCGGCTTTCAAAAGAGTGACGTCAAGATTAAGGACGGTTAGTTCCGGATGACGAAGTGTTGAGACACATTCGGAATAGTCGTTAGGATCTTTGTTTTTCTCTTTTGGCCGTACTATAAAGGGGGGCATGAATGGGTAGCGTGACCTAGGCGAGTTCTATGTTTAGGTGTGGTGCACACTTGTTAAACTTGGCGCTAGGCAACCCTAGAATAGCTCAAAGTTCAGTTAGAAGCAACTTGGTTGAAGTTGCGACGCGTTTCGACGAGTTTCGGGTTGTTTTCCAGGCACCGGACGCGGTCTTCGGGAACACCGGATGCGTCCGGTCTGTACTTAACCGCGCTAGGTTTTGGACCCTGACCACCGGACGCGGTCCTCGCTAGGACCGGACGCAGTGGTCAGTGGCTGACACGTGTCACTCCTGGAGAACACCCGTCGGACGCGATACTGGACTTGATCGGCGAGTCCGGTGCGAGTCCAGTAAGGTCCTGAGAGGACCGGACGCGTCCGGTCTTCAGGCATCGGACGCGGCCTCGCGTCCGGTGCAAGTACAGTAAGCGCCCTTGCACGTCGGACGCGTCCGGTCACCCCTGACCAGCGCGTCCGGTGGTTCGATTTCAAAATCGCGTTTTGACCGTTACGGGGGACCGGCGCGTCCGGTGTGTTGCACCGGCGCGTCCGGTGACCCCGTGTCAGAAAGTAACGGTTCGTTTTCTTTGAGGGGTGTATAAATACAACCCCTCCACCTCTTTTTGAGGTCTCTTGCTCATTCAAACATCTGAGAAAACCCTTTAGAGTGCAAGGGAGTGCAAGAGCTCTAGTGAGGATAGAGATTTGAGAATCAAAGTTTGAGTTTCCTCACTAGTGATTCGAGAGTAGCAAGTGTGCATCCACCTCCTCATTTGGGCTCGTTGTGGTCAAGTGAGAGTTCTAGCTTGTTACTCTTGGTGATCGCCATCACCTAGACGGCTTGGTGGTGATTGGGAGTTTGGTGATCATCCGGCGGAGCTTGTGGATGACCCAACTCAAGTTGTGAGCGGTTTTGGGTGATTCGCTGCGACGGAGTGTCGAAGAATCAACCTGTAGAGAGCACTTGATCCCTGCGCGGATCAAGGGGGAGCGACACCCTTGCGCGGGTGCTCCAACGAGGACTAGTGGGGAGTGGCGACTCTCCGATACCTCGGAAAAACATCGCCGTGTTCCTTGCCCCTTTACATTCAAGCAATTACTTTCTCGTATTTACTTTCATTGCTTGTTTTTACATTCCTAGAATTGCCATGCTAGACTAGGATTGGAAACTAGGGTGCAAAACTTTTTAACGGTAGTTTCTCTAGGAACACAAGTAGGCACTAGGGGTGAATTCCGGCTTGTAGGATTTAATTCTTGCAATTAATTTTTAGAAAAGCCCAATTCACCCCCCCTCTTGGGCATCTTGATCCTTTCAGCAGCTCCGATTTCTGCTTTCTCATCTGACATCAGATCCCAAGGTGTCCTCAAATGCAACACCATAGCCACCCCTCAAAGCATACATGCTTCGACAACAATTGCCACAAATGGCGGCAACAGAACCGTTGTCGGCCCCTAAACATCGCTATGCCGATTTGTCTGTCTCCATGAATGCTGCCAAGAGCTGTTGCAAATTCCTCTTTGGCGAGCAACATATCTACAATGACATGGGAATCGGGTACACAATCTCTCACCCAATAAAAATAGCACAACTACGGTACATGCATCTGACAGGAATCACGTTGGTAACGGACATGGAGCACACCGGCTACTACATCACCGACTACTCCAACCATCCAACTCACGGCAATCCACTAGATGAGCACCAATAGATCTGCATCTACACTGCCTACAACAAGCCCCCAATTCACAGCAACTACAAGCACAACCTCTACATCACGCTTGTCAACAACCACGACGCCGACAACATCGACTATAGCCTCCTCCTGATGATCGTCGTTCTGCAGTATGCCGTGCTTGGCTAGCACACTACGTGCCTAGCAAGTGCCATCGTCTGCACTGGCAAACACATGCTCATTGACACAGAAATGGCCACCACTCCACCGACATCACCGTGGCGGCCATCTGGCCACCAGCACTACAAGCCCCTACACCAGGGGAGCGCCAACCACCGCCGGCGACGACTCGGGCTCCAAGCTTGTTGCAACGACTTCCGTCAGATCAGCAAATCCGGTATGGAGCTTTTCACATGACAGGTGCTGCTCATCTTTGGTATATTCGTGTAACCAAGGAGACACCATTCCCGGAGTGGGACACCTTTGTTAAGGACCTCACCCGCGACTTCGGCCCCCCACTGAGCCATGACACACTTGGCGACATGGCTTCCCCACGACATGATGTTGATCTGAACGCCTACATCGACACGTTCCACGCCTACGTACGACGTGTTGGCATCGCCAGTGAGCTTCACCGAGTCCACCTCTTCGTCACCAACCTTAGAGACGCACTTCGGGCGGCTGACCTCCTAGCGCAAGCCCTGGAGGGCATGGCGCCCACAGCCCCTGATGCCTTGCGAGCTCTCACCGACGACAGTGAGACGGCACTCCTAGCAGGACTTAGCGACAACAACAACCACACCACACCTAACGAGCAGGTAGGTGACCCGGCGCTCGCAACAGCAGCTCCAATGGCTGACTTCATCAGGAATATTGACCCCCGCAACGTCAACAACATAGATTGGGCAATGCAGCCAGCGCCACTTGACCTCATTGACATCGCTGACTTTACCACGCTGACCATACTCCATCAAGCAATTGTAGACGATAGCAAGCTCCAAATCATATTCGTGACCATTGAGCTCCAGACCGTGGCTCTAGCAAGGTCACTACAGCATAGCGTCATCCTCTACAATCGACGCTACTTCATCCCAGCAACTTCTCCATTGCTAAAAGGAGTGTAGGAATCCCTGCAACCATCACCGACAACTCCACAGCTCCTAGCAGTCGTCCTTCCCATGACAACATCCTCGCCGACAACACTAGACCACAATGCCTCTCCATCAGTCATGCTAATCAGGAGCCCATGGCCACAGGGCACCGCCTCGCCAACCACGATCATTTTCATCAACAGCTTCGGCTGTCTGCTACCCTACGTCGCGAACGTCCACACCGGCCTCCACTACAATGAACTTCGCCTCTCGCCGAATGCCTTCACTAATGGTGAGTTTATTCTCTGTGATATGCTCATATTGGCTACAACACTATCAACCATGTACCACCACTTTTTGGGCTACATCCTCCTCAACATCGACAACCGTCCACATGAGTTCGCCTCTACACCATGAACCCTACACCAGCTCTACATCGACAACAGCATGGAGGGATGGGAACCTCCAACCACTATGCCTTCGGCTCCTTCGGCTCCTATGACATCAACATTGGGCAGGCCCATGGAGCACTTGGACACGTTATTGTCCAAATCATGGAGATTCCTTGGGGCACCAGACGAGACGAGCACCAAACAACTCTAGTGCTTGGCGGATGTCCCAGCGTGAGGACACGATGATCGAGAAGGGGGGAGTGTTGTCACACGCACAACACGGGCTGCCAACCATGGTGGAATAAACGGGCCAACAAGGGCCCAAGAGGAGGTGCCGGGCGCCCCAGCAACGTACCCTCAAAGGGCTGTGCGCCTAGGTGGGGTGGCCACGGCCACCGCTGTCAGACGTCTAACAAGGCCCCCTGATCCAGAGTTAGTGGGCATAGCGAGGAGGCCCAAAGGAGGACGCTGGGCCCAAAGCGGACCTGGCGTGAACAACACCCGTGGGTACTGTAGCACTAAGGGTACCGTTCACCCACCGTTGCGCTAGGTTAGGATTGGTCGCTTAGGCGCTAAGTCTCTCAGAACTATAAATACAAGGGGCTATGTAACCTTTCAACTTTAAGCAAGGAACATGGCAAGTGTCTTTTATCTTCTCCCTTTCCCTTCTAAGCCTCGGTCTTCTTCCTCTGCACCTCTCCCTCCTCTGCCCTAGCACTGCCACCGCCCCTGCGCCCAAACCCTAGCCACCTCCTCCACCATGCCGCAACCTTAGCCGCTGCCCGGAGTCACGTCGCCGGCCACCCCCCACCGCCACGCTTGTTACATAAACCCTCCCCATAATTTTGCATACAAATCACCCACATGTGTCATTATCGTACATGATTTAGAATAACTCCCTACATTTGTATCTAATTACACCCATCTGTCATCATAAAAACTCCCTAGATTTGTAATAATTTAAAATAAATATCTAACGTTTATTATCAATTACGAGGCTCCACACTACAAAACAAAATGTAAAGTAACCGAATAAGTTTGCATTCAAATTGCCCATATATACCATTATGAAAGATCATATGATGTAACATCTTTAATTACTATCTAAATTATTGATCTCAACCTTTCTAAAGTAAACAAAATATCTCTCAACTTTGCATGTAAACACTACTAAATAAGCTATTGTGAAAAATACTCCAATGTGTATCAACTAAGTGTAGGCTATATTTTCATAAATTACTCAATTCTATTGCTTTTAAGTTCAAAGTAAGCATGATGCTATGTTCCACCATGCAAACTAAGTAAAAATGTATAGTTTAAGATAAATATTTATTTTAGTAGCTTATCAACTCTGGAAAAAATGTACCCTTACCAAACCCCATTGGAATAACACTGATAGTTCATGTTTAAGTCATATTACTAATACTTCATGATAACAAGTTTTGGAAATTGTTGCTTTAAATAAGTTTATATACCTTAAACAAAACATTATATGTTAACAATATTACTAATTTTAAAGTCATGCTCTTGCTTCTCCATTCTAGAAGTGGAGAGCACCGTTCTAGGTTCTCAGTGTTGCATTGGTTCTTTGTGTGCTGAGGTGTCCTGCTATGTTTCTAGTGAATAGCTAGTCACCAGTTTGCTCGAAGGCATCTTGCTTGGGGTGTTTGGTGCTTTTGGTTATGATTTTGGGACAACGGCGATTTTGAGAGAAATTTTGATTTGGCTCCCATTCACCCCCTCTGGTCACCTAGTTTTGTCCTTCAATTGGTATTAGAGCGGCATAAGGATCATTCCACCTTAACCGGTTCCTGATCCATGAAGGAGACATGGAGAGGTCCAAAAAATCTCCATGGTTCGATGGCACAAACTATGTGTACTGGAAGGTCTGCATGTTGGTGTACCTCTTGAGCTTGGGATCTCTAGTTTGGGAGATTTGTTTGGATGCTACTTTTGTGGTGCTTGCTATTCGAATCGGTCAGTATCATAGTGACCGCCATGAGGCAAACAGCAAAGCCAAAAAATGCTTTGTTTTCTATTCTTGCACTCTTGAGTTTGAGCGTGTGCAAAACCTTAAGATGGCTCAGGAGATCTTGTCAACCCTCGTGAGATATTACTGCTAGTCATTATCGATAGATTTATACCGCCAACATAAGCCCAAAAAGGATGAAAATACACATCAATACACACATATACATATGCTTCTGACCTATTTCCACTTGTACCAGTAGAATTGATATGAATGCAGAAACAAGTGCTAGAAACAAGTGAAACATAGGAAAGAAGGCGCTTTCTAGAAAGCGTAAAGGGGATAAGAGGAGGAAGGAGCCCAACCAGAGCCAAACATAGGCCAACCCACCTACCCATGCTGATCCAGGCCCAAAGGAGAGGCGGCAGCACGAAGCAGAGGCCGAGGGGGCCACCCCAGGCGTGCGCGTTCCCTAGGCGTGGCCGCACCCCCTAGTGCCCCTCAGGCCCATCCTTCGCGTGCCGACAGTGATCAATCTGGAGGCTAGCAGTGCGGGGTAGATCTAGAGTATATTCCTCCCAACCGACCAGGCCAAGCCCCTATATAAGAGAGGGGAGGGGTGCCTCACTCTACACACACACACCACAACTTGGGAGCACACCTCACTCCACTCTCCACCTCCACTCTTTAGCTTAGATTAGGAGTAGAAATAGTAGAGGAGCAAGGCTTCGGCCACCAAGGAAGGCTTGTCTCCTTGGAAGAAAGGATCTTGGGTATGAATAATACTACTATGTTTTCTTCCAAGTTCAAGCTTTCATATCTTTTATATAGTTGTGCTATAGAACTAGAGTATAGTTTTCATGTTATAACCTTGACATATGAACTAGCATATAGTTTGTGTGTGATGATCTTAACATGTTCACATGACATGATCTTAGCATATGAACTAGACTATAGTTCCTATGCTAGGGTTTCGTCATATAAAACTTTATGCTTAAACATTCATACTATATGTCTGTTGGGGTTTAGAGCTAAGTACATGTGGCGGTTCATCATGTCTTCGGGTATGCCCAAGTTCTTTACCTATCAATCCGTAGGGTCAGGGACTGCGGGGGACTTGGGTGGTCACTATATACATAGGCGAGGTGCCTGGGTATATAGGGGCGGGTGATTGCATTTCCCTTTCTATGGTCGAGGGGTACACGACAGGTGGTGACAGCCCTGTCCATCCCTTGAACTCCCCCACATTCGTCTAGGGTGTAGGAGTTTAAATTGTCACATAAGGTTGCTGGTAGACCAGTACTCGGTGGCCTCCCGACCCATTCTCATGCATAGCTCTAACTCTTAACCATGTATATGTATGATCATCAACTGTTCTTTGCACAACTATATTAGACATGTCTGCTCCATTTAGGAATATTCTTTTATTCTTTGTTTTCCCTTTTATCCTTGAGGTTAGCCCATGTGTGTGTCACACTATCTTATGCTTATCATGCCTTACCCCTGTATTGAGTACTTGTCTATGTTGCAGTCATATTATCTTGTCCATGTCCCTACTAGAAACTTATACGCCATGCCTTCCTTTGGGAAAAATATAAATAATGATACCCTGAATACTTCTGGGTGAAATGCTACAACGATAAATCCGTGCGCTTGCGGATAACATCTGTAAACGTTAAGACCTATTGGGCGTTTCTAGCATTGTTACCATGGGTGGGTCTAAACCCCCATTCTTGGTAATGACGCTAAGAAATGCCGACATAATCATGCGGGAACTTCTCATGTTAAAACCAGACTCTTTGAAACCCACTCTCCAGAGCATGAGAACATTGTTCAGTTTGTAAGGAAAATGGACCCTTGGCCCATTTAGCTTTGATTTTGGTGTTTGATGATGAACATGACTATTTGGACTAACATCATTTGCTAGTGTTCTTGGATATAGTTCAAAGGATGCAAAGAGGACTTGGACGGAGGAGATTTGGTGATCTGGATGATCAACACCCCAAGCAAGACTTTAGAAGCTGCGTTGAAGACCTATAAAGATCAAGCAAAGACGAAGACGCAAGATGGAAGAAGCCTAGACAAAGACACGTGAAGAAAATGAAGTCTACATGTAGCATCGGACAGAAGTCGTATGCGTAGCATTAGATAGTCCTATGCATCGTATTGTGCTATGCGTAGCATCGAACGTATCTGATGGGAAAAACGGGCTCTGGGAGCTCTTTGGATCGCATCCGATGCTAGGGAAATTTTTTTGATGTACGCGTATAGACTAACAACGGACGACACGCTTACACAGTTTCAATTCGACCATTGTACGCGTAACAGATAGTTTGTATAAGTAACAGCTAGTTTATGCATTGTACAATAGGCATCGAACGCGTCTGATGTATGTAGAGTATAGGACGCATCTGATGTATGTGTAGACACTGTTGTTCGGCCTCCAATGGCTAGTTTTTAGATGGGGGTATAAGTACCACCCCCAACCGACCATTTGAGATGTAGAGGAGTTGGGAAACTTGTGTGGGATGTTGATACACCATTTTAGAGCTCTCAACTTGCATAGTGCTTAGTGATACACATGGTGATTAGTGTATGTGCATTACAATGTGCTTAGGCTAGTTAGACCACCGCTTATGCACTTGCTCTAGGTTTAGGCCTAATGTTTAGTGACATTTGTATACCTCTTACCACTCGATGCTTGCGTGCACCATAGTTGTACATCGGAGGGGCTTGTACTCTTGTGAGACCACACTAACCCCATTTGTGGTGTGGCCACCACCGGGTGTTGGAGGGAAAAAGTTGGAAAAAGTCTCATGGTGTTTCGGCCGGAAGCTTGATAGTGAAGACGGTGAGGAGCATCTGGGGGAGGCTAGCTAGAAGGCATATCCAAGGATGGCCCGAGGCAATCTAGGGAGTTACACGACTGGGAGCTTGGCCCTTGCGAGGGGCTCCAAACGAACTAGAGGGAAGCTTGCACACTTCTCGATACCTTACTTAAGCTTTTGCATTTATATTGTTACCTTGGTTGTGTGCTTTACCATTCCTACCTTAGTTGATAGGCTAGTTGATAGCATTGGAACTTAGGTTGCATAACTCTTTTGCGATAGAAATGGCAACACACCTAGCAAAGCTGTAGTTACACATTTAAATAGTTTACTTAATTGCATAGGTGTTGCTAAGGTTGGAATTAGAGGCCATAGTTAGAAATAGAGATTTAAGTGGCCTAATTCACTCCCCCTCTTAGGCATCACAGTCCCTACACAGTTGCCGAGAGAGTTCGTTGATTTGATGTTTTCTCGCTTCTAGTCAATCATGAACAAGATGGGGGCAAACAAGCCATAGCTTCCCTATGATGATCGTGGGAGGTCTCTAAAACTACTACACGCCCTAGGTCGGAGGGTGTCGGAGATCAAAGTTGCAACAATCATTGGGTCAACCAACTATGAGACCCTCACAAATGATGACTTTTTTTTGCAAGCTCAAGTCCATGGAGATAGATCTCCAGTCCAGAGCCAAAATAGAGAACCCATCTGCGGCTACCATGGAACTTGTGTATGGCTCAGGAGGATCTTAAGCTAACCCCTCACCTACTTTGTTTGCATTGGTTGAGGTGCTCGGAGACAACAATCCGGTGTTGGTGATCAACTAGTTCAAGTAGTTCCACGACAACCGCGAGAACCGTCATTGTGATGGACAGAAGGAGGGCTGCTTCAATTGCGGCGCTTCCAACGACTTCATTGTAAATTACCCCCAAGCCAAAGAAGCATGACTCCAGCAAGTGCGAGTACAACTTTAGCAAGTGCTCAAGAAGTAGTACTGCAAGACTACCAAGGCACAAGAACTCACATTCCTCGCTTGACTCAGTGACCTCAATGATAGCGATGACACTTCCTCCTCTTCGAATGATGACGAGTTCGAGAATAAGGTCAAGGACAAGCTGAGCAGGTTGTGCTTACTCACTAACTCCATCAAGGAAGGATTCTATGGCATGGCACTAGACCACGACACGAATGGTGACGGTGATGCCACCGCAACAACTCTGACTCCGAGGTTCCTCATTCTGCTAATGAGCTAGCTGCTGAGTTAGAGACGATAAATGACAATTTGCTTAGTCAGGGTAAGTTGCTTAGGCACATGGTGGAGGAGCGGAATGAGCTTAAGGTTAAGCTAGAGCAAGCATTTAAGGATCTGGTGTTTGCAAGGGATGTCGTTGTTGTTTCTGAGGGAAACAGAGTGCGATAGTTGCAAGTCCAACCTTGCCACCCTTCAAACCAAGTATGCTTTTGTACTAGATGAAGTAGATGAAGTGATGTCAAAACATAGGATGTTGGGTGTTTGCAAGTCATGTCCTACTTTGTAGAAAGAGCTAGAGGAGAAGAATGCTAGGATTGTGTTGCTTGAGAAAGAGAGTTGTGTTGCTAAGTCTGCAAAGTGTGTGCTCTATGAATGTTTGGAGTTTGAGCTTGAGGCTTGTCGTGCAGCCAAGACTAGATCTAAGGAAGAAAACAGATTCCTTTGGACTATCTTGAGCTGGGTGTCTTGGAGTGAGCGATAGTTGGACATGATGGTCCAAAAGGTTATGCTTTGATGGAGAGGGTGTTGAGAGTGACAAGCTCTATGGCAAAATTGGAGATGTAGTCGAGTGAAAACCAAACTCCTCCACTACCCCAAAACTAATCAAAATCACTCCACCCAAGCCTACAAACCCAACCACCAAGATTGGAGTGTTTGAGGACAACCTAAAGCCTTACCTCAAAAACAGTGTGGGTCCCAAAGCAATCACATGAAAAACCCTTTGGACTACTTCCTGGTCTTCCTAGAGAGACCTCTCCAAGAGCTCAAAAGCCTCGACCATAATGAACCTCACCCACTAGAGAGTGAACCAACAACCTAAGACAGTGGTGAGGTATTACTATGACTATTGCGATAGGGATGGTCACTTGGCTGAGTTATGTTTAAGTTTTTGATATGCTCATGTAATGTAGATGAACCATCAATGGATATACAATGCTGACAGTCACTCCCAAGAGTTCATCGAGGGCGTGCATGATTTCATACGTGTGGGCGTGGCAAACATGCGGAATGGTTCATGTGCTGCCCATGTGTTCTCTGTAAGAATGTGAAGGATTATGCTTCCTCAAGGACCCTTCACGAATACCTGTTTAGATTGAATTTCATGCCAAACTATATTTGTTGACCAAGCACAGAGAAAGCGGAGTTATAATGGAAGAAGATGATGATGAAGAAGGGGATGATGACAACATTATTCGTGGGTTCGTTGAATATGGTGCCTTAGATGATACTACAATGGGGGAAGCTAAAGAAGAGGTAGCGGCAGAAGATGAGCCCACTAATGATCTTGGTCAGGCATTCGCGATGCATAGAGAGACTGTGAAAGTGAAAAGGAAAAGATCAAGTTCAAGCACATGCTAGAGGATCACAAGAAATTGTTATACCCAAATTGTGAAGAGGGGGCAGAAAAAGTTGGTTACCCACACTGAAATTGCTGCAATGGAAGGAAAAGAATGGTATATCCGACAAGGGATTTGGGGAGTTATTGAAAATCACAAAGAAGATGCTTCCGAAGGATAACAAATTACCCCGCCACTACATATGAAGCACAATAAGTTGTCTGCCCTCTAGGATTAGAAATCTAGAAGATACATGCATGTCCTATTGACTGCATCCTCTACTGCGGCAAGGAGTGCAAGAATTTGGATGCATGCCTAGTAAACCGTGCATCACGGTATAAGATCAGGTGAGATGACCCTAGTGATGTTGAGAGCGACGAACAACGCCCTAGGAAGAGAATCCCTGCCAAGGTGATATGGTATGCACCTATAATACCATGCTTGAAGCGTTTGAAGAATTGGCCAAGTTAAGCAGGGCACCCCACGTAGGCTCAGAGTTGGCGGATCCCCAATGAGTCAGCTAGGCCCTCGCTCGGGCTTTCCTCACACAATGCTCAGACACAAGCATCGCCTGGCTCGGAAGCCGAGTGCACGACCAAGGGCTTGGGCCCCCCCTAGATGGGTGTCTGACCAATGACTGCCCTGGATGACCCAGTCATCGAAGATCGGGCTCAACCCCATGCCGCCATTGCAGACTCGACCCAGAAGGCCACAAAGGGCTCGGGGGCTCCTGACAAGAGTCAAAACATAGGGGTATGCTAAGTCCTCAGATCGAGAGAGCCGACTGACTAATCCACCGGCCAATCTCATAGATCGCTTGGGGCCTCAGGGGTTATACCCATTAGGTATGATCGAGCACACCCTCTAGAAGGAGTTAGCAAGAGCCTGAGCTGCCTGCAGCCATTGCTCGGGGCTCCGGGGTTCGCTAGGGCCCCGTGCCTGATTGTAACTAGCATAGGCCCGAGCAA